>JBAMBM010000793.1:0-2400000 GCA_037043425.1 Hirtodrosophila duncani | reverse complement strand
TCAGCCATCTGGCTCTTATGGTTTGGCCTATGCTTTGATACCCAATCAGTCAGGACAGTTATATATGTATTAGTAGGGATTCAATTTTGAGCTTAACGTTAGCAGAGTAAATCAGTCTTCCAATATAAATATTTCATACATTCTCAGTGAGCTCATTCTTTTGCACATGAACATTTAATATGGACACTTTGATCCAGATCGAACTACTATATCATATAGCTATAATATTGAAAATGTGAATGATATTTAAACTTAAGCAAACCAAACCTAGCTTTTCTTTCTTTTTATTGTCCCAACCAAATGATGGCCTAATAAACTGTCTTTTTGAGGCAACTCTAAACGTGTTTCGGAACACTACGAGATTGGTAAACCTCAAACAACAATTAGAATTTCCGGTCGTAAAATAAACTTGGTGTATAACAGAGCGAAAAGCGTTAGCCCAGAACCATGTCAGACGCCGCCGCCGGCGCATAGAGCACAGGCTGAGGAAAAATTTGAATGTCAAGCACGTTAGAAGTCTATGCTGCGCCCAGCTCTAGTTAATGGCCACGTCATGATCATTACGGAACAGTTGCAGTTAGCCTAGCCTCTGTGCTGCCGCTGTTCAATGAACCATTTGGTTGTTGCTGTTGGCTGTTGCTGCACTGCACCCGCCCAACATCAACAACGGCGACAATTAATATGGTCAACGAAGCGCATCTAATAATGTGACTACAATGACGACAATAACACAAGCACTACTCCCTCTCGATCCCCTTTCAGCCATTATGTAAGCCTCGGACTCGTACAGACAGCTGTAGGTTGTGTAGGCAAGTGTGATATGTTAGCTGTTCCGACGATATATCATTGTGATATATACTACTGCTGGCCAGCCCTGGCACAGGCACAGGCCAAGGCGCTATAAATTAACACTCTATGCAGGGCCAGAGCTAGGGCCAGCCCAAGTGGGCGGCGCCTAGTGGCCCATAAATGCCCACCGACAAATGCAGAACAATTAACCGTTGCTTGTCGGACAATGATCACAATGTATGTGTGTATGTATGTGTGATCACTATCTCAACCCATCCTCTGAGTCTGGACCAGCACAAGCAGCAGCTGGCTGACCACTGCGTGAGTTTGTCAGCGGCAGATTGGGACAAATGAGCGATCGTTTATCTAAATGGCCAGTGCATGTTTACCAACTGGACCTTGCTGCTCCTTGGGATAGATCCAGACTGCAGCAAGGTATGAAATATGACAGGAGAGATATGTGAATATTAAACTTCATAAGTGATTTTATGTATTACGCGATATAAATCTTAATGGTTAATGAAGCTTTATTGAACGGAGTGATTATGTGTTGGAAAGGACAATGTTGTTACTCTGCTGGCTATTATCGTATTGCATTGGAGCAATGAGACTCCTACAATGAGACCCTCGAAGGTTTGCAATATGACTAACAGATGACCATGGCCACACATCTATGGGAGTTTCGGAAATCCTCTCAAATCTCTCCTGTCTTAAATGTGTACCCTATGGTGTCCAGGTTGGCCTTGAGTTTGATCTAAACCAATTTATGATTGTCAATTTTTTCGAGATTTTACTCAACCAGTTTTCCTTATTATATTTATTATTCTCTAACTGTACACATCAGAATATTCTTACTTAAAGTTTTCGAGATTTTTGTTTAATTTTTTAAAATTTGCAATAAAATGCCTTTGAGCGAATCTGTATACGGTGTAGCATCGAAGGAGATGGATACTACAAGTGATGATAACGACAACAAATCGGACAATTTCAATATAGTCCGTGGAACCGCTTCAGAAGAAAAACACAATGGCAAGCGCCTCATAGCGCCTAATAAAGCTGGGACTAAGAGTCCGTACATTAACTTCCTACGCGACTATCGTCTGCGATTTGGTAAGTTGTATCGCGGATACCAGCTAATCAGCAAAGCGGCCCGCGCTTGGAACAACATGCCTTACACTCGTCGTCGGCTCTACGCTCAAGTAAGTGAATGCAAAATTTGGTGTGGGAATTTATCAACTAATTCTCTTGTCAGGATCGCTATCGAAAAATCGTTCATACATTTGATAGTCGCATGCAAGATTGCTTTTTTGAGCCACCAAACGAAGACAATGATTTCATTGATTTATTTGGCTCGGATGATGAAGATGAAAAGAAGACCGAAAGCAAACCGAAGCAGTCGGAGGGCTGTGTTCCTAAGAAAACGCAGCCAACGCGCTGCGCCTTAAAGAAGAAACGTAAGTCTTGTCGCCAAGCCCGTAAGAGGCCCCCGTGCCGACCCAGGCGCAAGAAGCGCAGCTGCGCCAAAAAGCGACGCCCTCGTTGCCCCAAATCAAAGAGCCGTCGAGCCAAGCCAAAATGCTCACGGCCCAAGAGAAGACGCTGCTAAAACGTAGCACCTTCCACAAAAAAAAAGTAAGTCAAAACTCATAAAAAGGTAAATTTGAGAAATCATCAATGTCAAAATAACATTCTCTTTTTAATCATTTCTTCCATTCAAATGGTGATGAATCCCTGAACAAAATATAATTGGCTAACTTCAATCGAACTGCAGCACTCAAACAATCATCACACATAAGCGACTCCAAGAGTTCTATGTATTGTATATAACCGTTATATAGCTTTTCCGACCAAATTTCAATTGAATTTCTATAAAAAGGTAAGTATCAGATGTTGACCAATCTCATGTGCTCCAATATTTCAATAACTTTCTCTTTTAGAATTGCACTGCAAAATGGACAACATCGAACATAACAGACACAAGGCACAATTATCACACATATGTATATGTACCACAGTTGAATATGTAAGCTGTGTATGTCTGCGTCCTACGCTTCCATTGCAATAAATCTAAACATATCGTTCGGCCCTCCAATTCATGTTTACAAATTTGGGGAATATGAGGGCTCTCAGAAGCATGCAGACATAGCTAGAATTAAATGCAGTTCTAGCTGTGGATTGCAAACTTCTAAACAACATGAAAATGCGTTCTTATGAATGTTATAGGAGGGGCATCATTTCGTTTGGACAATATATTGCATTAAATTGCTTACCTGGCGGCGTGCATCAGTGCTCTCTGGCCTGTCTGTGACTGGAAGCCGCCTGGCCTGTCCATGTCCAGACAAACAAACATTCCAGTTGCAGCCACAAAGGATCGACAACCTCAACCTGCCCCCTGTCATTGCCACTGCCACGGCCAGAGTACACAACGTTGCTGGGTGGTGGCTATCGATTTTTAGTGCCAGGCGGTTGCCAAGGGGCACTTCTCCTCATTGGGGTAGTCTCAAGTTCGTCTGCCAATTATTTGCCGCTTATTAATGATGCAGCGGGGGCAATGGAGACGGGTACGACGAGTCCAAGTTGGTGGTGTTGGCAGCACGTGACTTCTTGTTTGGATTTGCATAAATGTGGATATGGGGTGGCTGTGGGCTGACTTTGACATGCCAACTGAAGTGTTGTGCTCTAATGCTTGGCCATTACCATTGAAAAGCGGCAGCCCTGCCAAAGCGAGGGACTCGAACTCGGACGCAGGCAATTGCAATAGCCACCCCCAAAGGGGTAAATCACAGCCACCCCACGCAGCAGGACAGCAACAGCAGGCGGACTCTGACCAAGCTCTAAGCTGTTTTGTGTACCACAGCTGTGGGGGGAAGCAGGAGCAGAAATGTGCATGCCAAACCGGTTCTTAATCCTTTCAAGCAAAACGAGCTTAGCCAGGAGAGAATGCGGTGTCGTCGAGGGGCTACACAGTTGTTGTAGAGTTGCACAAGCACTTTACATATGTACTTTTTTTTGATAAATTCGGAACTTATAACAAAATTTTAGAGCAGAAATAAGAAATGCAGCGCTTTGCAAGTCAACACAAACACACACACACAAATAAACCTCTCTCTGTCAGCGGCTCTCACACTCGCACTGATGCTTTGTTTTCTTCTTATTCGTTTGGCGGTTGGCAGAGCAGCAAGTTCGTGCGTTGATGAATTAATACGGGAATTGCATTTCTTTAAACAAATGCAAATCAGTTTTGCATAAAACTATTGAAATTGTTGTTTTTTGATCAACTTTGAAAAGAATTCATACGTATATGTATAACTACGTGCGGTTTTGATAGTGGCTAATGTTGATATTTTCACATTTCTATAGAGTGCGCGAGTGCATAAGTGTGTATATGTGAGTTAAACAGTGCGAAGGAGAAAGGAGTGGGAGTACAAAACAAAGAGCAGCAATTTTGTTGGTCAAACGAAGAAAGAGAAGAGGGGTTAGTAAAAAAATATCGATAAGCTTGGCAACACTAAAGTGTTTGTTGTAAACATTGAAATATTCAGAATTTCGCACAGAAACCAAATATCACAGGCATCTTACAATTAAGTTCTTATCATTTACTGAAAGTGAATCTTGATAGAGCACAATTTATTTTCAACCCCAATTTCCCTGTACAAATGGTTAACATCTCCAAGCTCCATTCAAGGCAAACATCTAATTGTCAACAAAAGACATCTTTCAATTCTAATCCCTGAATGAGAAATGGCCAACAAAAGGCAAACTGGCTGCAATTGCGCTCCCCCCCAACTCCTGAGCAACTAAAAGGGGGAAAGCAAAACACCCCAATGCAACTCTATGAGAGCTTCTTGCTTTCTCCACGCTTCGATGGGTTTCAGGTTCAGGTTCAGGCTTTTTGCGAATGTCGATTGTCGGAAATCAATGCAACAAAACAACAACAGAAGCAAACATTTTTCGCTTTTGTTTCTTTGGGCAATTGTCACTGACGACTCCGTTGCTCCTCCTCGTATAGCAGTACAAACGAGGGTAACACCATCACCATGTGTGTAACTCCATGTTGTTGCCAATTTCGTGCTCCCACGGGGATGCTATGACAATAACAACTACGCGGAAGTAATAAAAATTCAACAAACTCGATGCGAGGGTTTGTGAAAAAGCTGGAAATGCCAACGAAAATCAAATTTGCAACTCTGGATTTTGTCAGTGAGCTTGGACCGCCCCCTCAGGACACGCCCATTATTGAATGTTATTACACTCTAATGGCTTACATATTTCCTGCCCTAGTGGCAACTCCCCAAAGTACCGTTAGTATGCTTAGTGGGTGGCCCTTCTATCTGCTTGTCAACAAGATTGATATTTGGATAAGCCTTGCCAGACTTGATAAAGTACTATGATTGGCAGTCGCAGTCCTGACAAATGCATTTACTTTAATGAACTTATTTTTATACCATTCACGAAATGGTATATTCAATTTGTAAAGAAGCTTTCAATGAACAGAGGGACTGTAGAAAGTATTTGATCAGTATAAGGAGTGGTGTCGAAATGTGATTCTGATCGAACTACTATATCATATATCACTCTTATAACCGACTATAGATTTACTTTGTGAATGGTATATAGGCTTCGGATACCAGAATCTAGCCTTGTTCTGCTTCAAATGTATCTACTTCTACCTGGGCGCCCGGTTAGTTACAAAATGAACTCTTTCCGAGAATCAAATTTCATGCCTCTGGGCCACGGCCAGAGCCATAATAAAGCGCACTTTGCTAACCCCAACCCAACCTAGATATGGCCCCAGTCCATCGCAATGAGTGGACAGACTGAAGAAGAGGTTTATGCCAGTCATCGTTGTACAATATTTTATTATTCTCTCTTTCCACTCTGGCTGTACGCTGTTTCTAGTTTTATTTAAGGTTTTTCTTATTGTTTTTTATGGGCACTATCATTGCAATTCATTTCATCATAAGCCAGAGCGGATGCACTGAAGCGGTGCAACCAGGGTGCCAGGTTGAGATCTTCATTGTGCATCTTTGAAACTGCTTTAATTGTAAGCTGAGCTCGCGGGCTGTTAATACCCTTTCAGAGGGTATTAATGATATTGTAAAGGCCTGGATACTGTTTCTAAAGTTGTTTTTAAAGCTATAAAGATATCAGGTATGATGAGAAGATACCTTATTTAAGAAGACTAATGTATCAGCTATATATATCACCTTTGAAGTACTTGCAGCAGTCAGAGGTGGCTAAGATAAGAATAAATATGTTATTCGCTGCAAGATGAATAGCAAAATACTCAAACTTATGTTCTTAGTTAAAATCCGAATATCATCCAAAAATTGGCCCTATAAAAACATAAGAGCCTTAACAAAATCTGTAAATTGTTTTGGCAAGCAGGCAGTCCAACGTTTTAAGTACAACTTATTAATCGTTTGTCATTAATATATGAAAATTGTTCAGATCGTACCACTTTTTTATATAGCTGCTGTAGAAATGGGAACAGTAGTCCTACTCAATATAAATTCAACAGTCTTAACCAAACACCATCATGAGCATAGATATAGAAGTCCCACCAACTGCCAGACTACATATTCTACATCAGGGTATGGAAACTTCGGCTAATAAGACATTGTTGCAGCTCTCTTGTTGTGTTTCTGTTGAGATACGGCTAAACTACTTAAAATGCGATCTTAATGAAGTTTTATGCGTTTCTAATGTGCAGCCAATTTGTATGAAGCTGATATTTCAATTGTGCTTCAAAAATGGGGGGGCAAGACTGATTGACTGATTGTTGAAGGAGAGTCTGGGATAAACGAAGATGAAGATGAGACTCCACTTTTAAATGAAACTTCATGAAAATTGCTTTTTTCAAACTCTGTAAACTTTACTAAGAATTACTTCATTAACTCATTCCAAGGAAATACAGTTTATAGTGATCTCTCCGAAAGTGTGAACCTGTGATCTTTTACTCCAAATTCAGACCCATCATCGGGCACAAACTCTCCAGTCTGAGTCTGAGCTAATCAAATTATGCAGCCTTCAATTGAGGATGTCAAGTGCATCATCATCATGTGCAGTCAGGTTCGCGTTTCCCCCCATATTTTGTGCCATAAACTATTTTTATATAGCGTGCCAAGTAGAGTTGCCACCTCGCTACTGCTGTCCCCCTTTGTTGGCTGTCTGCCTGCCTGGCTGCCTTCTTTCATCTGCAGGCAGTCACAGTTTGCGTGTCATTTTGTCAACTATGTTTTGCGGCTCAACATAACTTTATTTAATTACTACAACAGCAACAACAACAAGAATTCTTTATGTCATAAAAAATTATTATACGTACACTCAACTTGGCCACAGAGAAATGGTGTGAGATGGCACGATGGCACGATGGCGATGGCATTGGGGATGGCGGAACAAACCGAGCGAGGGGCATATACATAATATGTTAGCTCAGCTCCAACTACAATTCAACTCGTTTTTCAACATTATAATTTCGCTTTGAATTACACACATTGCACAACAACAACAGCCTCAGCAGCAGCAGTTCATTGCACTTTGCCAAACAACCAGCAACACCAGCAGAAACAGAACAAACACCAGCAACAGCAACAGCAACTCCAACAACAACAGCAACAACTACAACAATAGACCCAAAGTACAATCATTATATGTTTTGCATAAAGCGCTTCGATGATTATTTTTGCACTTATTAAATTTTAGCACACTGCACCAACAACAACGTCATAATCATCATCATCTGGAGTAGCTGCTTCTGGTTCTGGTGCATTCCCTTAATTTTTTTTTTTGTTTTGCTAGCTGGTCACTCGATCAACTCAATTGCTGCCGTTCACTTGAGAGATCAGCCTAGACTAGAGATGAGCAAACGATATTGAGATCACATAGATAAAGCTGTGACTTATACAAATCACAATGAGGACAGATTCTCTTTGTTTGCCTTGTAGATTTGTCTCCGTCTCCTATTAACAATGCACATTAGTTTATCTATTTCTCTCGTTTCTTTGTTTCTTTCAATGGGACCGAACGAGTGCTCGACAGAGCCTCTCGGCTAGGTGGAAGGAAAGAGAGAGCTTTGAGCCTGGGTGTCACGCTCTTGGCTTGGAGTTTTTGCACGGTCACATTAACGCATTGTAAGTCAGTGTCCAGCTTAAATCAGGTTTTGTGAAAATCGTGGAAAGAACATAAGGCAGACGAAACCAGAAGTCCACAGACTCTTCACACACACTTTAATTCTGCGGGTAAGCACACATATACTATGATACGCTAGAGTATTCGTCAAAAAAATAAAACTGGGATGCAGGTTTCCATCCTCCTTTGCCTAGAAATCGGTGAACAATAACACTTTGATATCAAATCACTTCATAGACACCTCCAAGTCACAATTCTTAGTCATCTCTAGTAGTTTAACGTTCACTCTAGTGCAAACTCAAGTCTTCTGGCGTGCCTGCTGTTGCTGCCGCTCTTCATGTCCAGCATCTTTCCGCTCTGACCAATTGTACCCGGCAGCTATTTTACACGCCATTGAGTTACAAATGGGCAGCTCCTAAATGAGGGAGCTCCAAGCTGGAGCAAGCTGCTGTTTCAGTTGCAGGCGGCATGTGTTGAAATGACTCCTCCATTCGTGGTTCGCCATTCTTATGGCGGCTGCCAGCGAAACTTTATCGATTTCTGTGCACAGATCATTTGGAGATTTTGCAGCTTGCTGTTGGAATAGAATGTAGAATGTTTCTTCAATTGATTGTGGATTAAGGCGGCGGCTGAAACAGCGCACAGTTCCTGTCCCTCCTCCAGCGGATCCAACACACACAAAACCAAGCCGCGTGTCCCAGGTCGCATGTGTGCATGATTGTGTGAATGTGTGCTTTGTCTATTGTGGCTACGTTTCCTGCAATCGCTGCTTTGTTCTACCTCTGCCGCTGTCTTCCTTCAGTCCCAGTCTCTGTCTGACCTCGTTTCCTTTCACAGGGAGCAACATCATCATTACCTGCAAAAGCAAAAAAACACAAGAAGAGAAAAAAGTGAACCATTTTTGCAGCTCGTCGTGAGTTCATTCAACTGGCGCCGGCTGTTTGAGATTTTTGCTTCTAGGAAGCAAAGCAAAGCAAAGTTTGAAAGTTTGTTGACAACTTGGAACTGGGACTTGCAACTTGGGACACCGACAGCAGCCGCCACAGCATCCACAAAGTAAAGTAAGGGCGCTCCAGTTGATGGATGCTTGAATTGTTTGGTCTCTGTAGCTGTAGCTGCTGCTGGATAATCCTCCATTAAAAAAAGCTGCCTGGCGGGTTTTTCGGTTTCGCCTCCTGGGGTGAAAATCGTGAGTTGAAAATGTGCCACGTTGCACTTGTTACTCGCTGGAGGAGGTCGGAGGTGAGGTGCCTGGCTTGCAGCAGGCTAAAGGAGGTTGTTATATTGTGTTTACCGTTGCCTACAGATAATTTACTTTGGTCCAAGAAGGAAAACCTGTGAAAATGGCCAAGAAGCAGGCCCAAGTTCTGCACTTGAAAAAGAAACTTTTAGATGAAACTAAGTTATGAAGTGAAGAAGAGAAATTTAAAAGTTTATAGTTGAGTCTTAGAGTAACAGCGATGTTTTCTTGCTTAATTAAAAATTCTTAATTTGGATGTGCGAAATTTATGAGCGATGATTAAAAAGGCTATTAATCTGAACCCGGATGATGGCTTCGAAATGATATTATCTACTTTTAGAGGGAATAATAGTCGGAGACCCCCGGGTTGCATATGTTTGAGTTACAGTTTTTAAGCTGATGCCCCTATCTCCTGGTCATTCTTTTGGAAGAAGGACTGCCAATAACTTTATAACATTTGCGATTTATAAATTGAATCGCAAAATTTCTTGTAAATACACTCCATAAGAACACTAGATACCTTTGCGGCCAGTGTATGCTCTGGGAGCAGCTGCTGCCGTCTCCAACACAATCTGGTGCTTTTGTGATGGTGCTACTCCTGCTGCTCTTAGTGCTCGTGGTGCTTATGGTTTATGTAATGGGGGCTGCCAGAGTTAAAAGAAACGTGAATGGCCTGCAACATTACGGCTAAAGCGTGGAAATTGTTGTAAATTGTTCGGCTCTTCGCATTGTTGCTGGTTGTTTGGAAAATGCAATTAAATTGCTAGCTGGGATTGTACGTGGTACAAATATTATCAGCAGCACCTCGCCCCCAGCCACCGTTCTCTTCCAATTCCCCCTCTTTTACTGGCTGCTGAAGCTGCAGTCAATCAATTAGTTTTTATCGACAGCATTGGCTATAATTGGAATACCAGATGCTTGTCCAGGGCCATGGTCAGCGGCATCAGCATCATCAGTGGTCACCTGAAGCAGACCAAGACGCCGGCCAGGGTTCATTGTTCAAATTGTGGTGTAATTAAAAGTTCTGCTGAGTTCCTGCCAGTGATATATACCACATGACATGACTATGAGTGAGGTGGTTGTGCGCAGGAATTTCAAATGCCCAGGATTGCAAGATTTTATTGAAAACTTGCTGTCTTAACCGGCATTGCCCGGTTATAAACTATGGCTACTCTTAGTTTTTCCGCCTCCTCTTGTTTTGATAAAAAGTAGTTGTAAACTAGCTATTGGTATATATGTAATTAGACATGTCTATCTTGCATATACTTCACCTCCCTTCAACAAGTTCCCAGTGGCATATCGTTGTCAAATCGGCTGCTCATTTATTTCACATATTTGCCAAAATTTCATTGCCAAAAATTTGTGAAAATTTACGAGTCTTGCCATATCTCTGCTTCAGCTTTCCATGTTTTCTCACTTCCTCCCATAAAAAAATTTGCAAATGCTATCCAAAAAAACAACAACAACAACAAGAAAAACCACTGCTGCGCACGCAATAAATTTATTTACAATTCACGCATGCTGATTCCAAGCTGCGACTCCTGACCATATATCATGGCGATGTTTCCCCAACGAACAAACCAACGAACGACTACTCTCTAATTTGCATATTCATGAAATTCGACACCCCAACAGCGAAAAATTTGAATTCAAATTTGAATTTTTATTTATTTTGCCCGCCGGCAATTTCGCAGAGATGGAGCAGGAGAGGCAGAGGTTGGGCTAGAGAGCAGGAGCTATGTTCAATTGCAGCACGTGCTGCGCTGTGCTGGCTTATAATGACGTCATTAGTGCTTAAAGTCGGCTACCAAACTGTAGCCGGGACTAAGTCTCCCACCGCCTGGGGGCCATGATCATTAATCTGGCACAGAGTGGAGTCGGGAGTCGCCAGCCGTGTGGCGATGCGATCTTTGACATTTTTATACATTTGCCCGCTTCCAAAAGCAATTTCCAGCAATTTTTCCACTAATGGAAAGTTGCCATGAAGCTAGATCAGATTTCGACTTCCTTGAACATGAACGTCGCTTTGGTTATTGGACTTGGACTTGAAAGAGTTATGGTTACTGCTGCAGATCCAAAAAGATTAGTGCAGCCAAAGGAGAAAAATTGTTGATGGTTTTATTGGAAGATGATGGGGCCAGGCCAGGCCAGGCCTGGCCAGGAGGGAAACGATCGGGGGCCAAATAAATTTGTTCCACTCGCGATAAGTCGTGAAAGAGTCTTGGACAGAGAATTGCCATTAATCGAACCGCGCTGACCTACAACTCTGAACCTGGAAGATTTTATACAAAATGTGGGTTAACTTCTAAACAAGATTCGGCTAGGGCGGACACTAATTATGTGGCCATTTCAGCTGGAAATTCGTGTAACCATAATTAAAACCAGTCGGTAAAAGGCAGCTGAATGAGTGGAAACTGACGAATACCCTGTAGGACGAAGACGAACGTTAATTACTCTCCAATGCCATTCAGAATGTGGTAGTTACTTCTCGTATCCAAAAACGTTGACCTGGCCATACGTCTAGATCCATGATTCGCCACCGTGGTTGTATTTTATCAGCATTTGCTCGCATCACCGTCTTCTGTAGTTATAATTCTCTCTGCTCAAATTTAGCATACTTTTCAATCTCTACAGGGTAGAAAAAGAGAAGCCATTTAAAAATCATTAAAATGCTCCAATTCCCTGGAAGCTCTGCTTTTTGGGGTTGGCTGCGTGTGACCAAATGCCATCATTTGTGGGGCGGAGCAACTTCACAAAGACTTGACACTTTTTTTTGTGGCTGCTGCTAATGATGGCGTTGAACGGTTCTCAAGTGGATTTTGAATTGTTCCCCATTTTTGAACATTTTTCATTTGAAAATTTGTCATAATTGGTCATTTCATTTGGTATTACTTCTTCTCATTGTTTTGCCTCATTCTGGGTTCACAGTATCCCCTCCCCGCAACCCCCCTCCTTTCACTGTCACTTGTCACTTCGTGAATGCCTTGCTCAGATTTCTGTGTGCAATTATGCTCGATCTTTCTGTGTGCCCCAAAGTGTTTGTGCCTGGTGCCTGGTCTCTCTTTCGCATTTTGTTTTTATTCGGCTTTCAGTGAATTCCTTACGAAGGTGGTGATTAAAAACAAAAATTAAATGTTATTTTTAGTCAGCGAAAAAATTCTCTGCTTGAATTTTATTTAAAATTTTTGTTTTCAACTTGGCATTGGCATTATTTTCTTTAGCGCTCTGAATGGGGGGAAATTGAGCCTTACTATATGTATATATATATATATATATATATAAGAGATATATATATATATATATATATATATATACATGTAATCGGGATTGTTATGCGTGGGGTTTGTTTTTTTTATAGAATGGGCACTTTTTTCATTTTGCCTTCCATTTTAAACGCAATTTCATGTTGACTTTGACAGATGAAGCGAAGGCAAAGTGAAGTTTGGCGCTAAAGGGAAGATGTGAAAACGGTCCTTAGAGTATTTTGGAAAATGTGGCTTTATCAGAATAAAAACCAGTTTATCTTTAAACCGTAATATAGCTTCCTATACTTTGTGTATACCGTTTCTCAACTCTGTCACCGATTATCCAATTGTCCAAAATAAGTTTAAGCTCTTTAAACTGACATTTTCTCTCACACTCCTTGTATCACTTACTCTCCCTCTTTCTCTGTCGGTCTCCTACTTATGCAACCCACTCTGCTTGATATCTTGACTACTTCGCTGATTGATTGATTGCCTGCAGCGTCACTTCGACTGACCCTGATATCCACCCATGCTCTCTCTCTGTTCTTCTTCGACTCACTGCCTCCTTCCTGTCACACACACACAGACACACACACATTCACAGATCAATCGCAGACTGCGCAATTTCAATAATTCACAAAAGGAAACGTCAAGACCCCTCAAGAGTTATGGCCTGGCCCCTACGACAAGCAACATGCAACAGCACATTCAGCGACCCCAACATGAGACATGCAGAACCCGAAACAGAAGCCAAAACAGCTGCTACAGTTGCTCTTCAGGTTGTTATACTAGCACTCTAGCTTGGTGCATCTCAGTTTTCTAACAAGGTTTGCATAAATCTAAATTAAGTTGACAACAAAATCAGTTCAAATGTTCCTAGCATGAGACTCATTTCTGCCTAAGTGGCTTTGTTAATAGGAAATATTGTTGCATTTGAAGCAAGGTGAATGCAATCTTCATACGACACACCATTGCACTAATTGGTGAGACTTATAAGATGGGATATGTCCATCAAAGACGCTAAATCATAAACTTCTCGTGGCAGTGCCTTACTTAAATGTTCCACAGCCAACAACTACTTAGTGAAGAAATCCTTCGATGATAACAAAATCTATAATCAAGTGATATTTATTATCAAGCTTATGCGGGGTTCCATCTTGAAATACCATCTTAAATCCCTAAAAAGCTATTGAAAATGTAGGTTTAATTTCTTAGACGCTTCCAAGGCACATGAGCCAAGTTCTATAGACGTGAATATTTGCCCTAAACAATGTCTTTCTTCTCGTCGTTATACACGAGCTGGCCTTTTATAAACTTTCTCTTTTCGCTTTAAGTTCAAAAGGCAAGAGCATCAGAAGTCCGTCTGGGCTTAGTTGACATTTTCCCCATCATTTTATGGTTGTACATTTTTGTCTTTGATTTGCAGTTTTGCCGATTAAAATGCGACTCTGTACCAAAAAAGGCAAAGAGCATTTTACTTTTACATTGCTGGCATGCGGTGCAAAGTGGTGGAAGGGAAGCCTTCTGTCTATAGTGCACCCCCGCCGACAGCGACATTGTTGTTATTATTGTTGCTATCTTTGTTGCTTTCAATAAACGCATCACTGCACAACAACAACACCAAAACAGAAACAAAAAACAGGCCACAAAACAATGAAAAATGTCTAAAAATTGCAATGCACAACATACGTCTACGTCTATCCTCCCCAACTCCACGTTTCAGCATGCTGCACTGCATCAGTGTCAAGAAGCGACGACACATCGTCAAGCTGCTCTGCTTCCATTTAGGGCACACTGGCGCGTCGCTCATGCGCATCACGCACAAGCTAGCGATCTGCACCAAAGCCCAGTCCTAGCTCGCATTTGTCATCCTTTCTAATCGGCACTGAGCTAGCTAGTGGAGTGGAGTGACAGCTCAAAAATATCCGAGTGGCTGCGTCTTGGCTTGATTGCATTGTCCTCCTACCAGCTCCAACTCCAATAACAACAGCATTTGCCAATGGCCCGCCATTGGGCCAATTGGTGGGCGCATTATCAAAGCCATCGCCTTGACTGGGTTGGCCCAGCCTGGCCGGGA
Organism: Hirtodrosophila duncani; assembly: GCA_037043425.1. Lineage (NCBI taxonomy): Eukaryota > Metazoa > Arthropoda > Insecta > Diptera > Drosophilidae > Hirtodrosophila > Hirtodrosophila duncani. Next base: position 2,385,518 of record JBAMBM010000793.1, on the reverse strand, counting down.
CCTGGCGCATAGCCATTACAAACCCAGTCGTTGTCACGACTCAAGCGAAGCTGAAGAAGTACCCTTTTCATTGGTAGTTGAGATGTTGTTATGTGTGGGCTATGTTGATGACAGCGTGAGGTTTGATTAGAGTTAATTGGAATAAATATATTTAGTGTGGCAAGATAGGCTGTGCAGTGCTGAGTCATTGACTCTAGAGCTCCAAGGTCCAAAGGGCATAGTGGGATCAAACCCATGGGCAAAAATTAACGTGAATATACAGTATCAATTGCGATCCAAAATTGTAATCATGTTCCCAGACTCTATTATTATGTTGCACGATAAAGCTTCTCATTTACACTCACGCACGAATTATAGCGCATCTCTAAAGCAGACTTCCAATTCAAATTATCCAAGCAGATCTATTTAATTTGTGCCATTAGCTCATCTATAGTTTCGCTCTAGCCGGAACCCGAATGATGAGGCTGTCTGTGGCACTGGTACTTTTTTTAAAATGTTTTTCTCTGCTTTCTGCTTCATTGGCACATCGATGCAGTTGCTCCGCTGGATGTCTGTGTTGGTCACATGCACATAGAATAACATTCTATTTTTAAAAGTTGAGATTTGGAAAATTGCAGTCGTCGTTGCGCCCCCACTTTGACAGCTTTGCGCTTGGATGGCAATTACAATTTGAACTTGAAGCTTGAAATTTTGCCCTGAATTTCGTATATGTATGTAGTTTTTTGCTTATACGTGGAAGAGTCTTTTCCAACAAAGCCAGTCAATTCCACCTAAACGGCAGAAGGGCCAATGGCATCATTAACTCGGGAGTTGCTCCCACCTAAGACTTGGCAGGTGTTTCGTCTGCCAAGTTGAGGCACTTGGAAACTTGGAACGTGGAACTTGGAAACTATTGCCGTTTCCGGTCATCAAAGCTGCCCATTTACGGATGTCTTTCCGCCCTGCCCTGCCCTGCTCTTAGCTATCACATCCAAAAGCTGCTAACGAAGTGCAACAACAATAACATTTTGTTAGGTTTTCTGGGAGAGCCAGCAGACCCCGAGGCGACGCAGTGCTAATCATATGCAACACGTTGCAGCGAGCAAGGGGAAATGCACTAGAGGCGCTGCACGTGTGTCTCGGCCAGCAGCGCAATTAACATGTAAATGCGCCGCTCTGCAACTTGGGCAGTTGGTCATTTATCGGAACATTTTTCCCTGCGATAAGACGAAGCCAAGCCGCTGGTGAAATGATTTGATGATGCCAAACGACTTCACACATCCGCTGGAAAAAAAAACTCTGGGTTATTTTTAATGAAAAGCTTCTCCTCTTCTTGCTCGACTGTGGGATACCCTGTTCTGACTCTTCACCAAGTCAATGCGAGCTCCCATACTGCCTCTGCTTTCTGAATTTCATATTCTCTTTGACTTCACATTGCAGAGTTGGCATCGTAAGCTGAAACCGCAGAAAGGCCATGGACAGGCTCCATAAAGGCCACCCACGCTGATCTGGCTGGCAACTGAAACTCAACTGAATCGGCCTGAGCTGAGCAGAACGGAATTGTATTGCAAAGATCCCATTCGGCAATTTAATTAATGAGATAATGAGGACCACCAACCAAGTTGAAGCCTCAAGTACATACTTCGTGGAGACTGACGTGTTAGAGATAGGGGCAATATGAAACGCTCATTTCAACTAGAGTTTTCAAAATGCAATTTGTTGTTTGCTTAAATGAAACACCTTAGATGCTTCTTTCATATTTTTCTGCAGTTTCGATATCCCAATCTCTTAATGAGAAATCAATTTTCTGCTACTTGTTTTGAGAGACACAGCAGGAAGGCTTAAAACTACTAGAAATACTGGATAGTTATTCTGAGGGTACTTGAATGAGGGTACTTTGTGCCTTGAAACCAATCTGTAAGACCTGTCGATTGTTGTATTAAGGAAAATATTTCAGTTTTTCAACATTTTCCTGTTATTAGCCATTGAGATGCTGGCCCCAGAAAACAACTGCCAGAGGAGGAAAAACATACCATTTTAATAACTCGACCAACTAGTTAGCAACGAATTATTGCAAAAATTAAAGAAAAAAATGAATAAAGATGTCACTTAACTTAATCTTTACTTTCATATTTAATAGTTGTTTTAGGGATTTGGGGATTAATCCATTTGACAACGACAATTTTTCTATAGATCGATTTTAAATTACTCACTTAAATTTCATTTGAAGTTCATATTGATTTTTTGAAAAGTATCCAACAGATACTTTGTCAAAGTTCAATGGCACGCGCAGGAATCGAAAGAGATTTTCTTGAATTTTCCTTACATATACATAATTATTTATCATTTCTACGGCTGTCTCGGCTCAACTGTCGGCTCAACAGCAATATGTCAGTTGTGCTATGCTTTTCACGCAACTGTTATTATTATTGTTGTTATTGCTGTTTTTGTTGTTTTTATTGTTTGGTCATTTGTTGGCTTGTCTTAATTTGATTTTTTTGTGCAGCCAACGAAATGCGCTGCATCATCATCATCAACAGCAGCAGCAGCTCAGCATCAACAACAGCAACTGCAGCTTTTGTATTTTTTGGATCTGACAGATAAACCAATTGTTTCTAAGCCACAATTTCAATGAAAAAGTGTTATGTGAAAAGCTTTTCAATTGCAATCGTCGTATATATCATGGAATACTCATTCGTTAAACAACTTTAAGTCAATTGTAACTTAAAGATACTTTGCCCATAGTTGCTTTGGCCCGTTAAAATGTTAAGCGGATAATTGCCGCCGGCCGTTGCTGGAAAATAAAGCAAAAAAACTTTGAAGGGCTTCCTTTCATACGAAAATGTACGAAATTGCCGCACAGATACACACATACACAGTTGTAACCAAAGGGCCACAGATACAGATGCAACTGACTTACTTACTTGCATACTTACATCGTAAGCGCAAAGCGAATGCAATAGTAAAAATCAATAATTAAGCACTTGTAGCATCTTCATGGATTGTAGCCTCAGCTAAGGGTAGCCATAAGGTCGCCTTGCTGTCTCTTAAAGTTCACATTCTGGCCTGCCATGTATCCCACAGATACATTTTTGTTGTTAATCAAATCAAGCTCGTGCATAAATGAATCATGAATGGGCCAGCCTTAGAGCCTCTCAATGGCATTGTGCATCAATTATGTGACATTAAGGCAAACCTCCAGTCCCCAATCTACGCCCCAGCAACAGGGCCCTGTCAGATCTTTGAGTTACAATTTACGCATTTAAATATGATAGGAAGTTCTAGAGGGGGAGGGGGCGGCCTCAATGGAGACAACTACTTCGCTGGCGACAAAAGTCTTCTTCGAGACGCCCACACAGCATAAACTGCAGGCGCAAACTGAACAAGAGGCATAAGTTTATGGGGGCAGATGCAAGCACATCTTATACCATCTCATCCCAGCTCCAACTACAGCCTCAGCTTCAAGAGGAAGATGCTGCTGCATGTCAATGTCAGCCGACGCCAGAGTACCCCAAGTCAGGCCAAGAGAAGCCAACTTGCCTCAATTTCCTTGTGTTAATCTGGCGTTGCTTCAATTGAAGTTCAACCTCATTTTTCAGTTTTCTTTCAGTTCCAACACCGTCACTGGTGGGTGTATAAAATTTTGTATACGCTTACAGTGGCAACTTTAAGTTTTACAACCAACATGTATCTTTAAGTTTATAAAGTTTATATGTGTTTAAGAGGACAATAGAAAGACAATAGGACATAAAGCAGTGTCCATACTAGAATTTTGAGCTTATATGACGGTTCTTAAGTTCATTTGATTCACAAGAGAATAGTTGATCGACTTACTTTGTCTTTTATCAATGGATGTCGTTCACTTAATCTGGAATACCTTGAAGATCGTCGAAAAGCGGTTGATATGCGTAAGACGTCCTCATGGGACCATCTTACCGCAATATGTGGAAATCAAGAAAATTTGTTCGAATTTCATGCTTTTCTCTTAAGTTATTTTGCTTCTAACAGATTATTTTCTTTTTATACTTTATCAACTTTAACTGTCCTTCTAGCCTATTAAAGTCTGGTCACACTTTAAACAAAAGTGCAGTGACGACTTCAACTTGAACTGCATTTAGCTTTCCTGCCACTTCTGGCTCAACTTCTACTGCTACTTTTGCCACGCTCCTTAACCTCTCCATCCTCAGTGCAGCTGCAGCAGATTGTCAATTATTAACCGTTGTCAAGTTGCTGCCTTTCGCACTTTTGTAGGCGACGTTGCTGCAATTGTTGTTGCAGCTACAGTTGCAGTTGCAGTTGCATGTTCTATTGTCTGTGATTATTTCCACTCACTTGAGTCGAGAGTTGTTGTCGCTGACTTGGCTCTGGCAATATGGATTGTTGTCAATTTTTAAGTAACTTTTAATGGTTTTCATTTCTTTACATGCTGCGTTTTCGTACTTCTACTTGTTTTGTTCCAACAGATTCAGATTCGTTTTCGTCTTCAATGCGCTTTTATGCCTTTGCCTTTGCTTTGCTTTCTCTACTACTCAAAATATCTGTTCTGCCTTTGTGTTGCGCTTCAAGATGTTCGTGTATGAGTAGTAGATACTTGGGGGTATCTGTAAGATACATTGTCACCATCTTGTGGCCCTCGATGACAATGCTGCCTGTTTTGATTGCAGGCGTTTTACCGAACAAAGAAATTGAATTGACCCCTAGGGTTTTGACCCCTAATAGGAAGACGCATAGCCGGAGTTGCTATTGGGATTTGAACTCATTTTAGGGATTATGAATTGAAATATAATCCTGATGTGCGTCGATATAGCCTTGTCTTAGGATGGAAGACTTTTTATTATACTCGTACTCTGGTAGAGTAAGCGAGTATAGTGTATAGACAGAAGGAAGCGTAAAGTATATATGTTCTTGATCAGCATTAACAGCGGAGTCGATCTAGCCATGTCCGTTTGTCCGTCCGTATGAACACCTAGATCTCGGAGTCTGTAAGAGCTAGAGAGACCCAATTTGGTATGTAGACTCCCCTTGTGGGGCGTCAGATCAAGTCTGTTTTTAAATTTTGACACGTCCCCTCGCGCCCCCTCAAACGACAAAACTTTATATCTTTCACAAATCTTAACGCATTTAGTTGCAACTCGGTTTGTATATGTATAAGTGCATAATCTACCACTACTAATCTAATTCATCGAAATGAAACCAACTTCAGTTTGAACCAAACATGATTCAGATGGAACTTCCATATAATATTATATACCTTTCATAAACCAGTCATACATATATACTACGAATGGTATATATGTTTTTGACAAGCCCCTCTAACAATACCGTTCTGTTCCTTTAGAAATTCTCCCACTAAGGTGTTTAACCTCAGCTCCGAGGAACACTTAAAAGCGTCTCATGTTTTATCTCTAGCTCAAGCAACCCAAGAACATAACAGTTGCCTCCTCTGCTGCTTCTCCTGCTCCTGTACCGTTTTGGCACATGTTCAACGAGTGTCCACAAGCTTGTCCAGACCTCATCCTCATCCCGCTTTAGCAAAAGAAACGTTGAGTAAATAAAACACTAACTTTTGTGGTTTACAGAACAGCTCCAAGTGGTGGTGGGGATGGAAGAGTGAAGGCTTAGTGGTTGAGCCGCCGCAGGACATTGTCTGCAACTTTGTGCAAATTCGTCGAAAATACATATCGTTTTGGAAAAACATTTTATGCTTTCCTTTTGTGTGTTTTCCCCCCAATTTGTAGTTGCGCTTTTTATGGTCTACTTCAAGGAGCTTATGGCACAACAAATTTATGGAGTGTACATGTGTGTATGTGGGTTAGTGGGAGGGGGAAAGTGGGCATACAAAAAGCCATATAATTGAGCTCAAACATTAAGCGGCTTTGTGAACAGCCCCTTCCCTAGCCTTGGTTAAATGTAACTGAATCATTTGCTGATTGAATTACCAAAAAATTGTATATACGAAGGACTGTAGAGCAGCATAAGAGGGAGTCTCCATTTCCTGTTGCCCACGCGACCGGATCCGAAATTTAAATTAAAGTAGAACTTGTTAATTATAATGCAGGCAAGCGAATACGAATACGTCATCAAACCCACACACATGCAAGAAGACGGGAACAGGAACAGGCGCAAGCACATGTGCTCATTTTCGGCTACCCTCTGATACCTTCGTCATTTCCTCCTCTCGCGGCATTTGGCGGGTTTCCTGGCAGCGGGATCCCCTCGTCACATTGCTGGCTAATGATCCTCCCACAGATACGATACGATGTGACAGGCGAACATCAAATTCGGCATGCGTAACTCGATACGCAGGCCGCGTAATTTCGGTTTTGACATTTGTCCCACATACCGCGGTGTCCCTACTCCACGATCCACATGCATCCATGCAGCTGCTGTTAACAATTTCAAATGAAATGCTTCAGTAGCTCCAAAGTAGCCGCATTTCATTTAATTTTTCAAATAGCCAAGACCCCTATGAGTCGAAAGGCGTGAAAGTTGTTGACATGTGGGCAGAGAAACCGCTACTAGAACATGCCCAGCACGTGCCACTCAATGAGGCATACTCGTAACGCAACCAACCAAAATCTACACTTACAACTAATCAACCTTTCTGAACCGCAAGCAGCGTTTTTAAAAATGTGACTGCATTTACACTACCATGGGGTTCACTTATCACAAAAGAGTTTGTAATTTAGTGATTTTGAGTATTTTAAATAATATTTCTTTAGCAATAACTTATTACTTCTCTCTTAAAATCATCTATCTATTACTTTACATATAGATCTTTAATTTGATATACCGTTCATCTTCATACGAATGATACTTCTCGAGCTATAGATATGTGAAAATGCTTTAAAAATTTCCAAATCCCGCAAAATAACTTTCCCCTACTTTCGCTACACTAGAAAAACAACATTGTATAAAAATTGACTTAAAAAATCAAGGCTATAATAACAGTAAAAGAATAACAGGACTTTCTCAGGGGTAGACGAACCTCGTATATTGGCTAAATGCTTAGCAGGAGGTTAGGGGTAGGTTCTAATGACGCATCAAGTTCCTGATTTCCCTATGACAGATGTTTCATCAAAAGAACTGCGCCATGGCCTAACACTTGCCATTAGATGACACTCAGCCGCTTTGCTACTCTACCTCAACCCCTTAGGGATGAGTAAGCCCAATCCAGCCCATCCATCCACATCCATGAAAGTATATGCTGTAGTGGAAGAAAAACAACAACTCAAAAGAAAACAAAACAACAGAACCGAGCACTGAATACAGTATCGACATCAACGCAATAGAATATATTTTGCATTTACTGTACAACAGAAGCCTCAACCTCAACGCCGCCAGTTCAGTCCAGCCATGTGCACACAATGCACACAATCCCTGCCTGCAGGCAGAGAGAGCCGAAGAGATTGAGAGAACAAGAGACCAATTCCTCTGGTTTCCAGCTGCCTGTGAAACATGGGGCAACCCCTATGCCTTTGCCCGTGCCGGCTGTAGTTTCCAACCATGCAGCGAGAGCGAGCCAGCGCCACAGCCAGAACCAGAGTAGGCTCTCGTGTGCCGGAGAGCGTGTCTGTTTTCCATTTGGTGCTGAACGGCGTCTTTTTTTGCTGCTCGCCAGTTTGAGCCACGCTCTGCTAGACGCCGCACGCTTTTCGATTTTCACGCGCACGCGACGCAGTACATACATCAGCAGCCAGTTTGTTTTCCCAACTCTTCTTCACACTGCCACACATTTCCCACAGCAGCAGCAAAAAAATCAAAAGAAGAAAAACTTAAACTGCAGCCGCCCCTGTGTAGGATATATTTGCCATATATACTCGAATAATTCCTATTGTCGTGTCCAATAAGTGCAAAAAACAAAGAATTCTAAATCAAAAACGTAGTTTTTTTAAGCAAATTTCTGTGCAAGCTAAATAAAAGCTTCTAGTGCTCAAAAATAAAAGCAAATCAAAAACAACAACAACGACAATAATAGTTGCCCAGCTCTGTGCGCGGTTATACACACCTAAGTGTCCTGCAGGATTTGTCGTGGAATCCGCCTACATGGTGCTCTCGCTACACACTCGGATTACTTACATTTGCCACATTTTGATATAAATTTTGCGGTTATTAAAAATACCTAAAACAAGTAAGCAACGGTGCAACATGAATTAAACTTAAATTTAAAACATTAACAATATTTATTTTATTTTAAATTTATTATGTTGTCTGTATTACTGGATCCGGGAATAAGATTCTTCCAGGCTATAGAGAACGTTTAACCCATTTTTTAAATAATCAGACAATTCTTTCTTTTATTTATACATTTTTTTTATTAATTAATTTTTTTTATCTTTCTTTATTGAGCCAACTTTTATTATGTGCGAACTTTGTTAGACTTTAAAAAATTTAAAAATTTCAAAACTAATATTTGATTGATGGGGAGCTTACACAATTTCTAAGTTTTTGAAGTGTTCCTCGTTTAGCGCGATTTGCGGTTGTAAATCCTATATGGAAATTGTAATATTGTATATACACCTAAAGACATTTTCCGAAAGAAATAGCTAATGATTTTCTTCTTTAAATCAAATTTCTCAGAAATTCAAATTTAACTAAATCAAAACCTTCAAATGTTTCAATTGACAATATATATATATACATTTTTTCCAATAAAATATTATAGCCATCCTTTTCATGATGGTTTAGCTTCGTATAAGTTTACCGTCCTGATATTCTGCCCTCTAAACGTAGTTTTTCTGCAACACAGGATGGTATTACTGAAAGACTCCGCACCCAATATTCTCCTGCCTCCTCTATATATCCTAGAAAATTCTTCAAGCGTCCATAGCATTCTATAAATTTCTTTAGAAATCGTTAGACTAGAAATCTTCTAAAAGTTTCTAACAAAGTCTGGAAATTTCGAGAATTTTCTTAATTTTTCTATAAGCGATTTTAATGAGTCGCACTTTTCCTTATCCTAAATAACAACTTTCATTTTACAAAACAAAGCTAAGGTGTGCCGAATTTTTCTTTCCCAATTGATCATTCCTTTACCCGATCACATTAGCTTGTATGTATTCCAAATTTGAAGACACAGCTATTGCCAAATAGTTGATCTGTGTTTAAAATATCAATTAACCTCTACATCTCCTCAAATTGAATAAATCTTATTTTTAGTAAAATTTAGTTCAAATTTAGTTAATATCGCTAATGATTTCTAAATTTTTTTATACACACTTAAAAATCCTTTTAATCATTTGATTAATGATTAATCTCAATGCTCGCTCTTTAAATCTCACACAACACCATTGCATAATAATTATCATCTCCCCCGCTTTATATAATGGCTCGTGTTACTATGCCTGCACCCTTTCTCTTATTCCCTCTCATCTAATAGTTCGCGTGCTTCCCTCTCATCTCTCTCATCAATCACTGTCCCACAAATCCTTTTGAACATTTCATAAACATAACGCCATCTAATTCTCGAATGTCATTGAAATATTTCAATCTATCAGCATAACACATGGGATTTGGAATCTCATTTCGGTCTCCCCTCTATATAAACACATGCCCTAATATACCAATCAGGTCCCCGCTTGGGATCCAACTCTGCCATACCAAAAATAGTCGGGAATGAGAATGGCTGGCTCATTGAATATGCCAGGCAGGCAGGAAAAACAGAAAATATAAATCCCCAAATGAAATCGTAAACAAAAACAAATGAATGTGCTTTGGACCTTAGGCTTTAAACTATAATTCGTCAATAAATTAATAGGCGCTGGAAATTAAAGGCAAAAAAATATAAAAAGGGAGCCGGAGCTAGTCTACAAATCTTTGAAGAAGTCTTCAAACTTCAGCAGCTGTGCTCACAAAAAAAGCGTACAAATGACTTCCGGGAATCATCATGGAAAACAAAAAGCAAGAAATAGTTGAAAAAACTCCAAACTGTTGTTGCTACATTTGCATTCGGGAGAGATTTATTGGACCAGCCGAGAGTGAAGTTGTTACTCCACCTACACCATCCTCCCTTTGTTTTGCCAGCTTTTTCAAAAGACAAAAGCCGACATTTGCCATCGTTTTTTTCACTCTTTATATTTTTCAACCAGATCATGGTCTTCTTTTCACACTCCGTAATCAACAATTTTCTCAAATTGAATTGAAATTTCTTATGCAATGAACCTGGAGGGGGCGATGCGTGTCCCCATGTTTGTTTTCTTTCGAACGGCTTTCACTCGAATGTAAATAACAATTAGAGTAGAAGTTGTAATAGTCGCATGGTGGAGGAGTGGGGTGTGTATGTGTCCCTGAGGTTGAAGAAACTCTGAAATCTAAACAATAATTTCAACACTTTTTCCCGCCAAGTTGGTAAACAAAGAGTGCACCGCCACACGATCGGTTCAGGGTCAAAAGAAATACAACAATTTTCAAATGTTTCCTTTCAATTGACTTTTCCGGTGTGCACACTGTAAATCCATCAGCAATTTTCACTCAAGTGCTCTGTGGTGCTCTCACCATAGAGTTTGTTACATGCTGACTTTGGTTTCAGCTATGGGTTGGCACTCAGGCTCGAATTCGTTCGGTGCCACTTCAGTGTTGACACTTGACTAATGAAGGCGACCCATAAATTTCATTTGTTGACATATACTCGTAACTAGAAAAAAACAAACATTTTCCAACGTTTTCCCAATGCAAACTGAGGCGGGCATCCTTAGATCGCACACTGGAGATAGTAATGGTGCTGGCCTGACCTTATCTAGCCTGATAGATCGTTCGTTTGCTTATCTCAAAGTTGTCCTTGTTCGAAGAAAGACGAAACTCGTAAATGCGCCATAAAGTAGAAGGTACTTATTGTGAAGTACTGAAGGACAACTGCCCAGACTAATGATGAAAGCAACAAATGAGGCATCAAATTGCATAGAGGCTAATTTTTAAAGAAGTTTGAGATTCGTAGCTATCGAAAGCTTAAATAAAAGGGAACCACCGACCGAAATTGGTTTGCAATTTGAAAAGTCATCTGAAAACATTTGAAAGGCAAACATTTTGGAAGAAATGAAGTCAGTATGTATTTGAGAACTTCCAAGAAAGTCCGCTACAAAACACCCTTTATAAATATACTTCAAGGTTAACCCCCTCTAATATCGTTCATTTAATTGCACGTACTTGCACCCTCATGTCTTATTACAAATTTATAATATTTTAAGTGCTTGTATGCCCAATTCCCTAGTGCTATCGCCCACACATCTCCGGACTTCCTTGGAGATTTGATTTGCTGGTGTTTGTTTGTTTTCCGCGTACTTGCCTGCCCAGAGACAGGCGATTTATCAAAGACCATGCTTGCACGTACAAACACACATTTTGCGGTCTGGGTTGCTATCCTCCCTCCACCCCCACGCACACACACGTGTAGCCCCCTCATAGCTTACACATGAGTGAACAGCTTCGCGGCATTGCCTGGCCAAGCTCGACACGTGCCCGCAAATGAACTTTACAATTATGTACATATTGCGTCGGTTCTACTGCCTTTTGATTAGACAAACCCATCATAGGCTCAAGTTCATTAGATCATCATCGTCAACAAAATTCCCCCTCCCATTTAAATAAATCACCATGAAATTAACCAGCGATGTATCTTTAAAAAGCAAACCTAATTTTAAGCAGAGCGAACTTTTAATAAATTGTATCTGTTTTGATCCACACGCAAATCGCCCCGAGGCTACCTTTGATTGCCTAGAAGTTGGCGATTGAGAGGAGGCGGCCAAATGTCCAACTCGAAACCGACACCGGACGACAGCTAGGTACTTGAACTCTTAACCACATAGACAACATGGCTTGTTAGCTTTTTTCTGGCCCTAACAAAGGTGGAAGGGGAACCCTTTTCATAAAGCCATTAGCCAGCCTTGGCATTGGTTCTGGCCCGCGTTGCGGCTGACAAATTGACTTCGTTAGAAGCTCGTCGCTAAAAATGAAATATGAAGCGCAAATTGAAAAATTGTTTGGCCCCCAGGTTGTTGTATGAGTATGGCTATATATATACATAGTGCTGATTGCTTTATTGTGGTGTTGGTTCTGGTGGAGGAGGCAGTAGGATCCGTAGACTTGCCTGGGCAATCACCAAACAGGAAATCAGGCGTCAGTTTGTATCCTGCTCCCGCAATTCCAACCCACAATTTCAACCGCAACTTAATTGCGTTTACGTAGCCGTCGCTGTAGTTGTTGTCGTTGTTGGCTGTCTAGACAAATTTCCTCGTATATAATCAGATACTTTATGACCAAGTGTAGCTCTCTGAGATGTTATAGTTATAGAAGGACATTTATACATAGAATTGCATATCCTACTAGTAATGGGAGTAAGAAAGTCTTGAAGGTTTATAAGCTTTCTATTCATATTGCTGAAAAGGCGGACAACAACAAAAGCAATTGCATATCGAGCAAACAACAGGGCAATGTATACAATTCAAAGCTAAGCTCATTTTTAAACAGAGAAACTCGAATCAGCCGAGTCCATCTCTATCTTCATCAGTTTATTTCTTCAAAGAGAAATCAGTGTGGCCATATCACAGGGGTCCTGTTTCTACACATCGTGTCATCACTAATATCCAAATTTCCTGTTGTGCAAACGCTTGAAAATTGCTAGCAATTATGATTATTGATAAGAAGTGTAGTTGCAGCAGGCGCCGAATATGTCAGCTAGTGTTTCCTGTTCCTTTTTCTAATATCCTGTTTAATTGTCCACGAACAGCGACACGCATACAACCATCGAGATCTCCGAGCTGATAGCCCCATGTGCATTATATTTGCTCTTTAGCCAACATGTCAAAACAGTGTTTTTTATTGTCTACCTGCCCCTTAGAGTGGTAACACACGCCCACGCCCCTATCCCTGTCTCACAACCACCTTTAGTGGCTATCAACACGCATGCACTCACGCAGGCTTTCTGTGCGCCATCTGACGGTGGATAGGCGGCAACTATTGGCGCCATAACTTAAACCCAGACGGAAGTTCAACATTTTGTTGCCGCAAAAACACGTGAGTTTAGTCAAAAGGAAAGTCGAAAAAAAACAATCATAAAATAACAACCAAACAGGACGCATTTTAGGTAGACTTCCCCCTACCCTATCCCCATTCTCCTTCAGTCTTTTGTCATTTTCTCTGTTTGGATTTCATGCCTGACTGCCGTTAGGAAGCGAAGCGAACCCGGAGCTTCAGCAGGAGGGTTTAAGAATACAAAGGCACACAGGTTGCGCCTGCATTGGCAGTTTGGGTGAACGAAACTGTTCACCGACCACTGAAGTCAGTTGCCACTTTCCCAGGGTTGACAATGAACTGCAGCGGGGGCAGTAGTTCCCATTCCCTCTTTCTCTCCTGCAGTTAGATAATCTAATTCCGAGTGGTAAACATCGGCAATTGCATTCCATTTAATGCGTTTCAAAGTGTTTCTTGACATGTTAAAGATACACGAAATTTATTAGCAACGCTTATGTGGGATCTATGGATTTGTGGCGTTTTCGCTTGAAACTTTTATGGCCTGCCATGTTGGGGTCACTGCACAGTGGGCTGAGAGTTATTAAAAGTGCGAGGTAATGAGAGAGATTATGGGTAGACAAATTACAATTTGGTAAAGATTTGGGAAGTTTTAGGGTTATTTTTAGTCTTATAGTTTAAATTTAGTAACTGACCCAAGAGTTATATAAATCTTAGAACAATTAATTTTAGTATGCTTCTCAGCAGCTTAGAAAATGAGCGTGTCGTTGGCATTCATGATCCGAGAGCCAAAGCAGGCGGTATGCTTTATTCTTAGCTGGCTCAGTTCTCCAAGTGTTTTTTCCTGACTTCTCACACTTCTCCTTGTCTTCTCTTACCTTGTCTTCTCTCTATCATTCCTTCTGTACTCTTTGTTCCTCTAATCTCTTTAATCTCCCTGCATTCCTTGTATACTCTATTTCTCTCGACTTTCTCACTCTTTGAAACTGCAAACACGACAGCCGTGTTCATGTCCTCGCATTCTTCGTAATTGCTGCACGATGATCTGCTGTTTGCTTAGTATACCGTGTTCCTAACCTTGCAATCTTGATCCTATTCTGCACGGTGCACTGCTGTTTGCTCACAGATAATTTAAGCTAATCCGCATTTTTTTTAATAGCAGTTTTGCTTGTTTACTATGAATATGTTCGTGTATTTTTTAACAATTATTTGTTTGTCATATTTCACTTGCTTTTGTGCCACTGTGCACAACGCAACATTACATTTCCAACGATTTGTGGTCACTTTTTTAATGTTTTAACGGCTATTTTCCTGTGCGGCACTAAAAAAACACGCCGAACCCGAAACCATGTATGAGGAAAAGCTGAATCGCATGTCAAACGCAACTTTCAGAATATGATTTAATTTATGAGCCAAGACAAATTATAGACCATATACCACATATGCCTGGAAAAAAAACATGCGTGACGCGATGGCGATGATGATTTGGACATTTGTCTGTTGGGCGCGTCGTTGTCGGCGTCGTCAACTTTGGCCTGAGACACAGACTTTTCACACATTTCTCAGCTAATTAACAATGAGATGATTATGGGACAGATGCCTGAAATCCATGATACATATATAGCTAATGGTCAGTCAGTGGGCAGACTGAGTGTAAGGGGTCTATACTATATTGAAGTACAATAAAACATCATCACATTCTTTATTGCAATTTCCAAGATGTCGCAGTCACAGATACAGATGCATCTACTGTCTATATAGATATATATATATATACCGGCTTATAGACAACTGGAGTATCTTTTTATAGAGCTGTAATTATTTTGACCTGCTTCTGTTAACGAGACAATAACAACATTTGTGACAGCAACAATCATTGCAATAGCAAACACTTGCAACAACAAGGAAGCTCACATATGGCCCCATGGGCTGAACTTACTTAGATTGTCTGTCCGCCTTAATGCCTTTAAAATCCGCTTCAATTGGATTTCTATAGCATTTGTTGCTGCTGCCGCCATGTGACACTTTTTTTTGCCCTCCCACTTTCGATACGCAACAAATGTCGAGTTGGTTTCGATTTTTGTTTCGGTTTCCACAAGTTGTGTTCTATTTTAACCCTCTGTCTCGCTTTTCTCGCCCTTTCTCTGTGTATTTTCCACTACTTTGAACAATTTCCTTACAGTTGACCAAACAATTTCAAAAAAAGAAACGCACCCAGATAATGATAATGTCGTGAAGATTATTTCACGCAACGCGATTTGAACTTTAAGTTCACATTTTAATGGAATTTCGGTTGATTTACATGACAGGAGGTCGCGACTTGGCATCGTTTTCTATATGCCATCAGCCCTCCTCACATGGTTTGTCGCTTTGTGGCACTATAAGCGGGTAAATGATGCACTTTAGTTGAGGTTTCTGTGGAAAAGCAGCAGCATAGCAGCAGTGAGTGGATCGAGTGCCGCCGATTTGTTATAGATAATGGTTTTATGAGCATTCGTTATATATATGTACATATGTATTTTTTATGGAAATGTGCCAAATCTGGAAGGTTATCAGTGGAGCTTATAGAGTGCTCTACTTGGAGATTGTGCTGAACAATTTTAAGTTTAGAGTCTCAGTTATATTTTGTAGATGGAGTGACGCGGGAACCATTGGACTTAGTGGATTGCATTCAACAAGGCTTATTGTTATATATAGAGATGAATCTTCTGTTCCTTGATTTAAGACAAAAGAACATACATGAATTGAAGCCTCACATAGATTACACTCCATATCATTTATATGTATAAATCACTTTGACTGCTTGACAAACAACGGTCAGAGCAAAAGCCTAAATGGAGATTTGTAAATTGAGATTTCTGGAATTGTTTCATATACTTTATCTATTACTAAACTAATCCAAATTTCCAATGACCAATTGATCTCCTAGACTTTCACATTCTGCATGTCCCTCTATATATCCTTTCCAAGAGCTATATTCCAAATAATCATTAGAAAATCATTACCTAATCCTCGTCAGATTTTCGCTTAACTTTTTTACCACCAATGCAATTTTTATACCCATCATTAAAAAGTTATCGTCGTGTTTAAGTCAAATTCTCATTAGTTAAGTCAACTCCTGTGGTCAATTTGGCATCAGACGTGCTCGCTACTGTTAAACTATCACGCTTAGAAAATGTCCTGTGGTGTCCTTTGCTAATGATTAAAACTCGTACGCGTCCTTGAAATATTGCGACGTTACTCTCGAAGTTTTACGCTAATTACGTTTTTCGTTTTCCCAAAAAAAAAGAAAAAGGTAAACCAAAATTGTGAAACGTGTGAAATATGCTGAAGCGCACGTACCAAATACTGGGGTTGCCTTTCAGGACTACCGATCCTGTCGCGCAGCTGCCCGCTTAATAAATTTGCGGTCTTCCCGCCCCGAAATAGAAATGCCAGGCTGTCGAGATTCGCGTTAGGCAAGGAAATTCGAGCAATTTCCCGCTAGCCTATACCTAAGACGCTTTTCCAGGTAGTCAGGGCAGGACGGGGCCTGGGACAAACTGTCAGACCAGGTAGCGAATGCTCGGCACATTCACATTGTGCAAGGACAAAGGACAAACGCAGCCGGCGTTAACATTTGGCTGGCTTAAATTTTGAATCAGGATTTCCTTATAAAAGACGATAGTTGAACGCCAAGGCAGCTAGAAGCAAATCAGCAAGCGATCGTGATAGATCCTAGATCGTAGATCCTAGCACATTGAAGCCAAAGTTTAACCTAGTTAGAAACGCCTAAGTCAAGGTGCGCACTGGGCACCCGTCAAAAGATCTTCAATAATAACATGCAACTCTAATTTCTTGCAGAATACTCTTAGAGTTCTCTAAAAGATCACTCCACCACTTGAGGCCAACTTCAACAACCACATAAAGGAACAAAACAACAGTAAAAAAACAACAGTAAAATGGGTGAGCTTGAGGAGAAGGAAACCCCAACCCCACCGACTGAGACAACAGCCGCCCAGGAGTCGACTCTGGATGAGTCGAAGGAGACAGACAAGATGTTGGACAAGAAGGATGAAACAAAAGCCAAGACTCCCAGTCCGCAGACATCGAAACCTGGATCTCCCAATGCTGGCAAAAAGTCACCAGTGCCCAAGGCAGAGACCAAAGATGAGGGAGAGAAGCCTGTCGAAGAAATTATAGACATACCCACTGAGAATGGCACAAAACGGGCAGCCGACACCAATGATGAGAAGAAAATCAGCAAGGAAGAGCGCGAAGTGAAGCCCAAGAAAATACCGATTGGTGGACTTAAGCTACCCGGTTTCTTCATGAAGAACAAGCCCAAGGCTGAAGGAGATGGCGCCGAAGGAGAGCTATTGGAAAATGACCAAGAGACAGATGAGAAAGAGGACGCCAAGCCCAAGGAAGAGCCAAAGCCTCGAGCAGGTTTTGGAGAAAGGCTGCGCAACTTCTTTGTGCGCAAGCCAGCGCCGGAGAAGGAGCAGAAGAATAAACAGCTGGTTAATGGCGATGCAGATGCAAAATCGGGTAAGTCAAGAAAACAGGGTAAAGGTTAAATCAGTTCGTAATTTCAATCCCATCACTAGAAGCCACCGCAGAAGCTGCTCCAGCTGAGGATGCCGCCGATGCTCCACCAAAGCGAGGATTATTAAATGCCATCAAGCTGCCCATAGCGAACATCATGCCCAAAAAGAAGGCGGGCGATGATGTGGAACTGGGCTTGGGTAAAGCAGGCCTGGCATCCATGGAAACTCTAGATGACTCGCTCAAGGATCAGGACACCGTGGATCGTGCTCCACTGAAGACCAATGGCCACGATGAGGTAAAGAGCGATCTCAAAGATGAAAAGCTGGCCGCCGAGAAGTTGGCTGCCGAAGAGGAGGAGCGCGAGCGACCCGTTCCCTGGTTGAGCCGCCTCCGCGGCTACAAGTGCAGCGTGGATGATGCTCTGATTGCCTTCGGCATTCTGTTGTTTATCCTCCTGCTGGCCGTGATTGGTTATGTCCTGACACATGAGACTCTGACATCGCCTCCGCTAAGAGAGGGCAAATACATCTTGGCTGTGACCAGCTGCGGTCCCGTCGAGGGCGTCAAGGAAGATGGAGCCTTTGCCTTCCGTGGCATACCGTATGCGAAACCACCTGTGGATGATCTGCGATGGCGGCCGGCCCAGTTGATCGACAGCATTGACGGCTGCTGGAATGGCACGCTCCAGACACACAACAGCAGCGGCGTGGTATGCACCCAGAGGCTGGGCAATGGCACCACTGTGGGCGATGAGGATTGTCTCTACCTGGACGTGGTCACTCCGCATGTTCGCTATACGAATCCCCTGCCAGTGGTGGTTCTGATTGGAGCCGAATCGCTCGCTGGACCCTCGCCAGGCATACTGCGACCCTCGGCCCGGTATTCTCGCTCCCATGATGTGATTTTTGTGCGTCCCAACTTCCGGCTGGGCGTGTTCGGTTTCCTGGCCTTGGACGTCCTCACCAAGGAGTCGCATCCACGCACCTCGGGCAACTATGCTTTGACTGACATCATTACCGTCCTCAGGTGGATCGAACTGAACATTGTGAACTTCGGCGGTGACCCCAAGTCCGTCACCCTGTTGGGCCATAGAGCAGGAGCCACCCTGGTGTCTGCCCTGGTGAGTTCACCCAAGCTCAAGGGGCTCTATACGCGAGCCTGGGCCACCTCCGCATCGGCCATCTTCCCAGGCAAGCCGCTGCATGAGTCGGAGAAGCAAAATCAGCAGCTCATGGCTACGCTTGAGTGCCAGGATGTCAACTGCTTGCGCGAGGCCGCCGCTGTTATGCTATGGGCTGCCACCCCGGACACTTGGTTCCACTTCCCTGCCGCCCTGCCGCAGGCCCAGGAGCTGGCCAGCCCCAATCGTCATGAGTGGCTCGTTTTGGATGGTGACATACTCCAACAGCATCCCTCAGAGTCCTGGAAACGGGAGCCCATCAGCAGTGAGCATCCCATACTAATCCTAGGCTCTACCGCCCACGAGGCTCACACTTTGAAGCTGCGCGAGCTCCACGCCAACTGGACAGCCGAGGAAGTGCACGATTATTTGAACAACTCGCAATTGGGCACTCTCGGACTCACCGACGAGGTCATCCGTCGCTACAATGCCACCAACTATGCTGCCCTCATCTCGATCATCAGCGACATACGCACGGTCTGCCCGCTCCTAACCAATGCCAGGCTGCAGCCCGCTGTGCCCTTCTATGTGGTTACCCAGGGCGAGGGCGAGGATCAGCTAGCCAATGTGGATGCTGATGTCCAGGCCATTCTCGGTCGCTACGAGCCGCACACCGTCGAGCAGCGCCGCTTCGTCTCTGCCATGCAGCAGCTCTTCTACTACTACGTCTCCCATGGCACGGTGCAATCGTGGGAGCCGCGTCGACGGGTCATCAATGTGGGCCAGGATGCGCGCGCCCAAGAGGACTACGAGCATTGCAACTACTGGATCAGCAAGGATATTGTACCAAGATATGCGCGCCTCGATTAAGCCACAGGCAACATAACAACTTTTATGTAAAAGAGTTAAGCCCATACTGGTCTTATACTGCCCTACACAGGTCTTATTTAGTTCTTATTAGTTCCGATCAGTTGGTTCTGGTTTTTGAATCAAACTAAATCACAACTAGTTGGAGCTGGGAAACCTATTATATGCAATTATCATTAGCTTTAATTGAGTATAAGAGCTTGAAGAAGAACTATATAAGAGATGTGTAGTGATTTATAAGATCTAAGTGAAGAAGCAACTCGTACACGAAGTTGGATGTTTAAAGGGGCTAGTTAGTTAGACTTAGACAAGATCTTGTATATTCATATTGAAACAAGTTTAAGACACCGTTCTGGACCCATTTAACGTCTACTTTCGCACCACTCGATGTTTGATGTGAAGTGAAGGTCATTCGTCTTTGACAAGATCTTGTATTACCACATTGAAACAAGAAATAAGACTTCGTATAAGACACACTTTTTGAGACCCGTTTAACGTATATTTTGCGAACCACTCGTATCTGTACAACCCTTTGAAACACACAATTCTGTATCTAACTATTCTATGTTTCTTTCTTGCATTCTTTCTTTCTATATACTATGTAGCTTTCAACGAATTCGTTTTGTGGTTAATTTCTTAGCCTAAGTGAATCTAGTGTTTATATAGATATATATATATATATATATTTTGAGTAATACCATTAAATAACTGTACATTTAGTTTCTTTTTTTGCTTGTAAGTTCTTTAAGTAATGCTTACCTTTCACAACCATGATATATATATACATGATAACGATATATGTATGTCTGTCTATATAATATGCTCTAAAATAATCTTAAACAAAACCAACACTCACACACACATACACAAAATGCAAAAATAAAACACAAACAAAATATATTGAATAATACTTGAAAAGTATAGACAAAATCTACGTCTTTCAACTCTTAACTTTCCACACAGACACTCTTATACCAAAGACTGCTTATACAAATTATTACGCTCCAAAAGAGTACAACAAATTTCAATTTCTTATACCCTCCATTGAAGCGACGTTTTCGGAATGAGAAACTGTTCTCCATTAATATATATTGAATTTATGTTTGGAACAAAATCACATGGCTGCCATAATATTCTCTTCGATAATAGTATTTATGTATAAGGAAAGCTTCTTCTATTTGCAGATATATGTATATGTTGTCTACATTTGTATTTCGAACCGACATTTTCAAAACCTTCATTAACGGTTGTCAGACCATTAAACACATTCAGCTCAGCCACTGAGCGATATTAAGACCATTGCTTTGCATATGGTGAAGTCAAGACACAACTAACTCTCAGCTGTGGCTTACACATCTGCGCGCATTTTGCTTAAACCAATGGTGAACTTAAACAAGAGAATAACAGCACTAAGAAAGAAGAGAAGCAAAATAATATCGGATCTTCACACTTCGAATTGAATAACAAACCACAATACACTACGAATAATATTAAGATTCGACATATATGTATTTCCCCTTTGTATGCCAACCAATCTTGTTATACAATATATTTCAGCAAGGGTATATAGGCTTCGGCTAGCCAAAGTTCGCCTTCCTCTCTTATATTTCTAATCGGGGAATGGACACGAGAATTCAGTTTTTCATTTTATATCTGATACAATTTCTTATACAGAAAATTTGGATTGTCTCGTGGCATTTTTTTGTGCATCTTGTTATACAGTCTTTGTTTATACAATTTATATAGACTTATACCACACATCCAGAGAAATGGTTTCCTTTTAAGAGGTTCAAACCATATGCGACCAACGATATGAACTTTTTTGATACAAGTTTTTACACAGGATAGTTTATTGAAATCTCAAATTAGTTTTAGTTTTTGAGATTAAGTCAAAGTTTTTGTTGAATGTTTAGAGCATTTAAGACTGTCCAGGGCTGCAAATTTATTTAGTTGAATGCAACTGTAAAACGCGAAATATAAAAATTTAATGAATTTACAATGGAAAAGTATATAGAAAGTGTACTTCGCACTTTTGCCTCTTAAGTAACGACATAATTCCACAAAAAAATAGAAAATAGGCTACATAATACATGCACACAGTACATACAAACATCCATACAAATATCATCAAATTACCATTTTCTTGTATAGCATTATATATATATGTATGTATTGATATATCTCATAACATTTCGTTCCGGATTTTCTGTAGGAATTGGAACTCGTCACACTCTACGCCCGCGCACGTCTCGACAACAAATGCATTAAAAATTTGAAATCAAAAATCAAAACAAGAAATACAAACTATGTTCATTAACTAACTATTTATATAATATTATATATTGATATATGTACGTGAGGACGACAATGTTTCAATAAATGAAATACAACAACAAATGCATGTTCTCTCACGCAATGGTTTTTCCTCAAATATAAAAGGGATCGCCTTTTTATATATCTAGCCTTGATCCTTAAAAGGTTATCAGCTCTGATTTGCCTGGTACCACAAGTCGAATCGCGTTTGTCCTTAGCTCAAGGAGGAGCCCATGAAATTTTAACATTTAAGCAAATGCTCTCAATCTTGAGGATCTACTAATAAACTAACTATGCCCTTGGCTTGCTAATGAGATTTTTCGTACGGTCAGAAGAGCGAAATAGCTCACACGTCGGCACACTTCGAGTCCCATGTGTGTGAAAACCCGAATCTAATCGGACTATTACGACAAACGCCAATACATATTTATACCAAATTCTTAAAACGGTGTATTAATTTTGCCAGGAAGCTTGCAATGCATAGAGGGAAGCGTTTCCGACTATATAAAGAATGAGTCCGTCCGTCTGTCTGGCTGTTTCAATCCTAAGATCTCAGAAGTCTTAAGAGCTACAGAGCTGAAATTTGTACCAGATGGTTCATTTGCCCGGACACTGGTTAAGTTCGAGATTCATCCAGATTGGTTTACTTTATCATATGGCTCCCATATAACCGATTTTTTCAAAATGAACACTTAGTAGCATAACTAAGTGCATTCACCCCCGCCGACCTGATTTCATCTAAATCGGTTATATTCTTACAATGTGAATGGTATATAAGGCTCGGCAAGTCGAAGCTACCATTCTTTTCTTGTCAATAATCGCTTACTTCCTTTTTGTTTTTTATTCTATATGCCTCTTACATCTAACATAGATCTCTCATGTTACTTTTACAGATAATACTAAGTTAACACAATGTTATGCAAAACAGACTATTTAACATACAGGCAATAAAACATCATATTAAATTTCTAGCCTCCGACATATACATTTAGATTTGTTTATGGCGGGCGATTTGGAATTATAAATACGATAGCCATAAAGCTATATAGGATCGGACAAACATGTATCTAACTAAAAATATTGTGGTCCTGCACTTTTTTCAAGCCATCTAGCCATCCCATCAGGGAACTGGTTCGAATTCCATACAATCGCTATCTCATCTCCAAATCTAATCTGGAGAATATTACGAAAAACATTTCAATTTCAATGACAAATTCTTGTTTTTGCACAGTTAGAATAAAAATATATATATGAGGTAGCGTTCGATATTATAACATAATCGTAGCTTATACGTTAAGCAGTCAAACATTTGGATAATAAAAACATAATGCAAACGAGGTTGAACAACTCAGTGGAAGCTGCTAATCTTATAGATGCGGCATTTGTTGTCGGTGAGAGCGGCCAGATAGGAGCCAGCCGGCGTGCTCACCGGACAGATGTCGTAGACAACCTCATTCACAGGCAGTGTCTGGACGCGTTCCTCGCGACGCACATCGTGCATGATCAGCTGCTTATTGTCCTGCAGATAGCCAACAACTAAAGTGTTGTCCTGCACGCCCAGGTGTGTAGGTCGTGTCATGTAGGGTGAGCCCTTGGAGCCATATATGGTGGCCTTCACCTGCAGCACTGGCGTATCCATGATCTTGTCCAGCCTGCAGAGCAGGAAACGCGAATATGGATAGCTGGGATTGGAACGTACCGAGAGTAGCAGAGTATCTTGGCCAACATCGTACTGCATGGAGAGAAAGGGGCCTTCCACTTGCAGTCGCGTAGGCATAGCCGTATTATCATCGCCGAACTCGTAGAAGGTCAATGCAGTCAGCTGCAAGACGAGAAAGCCACCTTGGGGAAAGACTTTTCTCGCTGGCACGGGAGCAATGTGTATCACAGGACTAAAGTTATCTAAGGGAGAGAAGGGACTAATTAAAAATAT
Organism: Hirtodrosophila duncani; assembly: GCA_037043425.1. Taxonomy (NCBI): domain Eukaryota; kingdom Metazoa; phylum Arthropoda; class Insecta; order Diptera; family Drosophilidae; genus Hirtodrosophila; species Hirtodrosophila duncani. Next base: position 2,361,813 of record JBAMBM010000793.1, on the reverse strand, counting down.
CAAGGGAATGGAATAGAGAAGCCCATACCATTGGCTTGAAAATCGTGAAGTACGTTGTTTGGGAAACGGGTGTCAAACACATACACACCGCCTCGCAGGTCCCCCAGATAGAGCAAGTGCTCTCGATCACCACGATCTAGACCGCAGGACCAAAGCATGTTATCATTGGGCGCCGAAAAACTGGAGCTGCAAGTGCGCGTTCTAGTGTCGAAGAGCTTGACCCGCGTCTCTCGGCTGGCCACCGTGATTAAGCGATGACTTTCGCTGTAGGCAATGTCCCGGATCAGCAAGGCCGAGGTGTGCAGGAATTGTAGTGGCTTAAAGCTGAGCGGATCGATGAAGCGAACCCCATAGCCGGGAAAGAGGCGCTGGCTGCTCTTTTGCGAAGCAGCCAGCATGGAATGTTGAGCCGAGTAGAGCAGCACCCGGCAGCCGGGATCCCTAGTGATGTCCATGTTCTTTTCCATATGCAGGCGATATTTCGCCAGCTGGTTAATTGACTTCTGCCCTCCAGACTCATCGACAAAGGCTCCTCCTCCATTACTTCCATGTCTGACCATATTACGCAGACGCTCATATTCCACCTGCAGGTTCGTAAACTTATCCGTCGCTAACTTCGCCGCCAACTTAATGGTGGCCAGTTCTGTGGTCAGGGCCTGACTGCGCTTGCGTTCTAGATCCAGTTCCTTGCGCATGTCATGCTCTTCCGTTCTGTCAATGGCCCTCAGGCGCTTGGCATAAAGATATCGGATGTCACGGTTGTTGGCCTTCGCCTTGCACTGCGGACACACCTTGACGGCCGACTGCCGTTGACTCTCCGTCAGCCAGCGTCGAATGCAGGATTCGCCAAACAGATGGCCACACTTAAGAGAGACCAACCGGTGTTCTCCACTCATTTCCCACGTATCCAAGCAAATGGGACAGGTCATGCCATCATCCTCGTCAGGGTCCTCGGTGTTGGATTTGGCCACCGGTGTACCCATGTGGGCAAGGTCTTTGGATAATCGCTTACGCTTTTTGGCTGGAGAGGGGGAGCGAGAGTCCACCACGTGAATTATTCCATAGGAGTTTCGTTGCTGTTGCGCTCGCTGTGAGGACGAGGGTTGCTCCCCTGCTGGCAGCCCGTCCACACGGACACCAATGGATACACCAACAGGTTCTACCTGTGCTTCAACCGCTTCGGGGTTCTCGTTCTCAATATGTTCTGGACCAGCAGGTTCCAGCTCTGCTTCGGGGGAGTCTACGTTCTCAACCTCATCTGGATCAGAAGGTTCCAGCTCTGCTTCTGACGATTCCGGGTTACCATCGTCTTCTGCTGTTTCTACCGAATCCGAGGTGGCATCATCATCTGACACATTTAATACATCCTCCTCATCCCCACTGTCAAACGCCACTTCGAACGCCATCTCCATTACGACGTCGCCGCCATCATCCAAATCCTGTGTAATTATGCGACCATAAGTGCGGCGTCTGTGCGGTTGAAATGAGTCCCGACTCTCGTCGCTGTCACTCATTGTTTGCCTTTTAAGGCAATGGAATTTTCAAAATGTATTAATAAAACTCAATATAAAAATGGCTTTTTAGTTTGTTTTGCTACAACTTTAAAGACGCCAAATGTATATCGACAGCATGCTCACCATCATTGCTATTTTATCAGTCGCAGTTGCTTCGAAGTAACGAATCGCGATAACACATCACAAGCACTACACTAAAACAAAAAATCACGAGTATGTAATAATATCGCCTTCGATACGATATCGATATCTAAACATAAATAGTAGAGCTGAAATAAAATCGATTTTCAGAAATTTCGGAGAACAACAATAATCTTGTGTATGGTAAGGACTTGGACTGCGAATGAGCCAACTTTTATCAGATAATGCATTTTTTCCTGGTTTTGTTGCGGCTGTTCACATATTTTTGTGAAACTTCGAATATCGTTATGGAGAACATTGAATTCTTCCACTTACAATGTATTGTATAGTCTTAATTACAGTCACATCTCTAATTCACATTGCGCCAACGACAAAAATATCGAGTACAACTATCGATAACAATTTTGTTAGACGCCGCCGCCGCCATTCATTTTCGCCAATGAGAGTCAGAATCATTTTAAATTCTGTCAGTAAAAAGAAGTAGTTACTAAATTATAAAGAGATAACTAACCGCAATATCCCGAAACATCTCTAAAAAATAAGTGCTTCTTTTTAACGTGAGTTTAACTACTAGATGCAAAGCCGGTAATTGTTTTTCTCGCCAAACTTAGCGGCAAAAAGAATTGTATTTGCATATCTGTGTGCGTGTGTGTGGGTGCTCAAAAGCACAATTTTTAAATACTTAGTTATTCGATTTTATATGCATGTGTACATATATTGCAGCAACAAATTGTAGAGAAAATAAAGGCTAGCTGGCTTGATATTCGGTAACTCCATTGGTAAGCGTGACAGACATTGAAATCGCAACTGAAACGCAATTTGCTGACTAACCTAACTGCGCCAACCCTCGCACCCGCTGTCCTTGAACTCGACAGACTTGGCTGCTGTCCACAAAAGCCGCGTCGCTTCCCGCATATTCATCCTCCGCTAGCATCTGCATCCCGCATTCACTTTAACTTCAAATACGATCACTATAGCCATGGCCGATTCTAAGACTCCTGAGAAGACGCTTTCCGCCAAACCACCAGTCTTTCATCATCAGAATAGCCATAGTCCAAACGCTTCGCTGCAGCTCCCGAGCCCAATCATCACGCGGCGCACACGCACGGCCTCAACGTAAGTATAACCACATGGCGCAACCCAGCCCCAACCTTTTTCATCTGGCATTGATATAATTGTCGACCTTTCCGCCTGCTCATCCTCCTGCACCTTGGCTCCTGCTTCTGCGCAGCTCGGCTCGAGCCTTGGAGAACCCAGTTGTGACCGGCGTTGTGAAATCCTTCAGCCGCACCAAAGGCCACGGCTTTATTACGCCCAGTGCCGGTGGCGAGGACGTTTTTTGTCATGTTTCCGAGTAAGTTGATGAATTATGTATGTAAAATACGTAACTCAATGCCAATTTTCTGCTCTCCTCAACAGCATTGAAGGTGAATACGTGCCCATGCCAGGGGACGAGGTCAAATACCGCCTCTGCGCCATTCCACCCAAATACGAGAAGCATCAGGCCGTCCATGTACAGATAAGCAACCTCACGCCGGAAGTTCATCACAAGTGGGAGGAGTCCGTCTACTGTGGTTCCCCCGCCAAGTAGAGAAAAAGAGAGCTTAAAGCAGAAACTGGGAAGCCTTCCAACTCAATTTTAATTAACTGCAGCACGCAGTCATTCAAAAAACGAAATAATAATTATTAATCGGTGAAATCATCACAGCCAGAGCTAGCCAGTTTCTCAATTAAAATTTTTTATTATAATTAAGGGTAAGTCAAATCAGTCACAAATATTTGCCTTTTTCTTAGAGAAGGAGCGCAGAATCTTGTTCTTGAGCATGAAATGAATTATGAAATTATAATTGGAAATTTGAAACTAGGAGCGTTTGTGTATTTGCAATTTGGTTTGGAGCCTGTATCAGAAATTACTTTTAAATGTAATAAAATATTAATATATGCCTGTGTTCATGATCAACATCACCCGATTAAAATTATGAAGTTTTTTTTAAACATGCAATTTTTTACCCCCAGTCTTCACTGTCTAGTCTTATGAGACATTATGGATGTCCAAATAGGTTGGTTTGGGGCATTGCTGAATTTGTTGGCAAATGTCAATAATAAAATGAACAGCTCTGATGCTGTATGAAATCAATTGCAGAAATACCCCACTGTGTTATCGATATGTGCTAGTTGCAGCAAACGATAGCGATAGTTGTGGCATTCAGCTGGACAAGCAACAACTGTATCGGGTACACAAACATCGCTCAGCTCTATTTGCTATTCACACCGAAAGCCGACATTGTTCATATCGCTAGCGAAGTTCTATATTTTATTATTTCCTAGCCGAAAATACCTAACGCTTTAGTCTCGGAGTGGTAAAGCATTGCAATAATGGGCAGCGCACTGGAAAACTATGTGAATCAAGTGTGCTCGCTGAGCGCAGCGGGTAAGATGAGCAACGCAAAATATCATGCCGGTCTTAGAAGGGATTGGTGCGGGTAGGGGTAGGGAAAGTAAAGGTGGGCATTCGTTATTTGTTGATATATTATTAAGGTCATATTTTGGATCTCTACAGACAGCCACCGTGAATTGGCAGCTGTATTGCCCGACTCGCTATCGGTGCTGACACGCAATTGGAGCCTACTGGATAATGTGCTAGAAACGCTGGACATCGAACAGCACACGCTGGGCGTACTCTTTGTGCTGCTGGCCAAGCTGCATAGTGCATCGGATGCCCATCCGGAGCCCGCTCAAATAATTCAACTAATGCGAGATTTTGTTCAGCGCAGCAATCTAGACCAATTGCGTTTGGCAGTATGCGCCTGTGAGTTCCCTTCATATTACCAAATACATCAAGCGGTTTTTAAGCTTATTAATCTTCCTTTTAGTTTATGAGACATGCCATCTGTTTGCGGAGTTTGTGGTGAATCACAACTTGAGTATTCTGGCCATCAAGATACTGTCGCGGGCCATTGATCACATCCGTCAAATGGACACGCAGCTAACGCCCATCCATGCCGATCTCTGTTTGCTTAGCCTAAAGGCGAAAAACTTTAACCTTGTGCTGCCTTATCTGGATACGGACATCACCGATATATCCACCGTCGCGGGAGAGTCGAATGGCCATCAACAGCAGCAACAGCAGCCCCAGCATGCGGTGGTAAGCCATGCCAGTTGCAGTTGAGTAGCCAGTCGCCAGTTCATACTACTTTAACTATGTTTAGGATGCCAACAACGATGCCAAGTATTTCTTGTTATATTATTACTACGGCGGAATGATATATACGGCCATTAAGAACTATGACCGGGCCCTGTACTTCTTCGAAGTGTGCATCACCACTCCTGCCATGGCCATGTCGCACATCATGCTGGAGGCATACAAAAAGTTTATCCTGGTTTCACTTATAATTGAGGGCAAGGTAGATATACGGGGATTAATGCCTTTAATCGTCCATCGATCCTCATCTCAGCTGAACTCGAATTACAGATAGCGTATATACCAAAGAACACACAAGTCATTGGACGCTTCATGAAGCCACTGGCCAATCCCTATCATGAGCTAGTCAATGTCTATGCCAACTCATCCAGCGAGGAGCTGCGCATGCTCATCAACAAGTACAGTGAATCATTTACGCGTGATAACAACATGGGTCTCGTCAAGCAGGTGAGTTCACTATTCTTCAGGCGTATCATATTCATATTCTGGTTTCCTTTGCGTAGGTGGCCACCTCCTTGTACAAGCGGAACATACAGCGCCTGACGAAAACCTTCTTGACCCTCTCCCTGAGCGATGTGGCCAGCCGGGTACAGTTGCCCAACGCCCAAGCAGCTGAACGCTACATTTTAAACATGGTAAAAAGCACTCTTATACTAAAAATGTTGATATCTCATTATCTTATTTGGCTTAACAGATCAAATCGGGTGAAATCTATGCGAGCATCAATCAAAAGGATGGCATGGTCCTATTCAAAGATGATCCAGAGAAATTCAATTCACCGGATATGTTCCGCAATGTGCAAACGAACATAGCCGACGTCCTCGATTTAGCTAAACAAATTAATAAAATGGAAGAGGAGATTATATTGAATCCCATGGTAAGCTATAGAAAACTAAATTAGAAGTTTAGACACATATGTGAGGAATGTGTTGGTTATACTTTGAAGTAGGGCCTTCGTCTGTGTTAAGAAACAGACTAAAAAAATATATATATATATATGCCATTAGGTGCCATTAGGCAAATTTATAGTGAATTTATACAAAACGCCAAATTGTATGGAGGTCGGGGGCAACGGAACCCTGCCCCCGTCGGCTTCGCCCTTGTATATATATACAAAATATATTGCGATATATTTGCGATATAAATATATTTATATATATTTCCCCAAACCAATATATACGTTCTAACTATCCATTGGCCGATATTAGTATACCGATCATGGCGATTGGTTCAATAAAGGAGAAACAAGACATTTTCATTTTATACCTATATGTATTAAAATCCTTGCACTTGCAGTATGTGAAGAAAGCCTTGGGCAATCAAGATGATGATTTGACGTCGCAGCATCCAAAGGGCTTTTCGGGGTAAGCGAGTCAATTGATATTCTCTAATATATCTTAATGTATATCCAAATTGTAATTACCAGCGATCCCACTGATTGATGTTGCCGTTGCCAAGACCTTAACACCAATACGACCAGCCCAACAACAACAACAGCCAGAACAAGCAGCCACAACAAAAACTGTTATTATAACGCTTTTGCTGAATCTTCATCATCAACACCAATCATCAACATTCTCATTAACCATCGCATTGCGATAGCGCAACAGCCCCAAGGGCCTACAACTCACAATCAGCAGAGCCACCACAACGTTCATTCACATCCACATCCATCAAATGTAGTAGCCGCCGCCGCGGTAGCACGATCGGGAGGGGCAGAGGCAGCTGCCACGGAACATATGCGCTAATTGCAGACTTATAGATGAATGAATGCATGTTCTTCTTTTTAAATAAAACATGTATAATATAAATGTATTAGCAATATTAATTAGTGTGGTCCAGGTTGTGTTTTGGGTACTTTTCGAAAGTCCCATTTCGTTTAAAGGAAGAGCATCCTTCCCTTGTCATCTTTCATTGCTCTAAGTCAAAGAAAACACAATGATATGACAAATGGATTTGTCTATATCAATACAGCCTCTCATGATCATCGGTTTTTCGGAGGTGCTCCATACTAGACACATATCTGCCATATATATATCTTTCGCAAAGGCTTAAAATTTAGATAAATTTGGTCAGCAGAGATAGAGACCTCTAAAACTAATACATACCAAATTTGGTTCGATTGCAATAAGAAACAAACAAGTTATTATTCGGGAATAGCAAATAAACATTTTTAAATTAAAATTGCTTTTTTTTAAATATTCTCCTTGATGATCAATTCACTTTGCATTCGTCATAGCAGTTTTTCCATTCCTCTTGATACACCTGCAAATCATGATTTTTGAAAGCTTCACTGGACCTAATGTGTAAGGATGCCTCTATCTCATGATATGTCCATGACGATCTTGCATTATCAGTTCGCGCGAAGTTTTTTGGCACAGCAGTTCATTTTTTAACGCAGCATGGTGGGAAAGCCGACCGAAACCTGTAAAAAAAAGCAGGCTACGACTAAATGCCGCAGTTTCTGGAGAATCAGGCATCAACACAGATGCTGCCCAGCAGCTGATGCCTCGTTTACGTAGGCTGATTCAATTCGGATCAAATCCAAAAACATTTTTGATTTTCTAAGAGTGCATTCTGAATCGGTCGGCTATAAGATACAGTAGACCGATCCTGACGATTTTTTCATAAACATAAGGCTTATGATGATTCTATTCGATAGCTTAAAAATTGAGAGAATAGTACGCCGAGAAATACAGGGGCTGCTGTTCGTGTTTGCCAGCCAACCAGGCAAAATGTTTGCATTTCTGTGTAGAAATCAAATACAAACTTTGATTCCGATTATTGCCCATTTGTATTTCAAATTTTCTTCTTAACTGAAACACAACTTGTGTGAACATTACTGAATCTTCAGTCAGGACTCGGATTTTTTGTATATAGAAATATTTGTATGACTAATCGAATGTACATTTATCGAAGGAGGACTTAGTTTGGTATTTTTATAGTCATTGACTCATTGCCTTGAGGCCCAAAAGATAACCAAAAGCATTTACCCATTATCACAAATTGATTACGATAAGAACTGTTGGGTGATCAGGCGACTTTTCTAAGTGAAGCGGCTCAGGCATCGGCATATCACAGGCCCACTGACACTGGTCACCCCCCTGGCAGTGTTGATTGTTTTGTCCCAGGCTAATTGCTTAGCTGCACTCATAAATTGTTAATTATTATTGTTATTTGGTTTCGAAATTTTGCTTTTATTTACAGTACAAGTTTATCAATGTCGGCCGATTATAGTACTTAGAGTGTAGATATGGTGTATAGTATATGTTAAGCCTAAGTGATATTGCTGCCGACTATGGCCAATTAACTGACTAGACGAAGAACACCCCATCTGCCCCTCACCGGTGCTCGTGCCTGATCAGAGCACAACAATCAGATGTAGACGAGGCCAGCTCGGAATGTTTGTATTATTTACAATTTGTGTGTGAGTTTTTTTAAGCCTAACTATGTCCGAGTATAGTATCTATATATAGATCCATATTTGTTGTACGACAGACGACGGCTGGTTTCCATATATTCCACCGCACGCTCGACCATTGGACTGCTGCTAAACTGGGCTTTGAGATTCTCACGACCATGCCATGCCAAGAAGCAGTCGCTTTCAGTTAACCGGTTTTGAAGGCATCTAGTCCCAGCATGGCGGCGGTCGCGGTCTTCAGGTGCTGTTGCTGTTGTGGCGTCACACCCACATCGCTATCATCTGTGCCCATGGTGCGGTATAGTTTGTGGACAACATTCACCAGAATGAAGCACAAAATTAGCACCGGTAGCGACATAAACCCATAGGCCAGCACCAGCGGTGTGTCCAGCATATTTGTAGCTTTGTTTGTTATTTGCCTTTAAGTTAATTGTATCTTTGTTGATTCTTTGCCTATTAAATGTAATTACACGTAACTATGTTTATACATATGCCAAAGTTCGTTAAGACGAGGAAGAGTTGCCGAAAACGTAACGAGTGGGAGCCACAAGACTGAAACGCGTATGCTAATTAATTATCGTGTTTTGTATAATTTGTTGTTGCTGCTTTGTGTGAGCGATTATATATGCGTGTTAGTATGTATTGTATGAAATTTTTGGTAGATTCTTGAGTGTATCGTTGCCGCGAGTTTCGTGCTCGTGTGCTTTGGTTGACACCTGCCTGAGAACTGATTCGCTCGAGCTGAGCGAGTTAAATGAATGGGGAAACTCTGTTTGACATAACGTATACGCAGTACGTATACGCTCAGTTGCTCAGACTGCTCTTGCTGTTCTCGTTGTTGTTGTAGCGGCGGCATCGAGCTGGTTCTGGTTCTCTGATAAGCCGATCGCTTGTGCAATTCAAGCTTTGACTTAGATTAGAGCCGCTCGGGCTTGGATGAGGTGGATGTGGATGTGGAGGCGCAGCTGTTGCATGTCACGTTGTGTGAGTTGCGCGGCACGGTAAGGCGTAGAAGTTTCTGTTCAGACTGCATCTGACGAACTAGCCAGCGGGTGGCCTGTGCCCATAGCATATACCAATCATTTCGAGCAACAAGCTATGTGTGGGTATCTCAGTCAATCTTATTTCAAAACAGTCGTTCAGAGTCCCATCGACATCAAACAGAATGAAGGAGCATTACACATGTTTGCCTATCCGACCCCCAAAAGCCTTTTTACGAGCTCTAGACAATTCTTTTTAATGAGTTTTACTCTATCCATATCCAATGTACCTAAAACCACCTTTCGTCATTCTAGGCTAACGAATTTCCAAACATTCTCATACCAATTTTGCAGTTAAAATTTTTCAAAAACGGCTGTTTAGTGCTCACCCACATCACAAAAGCTAACTTGTGTACAAATTTCAGCTGCCTAGCTTTTACATTTTGGGCTGTGCCTTGTTCACCAGTCAGGACAAAGAGCTTCAAGTTTTTCGCAGAAAAACACAATCTCACATAATCAATAACCACCGTAACAATAACACCGTAACATATATTCCGCATTGAATATACTGCATTCATATTTACATTCCAATCAAATCAGCTTTATGATTTGCTTTCTCCATTCTCCATTTGTTGTTCTCTGTTTAATTGGCCGCCGAGCAATAAAGGCAGGTCGAAGCCGGTGGCAGCGGCGCAAGGAGGAAGTCAATCAATTGCTATGGCGTCAGGCCCACAAATTGTCATTGTTCCAATGAGAGAGTGCGTGAATGCGAAATGTTTTTGTTGTTTCCAGCCTATGGGGGGGAATGTATGCATGTATATACAATATGCAGGGGGCACAAGTCCCGGGAGTCTATTCGTCGTGATTTGGCAATTATGGTGAAGAGATAAGTATTGGTAAGCATGGCGTTGTCTGAAGAGTTCGTTAAATGATAAACTTATCTAGGAACACTAAAAACGCTGATAACAAAAATTCCATAAAAGTCATGCCAGTGATAGATAAGGCAAAGGAGGTGCAGGTGCTGGTGTCTAGGGCCTGCGGGTCATAGAGTTCCCCTGCCTTTGATTATAATGTACTCGAAAATATGGCTCAAGGTGAATGGCTGGAGCACCTGCTTCAATAGAGTGCCCGCTTCAATAGATTGCTTGTGTGAACACACTGTGCCACCCGTCTCCGTCCAGCTTGGTTGTCACAACGAAAGGCGAAACGAGTTCTATGAACAAAGGGAAACAAATTATAATTGCAGGCAGCCGTTGACTCTCCTGCCCCATTCCCAGCGGCAATGACTCTCCTTTCTCATCTGTGGAACGCAATTAGCTCAGAAACGCCAAGCTATTTATTAAATCCCGTCTAGAAGATCCGGCCACTAACAATTGAAGTTAGTAAGCACAGGGTGCTTATAAGTACTCTCCTTGTATACATGTTGATATGGCCCGAATATGTACATATGTATATACTCAATATATACTTAGATCCAACTGAATATGTTTACTTGCAAAATGTGTTTCGGGTTTGCCTCACCTTTAATGTCACGCAATATACATAAAGCTTAATACTTTGCCCAACTGGCACGCAAGGTGGAGACCGCCGCCCAGACACAGAGGGAGAGAATGCATTATAATCAAGTGAACCACAGCAGTGACCCTGAAACCACTTTGTAGCTGAGATATACATAGATGTGCCTGTGCCGCCCGTCTCCGCCCAGCTTGGTTGTCACAACGAAACGCGAAACGAGTTCTACAAACAAATGTAAACAAATTATAATTGCAAGCAGCCGTTGACTCTCCTGCCCCACTCGCAGCTCCAAGTCAATCTATGCGCCGCCTGAGGTCATTTGGCCGCCTTGAAGCATCGCTGGCTCTGGCTGACCTGACTATCCTTTGCGCCGAGGGCCGGCAGGCGGCAGCACTGTCTGTGCAGTCCAGGGCTTCTGTTATAACATCGTCGAGCATGACCCGCATATTACTGCCAATGTGCGACTCCATGCTGCGTTGGTTGCACTTCAGCATGACCTTGAGGCGGGGCACCTTGGAGAGGCGGTCATAAAAGCGCACTATGTTCACAGTGCTTTTGCGTGGACGCGGGGCAATGGCGGCACATGGTGTGGCAGCATTGTGGCAGTTGCACAAAAAACTTATGTTGCGCTGAGTTGGACACACATCGAACTCCACGCTGACCAGATAGCAAGGTTCCAAAGACAAGATAAAGCGCACTACAAAAGGAAGTTAAGGATATGGATAGAGTGCAAATGCTACTCGGTGCTTACCCGCCGTCGACTCATAGATCTGAGAACGATTAGGTATCCAAATGGAACGCATGCTGCCCAGAGCGGAACGTTGCTGCAGGCGTATGGAGTCGCGCATGGATTCGCGCGTAGCCAGCATTTGATGGGAGCCGGACCCGGTGCCAGCTGGCAGCGGTAGGTTATCGTAAATGGATATGTAGATCTTATGGCTTATATACACCATAATAAAGCACAGAATGCAGAAAAGTAGCAGGAACAGGCAGTACGTCAATAATGTGGGTATGTAAAAGATTGCTTCCAGCAACATTAAGTTTTTTTATCTACTGAGGGGTAGGCCTGGAGGAGTTGAAGCTCAGAGACTGCTATGTGGGCATAGTTACGGATCTATGACAGTTCTTTGCAATCGAAAGATTTATAGTGTACGAATGTGGAGAGCCAGTTGTTTTGGCGTTGTTTGAAAGAGAAAAGTCGATTCCTATTTTTAACTGAACTATATCTTTTGATGGTGATGTCAAAATTCGACTAGATCTTATATTTTCTGTACTTTCTGTATATAAAGAATTGATTAGAAAACCAAGCCCATTTGTTCATAATTGTAATTGTATGGATTCATCAACAATCCTAGTTTCAAGGGAGGATTGCTTAGGTTAGGCAGGCCAGCTGCTCTGAAGGAATGGGGAACCGTTATAGAAGACCTTTGTATAAGTACCGGTCCTTAGACATCAGAGAACTGCAAAATCACTATTTCATCGTAAATTCAACGAGCGGTCGCTATTAGCATTTGTGCTCTTTATTGTATAAAATTCAAGTCGTCGCCTCAGTCGTGAGCGCTTCTGGAGGCGAAGTACGTTTTGTGCAGACAGGCAGTACTTTGTGTTGTCAAAAAACTCACTTTGGGTTGGCGGGCTGCGGGAGATGCGGGGACAGTTTTCGGGTAACAACGCAGGGTGGTAGTGAGGGAGGTGTGGGAAATAAGCTAGGCGTCGCTAATGGTCTGCCTGTATGTTTGTATGCATGTGTGTGTGTGTGTCTATATATGCGCACTTGGCTCTTGTCATAGTGTTTCTGTTTCTCTCTCTCCTCTCAGCACGTCAAACAACCACAAACTCGGACAAACACACTAAATTAAACACATCCTCATTTTCCGAATACGTAAACACTACATGACGTACCGCGTACTGATGCGTATTCATCGGAGTTTGCAGTTCTCTGTTAAGTATCTACGACGGTACAGTGGTTACCAAGTAATTTTAGCATTGTCTGTGAGACACCTTAACAGCTGCAGTGAGGTATTCCAATGTTTCCACGGATTTCATGCATTTCCAGAAGTAGTTCCTTAGAATTTCTAGCTGTGACACCTGTTCTGAACATAGTAGTAAAGTGTAGATACCTCAGCATACCACCTCTGCAATTTTCTGGCGATCCAGTGTCTCAGCCAATCTTAGCGCTCTGAGAAGGGCAAGAATGACCCGCATTGAATTTTATATTCAACAGCCCATGCATCTGTTGGGAATTGAATTGAAAATGCTAAATGCTTGTTCAAACTTTAGTTATTGGCTTTTTGCAACATCTATTTAATGTATATTTATTTCGGCTTCTCAGTTAGGTTTTCCATAGTTTAGTTTTAGCTTAGTTTTTTGTGTTGTTGTTTATAGTACATACGATTTTACATTGATAATATTATTTAATTGTAATTGTTTTCTTTTTTTTATTGCAAATGATGCATAGTTTGCTTTTGAATTTGTTGATCTTGTTTGCGTGTGTTGTCTTAGCTGTTGCTTGACTTGTGTTGTGGCTTCACGCGATGCTGTCTATATAATCTGGCTTGATCTTTAGCTTTAGCTTCAGCCTAACCCGCCGGCGGGTTACAAACAAATTGGTTTTCTAGGCTCAACCCTTTTTTTATTTAGTTTTTTTTTATATATATATGTGTGTATGTGTGTTGCATTTCAAATTCCGTCTGTGTGTGTGTGTATGTGTTTTTATCATGATTTGTTTGAGCATTTTTAGCTGAATTTTCTTATATACACAAATATTTGCGGTTTGTTGATGTTGTTTGTTTGTTTTGTTCTTGTTGTTGTAAATGCAACTTGTCGTTTGGGTTCACATGCAGACCAAACACACACACACACATAAACAATGATTGGTTTTGATACATTTAGCTTGGCAGTTGTTCGAAAATGCCCATGTTATACATATACGAGGGCAGTCTAAAAAGTAGCCAGCTTAACAATCTACATGATAAACAATTCTTTTTTAATTTTAAACAAATTAACCTAAACGATTTCAACTGAGCTTGTTATGGCTTACATATTTTACAATGACTTTTTTGTTAATAGATTTTTTTAGCCCAAATAAAACAAGATCCAAGAAACAACGAAGCTTGTCGTTGGCTGGAAAAGTCTACAAATCTTTTATAAATCTTCGAAGAAAGCAATGAAGTCGAATAAATGGTTGGCAGAATTATATATTACCATTTTAATACGATTTGTAATGAAAACAAAAAGAAACAGGTAAGAATGCCATAGTCAAGCTTGCTCGACAGTTAAATACCTTTTACCTAGCAAACGGCTATATCATATAGCAGGCCGATCTCGGCCAAACTCGGTCAACGGACTTGGGCCCCCCAAAATGTGTACAAATCGAGTTTGGATTGGTTTCAATGAAAGACAAAGACATTTTTCAACTGAGTGTTCATTCTAAGGAAATGATAGAGTTGTCGTGACCCCCCCTTAAAATGAATACAAACCAAATTTAGTTCGATTTGGATGATATACAAACACTTTTTTTTCATTCCAAACAAATCGGTTCAATGGTTGCTATATTGTATAGTTGCCCTTCGGGATCAAATTTGATTATTAGCCATAGAAACATACACTCCAAATTTTGTTCAATTCCAATGAAAGACAAAAAGTTATAAATAAAAACACAACAGTTGACGGTGGGTTTGTATGGGGGCTTGGCAAAAACCTAAAATAAACTTGATCTGGGTAGAAAATAAACATTCAAATTTGAAGTACGGAGGGACGGACGGACATTGCTGATGCTGACCAAGACTATATATGCTTTATAGGGTCGGAAACGGTTCCTTCTGCCTGTGACATGCATTGCAACAATATACGCTTGTCACAGGGTATAAAAAATAGTTTATGATAAAGATGGCCTTGTCACGTATGTTCGCTTGCTAACTGCTAGAACTACCCTCGCATATCAATGTATGTGTGTAAGCCTGTATGAGTGTGTGTGTGTGTAGTACAACAGAGTATAACAATTACAATTTCATTGTTAATTTAAAACACTTTCGGAATAAAAATTCATTGCACAAGCTTAAATTAGTTAAAAATATATAAAATTTAAACAAATTCAATTAAAATAATTTAAAACAAAAACATAAACTGAGTAGAAACACGAAACTGAAATGTTTTTATTTGCTTTTTTTAATTATATTTTGTAAATATTTGCAATTTGAAACTGTTTGGGTTAGTTGGCTCAAGATCGTTGGTAAGCGAAAAACGTTTTGAGTTTTGGTTTTTTCAGCTGCTGTTAAATCAGTCGGATCCCATGATTTCGGACGCATCTCACTGTATTTGACTACAGCACAAAAATGATAACAAAAACCAGAAAGTTAAGCTAGGCTGACTTCACAGCTGTTTCATGACCTGCCAGAGTCGCTCACTCACGACCTTGGGCCCGCTAACCCAAACAGTTAGAACAATACAGGTCGATAAAAATAGATTCCAACATTTCCATTTTCTTTTCATACAAATTTCTTCAACTAACTGTCTAGACTTTGACATTCGCTTTGCTGTTAAAAATAATTTACTAAAACATAATACATAAAATTTGTAATTAAATTGTTGCCGTTGTTTTGTTGAATTTGTTCAAACAAGTCGCTTGTGGCTGCAGCATGCATGTGTGTGTGTGTGTGTGTGGTTTTCGTTTGCATAATCTATAATATTTATGCATTTTTTATTATTATTATTTATCTTTAAAAAACATTCAGATGTCCATTGAATATTAAAATGAAACGTTTTTGTTTTAGTTAAAGTTTTGTGTGGCAGCATGTTCCATTTCCGTTTGCATTTTTTTTTTTACTATTTTTAAGATTCTCTTGTAGAAAAATTGGTTACAAAAAATGTGTGAAAAGTTTGGTTTGTTTTTTGTTTTGTTTTTGTAAACAAAACAAGCACCCGAAATGTGCATTGAATTTATATAAAAAAAAAACAAAGAAAAGAAGCTATGACCCCGAATTTGACGCATTTGTAGGTCAACTTTCCAAAAACGTTTTTTTAGTGCGCACCTACAGCATGAATTCTAACTTCTGTGAAAAATGCAGCCTCCTAGATCTTACTGTTTGGCCTGTGCATTTTGTAAGCCAATCAGTCAGTCGGACAGGACAAAGCATTTGTTGTATATAAAAAAGATATAGAAATAGATCTTGTGTTGAGTCGCGCCTCTTTGGCGTTGGGGGAACATGCCGCAACTTGTACACAGAGACACACCACACAGACACCGAAACAGACACAAATAAGTATGTATAACTTCAGCACAACATACAGAATTACAGAATAATTTTAACACTTGATCAGCGTCCACGCACCCAATCAATCGATATAGACGATATATACACCACCAGAGCCAGGTCTCTCCCTCTCTGGAGACTAAGTAGTTAATGGCCTGGTGATTATTGATGCGTCCGCTATTAAAGATTACACATTTATATGGTTTGTTTTTTTTTTGTTTTGTTTGGTTTTGTTTTGTTTTCTTCTTGTTTGTTTTCCATTGTATTTCTGGTTGTTCCTGTTGTTGTTGTACGCTGCGTTGTTGTTGTTGTGTTGTTGTTGTTGTTGTTGTTGTCGGCAATTTAAACGGACAATGAAACAAAACTGTTATACTGCGTAATGTTGCGTTTGAGTATGTCTGCGCAGGGGCCCAACACGCGTTCGAATCTATTGCCAAAGAAAAGTAAGATCGATCATAACAGTTTGTATATAAGTACCCTATTATGTATAACAGTTATAACAGTTATAACAGTCATGCTCACCTCGCTCTGTCCAGCTTGACACATTTGAGCGGCCCACGTGCCACCACAGTGGCCGCACGTGGCCTGTCCAATAGCAGTGCAATTTCACCAAAGTAATCGCTGGAGCCCAGGCGACCCACCTCAGCGGGCTCTTCGCCCTGCTGGAAGGAACACACAGATGCACAGCTGATTAGTTGTCCCTGTTCTCCGCTGGCTGACCTCAATGACTCACCTCAGCACGTTGTTGCAGGACAACCGCACAGCCCTCGAGAATGATGTAAAAATCATCGCCAGCTGCACCTTGCTGGACAATCGTTTCGCCATCGTCGAAGGAGCACGTTTCCAGAGAATCGGCCACTGTCAGTCGCTCCCACTTGTCGAGGCTCTCTAGTATGGAGACGCGTGACAAGAACTCTTCGTACATTTTGCGCTTGCGTATGGTGGAGCCCATGAGGATCCGTCTGTAGGAGTCGCGATCGATGCCCCACAGCTTCACATCGCTCTTGGCGCGCACTGTAGCCGCACGGGGTGTGCCATATATGAGAGCCAGTTCGCCAAAGCTGCCGCCCTCACTGATCGTGGTCACCAGCTCTGAGTTGACAAACACCTGCAGGAGAAACAGAGATGTGTCTATACAGCATTAAATGAACTTTGAACCACTCACATCAACTTCGCCCACATCGATGACATAGAAATTGTCACCCTCATCGCCTTGCTGGATAATATTCTCGCCCGCCGTGTGGTTAACGGGAAACATGGCATCGAATATGTCGGAGCGCTCGCTCTCATCCAAATGGGCGAACAAAACGTTTTTGGCAATTGCCTTGGACAGGGCGTTCATTGTTTTGTAGTCCTTGGGCACCACCTTCTTCACATAGTTGGCAGCATCCTCCTCGGTGACGGGCTCGGCAGAGATGCCTCCACGCCGGCGCACAGGCGGTGCAGCTGTTTGTGGCATTGGACTGAGATCTTCACAATCGTCGGGGCTGATTACTGACTGTTTGCTAGCATCCAGTTTCACTTGCTCCTGCAAAAGGATACAGAAAATTGGTGTTACAGAAGTGGTAGAAGTTAACCATATAAAGCTATAAGAGCGAAAGGTGGTCATTTGTCAGCGAGATTAAATTTCTAAAGCTTTCTGGAAAGCCAAGCTGCATTCTCAACGTGAAAAAATGAAACACAAAACGAAAACAAAAGGCACACAGACAATTGTATACGGAGCAGCTTTCAGCTGGCGCCTGGCAGCTGCCGGCCGGCCGGTACAACCCTTCTTCCCTTCCTCGTTTCCCCAGTCTAGTGCCAAAGTGCAGCTCGCAGCCAACACCAAAGTGCGTCATTCCCCGGCACAGGGATTACGAAAGCGGGAGTAATGCAAGCACAATCTGCACAATCCTATATCTCATATATATACGTGCACGTGTACATGGTTCATATGTCAAAAGTCAGTGGCGCCGCGCCCCAGAGCGTCATCTGTGGAAAAGCTCCTCCCTCACAACAATTGTGAAAGGACCACGCCCCTTTCTCTGCCTTAAGCCTGGCGCTGTCTCTTCTATCTATTTTTGGGTAGCTTAAAGTTTTGCAAAGGCGTCGCAATAACAGCGCCTCTTCTCCCGATTTCATTAGGAGCTGCAGAAGCTTTGCATTTCAAATTTCACAATCCTCATTTTGATGCATCAGCTGACACCGCTAAAACCTTGAAACAGACAACTGCATCCAATTTGGCTTCCCACACTCACTCAACTGTCCAGCTGTTGCTGTTGCAGTCGCCCTGCTCTGACGTCAAAGCGGTCGACCAAATGAACGACTGCCCCGCCGGCTAAACGGTTTGGTCAGCCGCCAACCATTCACTCAGTGAGCCACCCAACCAGAGATTAAGTTGCATTTAGTTGTCACTGCAAGTGACGGCGGGTTGGTTGTCGAGCTGGCTCTGGCTGACTGAATGGTGGGGTTGGGATTGCGGCTTTTGTTCATTACGAACGACGCTTCTAGCATTTCTCATTTGCATTTCCATTTCGCATTTGCATTTGGGGCGACTAAAAATAGGTAATACTCATCCCCATACCCATACCCACACCCGCATCTGCATAAATTAGATGAAAATTTGTATTTGGCATTTTATATTTTCCGTGTTCATTTGGCTGTTTAACAGTTTAGAAGCGTTAACGTGTGCTCTACTTAATCTTCCATATTAGGAAAACGCCACGAGCATATTCTTATTTACAAGTGCAAGAAATCACAATGCTAAAAGAAGAGGCGATTTCTGAGTAAGGAAACTTGCTTTCCAAATCTGAATTGCTTTTAATTTGTTCTACTTCAAGTTCTGCTTTAAATTTAAATAAAATACTGAGATTGCTTTATTTTTAGCTTTAAAATTTGTCCAATGTGTTTTAGTATATAATTTCGGGCTTGTAAGCGGCTGCGGCTAACTCGAATGCATCGCATTATGGAGGCCCAATTTGTATATTAGAGCCCTGTATGATTGCAGGCCGTCACTTCGATTCACTTTGATTTCCCTCTCTTCGGGTGACGAGACGTGCTATATACATTTGTTGTCCCTTTCTCTCTCACCTCATTGAATACTACCAATTAAGGTAATCAAAGTATTCCTTAAATACAAGATTAGAGTCGTTCCAAACGAATATTGTAGCATACCAATTTGAATTGCCCAAGTTATCATTTGTACGAGTATAACAATTGGTGCAATCATGATTGGCCGACAGTGAATGTAGTCATTGAATGTAGTTTAAGTCGAGGATAATACGGATTCGTCAAATGTTTCCAAAATATTATGCTTTGAAAGTTGAAATCCTTCAATTCACATTCGAGCAGTTCCTAATTAAGGGTTAGGAATGATCGGTGGATGTACATTATCCCTTTAGCGTGATAATTATTTAGGAATTTTCAGCAGGAAATTTCCGAGAAAGTGATTCTAGTAAAGTCGGGGCATTCCCTTTATAATAAGTTGGACTAATTCACTGATTCCTGAAGGAAAGATATAATTAATTTAGTTCAGATGTCGTTGAGTGATTCAAGTTCAGTTGGTGATTATTTTATTCAGCTGTTGTTGACTGTTCATAAACTTAACTTTAATCCTAAAAGGAAGTAATGCATACGAATAATATGCTCTTTTGTTCATTAACTGAATTAAAATCGGAGAATAAAGTTGATGATTTAGCTCACACAGTGATTGCCCGGCGCCCATGACACAACACATATCATAGTTTTGCTCAGCATAAAATTGCGCCTCTTTGGCAACCATAATTCAATTGTTCTACAATAATTTTAGATGAAGGAAAAACGCAAAAGAATAATCTTTTATTATCTAAACAAGAAACCATTTGAAAAATTGCAAGTCCAAAAGATATTCCCGAAAATTCGTAGTAAACAAAACAAGAGAAAACAAACAAAAGGAAACATACGCTGGCACAGGCAAAGCCAATCCAAACAATAATAACAACAAAAACATGACTATAGTTAAATAAATCGGTGGCAATTATAAAGCGAGTGTCAATGGAATTTAATATGTATATATAGACGGATGTGTATATTTTTAGATGATCATGAAATCTTTGATTGTAGAATGATAGCGGCCAATCACCATGGCGTTGCGGATGATGATGTGTTTGTGTTTGTTTATGTTCATGTTTTAATTGATATTGCTCATACGCAGCGTGGCCTCAGGCGGCAATCAAACTGTTGGGCGCTTGCCAGTCAAGTTGAAATTGAAATCAGGTGTCAAAACATGCCAAGTGGTCGAGTGGAAGCCGCCGCCCAAAATGCAGCCAAGTCAATCAACGACCGATCGATGTTTCCCCCAGCGCATACAAATTATAAATTGAGTGATACGATGTACATATATATATATATATATATCAGCTATCAGCTGTGCCATACAAGGCTCAGGCCAACGCATGATTGAGATTTCTCTAGCGCACGTTCCTCTCTAGCTTTGCATATTGTATGTTAATGGTGAAATTGTCTTCAAAGAACCTCTTAGACGCCTTGGTTTATGCAACACAGCAGCGCCAGCAACAGTAGCAGCAGGAGCCGCCACAACTTCATTAGTTTTAGCCACACGTAGACCACATCAAAGGTGTGCGTTGACTGGCCTGCAGCTGCCACAAACCACATCGTACCCTTTCAAACCAAACCGCGCCATAAAATTGCAACTTTGTTGACTTTGAACAAGGCTAAAAGCCAAGCAAAAGCCAAAACAGGAGCCGGAGCCAGAGCCGGCGCGTGTTGCCAACAGCATGTTGACCGTGACCTTTATGCAGACGCGGAGTCGGCGGCAAGCCAACTGATAGCCTTGGCCATAGCCAAGTTCTTAACCCACTCTTTGCGGTCCCCCTTTTGTCGACGCTGAACGTTTATAGTCGTATATGTGCGGTTTTCTGCTTTTGGCGACGTTGCCCGGACACATATTAAACGGAAATCGATTTCGCATTGTAAATTGAGTGTCCGCTTGGATGAGTTGTGTCGTGCTGTGCTGTGTTGGCTGAGGTTGGGCTTGGGTTGGGTTTTGCGGTAGGGTGTAGCGTGGAATTGAAAATGGAAAACGTCACAGAACACTTGAAAAGCTTATCAGAACGTAAAGCAAATAAGGAAACATTTATAGCATTGACAGGGCAGCAAGTGCAGGGTATGATAAGACAATAATGGACAATAATGATTAGAAGGGTGTCGATATGTGGGTGAGGCGGACCTAAAGGTAAACAAGAGATTAACACTTTATAACCATTGTTTTTTAGCAGGCAACTAATCACCATTTCTGTAATTCTACGAAGATATATGAACATAAAAGTATAAATTTTTATACGTTTCCACATGAAAAAATGAAAATATGTTTTATAAGAGGCTGTCACAGAAAACTCTAGAGATTTGACACTTTTACGTGTGAACACTCAAGTTTATAGCTTTATTAGTTTATCTTTCAACGAGAATAGAAAAAATAGGAATGGCTGCAATGTTGAAATATCAGCCGGGAAATTGTTAGGCATTCAAAAAAGAAACTAATTTAGTAATTTGGACTTTTCCTCTTTTCCACACAAATGAACATTCATTTTTCCAATTCTCTAGAGATTAACAATACAGATCATGTGTAAATCTGATATAATACAATTTAAACGTTGTTCTTCAACAGAAATTTAATAAATCAAGCTGATATATAATAAAGTTGTTGAATCTGGCTGATACGATACGATATAGAGATACGATTGCTAATAACTTTGTGATCCAATCGAATGAAATGTTGACTGAAGACATGCTTTTCCAGGAGGACAGCGCAGTCTCTTAAATACAACAATTTCATGCGGATAACTATATGGCATAACTATATGTAAGTGAAAAGGCGTTGACTTTTATGGAGGACAATAGTATAAGCAAGCAAGCAACAACAACAATAACAACAACAAGAACAATTGTGCAACTGAATCAACGGCAACAAATAGCGAATGCATATAAATGTGTGATGCATGTAAATATAAAGGGTGTCTTCGAATTCACACAAGATTTGAATGCAACAACATTTGTGTTGCAAAATCTGACAGCGATAAAAATGTCATCGCTTTTTTTGGTTTGTAGCAATCCGATTTGGTTGACGTTGGACGAATTACAACTAAACAATATTTCTTTAAATTTTTACATGACAAATTAGAGATGATTGAAATGACATGACTTCTTGCTTGCATTTTGGAACACCCTTTCAATGTATGAATGAATGTGTGTGTGTGTTTGAATGAATATGGTCTCTTATTGAATAACAGCTACAATCTAGACTTATTGTCTACAGTTAGAACAAGAACAACAACCAGAACAACTTAGTATAAGTGTATTAGAAAATGAAGAAAAAAGTTGGAGGAGGTATAAGGAAGGAAGGTGAAGAAAATTACGCTCTGTGCAAACCTTAGACATGTTTTCTTCTTATTTCTCTTTTCCTTCTTCTTCTTGCTATTGCTTTTAGCCTCACTCTGTGTGGGGTTTCAAATGTTTATCCGTGTTGTGTGTGTGTGTCTGTTTGTTTGCGTATGTATGGGTAACACTTATTGTTAGTTGCAACAAATTGTTTCTGAAAAACGAATATGAACTTAGAAACACAAACAATAAAAATTAAGAGGGAAAACTAGCACAAAATATACAAATTTTAATGGGAATTCGCCCTCAAAAACGGAAAAAAAACTAAAAAAAAAAATATTACGTATACGCAATGTACAGAAACATCAGCAGCAGCAATGACAAATCCAATGTCAAAGTTGTACAAAAATAAATATTCAAAAATGTTGTTTGGCAGCAGAATTTTTGTTAATTTTTTTTTTGGCTTTTAAGAATTAGTTATGTTTTATAAAAATTTTACAAAATAACAGAGAACGCATGTAATTTATTAAACTGATATTTCTCTAAAAAGGATAATGAGTGAACGCTATGTGGGCACACATGGCGTATGCTTTATATATGTACTCGTTGGCTATTTAAAGATATTGTGTGCCTAGAAATTTAATTGCCATAAAAAATGTTTGCAGCCTCAATCAAAAATAATAAAATTAAAAAAAAAACTCAAACTATATATGTATGTACATGTGCATACATATATATCTGTCGTATACGTGCGTCATACAGCGAATAGTGTATGTAGTTATAAATATACGCCTATGTATATACGGATATTTATTTTTTAAATTATTATGTGTGTCTAATTTGATTATGATTTTTCCCATTTGATTTCATAATTGTGTATTTTTATTTTGTGCTGCGCTTTTTGTGTTCTTTCTTTCTCTCTCTCTGTCTCTCTTCATAGACATTTTTTAATTGCTTAATTAATCCAATTGCAGGAGTACATCACATCTACGAGTGTGTGAGTCAGTGTACAAGTAAGTATTTTCTAACCGCTGTATTTCCGTTTGTTTTTTGTGCCCCGCTTTACGTTCTTTGCGAATTGCGACTACGACTGCGAAATTTCTTTGGCGTTATTTACAAAACGGAGGCGCGACACAAACTGAAAACTAACTAAAAAACTGAATTCGAATTTTGCGTTCCGTTTCGTTTTGTTCGGAGGCGGAGGCGTCGACAGCAGCGGCTTCGTCTTCTTACTCACCGACTCACTAAGTCCATATGTGTGTGGATGTGTGATTGTTGCGGCTGTTTGTTGCTCTTTGCGGTAGGTTTTGTGGCCAGACCAGACCAGGCAAAGCTAAAAGCCACTAAGATGTGGGCAGGCAGGCAGCAGTCGTCGGCAGTCGGCTATGGCCAATGACTATATAAGTGAAAGAAGAGGGCAACTCATTCACCGGCTACACGGTGAGAAAACTAGGCTAATACAATAGCCTGAAGTACGTTGAGGGTTTGGGTTTGGCAACACTTGCAAGCCTTGCAGTCCATTTCTCTTTAGCACTGATCTAAATCACTGTTTTCAGCTAAACAACAAGTTCAGGAGCTGATATCTTAAAGGAATCATTCATAAGAAATCAAAGGGTCGTCCATACTGTAATCATACCAAAGCAAATCAATTCTTCTAATAGTCGAAACCAAAAGTATTTGCGCCATATTTAGTCGAATACAATTGGTGCATTTCGGATATGGTGTGCAAAGGAAACAAATGCTCGCGAATGGCATTGAAAATGCATTTGAATATTCCCTTTGACGCTCGAGTGAGAGCTTAGTTGTCTGTATGCTAAAAGAAAAAGAGATGCACAAAAATACAATTGACAGTTTTCGATTGAATAAACTAATATGAGTCGGATAAAATTTCGAACCGAATAACCGGCTAAACCAATCGTTTCGAACGATTATAGTAGCTTACCAATGTACCAATTTGTCTTGCCCAAGTAATCATTTGTTCATGATTGGCCGACAATGAATGCAGTCGCCGCGGGGTTCTAATAGCCACTACCAACGAAAGCGCATTTAACAATAAGTATGCGACATGTTGAGCCTACAACACTGTGCCTCCTTAGTTGAGCGAATCGTGCTCAAGTTGATACTGACACAGCTCCGAATAAAAAATTATAAGAACTACTTATTACAAAAATATATTGTCCTGGGACCGAAAATTGTCAGTATAACGGTGTGCTTCTCTTATGCATGCACTACTCGAAAATACATCTAAATTATAATGGCATCCACTAATTGCCTCATTCCATTTGCCACAGTCATTTCGTTCAGAGCTTTCGCACTGATATATATTTTACACAAGCGAACAGCCGATTGGGTTCGGTCTCTAAAACTATGTCAGGTAATGTCTGTTTGAAAGACGTATAACGAGATTTTGACATTTTCATGGATGAACATTTAAATGTATTGCTTCACTTGTTAAGCGCTTTAGTTGAAAGTTGCAAAACGCCTCAAAAATAATTGTAGCCATTAAAGTTTACACATCGATTTGTCAAAATCTTTAGGAATTACCGTAGCACTCATATATTTTTTATTATAAAATACCCTTTTAAAGACTGTAAGCTTCTTATAAGGTATGTGTATATTAGTATAATAGTATAGTATAGATATATCTCGTTAAAGACCGTTCGGCATTGAGGTTTAAAAGACTAACATATAAGCAATTAATTTTTGGACAGTGTAATAGCAACAGCGCTTTACATTTCTTTTTTAAATGAAAGTAAAAGCTGCAGCAAAATTGGAAGAGTGCGAGAATAACATTATGCATATGCTGAAGCACACTTACACATACATTCATTCATACTATGTATGTGTTAATAATAATAACAAAAGCGACAAATGACCGTCACAAAGAGATGCTCATTTGCTTTGCGTTCGTTTTGTGTGCAACAACAACAATAATAACAAAACAAAACACACAGAGAAGGACAGAGATACAACTAAGTGAGAAATCAATTTGAGCGCCAGTGCAAAAAGCAAAAGGCGAAGCATATGAAAAAGCGTGGGAGATTTATTTGTCTAAGCCGCAGCACACACACAAACACATTTATATATATAAACATACACATGTATACATACATTATCATAACACATTTATATATACAGATTTATAGTTTTCTAAGTTCATATTGCATTCATCTTAATGAATGACTTTTAATATAAACAATTGCCCTGAATGTTTGCCTATGATTTATTTTGTATTCTGTGCGATTTCAAGGATTCGTGCGCAACATAGCGTATGCGTAATGTTTAAATTATGAAAGAGAATTCAAAGACGAACGTCTGTATATAATCATCATAATCATCATCATCATTATCATCATGATCATCATCAGAAATACGACCATTAGTGAGCTGTGAGAGCCGAGGGGCGCACAGTCCGTCCGTAGGGGACGATGCCTGACAAGTGCCACTCAGGTGCGCCTAGTTAGGAGATGAGACTGTTGTGCATTGTTGAAGACCTTGCTAGCTTGAGCAGCGCCGTGAGCGCACAAATCTGTCAGTTTGCAGTTTATGCGTTTGCCTGAATTCAAAAAAAGGTAAATTTCAAACTATAAAAGCTGGGAGTGTCTTATAATGGAAATTTTTAAGCCTTTTAATTTAAACCTGAATATATTTACCCTATTATTGAAAGAAGATTTTATTATTGATATTGGTCTCATTGTTGTCGAAATCGTATCCTCCATGCTGTCTTTTCACTGTCAACAGTTTGTGTCCTGTCAAAATTTAAGGTCGTGATTTGCAAAAAGTCATAATATATCGGTCAAATCCATATCCATAAGTCTCCTACGTCTACCTGTCTCTCTCTACATTCACATTCGGCCTGCCAGCTAACAGCTCAATTCACTTGGGCCAACACCAAAGTTTTCCTCTTCGAGTCCTTTCGAATGCTGCACAAATTGAGGAAAAGCTTTTTGCGCCTCCTGCAGTATACGTTGAAAAGGATTCTGGTATGTGCAGTGTGTCTGTGTGAGGGTGTGTGTGTGTGTGTGAATGCGTTTTATAATCGAATTAATTAAAATTTTGCACGCTGCTTAACGCAAAGAGCTTCCTGGGTTTAGCCACCGCTTTCAGCCACGCTTTTATATGACAGTTCGTCCTGCTGGCTTTAAAATTTAAACCAACTTGAAAAATACTCATAAGCATGTATATGTACGTACACACGAGGACCCGTATAAATATATGTATATATAAATGTTGCTGCCATGGTGCATCTTTATTCATACATATATTGTCTCCACTTTCCACTAACCGCTTCAGCTATCCACCACAGCGATATTTCCAATTCAGTGAACTTTTTGTTCTTACCCTCCCACACTTGTAACCCGTTTTGTGACACGCCCTTTAAACGCCTCCGTGTCAGTCCTTTGTGTGTGGTATTGTTGTTTTTGTTGGCTGGCTTTTGGGCCTGCAAAAACGTTTACTTTTTGGGGTAGCCCGCGTCCTTCTCGATGGGTTTCAGTTTGATCTGCTCCTTGTCGATTGCTGCTGCTCATTTATTTTTGCAACAGCCCGTTGTGTATGTGTGTGTGAGTCCGGTGAAAAGGACACATCAACCGCAATCGTCACAGCTGTCAGCAGCAGCAATTGACAGTGACAACTCAGCAAAGTGAGAACATTTGCTTAGAGAAAATGCTGGCACAGCAATGTCTAAATAACAATGACGTCATAAATGAGAACAAAGCATTGTAAAAACATTAATTAAAATGTAAGGTGCGCGACGAAAATAAATAGATAAAATAGATACAACTATTATCTGTAGTATTCATTTGTAGTTATGTATAGAAACATTTTTTGATACATTTTTGGGAACACTATAGTAAATATTTATCGACTTTCCCGGATAAAAAAACTTCCATCAATATGTTTTCTTCATGTTACATTTCTTATCCGATCTTAGTCAAATTCAGCAGATCGGTAGATAATGTTCTTATATATATATAAGCCGAGTTTTAACGAAATGTGTAATAAATTGTGGGATAATTATGGGTTTTTTTTTATCGATTTGCGGGAGCGGGAGGGAGCATGGCAAAATTCTACAAAAAAGTGTACACTTGGAGAGTCTACATATTTTTTGACTCTAGCTCTTATAGTCTCCGATATCTAGATGTTCATACGGACAGACGGATAATTACACCAATACAATATACTCGTTTACTCTATAGAGTACGAGTATAAAAATCAGGAAATATCCAGTTCGTCAAATTTATTTTTCAATTGTTTGGCCTAAGCCGAGAGACTTTACAATTTAATTTATTGTGTACCTGTATCTCAAATTTGTAAGCCTTCTTCCTCCCCACAATGCTCCATATGTAACCCAATTTTGGCAAAACTTTACAACTTCAGCTGTTGCGCCTAAGTTTATGCAAAGTTTTCAGCTTAGGACACAGCAACCATGGCCAGAAGAACTCAGCCTCAGGCTCCTGGTGCCAGGAGCCTTGTTTATTATTCTGTGTTTCATTATTGCCTAAATAATTCATGAACCTTCTGAACCTTCGCATCCGGTCCACAAAAGTTTTCATAAGCCACTTAATGGATAGTCAAACAAAAGGGCAGCCACACAGCTGTTGCAAGTCTGTACGTACATACATTTGTACGAGGGCCGTTTGATAAGTGAGTGTCTTTTTTGCACAGTAACTTTTGGTAACTATCATGTTAATAGAACACCTTGACAATGCACAGGTGCACATATGATTAATTCCTATGACAGTAAAGCAAACTATTAAACCATCCACCCATCTGTCTACCCATCCTCCGATGTAAGACTACTGAGATTACTTTCTTTTTCTAAACCTGAACAAATGGTTTGGCGGTAAGAGATTTGAATTTAAAGTCCTTGAGAAAACCATTTAGGTATATTAATTTACAAACTAATCAATCGGCCCTCGTACTTATGTACCCAAACATGTAGAACAAAAAACGTTCAGCCCATCGAACACTCACCTATGCACAGTATGTGTATGTGTGGGTCTTTGTGTTATTTACATAAAACTTCTCACATTGATTTCGCTTGCCGATAAATGCCTTGACATGAAAACAACACGAGCCGGACCCTGAAGGACCCCTCGGCAGGCTTTGGCGATATAAAATTAACGGTATTTATGCAAAAGTTTAAATTGAGCATTCGATTGAGAAGTGGGAAAGAGGAACAGAGAGAAAGAACTAGAGAGACTTAGGTAGAGAGGGAAAGAGAGGCAGTGCTGTAGCAAATAAGTTTTCCAATTAAGATCTAAAAATAGTCGCAGCTTAAAAAACAATTAACAATAAAAAATTAAATTCAAGCAATGAAAATGTGAAACTAAAATTGTTCGACAAGGAAATACACTGCTGCTGGGTGATGAAACATTCTTCATCTTCGCGTAATTGTGACTATAATATTTCCATTCGGATTGTAAGGCCGGTTTTCACATCTTCCCGTTGGCCCTAAGCTTCACTTTGCTTGCAAGTTGAAGATGTGAAAACGGCCCTAAGTATGACCAGCTCCGATTTACCTTTTTCATTAAAAGATCGACCCTTTGTATAACTGGCATAACTGGCTGTTGATTCTTTTGAAACAGTTGTAACTTTCTGACAACTTTAAGAACCCAGAACAGATTCTAGTGTTGGAGTACGAAGGTAGGAAAACATACATATTTTTACTAGATGCTTCTTTTGTCTACACTCTAATCAAGTTTGAGATTCATTCAGATCAGAAAACTATATCACACAGCTTCCATATAATCGATTCTTCCGAAATGAATACTTGGTAGCATAAATTTCATCCAAATCAAACCACATTCGGTTTGTATACATTAGAGGAGGCCCCACGTCCGCTGACCAGATCTGGTCAAGATCGGACAACTATATCCTATTGCATCCCCTGTAGCCCCACTCCCGCCGACCAGGTTTGATCTATATTGGTTCTATATTTACAATGTGAATGCTATATAAGATTCGGCAAGCTGAAGCTAGCCATCCTATTTTCTTTTTTTCGTTGCTGTTGTTATGCTGCTCTAATTACGCAGTCCGATGGACTTCTAATATATTGTGGGCAGCTGAAAAATAATTAACGCTTTTAGGAAACCTTAGTTAATGATTTATATAATCTTCTGGCTTCTATAAAAACGTTTAAAAGCGTTTAGTTTAATATGAATACTAACCATCTTGGCAATAATTTTTAGTTGCTCTCGAATATGCGCTTTGTATAATTCGGCCAATTGGATTCCGGGTCAGGTTTCGAATTATTCCTAATTCAACAACAAACAACAAACAATAATAATAATAGTTCTCCGGTCGTGCGATTTGTCTTGCGGCTATTTATTAGGCTTCTCCTCCTTGTTAATCACGGAACCGGCATAAACACACAAACACAAAAGTAAACGTATTTTTGCAGGCGATGACAGATACTTTAGCGACCGTTACGGCCATTAACATGGCCATTAAGCGTTCGATTTGATGATTGCAGGCTGAAGCCGGAGGAGTACGACAATGGCGAAACGCAAAGGCAATCAATCACCCACCGACTAGCACGAACTATTTATCGCAGCTTGAGACCGACCTGACAATTCAATTTGCGGAATTTTCGCTGTAACTGTAACTGTGCGATTGTAGTTGTAAAGTGTTAACTGTGAATGCCACACGCAGTGCACGGCGACAGCAACCCAACTGAATTGAAAACGCAAACCGAACTAACGAGTGAGCGAGTCCTAGCGCTCCCAGGACTCATCCAGCAGCAGCAGAACGGGAAGCGGCGACGACTGATGACCTTCAGCAACACGCACAGCCAAAGGATATTGCCAAAAAGCAAAGTTTTCGCACACACAAACACACACAGAAACAGCTATGACGCAGCTTATGGCAAGAAAAGCTTTTCGTTACAAAAAAAAAGATGAAAATATTTACGAAGTAAAAGGCGCGCTTTGATTTCGTTCGCCAAGTTTCAAGTGCAAAAATGACATTAACTTGCAAAAAAGCTGCCACAACTGTGTCTGTGTGAGTCTGCGTGTGAATGTGTATGTGTGTGCGCAGGTAAGTTTACATACCCTTGCTTGTTGAGGATTTTATAGAATTCGTATAATCATCATTTCGTCAATGCAAGTGGGTTAAATCGGAAATGTATGGAAATGCATTATATGACGGTTCTAAAAATATGCTGTTTATCATATATCATATATATATATATCATATATCAGACAAAAAATATGCTTACAATACAAAATTGTACGATTTGCACCTTCAAGTTCAAGTGGTATCGAAGTTTATGTTGCAATGTAAGGAACGCTGTAATATGTTTAATATAATTAATTAATTATAATTAAAGTAGAGATCTCTAAATTGAATTATGTACAAGTTGATCCACTAGAAAAGGGAAACTCCTCATACCGTAACAGATGTTCTAGAACATTGAAATTACCCTCATTCAAAAATGCTATTTCATAAGATAAATGGGCTGATTTGTATCATAAGATGATTTAGATTTAAATTTAGAATTGGGCATTATTAGCCATAACCCGAGAAGAGTGAACGAAATCGGCTGTTCACATATATGCGGTCCAGAGAAGTCCGAACTTGGAACTGTGTAGCTCTTAAGAACAAAACTTACAACAGATGAACCCCCTTTGAAGAGTATTTCCACAGCGTCTTACGTAAGCTGTAAACCCTGTGTGTCTTTTGCAGTTACAACAAATCACACACCACCCCAATCACCCACAACATACACCGCCGCACAAACGCAAAAATCAAAGTTAAAAGCTTTTCGAAAGCTTGCTCTCTCACACATTCATTTCTCCAAATTGCTCTTGTTTTGAGCAGCTTGTGCTTTTAGGCGGACCATCCAAACAGAAACTTGCAATGTTTTTTGTTTTCATGCGATTGACATTCGGGTTGGCCCTTGATGGGTGCTGTTAAGGAGAATGCGACACCGATCTCAATTTTGCCACTTACAATATCTTCTTCGGGTATGGTAGTGCAGGAGGTCCGTACATGACGTACCCGATGCATGGCATCCAGGCTGAGGCGATGCTCATGGTCATCCCTAAGCATGGCATCGAAGACAGCAACGCCTCCATCAATGCTGCTTTCGCGCAAAATGCGACCACCACGGCCGCCGAAAGAGCCCATCGGATGGTGATGATTATGGCCGGCGGCATGAAAGTTGGCGACGCCGCCCTCCGAAAAAGAGCGTATACGCATCGCTCCATTCTCATCCTCGGTGATGGCAACAGACTTGAAACGATCCATTAGCGCATCTTGGATGCCATTCATGCTCAGCTGGTTGCCCATGATGTTGCCGCTACTAATGGCACGAACACACGACACGACAAAACACAACACAAAACAGATGAACTGCATCCACCGCTCAGGGAGTAGAAGAAGGAGAAGCCGCTCCTGCGATGCTACTGTTCGGCGCCAGGATGCTTATCAAACTGAAACCGATGACCACATTCAACAGGCAACACACAGGTAACAAGCCGTGGCCAGTGTGAGAGCAACCAACAAACCCTTGTGAAGAGAGTGTGAAAGAGAGAGTTAGAGGAAAGGCCACAGGTGCTTCTTTGAACTTGGGACTGCAACGTTGCCAGACTGCAGCTGCGCTGAACTTTTTAGCTGCAGCCTTTTCCACGAAATGCCTCAAGCTTTCAAGCTCATCCCGAGCCGTCAGCTGGGCAAAGCCCGACTGCAATCAACATTCAAATGACTGTTACAGACCAAATACCCCACGACCACAATGCAATCCTTTGGGGTACCAACAAACCCTTCTTGAACTAAATTAAGCGTTGTTGAAATTGGGGTCACTTTTTATTTGTGTGTGTTTTTGTGGGGGAAACACCAAAAATAGGCTACCCCAAAATCGAGTTCATCGATTATGAATGTGTGGCAGCCTTTTGGGCGTTACAACGAAATGCCACAGGGATACAAATAATGAACTTGGTTCATGTGAAGCAGCTGATAAAGTGAACCATTAATAGTTGATTAAACATTACATTCTCATACATTGCGGGGGCCCAACGCAATCGGCTATGCACACGTATGCGGCCCAAAGCATGCCAAAAAAAACTGCCAAAAAAAAAATTAAGCCAAATTAAACGACTGGCTCTTACATGAGAAATGGTGCTGTCTCATAAATGCAGGTGTAAGCACACCGAGCATGATCCATCCCCACCTAACATTGTAGCGAAACTTATTCCCCATCCAAAACACAACATCTTATTCGATTGCACAAATATATATGTATATTGGAAACATGAAGTAGGAGTGAGGTGCAATGTCTTTATATCGCTGTATCCACAACCACGAACAAAAAGATCATTTGGGCGTAACGAGTAGTATCCCTAGTTTCACTTTGGTTCACCTAAATTCGTCGTGGACGCATAATCGGCTTCTTTTTGTTGACGACATGACGACGGATTCGACGCTTCGGAGCAGCCACACGACGACGACATTTTTGTTTATATCCTGCCCTAAGTCCCGGTCGGGCAATAGCCTTGTGTCCCCGCTTGCGAGCAATGTAATCTTGGTTAGGTGTTCCCGCCACCTCAATCGCCATGTCGATAACCGAAATTGACTTCCTGATTTTGTCGAAACGGTTACGCAAATATGTCGCCTAGAACGTGAGCATAGGTTGTCAGTGGAAATAAGCTAATTGTAACACTCTGAACTGCGAACTGACCTCCTCAAAGAGTGAACGCTCCTGCGGATCCAAAGCCCGCCAGGCGTCGGAGGCCTCAGCGAGAACCTGCGCTGTACCGTGCCGTTTGCCGCAGCCCAGCCAAAACTCGCGCAAGAAATTGTAATGCGGGCTCTTGGTGAGAAACACCGGGAAGTCTGACTCAGACATTTCTCGTTCTTTGTGATTTTAATTCAAAACGATCAATTTTTTCAACAAAATTTTCATTTACTAATGTGTAGAATAATATGTTTACAGCCCGATGTGAGAGCGACAACTGGCTATCCTGAAAATGTCTCACATGCTACACAAATGACAAATGGAAACTGGCTTTAAATGGCCAACTAAGATAAACAGAAATAGAAAATGGAGGTGATGCACGAATACAACATGCTCAGCAGCGTTGATGCCTTGATTAAACTCTATATTGAAACCAATAGAGCACTATTGATAATGACATATTTTGTATTGATCGAGCCTGTTAGCCTATAAGTCTAAAATTTTAAATATATCAATGGAAGGAGGCGTTTATGTTTAAATTTTAGAAATATCCTGAAATGGTTGTATGGTTATTTTGAAAATGACAATGTATAACCATGTCCAGCCAAAGAATCTATAGCTTGGTATAGTCATATCCCTTCATATATTTCCATTTTACCTAATCATTAAATTATTAAGCAGTATTGATGGGCTTCTCTTGAGGCTTGTGTGCGCCCCACACTGTGCGGTGTGAGGTGAGACAGCTGGTCAGGACACATACCGATACGGACGAGAGATATAGTCAAATAAACGAATGTGGCTGCCTGTGAATCGATAGGGAAGATAACGATTTCGCCCCTGATAAGGACACTGATACGGATTTCTCTAATGATGAAGATGAGGGCAAGGAGACAATCCTAACTAGGGCGAGGGGCTTTATACCTAAGAAAAGAAAGGCAAGATATTGTCCCTCAAAGCAGAAGCGAAAGTTCTGCGGTAAGAAGAAACCCACATATCGACCTAGGTGCAAGAAGCGCAGTTGCGCCAAAAGGCAGGGTCCGTGTTCTAGTTGCTCTAAACTGCAGAGTCGTGGACCCAAGCGTCCACGGCCCAGGAGAAAGTTCTATATCTATGCATTTTTTCTATTCCAATGAATGTAAACAAATCTTTCGGCCCTTAAATTCGTGTCTGTACATAAATGGGGATAATTAAAGCGACTTACCCGTTCCAGTTTTTGAAAGTATTGACGCAGGAATTGCACAGGGTTTTCCGGACGACACACGCATAGCTGGACAATACAGTCCTTGAGGACCCGCTGAATACCATGCGATTGTATATAATGTTCGCATTCTCGCAGACTCTGCTCCTCCAGAGTTTTGGCCATCATGTAGGACATGAGTGGGAGTGTAACAATTGGAGCAGACTCTATACGTTGTCGTCGTCGTTGTTGTTATTGTTGTTGTGGGCTTTTCTTTTTCTTTAGCTACGCAATATACACAAATTATATGTAAGTGTATATGTAATGATGTGTGTGTGTGTGGTTTGGTTATGGCTATATCTATGAATGTGGCTGCTGCTAGTTTGGTTTGTTGATTTCGCCACACGCAGACACAGACACTGCGACTACATGAAAAGTCAAGCTATATAACTTTAGGAACAGAAGGGGGAAGATGAAGATGCCGTCCGTCCGTCAACTGCAGTCTGCATGTATGCGTGTGTGTATGTATGTGTTTTCTGGTAGCTGTAGCTTTCTTGGCACTGCTGTTTTCACTCTATTCTCTTTCGCTTTGTACGCCTTTGTTGCCTGTCCTATTTGTGTTATTTAAGTGGTCTCGGACTTGCAGCGGCATGCGGAACACTTTTTTTTGTTTGCTTTATATGCGTAATACTGTTTTTCTTCAATAAAAACTTAACTAATTTTCACGCACGTAAATTGTTTTTGTGTTGTGATTAGATCTGAGCGATATTTTGCGATGTCGATGGTTTTGTGATTTGATTGAGCTTTGCATTGAAGTGCGTGAGCGACCTAATCGCAATATTAAAAAGTGGAACTGACCAAAACATCGATTGCAGCTTCTAATCGATAATTCCTATGCAAACAATTGCTAGTTTTGCATCCCATATAAATTCGAGTTAGAGTACGGGAAAGTAAGTGAATCCCTTAAAAATTTGTATAATTATGTATAATATTATATGACAAAATTAAACAATCTTAATTAAATTGCACACGAAGAGTATTTTCATTCGATAATAATGCAACGCTCGACAACTCTAACTTATGCTAGAGCTTTGTGAATGGCAAATTACTTCACACTCAAAATATGTACGTTAACTGCAAGCTGCAACTTCGTTTTCTATATTAAATATTTGTAAATGTAAATGTTGATTGCTTAATTGGAAAAACATATCAAAAGAGAAACCGTAGCTATGTGGATGTCAGCAAATAGCAAGCGCGTGTGCCATCAACTAAAGGTGAGTGGAGGGAGATAAGCAAATATTTAGGGCAGCGGCCACCTTAGACAGTTATTGATTTTTCATTTCCGTTTCCGAAGCTAAAATGCTGCACACGGAATCGTTACCCAGCAGTCAACACCAGCACCACCAAGGTATCTATGCGCCACTAAGTCAAGCAATGACCGATTCCGAATCGGATGAAGAGATCGAAATACATAACGCCAGCAAGCATCGTAAGCAGCTAAGGACGCAACCACAGACATTGCCGCAGGACCAGCTACAGAATCAGGATCATCAGCATCGTAGCCGCATTCCACCAAACACTCTAGCCCTAAAATCAACTACCACTCGTTCTACGGCTACCCGTGTTGTGGGCGGCGGTAACTCCCAGCTGAGACAGCCACCGACGCGTCCATATACCCAACCCCAGGCCCAAGCTCAAAAATTCCAAGTAGAGCAACTGCAGCAGTCTCGCCCCAACATGCATAACAGCTTTCGTTCGGTGATGCTTAGAGATCTGGGTGCTGGAACGGAGTTCTCCAATTTCAACAGCAACAGCGAATACGATGCCAGTGCGGCCGACAACGTGGCCATTTTGGGGGCCAGCAGCACTGGAGAGGAGTCTAAACGCACGCCCATGTCGGCGGCACGTCGAGCCTGTTTCATTGCCTCGCTCCTACTGTGCCTGTTTGCTGTGGTTGGGTTCGTGTGGGTCGTTCCTTGTGGCAATGGCGATGGCACAGGAGCCTGTCCGGCTGTAGGCGATCGCGTGAAGACCCACAACTGGCTGAATAACTACACCAAGATCGAGCTGAAGGGTGCCATTAATGTTGTCCAGGGCCTGCGCGCTTGGGAGAATAATATGATATTCCTGTATCGAGGCGACGCCTTTTTTCCAGAGTTCCCACAGAGCAATCACAAGCGTAATGGGATAATTTCGCTGATCGGCAGCTCTGGAGCCGTGGCCTGGTATGATGAGACTGTGGACGAGCCGGTGGCCATTGATTGCACACTCCTGGATGTGGATGGTAATGGGAAATCGGACTGCCTGGTGCTGGATGAGTATGGAGAGCTGGGCGCAATTAATCCCGTGTCGGGTCAGTGGCACTGGCTCTTCAAGGATCGTTCCGCCCGCAAAGTAGACGCCTATGACTTTCCCATCATTCTGCCCGACCTAGATGGCGATGGAGTGTTGGATATCCTTTTGGTTTCCAGCCTATCCCTGGAGCAGCGAGCCAAGACTTTGGTCCAGCAGCAACATGGACCTGGCACTCCGGTGGCCGCCCAGCTTGAGGCCAGGAATGTACTGCGCCTTCTCTCTGGACGTCAAGGCAAACCGATTGGAGATGGTTTTCGCATCCATGACTGCTCGAAGCTGGCCCGGCTACAGCTGGAAAATGGTCATATCAGCTTCAGCTGCGAGCGAACCAACAGTACCGCTCAGCAGCGATCCAAGACCCTGGCCGAGATCTACGCCTTAATTACCAACAAGTCCATGGTGGGACAACGTTTGCAGCTTGCTTCTGCTTCCAAGATCTCCCAGCACCGCTTCTACGGACAACGCAAGGAGCAGCGCAATATATACTCCCTCAGTGGGAGGGAGCTGGTAGTGGAAAATCGTGGCCAATGCCCGGATGACTGCAATGTAACACTCGTTCTAAGCGAGATGCGCAATGGCAAGCCCCACGTTCTCCGGAATTTTACAAACAGCGGTATGTACGGCATGGTGCCGGCTCAGTGGCACTTCAAGAACACCAAATCACAGATGTCCGGATTTGTCATGAAGTTCTGGAAGTGGCATGGCATATCAAGTGAAAAGCAGAAGGACGAGAAACATCCAAAATTGCAATCGCAATCGGAGCCACAGACTAACAACAACAATGTGCACAAGACAAACAACAGCAATGGGAACTCCAAAAACTTGAATGCTATCAAGGATAAGGAGAAGAACCAAGGCAAGAAGAAGCAACAGCAGCAGCAACGAGTCAAGCGCCATACCTCAGAGGAGTCACTTGGCCATGAGTTTCCCGTGCCCAGTCACGAGTTTGATGCCTTTGGCCATTTGATACAGAAACGCGAGGCATTTGGCGTGCCCTCCAAAAACCAGACCAAGGCCAGTCCAGGCAGCAGCTCCAGCTCCGGTCCCACCACTAGCAGCTACAGAATGCAGATGATTACCGAGACGGTCATTCTGGTGCTATTCATGGGAGCCGACACGCGCATCGAGAACACCTCGCAGAGCAACATCATCCAGTTCTGTCGCAACGAACGGAACGAAGTGGTCTGTCAGCCGGACTTTAGCCACCAGGAGCATTCACTGCTTATTGCCGATCTCGATCAGGATGGCTCCCAAGAACTGGTCACATATTTGTCCACCTTTGTCCAGTCTGACGAGCAGCTTTCGTCCCCATTAGTCGAATGGAAGCTCGTCACCTTTGTCCGCCTGCTCCGCATTCAGGCCGAGATGCCCGCCTACTATGAAGATAAAAACTATAACTAGATGGAGATGGCCATGGGTTCATGCATTTAAGCATCTTTGTAGAAAATGAAGCCGGTGGAGTCAACTCAACTCATATTACTTAGAAGTTTAATTGCTAGTTGCATGCATTAACCATACATCACGTGCACTTACACACCCACAATCTGAGAATTTGGATTACGGATTCCGGATTTCGAATAGAACCTTTTCTAGATTACCCAAATATAAGTAAACTAATGAGCAAATTTAAAGAAAGTTACAAATGCGAAAGAAGTGATCTGATTTGTTTTTTGAAACTAGGAAAGATTTCCTTCTCATGTGTGTAGAGGAATACAAGAAGTCGGACCCCGGACCCGGCGGCTTCGATTTTTATACATAATTGCCAATTTTTGCATATCTAAGATGAACGAGATTTTGGGTTGGTGTGTTGGAGACGGCGTGACCGCTGTCCATGACACGCGCCAATGGTGCGGGCAACACGTGTGACATAGCCAAATGTAGAGGGTAAGCTCTTATACCCTCTTATTTAAAACAAATTGTAGGAATGGAATCCAAATATATACTTATAACTTGTTAAGGGATTCTCTACGATTCAAATAAAAGAAGATTACAAAAACGAGTCAGCAGATATTGAAAGCTTGGCGCAAATGTGGCACTTCTGGCCATGCCGTACGACTTGGGATTTTTTTTTTAGGTCAAGAGCCCTCCCTATCAATACCGCCAGCTCTGTTGCTATCCTTCTTGCCCTCATCATCAGATGCATCAGTGTTTTTAGTCATAATAATCGTAGTGCTTCAGAGTTTATGATGATGGCGTTTATGAATATTGTAGTTCTCTGCTCTCTGGATGCTGTCCCACTGTCGTGCGGGTGAAGACGCAAAAAAGAACAAGTTTGTGTTTCTATGCGAACTACTTCTTAGTTTTAGAGCTGAAACTTTTATCATAGGCGTTCTGTTGTAAGCTACTCATATGTGAAAATCATCAACATCGGGCTTTATGTGCCTCCACATCCATTGACCAAATTTGTTAAATGGATGTGGCTACTAAGTTTTTCTCCCTTTATCCATGGTTATTTAAGCTTTGGAAAGTCGAAATTAGCCGAAATTGAAAAAACCATAACTTTTTTTTATAGAGAAATGTGCTGTTCTCAGTTCGAGCACTGCGAATAAAGGGAGAAAAAATAACTATATGGGTTCAGTTCAATCCCATCATAGCATTCCCATTTTTAATAAATGTATGATGAACTTTTAAAAGAAACAAGTAAGAACGCAATAGCCGATAATCCGACTATAAGATACTCGCACTCACCATTTACTTAATATTTGTCGCACTCTCAAAATATGCAATAATTTCTGCATTTTTTTCTTTTTTTGAGTGAGGGGTTTTCCATGCAAAATGTTTTTTTTTTCAACTTTCGCCATAAATATTATCTGATCTTAATGATATTTGGCAATCGATAGAAAATGTGCTTATAAACAGGGTTTCGATTAAGAATGACAAAAATTGTGGCGGGAGGAGGCGGTGCAAAATTTTAAAACAAACTTGATCTGACGTCCCAGTAGGGGGCTCTACCTGTCGCCTACCTAGTCGCCTAAATCTAAGTGTTCATACGGACGAACTGGATCGACTCGGCTGCTGGTGCTGATCAAGAATATATATACTTTATGGGGTCGGAAACGCTTCCGTTTGTCTGTTACATACATTTTGCACGTTTATTCTACTCGAGTACGCGTATAAAAACGATCTAAGGAGGAAAATTACTTATACAGAACCCAAAAACATTAGGGGCAATATTTAATGCGAAAAAACCTAAAAATTAAGAATTCCAAACATAGTGCTATTGAGTGGATCTATGTTGCTCTGATTGGGAATATTCAGTGAATGAAACCATCAAGATTGCCAAATTTTTAAATGAAACCATCAAGATTCCTAAATGGTTATACCGGTGGACCCATTTTCAGTAGCTGGCAAATCGAAGCTGAGTAGCTACAAATATATAGACTGGCCCTCGTTATAAATGCAATTTAAAATGCAATTACATAAATAAAAAATAATTTTGTTCTTGCATCTTGATGTTATAATAGAAAATAATAATAATAATAAAACTTAAAAAATACTTGATGAATGGAAAATTCGTTTAGTTTTTGCCCTAATCCTGATCGTGATAGCTGCTGATACTGTCGCTGCTGTTGGGCGCCAATTCCAATTCCCATTCCTTCGCTCTCCTTGTTTTTCTGTTTTCTGTTTATTTCACGAAGACAACACAGACATATTAAGATCCAAAATATATAATATATATGTATGTATATATATATTTGTGTGTGTGAATGTATGTTTGAGTTATTTTGTAGCCTTTGTTGGTTGATTTTGTTTGTGGTCGTGTCTGCATGTGTGTGATTTGTGTTAGTGTGCGTCATCGTCATTCGGGGATTGGAATTGGGTTTGGGTTTAGGATGGCCGTGATCGCATTCTTATGTGATCTAACTTTACACACGGGACAATTGTTGAAGCAAATTGCACGGCCAGAATGCCTCAATGCGCTCCTTGAGCAAATGAAAGGGATACGAGATCCAGGTAAGTACGGTTTGCGCCAGCAAGCCCATGGGCTCCGGATACTGATGTGTAAGCAGGGCCAGGACGGCGGTGAAGGAGCACAATCCGGCCGTGAACAAGATGAAAAAGGGCAACTCCTTCTTGGGATAGACGGATACCTCGTGGAAGGCCGGCAGGAGTTCGCGATCGGCGCACTCGGTGCACGTGGGATATGGATAGAAAAGATGGCCGCGCTCTAGTGGATACGGCAGCATGCGGAATGTGCCCTCCCAGGTGCAATGCAGAAGATTTAGTGCCCCTTCTACTTGTTTCCAGTGCTTCAGATGGAAGAACGCATAGGCCAAAGCCTCGGAGTCGCCACGCTTGAGTATATGCTCAGGGGGCAGGATGAGCGGCTTCGTTTCCAACAGATACTTGGGCACGTGCGGATTGAACTCCACAGCTCGGTGTATGGCTTCCACGGCGCTCATTTCGGCCGGACTTAGGCCCCGCTTCGAGGCGATGTCCGGCGAGAATTTGTCCGCCACTGCCCTGGCCTTGAGCAGCGCCGCCGTGTAGCAAATGGTTGCCGATTTGGGCAACGAGATGTCGTCATACTTTGCCAAGATGGCGTGACAGTCTGCATATGCCTGCATCTCTAGCAGCGTCTCAATAAGATTCTCATGAATGTTTAGCACACTCATTATCGAGGGTATCTCCTTGGTGAGATCACGGAACATCTTAGCAGCCTCCTTGAGCTTGCCCAGCTTCCTGGCGCACATGGCGAGGCGTCTTTTAATGTAGATCAGCACATTCGTGTCACGCCGATGGACGCCATCTGCAATGGCACCCTGATGCTGGGTCGCCTGCGACTTGCGATAGTTAATCTCGGCCACCTTCAGGGCCGTCTTGAGTATTTTTTCAGCCTCCATAATGGTCATGGCCTCCTCCTCGGCCAGCAGTATGTAGGCCGGGGCGCACTCGGCGTTTATCTCTAGGGCCGAGTGGGCCGACTTGATGCGTTGCATCGGATTCCGCTCCCGCCAGGCCGTTTGCATGATCTCATACTCCTCCTTGCGGGCATCACCCTCGCAGGTAAAGAACGTCTGATGGTCCTGTGCGCTCAAGTTCATGTCGTAGTAGGTTAATGGCTCCTTGCTGGTGGCCCAAAAGAATCTTTGATATTCGGCTCCACGAAACAAATTCAAAGGATTGCGCCACACTTTACATTCGGGCATCTGCGTGCCTGTCGTTGTGGTGGCGCCACCCCCACCACCAGCAGAACCTCCTCCGCCATTACTGCTGCTGCTAGAGCCGCTGCTGCTGCTGGAACCGCTGCCATTGCTGGAATCTGATTGGGCATCGTTACCATTGATCCAGGGGCTAATATGATTGATGGAGACTTGCTCTACGAACGAAGAGGATCAATAAATGCAATCGCCAAGTCCAGTTTCAGTTTCACAACTCACCTATAAAAGATGTCCCGTATTTTCGAAAATACCACCATTCGAAAATCAAGATCAGGCCAGATATCAGACTCGATGTCCCTGTGAGCGCAACGTAAAACTTTGGCGTCAATGTGCTCAGAAACATTGACGAGTCCCACATCCTGCCACTGCCCCACCACTACCACTCTCGGGAGATGGAGTTGGATTTGGAAATGTAAATTGTGTATTTTGCTGCTGCTCTTGTTGTTGCCGCCACCGCCACTTGCAATTGTCACACTATGCTAAACTAGAACTCGAACTCTGCCGCTTTGCAATAAAGGGGCAGTCACAAAATGTTCTCTAAGTTTGCTATAAACAAATATCCTCGCTTCTATCAGTTTCAGTTTTTATCCTGACGTTTTTTCTATAAAGTATTCATCGGAATCGGTGTGTACTGAAGCAGGAGCTGAGGGGGTAGGATTGTTGATATTATATCGATACAGCTACCGATATATTAAGTGTGCGATATGATAGTATTCCTTTCGCAAAAATCGATTAGCATCGAATTAGTTTTTGAAAACAATCGTACAATTTCCAAATGCAAATCAGAAAAAAGGAATGCAAGGAAATATAAATATCGCAGCTTCTGAATATATATAATGGGGTCGGAAACGCTTAGTTTTGCCATTGCCTGTTACATACACATATATATATATACATACCATTCAATATAAGAGGACACGTATACAAACGTAGATGCTCGTCAGATTTTAAAAATCGACTTAATCGACTGCGACACAGAAAACCGACTATATTTCTTTCTACAGTACATGTACGCGATAAGTTTAAATGCATATCGATATCTACATATCTCGTCCGGCGATATGTGTAGTAGGCTGTGCTGTAACACTGATATTTGTGTCAGCAAGCGATATTTTGATAATTGACAAAAAAATGGCCGCAACTGCAAGTGCATGAACATTTTATTATCACTGAAAAAGTGCAGGGGAATTTAGCAATTCAACAAAATTCAAATTGCACGGCATTTAAAATATGGCTCAGGTGGCGGACAAGGATATTCAATCACAGCCAGACGGCGATGTGCCTGCAACAACAACAGATACACAAAATGCGTTGGCTGTCGAAAACAAACAGAAACTGGAACTGGCCAAAAATAATGCCGCAACTCATGCTGAGGCAGACCAAGGCGATACTGCCGATGCCGCCTCGAAGTTGGATGAGTTAAGCTCATTGGAGCAGGAGATAGCCAAAATGCATAATATACAGCCCAGCACAGAAGATGATCACAGGCGTGCGGCGGAGCAATCTTCATCTAGTTGCAGCAGCAAAGCCGAAAATGGTGGCGGAGGCATTAACGAGAGCATCACCAAGTCGGGCGATGGACCACGTTGCACGCCCATCGATAAAGGCAATGACAATATCGACATTGCGGCAAGCGAAGCCACCTTAGAGGAAGTGGATCTCATAGCCCTTCTAAAGGGAACAGACACGAATCACGAGCCCGCTGGAGCTGTTGAAGATAAGTCGAATATTGAGATGGCGTTGGCGGAACTGGACAATGTTGGCGTGACCATTGAAGGTGAGGGCCAGTACGAAATAATGGAGATTGATGATGATGATGGCTCAGACGCGCAAGGAGCAACCAAGGCCTCAACATCGATGTCATCTTCTGCCGTGGGCAAACAAAAGCTATCGCCGGAACAGGCTCGAGCCGTGGCCCTGGAGCAAATGGCAAATCTCACATCGCACAAGGTACGACGCAAGGAGCTGCCACCAATTCAGTCGACCAAGACCAAGGACGACATCATCAGCACCTTGAATGACGATTGGAACGACTATGATAGCGAAAGCGGAGACAGCGCTTCGAATTCCAATGCCTCGGCACTGGCTGCTAAAAAGTTGCCCATTAAAAAAACGCCACTCTCCGTGAACAGCAACACCACCTCTTACCTAGGTGTGAAGCCTGTGATTAACAGTGTGAAGGTCCTGCTCAAGAATGTGAGCCAGAACCCGGCGTTGACCATCAAACCGGTGGAGAAGGCCAAGGCTCCAGTTGCCAAAGAAATCGGCAGCAGCAGCGGCACAGATTCGCCCGCTGGTAAGTAATCATCTGGGCTGCAATTATCAGTGTACCATACTTTATTCTTCACCTTGCCAGGCTTTAAGCGCACTCGAGTTATCAAACGCAAAGTAATCTGGGATCCGGATGCGCCCGAGACGCAAAAGTCGTTTGCTCAGTATGCCAGCTCCAAGGGCACCCCGTCATCCTCCCCGCCTCCAATAAAGGCTGAAAACCTGGCCGGCAATAGCAGCAGCTGCTCTCCAATTTTGGCGATTAAAAAGGAAACGGCGGCGGCACCAAAGCGTCCTCGAGCGCCTACTCCTAAAGATGTGGCGGCACCCAAGGGTCCAAGTTCAGCCAAGGCTCCACCCAAACGTGCAATTACGCCTTCGAAGCCACCTCCACCGCCAACGCCGAAACGTCGCTCCCAGACGCCCGGTGCTGTCTTACCCAATGGGACCACAGCCAAAAAGAAGAAGGTCAGCGAAATTGATCGCCTTATGGGGGACGAGGGGGCGGCCAACATGATCCAGGCCGTCGAGCATGAGCTGCGGAAACTGAGCGGTCGCGATTCCCCCAACAAGCCGCTGATGCGTAAACGTGCAATGACCATATCGGACAGGGCAAGTTGAAGATAAACAATTGAAGCAGCCACATCTAATCTAATCTCTACTTGCTCTTTCCAGAGTGCTCAGCACGCCGCCTTTCCTAAAAAGGAACTAATACCAGTTGCAAGCCCCGCCAGCAGCACCCCCAGC
This sequence comes from Hirtodrosophila duncani, assembly GCA_037043425.1. NCBI lineage: Eukaryota > Metazoa > Arthropoda > Insecta > Diptera > Drosophilidae > Hirtodrosophila > Hirtodrosophila duncani. The sequence goes on along the minus strand of JBAMBM010000793.1, from coordinate 2,317,044 downwards.
AGCTCACTCAAATCAAACAAACGGGGAGCAGGAGCAGGTAATGCAAGTGTGGAGGCAGTCTTTGTCAAATCACCGGCATCCACGTCCACACCAAGCAAGTCGGGCGGCTCCAATTCCTGGGATTATGTGTACAAACAGCGGGCCTGCGAGGAATCGATGATTATGCGACGTCGCTCCAATAGCTCTTACTCCAGCAATGCCTCTGTAAGCCGCGTGTCGCTCGACAATAAGCCAGGAGGAGGAGGAGCCGTTCTCTCCGACGAAGGCACCACCGCTGATCCCAATGATCCAGCCTTTAAATTCGTGAAGCCTGAGAACAAAGCCAACCAAAGAAGCGGCGATGCGGCAGCTGCCCAAACGCTGACCAACGATCTGAAGCGTGGCACCCAACCGAAGAATGTCGCCAAGACGGAGCTGGTGGTCCTGCAAAAGGTGGATAAGCTTGCGCATCTGACAATATACACGCAGCGGGCCAAGTTAGAGCACACCTACAATATCCAGTTGCTGCAGAAGCTCAGTGAGACGCTCACCAGGCTGGCCAAGAGCAATGAGTACAACACAGTTCTCCTCACTGTCCAGGGACAGCAGCAGTTCTGTCAGGGCATTGACTGCCAGGAGCTGATCGCAGGGTCGATGGAGAAGCGTAAGAACGGCGCCAGCCAGGTCTCCTTGGCCCTAAAGTGAGTACTTCCACTTATCGTGCTCCTGCCCCTGTTACTCTCATCCCAATGCTTATTTTTTCCCTCATTACAGAACATATCTGCGTACCTTGGCCACATTCCCCAAGCCTCTTGTGGCCGGCATTACAGGCAATATCAAGAACCTGGGCGTGATGCAATTACCGCTGATGGACTACGTCGTAGCAGCCGATGATTGCTGTTTTGAGCTCAACTATGCCAAACTGGGACAGCTGCCCGAGGGTTATGCCCTGTGGCACAAACACCAGAAGGTCTCCAGTCAAGTGGTAAGCAAATTTACGGAGAATTCCCCTTTTTCAATATTAAAGATCTCCAATTGGAATGTTTTCCAACTGCCGTAGCATGCCCGATTATTCCTGCTGGGTGAGCGACTGCGCGCATCGGACCTGCTGGCACCGAATAGCTTTATAGACAGCACCTGCGATCCGCGTAGCGTCAATGACGAGGCCCTGGCAATGGCCAAGCTTATATCCACCACGTCGGCCGAGGTGAGTCACGCCCGCAGGAATTGTCTGTTCCGAAGCCTAATCATATTGCCTTTCCAGAACTATCGCATACTGAAAAAGCTAAACCATACCACAGCCAATGCAACGGCTCTGCAGCGACTCGAGGAGGAGCTCAAGATCATAACGGAACAGTGGGCTACGGCCAGCTGTCAGGCCAACTTTAAGCGTTACCTTACTGACATTGATTTCTAGATCCATAAGCGAAACCGGAAGAGATCTACCCCGCAGTATGGTAGCCAATTTAATTTTAAAATAAAAGAGACACAAAACCAGTGCTTGAGCGCCCCTCATACCGTGGTGCCCCCGGGGTAACGACATATATCCGCCGTCTCAAGAGCGACATATCTCCGCGCGAAGATGTCGTTTTAAAGCGACATCAAAAATGTTACGGTTGACATTAGAATTGTATTTGCTAGTTGTCATTTACAAAAATATGTGGTATGTCTATGAAGAACGAAAGATATAGTTATGGAACCTCCAATTTAATACAAGCACTGTGGATCCATGATAAATGCTAAATAAGAGTTTGTGCCCAAGACATGTTTCATAACCTTTTAGGCATCATACATATAAAGTACTCCGCCCATCTGATGGACATGATCGCTTTCGCCTACAATTGGCGAATGCTAAAATAGCCCTCGCATATGTCACACTTCTTTAGCAGCTCCCCGTAGGAGTTAGGATTGAGCGAGGTAAAGTACATGCGCACTGCCTCCAGAGTTTCCAAAGTGTGCTTGGCCACACGCTCATAGTCCAGGTTGTTCTGGAAGTTGTCGAGAATGTGCTTAAGTATTCTGTACAGCACCGATTCGGTGGAAATGAAGAACTTAAGCACCGTGTGCAGCTCCTCCAACATCGTGTTCATAAAAGTTTCCGTCAATTTCATGACATAGTCGAAAAGCTCGGGTTCAAAGCGGTTCGCCATGCTGGTGATCAGATCCTCAAAGCTCTCGGCGTTGACAATGTGCTGGAAAACAGTTTTTCCATAGTCTTTCAGAAGAAAGAGCACATCTTTCACAACGATGGAGCTGAGTAGAAGCGCACGAACGCCTTCAGCATAATTGTTTGAGTCCTTCGTTGCCTCCATTGCAGCGGGAGTGGGCCCAAGCAGCCGGCTAGGTGTGCCGATGGCACGAGCAGCTGCAGTGCCAGTTTCATGGCTGCCTGGAATGGGCTGCGTGACCTGGCCAAGAATATCACCACCCACTTTGTGCTGTACGCTTGCCCGCAAATCAGCCGTATTTGTGTTCACCTATGGGATTTGAATTCTCAGATCCATACTAATGACTCAGTGTATATCATCTACATTTACCTGGTCATTCAGCACAAATCCTTGGCCATCCGGTGCGAAGGCAGCCCTCACACCTTTCTCGTTCATCTGCTTGTTGATCTTGTAGAGATCGTTAAACTGCTGCTTGGAGGGCACCTCGTTAACGCCCCGTACGATGTCCAATTTGCCCTGTTGGGACCCTCGTATGCGTATGGTCTCCTTTGATACCTTATCAAAGGCGCGTCTGCAAGAAAAGTGAAAAGATTAGCGGCATCATGGAGTCTCCTGCTACACACCTTTGACGGTTGCTTAATGTTTCGCGGTAGTTGGCTATTCTAGCGGATTGGGTCTCGCTGATGATGGTCGAGGCCAGGCGGAAGTTGTAGACGCTGTGGGTGAATAGTACAAGCGAGGCGGACAGCTGCAGCACGTCCATCGTGGAAACATCGTCGCCATCCTGATACTTCAATATGAGATCGAGAATGCCATTTCCCACGCCAGCGCCTGAGATCACGATCGAGGAAATGTTCATGCCGTTGACGGTCAGCTGGGTAATCTGCACGAGATCAAGTCATAGCAAGCGGCTTCCCATTCTCAGCTCCCATCATCTACTTACCACGTGCACTTCCCTGCCTGCCGCTGTGGCAGCTGTCATGGCCGTTGTAGCACCAGCAGCTCCCAGGCCAACTGCGCCGGCCACTATGCCCAGCCAGTGGCCACGCGCCGCCCGATCCGTCACATTGATCGATTGCTCGTGGTTACTGCGATCAACCAGCTGGGCGCCAGAGCGGGCCGTGGCATAGCCAGCCGAGGCCAGGCCCACGACACCGGCGGCGGCCATGACGGGGGCAGCCACTGGCAGAGCGAACAGAGCAGCCACAGGCACGCAGGCGGCTGCAAATCCACCAATGGCGGAGCCAACGTCCAGAACACCGAGAACCTTGCGCTTGGGAGTGGCCGCCGGCGTTAGGTATTTGTCCAGCTGAACACGACCATCGACCAGCATATAGACGCCACGCTCTGGGGCCACCATAACGCCTTCTGGCAGCTCATTTTCCTCCACATACGCTGCCCAGTTCTGATACACACGTCCGCACTCATCCACGAAAACCATACAGCAGTTGGAACTGTCACTGCTTCGGCCGCTATTGTCAGCTGGAGATGTGTGGCGATGTGTGTACAAGTTAGTGGAACTGTTTGACGACGATGCCGGTTCGGCATGACTTACCAACACAACGGCGGGTGCGAAAGACTGGATGGCAGGACCAGGAAGTACAGTTCTCAACACGATTCGTGTCCGTCTCGCCGGTGGCCACCAGGACATAAATGATAGATGTTAGCGATTGACGATTGGTGTATTTGCCTGCCGAGAAGGGATAACACGATTATGCGTTCATTTTATTATTCATTTAAGATGCACTTACGCTGCTCCCAAACACTGTTGAAGAGCACCTCGCGAATCCGTTCATTAGCAAGACGCTGCTTCTTTGCCAGATCGGCCTCTTTCTTCTGTTCATCGGACAGTGGTGTTTCATTGGAATCGAAAACAGGCTCTGGGTCGCGGATAAGCTCGCAGAGTTTGCGCTTCAATATGTAGTCTTGTTCCTCGGAGAGGCTAATAGAGACGGTGGCGATGACGCAAGCGATTTAGTCAGCATCAGCTGCGCAGTACTTACAGATCCCATATGATTTCGTCTCCGAAACCTAGTGACTCAGCGAAGTTCTGCTGCACTTGACGGATTGTACGTTCCACATTGTTGTTGTTATTGTTGCCTTCGCCACCAGACATAATGCTTCCAAGGTTTACCTCACTGCTGCTCAACTGCAAATGATTCGCATTTGATGGGAGTCACCACTTTATATCCTCAACGCAGGTGTATTGTGTGTTTGTAAGAGCACGCCTGCGTCACAATCGGGTCTGAGTGCTCCCACAGGGCTGAAAGATAATCGTCATCGATACTTAATACTTTATAATTGTGAAAATAAAATACAAAAGAATGAGGTTTTCTTTATTTAGATATTTAATTCATTATTTGTAGGTTTTAATTAATGTTTTCAATTGTTTTGTAATTTTGCCATCGTGCTCACGAGTGATCCACAGATATATCGATATTTTCAAGTCACCAACGACATGTTTACTCGGTATATAGATATCTGCTTGAAATGTTAACTTTACATTATTATTTTCGTTTAGCAAAACACAGCTGTGGCTTATAATATTGGTATTGACGTTCTTGCCGCGTATTAGAAATTTAAATTTGCATTGTTGGGTTAATGTAAATATTTAGTTTTGATGGTGGGGATTACTCACCCAATATGATATTGGTTTTAGTCCCACCAACGTGGTACCCACAGTGAACTCCTCCTACTCCAACTCCTGCGAGCTACTGCTTTGCCCGAATTTTATAGTTTAGCTGTAAGGCCATAATTAGTGACCGTAATTATTCATGGGCTACAATTTGGATCAACATGAAAGCAAGATCAGATACTTAAAACATATAGCCGTTGTAGACTGAAGTTAGCGATCCTGTCTTGTTTCTACAGCCAAAAATGGTTGTTCTTTATTCACAATTTGTTCAGTTGGACATTAAGCGAAATTTGGTATGAAATTTAAAGGGTATTTGGAATTGGCTTACGCCAAACCATCTCCTTTTAGTGGTCTCTCTTTCTCTTTCATTTTGAAGCCGAAGATCGCGTTTATCTAACAGTATTATATTATCAGCCAACTACTGCAGCAAACAAAACAGAAGACTTCCCACCACGATTCTCAAAATTCTGGTTAGCTACTGAAATTTGCCTCAAGAAATTTATATTAAGCCATTATTACTATTTATTGAGTTCCTGCTCATAGTATTTTTGATATTTCCCATTTTTTTTTATTAACACCAAAGATTTATTTATAAAATTTCCATCTTGGATCTAAGCATCTTGCTAAAATTGAAGAGTTCGATGTATCATTTATTAGTGTCGTAATTCCGACTATGAGATCCTCGTGCTCATTTATTTATATTTTGTATATTTTATATATATATATTATTTATTATTTGTCAAACTCTCTCTGATATTTTTTTTTTTTTGTTTTTTTGCTTGAAGTTTTTGGGTTTTTCTTTGCAATTTTAACAACAAATATTTTCCGATAGTTTTGAAATTTGTCAAATCTGACAATGAATTTATGCGTTTACAAACCAAGTTTCAATTAAAAATGAAAAAAAAAACTGTGGGGACTGGAGAGGCGTGGCAAAATTTTAAAGCAAGCTTGATCTGCGTCTATACAAGAGAAAAATGTATACTAAATTTGGTGACTCTAGCTTTTATTGTCTTCGAAATCTAGATTTTCATACATCCGGAGGAACGGACACGACTGATGCTGAACAAGAATATATATATATATATATATATATATATATATATATATATATATATGTATATATATATATATAATTAATAATATAATATAATAATAATATAATTATATATGTGAGGTAGGAAACTCTCCCTTCTACATGTTTAGTAGACCTCAAGTATAAATTAATATTGTGAAGTTAATATTACGGAATTGATGAGGCAAAAACATGTTGTAGTAAGAACGCTACAATGGAGCTTGGTCTACAGCTAAGTACCCTGTACCAAGTATATTGCTATCTGATAAAGTAGGCCGATCCTGATCAAATTTCATAATGCAAATATGGGACCTGTGGGAGCTATAGGATTAACAAAAGCAAGGCGGTGGCGGTCGGTGGGTTTGTGTGGGGTGTAAAAAGTGGAACGTGGCAAATCGAATTGATAAACTTGAACTGCGTACATATATACATGTATATAGAATATTAATATCCAAATTTGAAGTCTATATACAAATTATAGTTACCAAGATCTCGCTGTTCATATTTCGGTTTCATTAGTCAAGCTGATCAAGAATATACATACTTTATTGGTTCTGCCATGCCTCCTTTTGCTTGTAAAACGCATTACAACCACTTGAATATACCCTTGTAGCTTTGGCACAGGGTACAAAAACGCGCACAAAATGCCAACGCATTGACAGGCATTGGCAGCGATACATATGAATATATGCCTACTTTGGTACATAAAAGATACATAATATGTATATGTATTTTATATACACATATACTTAATATGTATGTGTATGAATCTTCCAGAACCAGTTTCTGGTTGATGTTCAAGCAGCAGCCGCAACTCAAAAGAACAAGCAGCAAATGAAACCATTGGGATTTCGTACTTCTGTGAAAGTTGCGAACTTGGCATTCGCGTTCAATTTGGCAACTGCAGATCTTCCCATGATTATGATGACGATGACTAATTGCATGTTGAAGTGGGGGAAGGACAATGAACGGGTATATACAAGCACCTATGTATATGTTTGCATGCTACAATTTTCCCCCGTTTTCTTGTTTGGGGGGCATTTTCCAAGAATACGATTGTCACACGCAAACAGCCTTCATCTATATCCATTCTGGGGAAATGCTAGCTAAATGCTATTACATTGAAATACACAACTATGTACAGTATATGTGTATGTGCATAGTATATACTCTTACACTAAGCACTTAGTATGAATTTGTAATGTGCAATGGCGCTTCGCATGCGAACTTGCGGAAAACATTAACAAAAGAGCACAGAGAGCAGTATATGGCAGTAAGAGCAAACTTTTACGGTTATTTAACGCAGTACTGACGACTAAGTGGGCGGGGGGAAGAACTGGTTTCAGCTCTGCAGTCTAGACAACATGACGTATACGCATTAAATATACCACAAATGATAGTAATCCAAGCAGAAATTCCCCAAACGCTCACTTGTTGAGTGTTGGGAGCGAACGAGAACAAAGAGACAACCACATCTCGGACTCTCAGACCTGTACAAGTTCCCAAATCCACAAGTCATAACACTTCTCCCAAACTTTGGTCCGGCCAGTGGAACGGAAAGCATCGTGCTGAGCGGTTGTGAAAAGCGCAAGAACACGATTTCACTTTGAGAACTTAAATTTTAAGAATATATAAGCGTATATCTTGAGTGGATAGCCCAGAGCAACACACTACATATAACGCTTGAGCATCGAAACAAAGAAATTGTTCAAGAAAACCGCGACGGAGAAGTCAAACGAAATTTACAATTAAAAATACTTGTGCGTGCATTTCATTTGTAATTAAGGCCGTTTATTATTATTATTTATGAGTGACCTAGAGCATATCGCATTGCAAATGGATAAGTTTCCGCCAACCTCCGATGAGACCACCCAGCCCAGAGTGCCAGTAAGTTTTAATGATAGCGCAAAAAATTAATAAAGGGAATAAAAAACTATCCCACTGGATGTGTAAGATATAGAAGTGTACTTTATGCTATATGTAATATTTTGTTGAACGATCTGTGGTACAGTTTTGTCAAATGAGTCACTTAAATAAACATTGAACAATTTTCAATCATAGCTTCTGGCAGCCATATGATATAGTAGTCCGTCCAATCTGGCACAATTTGGACAGTTACTTTCGAAAGAATCGGTCCTATAATTGCTATATGATATAGTGGTCCAATCATATAAACATTGCGCAGATATTAGATACATCGGCATTGTCTACCCTCTCTGTGCTGATCAAGAATATATATCTGTGCTTCATACCACTCTGCGAATGATGTAAGATTGACTTAACCAAGACTGTTATTTGAAGCAATTGTATCTATAAGGCAGTTTTATGATATAGCAGTTGCATTCTTTGCAAAATTTGCTTGACTGACGTATAGATTTCTAATCGATTTGTTCTTATATAAGTATGATATAGTGGTCGATAATATTATCAACTTATACTGCAAATAGAATATTTTTGCTTAAAATCTCTTTACAAATATAAGCGAATAGTTTGATGAAAGTCAGGCTCAAACTTGCCTATATTATTGTACATATATGCCAATATATGTGTTACGAATATCGTCAAAAAAATTAAAGTACTCTCTTGATGAAGTTTGAAAGGGGATAAACAGGCAAAACTGCTGAATCTGCTGATGTTTAGCAAACGTAAACAAGCCAGACAGAGCTTTCAACTATATTTATTCTATGGCTTAGGTGTCTACTACAAACGTCAATCAAAATATATATGAACATGTTTATACACACATACATATATTGTATATAGCAACTCTATATAGATTTTACTGATAATTGTCATGTACACACAATGATTATACAGCCTCCAAAGGTTTGGGAAAGTAAGTAGCAGAGCAACGCAAACGCAATACAAAATTCCCCAGGTTAGTCATCAGTTAAGATCTAAACCACAGCAGCTCCAACTATGAACTGCTGAGTTGATGGCCATTGGGGATCATTGGATGCAGTTTTCGACTGGCATTACAATCCTCTATGTGTATGTGCTATATAAGTGTAAATGAATTTGAATGATATACATTCATACTATGCATATTTATCAACAATCTCGCCAGTAGATCTGTTGCGCATAATAAATTTGTTTGCATTTTTGATTTGGTTGCGACTTTTGTGTTTTGTAAACAAAGAGAATTTTGCCTGAGAAATGCAAAAATGCTAGCTTGAAAATTTACATGCAACGACATAGATTTATGCAAACACACTTGATCTGACGGAAATTATTAATGATGTTAATTAATAGAAATCTAGTTTTACATAAGGTTTAGTATAATTCATTTTCCATTTAATTGGACAAGTATCTGAATCGCTTTGGATGTAATACAATTTTATTTTATTTTACCATACCAATATCATCTGCCTCACATACAACATATCAACATTATTATCCGAAATGTAGTTGATTTTTATATATAACATCTGAATGGCTGGCGGACAACTGACAGCCCCCCAAACCAAACCATAAAAGCTAGGAGGTTGTAATTTTCACACTGTAATTCACCCACTAAGGATCTAGTTGGACAACTTATGGACTGCTGTTTTTGGGAGATACGGCAAATGTTTTTGTATTCACTATGACCTCAAGCTAGCTAACAAACACTGTTGCAAGATAATAGGTCGCTAGAAAACTAACAAAATTGAGAGACTTCTGTATGTATTTTAGACGAACATTCTTAACGAACACGTAGCCTGAATTTCCAGGAAATTATAAGCTGGAATTTAGAATTACCTTGAAGTCATATATACGTCTTTCATAAAAGTCGAATTTGTATTCAATGTTCTAACACGGACCCTTACTAAATGCAGGCTCAATTGCTACAATAATAACATATCCGTTAGTAGAATGTATATGAACTTGTAGTAGAAAATGAACCAAAACATCGATATTTATTTTTATATATATGTGTACATAGTTACATATATATATAGATAGAATTACAGTCTAGCCTTTTCTTATAACTGCCTTAATTTTTAAAGTAGAATTCTTTCTTAGAATAATAATGCCTGGATTTAATAAAAATAAAATTTTGATGCTTTATTCTTAACAGTTAAAATTTAAATTCAACCACAACTTTCTTTTAAAAATAAAGATTCAAAGTTTTTTTAAAATCAACTTGAATGCTGCTGAGAGATCTGTTATAGCTAAAGAGTTGCTTAAATCTATAGTATAAAGTTAAGAACAATCCAATTAAGAACAGAGTAGAAAAGAGCGCTTATTGTACCGAATTGGAAATATTCTTCAGGAGAGCGCTAATGTATAAATTGATCAAATAATAAAATAGGCTTGATATGACTAACATGAAAAGCTGTCAAATTGTAAAGCCCAAACAAAAAAAGAGAGAGTACAATGAGGCAGTTTCAAACATCCTATGAATTTTTGGGATAAAAGATGTGTTTCTTAGCTGGGTTTCCTCTCGCTGAATTTAGTTCAAGTCTTTCTTCTTATCATCAACAAATGAAAGATACTCTCAAGACCGTCACACCCCTAATCCCTTCACCAACTCACCCCCTCACCACCTCAGCTACTTATCACCCCTCCTCAACAACTCGACACAAGTTAATGTACTGTAATTGTTAATGTAAATTCCATACAATTTACTGATTGTCCACATAATAGGACAGATTGTAAATAAAGAAACCTGCCAAAAACCAAAAAAAATAAAGACCGTCACACTAAGCGTTACTTTCAGTGCTGACCTCCTACTGCGGGCCAAATATATTTCAGCTTTGACAACTTATAGCGTTTGAAAACTTGTATAATAGCTGCTATAGGCTGAATATTGAAGAAAATGTTGGATGACAAATATCTTCGTGGCGCAAATAGTGTATATTGTAACGGCCTCTACACATGGACGGATCCATACATTGTTGTAATGGTAGAGCGCCATATTCTTGGCCAAATGCGATCGTTTTTGCATCAGGGCCTGTCAAATTGCTTTGAAAGTAGCTAAGCGAGAAATACAAAAAACTCACTCATTTATCAATATGTCCCCGTATGAATATCATATATTCTGTCTCCCTAATATCATATAAGTTATCTATAGGCAAGTGGGACTTTTAATTCTGGAAAATAATGATAATAAAAAAACTATTAACTGGATTTGTTCGCTTTCAGGTAAATAATCAACACAACAATAACGACGATGTTGATGGAGGCAACACGATGAATCGGAATAATGTTCGCATACCTCGAGCAGGTTAGTAAAGCTTATAATTTTCCACTTGTTGCGGGTTGCTCACAGCTACTGTTACGACATTTGTGGCACGCAATTGATATAAATTGTAAGATAAATTAAATTCCTGGAATGATTTCTCGTCCAAAAATGGTTTCCTAACTAAATTAGAGATTCTAAATATACTCGTATAATATATAGTATAGTAGCTGTGCCTGCTTCCCTCTGGAAGTCTGATAATTATTTGTAAGCTATGTGTGTTTGCGTGCTTTAAATGTGCTTTCCTGTTTGACTAACTATTGCCCAACATGCTGCTAAACCAACAACCAATCCAACCCAAAACCACAATTCTTGCAAACCTAATCTTAAAATTGTGTAAGTTCCAATCTTCAACTGAACAGTAACATATCCATTAAACGTTTCTTATCCAAAAATAAATAAACAGTGCCCGAAACGGATGACGACGAATACGATGAACGCCCATTTATTAAAGATGGCGGCGGCAATCCTGGCGTAGACGATGGCCTGCTAGGTGGTGGTGGCACCACTGTCATCATACCCAATGGCGGCGGCGGTGGACGACGACCCAGCTTTCAATTTCCCGGCTACACTGGCAATGGCTTTGTTAACATTAATGGCGTGGAGACGCCCATACCAGATGTGAATGCCTATCAGCACAAGAAAACCCTGGCCCAGGGGATGATGGATCTGGCCTTGCTGTCGGCCAATGCTAATCAGTTGCGTTATGTGCTGGAGATGAACACACAGCATCCCTACTTCTATCCCAGTTTGATCTTCATCTCACTGAGTATCATATTCCAGGTATGTGTCACCATGCCAGGCCAAATTTGTGGATCGTCTTATTTATGGACATCTCGTTGCCTTGTTTTGCAGGTGGCCGTCGGCGTTGGCCTTATATGGAACGGCAGGTATAACATCAAAGACGAAAAGGAGATTTGTCGGGCCAACAAGATCAACAATTACACAGTCGTTGGCATATTCATTGTGACGGTCATCAATGTGTTGATATCAGCATTTGGGGTCGCAGAACGCCCGCCGATTGTGCCTGCAAATGGGGGATAGGATATGAATATGATTATTATTATGGAAGTGGAAGCACATACCAGACAGCTGGAAAAGCAACTCCAAGTTCGGCTAGCCGAAACTTAAATACCCTTGCAGAGTTGATAAGGTCAAAAGATGCAAGCTTAAGATCTTAATTTAACAGAGCTGTTCCGATTTTCGATTGATTTTCCAGAGATTGTCTTGATTTGAGTCCAATGGATTCAGTACGTGAAGTAAAGTTAAGCTTAGACAATTTTATGTATTTCAAAGACTCGAAAGTAAAACCAAACCAAAGACATTATCATAACATTTGTAGATTTTGCAGGTGACGAAAATTTCATCTAGCCCCGAAAATATTGATCGTGTTAGTTTGGAGCTCGGATGTGTTCGGGTCTTATATACTCACGTAAACAATTAATTATGAAGCCTGTCGATTGCAAGGATGGGTAAAATTGCTATCATTAAAATATAGTGTCTTGGTCAAACTGTATAACAGTTTATAAAACCGACTAATTCACGGAACTTTTAATTCGGTTTCCAAAATTATCGGATATAAAAAGGGTATAAGCATTGATGCCGTAAGAGCCAGTTGAAGCTTTCATAAGGTGCTGCTTTAGAGGTACCACCTTTAAAGATGGCAATAGTGCTTCGCAATAGTGCAAACTTCGAAAGAAACATCTGCAAGGGCAATATAAAATTTCACAAAAACTCAACACAAAATTTAGGCCAATACTCACACGCACATTTTCTTTTATTCCAGTCCATAGAGCGTCTCACATCTTATACATATATCCTCGTACTTATAAGTAAATATTGTGATAACTTAAGCGAGAATCCCAGAACTAAGTAGTTGAATAAATCGTTTCGAATATTGAAGTAATCCTTAAAAGGTCCACGATTTCAGTGACGCAACGCTGGGCACAGCGTACGCCCAGCGTGGCAGCTTGGCCAGCATCTCGGCAAACATAGAGGTGTGCTCCTCATGACTCTCGAAGCGCGTGGAGACCAGTGTGATATCCAAGATGTCACGCTTGGCCAACAAATGCTGTCCAGTGCTCTCCAGCTCAATGGTGAAATTCAGAGCCTCCGTTTCCAGGCCAGTTGTGACCAAAACAAAGTATGTCTTCGGCCTGTCATCTGCACAGCCAGGTGGCTCAGCTTCAGTTAAACTCCAGTTTGTTAAGGTGACATCGTCGCGCAGATGAATCTGCAGTGTGGCGAAAGAGCTGCCTGTCAAGGCGAAGCTCAAGCGGTGAGTGCCGTTTGTCATCTGCTGATGCTTCAGGAGACGCAAATGCGACAGCTCCGTCTCACGTATGAGCGGCATGGGCCCGGGCACCCAGAAACCGCCAGTCGCCATCTGTCGCACTGAGGACAGAGGCAGACCACACAGGGCCTCGCTCTTGCACAGGATGTTCTTGTCCTGTGGGATGGGCTCCTCCGGCATGGTCAGACTCTCGATGGTTTTGCGGGCGTTGCGATCAAAGTTCAACAACCAGAAGCCTGAATCCGTGTAGCGAATGTTACCATCTCTGTCGTACAGCGTGCGCATGGTGTGGGTAAGGGAGTGCCGCTGTATACGGGGCTGTCCCTGCGAGTCATCTGCATAGGGGAAGCCCAGGCTCGTGAAGGCTATGATGTAGTATCTGCTTATCAGGAACACCGCCAACAGGGTAAGCAGATAGGTCCTGCTCTTGCGGAACAATCCCACCAGGGGCATCAAATGGCTGGTGATGAACAAGGTGAAGATGTTGCACAGGGCGGCAATCATTACCTCGGGATTGTTGCCGCCACCTGAACGCCCTGCAGTGGGTATGAAGATATCAAGCACGAGATTGTAGAAGTTCGTGGTCCACAGCACAACCAGAACCTGTCCCACCAAATGCACATAAAGCCAGCTTCTCAAGGTGTTCTGGTAATTAAGCACAAAGATGGTTATATTACTACCGAGCACCAGTGTAATGGGCACAATGATGGCATAAGCTGTGCGTATGCCCAACACGGTGAGAGCATTGGCTACGGCACCCCACAATATTGTGGTGCCAGCCAGCCTGGCCTGGGTCTGCAGGGCCAGACTTAGGGGGTTCTCGTAGTTCTTACCGAACAACATATGGACACAGCTCTGGACAAACACCGTGGCCAAGCAATAAATGGGCAGGCAGAGGTAGGTGTTATTGTACCAAAACATGGAGCTGCCCAAGGTATCGACCTCGTAAGCTATTATCTGGCAAACGGCCGCCGAGCAGAAGCCACCCACTACGGTGGCTATGAATCCCAGGCAAATGTCATGGAGAAGCTGATCCTTATTTATGCCCAGCGTCGCTTTCATGAGCGACAGATATGGCACTAACAGGGATGCAAGAATGGCTATATAGTTGAGGAACCTTCCTGTACTTTGCGAGTACACCATCATATAGTAGCCAAAAACATCAAAGTATACCTGCGGCTCTGCCACTCCGCCGTTTTCAACATCGCCCTTTAGACCATTTAGTTCCGGGCTATTGGAGATGGCCTTGGCCAGCTCAAGCAGATTATCTCCCGAATGCTGCAGGGTGCCATTGGGTATATAGTCCAGGTGATCGTATTTTGTGTGGTAGCGATAGCTGTTGATGTGATGTGCAAAATCCAAGCCTGGCAAGTCATGTCCTCTAAACACGCGAAAGTCCGTATCGGAGGGTATCAGTCCTGCCTGAAAGATTTCCTCGCCAGCCACCTGGGCATTGGGATGTGGAACCGCTTTGCCGTACAACCTAACGAGCCAGTTGTTGTTGTCGGTGCTTTGGAACAGCAGCTCCTTGCCGCCAGAGCCAACGGATTCCAGATTGATAAAAGCTCCAATATGCTTGGCCCACTTGTGATTCCTTATAAAGCCCTGCGAGGCCTGTAGGCCCGTCTCCTCGGCCCCATTGAAGAGGAATATAATGTCAAACTTATTCCGCTGACTCTGCCGGGAGAGAACTCGTAAGACCTCTAGCATCACCGCACAACTGGCTGCATCGTCGCTGGCGCCGGGACTGCCAGGCACACTGTCAAAATGGGCATTGATTAGCAAACTAGCCGCTGCCTTCCCTCCAGCATCTGCTTCCTGGTGTTCTCCATGCAGCTTGACTATAACATTCTGAACATTACGATACACACTGGTCATGTGGTGGGGCTTGAAATCCACGAGAAACGCTCCGCTCACCACCTGTACATCTAGCTCAATCCTCTGATTCGCGTTGGCCAACTGTTTGATATCCTTGTTGATGACTTTTTTCAGGAAATCTACGGTTAACACCTCGTTGCTGTATTTGCCCACTGAGCGGGACCCAAAGCTGGTCAGTATTTTCAGATCCTTCCAGGCACGCTCCGACAGAAACGAGTTCGGATTATGCAGCAAATCAGCGTTGCCCAGAGGCTTGGGTAAATCATGTCGATAATGATACCTGGTCCAAAAGCCCAGGAGCAAAATAATAAGTAATGCAAACAAACCCCATTTGTCGGAAATGTGGTGTATATTCCGCTTTCTCCAGGTTGTATCAAATACGGCGACGCCTGCACTGCGACTGTCCTTATAGAGCGAACACATTATCCATCTATATTCACCAGTTGCCGATTTGAAATAATCAATAACTATGTATGTTGGCTAAATCTAAGGAAGCTGTGGAGCCGCTTAACTATCGGAAAGATGCGTGCCTTATCAACAATAATCGCATAAGCTATATGCCTTACGCCAATTATCGATAACGACGTGTTGGTTTGAAAACATGGCAATGCAAGAAAAATCGAACGAGCTATTGTGACTGATGCGATAGTTTGATTTCTTAACACTCAGCTGTTCGTTTTGCTACTCACAAAAAACTAAAAGCGTAGACTTCAGTGGTTAAGGCTGTATAAATATGGCTAAAATAATAAAAGCAGTAAGTATCCCAACTGGGACTACTTTTGCCGAGCCCAGCAGTCTCTGCTCATTAATACAGCTGCATCCTAATAATGAGGAGCAATGTAATATCATATTGTTATGTCATCGCTGCCATTTCCTTTTGTAGTCCACAGGTCTGACCGGTCTGGCGGTGTCCACCAATCCTCACCACACACTGTGCGCCCTCTACAGTAAGATACTGCGTGCAGTGGCCAAGATGCCGCAGGAAGCCAGCTATCGCAAATATACCGAGCAGTTGGTCAAACAGCGTGCCGATGCCGTGGCCAATGTAAGTATGCCACCTCCAACCTTTTTGCACAGTGTTAAGATATGGATTTTGCAGAACAAGGACATAGCCGCTTTGGAGAAGGCCGTTGGCTGTGGCCAGGTGGAGGAGCTCATCGTGCAGGCTGAGAATGAATTGGTGTTGGCCCGTAAAATGCTCGGTTGGAAACCCTGGGAGAAACTTGCGCAGCCCGCACCAGCCAGACAATGGGACTGGCCACCAGCCCAGATCATGGAGCCGAAGGTTTAAACCTATTCCTTGTTAACGAAATGAATATAGCCATAGCAACTGAATGAAGCTGGAGAATACTTGTTTACAGCAAAATAAACCCAAGGCCAATCAGCTGGAGGTTTCCCCCATATATATGTGTTACACTCTAAAAAAGCTTAGACTATTTTCTTAATGAGAATTCTTCAGAGAATATAAACCTTAATAATTCTTGGCCTCTTGCCGGTTAGAACATCATAAGGCAGGCTCCAAACACCACCCTCATCTTTTCAGAAAGTGTTTTATAAATATTAATTTGCTATAATTTTGTTTTCCCAATTTGAGATCAATTCTCACCCCCTTTTTTTGAGTGTATACTGGGCTGATAAGCCTAGTCTCTGGTTCCTGACTCGTCTCTGCTTATCAACAATCGAATTGGGTTAGTCTGAATTCAAGATGCGAGCGTTTCAGTACCTGCTGCTGCTGCTGGTCCTCGTGAGCTGTGTGCTGGCGGCCCCAGCTCCGCGACAGCGACGTCAAATCGATCTTACGCTGTCCGCGGATCACGATGACAAGAATGATGAAACTGAGCTGGCTCTGGAGGCCATTGCTGGACTGTGGAGCAGCGCGGATACCAAGACGAAGATTGATGGATCGGCACGTGTGGTGCATCGCAGCAATGGCATGCAAAGTGGTACGGGTAACACAAACTATACGGCCCGTGTGCATCTGCATCATGACTATAAGTAATTGCAAATCAAACAACCGTAACCAA
The DNA here is from genome assembly GCA_037043425.1 of Hirtodrosophila duncani. Lineage (NCBI taxonomy): Eukaryota > Metazoa > Arthropoda > Insecta > Diptera > Drosophilidae > Hirtodrosophila > Hirtodrosophila duncani. Next base: position 2,299,774 of record JBAMBM010000793.1, on the reverse strand, counting down.
GGTGCGGAGCAGGATTGGCGCTTGGGTGTGCGTGTCGTCTTCACTTAGGAAATAGCAATGGATGGAGAGCGAAATGGCCAGACGAGACCTGGACGTGTTAACTAATTGGAATGACTTGTTTGCGTGAACATGGATGACACTGGCACTAGGCAGGCAGCTCCTAAACCCTATCATAAAGTTCCGTGCCCGTTCCATAGAATAGAAAACATTAATTTACATTTAGACCCCCGGATTGATAGCCTTTTAACCGCAAATATTGAAATGGAAATAAAGACAGATATGCGTTAATTAAAAACAAGATGGGAAAGCTAGCTTCGGCTGTAACGAAGCTTATATACCATTCACATTTATGTTAGCTACATATGGTATAGGTGTCCGATCCCTAATACATTTGGTGGGCGGACGTACGGTCTCCTATAAAGGTTACTCAACAAAGTGGGTTCCATTTGGATGAAAAACAGGAAATGTTTTCAAAGTAAATAATCCATTTTGAAACAGTCGATTGTTTGGCTGCTAAATGATATAGTAAGCTTATACAGATCAAATTTGATCGGCTGATATAGGGGCCTCCAGGACACTTAAACACAGAATTTGATTTGTCATGTTGAAACAATCGGTTCTGTGGAAGCACTCTGATATATTAGACCGGTGCGGATGAAGCAAACATCACTTTTAAGACTTCTGAGGTCTCCAAGTTGGAATAGACACTATATTTGCTATATTGACTCACCTGTTCGTGGTGATCATGGATATGTATGTATTCTTAAAAGCAAGTTTATCCGGTGTTGCCGTTGCCCGGGCTCTATTTTTGGTACCTCTTCAACAAGCTTAATTGATATCGTTCTCCTATAAGGGTTGCGAGGCACCGTCCACTTTTCCAATGAATCGCACGTTTACTACTGCCATTACATTGACGTCTATCCTTGCTAGGCACCCATGCTAGAAAATCTTGTACGCAAATTTCCGCCATCTAACTCTTATGGTTTGGCCTGTGCGTTGATACTCAATCATTCAGCGAGGACAAAGAACTTACATAAACAAACTCGGTGACAAAACTAATATGCCATTTTGTGAATGATACAAAAAAAGTACCCAAAAACTGTTTGTTTTATTGATTAGCTTTTAATGGCCTCCGCCTCTAGCAACAACTTTTAGCTTAAAATTACAACAACAAATATGTCAACGGGATGGTCAGAAGCACCACTGGGCGCATTCAACCCTTCATCCCAGCTACATGACATTTACAAGAAGTATGGGAATAAATATAAGATATATGAAAGGGAGAACACCAAGGTGTTCCCCAGCTCTATAAGTTTAAATGCCGTTGATTAATATAGACTTAATATCATTGCACCCGTATTCCGATTAATCTGTAATCCAACTGGAGGCTAGCTCAATTGAGGCTAACCTTTACGCCTTCGGCCTCCTGTTGTTTAAGCTCCTGCACCACAAAGTTACGAAACTCCTCATAGGCCACATCGATGTCCACATTGTTGATGATCTTGTGAAAGTTGCCCGGGGTCAGGCCGTATGCAATCTCCACCTCGGCGGCATTGAGACGTTTGCGCAGGGTCTCCTCCGTCTCAGAGCCACGTTTGCGCAATCGACGCTCCAGTTCGGCCACGGAGGGTGGATTGTTAAAGATCAGTATGGGATTGAGATCGGTTTGCTTTATCTGCTCTACACCCTTCTGCTCGATGTCCAGTATGCAGACACGGCCCTGATTTTGGATCTCGCGCACGGCCGCCTTCGAGGTGCCATACATGTTGCCCGTGAACTCTGCCGTCTCAATGAACTCACCATTGGCAATGGACTGCTCCATCTCCTCTCTGCTGCCCACAAAATAGTAGTGGACACCATGTTCCTCGCCCTCGCGAGGCTTACGAGTGGTGTGCGAAATGCTGAAGCCAAAAGTGTTGGGAAACTCGGCGAATAGGCGCTTCAATAGAGTGCTCTTGCCGGACCCAGAGGGCCCGCAAAGAACAAGCGGACGCGGACCATGTGACATTTTTGTGACGGCGACTCGACTAGCGACTGTGCTAGTGCTACTGCTGCTGAGAGCACGATTGACAATGAACAGAAAGCTTATCATGGTGCGGCCTTTTATGTTTTGGCACAGCTAGCCAATACCAATACAATATAATGTATACACCTTTAATTGGCCAGGCTATAATTAACAGAAGGCGTCCAGGTGCGCGAGTGTATGTGTCGTATTCGTATGAGTGTGTATACACCAATTGACAGCTGGTCACACTAATTTAGCGATATATCAGTTCCACAACTATCGAATAGGCTAACGAACGGTCTCATGTTCGTGCACCTCCCGCACGCATCGATTATTTAAGCAGCGCGCCCACAAGCTCGAAATTTGAAAACACATTTTGGTTTAAAAACTGTTGTTTATATGCTTAAGACTGTTTTACATTTAGCAAACACATACACAAAAGTACACACTGAAACGGATGCTGTTTTTAGTTGATGTTAGTGTTTTAGTAAGTATTATTACAATGCAGAATCAGAATTTATTACTTAGCTAAAACTAGTTATATTTTTGAGTTTTCGTCGTATTTTCTTGTTTATTTCATATTTTTGATCACAATTTGATTTCGCTTGCCAAAAAAAGTGAAAATAGTTTTTTTGGTTTGTGTTGTGTTCCGAATATAAGCCAACTACTATGGCCTGCCAAATAGGTTTTTCCATTTTCAGTAATTCCAAAATATGTATGAATGCATGCATAAATGTATATTTTTATGTTTTTAGATTTATGCAACAGCTGTTACAAAATTTGTTGTCTATGTAAGTGTATGTGGTAAATATGTATATAGGCTACAATTCAGTCAATATTAATGTGGTTGTTGCTTAGATAATTTCATAACCAATTTATGTATAACTGTGTCTACGCATAAGGGATTAGGGGTTATGTAAGGCGGAAAGGAAACTAACTGTTATATATACGTATATGTACAATAATATTATAGAGCTTGAGAATTAAAACTCTTTATTTCGATGTACGGATGCGTTTTGTTTAAAATGTTTGAAGAGGGGGGAAACCGTTCAAAAGAGGAAAAAATGTGCTCAGTTCGATATATTTATGTAGATGTATGTTTATAGGCTGCTGGTTAACGGTTAATGGATCAACTAAATAACAGTATTGTGTACTAACATCATCGTCATCATCATCATAAGGCAAAATCGAGTCTTATCAAAATCCACATACATACGAGTAGCATATGCAGGGACCGCAAAGGATTATTATAATTTCATATTTCAAGATATACAAAATATGTGTTTTGAAGGAAATTATAAATTCGCCGTTAAGAATTATACATTTAAGAATTCTTATATTTTTTTCGCTCCAAATGAAAATCATATAGCAATAACGTCTTTTCCATATAAATATTTTTGAAAAATTTTATATTATGATGGACTTGCATAGATTAAAGAATGTTTGTGGCATATTTTTCGTTTTGCTATAAGTGAATTATTCACGGTCCCTGGCATATGTTATATGTGACAATGCCAAATGATTATTACGTATGGTATGGTATGGTACCTTTTTCGCATGGTATGGTACTTCCTTCTCCTATTTGTTCTTTTCTCGCTTTATGAAAACGTCAACGTAATTCTTGTGTAATTAATTAATTAACTCATTATTATTGGCTGTCATTTATTTAGACCCTAGCAAAATTGGTTTACAACTAAAAACTAGGCGTAATTATTTAAAAGTTGATTAAAAAATATATTTAATTTTATATAATATTATATATATAATAGTCACAAAGCTACAAATTAAAGTTGTACGACAAAATAAAAAAGCTCGGCTTATCCAGGCAGGGGCACGGCTAGGGGAGGGGCGTGGAATTTATAATTTTAATTTAACAATTGAATAATTCATTCCATTGGTGTTGGGGAGCTTAGTTGTAGGCGGCGCCCCTTCAAAAACGGGACAAATCTGCTTGCTGTCTATATAATTCATATGATAAATTCATATATATATGCTCTTATATATGTAATATCCGCGTATGTTGTGAATACAACATCTCATATTCGACAGATAATGGAGACATTCCCGAAACTAATTTTGATGCGAATTTTCATCTGTCCTAAAGCCATTAAGTTCTGATATAAGGACTTCAAAGTGTTGTAGTAATATGCTCATCATGAATTGCACTTACATTTCACTGTTTTTGTCGCCTTTTGACGTTTTGCAGGGGAAATATAATTTTATTAAAATAGAAATTCAAAACTTTTCAGTTCAATCCACAAAAGCTATCTTGTATATACGCATGAATACTCAAAAGACACACGACTAAACGGTCCGAAAATGATCAGAGCAAAGGAAAATAAAAAAAAAGCTGGTTGTTTGTTGAGCGCAGGCCGTTTTTATATAGAACCGATGTGAATGGTTTATCTCTGTCTCTTATTCTCTAACAACAAGAAAATGTCAACTGTTATTTGCGAGCTCTGCTATGAGAAATTCGACATGTACGTTGTGATTTTAAATTTTCAAGGTCACCTATTTCATAAAAATATTTTCAGTGTGGCCCTTTCGAAATCGATAACAATTAGAAACGCGGCTAAGCTAATCAAAATTCAAATTCAATTCAATATCAGTTGCAGGAATGCTACCAAAATATGTGTCCTCCTCTTTCACTTGTGAATTTTGATTGTTGGGGGAATGACTGACTGGCTTGGTTTTCTTTTTTGGGTAGAATGAAATATCGCGACGAAGGATAGTGTTAACAAAAAAACCTACTAACAATAAATTACATTTAGATTGGTTTGTTGTTGTTGTTTTTTTTTGCTTTTTGTTTTTGTTTTATGTATAATTAATAATTATGTATAATTAGGTATAATTATTGTTTACAAATAGCATAATAATAATTACGTTTATACTTGATGTTCTTTCATATCGTTTTTGTTGTTGGGTTTTTTTTATATATCTGTTCTAAATTATAAAATTACCTAATCGAAGAAAACCATAAAGTTAGTTGTTGCGTTGTTACTGCTGTGGTTGTTGTTGATGTTAGTTTTGTTGTTGCTGCTGAGCTTAGGATTTCCAGTTGTTCTGGCGGCTACCGCTGGGTCCGCTCGGCTGCTGCGGCGGTATCATATCAAGAAGATATTGACGTTGCAGATCCGCCGCCCGCTGTATGTCAGACAGGCTGGCGGCATTGCTCGAGTTCTTGGCGGAGCCCGAGGAGGAGCTGCTCTTCTTGTTGTTGTTGTTGAAGGCTAAGAAAATGTGGGAATATTGGAATATATAAGAGCTGCAGTTAGTAAATCACATAGAAGACCGTCATAAAACAATCAGACGCGGAACGATCCATCATGCACATGAAAGTAAGATATCTGTGGTGGCCTTTCGTTTTTTGGCAAAGCCTACATTCCGGATGGTTATGTGGTAGGAATGTGATATAGTTGAACGATCTGAATGAATCTCGAACTTAATCAGCGTGCAGACAAAAGAACCATCTGGTAAAATTCAGCTCTGTGATCATTAGGTTGAAATAGTCGGACGGACATGGCTATATCGACTCCCCTTGTCGTGCTGATCAAAAAAATATATATATATATATATGCAGTCGGCAGCGCTTCCTACTTTGCGTTGCAAACTTCTTGAAAAAATGAATATACCGTTTTGGGAAAAATTAAAGGAAATATGCCAACAAAAAAGCGTCTAGCTTAAGAGAACACAAATGAGGGCACACTAGAAGCCAATCGCGATGGGTCAAAATGAGCCTGCTTTCTTTCACGTATTCCAATGATATTAAAAGACACGTCTTTTGACTTGCATTTGATGACGATAACAAGCCACAGGGGCAATCGCTAAAAGTGGTCTTCATTTTAAAGGAGCCGCAGCAACGAACGCCGGGTTAGCTAGTTGTTTTGTGAATGTGAATAACCACTGGCTGTTGACAGAAACAGAGATAGTCTATTTCAGGCTCTCTCTCAATGAAATTTTGTGTGCAGCAATATTCTGTTCGTCGTTACGCACCTCATGGTTCTTTATGGTCTGGCATCGTCTAATGCCGCTCCATTACCCACAACTTACCTGCCACTTGGGCCGCCTGAGCCATGGCCATTTGATAGGAGTAGAGAAGCGGCGCAAATTGCATCATATGCTGGGTGTTGGCGCCTAGACCCTGGCCCAATACTGCAAAGAATTCAAATGATATCAAATCTAATTCGAATTGTGGTTCGTTTGGGTCTGACCCACCTCTGAATAGCTGCTGCTGGAAGGCCTGCATGGCTGCAGCTGTCGTTGAGGAGGAATTGCCCAATCCTGATAGATTATTGGCCGTTGACGAGGAGGCCGCACCAAAGTTGCCCAGTCCGCCGAGCGCCGCCAGGCTGTTCAATTGGCTGAGGTTGCCCAACTGGCTGAGATTACCCAGGCTGGCCAGATTGTTGATGTTCAGGCCACCCATGCCGCCCAGGGCATTGGTGAGATGAGCCGCCGCCGCTAGTGTGGCCGCCGAGTACTTGTCATAGCTTTGTGCCGCCTGTTGCTGTTGCTCCCGTTCGCGATCACCGACTCGTGATGACCGTGATGTGTTGGACGACGACGCCGGCTCGTGATGGTGGGCAGCATTAGGACCTGGGCTGAGTATGCCCGCCTGCTGAGCAGCAATGGCCGCAGCTGCTGCTGTGGCCGCGGCGCGTGAGGACCGTGGTGTGCTGGATGATGGCGGCGGCGTGGGCTGATTTTGTGGCGCCCCCGACGAAGACGACGGTGGCGGTGTGGGGCGTGGCGTGGCAGGTGTGGGCGTCTGACACTTGGTCGGTATGACGGTGACGGAGGGCGGTAGATTGACCAGAGCCGCCGCTGCCGAGGCATGCGTGGCCTGCAGCTGCTCCCGTTCCCTCTCCCGCTGCTCTCGCTCCCTATCCCTTTCGCGCTCTCGCTCGCGTTCTCTTTCACGCTCCCGCTGCAGGGACGACGAGTTGGAGGCGGCGGAGACGGTCAGGGCGGAGACGCTGGCATTGTTCGAGGCATGCGCTTCCACGGGCGAGGGACTGCTCTGCTGGCTGCTGGCCAAACGCTGCTCAATCTCCTGCTCCTGCTGCAGGGCCTTGACAAAGGCCTGCTTCAGTCGATTCGTGTGCTCCGCCTTCAGAGCCTTCTTCACATTCGAGGTGACGCACTGCTCGCAAATGACCTTGGGTTCCTTGTTATCTGTGTGGCAAATTACATAGATATGATTAGCAATAGACGTGATCCCAAATTTCTAACTTAATTACGACACCACTTACTCTGCTTCTCCCACTTCCACACAGGCGTAAAGTCAATCTTGCATTGAGCGCAGCGGAAGGGAGCCGCCACAGCGTTGGCCTTCTTGTTGACAGTCAGATAATCAACGACAGTCTCCAGACCCAGTAGATAGACAAAGTCCGTGTTGCTGGGATTTGGTATAAAGTGCATCTCTGGCGGCGGTGGCTTAGGTGGCGGGATCTGAACAGCAACGCAGTTAGACTGATTTAGTTGGAAGAATCCCCCCCATCATCACTCACCTGTAGTAAAGTCTTTTCCAGCTGCTTGCGCAGAGCCATTTTTGCAGCCGCCTGACGCTGGGCTGGCGTCTGTCCATCATCCCGTTGGGTGGAGCGTTCATTCTGCGATGAGGTGAACGAAATTCTGGTTAAACTTAGCGGCAAGACAAGGACAAATTCGACACACACTTACCTTTAGCTCGTTGAGCTGGTGCTGGTTCTGCTGATGCTGATGCGTCTGGTTTAGCGGTGGCGCCGGCGTAATGGAAACAGAATTGCTTATGGTCCCAGGTACCTTCGAATTATCCGAAATATTAGGCTGCTGCATGTTTGCAATGGTTTTTTTTTTTTTTTTGGGTTTTGATTTTCGGTTTTAAATTTTCAAAAGATTGAGATTGGATAGATTGAAAAGGATGGAATACGAGTATATAGATTGATTGGATTCTTGAGACCGTTTATGGGAGAGGGAAAACTGAAGAAAATTATCGGAACTGATGAAAATTTGAAGTTTCTAGATTTTTTCGTTTCGGACAATTTGCACACACAGCCTGCTCGAGTTTTCACTTTAAAGTCGAGTCTAATAGGCCTGTCCACTTGTTGTAGATTTGACAAGTGTTGATAGTGTTGGAAAACGCATAAATGCATGAGTACAGCTTGCTGTGTTTTTGTTAATTACAAGACAGTGAAAATAGTGTTGCAGTAATGAATAATTTTGAAAAAAAAAACTGGAAAGGAAGGCTAGCTTACATATTCGGTTGAAATTCGGTCAGCATACGTGGATGCTTCTAAGTTCCAAATTTGATACAATTCGGATAAAAAACAAAAAAAAGTTCATTCAGATATTTGATATAGTGGTTCGATCTGGACGATTTTAACATTTGAGCAGCAGAAATTTCAACTTGATAGCTTTAAAACTGAGAGACTAGTTCGCATAGGCCAACGGACAGACAAACAGACAGACGGACATGGCTATATCGACTCAGAGTGTCATGCTGATCAAGAATATATATAATTTATGGGGTCAGAGATGTTTCCTTCTATGCGTTACAAAGTTATAATACCTTCGGAAAGGGTATAAAAAAGTTTATTTGTTTCTTTCCGAGTCAACAATTTTGTAAGAGGATCTCACAATTTTCATTTTAGCCCACATTTCAGGCTTTCTAAAGGACTGAAGTCTAAAAATTTGTGTGAAGAGCGAAAATCGAAACAGGTGTCAACATTTCCGAAAGAGTTTTCAGCGACAACTTTGAATGTATTGGAAATGGGTTGAAATTAGTTGGTTAAAGAGATTTTCTTTCTTATATATTAATTTAGTAGTGCTTTGTAGGGCAGTGTGTGTTGTTTATGTATAGTGTAGTGTTGGGGTAAGCGTGAGTTTGTGTTCTATGAATAGCGTTTTTAGACTTGGTACAAAGAATACATCAAATAATAGAACATTTCGTAAGTTAGATCTAAATATTCATCATTTAGGACATTAAGTAATAGCATTCTCGAAGCCGAATGTATTTTGTTTGTTGACAGCCATTTTATGTGAAATTCTATAAAGTTTGTTTCGTATTTTGCCAGGCGCAGGCACAAATATGCATAACAGTCACTGTTATCGCTACTGTTAATGCTATTCCAGCTGTAACGAGTGCTTGCTGTTAATTAAATTCCAGTCTAAACACGCTATTCAGTGGAATTGTATGAATTGTGTGTACAGTGTTGGTAAATGTGCAAAGGTGCAGGTGAATATATAAAATTTAGATGGAAATAAAACTCGGCGCTTACAGCAACGATTACATTACAATAACTCACATTGCGTGCTTTCAGGCTGGATGGGGCCGACGTTGGCGTTATGGTCACCGAGGGCGTTATGGTGAGATTCGGCAGATTCGTCCTTGGCGGCAGAGCGCTCGATCGATGAGAGGCAGAGGTGGCGGGCGTTATTGTGGTGCCGGCGGCCAGCGTGGCTCCCGCAGGCAGTGATGATCTTGGTGGCGGGAGTAGCGATGAGTTCGAATTGCTGTTGCCACCTCGCTGTGCAGCTGAAGACAAGGCTGCGGCGGCTGCGGCAATGGCCGAGGCAGCTGCCACCGAGGAGCTGGAGGTGCTGCCCGTGCGGCTATTGGTGGCGCTGAAGGGTGAAAGTGTAAATGTTTTATCAGAACCAATTCAGCCAAAGTGGTCAAAAGATCAGTGATACTCACCTTATGCTGACGGCTGCTGTGTTGCCACCACCAAGGCTACTGCGTCCTTTGCTGTGTGCTGGCAGCGGAACCGCCGACGTCGGCGTCACACTTAATGAACCCTTGGAGGTGAGCGCAGCGGGTATGGCGGCCAGCGGATTGTTGGGAGAAACGCTGGTCGGCGTCACTACCAGATTCTCCTTCATGACCTGCTGCGACTGCTTCAGCTTTTTGAGCAGCATCAGTTTGGTCTCCTCGTTGCGCAGATCCTGTCGCAGTTTGCGCAAACTCTTCTCCCGCTCCTTGAGCTCGGCATGCGTCAGCTCCTTGATGGGCACATACGGCGGCATCTCCTCGTCATCGGTTTCTGAATCGATGTTGCCATTCTGCTGCCGGCCATTCGTACGCGCCGGCAGCAAAACAATATCCGGAGCCTCAGCGTACGATTTGGGCTCCGTTCTGGGCCGGAGCACGCGGCGTTGCACTTTATTCTCATCCTGAACTGGACTGCTGCTGGCGGGCACATCCGCCCCGGCACCGGTTGTTGTGGATGCTGTGTTGCTGTTGCTATTACTATTATTTGTGTTGTTGTTGTTGTTGCTGCTGGTGCTAGTGTTGTTTGTGTTGCCGCTGGCAGTGGACGCTGGTGCCGGGGTTATGGTCAGGCCCGAATTGTTGGCTGTCAACGCACGCAAATCCCGATTGCTTAGCGGTGCAGCCGGTGCTGGGGTTATGGTCAGCGCCGGATCACGTCCCGAGCCCACACTCAAGTCGACCACATCGTCGACCTCCATTTTGGCCATTTTCGCCCGTCGCGTCGTCGTGTTTGCGTATTCTGCTGCTACTAGAATGAAGGAGAAGAGAAAGACGGGTTAGTACATTGTACATCCGTTTGAGTTCATGTTAGAAAGGAGGAGATTGGGTGTCATTTTCTGGGCGCATTTACTTAAGGGTTGCTTGCAGGAGTTGAGTTTGGATATCGTTCAAACGAAGGGTATTTCAATCTTGTCATGATATTTGCCACACACACGCACGAGAAGGAAGTGTTTTCGAGCCTGTACACTGTCTGTCTATATATATCCTTGATTATCATGACAAACTAAGCGTTAACTTAATATAACAACCATAATATATATCATCTCCCAGTTATATTGAAAAAAAGGCGCAGCGTATAAAATATTCGGCTTAACTGAAGCTAGATAGATTTTAACTTTTATGTTGTTGTCCTTTTTCTGTATTTCCTTTATTTTTTGGCTTACTTTTTTCACCTACCCCACTTTGTAAACGGAAATCAGACTCATCTAACTGTAACCCTTAACGGTTTAACAGTATATTTTCATATTGGCTGTGCACTTTTGCTTTATTTATTTATATTTGCCGTAAACGGGAGGAAATAATAAAGATATCCTGATTTCAATTTATTTTGAGGCGACGACCTTGTTGAGATTGAACTGATAGCTCAAGCCCCAATCTTCCTCACACCCTAACTGTGGTTGCTGTTGTTGTTGTTGGTTTTGTTCATGTGGCTACACACAATGAAAGTTACACTAAATCCACACACACACAAGATTTAAGATCCACAGAGAGATAGACATCCATGATATATATATATATATGTGTGTGTGTGTGTGTGTGTTTGGACAAACTTGAACGTAACGAACGATTGCTTCTCCGCTGCTCGCTCTGCTTCTTTCAACATGCAAGTCACGTTTTTGTTTTAGCAAAGCAAGACAGCTAAAGGCGGGCACAAAACACAGCCAAAAGAAAATTTACATGAAAATATGCAAGTACCTACAAGCAGGGGTAGGGAGTTACAAATGGGTGGGCATGCAAATCATACATAGCGAAGCCCCAACAGCACCGCGAAAAACTAGCAAAGACACACACCACACACAACAACAGAGCAGAACGCAGCAGCACACACACACATACAGCTGTTAGCAGAGCAGAGAGACACGTGAGAGCTTTATAAAAGAGGTGAATAAACTTTCAGGCCTCGAAACTAAACTGCAACAACAACAAGAGCAACAACAATGCACCTGCTTTAAAATTCAGCCGCAATTTGAAATAAAGTCAATAAAAGACATTTAACAAGCGCAACCACAACAACACAATATTAACTGTCCAATTAAAATGAAATATGCTTGCAATCAGGTGGCAACTCTGTCAACTAAGCATTATTTAAAAACAAATTGAAAGAAATGCACAAGGAAAAGTTAATCAAAGCCTGGCAAAACATACATAATTATACAAAAACAACGACAACCAAATTTGCAATTGTTGTGTTTTCTTTTCTATTTCTTATAGTTTTTGTTGTTGTTGCTTTTATTGTCCCCCAATGTGCTATAAATTAACTTGCTTTGAAAGCTGGCTGCCGAATGCACAAACATACATATATACACACACACTCACTGACACAACAAGCATTCGCTTTACTCGTTAATTTCTGTTGTTGTTGCTGTTGTTTTCGTTGTTGGCCCCCAAGCTGTTGTGTCGGCAGAGTCTCGTTACTTTCGACACTTGTGTCGTCATCAGATTGCGCTGCTTGAGCGCCAACGTCCCCCTACTCCACAACCGAACGCTCTTGTTATCGCTTGCACAGTGGTTTACTAGCGTGAGAAAATGCTAGAGGCTAGAAAACGAATTCATGAGTTTGCAAAGCTTTAATTTGCTGTCGGTAATATGCGTCTGCAAGCTAGCTCAAATATGTGTAGGAAATGAAAAAGTAATACCATCCATTGGAGAAGCATATGAGAAATATGATTTAAGCACTTTTAAACTACATTTAAATATATCTAGCAAAGATAAATTTCCCAGTTCCAGCAACACAGCATTGCCAAGATTGGACCACTATAACTATATGATTGCTTCGCTGTCTAATGCTACAGCTGAAGGAAATATGTTTTAGACTAGTAAGTTTTCTTTCCTTTTTTATAGTTCTGCAAGAGTATATAAGGTTGTGATATCCGAAGTTAGCCTTCCTCTCTTGTTATTTAGTTAATCTATGCTCATTTTGTTAGGGAGCTCTCTTTAAGTTACCATTGCATGGGTGAACTGGTTTAAATTTTAGCACTATTGTAAGTGGAATTGCAACATTATTGTGACATTCTCCGAAATCATATAAAAGCGACGACGAAAAATATTTCCAAAACTTAAAATCAACTTGCGAACCAATGTGCTTGGTTGTTCTAGTGTGCGTGCATGTAGGTGTGTGTATCTGTGTGAATGTTTTGTGGGCTTTGATGTCAGTTTTTTGCTTCTTCTGTTGCTGCTTGCTGCTTAATAAAAATATGCAAACATTTTTACATTTTAATAGATGCTTTTTAATGTTTAAATAAATAGCGAGACAAGGCAGACGGACACGTACAAACACACACCCGTGTATTTGTCTGGAGTTGGACAGTTTAGCAGCACCCCTCCTCCCCTCTCGAACCCAACCATTCAACCACACCAACAACGACAGCAACCCTTTCTAGGAAACGTTTTTATCGATTTTGTTGCGCTGGCGACGCTTGCTTTTTTTAGTTTTTTATTTTATTGTGGTTATTATTGGTAGTATGGTTATTGTTGTTATTGTTTCTCGTATGGCTTATAACTAATCGAGTTTAATAGCGCGCTAAATGTATTTCAATTAGCATTCAAAGCTTAGGTTACAAAATGTGCACACATAATAGATGGAGGAACAGCAATCGGAGGCACACAAGTTCAAGTTTGAGGTGGTTCGCTCCACCTTGGCAAATGCCGGACGACGGAGGAAGGGTTGTGGGGTCATTGTCACCTGCATTGGCGCCCCCACGCAATGTGCATGGGCAACTGGAATATGGGACATGTGACCACATGGCTTGCATTTATACGACAGGCCAACAAGCAGCGGCGATGCGATAACTGACTAAAGGCAGTCCAGATAAGGGCCAACTCCAAAGCAAAGGTCAGCTAAGGGCTTAGCGCGATGTGGTGGGGGGACTGACTGGCCTGGCTATACGCTTTACAAATAGAAGAAGAGTCATCTTCTGAAAGCGGCGATAACAACAACAGCGGCAGCAACGGGAGTGAGTAGCAGCAACTAACAAGCAAAGCAAAGCAAAGCAATGTCGTCGGCGACGACAACGCAAAATAAAGAAAAGAAATAAGGTTAAATCAAAAGTACAGTTGTGTACATAGCGAGGCGACCAGCAACAACAACAACAACAAAAGCAAAGAGCAGCCACAGCAACAGCAACTTTGTGTGTGAGAGAGAGCGAGACCCCGGAGCAGAGCAGGCGAGCGCGAGCAAGCGAAAGACAGAAAAAGAGAGCCAGCGTCGTACATACGCGACTTGTTGTGGGTCGAAGAGGAGAGTGGCAGCGGTGCAGGGGTAGAGCGAGTGTAGAAGTGGCGCGACGTGCAGCAGGCCGTTTGGGATGCCCACCTTTTTTTTGGTTGGGTGGGATTGGGTGGTAGTGGGAGGCTGTTGGGGGTTGGGTAAACAAACTGTCTGGCCAGCAGCCACCCATAGCCACAACTCGAACGACCCTCGCAAACGCAACTAGTTAACCCCCAAAAATTGAACCCCCATAGGATTTGCATATTTGAAGTTTTCGCGAGTTTTTAATTACCCAAATATATTCACAATTATGAACAAAATTATCTCCATCAAAACACTAAAGTCGCAGCAGTTTTGGCAAACATTTTTTTTTTTTCATTTAAAAAACAAACGAAACAAAACCAAAACGTATAAGAAATGCGCATATCTTATGGGTTAGACAAGTGTGTTGAGCTATACATAAGTGCGACGGGAGTAGGGACGGGGGAGCAGCTCTGGACAGCGAGAGTGAGAGAGCGTACATCAGCATTCAGGCAATAGCAATAGCATCCAACAACATCAACATGTGAGAGACAGAGAGCGAGCATTGCGTTTTGTACATAGAGAAGGTGGAGGCGTATAAAGCGGCAGGTGGAGGTGGGGGTGGTTACAGGCCACCGTCAACCTCAACCAATCCATCCCGTTTGCACATATTTACTCAACCAATGGTTGGGTGGGGTTAGTGGGCGCACATAAGGGAATTGGACGTGGGAGGGGATGCCACCAGGAAGGGCTGTTGAAAAATCCACTGATGCATAAATCTAAACTGCGAAAACTGCTGAAATTTATTATTGACGTCAGAGCAAAACAAAACTAAAAAAAAATGTTAAAACGCAACTTTTGTTGAAAATTGCAGTTTGTAGAAGAATTACTTTGTATGGCCTAACACCACAGTGTTTAGGAAAAATATGTGGCTTAACGACATTCACTTCTCTAGTCTGTCAATTGCTGCCGAGTTATAGATTACAATCAGTTCTTCAATAGAGTTGGGCAAAGTAAATCTTATAAAGAACTATTTCTTCTTATACAGCCCTGTCAGTTGGTCATTTTCCACTTCAATTACAGCATGACAGCTGAAGATTATTGCAAATAATTTCTGCCACGGTGACTCAAAACAAAATTATGATATCGTAATGGATAACAATTCGTTGATCTATTTCGCTGAGACCAAAGTAAAGCAGGAATCTTAAAGGCCTACTGGACCTGTAAGGAATGAACTAGATTTGTCATATCTGTGCATCTCTTTTTATTAGATCGGGAACAGTCTATTCCATTCAAAAAGTGGGCAATGCAACTCCCTCCTTTTTTGAGTTCGTAAGCAGAGAAGTATGGAAATTTCAAAAATACCAAAGAAGGCCTATTTTGAAATGTTAAAGAAACTTCTACAGGAATTAATGTTTAAATCTGAAGAAGATTATAGAAATTTTTAGGGTATATCAAATTGAGGTAAGACAACTTTGGCCAACTCTGCAAGTAATAAACAAAAGTGTTGTAGCAGCTATATATTGATAGAAGAGAATGTCTTAGTTAACTAATACCATCTATTAACCCTTATACTATGTATAAATATCTTTTGGTTTAAATGCATCAACTTTGTATTTCATTCTCGCAGTCAATTTCAAGTGTTTAGCTTTTAAGCTTTGTTGTCATAATTATGTGACACACTGTTGTTATATATGCGCGTCGTTTGTTTATTTTTAGCACCGATAAGAGGTTGAGGGAAAAATTGCAAAGCAAAAAAATAAAATAAAGTAAATGCCAAGGAAATGCCAAAGATAATTGAATGAGAATGGACTGTGAAATACTCTGTCCGGCATTAGCTAAGCGAATAGAAACTAGTCGGACAACTAAAGTTCGGATATCAGATGGTGGGCGATAAACATAGGGTGAAGACTCTACATAATTATATATGAGTGCAGATAAGATCATTTGTGAAAGTTTGATACACTTTTAGCATTTTAGAGTTATAGGGTATGCCACAAAATGTGTCTAGCAAAAATGGGTTAACTACAAATTTAACACAAAATACAACACAATTAATTGCGCTAGAAAGGGAGTCAAGGGGAGTGGATGCAGGGGCCGGCAGGGACAACTAACTCATGCAAACACAATGCGTTGCGCAAATTCAGAGAAGGAGAATTCAGAATTAGATATGTATTTGTATATGTATGGATGGAGTACATATGTATGGGTATATATATATATATATATTATATATTATACATATATATATATATATATTCATATATATATATATATATATATATAAGTACAAGAATGTATATATATTTCCACTGCCGTTTTATGGTCTTCGAAAATTCAGCTAGAGAGAGAAAGAGGGTGCAGTGAGGGGGCTTGTGCTAAAAGCGCCGCCTGGGATGCACCAATGCAGATTACAGCTGGTTTATTTTTTTTTTTTTTGCAATCAGTGTTGGCCAACTAAATAAACAGTTATAGCAACAATGCATACATACACATCTAGATACATACAAACATACATAAATTAATGACTTTCAAAACAGGTTTTAAGTCAGGCAAAGCAGCAGCAGCAGCAGCAGTAGAAGAGGCGCTTCTAAACACGGCTTGGATGATTTCGTGATCATCATGATAATAATGATATTGATGATGATAATGATGAGCTGAGAAGCTGCTGCACAACAATTTCATGTTGTGTGAAATTGTCGCTAAATCAGTGCTAATAAAATTTTGTTACTACAGCGTGTTGGTGTTGTTTTTGTTGCTTTTGTGAATTTCAACCAATTAGTCGGTCATAAAGTAAGTTCAAGAGTTCATCAAGCACGTCATAACAACATGTTTGGCATTACTACTGAGTTTAAAGATTTTCTAGACGGCTAATGAAAACCAAGAAATCTATCGAATTCGGATATTATAATAAAGGATAAAGGATTGGAGCTGAAATGAAGTCAGGAAAAGGCAGAAAAGGCCGTTCCCCTCCTGCAATTCGGAATACACCATCAATGTTACTAACAGTATGGATGATATTGATATTTGTTCCCTCTTTTGGACACATTATCTTTCAGATATGTAAAAAGACTCGTTTTAGTAGAAGTTTACTCCGGAACTCCAAGTGTCCTGAGCATAAGTTGTAGCAAATTAAAGTTGTTGGATTTAGCGTTGGTTTTGAAATTCGTTGTTCTTTAGATGGTTCTGGGTTGAAGTGTTGATTAAAAACAAAATTACATATCTTTTTTTGGAAAAACATATTTCTTTCTTTCTGACTCCCAAACTTGTCTGGATTGAAACATTTGGGTTTTGATTCCTTGGAGACAAAACTAGGCAATATTGGATAGCATATATTAAATTTGATTTACAAGTGTGCATATGTATGTGTATGTATGAAATATAGTTGAATTGAAGTCATCTATGTGAATATGCAGATATATAAACATATATATGAAACTATTACATATGAACTTATATACCATATTGACAATGACAATTTGCATATTTGAACATGTTATAAAATACATATAGATATGGATATATGTACATATATATATATACACACACACACATATACACAGACACCAAAATCGCAGTTCAATTTACTTGAAAAGCTGCCTCTGCCTCTCTGACTGTTGCCACCTATCCAAATCCCCTGTACCCAGCATCCCCTCCTTCAATTCACCATGTCGACGTCACCTTCGGCTGGCTGCTGTGGCCGTTCTTCTTCTTCTGTTGCTTGTTGTAGTTGTTGTTGTCTTTGCCATGCATGTTGTTGGTGTTGTTGTTGTTGCTGCTGCTTTATGTACTTATATATGTATGAATGAAAGCAAGCAAGCAGGCCGTCCAGTCCGTGGACGACGACGGGGCAGCAAGGCAACAACAATCATGAGACTGTGACTGTGTGTATCTCACTCATACATACATACATACATACATTATATACATACATAGGTAATGGGTACGGTTCAAGTAGTACATAAAACGGAACTCCGAATGCTACGGCTGCTACTCTCCTCCCCACCTCTATGCTTTTGTCTAGCCATTCATTTATGTGTGTGTGTGTGTGTGTGTGCGTGTGTGTTAGTATGTATGTATGTTATATCTTGCATGCCACACAGCCTGCTTGCCACAGTAACGACACAACCGCAACAACAAGAATATTTAGCGAAAAAAATAAAACGCTAAACAGAAGAATATCTATTTATTGCATAGATACATATCTAGATAACTACATGTACTTTTTGACACATTTCTACAAAATATCAAGAAATTGTTAACTTTTTAATTGTTAACACAGAAAGCTGCTGGTGCTTGGCTTGCACATTTTGCACGTTGACTTCTTTTTTTGGAAAAATTCCACTTAATCAAGCAAATTACCAAAAGCGTCGCTGCTGCTGCCGATGCTGACATCGACGCCTCGACGTTGC
This sequence comes from Hirtodrosophila duncani, assembly GCA_037043425.1. NCBI lineage: Eukaryota > Metazoa > Arthropoda > Insecta > Diptera > Drosophilidae > Hirtodrosophila > Hirtodrosophila duncani. Next base: position 2,281,376 of record JBAMBM010000793.1, on the reverse strand, counting down.
GCTGGCTGTTTGTCTTTTGGCTATTTTTAGGCTTTGGCGATTCTACCTTTTTCCCTTTTTGTTTCTGTTGTTGTTGTTGGCAAAACACACATACACACGCACATGTCAATGAAATGTGGCTGCATGAAAATGAGAAGCGAAACGAAGCTCTCGCACGCTTTCAAAGAAATAACCCCAAAATATTATTAAAAAAAAAGTAACACGTACGAAAAAAAGGTAAAAGCAATAACAAAACCAGTTAGCCAACACATTCAAAAACACATACATACATACATACATGCACGCGAACTAATTTGACATCAAACTACGCAAAAAACATTTTTAGTAAAGTTCTAGGCTAATTTACACGCCCATATAAATGGACTTTACATACATACACACACACTTACATGCAAATATAAATATAAACTATGTACATATATATTCAACTATTAAACTGCAGTTATGTTTTTTTACATTTTATTTGTTGTTGACAAAATGAAAATATCAAATAAAAAAAAACTAAAAGAACGTTTGGCCTTGAACTAAACTCACGTAAACATACATTTACAAATAGCAAGCACATTATGTACATATATTATGTTTGTATGTATGTATATTTACTATATACATACATACATAGTATTTATATGAAACAAAATTACATGTTGTATCTTAGCACGCGTTTTTTGCCTGAAAACTGCATGATTGTCTCTCGCTCTCCTCTGCCGCTCTCTATGTTTCTTCTTTCACTCTCTTGCCGCGCACACTGTCCCAAAGTCGATTGTCAGTGGGTCAATAAAGTTAGGGTTCATGAATTGTGTGCAAAACAAGAAGCTCGGTCAAATAAGATTACCTATCTATGTTTAAGCTTCTCAGATTTGATGATGCTTTTCACCTTGGCTGCCACAAAACAGAGTTGACTATGGAGAGACGATGCCAAGCCTCTGTTCATTCAGCCCGCCCCTCTGTTCAATGTTAATTCTCAGCAATTTTGGCATTTAATCAATCTTCTTTCAAATATCCATCAAAGAAGTATAAAGCATATTAATCATCAAAATTAAAAAAAATATGGCGTTTTTGTTTTCCATTGGCGCCCCTCAGCCGGTTAGGAGGGAGGAGTGAGCTTTGATCCTAGGTTTCGAGAACGAAGCCTCCAGATGCTTGATCTTCATAATAACAATCGAATGCTTATTATCGGCTGCTTAAATACCATAGCTTATCTTCCAACTGTAAGCTATCTGCTACTATATTACTAAAACCGAACAAATCTTAATCCAAAGTTACAGTGTCCCATTACAGGTAAATTGGACACGAGGGGCACCAGCAAATGAATTTGCCATCCATTTACACAATTGTAAAAGAGGACTATAAAAACATTGGGGTAGTCTTTTCTGGAGCAATATGATCAGTCAAGCAAGTGGCTGAACACAGACGAGGGCACAGAGAGACTGACCCAAGTTAGGTAGGTAGGTAGGTAGGACGCACTGTCCAAGCAAGCCAACGTCGTAATGGCGCCCTAACCTAACTTAAGCTGTTTGTGATACAGCTGGTTGGTTGGTTGCTCTTAATGCTGTTAGGGTAGGGTGTGCTGCTGCTTCTGGCGAGCCCTCGTATATAGCTTGCACATATCTGCAAAGTATCTATGATATTCCTGATGTTGATATGTTAATGTTGATTTGAGGGTATAATATCTATAATAATAGTCGCATTGCTATTGCTCTCATTCCAAATTGTTGTCTCTCAATTCTCATTCTACATAATATATATGCAAGTGTGTACATGTATGTCTGTATGTATGTATGTATGTGCATATGCATAGCGTATTAAAATAAATGGCAGCAGCAGTAAAAAAAAGAAAGAGAAACCATTTTTTTCTAGCTCTCCATTTAGTTGTGCTGATAAGCAACCGCGGGCGACACTTACAAATGCCTATATGTATGTACGCCTGTATATATGTATGTTGGTCGGGGCACACTAATGTAAATACATATGTATATGTATGTATGTAGAACTACATACATATACTAACTACTGTTGTTATTGTGTCTGCCAATCATAAAAATGAATCACATTTTTTATAAAGATTTACAACATTTTGATTAGTCTATTTATACATTTTTTGTTGTTATTTATAATGTGATATTCTTGATTAATCTTAATTGGCAAGCAATGTTGATGAGCTTCTAACTTACAAGACTTCAGTTTGCATATTTCTATAATAATGCATACACAATGCTTAAGTTTGAAGAGTTTCTTTAGATTCTATTTTTACTATTATTATTTAGATGCTTTTTTTTTTGCAATTAATGACGTGTAACAAAAGCGCGCGCGTGTGTGTGTCTGTCAGCACTGCGGCGAAGTCTTTTTCTCTATATACATACATATTTGTGTGTGTGTGTGTGTGTGTGAGCAGCATATAACCCAGGTTGGCTATGTATCTGCTGTATGCGTGCAAGTGAGATGGCGCAAGCGTTTTTTTCTTTTTGAAAAAATAAAATACAAAACAGGTAAAAAACAAAGGTAAGCCAAAAAGAAAACACCACCACAAAAAGCAACTTTGCTGCCGCCACTTTAGCTTTGCCTTTTTGCTTGCCGTCTGCTGTCTTTTTTTCGCCATTCAGCGGCAGCAGCTCTTAATATTGAGTAAATTGGCATTATACTTAGTTGGGTTTTTAATGCCGGTGAATATGTGCTTGTATGTGTATATATATGCATTAAACTAATTGTGCACATACATGAAGTCACAGTCACATATAAGCAAATATGTATTTGATCTCCGTTGGCCATGAAAACGAAAGGCAACTAAATGAAATTAACATTGGCAAAAGTGTGTATGTATAGTGAATGAAGAGCATGAATTACACGTGTGCCTTATGTCGTCCCACCTGGCATTAAGGCCTATCTAGATTTAATAATGGTCGTGTTCACCAGACAAATTAGAATCCAATCCAATCCAAATCAATAAAATCATATGATAACAAAAGTCCTGTATGTCATGGCATGCCATTTTCCTATAATATGCTACTAAATGTGCATTCTTACAGTTGGTTCTCTGCTTGTTGGTTTATAATTTAAAAAAAAAAAAACTTAAAAAATAGATTTATAGGGCTTCAGAGATTGATTTATCAGCTGTTGATTTGAAAAACGTGTCAGTACTCCATTCACCAGACACTGATCATTTTATTATCAGTGGTCAGATTAAAACTTAACATAACTTTCACTGAAACAAAAGAGGAAGGTTAACTTCGGCTAAGCGAAGCTTACATTTCTTGTGTACTAAGAGTTCATTCCGAATTGCTCGGTTATATGGGAGCTATTTGATATAGTGGACGATTTTTACATATGATCAGCTTTCAGCTGAAAGAAGTTAATTGTAAAAATTTCAAGCTAACACTGAGAGGCTAGAAACGCATAGAAACAGACGGACAGCAAGACGTACATGGATATATCGACTCGGCTTGTCATGCTGATCATGAATATATATAGTTTATGGGTTTGGGGAGATGCTTCTTTCTAAGCATTACAAATATCGCCCATGCAAGGGTATACAAACCTAAGTTTTTTTTATAAGGTAAAATTCCTTAGCAAGTCACATCCAATACGGCATTTGAATCATGAAAATATGAATTTCTTTAAACGATTAGGTTAACTTTCCTCGTACTTAGACTTAGTTCAATAATTCCTTGAACTTTTCTTCATGAAACGTTACCTACAAACTTAAAAGTAAATTGTCCCACGCTCCGAACTGACTTCACCCTACATTTTAGCCATCAAGTACTCATTGCTCTAATCTTTAAAAATAAACATTTAGTAGAATTTCCATTTCCATGGAAAAGGAATTTGTGAATGATATGGAATTTCTATTCTTATCACATTATTCGCATGTTAGATAGAAGTAAATTATAGCACTTTATTTGCTAGATTAAGAGAGACAGAAGGTCATGGGCCTGACATTTTCATCGGAACTCGGCTATTTAAAAAAAAAATGTATTTATTTGTGCAGAACTCTGTACAACTCTAGCCTTCATCTTCATCATCACCAATCCAGATTCTTGTCGTCTTCTTTGCCTTAGCGGCGCATTATATAAGCAGCACTCCAAAATCTTGAATCAATTATTGGAAATTCTTTTGTTCTGTTTCTCTTTGCTTAATTTATTTAGTATTTCTGTTCTGATTAGCCTGGTCAACACACACACACAAAGAATGTTGCCCCACCTCACTCACGAATCTCAGAGGTTGCTTAATTTATGCTCTGATATATTTTTTTTGTGTTATTTAACACTTTAACTCAATATTTTCGTATTTGTTTGCTAGCTGCTCATTCTTTAAGGCAAAGAAATTAAGTTTGTTTTTTTTTTCTTTAATTTGTGTGTGTGTGTGTGTGTAAATGTTGCCATTCTTTCAAATAAACAAATATCAGCTGCGGTATTTCAATTTCGTTTGCTCTCAATTTTATTTTAGTGTTTTCTTTCCTTTCGTTTCGTTTCTGTTCGATTATCTCTTTCATTCGCACTTTTGGCCTGAGGCAATTGACCGTTTAAATGAATTTGTATTGCTTTTGTTGTTGTTGGCAAATGATTCTTATTATGGGTTGCCTTTTATGCCACATTTAATCTAGAGTTGCCACCGAGTTGTTGGTTGCACCACCATTAGCAGCAGCAGCATTAGTAGCATCAGCAGCAGCAGCAGCAGCCTAGACAAGTAAGTTTTCAAGTGCCATTTGCTGTTCTTCTCTTTGCGGTGGCTGTGGCTGTTACTGCACTTCCTTGTTTGCTGCTGCTGCTGCTGCTGTTGTTGTTGTTGTTGTTTTCTTTGCTGTTGTCATCTCTAGCTTCTCTTTCTTTCTTTCTGGTTTGTCAGCCAAGAATTTTATAATAAGACGACGGCGGGCAGACAGTGAAGATGGTTGGGTTAGGCTGAAGGTGCGATGCAAGAGACAGCGTCACCAAGCAAGAAGCAGGGCAGACAAAGGCATAAGCTATGCAGCTCCAAACAACCACCATCATCGCCATCACAACTAGTTATATACACAGACCTTTATACATATGTATACACAATCATGTAGATAGTGTTAATCACCATCACAAAAAGACTAAAAACGTTTTATTTATAAACTAAAAATGTTCTTATTAAAATTAAAAAAACATTTAATCCCTTCGTTGTTATGCTGGTATGGGTTTTTCTTTAGGCTGTAATGATTCGTTACAGTTGAAACATTTTAACTCAGTTTTCTCCTCCCTAAATCCCTTATTAAGGCGTAATCAGCCCCATATCAGTAGCATAAAGAAACCAAAGAGTACAGTTACTTAGAATTCAATTTCTTGCGTTTTACATTTCTAGCTTGGCATTTCCGGCATAAACTTACATACAACTCTGTGTTGTACGGTCACACTGTTTGTTATCTACATTGACTTGTAAAATTAAATTCGGAAGAACTGGCCATGTGGAAAATGTTCTAGCAAAGCAGTGTAGAACTGTAAATTCTGGAATTTTTTGCCAGAACTTATGAGAGTTGACAAAAAACTGTCCTTCATTATGACCTCACACACATCAGCTCAAACAACAGTTTTTGGAGAATCTAATCCATCGAATTAAAGGTCATTCGCCTTACAACCTTGAATTGGTACTTAATAACTTATTTTTGTTCTCGACAATCAAAAATAAATTGACTGTTGATGCGTGTTTTAGAGGTACCTCGTACGGAATGGCAAAAATGGGGTCAAATCAACCCATAAATATAAGTTGACAGAAAGCGTAGACCAATTCAATTAAGGTGCAACAAGATTATATCATAGAAACGACCGTTTCATGTATTAAAGGATTTGGTAATTAGATTGTACAGTTTTGTACCTACACTTGCCTGTCGAGTCAGTCAAGCAATCACGATAGAGTTTTCTTCAGGGGCCACAAACCCGGTTCAAGACGAACCAATTTCGTAGTCGATATCAGACTTCCCAGTTGTGAACCGAAGCTGTTGGGTTGAACAATTTTTGGAATATATACAGCGTTGTTGTTTGTTTGTTTGTTTTTATGTTCACCTGGCAAGAGCAAAACGTATTCCCATTCCCACCCACCAAATAGATGAATGTTTTCTTGCGATATTGGGCTTTACTATGGCAAATGAGCACGCAAATGTTGTGTGTTTCGTGAACGAAGCAATAATCATCGCAACTATTAAATACAATTGTAAAAATACGAATAAAATTGTAATTGACTTTGAATTGAGTATTTTGGCTGGGATAGAAATCAAGTAATAACGTTTCATTTTTCTGAGGTAGGATGGTCGGTACGATACCATATCTACTTGATGTCAAGTGCAAATTGGCAACGTTGCATTTCATTTTTGGCACTGGCCATTTCTTTCACTTAAGGATTGGATGGGGCAGTACCAGCGCAATCCGCTAATGTCCTGACCCTTGTTAACTGTCTAGCATTCCACTTGCGCCTCAAAATCGTGCTGAGGGCGCACCAACGACAGCAACCACCACCACCACAAAGCAGACAGAACTAAAACATTCGACAAGTTCGACGCCACTTAATGTGGCATTAAGGTTGGTTATACATTGGCTAAGAGCGTAGAGTGAAGTGGAGAGTGGAGGAAAAGCGGCGCCACAGAAACTTCAACGGCTGCGGCTGCCTTTAAAGTTTGGCCTTTAAAAAACGCGCAGTGTGCGTTAGGGGGCAGGCTTTGCTTTACACAGGATACATATACAGATACATATATATATATATATATATATATATGTATGTATGTATTCTTTTCTGTGCGTGTGTATCTGTTGGATAACTTGTATATTTTTCTATTTTGTTGTTGTTTTAATACAAAAATGTGTATCTAGAAATATTTTATGCAGGCAGCAGCAACTCTTCAGCCAAAGGGAAAGCAGGTTGCAAGCAGACAGCGGGGGTATGTAGGAGTACGAGGTTAAGGCTAGGGGTGGTGTGGTGTGGAGTGTCATGCCATGGTGTGGGTTACGCTGCACGTCAATAGCAGTTGGGAACTGTTTGTGCGTGTGTTTGTGTGTGTATGTACGTATGTATTTATTTGGGCGTGTTCTAACATTTGTAGTTAGCTTGAAAACTGTAGGGAGGGTTGGCAGGATTGTGTAGGGGCCAGGCAGGAGCAGAGGGCTGTTGCACTCATATATACATACATATACACATGTGTATGTTGTCAAGACACATGTCCATATAATTGCCCAAACGCGCAAAATCGAAGTGGCGTAGTTCTCCCCTCCTCACCATATCCACCTCTTTCAACTACGGCATGCAAAACATATTTGGGCCATGGCTTAGGCAACCCTCCCCCCATCCTACACTCAGCATACACACGCAGACAAACAGGGAGTCAGGTACAGTTGTGCTTGCAAATTTATAGTTCTAGCACACACATACACCCGGCCTCTCTCAAAGCCGCTCAAAGGCTATTCCATAATTAATATGCGCTTTCCTCTCTCTCCACCGTTCTGCAACCGCCTGACCAATTGTCATATATTGAATTTGGCCATTTTCATTGAAATCCTGCAGCCATGGGGATGGCAAGGGTGCAGCGGGGATTCAAAAACTAATTTCCTGTTGCTAGATTAAGCCGTGTTCAACTATCATTACACACAGACCGCCACACATATTCACCGTTGTGTTGAAATTACAATACCGGAATTTGCATTTTAGGTGCTGCTGCAATTCTCACCACTTCACCCCCTTGACCCATGCTTCCACACCGCACCATCCATGTCATCATCAACCATTTCCATACGTTATATGTATATCGCATAGATTACGCAACTACTAGTGCACTGTGGAATAGGGGAAGGGGATATAAGGTAGGGAGGGGATGGATTTGTAGCGTTGCTAAAACCCTCATTCGCGTGGCGACACATTTGTGCCAGTCCAAAAGGCAAAGGGACACGACGAAACTCCAACCCAAACCCCACCCGATCCCAAAATCTACTAAAGCACATAGCGCGCACACACACACTGAGCAACAACACCCGAACCCTGAACCCATTCAAACCACCCCCTGCTACACCTACACCTGCAATGGCTGATGCTGCTGCTGGATGGCTGGCTGCTACTTCAATTCTCGTCGTAGGCCTGCTGTGGCTGTGTGGGTGGGTGAGTGGGTGTACTTCGTTGTTGCTGTCGTCGTCGGATGCTGTTGCCTTCTCCCCCTCTCAGTCATGCGCCGCTTGCACTTAGAGAAATAAACAAGAATTTCCTTTCTTAAGTCAAACAAAAAAAAAGCCTTAATAGCCAATCAATCAAGGACGAACATTATTGATCCAAGCGCGAAGTGGTTATTTCAAGAACGCTTCCTTGAAGCTTCAATTTTGGAAGTCTTAGGCAATTCTTACTTCAAGAATGCATAGAAATTAAAATTCTAAAAACGTTCTCTAATGATGATTATCAAAATTCTATAATTTTCTTTTTGTCAGTGTGCCTGTCGCCAGCTTCGTTGTCGGTTCTCAGCTACGGCGGCGGCATCGAGAGCCAGCCCGCCCGGATATTATATGCATACTTGAACTATGCCAGAGAGTAGGAAGGAAGCGGCATCCGCTAGGCCAGACCCGGGTAGCCCAAAACCAAACCAAAGCCAAAACCCGACCAAGACCAGAACCGACCCGGGAACTTTACCTCCTTCTCTTTTCTACACAGCTGCTATTTTGTGTATGTGTATCTGTTTTTGCATGCCTGTGTGTGTGTGTATGTGTGTGTGTGAGATATATGTATATATACACATGCATACACACACAGCTGTACTGTCGTTTTGGGGCATTTTACACACAGAACCAGGAACCACAGCAGGAGCAAGAAGGGATAAAGAGCCGACATTTCGCCCAACGCCACCCCACTTTTACAACAATGCAAAACGTCTGCATTTCAACTAAAGCCCGCCCCCAAATATACATAAGCAACAACAAAAACAAGAACAATATTGGCAACACCCAAACCACCCAGCCAGCCACCCACTACCAATCCCCCTTTGCACAGCCGTATTTATTGCAGCTGTGCCACCATAATACTGCTCCTCCGACTTCAGCTCATAGTTCTCTTCTTCTTTGTTGTTGCTGTTGCCACCGAAAAACTTTTGATACATAAGCAGCAGCAGTAGGAAGGCGGGCAGGCAACAAGCCAAGCCACAAACAGCCCAATCCACCCACAGGGCCCACCTACTTGAGCTCATTACAAAATCGATAAGTCAATTTCTTTCTTTATTTTTTTAAACACTTAAATATATACATAGATTTTCATTTCTGCATATAAGTAGTAAGTTTAAACAATCAGTCGTGTATCTTTTAGCCAAGTTTTGTAGTTTGCTTTAAACTTAAGTGTTCTCCCGGCATGCTTTTAATCGATTTTTACCAAACCAAAAACGAACCAAGCCGAACCCAACATCCCAAACATCAACAAGCGCGTTGCGAGACGCCAACAAACAACCGAAAAACAACGACAATAACAACAACGCCAACCCGCCACCCACAACAAAGGCGGCTGGCTGACTCGCGCTGTAGCATTTGGGAAACTTTTTTGGGTTAGTCCAAGGGGGAAAGGCCTTGGAAGAAGCAGAAGAAATTCCCAGAGGTATAACGGGAACAAGAAAGACCACTTAAAAAGACCAATTTCCAGAAAGCAAAGCTTTTATACCAAGGTCAATAACAGTTATTCAATACCGTATGAAATTCATTTAAAACTTCAATTATGCTACAGTTTTTCATCAAAAAAATGTCTAGTAAAAGATCAGACCAACAACAAAGACAATAGGTCAAGTGCGTATCGAGCAAACAGAGGAACAACGTGCTGTTAAATGGAAGAACGACATGGAAGAAGAGGGCGAGATGAAGTGATTGGATACGGTACAGAAGTGGGAGGTAAGTGGAAAAAGCAGAACAAAGAGACACAAGAATGTAAGCAGGGATAAGGGGAAGACTAGAAAGTGAAGGTGTTGTCACGGATTTTGGAGAAATGAATATGAATATGAACACTCCAATTTGTGTACCTATGAATGAATATAGAAAAAAGTTAAATAACTGTGAAAACATTTGAAAGCGTTGAAATTAAACATTTACTAGGAATAAAATCTAGTAGCCGTGTCTTCCTTAAAAAAGCCTTAACATCATTGAGGTAATCAGCACATGATAAGGCCAGAAATTTTCCGGAGTTTTCTGTGACACCACCGCGTTTATGATGGGCAGGACTAGCTCTGATGGATTAAATAAAGATGCAACCTTTGTATTTAGAGTTTCTTTCAGGTGAATTACATATTCAAATTTTTACTTCACCCTGGGCAAAAACTGGTTAAATTTTATTAACTTCCGCACTATTGAATTAGAAGAGCCGTAGTGAAGAACTACATACAGCAGGCTTTGTGAAACTGAAACTTGGACGGTGTCCTAACCCGAGCTATGATCCATCCGTTTACCTCTACCAAGCTTGGCTTCACATTTGCTCTAATAGAATCGATATTAATTTCGAAATAATTCAGATGCACTAATGGATAAAAAAACTTCTAAGCGACGCTTTCTTGTTCTCTTTCCATATGCCTTGGCAAGTTTTCGCCTCGTTGCCCGTTTGCAGTGTTTCTTTGGGATCATCCAATTCTCGTTGCTCTGCAGTCCTCTGCAAACTTAGCATTCTCTGCGATTCAAGTCGCTTGGAGCACATGCCTTGCGTCTGGCCTCACGAGTCTGACGACTAAGGTTATTGAGCTTAGGAGGCATAGCCGATGTTTAAAATGAAAGTTAACTGAAAAATAACCTCAGAGTTTCTGGCATTCCACTGTTGTCAATAAATTTTGATGAAGCTGTCCTTACGATTTCGCAAGAACAATATTATCAGTGATCAATTTGAGATTTTAGCAGTTGTTATTGTTTGTGTATGTATGTGTGCCTATGATCGCATTTATCGGCTGTTAAGCTGACAACCACTTGGACTTTTAGCAGTTTATCGATGAATGACAATATCGTTGGCTTGTATGCTATCGCCCCATTCATCGCAAACGCCAGCTCCAACGCGAATGAAATATTGGGGCAAAATTGCAACTCTCACACAGATACACACACCACACCAACATACGCACATGGGTTTTGACATAGCTTACTCTTTTAAGCGCTTTTGACAATACCAAAATCAGTTAATGGATCGCATTGATTTCGTTGCTGCTGCTGCTGTTATTGTTGCTGCTGCTTAGGCTTTAGTTGTTGGTTGCCATTGCTAGCATGCCCCTGCTTGTCTTTGGCTGTGTGGGCCTATTGTTTTAGTTGTCAACAAGGTTCGCTCGACTCGGCTCGTTTAGACATGCCTTGCTTCCTCTACACCCATCTACTGTACCCCTCTCACTCCTAATACCCAATTCCAACTCTGTGCGCAGGCTGCATGCAACTATTGAAGCATGAACATGCAATTTATGTATGCACCACTCAAACACACACACATACATTTATATAGATAGAGACAGATACGAAAACTATGAAATACAATAAAAGCCATATATATACATATATATAAACCGACTGTACTTTTGATATCAAATCCAAACTCTCAAACCATACATAGAAATACACACACATACACTTCAACATATGTATGTGCATATACAGAAATAAGGCTCCTCTACCCTCCCACCATTTGCCTAACCAATCGACAAGCAACCGACCCCACCCCCTCCATCACTGTTATCGACGTACAACTAACTCTGGTTTAGTTTTAGCTGCGCTTTAAACTGCATTGCATTTTGTTGTAAGTTGTACATAGGACTAGGATTGCATGATGAGTGTAGTTTGTGTGTTGCAAGTTTGAGTATGTACACGTATGTGTGCGTGGCGTTATTTTAACAATTCAAAGTACATAGACGGGACATAGGAAACAAACTTACCTCTACCCATAAAATAAAGTTCCACAACAAAAGTTAAGTTTCACCCAATAACCCCCTTTAGTTTGAAATTCTCTTTGATTTCCAAATCGACTTTAAGTCGATATCATGGTTGTTGTCCAAGTTCCATAACAAATTTTACAGACCACCAAAATCGTCCTGCTTAGCTTCTCCCAATTCCAACTGAAACACGTACAGCACACGCACACTAACACAATCAAAAACATCAAAAGGCGTACGCATCTCGTAGAATGAAGAGTGAGAAATTTTGGCCAATTCAGCTGGTCTGATGTACAACTCACAAACACACACTCGCACACAAATGCATTCTTATACATATCTGTATGTCGACGCAGGTGTTAGCTACACATACACAGATATAGAGAGCGACAAAGTAGCAGAGGGTGGGTGAAACTAGTTACGCACATTGGTTCAATCTTTATCAAGAACTATGAATGAAATTAGATTTCAAGTTTAAAGAACAACTATAGAACTTATGTATTGGAACTTCGATGAAAGTTGGCGTTTGTTAGAAATAAAAGGCACCTCACGCTTATCCGTCTACTGGCCCAATACATAATATTCGAGAGACATACATAATGATCAATGATTTTGGATAAACAGCGAGAGTTAAATATTCATCTTATATTTTTGACAGCAATAAATATATGGACTCTGAACAAATGCCCAACCCCAACAAAAATCTTATCTTTGACCACAACAAAATCAAACTAGTTCTTTATCACGAAGCACACTCTGAGCCTTCCGAGTCTGTATCTGGCGTGCGTTAGGGCCATGAAAGCAGCGTGCAAGTCAGCAACAAACCATAAAGAATGCCAAAATAAGTTTAAAACTAACGACCAAAAGTTCGATATAGAGTGCGTAAGTGTGCGTGCATATATATATATGTGTGTGTGTGTGTGTGGGCGCAGCCAATGCAACATGGCACAAGTGAGCGAAAAAGAGAACAAACTAGCAGAACAGCAGTAGCCAGGCAGAGTAAGGCAGCGGGGACAAGGTGGATAACCGTTTTTGTGTGTATTTTGGAGCATGCAACTTTTCGTGCTGTTTGGCAAAATGCGTTCGTACGGTTACGGTTACCCCTGCCCTTGCAACGCTCGCCCGACCACGACATGAGGCTCAGGCTCCAACAGAACAAGAGAGAGAGAAAGATAGAGGCTGGAACTGAGGCCAGCAAGCGACAACAGCAACAACAACAATAATAATAACCGTCAAACACAACGCGAGAGAGACCCGAAAACAAGTGCATGGGCCCAGCGCCTCCATGCATGTGTATGTGTGTATGCATATTGAGGGGTCAGACTCTTGATATGTTCAAGTGTTGCATAGCGTTTGAAGACATATGCGTGCGCCAACTAATTAATAATTCTCTACTGTAACTACTATGTACACAGATAGATAACGGTCAACCCACCCCACCCGTTCAACCTAGACCCTTCCTTCAACCAAAACTCTGGCCTTTGCCATAGCAACTAGCCAAGCGCCAGATAACGAAAACCACAAAAAGTCGAAGCGGCTAAGTATGGCGTCACTGAGTAGTTCAACTGCCTACTCGCACTCTACCTCCCCTCTCCACATCAGCATATAAGACGACACGGTAAAAGCGCTGTAAAAATTGTCAATATATGTAGAAGAAAAAGCTAACACAAAAACATAGCAGAAGCCAGCCAGCCAGCGTCAAAGAGATTCAAGCTTGCAAAATAAGAAGAAGCAGAGCATTTTAACGAGCCGAAGTGACAAGCGCACACACACACTCCACCTATATATGTATATACACAAACACACGAAGCCGGCCGCAGCAGCAGACCGGTTAGGTTAAATTGGATAGGAGGAAAGCGGAAGGGGACAGGAGAATAGCGGGGCAAGAGCAAGCCAAGGGAAGGGGGTGCCATTGCTGCTGCTACTTGCTAAGGCGCGCATACATATTGAATTTTTCTTCTACGTAAACGTAATGAAAATTTCAGCACAAGTTCGTGACGCGATGGATGCGAATTAAGGAGTGGGGAGCGATAAAGAGACGGCGAGGTGGGGATGATCTATGCCTCTGCATGTATATGGTCTTCTGGTTTATAAAATGAAACTTACCCGTGCGAAGAAGAAAAAACTAGAGTAGAAAATCCGTTCAATTGCGCGGCCTGATTGTTGTTGTTGTTTCTGCAGTTGTTATTGTTGTTGTTGCGAGCGCCCTGCCACACTATTTTTTATTTATGCTAATTTTCTAGCAAACTTGAAACACTGATAGTGCACAAAATTTCACTTTTTTTGTGCTAATTATTTTCTAACTTATTTATATGCGTTATAAACCAACACAAACACACTCACGCGTACATGCACACAGACACACACTAATGCACTGAGCGCAATGATGATTTATATATACATGCGCATAAGCATATATATGTAGATTTGTATGTATGTATTGCCTGCTTATTTATCGGTGCTATGTGTTTTGTATGCTTGTACTCTACCGGACCGTTGCCTTTTTTTTAACACAAATACACTTGCACAAATGCTGCTGCCTTCCACGGCTTTCCAATTTATTCTTTATGTATGTGTTTGATGAATTACTATATCATTTTATTACATGGACATTAAAAACATGTTGGTTTGTTTAAGAAGGCATATACATATATGATACACATATGTATGTAATTATATATAATGTATTGCACACACGTTTGTTTTGTTTACAATTTATAAATACCAACTTTTATTATTATTGAAACTGTGTATATTTATTGCATATATATGAAAACTTGCGAGCGGCAAACGAATATATTAATTATTTATGTATTTGTCGTTTGATTTTTTTAGCGCGTTGTTCCGGTGCTCGCTCGTTAGATCACTCAAAGTTATCTAAAGAAAAGCCGTGTGCAGTGCTGTTAAGTTTGTTGCTATCAGTTTTCAGTGTTATCAAATGGTTTACTCAATTTTGGCTCACTCACTTAGTAGTACTAAGTAACACATACATATTTGCAACGGTAGACCTACAGATTTAAACATTTGGAGATGCATCGTTTTGTGTGAAAAATGGAATCAAGAGTTCTAAAATACTACAAATGTTGATGACAGTGACGTACGGAGAGTCTGCTCTATGTAAAACAAAATGTTTACAAGTGGTACAAACTCTTCTAAAATGGCAGAGAAGGTTCCGGACGACGTACCTCGCGCTGGAAGCCCCAGCACATCAATAACAAAAGATATCGTCGAAGCTGTGAAAAAAAATTGTTTTTGAAAATCGTCGAATTACGATAAGAGAGTTGCTGAGGATGTTGGCAAATCAGTCGGCTCGTGTCATGCTCGGGCATGAGACGTGTGTCAAAAATGTTGTTTCGAAACTTCTGAATTATGATCATAAGAAGCGTCGCATGAGCATCACGCAGGAGCTCTCGAATGACATCAATGATTATCCTGATTTGTTCAAAGTCAATGGTTGTTTTCAAGACAAGTGTAACCGACTGCTTAGCAAGTGTATAACGGCTGTGTAACAGTATAAAATGGGTGAGAGGGATTTAGCAGGGCAGGCGCTGGCATCGGTTGAGTTGACGAAAATCTATTGTCGGATTGCGATAAAGATGAGAGAGCTGAGTGATTTGTCTTTTATTATCCGGTGCCAGAAAATTAAAGTGTATGTTGTATTTGTGCAACTGTAAGTAACTGGATGTGTTTCCGACCCTATAAAGTATATATCATTGATCAGGATCAACACCGAAATCGATTTAGCCTTGTCCATCTGTACGAGCACCTAGATCTCGTTGACTATAAGAGCGACAATCATCAAATTTGATATATAGACTCATCTAGTACGGAAGTTTGTTTTAAAATTTTGCCAGGCCCCCTCCCGCTCCAGCAAATTGATAAAGTCATTATATCTCACACAATTTTTATCAGATTTGTATATGTTTATATATAATAACACAGTGTGGGGTCATACATACATGGGGCGGCTAGGTTCCTTAACAGTTGCCTAGCTGAAGTTAACCCTGGTGTTGCAACCTTCACCTCAATAATTTAAGATAATTTAAAAAGTTTACTGCATTGGCACAACACAAAACGATATTTTATATCTACATATCGTTGTTCCTCAAAATATCGCAAAAAACAGTGCTGGCAGTCGCAACCAGAAACGATATTTGCATATCGGTGCTACTCGAAGTATCGCGAGGTATTATTGCTTGTGTTGACAAACAAAAACCAGCATTCAGTTAAACATAAATTTAAGAATTTCGAATTAATTTTCAATAATATTGTAGTCTGCAAGCGCAAGCTATCAACGGGCATCATGAATAAGGCGGAATCTAATCTGGAAATGTTCGCCCCTGAGACCATTTTAAAGACGGACGATGATGCCATGGACGCCGCAGCCTCCGTCGCATCTGCATCTGATCTTAGCGGTGACGAGCTGATATCGCTTGAAACACTTCGCGAATCGCCTGTACAATGGCCAGCACGCTTCCCCGGCATGGAGGAGTTTCTCAACATGAGCGACACGCCGATCCATACATCCAGCGGCGATTATTCACATAACTTGACGAGTGCGGATAGGGCTAAAATGAATGAGCTGGCCGCCATGACACCGGAACAGCTAATTGCTAAGATTCAAAGCATGCACGATGAGATATATCAATTAGGACTGCGCGAAGCCAAGGAAATGACCCGCGGTAAGCTGCTTGGTATTTTCGATGGTGGTCGTCTGCCCAAACGCAAGCAATAAGATACCACTGCCGCATGCCAATGGTCCTGGTGCATGATGACGTTACAGGCGGTGTTTTACCCATTTTGGATGGCTTCCCATGCGTATGAGCTACTTAGCCTACTTTAAAACCGAATGTACACAGGATATGTGTTAGGTATTTACAAATTGAAAGTAGGAAGTATTTAAGTATCCTTAAGGAAACTGCAGGCTTTTGATTATAGAAACATACATTAAATAATGAGTTGATTTTCTGTAAATTTCATTCGATAAGATATAATAATAAATGATTTACATATATATATCCTTAGATATGTTTGTTGTGGGATCAAATACAAGGTTCAGACACATTTGTTAGCAAACATAACTTTTATTTCCACTGAAGCAACGAAAAAAGATAAAAAAAATTATTGAACCTTATTTAGTTGCACAAATTGCTCCCCCTGGAGCTTCAAGTATGCCTTGCGACATTCCATATCCTCCGCTGGCCGATTATGCGGGGTCCAGACAGGCTCGCCAATGAAATACCGACGAGCTCGAATAAAGTTCTAAAAAGGAAGATGAAGTTAACAGGACACCAGGACCATCTATAATGAGTTTAAGACTAACATTCGTGTCCAATGTAAAACGATGATAAATTCCTGCAGGGATTATAATCAGGTCGCCTTTGACCACCTGAATGCGTAGCCAGTTTTCCTCGCCATCGCGCACATCAAAGTAGCCGGAGCCATCCAGCACCAAGCGAATTTCCTCATCCGTATGCAAATGTTCCGTAAAGAATGCTTTCAGCTTGTTGGCATAGTCTGGCAGACACTTCTCCGAGCATGTGATCTACAATTTGAACACAAATATGTATTTGTACCTGCTATCAGCCATGGGTTGTTTTGCTTTATCTGACTAATCTTGCCTCATCATCATAGGTGTAGCCACGCTTGGCCCGCAGCTCTGTCAGCGCGGCATCATTCTGATAGTCATCGGCATTAATCTAAGCGTGATAAGAGAAAGTTAAGAGAAGTTCTTCTTGGGCCACAGCAAAGGTCATGCCTTGAAGTATTCTACGCCAGTTCTGCTGTAGAGATCTGATAACTCCAAGTAAGCCGGAGGATTGCGGTGGTGCTCCAACCGTTGATCACTTTCCTCCGTGTCCTGGAATGACATATATTAGAATTTATAATAAATGATATAATGAATAATAAATTACCATAAACCAAACGCGAACCATTTTTCCAGCTTAATAACTGAGTATCAGCTTTTGCGATGAGCTTTGATCGATACTTACGCTTGTTGTTCAACACAGCATTTCAGTTTCGATATTCAAAGTAACTGCGGCTCCAACTATTGTTAAGGCAGTGCCACGCATATATCGATGGACTTGCATTTTGTCTGGCGGGCTGCCAAACAGCTGTTACGATAAATTCAAAAACTAATGTTACTTCAAACGCAACTGAAATGGAAATTAATTAAGCATCCGATTTATGCAATTCATTGTTGTTTTTATTATATTTTTGTTTTAATATAAAAAATGGCATTTCTTTACTAATATTAATTTTAAATTACTAATTTAAAGTATGTATGATTGCGGCAATTGAAAAATATATATATACATATACAATATATATATATTTGTGTATATATATGCAAGTGTGAAAAATATTTATAATGAACCAGCAAAATCTGCTTCTTGCTTTGCCAATGCCAAAAGTGTCAAACTGACTTAAAGAATAGTGTAATTTATTAATTTTTTTTGTGGATTTTCTCACTTTAATTTTGTTTGTTGTTTTACATTTTGTAAGTTTAAAGCAAATCAAACATTTCAAATTGTTGTTGTTCTGTTTTCATTACTTTGCAAAATTTTACAACAAAGGAAGAAACAATTAACAAAACGATACTAGAATGAAGAACAAAGTTCAGGTTCATGAGGCTGATTCCGACACGCCCTCCTCTTTTCAACTCTTACTCTTCCCTTGCTGTTGCTGATTCGTAAAACTAAGATTTATGCAAAAATAAACTATGAAAAAAGATATATCATGAGTAGTAAGTAGTATATCTCTTACTTTGTGTTGCCATATTCAAGCAAACGTTTGCTAATTTCAGACATACAAAAAAAATTAATATATAATAATCAATATGTTTCTGATACGTATTACATTAGGCTGGCTTAGAGGCTAAATGTACCTAACATATTCATATATATATATATTACCAATTTAGGCTGCGGTATTAATATATATATATATATATATATATATATATAGATTTATATATATATTTTTTGCGTCTGTTAATATATATTTTATTATGCACGAAGCTAATGTTGAGGTTTCTGTGAATTGTTGTTTTACGGTTGTGTTGCACGTCGCGGGGGCAAGCACCTTTATTCTGTTGCCATTCTGATTATGCAGCATCATATATCATCATATATATATGTATGCTATGCATTGCATATACACACTCTTTACGCATATATATATATTTATATTTAGGCATTTGTCATTTTGTTTATTTTAGAATTTGCGTTATGTGAAAACGTAAAATTTAACAAGTTTGTTATTGTTGTATGTTTATTTTGTTGTGTTGCGTGTCTATATTCTGCTGCTGTTGCATTTGCTTGTTTCTTTTTTTCGTTCTTAAGCTGTTCCAGTTGCTGACTGATCCTGATTCCAATCCAATACAATTTGTGTATATATGTATGTTACTCTATTTATTATTATTATCTATAACTTGCTTCTTGCTGTCATCGGTTCTGTTTCCGTTCCTGCTCCAATTCTCGTATGTATTTCAAAATATATATTAAACACAATCAATGTATGTAGGTTTTTTCTGTTTTTTTTTTTTTAGTTTTGTTTTTGTTTTAGTTAATAGTTTAAATGAGGGCTGTTGTTGTTGCTGTTGCGGTAAAGCTACCGTCACATAAGATCGTAGGTAGTGCATATATCTTTGCATTTCTTGTTGCTTTGTTTCCGAGGTAAATGCGGCCTTTTACGATAAATCTGAAAATTTATAGAAGATGGAAAGGATTATTCTAGTGCTGGTGTGATTTTGAAAGTAACTTAGAATCCGAAAACAAACTACTTTAAAGATCCTACAATATATCCTTAAAGCAGGCCCTTAGCCACCCTAAGAACCGAAGCTTTGCATACCCTTGCAGATTCGGTTGAAAAGCGATCAGCATACGTGGAGGCTTCTAAGACTGACACGTTCCCAATTTGATTTAATTCAGGTAAAAAGCAAACAAAAAATTTGGTATACTAAGAGTTCATTCCGAATCGGTCAGTTGTATGGTATCTATATGCTATAGTGATCAGATCTAAATCAACTCAGGTCAGAAGACGTGGATGCTCCTAAGACTTCTGAGATCTTTGTATTGAAACAGACGGACATGGTTATATCGATTCCCCTTGTTAGCTGACCAAGAATATATATACTTTATATAATCGGAAACTCTTCCTTTTAAGCGTTGCAAGCTTCCTGACAAAATTATATACCATTTGGTAAATGGTATGAGGACAGAAAGACGAGTAAAAGAGCAAGGATAAAAGGACGAATCAGTAGAAACAAAATAGGGACTTTTATACAAAGACAACAAAGCGAACCAAGGACAATACCGGATATCCAATACCTTATTTTCTCCCACAAAAACTAATGACTTTTTCCGGTTAATTTTTTGTACTTTTCTAGACTTTCTATATATTGGACGTGGCACCGACCAGTGGATTGTTCTTTGCCTTGTCCAATGTATATAACACCAACTTTCATTGTTTTTTAAACAAAAAAATTACTTTCCCACCAATATTGACCTCGATTTTGACCAACTTGCAAGCGGAAAGCGGTTTCTTAGTGTGCGCCCATTCCATAAACTGTGGCAATTTTCAACATTCCTCTTTCAGGAAAAAGAGATTAATATAGATTAAATAAGTTCGACAACTTACAGCTGGGCGCCGCCTCATAACGTTGCTGTATCTGATCATATGTAAATTTGACAAAGGCATCGTATTGCTCGGCCAGCTTGGTGGTCAGCACGGACTCGTAGCGTTCGCGCAGCTGATCCTCGCGGTCCTTGATCATGCCCTCGCATATGAGCTGCACCTGCTTAAATGTGAACAGAGCCTTCTCGCCGTGACGCAAAAGGCTCAAGGTTGGTGGACTATCGGGGCGGTGGTGTGGGCGTGGACTCTCGGGACCCATTTCAGAGCCGCTGGATTCCGAGTCCTGCATACGCTCCAGCGCAGACGAGGTAATGGGCAACTGTTTGCGTTTGTGCAGTCTTTTGATTTCATTGCACAAATTCTCGGCCATTTTGTCTAAAGTTGAGGACGAGATTAAGATTGAGAGAGGCTTGGTATGAAAGACCAGGGCCACTTACCTGGTGACATCTTGGCCAGGGCGGCCTCTGAGAACGGGCTGGGCTCAGTGCTGTCTTTGGCAAAACGATTGCTGGGCGTGTGCGGCAAGCCTGCTGATGTGCTCGGTCCATGGCCATCCCTAGAAGGTGAGCCGCCGCCGCCGCTCGATTGGCCAAAAGGATTGCAGCGTCGACGTTTGGTGGGGCGCTGGTTCATCGACTCCCAGTCCAAGGCGCGTTTAAGTGTTGCACAGGCCATAGCTATGTTGTTCAAAAGCTAAATACGTATGTTGTATATATATTCCTTTATTCTGCAGTGGTTATGCTATTGATATTTGTTTCGATTTATTGCCACAGTTGCTTATGGAAGCTGGAAGCGTTTTGACTGCAAGCAGAATCAGAGACGGAATGAGAATGAGTAACACATAGCCAGAGACGAGAGACACCTTACAAAAGGCCTACTCTGCTAGCACGCAACTCCCAAAACTGGTTTCAAGGAAAACAGGATTCACTTGAATCACACACACACGCACACCCTCGCATACAAACAGTCAATGGGGGGCAACAGCCACATCCACATGCAAAGGAAAAAGAAAATGTTGCAGCAATTTATGGCGCAGCAGCAGCTGCCGCTGTCGAGCTGCGCAATTAAAGGGAGTGTTGCTGCCGCTGGCTCCGGCAAGGCGTAGCACTACGACGTAGATGTAGATGGAGGACGGACACACATGCACATGCATAGCAATGCAGGCAAGGAACAAAAAGAAGTTGGGCTGCTGCTTTGTAACCCAATGCCAAACCAACCACCAAACTACAACTACAACATAACCAGCAGAAGCAACAAGAACAATCAGGCCGCATTATCCTGAAAATGGTTCTCGTCGAAGCAGCATAGCAGCTGTACCAGCTGTTGTTGCTTTAAACTTAGCGCATGTTTTTATAATTATCCAAATGGTTTGGTTAAATCTTAAAAATGTAGAACTTAAGTTAAAATCACGTTGCTGTTCAACAACCACTAGTAATCGTTTACAAATTAGCTGTCCACCGAAACACACACGCTCATACACTCTGACACACATATGCATGCCTTTTGTATTTCCAACTCATTTGTTAATAACAATAAATGCTTAATACTTTAACGTGACAAATGTGGATAGCAGCGAAGCAACACAAGCAAGCAGCACAAACCGAGAGATTTAGCCAGTATCGGAAAAGAGTGTTGGAAAAAGAGTGTCGGAAAAAGAAAACAAAATGACAGCACGCACACAGTTGCATCAACTGCGACTGTGAGTTGGAATTTAGATTTCATATGAAATTTTTAAAAAATGGTCGTAGAGGCGCATATCATTATCAGTCTTAGCTTTACATTAAATTGCAGCTCCCCAACTCGACTCGTCCATGAAAAGGGCGGTGTATTGAAAGAAATGTGTTGGCGTTTGTTCTTGTTGCTGCACTTCACTTACGTTAAGTTTTATAATTAGGCTTTGTGGAAGTTGAGTTTAAGTATATCCGTCAATTTCTGCACCACTTCACACGCTTATGCTTTATTTACTTTTTTATTGTACTTGTACTTATCGATGCTGGATTTTTTTCTTAGCAGGCACGCAAGTCCGCACGGTTTCGAGTTATTTTGATAATATAATATTAGTTTGTTAATATTGCTTTGTGATTGGATTTTGAGCAGTATTTTAAAAGGCCACTGAATTAGTTTTTGTGTTCTTCGATTTGCCTTACCCTTATGAAAAATGGAAATGGACGACGTGCATTAAGTTATCGTTATCGTGTGCGTATGCGAAATGTATTGTACATAAATATCGCTTAGAGATGAGCTGAGGAGCTTGACGATGGCACGGCAGTGACTTGTTATCACTACACTTGAGAAGTTTTTATATATATTCAATGAATTCGTATTAAATTAAAATATTATTAAAATTTTATTAAAGTATGATTATTAAAAGTTTTTATGAAAGTTTCACATATTCAATCGTTCTTGACCAGCTGTAGGTATTTAAAAAATACTGGAGCATTGAAAATCGAAAATAAATCTAAAAGCATCAAACAGTGATGAACGTTAAGGCGATTTGCATACATAGCGTCAGCTTCTGTTATTTAGCTTAAATAATAATAAAATAATATGTAATATTTTTGCATGACAAGCTAAAATGACAACATTTTACTCTATTGCTTATATATTTCAACGCAGTTCTGAAGCGGTTGTGGTGAGCAGGTCCAAACATCGCTACAAATATCGTTTGAAATTCCCAAAAATATCGCTCAATATTAACAACAACTGACAAAGTAGGAAATAAAAGCAAAGGCGAGCGCTCTAGAATATCGTGCAATTAATATTGTTAAATATTTTTACACTTTTGTACTAAGCAAAAACACAACTTTTGTACGCGTTTTCGCAGTTTACTTTAATTGTCATTCGTAGCAATCATATATATATATTGTAAAACGGCATTAACATTAACTGTTCAAATTTAATTACGTATCCGTCACTGGCAGCGGGACAGCGCACAGACAGACACACAAAGAAGAAAAAGAAAGATCTAAAAATATTTTTTATAGTTGTGAAAGTAGATTTTCGCGAAAGAGAGCTTTAAATTAATCGAAGTGATTAAAAGTTAATTTGCTTCAAAATGGTATTGAAAGTGTACGTCAGCGGCATGTCCGGCAACAAGGAGGTGAGTCTTAAGGGTCGTCGTGGGCGGGGCAGGGAACAGGCCTCGAAAAAAGCGAGTAAAAATGAATTGCGGCTGTCAGTGTCATGTTATTGGAATGTTTGGTCAGCATAGATAAACCAGAGCAATATAAGGAGAAGGGGGAAAGGGGGCTGCTTCGATATGCACTGCAAAATCTATTTTATATATCCGCTCATCTTGTGTTTGTTTTGTACATATGTGTGGTTGTGTGTACAGTCGGAACGTCATCTTGCTAGCGTAATGCTTGGCTCTGCTTGCTCCCCTCCCCCAACAAAAACAGAGAAAGAGAACAGAACAGCAAGTGGGTATTTTGATTCGTGTGTTTGTGTGTTGGTGTGGTGGTGGCAAGAAGCAGCAGCGCCAACGACCGCAAACATTTTTCGCTGTCCATATTAGCATATTTTGTATGTATACGTTTGATGATCTGTGAAGCGTTAAAGAACAACAATTCATTGATCACAGCAACGATAACTCTGCTGCTTCCTCATATATGCGTGGGCAGTGACAACTCATTGTTAAGTTGATTAGTGTGTGTGTGTGTGAGTGGATGATTCATTTGTATTGCAAGCGACTCTCCCTTGCATTGTTTAATTTGCAAATTGACTTGCCAATCAGCACAAAGCACAACATAACGGTCATTGTGCTGGACAACAAAACAACAACAGTTGAGGGCGTGAGCCTGCCTTGTCCGTTAGTTATTGTTGATGTTGTTGAGACGACGTCAGCGTCTCGAAAAAGAACTGTGACAATGAAATCAAAGGAAATAAATAACAAGCTCAACCACACTATCTGTAGATAATTACATTCCCTCCTGCAATGCAATTAGGCTGCCTTATCTTATCAGCGCGTGTGTGTAGGTGGTTTGGGTTGGGCTCGCCGCCAAAGATGATTGCATCTAAGGTTGGAAGCCGGCTAAATGTGCTTTATACCTGCGACAACTGTAATGAATTTTAAATATGTCACATTCACAAACTACATTCCCCTTGGTCTTCGCAGGTGAAGAAACGCCAACAGCGCGTGCTGATGATCTTGGATAGCAAGAACATTCAATATGACACTGTGGACATCACCGAGCCGGGTAAGGAGGGCGAGAAGGAGCTGATGCAAAACAAATCGACCAGTAATGGTGGCACAGTTAGCGACCCGGAGCCCAGACATCCACTGCCGCCGCAGATCTTCAACGATGAGGAATACTGCGGCGACTATGATGCCTTCGACATGGCCAATGAGATAGACACGCTGGAGGTGTTCTTGAAATTGGCACCGGCCGATACAACGGCTGTTAGCAGTGCTTCCATCGAGCTGAAGCAGGAGAACGGCGAAAAGGACAAGGACAAGAAAGAGGAGCAGAAGGAGGGCGAGTCGACGGCTGAGGGGGCTGGCGATGCTGAGGCCTCCAATGGCGAGGCGGCGGATAAAGAGAAGGAGGAGGCGGCAGCCGAGGTTTGAGCTTAAGCAACATTTTTGTACTTTTTCTGTTAACTGTTTGACGAAGCGACAACAACAACAACAACAAACACAGCCTGCCTAGAAGCAACAACCATAACAATAACAATAATAACTGCAATAATAATTATAATAACTTGCATTCATCTACTAAAATGTGGCAACGTAATTTCAAACAGCACTGTTCTTACAGTGGCGGCCAGCAATAATGTTAACAGCAACAATAACCATACAAAATATATGTGAATCCTAACAAACACTAGTTACATAATTATAGTCCCAGCAGACCCAACGTCCGCCTTGCGATTATCGTTTTCGAATGTATAGCGGGACTTAAGCGTATCAAATATTCGCAAACAGATCTGAAGACGTACACAGATATCTATAATCATCTGTATTGATAAATTATATTAGATAAATATATTAGAGAAGCAAAAAGTGCTCGCGAAATATCATAGAGCATTCAAATAAAAAGAAGACCTTAGGGTCTGCTAATAGTTTGTGTCTATGGTTGAGCGTCTACTAATATATTTTGTTTATGTCATCTGTGGCCTCAGTTTACGGCGGTATAAGTTGTTGATGAGTTACAACAAATATTTTGCGAAACTTAAAACTAAATTAGCTAAACCCTTTTGCGAGCATTTTACGTGTTTCTTCAATTTGAATTAAGAAAATATTAATTATTTATATAACACCTGCTCTGTCCGTTTAAGACCATCCATACATTTCATGAATGAGAATATGCCCTTATCTTATTTTAAGTGCATTTTAAGCAACTTCAGGTTTTAAATGGAAACCCAAAAAAAAAAAACAATTTTAAAGTTGTAATTTTTCAAAAAAAAACCCTCCGTTTCTATATCCGTTTGCGAACGTTTTGGCCGAAGTCGCGCTTTGTTGGCTGCTGGTGAGATTGTATAATTCTCTATTTCCTCTCTGTTTAGCACCTACGCTTCTATTTGTGTGTAATAACAAGACAAAAATCTGCATTCTTTTAATATCTTGATTTTTTAAGATAAATGTTTGGCATATGCATTTGGATTGAATTTTGTGACTTAATTTAAATTATTCTTTATAATTCCACACTTGTTTATGGAATTGATTTGATTCAAAGTAACATTTTTAATTTCAGTAAATCCTGATTCAATGGCCAATTGAAATTTATTTTATTTGAATATTCTTAAAGTTATTCAGAATTGGACGTAATAATAACTTTAGTTGCAAAACCCTCCAAATGCGTAGACAAAACACAAAATTAAGTGAGACAATTTTTTTTGTGTTAACACTGAGAAACAAAGACAACTTTTAATTAAAATACATATATATCTATATATATATATTTATTTAACATTAACAATGACACTTAATATATACATACTTACATTCAACACACACTGACACACTCCCCATACATATATGTACTATTATGTATCATTTGATTAATTTGTATTAATACCGAGATTGATTTAAAAAGAAAAATTTACACCGCAGTTTAAGTTATACATAAGCTTAAGTTGGCATTAACTTCAAGTGCTGTAGGAAAGCTGAGCAAATCTGAGTGTTTTTGCGAAAACATTAAAATGCGCTGCATAAATATGAAATAAAAACGAAATATATTTGTATTTACAAAAGAAAATAGAAGGCGTCACTATGTAGGGCTTGTTTTTTTCTAACATGTTCTTCTACTAAACACGTTTTGCCAGCTGCAGAAGCTTAGTCTTGGCGCACTAAACACACTTCTTTAGCCGCAACTTTACTGTATCTGTAACAGCAGCATGTTAAGTAACATTGACTGGTTAACAGTTGAACCGTTATGTATTTAAAAACAAACAAAAATTTCCCTTCAATGCAAGAACAAAGATGGAGAAGATGGCGCTGAACAAAGTGAAGAAAAGGATAAAACAGAAGCGGCTGAGGGCGAGCAAGAGGATAGTGAAGAAAAGGTAAACCGAGACTAAAATGCATGGAAGCAGAGCTCGCAAATAACAGTTGACCGTTTTTCACACGGCCAAACGGCCCTGAATAAACGGAGCAATAGAGAGCACAAACAAATTGTTGTTGGTTGACCGTTTATTTAAAGAGCCGATGTGCAAGGTTCATATCTGTCTATTTGTTCAAAATGTCCGTAGAAAACACTTATTTTGGGACAACGATAAAAGGTCAATGTGCGTTATTTGCGAGCTCTGATGGAAAGTAATGAATTTTCTGATGAAATTTTAACATAAGGCTTGATTTGAGGCTAATTCTGGAATGTTAACAGCTCTGTAAATATGCGTCCCTTAGTTATTTAAGCGAGGATATCACTGATATTGTACACGCGTAAATTTTTATCCTTTTTATCCCACAACATACACAATCACGCCCGCACACACACACACATACACACGCACATAAAATCTAAAATTCAGACTGAAAGCGAAGCCAAAACAGGTGATGATGGATCAGCAGCGGAGACGACATCAGAGAAGGAGAAAGATCAGGCTAAAGATGAAGAAAAGGATAAGGAAATGGAAACGGACGATGGTGAAAGTGAGAGTGAAAGGGCTGATGAAAATGAAACGAACGAAAAAGAAAAGAGTAATGAAAAGGAAAAGCAAACAGAGGAAGCTGCGGCAGCAGAAAAGTCTGACGTAGACACGGCCAAAACAGAAGAAACACTCAAAGAAGAACTGTCAAACGAGGGTGAAGAAAAGGAAACGGCAGCCAAGGAGGACGATGGTGAAAGTGAGAATGAGAGTGAAACTGAAACGAACGAAAAAGAAAAGAGCGATAATGAAAAGAAAATTGAAGAGGAGACAAAGGAGCAAACCGAGAAATCTGTAGCAGCAGAAAAGCCCGACGAAGAAACCAAAGAAACAAGCAAAGAAGAACTGTCAGAAGAGAGTGAGGAAGAGGAAACGGTTGAAAAGAAGGGCGACGGTGAAAGTGAAAGTGAAGGGGCTGATGAAACTGAAACGAATGAAAAGGAAATTGAAGGGGAGACAAAGGAGCAAACAGAGAAAGCTGTGGCAGCCGAAAAGCCTGACGAAGAAACAGCCAAAACAGAAGAAACAAGCAAAGAAGAACTGTCCAAAAACGATGAGGAAAATGCAGAGACTAGCAGCAAAGCCGAAGAACCAGTAACAAAGGAAAATGACGATGAGGAAGAGAGTGAAAAGAGAGGAGGGCGAAGAAGAATAACTGTGACTTGCCTTAAAAAGAGTCAACGAACGAACGAAATAATATTTTGCACTCCCACCAATACATGATCCTTACACCCACACACATAATAATTATACACATTTTAGTCACAAAATCATGTAAATAAATTTGAATAGAACACAAGAATCTACTAATCGCCAAGTAGAGCCGGTGTTGGTTGAAAAGAAAATGTAAAAAAAGTAAAAACTATAATATAAAAGCATAAATCTTTTAATACAGCAGGTAAGAGCAGCGCTATCCAGCGGAGAGCATAAGCAACATGAAGAGAGAGACACAGCTACAGGCTTACTACTCCAGAGCGAACGAGCAGCCGCTACGCAGTAGTAGAAGCCAAAACTGTAGCGAGAACGAGGGATGACGACAGATTAACAAGATTTTCAAAAATTTTTACTTTTACGACAATTATTATATCTATATTCTTGCAGAGGAAGGGGGCTTAACAGTTTTTGTTTCGATATTTGTAACGCATAAACGGAGGCTCTGAAATATTTACGAAAAGAAATCTATACAGTAAGCTGGGGAATTGTCAGAAGATCGGATTACAATATCATATAGTTGCCATTCTATAGACTTTGTTAAAGTGATCACTTAGATTAAAGACTTTTGCTATATTATATAGCTGGCATAGTTTAACTGAATCAGCATTTGGTTTTTGATTGTCATTGTGGCGAACTCATTTTACATCAATCTTAAGAGGCATCTACTTCGTTCTGCCAAACGGAATGGATCTATATATTATTTAGCTACTAAATAACTGACTTTTAAACATGAAATATTATATCAGGGAAATGTTATGTTCTTTATCGAAATAAGTTGTAATTTCCAAGTAGTTCTTGAAGCGAAATTTGTTCTCTAAAGCTATCCGAAGATTGTGGCCAAACCTTAAATTTAAGACTTTTCTGCTATTTGCTGCTTCATAGTGAGAAGAAGTGGGTCAAAAATACGTCGTCCGTTGGACTTCAAATAAATAAACGAGCTTAGCCGAAAAACAATCGACGCTTTTCAATCCCTACTACTGACCTTAAGCTTGCTAAATACACAACGTTTATTTCCAACATATAGGAGATTAGCAAATTAGTATGAGATGATATTGTACTGTCTGTGTAGGCATAAAATTTGGTAACTTAACATTATCTGTAAAATTAATATGAGAGAACTATGTTAAATGATAGAAGTACACAGAGTAAAGAAGATGATAGAAGGATATCATCCTGAGAGTTGATAAATGAACGATAAATGCAAATTAGCCTGAAGCGTAGGCTGGGCGGTGAGAGACACTCCAGCCTGAGTGTTCGCAGAGGGGGCGGGGGCTTCAGAAACAAGAAAGAATGAACAACTTTAGCATGGAGAGTGCCTTTGTTAGAAAAATAAATTAATCGGAAAACATCAAGAGAATCCCTGCGCGAAGTGAAGTCGGCAATTGTAATGGAAGAAGAAGAGTTAGTGTTCCGGGCATAGAATATATTATCGATCTTCGTCATATATATAAGAAAGTTTTTTGTTATAGTACGTGGGTACTTCTCTGCAAGGATATCCAATCTTCGTCTACCCGAAGTTAGTCTTCCTTTCTTGTTTAAGGATTTTTCAGTTACAAAGAATGTCCAATACGACTCATACTTGTTTTTTTTTGTATCCAAAAGTTAATGAAATATACAATAAAATGTATAAATTATTTTTAGTAAAATGTATTGTTGTTGTTTTTTATTTGTATTATTTATCTTCCTCTGCTTCTGCTCTCGAGTTTCCATTTTTCTTTTTATTTTCATTATAAAACTAGCAAAAATCATTTACTAAAATAAAGGAAAACGGGTTCAAGGTCCTGTTGTTTTTGTTGGTTTGCTGTCGAAAGGGACAGCAGGATAATCCACACACTGCAGGATTGCATCCCCGCCTTGTCGTCAAAATTTTAATCGCTATCCTCCTCGTCGGACGTGTCCGTTGTGTAGTCGCTCAGATTCTCCTGCTGATCATTATGCTCCGGCTCCGATTCGCTGAGATCCCATTGGGGATGATCTGTCGGTGTTGCGGGCGCCTTCTGTACGTCCAATTTAAGCTCTTGTTGTTGATCCATGCCTAAATAGGAATCTGTAATAGAAAGGAGAGATCGATCGAGAGATTAGTTAGTTGTAAATTGTGGCTCCGCTTTCGTCCACTCACCGGATCTCAGGCAGACCGTAAAGGTGTAGACACCGGGCCAACGCGGTGCCGTAAACTTCAGCTGAATCTCCTCTTTCTCGACCAGATTCGTGACATGGTAGGGCGCCGTGAGCAGGGTGCGCGACCTGCGATCGCATATGTAGGTCCACCAGTATTCCTGCTTCTCCTCGGGAAAGTAGGGACAGTGGACGGTGTGCGACATGCGGGACTTGCCCTCCAGACGTTCGCGTCTGTTCAACTTCGACTGCAGCCGGTCCCATTCCTCATCATCGTCGTCGTCCAGCGAGGAGTTCCTATTGTTTTGCTTCTCATCATCATCGCTGGCCGAGACGCCGGCAGCTGAATCCGCAGCATCGCTATCCGAGTCCGCATCCGAATGACCGCCGCCCGCCGCCGCAGACTGATCCTCCGTGGCAGCAGCAGCAGCAGCAGCTGCATTGGCTGTTGCCTTCGCCTGCACCACCTGCGTCTTCTTCTTCTGATTGTTGGCTGGCTTCTTGCCGCCCTTGCCTTTGCCACCCTTGCGGGGTTTGGCCCAGGCCGAGACCTTCTTCACTGGCACAGCTGCGGCGGCGGTTTCATCATCATCGCCTGCCTCTTCATTGGCCTCATCGTTGATGCCCTGCTTTTCAGGCGCCTTGGTGTCACCAAAGAGCGACTTCATATCCTTGCGCTCCAGGGTCACAGTGACGGTAACAATGGCACCGGCGGTGACCACATTGGTGTTCTCATCGTCGATGACCTCGCAGCGGATGGAAAAGTCAATGAGCGGCATCTTGCCCAGCACCTTCATAATGTTCTCATACTCAAAGTCCGACAGATTCTTAAGCAGCTGGCGGCTCTCCTCCGGCTTTAGCTGGGCAAACTGTTGTATGTTCTTCACATGCCGCTTTTTGTTCATGAAGTATATGTGCTCCTCGGTGAGATGCGGCAACATGAGCAGCGGCGACTTGTACTCCCACAGAGCCTGGATGATCATCGGCGACATCCGCATGCAATTCTCGATCGTCTCGATGCTGGGCAGGCGGGGCACGCGTCGTGCATAGGCCATCATCACCAGCTGATGGACGCAGGAAACCATCTCCTGAACCAGATACGGACACTTCTTCACAATGAACTGTCGGTCCTTTTCCAGCGTGTCTTCGTTGAGAGGAATGCGTGTGAGATGGGCGTGCAGGAGTGCGCGCGCCTTAATCGAATACATGCGGCAGAGTGGATGCTCCTTGCACTTCTCATTCAGATGCTGCAGCTGGCGAATGAGCTGAGGGCGGAATGAAAAGACATGATCATTAGGATAGAAACTAAAGATGGGCTTGGGAAACACAGTTTCCCATTTCAATCCCGACGGCTTCCAACAAGATAGAAACACATGGGAGGCAGAAAACACATTTAAGATGGTACTCACCGATGGCACTTCATCATTATCCGATTGCCGCTCCACCACCTGCGAGTTGTGACGCTTATCGAACTCCAAACTGGCCGCCAGCACCATGAGCGCGCGCCTCAGCAGCATGTGCGGCGTCTTATGGATGAAATAGAAATACATCTGAGTGGTGTCCAGTAGCACCTTGTCACCGCTGAAGCGTATAGAGCGATACCACCACACCCCCACCGCCGACGGCATTGCCACCATGAAGACCAGTCCGTACAGACCCAGTACCCAGACGCTATTCTCCTTCTCCACGATCCACGAGGGTAGCGCAATGCCAAAGGACGTGGCACCGGGTCCATCGGGATTTCCATACTTCTCATAGTTCTCCTTGGCCACATCATCGGTCAGCGCTTGATAGGCCTTGCTGAGCATCATAAAGGACTTCTCATCGCCCGTCTCCTTGTCGGGATGCAGCACCTTGGACAGTCTGTAATAGGCCTTCTTAATCTCTGCCTGCGTGGCCGTTGGTGGCACGTTCAGTATCTCAAACGGATCAAAGCTGGCCATCTCATATTCAAACTGTGAGACTCGATACGTTAGGAACAGAAGCAGGGCCCAGCCTAGCACTATAAGCAGCATGATGGTCCCCGATTTCAGACAGCGATATGGCTCGGCATTGGCCAAAATGGTCTTCTTCTTCTTGCAGTCGGCACATTGACATTCCTCTTTTAACTTTGAGGGATCTAAAATGGGAATAGAGGTAAGCAACAAAATCTCAACTGTTTGTCCCAAAGAGCACCGTGTCTGCATGTGTGTGTGCGCTAGTGCGTTCCAATTGTAAAGTTGAGCTCGACTCATGATTTGGTAGAGTAGGTGCAGGTCCGTTACTCGACCACAAAATGAGAGCGAGCAATTAGACGTCACACGAGCTATTTTTGGGCTACACTTTGCGAATTTTTGACAAATTTTATACAACTTCGTATATGATAAAAAAAAAAAATAAATGCGATATTAAAAACTGCACACAAATTAATGTTTGCAGTTTTTGTCATTTAGTTTCCTTAATTTGAATTAAATTTCGGCTAAAAAATATGGAAATTAATGCTTTGGCCAGGCATCAAATAATTTTTTTAAGGATTAATAAGAAGTATTAACAAAATATTGCATATTTTCTTTGTATTTTAGTTTCCTTATGAAATTTCCTGCGAAATTCAATCAGCGCAGCTTGAAATACGCTCTTGTGACGTCACGAAAGAGTATCGCTGCTGTAGTCTAACTGCGAAATGGTTGGACGTGTTGTTGTTGTTGTTCTTGAAGTTCGCAGCTTTCACCAATACGTAGACGCAGTGCCGCTGGCTGAGGCCTGGCTTTGGCTAGTCGTCGCTGTCTTCGCTGACGTTGTTAGAATAAATTATTGGAACGTGTCCATTCCCATTTGCAATGGCAGCAAGCGGAAAACATACACACTTTGAGTGGGAAAAGTACAAATACACACACAGCACACAAAAATGCAATACACCAGCTCTCACATACACAAGCTTATACACAAACTCTCCCGACGGGCGGTAGGTGTGACTTGGGTAGGGGGTAGGCGGGTTATTAGTGATTATAATCTTGCTAACGCTCCTCTTTCTTTTTACGTGGCCAATAGTAGATCGTAAATGGTATTAATATTAACGCCAAGAACGATAACACAAAGTAGTAGAACGTGCCGCCGCTTTCATCGTATTGAAACTTTTGACCCGCCATTGATGATTGTTGTTGATGTTGATGCTACGTCTGTTGCTAGCTTATAAAATTATGTATATATATTTACAAAAGATTATCTCCCGGCGTGCCCTGCACGTTTGTTCAGTTGCAGTTGTTGCTGTTTTCGTTACAGCCTGAGACTGACCCAGACAGGGTGGCGGTGGTGGGGCCCAGCTGGTGTTTTTTCTTTCGCACGCTTTCCGTATTGTATTTGTTTTTAATTTTCTTTTAATTGTTGCACATTTGCGTTAAAACACTATATACGCCTTCCGTCGAATGACACGTATGGATGTTGATATCAACGACATATCGATAGTTTTCGACAGCTGTTCGATATATACACGATATTTTAATGAGCCATGCAAAAAATACCACACAATTAGGTAACTATCGATATAAATCTTTGGAAACGAAGGGTTAGTTTCAAAACGTAAAATAAAAACGAGAAAAATTACACAAAAAAATACAACGGCGAATACTAATGTTTTTGATATAGAAGTGAGCAACAATCAAGCAAATCACGCCTTCACAGTGATGGCTAGAGTATATGTATTATTATATATTTTAAGTTTTTCTGATCTTTTTACTTAGATCCAAAATTTTAATTAAAATTAAAATACCTATTTCTAGTAAGACCATCAGTTTTAGAAAAAGACTAGGTTTTTGGCTGTATTAATCGATAACAGACTGTAAACCGAACAGATGATGTTCGCCTATTTATTTGAAAGGTGTTATTAGTGTTTACAGCATAAAATCAACGGCTGGGTCTTTAATTGGAAATACAAAAAAAAAACACCGCTTTCCACTTGTTTAGTTTAGTCCAAGTCCAACCGCTGCACCATTTGCTAACCAAGCGCAAATTCGCTGTTACGTCACAAATAACAAATTGGTAAAGAATTCGTGCGTGTTGCATTTGTGTATGTGAATGTGAGTGGGGGAGTGCGGAAAAGCGTGTAAGATTTTCCAACAACCCAGCGTGTTTTCAACTTACACTTAAAATTAATGTCTGAAAAAGCACGCACAAAGTAGTCGCCGCCTGGAAAGTCATACTGCCTTAAGGACTGTTTGACTTGTTCTCCTAACACATATTCATTTCTAATTGTGATTCGTAGGAAGTAAGTTCTCTAGTGCAAAATAATTCAATATTAAATTTGTATAATTTTAACCTAATGTAAAATCGGAACACAACCAAAAACCAAAACCAAATAACAACAAACCAACAACTTACCAACTCAACAAACTAACTTCCGTCGATTGAGTTACCGTCGTCATCCGTTAAACAACGTAATTGAGTAATAGCCAGAAAAACCAACGTAACCTGCTACGTAAAGCGTAAAAAGAAGAATCCAACTGAGCAGACGACATTGCGACTTTCATAACGGTGAGTTTTACAAGATTCTCTAAATGCGGTTGTGCGTGCAGCGTGTGTGAAAAAGGGAAAGAAAATTCTAATGTCAATTCCTGCTGCAACTCGTTTTATCAGTGTGAATGTCTGTGTGTGCGGAAAACTTGGTACTTGTGGTAGAAAAACCTGAAAATCGAAACCATGAATTGGGTCAGTGTGTCAGCCAGAGCCAGCAAAGCTCTTTTTTATTAGCTCTGGCTTTGGCTTCGGACTAAAACGTGTATTCTTTGGCTGCCTGCCGTTGTTGTTGTTGCTTTTGCTTAGCTGATTGCTAGTTCTTTGATTTTGTTCTCTTCAGCATCTTCGGCGTCTGTATGTGTGTGTGTGCTTCGTCTAATTGTCACCCGCGCGTGGTTTTTCTTTTAGTTGAGTCTACCAGCTCGCTCTCCCTCTAACCTCTCTCACGATTTCGTCTCATTCGTGTTGGTTCGTTTTTCGGTCGGTCGTTTCGTTTCACCTGATCTTGCCACATGCACTTGCTGATGCTAGTACGGTGCGTGTCACTTCAATAGCACAAACTCGCATATCTTTTGTGACAAGTGTAAAAGGCTGGTGTGATTATTAATAATAATTACTTTTAAGTGATCGTGGGCTATAATTTCCTTTCAAGGATCAAATGGAATGTTTTAAAGAGACCCAATACTAAAAGAGCTGATTTCCATTTATATATTTAAATGAAACATAATTTATATTTAAAAATGAGTATTAATTTTACTATACACAAGATCAAAAAAAAAAAAAAAAAAATATATATATATATATATATATATACTTATTTAAGTGAAATGCATTGTAGCATGTATTTCTAACTCTGCTTATGCTCCTCTGTCTAGCGTGCTTTTCTCTCTTTATCTTGATTGCTCTCTTGATTTCGAAACAGCCAACACTTAAGCAGTTGACTTTGTTGTTGCTTTGCCTTTTCTTTGTGATTTTGTTTGTTAATGTTTGCTTATAAAATTATTAGCAGCTCGGTCTAAACTGCTAAATGCGTTGTAAGGTCGTGCTGATGCTGCCGCGATGTTGCTTGACCCAATAAATATGCCTGAAAAGGAGGTGGAGCAACCAGAGTGTGTGTGTTTGAAGGAGGGGTTACCTCGCTCGCTCACATTTCCCGCCCCATTTAACACACGGTTTGTCTTTCAACCTCAGGGAATTGTGATTTATTTCAAAGTTATTTATTATACAATCAGCCCAAAAGCAAACGCAAAAAACAAACAAGCCGAGACCCAAATATATATATATATATACATTTTTTTTTAGCAGGATGAAGGAAGGTTGAGCAACGAAAGCCGAAAGAGCGAACGAATGTATACACGAGCGTATAGGGATAACTGTTTCAGGATACAGCTCGGCTCTATTATAGGTTGCTGGTTTACTAGTTAACTAGGGCTGAGCTCCTCGGCTTGCCTTGGCTCTCCGCTGCTCTATTTCCTGTCTCCCACGCATACACTTGCCAGTGGTGTTTGCGGGGGCAGCTGACAGCTAAGAGAGAGCAGCAAAGAGAGCCGGGTTCAAGAAAACTGCAGCTTGGGGGTTGCTGCGCTCTCAGGCTCTGGCTCGTTTTCCCGCTCGTATTGTGTTCGTCTATGATTTTTGCACTTAAGAGCAGAAAGTGGCTTTGATTTTTAGTTAATACACATGAAAGATACAAAGTCCGCTCGATTTCCTATCAAGTTTGTCACTGAAATACGTTAAAAGACTTGAAGATTTAAATGAACTAAAAGTGTGGTCCAGTTTTGAATGAAAAACATTCTAAAATAGTGATGACTGCCAAATATATTGTAATCTGAATCATTCCTATAATTTTGGTGAGCTCATTTAAAGGAGCCATTTGAATGGTGTCGTCTTTAGATAGGTCTTTTTACGATAGATTGGTCAGATGTCGCAACTTGATTGATTGTGATTTCGGCTTAGTAAACGTTAGAACAACCATGGCAAAATTTATAAATTTTCATATAGTATCCCTATTGTAAGGGTATACAAAATTCGTTGCAGGGCAATCAGATTTTGCCAGTGATATGATATTGTTGTCGTTGTAGTTGTGTGTGGGGTAGGTAGAGCGGGATGTTGAGGCTGGCAATGACAATATGCGTGGGAGGTCACCCCACATTTGCATATCACGCTCCCTCTTTTGCGCACACGATTCCCATGGCTACTCCAGTGGGGGGTATATAGGCTGAAGGGTATTCCCCAAGCCAGGCTAACCTATATAATATTTTGAGCGTATGTTCATTTTTAAGTCGGACATGTACACAATGTTTGTGGCAAACTTGAAGATTCCTTGAAATACATATTTGTTCTTTTTTTTTGTTTTTGAAAATTTTCAGCATCAATCAGCATCGTCATCGGCATGCTTTCATTGTTGTTTCTGCTGCTGCTGTCGCTGCTGTTGAATTCAACATTAAGTATACGCATCAGTGAACCCAATTTAATTATCATGATTGTTTTATTTTTTCTTCAAACATTAATGAAAAACTTCACAAACAGATGAGCGGAGCGTATGGAAAATGAGGGAAACTCTACACTCATGGCCAGGCAGATTTTTCATTTTATTTGAGCGGAGGCGGGGGCTTATTATGTAATCGAGTTGATAAAAATGAAAAGACACGAGGGTTTTGGGGAGTGGAGGAAAAGAAAAACAAAAGCCATGACCATTTTTTTATCAGCACTAAAACATAAACAACAACAACTATGAAGCACTTTAAAGTGCAGCGTAGCGCAAAGCAAAATTGACTTTTATTCTATGTATTTACCTACGATTTGCTGTTGTTGTTGCTGTTATTGTTGCTGCTGCTGTTGTTGTTTGTAGCCAAAAACCCAAAACGAAAAGCAATTAAGTCGCCATGGATCATTGCACAATAAGCTAAAGAATCAAAAGCAACAGCAACAAAAACAACAAACTATAATAAAAACAGCAGCAGCAGCAGCAGCAGTGGCAACGACATAACTGTGTTTGCTTGCCCAGCCATGGCCCACACTGGCAAACGCACACTCGCAGTCCGTCAACTAGCACAGTGGTTCAAACTATATTTGACTTTGTGAATATTAATTTCATTTGAAATCCAATCTCCTCAAAGACATAAGTAGCAGCTCATTACAGACTTTCCGAAAAGTAAAAATATGCTGCTGTATTATTAATCACTCTGACCTAGAGCCAGCTAGACAACAACCAATTATATAAAAGGCTTCAAATATCGTATGTCATCGTCTTGTTCCTATAAATCTTTAATAACATGTAGATTTGGCGAAAACTTTATTTCGGAACCCGAAAATACTTTCGGAGCTGATGGGCATTTATGTATCGGACGTCCAAAGTCAACTTAAAAAAAAAGAATTTCTTGTCAATAAGAATACATGCATTACTGAAGGGATTTCTTTCCATCACTCGATCAAACCCATCTGTTAATTTCAATTTAATAATCAGAATTTTTACCTGCATTTTTATTGTAATTTTGCACC
This sequence comes from Hirtodrosophila duncani, assembly GCA_037043425.1. Classification (NCBI taxonomy): domain Eukaryota; kingdom Metazoa; phylum Arthropoda; class Insecta; order Diptera; family Drosophilidae; genus Hirtodrosophila; species Hirtodrosophila duncani. The sequence goes on along the minus strand of JBAMBM010000793.1, from coordinate 2,242,981 downwards.
ACAATACAGGCGTGTTCTCCTCAACTCTAATCATTAAGTTTTTTGTTGTGTGTGTATGTGTGTACTGCGGAGAGGGGCAGGTGGCTAGTTGGGGCGTAAAGTTAGCTGGCAGCGGCTAACTTGCTTTACTTTGCCTTGCCTTTAATATATAGGCCAAATATGTAATATCGCTAAAATGTGTTTATTGTAATCTTTTCACACAGGCACATACACACGTGCACGCAGAGACAAACACATATATGACATTACATTTGATACTCTTTCATACACACGTGCATTGTGTGCATCCCTTCTAACGTTTTATTGTTGTTGTCATTCTCATTCGCTGGTGAGGAGCTAAGAGAAACAGAGAACTAAGAGAGCAAAAGAGCGAACAACGAGTTAATGCTTAGTGGGGCCCCCCATTGGGGGTATTGTTGTTGTTGTTACTCTTGCTGCTGCTGCTGCTGTTGGGTCGCTTCGTACGACTTCGTTGGGGCAGCTGCTGGCAGCGTGTGTTTTCTGGCTTTTGAGTCGTTGTTCTACCGTCGTCGTGATTGTGCCTGCTGCCGCTGACAGATTCTTCTTTAAGCCAAAAAACACATCGTTACGTCGTTACGTCTCTGCTCGTAGTCGCTGTCGTTGTGCGCGTTGCGTTATAAAAATTTTCACAAAAATACAAACAAAATAAAAGTAGCAAAAGAAGGAAAAAGCATTGCTGCTCGCAGTGCGGAGTCAACGAGTTTTGTGTATGTTAGACGACATTTTAGTCACTGTAAATACATGTGTGTGTGTTTGTGTGTTGTTTGTTTGTATGTGTGTGCCAGTTTTTCATGCGTTCTGTGCAACAACAATAACTACAACAACAACGAGAACAAGAACAACAGTTAACATAGCTAGCTGCCCGTTGAGTTTTGAAAACATTTAAACTGCGTTTTTTTCGCCAAAAAAGCCATTAAGAATCTAAAAAAAAATAAAGAAAGCAAGAATGTACTTTAAGTATTTGCGGCGGCCCAAAAAGTCAACGACAGAGTCAACCATAATAAAAAAAATAAATATATATATAAACATATATGCATATGTTTTAATGTTCTTAGTTATGTATAGCTATATGGAAAATTGTGTGTGAATGTTTTGGCTCGAAGACTTGGTCAAGACCAAGTTGTTTTGTTAGTCAATTTTCTTACGAAAAACATTACGGCAGCAGCAGCAGCAGGGAGAAAAGGGAGCCGCAGCAGCAGCAGCAGCAGCAGCAGCGGTAGTAAAGCGCGTTGTGTAAATGCGTGACATATAGAAATTTTGGCTTTTATGAGCACAGGGAACTTGGCCAAAAGAAGTCGAGAAAAATTGTAACAAATTTTTTGTGTATACCAAACACAGCAGGCAAATCTCCAGCTACTGTTACGATACGCACCCTGCCTCGTCGCCCGCACAACACCCCGCTCCAAATGCCAAAAGCGCCACTCACACAAAATAGTCACAGTTCTACAGTTATATATCGACACAAGGCTCTCTGCTCCTGCTCTCAGCTGCTACTGCTGCTGGTACGGCTTGCTGCCTGCTTGCCATTCCTGCTCTTCTGCTGGCAATCGTCATGCCTGCCCGCCAGCCTTTTCGCACACGTTGCGTATACGTAATGGCAGCATAAACATCAGCACTAGGAGCTCCCACACACTAGAGTTGTCCTTATTGCCTCAAATCTTAGTTTAAATTTACATTTTTCACATTTTTCAAACAAATGCACACACACATGCATATACTTCCCTTGGGCCTTTTCCCTTGTCGCGTGAATTGTAAAATTTCGCTCAAATACAAGAAGAAAAAGTGTTAAACGTAAAAATTATGCAAAATAAATATTAAAGCTCACGCGTTTCCCCAGCAAACACACAAAAAGGTGCTAATATAATTTTAAGCAGCCATAAATATATAAATTCAACCAAGCCACAAAAATTATTGAGCATAGCCAATTGTTAAAAAAAAGTTGAAAAAATAAAGCACAAAATAAAAAGTCATATTCAAATAAGCGCAGCCGAGCAGCGGAAAGTTTTTCAACAGCTTTGTAAGGTAACAAAAAATCGTTTGGCTAGAGAAAAAATATTATTATACATATATATGTATGTATTTTTAGTTGCATTCTTTTCTCTGTGTGTTTAAAATGTACAAATCACAAAAAGTGTCGCATAAAGTGTGGGGAACAGAAAAACACGAAACGGAAAATATATAACGAAATAAACCCACGCGGTGGCGTCGGCGGCGGCGGCGGCATCGTTGAGCATCGAAATAAGAATAACGTAAAAAAGATTTGTGGGCAGACCCATGAGGAACGGTTGCCCGGGGTATGGGAAATGAGCATTGCTAGACAGACAAATACAGCATCGTTTTGCCAATGAATTTTCTTTATACATACGACGCGACGTCAGTAAATTCTACTTATAAGGGGTGTTCGCATTTAACCAAAATATACCAAATGAATTGCAATTCAATATCAGGGCTGTTTTGAAGTTCAATTCCGACAGACATTAGGAATTGGATTGCTGTTCCTGAGTAGTTCCTAAGCTAAGCGTTACCTAATATATGTTTAACCGAGCCCTGCAAATGGAAATCATGCGGCTTATCAGTTACTTTTTCTATTCGTTATTTGTAAACCATTTGTTTTTGATACTTTTTGAGCTGAGGTTTCCCTGCCTCAATTTGCTATTTCTAATTTCCTTTGATTTGGTAATACATATATATAAAAAATCTAGGAAGATCATGATTTGGTAATACACTATGGTAATACGTATCTTGAAAACTCTTGTTTTATGGATGAAAAATACTGATTTCACTGAAATTCTAGAAAGTTTAAATGCGAAATTTGTCTTAAGTATGTTTTATGAAGTTGGTTTGATCGTTTCTTAAAGTAGATCAATGAAGTTGATACTTAGGATCAGGTTAAACAAGGTGGCATTGCCAATAACTCTAAGAAGCTTTTGGAAATGTCTTGAAATTGTAAAAACTTCTGAATGTTTCTAGGATACTAAAGAAGATTTTAGAAGCTTAAAGATTTTTAAGAAAACTTCCAACAGAACTATTGAGCCCTCAACAAACTTCTGAACAATAACATATAACATCTTCAATATCAAGAGGGTCCCTCTTGATGGTTAAGTTTGATCAGAGAAGACAATATCACAGCCGTCAAAGTGCTGGTATGAAAGAAAGAGTTTGGTAAACTTGATGTCGCAACACTTTGTACTAAGGCATTTCTAGAATTTTCAGTCTCAAAGTGAATTGTACTTAAATAATTCTAAAAAGAGTCTAGAAATTATCTCCATTGAAGAAATAAACTCTTGCAGTGAGCACAAAATTATCTTGAATTCTGGCCTTAAATTAAGAATAGAATTTTCATACTTCAAGTAAGCAGAAAATATCTACATATTATTACTCAAGTTACTAAAATCCTTTATAAGTAACCATCCAAATCACAGCATGCTCTCCAGGAATTCTCAATGTCAACTTTGGCCTTCGCTCCTAAGACCCATATGAGCTTTATTTCGTGTTAAAGTAGCTTTACTCAGTTTGCCTTTCGTGCTACTGTAATCTCTGTCTAGCTTGGGCGCCTTCCCATAAGAACAGCACCCTGTACATAAATCTAAAATTATAATGCGCGCCTCTTTTGCCCATTGCTTCAATATTCATTTTCTTGTCGCCTTTGCGTTTTGTTCGGGTTGTTCTTGTTGTTGCTGTTGTCGCCTAGGCTACAAGTGAAATTTCTGGTTACTTTAGAGATTTTATTCTTTATAAATCAAAGAGCTCAAGTACTTTGCGCCGTACATATTCATACAGGCGGCATATATTTAATACATACATAGACATATGCACATGTACACACACACACAAAATATATATATATGTGTTTTCATTTAAATTTTGTGGCAAAAGAAGCTACTTTTTGCCTTTTTGGCTCTTGTGCCAAAATAACAGAAATATATAAATATATATATATCGCGTCACAGCGCATCGCATCGCATCGTATATAAGAAAATAAGTAGCGATTTTTGGCGACAGCTGTTCTATCTCGCTCTCCCTCTCTCATTGTGTGGGCTCTGAGGCAGGGGCACGCCCCCTCAGGCTGTTGGCCATAAAAGTATAATGGCTGGCTGCTATAGCTGTGATTGTGACCATGCTATCGGAACGGCTTGTGTTGTTTGGGTATGGGTATGGCTGCCAGGATATGCTCGTACAATATTTGTTTGTTTTTTTTTTTTTTTTGGTTTGGCCAAAGATGGCATAAAACTCATAAACAGAGCCAGCGGGAAATCAAAGTTCACATAAGCGAATTATGCCTGAAGAAATCAGCCGCAGCAGCAGAACCATCAACAAAATCTGTGCCAATGAAAACGTTTCGGGAAGGCGATAGAAATGTCTTTTAAGCAAAATTTGCGTGAGCATCAAGGGGGGAGGCGGAATGGAGCGGCTGCATAACTTTGACATTCAGAATGAAAGGATTAGGAGTGAAAGATGGTATGCTTGTGCTTGAAAGTGATATAGATATAGATACAAATATTATATATATATGTGGCACATGTTATATATATATATATATATATGTGGTTTCTTTGAGAATTTGGCAGTAAATATACAATATTTGAAAAATTCGAATGTGTAGTTTAATAATCAATATAGTAAATCATTCGAATCAACAATTTTATTAGATCTTTGTGAACAGTTTAAGCTTATTAAGACTCAGTGAATAACTTACATATGCACATATCAGCAATAGATTTCAGCTAGGCTCAAAATTTTAAAGCAAAGATTCCAAATTCGACTGAGATTTATGAGAGAAGAGAGTTATGTTGTCAAATATTGGAAGCTCACGGTTTGTTCTACACTTGTGAAGGGATTATTTCGCTTTCACGCTTTTCAGTCTGCATAATTCTCACTTTTCTCGTTTTTCAGACTGCATCATTCCCACTTGATTCCTCCTTCAAATGTTACGTATTTGTAAATTTACACTTCATATTAATTTTTCGATAAAAAAATGTTTTATAAATTTGTTAACGTCTTGAAATAAACAGTTGAAAACAAACGGGTTAGCGGAAATACTTTTAGGAGTCCGTCGGATTCCAAAACTTTGGCCGCATCTTACTGTATTAGAAAATAGCGCAAAATTCATAATAAAAACCAAAGATAGTAGCTTAGCCTGACTTTACAGACTGTTTCAATCATCAGAAGTCGTAATGGTTGGCGATGAGTATGAATGGTTGCTGAGAGGAATCATAAGACATTTGGAAGAGAGAGACAAGTCAAGCCTATTTGTTTTCTTGCTATGGAAGCACACATTAGTGTGCTCTCTTGTCACTGCTCTTTAATATAGTAAAAGTGCAGACCACAGACAGATTCGGAATTTCATCATACTCTTTCTGTAGTCGCGCTCTCCCGCTCACTATTAGGATAATGTAAGATTACCATCCAAAGCTTAACAAACCATATTCATTTCTATAAATATTGACCAAATCTTGCAACATACAGTCCTACTCCCTACATATCTATTGATATAAATAAAGACTACCAATAATAAGTTTATGATGTTGTGCCGATAATTCGTGAATCTTTCAGTCAATCTTCACTAAATGGATTATTGCGATGGGTTGATTTCCAGTTGAACATTTCAATGTATGTTTGTGTTGCCCAAGAAAGTGTTGTTTGATGGATGAAGTCCTTCAATCGATTCGAAGTGATTCAATATTCAGTTATATAGGCGGCTTTTAGATATAAATAGTTCTCAAATTGATTCAAAAACTGGGTCAAAAGCGAGTGGAAACGCACTGCCCTAAAGATAACCAAGACACCGAAGAATTTGCCGGACAGCTCGCTGCTGGTTTCACATAAAACGCCTCTAACAGCAGATTGTCATTCGGTGCTGCTTCAATTTGCATATAGGCCTAGCTCGCATTTATGATGCCTACCTATCCATATCCATTGCCCATTGAACTTCAGCTATACGGCCCACGTGCAAACATTGGTGACCATACCAGGCCAAGCCAGCGACTTGCACTGTAGCGTGGCCATGGCGCGGCATTTGGACCGCGACATTTGGGACCCACCTACATAGGCTGCCTAAATGAGTTGTATGTATGTCTGTTTGTGTGTAAGTGTATTTGGTGTGTGTAATTTTGGGGCCTTCGGGTCGAATGCTTGCCGCTCGAAAAAGTGTGGCCAGCAATAAATAGAAGCGGACTGTGTGTGTGGATTTGGTTGTGACGATTGTGGACCGCTGCACGCACTGATCCCAATTGCTGTTTCAGTGTTTTGAATACCATTCAAAAAATGGCTTAAGAATTGTGTCGATGAGTTGGCAATACATAAAATAGGGGAGTAGATGTCTATATGATTGAACCACATGATCTCAGAAGTCGTTACATCGAAGCTGCAATTTCTACCGCATTCTTCTGCAACTAGTTTTTATATTTGATACCTCCGGATGTTACCACTATATCATGTATCAATGTGAATGGTATATAGGCTTCGGCTAGCTTTTCTTTCCTGGGTTTTTTGTGTATTTTTCGGGGCTGGTACATTTTGTTGGTGCGGGTCTGGATCTGGTCGGGCTTATAGCTCTGTCTATCCAATTATTTTGCGTTTTCGCTGTCATTGGGAGCTGCAGTGGAGCGACTCGATGTTCAGCTCACTTCAACAACCTCACAGGCGTAACAGTTCCGTTCAGTTCTCCATCGAGCTGTGTTGTATTCCATTCATTCATTCAATCGTTCATTCATTCATCTAACAACCCGTTTGTGATTTTCTCTCTTTTTGTTTCTTTTTACAACTAAGTATGTATTCCGTTTCCACGCTTCATTCATGCTGTTTGTAAATGCAGCACTGAAAAGTTAATATTAGTTATCTGCATATTTTCACGGTTCTCAAAGCGTTCTGCCCACAGAACAGCGGATGCACACACTCGCACACACATACAAAACTTCGACTGGAGCAGCGCACCTGACACAAGTTTTAGCGTTGAGTTATTTCTAATGGCCAACGTATTGCGCTTATGTGAACTTTTATTTTTTTATTTTTTACTTTTTTTGCATAGAACAATCAATTTTAGGTCCAACGAAAATTGGTTTTTAATGTGTGTTGTATTTGTTCTCTACATGGAAGTCAAAGTATTTTGCGCGGGCCGGCGTTGAATGGGGTTGGGAATTGCTGAAAAGTTGGTCGATCGGTGAATAATGTGAATTTGTTGAAAGTTGTTTTTCAATCTCAACTGTTGGCCATGTAAGGAGTTTTGTAACTGATTTTATGGGGAAATATGTATATCAAAGAAGGATTGCTTTATAGAAAATAAATATTAATCATAAGTAGCAAGGATATATGTAGAACAATAATAATATATGTAGAATAATAATAATATCAGACATTTAGCTGCGTTTCCACATATTCTTGTTAGATATAATTTCTATCATTCGTAATCATAATTTTGTGTTCCAAGGTTAAATGTAGGCTTTGCTTTTACAAACTTTACACATTGCATTAGAAATATTTTAGCATCTCTTCACATTTACACAATATGACAATAACCCTCACTTCCATTGATATATCTTTGAATTTCCTGTTCAAAATGCCTCCAAGTCAGACATGTTTTAAACAAGTGTGACCAGAGTAAGCCTGCATTGCCAAGCATTCTGAGGGGCAACAACCTTCTCCTATCAAATACTAAATCCCACCTTGTAAAGACGGGCCTTAGTGTATTTTATATATGAAGGACAACTTCTTTAAATTAATGCCAAGTTGAGAGTACTGAATCAAATTTCTAAGGACTAAGATTTGTATTAGATATTGTCAGATTTTTTATACCGACAGTCTGGCTATCTTATAATAGTAGAAGAAAGTTGTGCGGATAATACTAGAAGGCCGCGTGCTTTGTCTGCGTCCTATTTCCCTTCTGTTCCACTCCCTCAAGCTGAAAATGCTATCACCGCGCTCATAATCGTACTCTCTTTCTTGTAGCTGCATATTGGTCTGCTGTTTGCTCAATGCACATTTGAACGATACCTTGTATTTTGTTGTTTCTCTTTTCAATCTCTCTCTTTGTCGCACTGCTGGAGTTGTATGTGATCGTTGACTTGGATTTGATCTTCAGCGAGGCCTAGTTTTGTTAAAAAAAAATTATAGCAAACTATATGGTGTATTAAGTTAATTCAAATTTAAGTAAAGACATAAACTTTTGATGGTGAAACATGAACCATACTGATATACCAAGTAAAGGAACGAATCAAATGGGAACTCTTCTACTTAGCTTCATAGTAATCTACTAACTTCCATTTATAATATTAGTAGGAACTTAAAACATTTTACCATACTTTAACCCATTTAATATCTCAAGTTTCAATATAAATGCAATCCGATAAAGGAGCATCATTGCTGTTGATCGAAATGCATCCAGGAAACCATCCTAAATTCAAAGTGTGTTATGGTTAATGCTCTTCTGTGTGTCTAAAAAATATTAGACTTGCCAAATGAGAAAACCAACCAATTAATATTTAATTTAACATTAGCTTGTTAAAATATCGAAAAATTTATTCTTTGCCATGCACAAACCCATTAAAAATTTGATTTCTTTCAGACATCTATTTTTTTTTTCTCAAATGCCGCTGCCGCTGAGTCCCTCAACAGTTTCACTTTCAATAGATTTCCGCTGTGGGGCTGCCCCGCCCTGCTCCGTTCCTCGCTTACTCTCGACCACACTATTGTGTGTGTGTTAATTGAGTTTATCTTTTTGTCTATTATTTGCTTATTTTCAATCGTTGTTGTTGTTGTTGCAGATGATATTAGCCAGCTGTTAATTGCCGCTCATTGAACTCGATAATCAAATCAAAGGTTGCTTATAATATTGCTTGAGTTTCATTCATAAATATCGTAAGAGTGGAAATATATGTTACAAAACGATTGGTTTTTGTCGCCTCGTGAAAAACTTAGCTTAGCTTAGCATAAAAGATAAAAAACAGATATAAGTTCATATATATACATATTCATAATGAGTTTTTATTTCTGCTCTTTTTTTACCTTCATACTTAAGCTGTGGGGGGGGGGGTCGTGGGTGTAAATATGTATCTATGATAGTTTTCATACTTCAACTCGGCTAAGACACATTTGCATAATTTTATTGAAATTAGACAGACCTCTTCTCCTCCTACTCCCCCTCATCTTAAACGAGCAATGGCAACAAAGTATGCTTTTTGCTAGAATTTTAAAGTTTTGTAATTGGATTTTTGGCTACAAATTGGGTCAACGTACAAAAAGCTTAAGACGCAAATTGCTCTCGTTGTTTCGTTGTCTCCTACTTGTTGTTTTTGTTACTGTTGCTGCTGATGTAGTGTTTGTTGTTGGCATTGCAGTTGTCTTCTTGCCAGAAAGCAGAAACATTTGCCAAGAACAAAAGCGAAATTTTTTTTTGTGTTGTTCGCAAGAGCAGCGCCGTCTTTACAAAGGTGTTTTTAATATGTGTGTGTGTGTATTTGTGTGGGAGGTGTGGGGGGCAATATGGCAAATTGTACTACACTTGGCAATGCCTGATTAAAGTGCCCAGGCTGTGTTACAACAACAAGAACAGCAGCAACGGCGGCAACAGCAACGCAGCCCTGGAGATGCTTTTGATGATGCGGCTCAGCTGCGCTTTTTTCACTTTTAAAATATACCCACACATATTTACGTACACAGATAAAAAAGAAGAGTCATATCAATATTTACACATGGATTTGAGCATTTGATTTCAAACCACAGAGTGTTGTAGTAGATCTGCACTTAAAATAAGTTTTCATTTCTATATAATCATAGTTAAAACTTACCTCGACTAAGCTTCGAACCAGAGACCTGTCGTTTACGAGAGTCTGCATGAAATAATTATTTCACATTGTAAATGAAAATGTTCTAACTAAGAATGTAAAACTTCGATTTCAATAAAATTAGACCTCGAAACGGACTGTCTAAATATGGCCTTCTGATATTTATGAACGTACTAGCTCTTCTATGCTCAGGGTCACTTTTGGAGTGTTGAAAAAAACAGTTCCCCTCTTCAGAAATATGTTTCTCTCCCATGTGTGTCTCTTAGCGTTCTCTTTTTGTATTTTCTGTTTCTCTGTAATTTTTCTCATCATATTCTCTTAGCTTTCGCACAGCAACTTCTAGCATTCCATGGCTGTGTAGATGCCAGTTCGATAAAAAAATTCATATTGATCGGCTCAGTAGTTTAGGCGCATATAAAAGACACTTACAAACACACGAAACATTCATTGGCATATTTAAATTATTTTTGCAATTTTATTTGATCAGTGTAGATATATTGTGAGCCTACCTCTACACATACACATGATATGCACATATGTATGTGTCATGGACTCTATCTCACTCGCACACTATATTGTACGGCACTTGATGGTTCCCCTGTTGCTGCTGCCTCTTCATGGTTACTTTTTATTTCTGTCGTCCCATTGTCTGCATTTTCGCATTTTTAATTTTATGCCCTGGCCTAGGCAAAGGCAAAAAGGAAGCAACAGCAGTAGCAGCAGCTGAGAAAGAGCCAGCTGCGTCTACAAATAGTTGGCAACCATCACATAGACACACTTAGAGAAAAAGCCATGAGATCACGAAAAGGCAATCTTAAAAGGTAACCATGAAGGATGATTATTGACCGGTCTTCTCACCTTTTTGGTCCTCATTATCTTGGAGCTCTGGAAGCAATTGAGAAATCCAGTAGAAGAAAGCTGTATTGGCATTGAAAGAAGCATCTCCGACCCCATAAAGTATGTATATTCTTTATCAGTAAGATAAGCCGAACCGATTAGCAAAGAACGTCTAGAACTGTGCTCTGTCCTCCCACTCAGATTTCTTAGAATGGGAATGTACATGTATATGAAAGAAGATAGCTTCGCTGCCTATTGCTATAGCTGAAGGAAATACGTTTTGGACTGTTAAGTCGTCTTCCCTTTTTATACTTCTGCAAGTTAGCCTTTCTCTTGTTTTTATTAAGTACGCAACATTCTTAAATCCAGAACCAGAGTTTTTTTCTAGTGTACACACGCACCTACACAGACCCTGCTGTACCCCTTGACGGTCGCACTATTTTATGCCCATTCTTTTTACATTTGTTTTTTTTTTGCTACTTTGCCTTTCTTCATGATTGCATTTGCATATTTTTTGGCTAGCAACAGCCTCTCCTACGGACTCTCTCCCTTACCTGCTTCCACTTTTTCTAAAACAAGTATACGCCATGTTATCTCAGCCTAGTAAAAAAATGGTTTTTTAATGGCTTAATTTCCACAAGCATTTAATAGACAATGAGTCCTTCAGGCATTGTGATATGCGTTGTCCCTGCCTCCTGTCTATCTCCCTCTATCTCTCTATGCTTTGGACTTTATCAAATTCCACTTAAATCCTTTTTGAATCCCCAGCCAAGGGATTTTGGCCATCAACCATCGCTCATACGCAACGTTGTCTCTCCTCCCCTGACTGAGTGAGTGTGAGTGAGCGAGTGAGTGGCACAGCAGCAGCAATAAATCATTAGACAAAATGAAGATGATGCCACTGATGCCCAGAGAAACTTTTTCCCTGCCCCAAACCGCACACATATGTGGATCTGTTGGAACCTTGGGAATGGGTGGGCTTTGGGTGGCAGATGGATTTATGTACATTTTGCTAGATAAATTAGTGCAAGTTTGCTAAACCGAATCGGATTCGGAATCTGTTCATACGCAGGCATTACTTAAAGTTGCTCACTGTGCAAATATTGAACTTGCTGAAGTGTGGCAAAAGGGGGTGGGGTGTGTGTTGCTTGTAGAAGAACATGTGCGGACAGCTACAGCAACAATAATAGTATGGTAACAAAGTTACAGTGGAGGGAGAACTGTAGCCGATTCAATCGAATAACAAGTGCAGTTGAGGACCATTTTGGCAGCAAAGTGACAGGGGAAGTACACTAAAAAAATAGATGTCCGGAAGTTGCCAAAGGAGATCTGAAGCTAATTAATTGACCTGTGAATAAAATGCAAGTTTGAGATTCGATTGGCAAGTATAAATATAGCTTCACGTAGAGACACGATATTCAGGGCTCCCTTTACTTGTTTACTTCTCGCACAAGCGGGTTCTCTCAAGTCTACAGAATTTCATCAATTTCAACCTAATGAATTACTTATGATTCCTTGCGAAATGTAATATCATTTGAGGCCATCCACAGTCCCAGAAGAGCAACTCTTAGTTTTTTTTTGAGAAGTCCTTTCAAAGAGGATACTACAACGTGTCGTAAAGAAGTTATGTTCCGCGATTTTAGGAGTCCACACATAATATAGGCCCTTCATCAAAAGAATTCATACAGGCATAGCAAAAAGTTCTGCTGTTTTTCGCACAAGTTTGACTTACACGCACACACTCATTCACACATACACACACCCATACATACAGTTAACATTCACTCACTGTGAATTCTTCCTTTGAGGACCTCGCTCGCGCTTTGTAATTTTTTTTTTTTTGCTGACGTTTCCCTTTTAGCTTGCTTCAGCTTCTGAGGATTATGGATTTTTGTGGCCCACACACACACACAAACACACTCATGGATATTAGGGTGGCAGGAGGGATACCCAGATGTGTGCCCATGGTGGCAGGCCATCAATTTTAGCCTGGTGCTGCAGCTGCTGCTGCTCATCGTCATCATCAAGTTTGTCTGTTGGTTTGTCTGGGGCTCACTCATCCATCGCCCTGCTTTTGCAGCACCCCGCAACACATCCCTGGGCCCTGTTACAGCTTTGTGTGCCACAATTTCCTTTTACTTGACGGCTTCAGCGGCTACGTCGTCGTCGTCGTCGGCCTCGTCCTCGCTTCCACTCAAGGATTGTGTAACATGTGCCAGGCAGCCTTTTTTCTGCTGCTGCACCCACGCCTCCTCATCATACTCGTTCTGCTGCTTTTTCTTGTAGGTGGGGGCCGTTAGGTGGACTTGGCAGCCACTTCCGGCCCCCCGCTGTCAGTCAGTCAGTGCATCCTGCAGTGTTTGTGGGCGGCTATGTGTGTGTGTGTGTGAATTTGTGCCATTTTGCGCTTTCTCGCATTACACTTGACTTGACTTGGTTGCCTGATTCTTGATGCTTGATGCTCTCGATCCTTGTTGTTGTTGTTCTTGTTGATTCATTTGCTTTCAAGCCGCAACTTCAATTGACCTTTGACTGTGTAAGCCTTTTCTGCAGCTACACCCACACGCTTCGCTTACTCTGACCCACCTCCCACTCCCGTTAACCCACATAGATTATTTTTAAGTTATTCGCCAACACGTACGCTTCCGAAAAGTCATTCGCAGTGGCCGAAATTGCTCGGATTGCGAGGGATGGCTCGGGCTGCAGGGAAAACGGCAAATCTTTGCTAGCTGCTGTTTCAACTCTTGAGCTTGTTTTGGGGCTAATTGTCCTTGTGTGACTTGCATACGCTTATCAGGCTTATGCTCAGGCTTCCGATACTTTTGCTGTTGCGTGTTTCCATCTACAAGGTGGCGCTTGTGACTCTCTTCCTTTCTTGCTTTTGTAGCATTCTTATTGATGGAGTTCTTGTTCCTTTTTCTTGTACTTGGTGGGTGGATAAGTGGAGTTGGAGTTGACTTTCTTGCATTATGTTGAAATGGTAGAATGAATAGGCTTAACCTGTTGGATAAACCTACTGATAGCTAGGCAAAGTGCAAGTGTTCCATTCTATATTCCTCCAGAAAATTGTATGCCCCGCCAAGACTTTTATGTGTAAAAGTGCATAAAAGCAGTCAAAATATACCAAAAAGGTTTGATAACATTTCAGTGTATTTTGGTTTGTTTTAGTACTGAAAGTACTGAAGGCTATTAATTTGCATCAAGCAACGCAAGTAGTAAATGAAAAGGGCCCACCTACCTGCCCGAAATCAGGTACACCCTAAAGATATCATATATCTGCTTAGCTAGAGACTTTTTTATGGTTAGTTTACTTTTCCAAAAGTTGCATTCAAACTTCTAGAACTCAGAGTTCAGCGTACACGTGGAAAAAGATAGTGCAATGTGGTGCAGTATCCTGCGTTGCAGCTCCTGGCAAACATCGTTCGCCATGCCTGGTTTCGGCAGCGTTTATCAGACTTTTACCATCTCATTGCCTTGTGGGGTTTTATATATTGTTTCATTTTTTGTTTTTCTTTTCCTTTTGCTTTTTTGTGTGGCAAGGACGTTGTCGTCACACAGGTGAATGCATTTGGTCTATGTATGTGTATATGTGCCGGGCTTGTATCGCTATCTGTGTCTCTGGGGTGTCTCCTGTATCTCTGTAAGTGCGACTGTGTGTGCAGTTAAGTTTTAAAGTGAAATGCTTACGCTGTGTGTGTGTTTGAGTTCCTGCTTCCGTTTCTTCCCGTTTGTTGAGCAATTCAGCCTGCCTGCCTGCCAGCTTACGCCATTTACATATTGCGCTTGCCACTCGTATCTGTGCCAAGTCAAGCGTCTACAGTTTTTCTTTATTCCTTGCCAGTTTTATAGGTCAGCAGTCTGGCTGCACTTGCTCATGCTCCTTCTACTCCTCCTGCTCTTGCTGTTCTTCTCTCGCCTTTTCAAACATTTTACCAGCTGTGGCATTACTCAATAGTTTTTCACTAATTGCATTGCCCTAATTGCCCAAGTTGCGCTTGAAATTGTTATCCAAAAAAAAACGAAAACCAACGAAAAAAATTTCTCTCAATATTCCAGAAAAAAAGTTAACAAAGTTGTGTGGTTTTTGTGCAGTTTTCCACAGTTGTTGCTTGGTTGCGTTTTTGTACCCCCCGGGGCTATGAAATGTGTGAAATACACTTTCCAAACTTCAAATGGATCGACTATATAGATATAGATCAACGAGTTGAAATTATAGAGCATCTCTATAAAAAGTAGCGTTGCTAAAACTTTGATTTATTTTAAGAAACTAATTTCGATATATCGATTTCTCGTTCGACTTTCTCTTTAGGATCGATATCGTTCAAGATTATATATTGAAATAAATAAATATGTGAAAATATTTCAAATATAAATCAATCTCAATAGTGTCTCTGAACTCAAAGGCAAAGCATTTGAGTGCTTACTAGGACGTGTTATTCCAAAAGGATTTCAAATGCGCTCAAAACATCGGAATATAAATATAGAAGTCAGACTAAATTTGGGTAATATCTATGTATGGATATATATCTAAAGCTTTATTTGTTAGAAGAACTGCATTGATAGTACTTGCGGCCAATCGATATTTGCGATAGTTTCGTATTGTAATCGATTTTTGACGAGACGCTAGCTTAAAAAGTTGTATTGTAATTTGTAATTTCTTTATTGAATCCGGATGATTAACCCAAATTCGAACATAAATATATCGCATAATGATTTCCAAATACTTATTTATCATACGGTCTCTTTAAAAATCGATAAACTATTTCGGTGATGTCAATTTACATATCACTATTAAAAGCACTTTGTATTCCCCACAATGTAAGTGCATTTTATAGTCGAACTATAAACTGTTTTTCTTTCTGAATGCACCAACACATTTCCCCATATCATGCTCCATGGGTATGTGGGTGGGTGAGTGTATGGGTGTGTGTGTGTGTGTGTGTGTTATTAAATTCTTTGATGTGGTTCGTTTTCATGCGCATTTTACTCGTTCAATTTTTCGCACGTGGAATTTTGCAATTTTGTTGAAGTGGTCGAAACAGCTTCACAGAACGCTAACGTGGCCAGGTGAGGGGTGAGATGAGCTGAGGCGGTTGGGTATAGTAGATAGGTTGGTGTTGATTAAATTCCGCTGATACCGTCAACCGTATTCATGCTGTGCTCTTTTGCTAGCCCAAACACAGAGGAAGCACTGATTTACCATTTGACCTTTGGCGCTGTCACCGGCGTTGCCATGGTCATCATCATCATTGTCATCATTGTGCATGTCATCCATGGCATCATCATCATCAGCAATGCGAGTGTCTTTTGCTGCCGTCTTTTAGTAATGAACAGTTTAATAATTCAAGCAGTCGTCATTGCTGCTTTCAAGAATTTTTACTGCTTTTCTACGGAAAATCTGTAGCACAAACAAGTCTTGCCATTGCCAGGGTTGAGTGCGTGACACACACTTTCGCCGCAAAGCACGCATTGTATATATTCTCGAGTTACGTGCGGTGCCACCTTCAGCCCCAACATGACCATCTCTAGACCACTTTTCATCTCAGGCCACCAAGTGCCAACATGCCAATCCAGGACGGGCGGCTCTTAAACGATATCATAAATTTGTAAATAATTAAAAACCGCACATAAATCATGCAAAAGCAAAGCAGATTCAGATAGATTCACATTATTTCGAATTTCATAATTCATGTCAGGGGCACTTAGCCAAACGGAGGCGGACAATCTTTGGCCCATGCCAAAGCCCAATCCATCGGCAACTACTTAACTGACCACATCCGCTCTAGAAGTCCATTCATTTGAATTAGTTTTTCACAATTAGTTTTGTGAAAAACAGCCAACAATTATACATATACAAGACATATCTCTAGATATTTATGTATTTGGAATTGCTTGATATATTTTCGGCGTCATGCAGAAAAGAAAATGAAGAACCAAACCGACTATATATAGTGGTTGTAAGACTCAGTTGTTCGTTTTTATGGCTAAGGTCTTCATTTGCTTTCTTTAATTTTAACCAAGACCATACGATGCTCCTGCTTTTCTATGAGTAAGAAAACACCGTATTGTGTCACATGGAAATTGAAGAGATTTAACTTTTCGAATATACACCATTTTCGTTTTGGAAACAGACCATCAAAATATAAATATACATTTCGTTTCGAGCTATCTAAATATAATTTCATGAAAATGAAAAACATTTTGGAAGTGTGACGCGTTTTAATGTGCGACTTATGGTTTATTTTTTTAGATTTTCTGTTTTGTTATGCATATCTTTATATATATATATGGTTTTGGTTTTATAAAGATTTATGTGAATTTTGTTGGCTGGGAAAATGTTTCGTTGAGCTCTGTAAATGCATATTAATTTTGAAGATTTTTTGTTTTTTTCTTTTTTTGCATTTGCGCAAGTGAAGATATAGCTGAAAGTAGGTCATTATGATGGCTAAAAGCTGTCGAAAAAATTCATTAATTAGATATGGCATATATATATATATACACTTTTAATCTATATCTCAATTTATATATATACTGCATATATGTATTGCTGGAAAGCGATAAAACTTCGAATGTACGTGGATAGCAATTGAAATGTGCAAAAGCATGCGGTCCGTCTAACAATTCCGCAACGTGAAACGCAAACATTTTTGACATTTTCATTGTTGAAGAAAATTTAATTATGTTTTCATTGGTATGTGCCAATTCCAATATCAATTGGCCACGACATGAGCTGAAACACATTTGTACAATATGTGTATGTACATAGGTATGTCCAAATGGACATGGATATGAGTGGGCAGCTGGTGCGGTGTGTTGCAAATGCTGAGTGTGTGTGTGGGTGGGCGGGAAGGGGAGCTGACGGCGCCCCATAGATAAATGCTCGACGATAAGCACCCCAGCGGGCATTGGAGCGTCTCATTTGTGTACATTGATAGACGAGTGATAGATTATTAAGTGCTTATGAGGTTGGGGTTGGGAATGGCAACTGGCATGATGATGATATTGCTTGCTGGTGTGTGGGTGGTTGTGAGGCGAAAGCCACGCCTTTGTCCACAAACATGCAATGCCCGACTGCCTGCCAGTCTGCCCCAAACATGCAAATTGTATCTATCTACGTATCTCATCAAATGTTTGACGAAGGTTGCATTTAAACATGCCTGGAAATGCCTGAAATATGTTTGACATGTTGCCATACATGGTCTAAATCGTCGTCTAGACCCATACAATGAATGTATGGCTAACAGCTAAAGCCCATGATTGGAATTTCAGATAGCTATTTCACTAATAACTGCAAGAGGTAGACATTTGGTGAAATTAGCTACATGGAAATTCGAGCACAGTAAGAATTCTAAAGGAAATGCAAGCTGATTGACGGGATGTACTTAAACTCTGGCCAATTCAATCTCCTTCCCCTTCAGCAAATCTTAGTCAATGCGACCTCAATCAGCAATTCTCTGACGAACATGAACCAAGAGGGGAAATGTACTTGTAAAAATATAAGGCTAAAATTGTGGTTTGAATATATTTTATATTAATCCAGTCAGAAGATCAAGGGCGTAGCCAACCGGCATGTCCGAGCAGAAGACAATATTAATATAGTTATTAGTAAACATTAGTGAATTTCGAATTGTAGATGTGAAAGGAACCGCCATACCACTGGCTACGCCCTTGCTTAGATGTCTTAAGCATTATAGTGACCTTTCAATAAACCTCCTTTCAGGGAAATCCAAAGCTAATAAACAACTCCGTTGATTCTTCGTTGATTTTCTGATTTTCCTGAGAAACAATTACAAACTTTGCCCCCCTCTTCACTCCAAGTCTCTAACTCAAACTATACCTTAAGTTGACCTTTTCGTAACCATGATTGTAACTATATTAATCTCTTAGATAACTTTATCGATATCAATTTGTTGTCTGGCTGCCACCACCTTTCCATGCGGATTCTATTTTCATAGCCGTTTGCGATACTTTCGCAACAGAGCAGAGGGGCTACAATTTTGTCGATGTCGTTTTAACATACGCAAACACATGTTTTAGGGAGTTCGTGTTGTTATATTGGCACACCTGAGATATATGAGTCCCTCAATTAGGTACTCCAAATCTGTGACTATATATTAACAGTTAATAGCAAAAAATCGTGCATAAAAAGCGAGTCGTTGATGTTGCCTTCCCTAGACATATGAGTACATTACTTGTGATGTGTGTTTGAGCTAAAATTTCTTTATATTTTCTAAACTGCTGCCTGCCGCTGTGTGTTGACAAGGCATACACACATACTGTATTTGTTGTTGTTGTTGCTGTTATTGCCTTAGTTGTAGTTGTAGCTGCTGCTGTTGTTAAAATTAAACTCTCTGTGCTATTTGGATGTCGCGTTTGTCTCGTCTCTTGCTTGCTTCGAAGGTGAATTTATGGCGCACACATGGCGTTTGGCTCTGTTACCTCAACCAGACAGCCGACCAGCCAGAGTGAGTCCGCCAGCAGTCCGCCAGCAAATGCTCTCCGCTGCTGTGCCTCTGCCTCTGCCTCTGCCTCTGGTTCAGTTCAGCTCAACTATCTCATGCTACTGCTGCTGTTGCTGAGTTTTCCTCGTTGACATATGCCTCGACGTGCCAAAAATAGATGCATTTCGAAATGTAGGGGGTATTTTTCTTCCAACCATAACAACAACAACAGCAAGAGACACGGAGGCATTGTCAGGCGGGCCAATGTGTGTATGTGTGTGATGTGTGATCGTGTTAGAGATTGAGTTTTACGTTGTAGTTATGGTTGTTTTTTATTTGTTCTTTGCTCTCTGTACATCTCTTTAAGGGCTTCATAACAAGCACGCTATGAGTATTATATATGTATATATATATATATAGATTTATTGCAAACATAACTAACTTAATTCATGTTCGCTCCATTTTCAGATTTCTGGCACTATATCATCGACAAGGCAACCGGTAGTAGGACAGGCTAAAAACATCATTTTGAAATATCGAATCATCACAAAGTCAAAGCTGAGAGCAAATACACAATAATACTGAAAAAAACAGCAAAAATTCAGCTGCAAGAAAACGAGGCAAGGCAGGATTCTAGCAACACCCGCAACTACTGGTAACCAGAGGTATACACATGCCAAGGAATCATCAACATCAGCAGCGGCAACCTCAGGCGAAATATCAATAATAAGAGAAGACGCAGTGATAAGGCCGTCCCATCGTCCGATCCTCGAGAAATCCTTTCAAGTCTCGCATATCCAAGTCGAAGCCGTTTAGCTTCGATCGGCATTTGTTTCGCCGCTGTGCACCCCCACTCTTAAAAACAGCCACAAGATTCTGCCCTACGCGAATTTTCGTCTTGAGACGACCCCCGCAGAGATGCACAAGATCACAGCTGCGCCGACAGCGGCCACAGCGCCAGCTGGAGCTCTGGAGGCTCCTCTGGCGGCACCCAAATATGGCACCTTGATACCCAATCGCATATTCGTGGGCGGCATCAGGTAAGCGGCAGCTACCCATAGTTATGTCATTCCCATTGCTAATACCAGGACGTCCTTGCAGTGGCGATACCACCGAAGCCGATTTGACGCGCGTCTTTAGCGCCTATGGCACAGTGAAGAGCACCAAGATTATAGTGGATCGGGCTGGAGTTAGCAAGGGCTATGGATTTGTGACATTCGAGACGGAACAGGAGGCGCAAAGACTGCAAGCAGATGTAAGTACAGTCCCGACCATGTTGCTAATGCCTTACGCCTGCGTTTACTTCTTGTTTTTTTTTTCTCAATGATTACCGATTACGATTATGATTTCGATTACCGATTACCGATCAATGATCAAAGATCACTGATGTATGTCTTTTAAGCGGCGCGCGTTATCTTCGATGTCTTCAAAATAGTTATTGCGCTTGAGACCGAATACACACACACACAAAACAAACACCCTATAAAACAATAAGATGCGTAACGACCCATAACGACCCATTTAAATGTAGGAGAGCCTTTCGCTCTTCAGCAAATCATACGTACACACCCAAGCTCTCCGAGTGCAAATATTTTGTCTCTCTGCCAGAATAAACCTTCGACATCGCCGTACGGCTAAACATTCTGATCATGGATATATATATATATATATTCATTATGGAATAAGTTTGTGAAAAATTGAGGGATATACAAATGATGCAAGTGGTTTGATCCGCATAACTATTCTTCCGTCCTGTAGATGTTGCCGGGTTGCCACCGCCCAATGCGTTTGACTGGTAAATGTAACCTTTGGATGTCCTACGCAGTAGACAATGGCGCCGCTGCATTACCACTAGATAGCAGAACACATGTACAGGAGTCAATCGCCACCGTTGCATACCAATTTGCTATCTACATTGCCAATCGCGGTCGCGTGTACTGTAAATGTCCGATCTGTTTTGGCCTCTTATTTACACTCTCTCTATATCCTGTTTTCATGAAATTTTGAACTTGTCGTTACGCATATTATTGGTTTTTATGGTCTCTGGTTTTTCTGATATAATGTGATCCGATCTTTTAGGGCATTACCTGACCCACACACAACCACAACAACAAGAACTGCTACTACTATGAGACGTCGCTACTCCTTCTACCACAACTACCACAACTGCCACAACTTCCATGAGGCTTGAATCTTGCCAGATAGAATATATGTGTGTATATATATAAGTATATACATATAGTATGTACCGCCTAGGTACGGACGGCACTTGTTCTTATACTTATACTTACTTCTTATTGCGTTTTTTGTTGAGTTTATACGTTTACGAGTTACGTTTACGTTGCGTTACATTACGTTACGTTACGTTACGTTACATTCCATTACGTTGCGTTCGTTTTTATATATTTTTCATATATTGCCAGAAACACACACAACTACACCGATTTATCTTACAATTATATAACCAACTCACACCTACACAGACCTATACACATACACATACACACACATACACATCTATACTCACGCAAGCGGGCTGCCATTTTGATTTGTACAGAGTTGCGTTCGATAATTACACACGCTAGTTATCGATCGATATATGCATATGTATGCCCGTTGAGCGTGTTGCGTTGCACCGTTTTTTATGCTCATTTTTGCAAAACAACAATTTATTGGTCGTATATATAAGTATATACCTATATATATATAGACTAAATATAGCTAGATTTTTAGTCATTAGTGCGTTCGTTGCAGTTGCCATTGCCAATGCCTTGTTGCTGTTTTCCATTTCCGTTGCTGTTGCCGTTACCGTTTCCGTTTCTTGGTTTTGTCTTGATTTCGAATTAAATTCTGTTTCGATTTTCTTCTTCTTTTTTTATTGTGAAGTTCGTTCTGCAAAGTTGCATTTGTTGTGGCACAGTTTTTGGATGATTTTTGACTTGATTTCATTTGGCCTAATTTTTCCCCCTCAATTTCAAATCTTATAAAAATGCACAGCAGCGCGATTTTTTCAAATGAGTAGAATACATTTTTTTTTATAATACGCGAGGGGTGCCTGATGAGTACTCGGCTTAGAGACTTTAACGGTTCGATTTCAAAAAGAGCTCTCTATTACTCCAGTTTTTATCCGCGACTTTGTCTGCGTGTCAGCAGCTCTCTGGAATACCAGATAATGAGCGTATTGTTGGCCTCAATGGTTCGCCTGCTCTTTCGTCTGTTCTTCTAACTGTGTACGTTGCTCAGCTGTTTGCTTAACACGTATTGAAGCAATTCCCTGTGTTTGGTGTTGTCCGTCCTTTCAAGGTGTCATTTAAAGTTAGTTTTCGCACTGCTAACTTTCCTTGAGATCTTCGAATTAAGTTTGACTGAGGCAATGCTTTGATGAAAACACAAATTGAATTATGTAAAAATGAAATTAAATAAAACAAAAACTCGAAATTCTTGAATGTACTCAGCTTAATTCAACTGCCGGAAAGGACTTCTAACATATCCTATGTGTTAATCCAGGTTATAAATGGTTTTAGGAATTTTGGTTACAATTTTTGAGCTGCTGTTCTCTTAGGCAGCCATTAATCGGTCGCCCTTAAATATTTTGCAGAATTGGGAAACGGAGAATGGAACTTTTCTTTTCACTGTACTATAAGGCTGTATCTTTATTTAGTTCGTTCACCTCTGAGATCTTCTGGTCTCATTAAAATTTCTTGTATGGTTCCTTTAGTTTGTTCAGCTCCCGAGTTTATTAAGAACGAATGAAGCAAACTATAAAAAGTATAGTTCGTTCGACAAAAATAAAATTTTTGAACTATGACTTCAAATAGAACTAGAACTGTAACTTTTTGGCCATTCCGATTACTTTTCAAATGCCTCTCGCTTTAATAGTTCATAGATCTGTGGCCCCTGGCTTAGGGAATAACAAGCAGCAGAAGCAGCTCAATTAAATCAGTTTTTCCCAATATCACCAGGGTGGCTCCCCCCACGCTCTATCAGACAAGTTGTTATAGTTGTTGCTGTGGATACTATTACTATTGCTGCTGCTGTTGTTGATAATGATGATGATGATGATGATGATTATGGTGATGATGATGATGGTGTGCTGCTACTACCTGGCTAAATAAAGTCAACGAGTTGGGCTGGGCCTGGGCCTGGTCTGGGCTCGTTTGAGGTTGACTAACCTGCCATAAAAAGCGTTGCCCCTGCCCGTGGACCAGGTAGAAGTTGGCAGAAATTAACTTGTCTGCCATATTTTGTTTTGGCATACTAATTGATTATAATTGCATAACGCAGCGGATGCTGGATACTGCGATACTGCTGCTGCTGCTGCCCCTGTAACCCATATTCCTCAATCCCCATCTCTATCTTCCATCTCCACCTACATGGTACGTCCTGCTGATGCAACTTTTGCCCATTTTTGAGCAATTCCGTTTTTGGAAAATTCATAGAGAAGCTAGCTCAGTGCTCTCCGCTCGCTCAGTGTTTTCAGCCATACAACATTAAGTGAAAAACTTTAGTGCTTGTCATTAATATGCATTGTTGTTGCTGCTGTTGGTTGTTGTTGTTGTTGTTGCTGCTGTTTTTATGCACAAGTGTCCTTGTGTGCAGAGGGAAAAGCTAAAAGGAACAACAATATCCGCAGGCAGACCAGCAGGCAGCGGCGATAACAACCATAACAACAATAGAAACAACAACACCACTTGTAGGCCAAAAAAAAAAGCAAAGCAAAACGTTGAAGAGAAACACACGGGGCACAGAGTCGAGTCGCAGCAACAACAAAGGGCAGCCCCTAGGTATAACTATGGTATGAGTGCTGCGACTATGAAAATAAAGTATTCAGCGGTGGCAACGTTTAACGAAGTCTTAATTCACAAACACAAAGACACAAACACAAACACACATACAAACCAAACACATACTCACCCAAGCACACACACACGCACACTTTAATTTATACACTAATTAAATTTCGTTTAACCAAACGTTTCTCATTTAAATGCGAGTGCTAGTCTTTTCGTAAATGTGGAGTACATTTATAGGCCATAATCATCCAGTAACTCTTATGCTCTTGAAAAGTAATGTTTATTAGTGTGACCAGACTGCTTGTTGAGTAAATTGAGACTTTAGCATTAGTTTGGATCTGCCTTAGCAAGAACAGAACTTAGAACTCTCTTAGAACAATTCTAGAACTTGTATGCCCCGTTTTCGCAACTTCTCACGAGGATAAATTTGTATTGAAGAGTAGCTAAGTTTCCTTTTCTCATTTCCTCTTATGCTTCATTTTAACATCTTGTGAATGCTGGCAATGCGGTATGAAAAAGTCTCTCAAAATGGTGGTAGCGAGGGCTAAACCTGTTCTCGCTGGTTAACAAGCACACACTTGATCACACTTGAGCCCAGTTTCAGACTTACTTGATTTAGTCAAAAGTATTCTTGAAATGAAAATTTCAGACTCACATCAAGACTTTTCACTGTTGGCTTTCTCGACAGAATTCGTGATTTTCCCTCTCAGCGTGCAGATAAAAATATTTTCTAGTATATATATAAATGCTCATCTGCATGTATTACAGACGAATTGGTATAATTCACTAACTCATTAGGCTAAGAAGCTAATCTTGACGCATTGGCGGTGACCTTCAAAATTCATAAATGCCCAACATCAGATATACCATGGGTAATACGGACGTTGCGTTACTTGAAAATAAATAATAAACTATTTTACAAGGCAAAACTAAACGAACCTTGAACTGATCTCAACGGCAAAGTAACCCATAATTATGGTAAAGTTCACACGTATCCTTAATGTTCCTTTAACTGGAGTATCTCACATAGAATTCTTTGGAACTTGCCTCTAGAATATAACCATTATACTTATCCAACCCATCCAACATATCCCTATAGAATGCGAACTTAAGTGTTCACTAGATTTAGTGTTTCAACCTGACCTACTTAATATCTCCGTGATACACATCCACACACCGAATAGTATACCATTTAGAGTTAGTCTCTCCCTTATCTAGCCACCTTTAATCGTAAGTTAAGGACTTCAAAGTGAAGTTCTTTGGATGCTACTTTTGGGCTGATTTAAAAGTGATTATTAGGGCGCATTTCCCAAACATGCTCGCTCTTGTATAAGAATTGCTGGGAGGAGAGAAGGTCACTCTCGCCACCTCCGCCGCTGTTGGGTAGCTGGAACCGTTCTGGCAACTTTGTGGACTTGTTTCATCATAAATGTTTTAAGTCAGAGATGGCAGGCAGTCAGGCAGGCCCACCCGTGTTGGCCTTTTTATGTAGAGACAAAAGGACGACGCAGCCAGCAAAAGGGTTCTTAATTAAATTCAGCCAAGACAGAAACAGAAGTGGGTCGTCTCTTGCTTGGCTTGCGTTTACTTTACTTTGGTTTGGTTTTCGTGCTCCCACATCTTCAGCTCTTTCTTTTATTGTGCGTGCGAGTGTGTGTGTGTGCCTCTTTTGTTATGGCCAGCCTGCCAGGTTTTTATCCTTAGGTCCTTATGTCCTTCTGCTTTTCATAAGTAAATGAAAAGAATGTTGTTTGCCTTGCGGCGGTCAAAGAAGGCGGCTGCGCATCGTTCGCCTAACCAGGTTTTCATTCTTCATTTGCCTACCTCTGCGTCACTCAACCTCTACCCCAGCCCCCATCTTTTGATTCAACAGTTAAAGTTTGAAGAGGCAAGCATTTGCTTGGTTAATGGCTAGCCATGGCCAGTTTTGGTCGGAAACAGAAAAGCAGGAATATCCTGCGTGTGCTTATCTCTCCATTGAGTGGACTTTTCCCACATAGCATATAGATAGATTTCAAGCGCAAATCACAAGGGTATCGTATCCAGCGTCTAATTGGCAATTAGACTTTGACCCAAGCTGGTTAGTTGGGTACTTCTGGCTCTGACCAATGCTGAGTTTGATATTCGACAAAAAAGCCAATTTCAGGTTAGGCAAATGCAATTTTAATGCCACATGAAAGCTTCATCATGTTGAGCTTAATTTTTTGAAAGGGGGAGGGAGTTAAGGGTTTCGATAAGTAAATGCCGTGTTCGTAGGTTTACAGAGCTTCTATTCATTTGGACCAAATAAGGTGGTCAACGATGATTGACCATTTGGCCACATGCCAGCAACTTCTGCTTCTTTAGATGAGTTGAAATTGATGCTCTCGAAGAGCGTTAGTAGTAGAGCTGAGATATTAAAGATAAGATCTGTGGTAGGCAGCTGATTATTGCCTTCTAAATGTTCATTCAGTTAATCGCGTCTCTATAAAGCATACGAAGAACAACACACAATGAGTTTAGACGATGTGCATCATTGGTTTCGCTGTTTTGCTAGTTGGAAATATTGCCAAAATAACGATTAATATAACAATTAAACTGTAGTAAATTAGAGAGAAATGGCAACTCTATTGTCGGGTTTGCAATTTAATTATAGATTGTCTAACTTATTTTCGGAAATGTCACTGTGCCGTGCGTGCTCAGTTCATATACAATGATGGGAATCATTTTAGATCAATAACTCACTGTTGGATGTGTTTTATGAGACAGTGGGCTCTTTCAAACGTGAGCACTGTTATAGCACTAGCACTGTTACAAAGTAATCCAAATCGATGTATTTAAGTCCTCCAAATGGGATCAAAAGCTAGATTTAAGCTAGATCTTAGCTAGATTTAATGCTTTGCCATTCCGCCCAAGCAGCATAATTCAATCAGTTTTCAAGAAATCTTGTGATTTCATCGGAATTGATTTCCACTGACAAGTATTATGTGTGGAAGGGTAAATGTAAGCTTCGGTTGTCCGAAGATATAGCTTCCTTTTTTGGTTTTTTCCGTTTTTTCTTTTTTTTTCAAATATTTTCTAACTTGGTGTTGGTGTTTCATTTAAAATTACATTCTTGTTTGTTATTTTTGGTTAGAAAATTGGTTTTAATAACAAACAAAACAAAATAAAACGAAACCAAAAGGCTTTATATTTCAAAATTGACATACAATACATGTGTATTATATTTGTTTTAACTTAATTTATTTGAATTTTTAAACGCTTTTGTGGCCAATTTCATTTTCTTAATGAGTTTTTATTATTCGAGTTAATTAATTTTTCAATTTGTGCGTGTTTGTTTGTTTATTAAAATGAATTTTTACATTTGTTGTTCATTTTTTTATACCTATTCTTTTGTGCCGCGCGCAGAACAAAAACAAAAATTAAAAAAAAACCTATAGAAATAAAAAGTAAAAAAAAACCCTGTAATTTACAATGTTGGCAATTGAGAATTTGCATTGAAAGCCTTACTTAATTTTGATATCAAGTACTTTGGTAATGGTATTTTGCCTTGGCACATGTTTCTCTATCTCTCTACTCATCTCTCTCTCTCTTTCTATATATATATATATATCTGTCTTAGTCGTGCCAGAAGTAAAGCAAAGTATTTTACATATAAAACAAAGCGTTGCGCATTTACAAGTTTTTTAACTATTTTTGAAACGTTTTTTGATGCTGCTGCGTTCGATTTGACTTTGCGTTTCGGCTTGTGTGTTTAAAGTTGCATAAACCCGTTACACTAATTGCTAAATTTATGCTTTTTCTCTTCTCAATCTCCGTCTGCTCCCGCTCCTGTTCTCTGCTCATTCGTCCCTTTTGCTCGCAGGGTGAATGCGTGGTGCTCCGTGATCGCAAGCTGAACATTGCGCCGGCCATTAAGAAGCAGGTGAGTGGGATCATGAAGCCTGCAACAGCATCAGCAGCGGAAATGGTGACCCTAATATGTAGCTCATCTCTCCCATCTACTTTCAACAGCCAAATCCTCTGCAGTCGATTGTGGCCACCAATGGGGCTGTTTATTATACCACCACGCCGCCGGCACCGATTAGCAATATTCCCATGGATCAGTTTGCGGCCGCTGTTTATCCGCCAGGTAAGTTTTTCGCTGTTATGCAATGTAGATTTTAAAGCTTTTTACAGTGGCGTATGTAGGGGTTGTCTTAAGAGGCTGAAAGCCCCAAGAATGTAGCTTGAAATGCAAAACAACTAATTGTGAAGCAGCCAGAGGAAATGGTAACTTTCCCATTGCATTTAAAGTGCTGATTCATTGGCATAAATGTAAAGCACTTCATAGACAATTCAGTCGCGCTTTACATATGAGAGGAGTTCTCTATTGGAAGCTTAACCAGTAATAGCATTTCAAACTCATTTTGACCCTCCAAAAGAAATTCCTGCATACGCCACTGTTCATCCCTGCCACCATTCATCACTCATTTGCGAATCTAGTTGCTTTGGCGCGGCCAAGGATTGTTGATATGATTGCAGGAAAGTTGAGCAGTTCAGCTTTACATAGCCAGAAATATACATACTAAAGGAAGCCGACTTCCGACTCCATAAAGAATATATATTCCTAATCAGCATCAACAGATGAGTCGGTATAGACGTGTCCGTCTGTCCGTCTGTATAAACACCTAGATCTGAGGTATTTCCATCGATTTCTGCTGCAATTTCACTGCTTCTGACCTAAACTATATATTCTCTGATCAATCGCTTAAACTTTTATTTTACTTTTGATTTTGTGACATATTTTTCTACCCAGAGACAGACCCCTCTCCCCCTCTGTAGCTTGCTACATTCCTAGCTATAGCCGAGATTCTTGCTCTATAAATATCATTCAATAATATCAACATTCCTACCCTGTATTTTGAGTTTTGATATATGCAATGTAAACTTTAATTTATTTTAGTGTGACCGTTCGTTTTAAAATTTGAATACAACAATATTTTCTTCTAATTTGTTTCTTTCTTTTACTTACATATACATATACAAATGTACTTGTATATCGTATTCTCTCTCTTTCGATTTACACCACACCATCACCACCATCACAACCAACAACAAAAACAACTATAACTACAACTACTTCAACAACAACTATAATAAACATATGTTTTCAACATACTTTCGGATGATAATTTAACGAAAATTAGTTACTGACTTTACAGCCGCTGGCGTGCCAGCCATCTACCCACCTTCAGCCATGCAATATCAGCCATTCTATCAGTACTACAGTGTGCCAATGGTGAGTGTGTGTACTTTATAGATATACGCTTTATAGATATACATATAGATATACATATGCTAACATATGCGACATTCATCAACGTTTCTTTACAGAATGTACCCACCATTTGGCCTCAGAATTATCAAGGTAATTATTATTAAACCAGAAGCAGCAAAAGCATCAGCAGAGTCAGAAGCTACAATTTTCTCTGTCTTCTGCTGTTGCTTTTGCTGTTGCTGTTGTTGTTTTGTATACTACTTTATATACTTATATATAGTATATCTCTAGTTGATGTAGTGTTTTTGATATACATACTATTTCGCTTTGTTTTCCTCTTTTCTTTTGATTCTTCGCTGCACCCCACAAAGGTTAAAAACAAAAACCTAAACAAAATTTCGTAGTCGCCAAAATTTTTCGTTGAGAGCTGCCCGCTAAAAACCAACCCAACAACCAACCAATCCATACGTACTACAACAACAACAACAAGAACAACAACAAAAACAACCAACCTATCAGCACCGCAGTTGCAGCAACTAAAACAACAACTAGAACAACTACAACTACAACAACAAGAACAACAACACGCAACTCAACCTCTCAACACTCACTACTGATGAGACCCCGCGTAGAGCAGCCGCACTTTAGTTTTTAATTATTTTAAATTTTAATTGCCAATTTTATATATAATTTTATTTAAGTTTTAGTATGTTTTTTTGTTTGTTATTCAAATGTCTTGGCACACATATAAATAATTAACTAATTAGTTGAATGCCAAGCCCCCTTCCTCAAGCTAGAAACTAAGAGGTGGACGAGGGGCAGCTAGTTAAGCAAGATATTTTTAGCTAAAGAAATTTACATTTATTTTTATCAACCTGTAATATTCTAATTGTTTGGGTTAGCGGGCTCAAAGTCGTGAGTGAGCAAGACCTCTGGCAGAGGTCATTAATCAGCTACAAAGCTTCAATTTTTCGTGTTTGTTATCAATCTTGTGAGTTGCGGCCGAAATCATGGAATCCGATGGACTCCTAAAACACGCTGGAAAAAGAAAACCCACCATTCACGACCTTGAGCCTGCTAACCCAAACAAGTTAAGATTTTAATTTGTAAGACACAAAAATGATTTCGTTTTATTTTTTATCGAAATTAAAAAAAGTTTTTAAAAATATGCAATATTTTTATGTATATGGTAGATATGCGTATGTATTATGTACTATGTATATATATTGTAGCACACACACACACGCACACATACATATCCACTCACACAGAGAATGTCTATGAAATATTTGTGAAATATTATGTGTTTTTTCTTCAATTACTTTTTATATATTCATAGGCATTTATCCATGTTAACTTTTGAGGATGCAACAATAACAACAACAACAACAGCAACAATAGTGATGCTACAACTACATACAACAACAATTTATATATATATATATTTAAACCCACAACAAAAACAATACAGATACAGAAAGCAGCAGCTGCAGCTGTTGAACTAAAATTGTACCCAAAATAATATATCTGTGTAAAATCATACGAGCAGAACATTTGTAGCTAATATATATAGATATATATATATACATATACTTACAACATACATATATATAATTTATACAACAGGACTGCAAGGACTCACTCACACAAATACAGGCACACACACACACGCACGCACATGCCTAAATTGTAAAATTAAGCAGCTTATGTTTTGCTGAAGAAGAGCTCATGGCAAATGAAGGCAGGGACGATTTATATAGATATATATATGTGTGTAGATATAATGCATATATATTTGTGTGTGGGTGTGTGTTGGTATTGGTGAGAAAGTTGAATTTTGTGCAATTAGCGGCTACGTATAGCGGGGGAAAGGGTGGGGTGTATGTGAAACTATAACAAAGTTGCAAAAGGCAAATCGGATGACAAAATGCGACAAAAACGTACGTGTTGCGGTTGCAGTTGCAAATGAAAAGAGTGACAGCATCATATAGCTACTCATATATATGCATATATCATATATTGGGTTATATAAAAAGTCTGAAAGAAAAATGTTCTGTATTCAAAATTAATTTCAATTAAGTACGTATTGGCCATTATCATCCATGGGTGTAGAAACTTCTGTGGTTTATTAACGACAAACTTTGCCAAGTGATTTTCATTTGCTCTTCGGTTGGCCAAGTTTTGACCATCAAAAGAGTTTTACAGACCCCGAAACAATTGCTACTCAGAGGGTAAAAAGTCCGCATCAAAAGTTACCAACCAAACTGCGTCGAATTTGTTCAGGGATTCCCTGTGGCCTGTCATTGTCATGATAGAAGACAACTTCCGTTCTGTTGTCTAATTCTGGTCGTGTTTCATTGAAACGGTCGAGTTGTGGACCAAATTCAAAGTTTCAACACGTTCTAGCATCTCAAAGTAGACAATGCCTTTCCAATCCCACCAAACACTTAACGTAACCTTTGAAGTCCTTTGTGGAAGGTCACCGGCCTTGGATATTCTCGTATTTAATCCATTTTTCATCTCCCATCATGATTCGCTTCAAAAATAGTTCCTTTTCGTTACGTTTCAACAGCGTTTCACTGATGGTTGATTCGGTCAATTCAATTTCTATGCGTTAATTCATGTGGCACCCAAACATCGACCTCGGTTGAGAAGCCTGCTCTTTTTAGCTGATTCCACACTGTCATATGGTTGATGCTTAGTGCCTCTGGGCTTTCACCATTAGTTGCAAAATTGTATCGACTTTTTGTACATCTTTTACATCGAAATCTCTAGAACGGAACCGCGCCGCTCCTGGGTCCGGTATTCACTCACCGCAAGCGGATTAGGGTTACCAGATATATATATTGCATAAAATCTCGAAGACTTTTTATATGACCTACATATTAATTGTATTCTATATGTTGAGTCATGACGTAACAGACAGGACAAGAGAATGCAATGGCAACTAATTCAATTTATACTGCGGGCTTGCAATTATTTATTAAAGAAAGACAATTATACAGCAGAGGCAAATGTGAAGCACACATACACACACCCATAACATACATAAATACTAATTAGCTACTGAATAATACACACAAACATACACATACATAACATACGTAGCTCTACGAAGCAGGGCAGGCAGCGAGCGATCGAAGATTTAAAGACATAAAATTATGCATAAATTAATTTATATACATATATTATATACATATATATATATTATTATACATATAAATATAAAGATACATAACATGCATACAAAATGTAAAACTGTAACCGTAATTGTAACGGTAACACACACACATACAGCGATACAACAAAAACAAAAGAAAAGCAAGCACAAAGAGCATGCGCATATATACTAACTAACACACATACACCTATACTAAATCTAAAAAAAAAAAAACAAAAAGAATAAATACATAAATACTGCAAAAACTGCAAAACAAAATGAAGAACTTAGCCTCTAAGCGCGCCACTGAAGCAAAAGTGAAAACTAAGTGAAACGGCAAAAATAGTAAGAAAAGAAAAAAAAAAGAAAAAAAACTACAATAAAGATATTCAAAATATGTACGAAAACATATATATAAATATATATATACAAACACATTATATATAGTATTTAGGCAACATATATATATAGAGAGACTATACTAAAACGAAAGCAAAATAAACTCAAAAGAAAACAAATCGAAAAACGCAGACGAAGAATACATAATAAATAACTAAAGCAATACATAGAGACACTCATAGATGTGTGTGTGATGATTACACGCTCTTATATAGCAAAACAAACGGTACTCTAAATAAATAGTAAATTAATTAAATAATTAATATATACATAAATATAAAACTAATGTACAACGAGGCAAAGAAACCAATTGCTAAGCAAAACAGTGCAAAGCAAAATGCAAAACAAAAATCATATTGTTTTCTTTTTGTTCTCCTCATCAAAACACGTTTTTGTTAAGCAGCTCAAGCTCTATTGTTGAATCTAAATCAAAAGACGAAAAAAAGACAAAAATATAAAATGAAATTTGTTAATTATTTTACTTGGGCTTGGCTTGGCTGGCAGAGCAGGCGGCATGGGGCGGTGGCTTTCATTTACAAAGAGAATTGGTGCATAATTTGGCTGAAGGAAAAATTGATTGAATTTGCATATTTATATATACATACTCGTATAGGTAATTTATACTACATTATATTTGCCTTATTTGCCCAGAAGAGAACAAATGTGAAAAATGTTAATGAAAATAATAAACCAACCCAGAGGTTTCAGAAATACCTGCTAACAAACAAAATTGCGAAGCCCAAAAGCCGCCGCCGCCCCTGCCTGCCTCGGCAGCTGCCAGTGCTCCCCCAACCCCACCCCACCCCACACTCAAAAATTCTTTAAAGAAAACTAAACTGATTGTTGAGAAATTTTTACATTTAAATATAATTACAATTGTTATCATAGTTGAGAACATGAAATCGTATCGAATCGTAACAATAATTAGCAGAAGAGAAGACACAAAGAGTTCTTGATTTTAAATTGAAATGAAATTGAAGAAAATCTAATGAAAAAGCAAACGAAAATGAAAAGCAATAATTCAATAAGTCAAGCTCTAGTTTAGCCAAGAGTAGCCTAGTAAGTCATGATAGGAGCAGCGGCAACAGCAGCAGCGGCTGCAGCTGGAGCTGGAGCAGGAGCTACAGGCCGTAACATAGAAACCACCAGATGTTAAATAACAACAACAAACATAACAACAAACAAACAACAAAAACAACCGTACTGTATTTTGTGTAATGTGCAGAATGTACTTAAATTGTCAGTCGCCATTGGATTTATATTAAGTTCAAAACAAACTCAATATGCAAAGGCCAAGCTGATTGGTCAAGCTTTTGAGACTCGTAGACTACAGTCGATTCAGCATGAATATCAACGCAAACAGCAGCAGCTCTTTTTTTGGGATTTGCATTTAGCATTGTATTGTAGTGAAAGCATATAAAACAGAATTTATTCTTCAGACGTTAGAGCTTGGAGCTTGGCTTGATAGAATGATGAACCAAAGTCCAAACATGCAAATTATGATTGGAATACAATTACACTAAAATACTGCAAACTAAGATTCATGCATTCGTTTTCAAAATTTTATAATGATGAACAAATATTCTATATAACTTTCTAAATTTCATTCACGCTTATTCATGTATTGGAGTATCTGTATTGGTGTGTACAGCCAAATGCATTCGGCCCCCTGGGGTGACAAGCTCTGTCTTAGAATCATGCTTTCACCATTGTACTACTATTTGGAATGCTTCATTGAGTGGGTCTTCAGTTAGATACTCCCTGAACGAACTAGTTTATTTCAACCAGAAAGCAATATTTCATAGATAGAACTAAATTCCTTCAAGTCTTTGATTATTTTGTGATCCTATATATGGTTGACCTACTCTTTTCCAAAGTTTGTTCTTTGAGGCCTCTCTGAAAAGTGCTGTCCACAGTAAGAGAACTTTCAATATAGTATCTATATTATACAATTGCAAACTAACTTTTCCGCATCGCTTGCAAAATTGTTTAGTACAATGATAAATTTGTTCATAAGATTTCACAAATCATTAAGTAATTTCACTCAGTGCAATGCGCCTTTGATCAGTTCGTCATGATGCGAATGACAATTTTCTTACGCTCACAAGAGTGAATCAGCATAAGCATCAGCCCTAGGGCTCACGTCTGACGATAGCCGATCTAAGTATCTCAGGCCTGATTTCAAGTCACATTGCATATTTCGAACCCTAAATGCTCCCAAAAAATCGTGCTGCAAACGTCTTAACGGCCAGTTTCAACATTTTCATAAGAGAAAAAAGAAATACAAAAATTTAGAAAACAAAACAGAAAAGTAAAACTAATAAATCCAAGGCATAACTTAAGTATATACGTGATATTTTGAAAAATAAATAAAAACAAAGGCAAAAAAAGATTCATAAATAAATTGTTTAGGTTTAAAACAATATTTAAAAAGGTATACATACATATATATATATACATATATATATATATATAAATTATTATACATAAATGCATAAATATATACATTTAAAACGTAAAGCATAATTATTAATTAATTAAATTAAATTAACGAATGAATGAACATTTTTGCTGACAACAAAAGAATTAAAAAAAATATTAAACTAAAAATACAAAAAAAAAAAACAAAAAAACGCAACGGTTGCAAATAAAAATAAAAAACTGTTGGCAAAACACAATTTATTAAAACCGAAAGGAAGCGTAAAAGTGAAAGTTCTTAAGTTTTTGTACTACGTCAAGAAGCAAGAGAGCGTGCAGATTGTCCCATCGTAAACAAAAATCTATTTAGTTAATACTATATATAGTAAATATTTATATTATATATACATACATATATATACATATATTTAAATGAATAAAACAAAAGGCAAAACGTAAACAAAACTAAAAGTAAAACAAAAACGAAAACAAAACAATTTAGTCAAAATAAAGCAAATTAAAAGGCAGAACAAATTATATATCATAGCGCAAGGCATACAACAACAACAACAACAAGATATATACATACATACATACATACACATATATTTTAACAACAAAAAACAAAACTGATGTGTAAGTGCAGCTCAACTAAAAGAGCACAAAAAGCAAAAAACAAAAACAAAACGTAAAAGAAAAACAATGTTTTTAGACCTAAGTACCTATACCTACCTAAATGAATTCAACAATTACATAATAATATACACTAAAATATAAAAAAAGGAAAAGAAAAAGAAAAACAACAACACATTATTTGTACTAATGCTGTGTATGAGAGTATGGCAACTAATTTGTATAATTACACACACACACAGACAGAGACACACACAAGTGCATATACAATATGATCACATCCACAAATACAGACACACACACATCACAATGTAGCACACACACACATTTACAGCATATATGTACTGTACATGCCTAAGGAAAAGATGAAAGCAAAGAGAACTCTTAAAAAAAAACAACAATAAAGCAACATCTACTTAATAATTTTTAGCTAAATGAAAAGGCAAAAATCAACAGCTTGTTTTTATGTTTGTTTTGGTTTCATTTTCATATTGAGCGCCATTTGTTGTCCATTTATGATTTATATGCTAACCTTATCTCTCGCAGATATGTAAGAAAACAAGCAAATTCCAGAAGTCTGTAGAAATTCTAGAGAAGCAAAAGATGACGACACAAAATGCCACACGTACATTTATGAACGAACCACAACTGCAGACTTTTCTGGATATATGCCATTAATATATGATTACGATAGATGGCCGCACTACTACCATCGCCTCCTATATCCACTTCTACAAGAACAATACAAATACCCAAAAGAAAAGTACAAAAAGGATGAAATTCCAAACTCAAGATAACTGCAGCGGGGCGGCCACAACGAAGTCAGCTTGAACCAACTAACTGCGGGTTTGAAGTGAACAAAAGCATCTCCTCCTTTTGCTTATCAACTAAAAGCAGGGCATTTAGACATAATCTTGAATGAATTTTAGTAACCCCAGCAGGCAGACCTGTTCTAGGATCGCCTCCGCCTCCCCCACACCACAAAATCGTTTCTGTTTTCTTGTTTGTTTATGTTCAAATTGTTTCATAAGTTGTTAATTTGTTAATTTTTTTTAGTTCATATTGTTTAATACCCCATTTTGTATTTGTTTTTGGCTACAGCTTGAGGGATCAAAGGGTTGTCTCGCAGGAGAGGTTGGTTAGCATTTGCTATCGTTAACACAAGCTCAGCTAAAAGATATCGTCGTTTCCCAACATTGGACACAAGCTTACACAATATCCATCATCAGTTTGTTAGTTGAAACAAAAGCATATCCAAACTTCTTCAAAATTGGACAGCAATCCAAGTGCAGCCACACTAACCTATGCATAACAACCAATCTGAGCACCCTAAGATATCTCTTGATCCTCAGCTGTTAGCCCCAATACAATCACTATGAGAAACTGTCCATAACTTCCACGTATATCAGTCTGATATCTGCACATTAGCATTCTATGAGAAAAGTGTTTCGGGTTCTTTTCGTTTGCGTGTTTCGCTTCTAACAGCACTAAAGCGATAATTATATCGCTCGAGTACAAATTCTGTACGTTACGTTTTCTACATTTCAAAATTTTCAAACATTCCGCTTTGATTGTATACGTTTTATTTTGTCTTATCAACTTCAGATTCCACTGCAAAATTCAATTTAGCTTATGGTGTGTAAAATTCATTCAAAATTTGCTAGTTAGCTAAAGTTTGTAACAGGAATAACTTGTATATCACCTTGTATTTAATGTGTGTCAGGAAAATTATAAATTAAAGCAAGAACCCGAAACGAATTGCGATTGATTTTTTATTTATAATTGTTTAATATTTTTGTATTTAACATTTACAGCAAATGGCGTGCAAATTTTCATATATCAAGTTTGAATTTTATGTTTTATCTTCTCCCAAAGCAAAAACAACAGCAACATCATGACATGCGGCGTATGCGTAATATGTGACTAACTGAGCAAAATTGTAGCACACTTTCAGGCTGCTTCCAAAAGTAAACAAAGCAAATGCAAAAGCAACGAATCTTCAGTAGCAAAAGAAATTAATTAAAAATAAAATGAAATATGACGAATGACAAAAACAAAAACGAAAACATAAAACTAAAATCATTCGTAGCGCTTAAATTAAATGAAAAAGTATAAAGAATAATAGTTAAATTAAACGGTTGTGTCAAATTAGCTCTAATAATGTATGGCAATGAAAATAATAGGCAAAAGCGAAACTCTAAGCAAATTCTAACTTGTATCTAAATGTAGTTCAATTATTATGATTATTGTTTGTTTTGCTAAAACTCTTATCTCTACTCTTGTACTCACTATAAAGTGTAAACTCTAATCTTCCCGAAAGCCCACAAAACAAAGCAAAAAGCATACATATATAATATTATATATATAGTTGAAGAAACAAAAGAATTATGTACAAGAACAAAATCTCGATGGCGTCTTAAAAATATATAATACAAACTTTAAACGATAACAAGAAAATATGATAAAATTATACATATATATATATATGTAATAACAAGATTAAACATTTTTACATAAGAAAATGCATTTTTTAAACAAACGTCTACGTGTGAATTGAATATAAACCTTATATTATTATAATTATATATGCGTATACATGCATATTATATATACATACATACATTTTATTAAATATATATATATATGTATATGTTAATGTCGAGCAGCAATTTTTGATAACTAAAAGCAAGCAAAGCGCGACCGATGCCCGACAACTTGGCATGATCACGATTGAAAAAGTACACTGGATGGAAATATTTTGGCAAATTGAAACGTTAATACGCGCCTTCTTCCTGTCTCTTACATTTACCTTAGCGTTGTTTAATTCGTAAAAAACAAATACCAAAATCAAATACGATCCCCATAAAAAGAGTTACAACTCAGCATAATGTAGAAGAAGGCCAGATATTCCAAAGAACTACCAAATTTTAAAGTCGAATCTACATAAATCTGCCACAATAAGCAGCCTCAGCAAGCATTCAATACTAAAAAGGCGGATAGTAATAGAGGATTGTATAAGATTACCCATATATTCTGAGAAGTATATCCATATTGTTCAACAGTGAAATAAATATTCTTTTTTATAAGCATAAGAAGCAGTCGATATTTCCAGGATTTCAAGTGATATATCTTTGGGACTTCTTAGCTAAGATACGTCCAGGAAACAAGTTGCTTTCTGGATGCATGCCATTCAAGTTTGATTTAGCTCAAGATGATCTCAAACTCTATAAGAAAGATTATTCTAAAACGTCTAGATAGTAATGCAATGCATCTTCAACCAAGAGATGAAGGATTACTTCGGCAGACTCCTTCAGCATTCAAATAGCCTCATGATACTCTTGATAGCTACAGAATCATAGATAATGGTAATGAACCGCCCTTGCCCTAAGCCAGCTCAGATTTGGCAATAATTTTCTTGAAACTACTTTTCGCGTTGAACAACAGAGGACATTTTTCTTGTCGTATCAATGTAACCCATTAGCAATATCACAGTTCTTTGTAGAGCAGTACACAGTCTCTTCGATTATGTATACATATAGGCCACCTTATCTTATGGCTCAAGCAGAGAGCTATTATCTACTCCTTTGAGATGTTTTAATCAAAAATAATGCTTATAATAGTTCTGCTTATCATTATGATTTCTATTTTATTACCTGACGCCCCCCAAGTGTGGCGTGACAACAACCCAATTAGCTGCTATTCCAAAAAATAATTTGTAATGAAAAACTATTGAGAATTTAAACTGAATCGTTTGCATATGTAGAGAAGAAAGCATTTGGAAAAGAACAGTAAAGTTGTAGCTGGCGATTGGGAATAAATAAGAATAATGAAGCTCTCTACACTATGAAGCAGAACTGTAGGACCGTCAGGGTTCCCACAAGCTTGCCAAATTACTTCTATCCATTATAGTACAGGCGTGCCATCACAAAGAGAACAAATCACACAGAGAACAAATGTACATTTCTGTCTGTCAGGGCATGCCTCACTGTGCGCAACAGCAGCAGCAGTCGCGCAGCTTCAATCTGCGTCCGTGTGTGTGTGTTAAAAAACGTTTTTTGAAGTAAAATTTAATTTACACAAGACTGACGCTAAAAAAGAACTAAAACAAAATATATATATATAATAAAAGATATATAGAAAAGTGTACTGTTTACGAATTTCTCAAAATGCCGCACACGGATTGAGGGAGACAAGCGCAGCTCAAACAACAACGACAACGCCATCTGGCGGAGGGCAGCCTAAGTACTGGAGCATCTTTGAGGCAAAATCGGTAGCGCACATTATATATACATATATGTATGTGTGGGATGGTTATATTATATTGTATTTAATAAATGGAAAACCTGAGATATATATTATATATTTATATTTACAAAAAAAAACAAAAAAAGATAAGAAAATAAATTAAAAATAAACTAAAGTATGAAATAATAATTAATTGAAAGCGAATGATAAGAGAACAAAATATACATAGTGTTATTTTTATTTTCACTATATTGTACGAATATGTACTTATATTAGCAACTAAAGTGTAATTATTAATAATAATACAGAGCGGCGCATTCGAATATATAAAACTTAGATTCAGAAGAAAATGTGATGCTATAAATTGGTTGAATTATATAATTGGCTAAGCATATGCACACGCACCACCATCACCTTCAACCAAAGTGGAGCCAAGCAAATGTTGCTTCTAAAGAATATTATAAAAAAAATACAAAATCTCCCCCCTCCCTTAAAAGTGTACACAAGATACAATATACAATACAACGTGCAACGAAACTTCTTGTTTTTTAGATGAATATGGAAATATGGAAAATGACGACGGGAAGAAGAGGAGTTGATATGAATGTGCATACTCATATGTTGGGCTGAATTGAATTGAATTGTTACGTATTTAGCGATTTTAGTGACGTCATTAGTTTAGTTATAGATTTAGTTTGATGAAAATATACACCCACAGATCCAGATCCAAATCAGCATTGTTTAGATACATATATAGTATATATAAACATATATTTATATCGGTTTTTGGATCATTGTTGTCAGCAAACAAATTTGGACAATTTCTATAAACATACATAAGATATGGGACTTCTAGGAAAGGAAATACCGAGGACCGAAAGTCTCTCGAAACAAAAAAAAAAACATGGCAAATGGTGAAAAACAAAAAACAATGTTGAAGCGCTATGAAAAGCAAAAAATCGTAGGTTTTCCTAACATGTTGAAAGTGAAAGAACGGCAAATGAAAAATGAAATATATTTAAACAATATATACCCGTACAACATCTAGATTACTATATAAATTGTAGCTAAAAATGGTTTCATGTAAACGAAATTGTTGAATAATTTTTAAACCAAAATCAAAAATACAAATAAACGAAATGTTGAAATTGTTAAACAAGAACTTAAAGGCAAACTCAACACATTTTAAGCAGTTCTCTCTTCGGTTTTTAGTAGGCAGTTTTATATATATATGTAGATGATTTTGAAAGCAAAATGTTTGCCCACAAAAATTCGTTATATTTTTGCACTTCTGCTGACAAAACTATCCATTAAATCCCCCTCCCAGTTAATACTATGAGTTTGTCTTCATTTACTATTACGATTATTTTCAAAGCCCCATTAGAATTATGTTGCAAGATGCATATGAGATGTGTGTGAAATTTCAACAAAAATTGCAAGTCAAGAGATCGACCTGTGCTGAAAATAAGAATGCAGCTCGATAAATATTAGATAATGCTAAAAGATACACCTAAGTTAAGCCAATTAAAAAGCCCCAGTAATTGTTAAACAACAAACGTATAGAGTAATAAAAGCAAACCTTAGCAACAAAACACACAGAAAACACTAGACAAATTCAACTTTTAGCAAAACAAAACGGTCATCTAAAGTGTATCCAAATTCTTCCGTAAAAGCAAATATTTCTAGCAAAACGATTTACCCATAATTAAGAGTCTATATATACACATACACACACACACATATATATATATATATATAAAGTATATACATACCGATATATCGATACTGAGCCGTATAAATTAGCATCAAGAAATACGTAAGATATATACATATATCTATGTGGCATATAGATCTATACTAACGTCTACAAACACACACACACACACACACAAAATACACTGCAGATCAGTTGAAGGATCACAGAAGCGCCCCCCTCAAATATCAACGGAATTAGTAGGCGCTTCGGGGGGCATATGAGGAATTAGTAATACAAATTGAGATAGAGCTGCGAGTTATGAGAGAAGTGCAAACAAAAAACCAACCAAACTGATCTCTACTGTGTTCTATGCGATATCTAGACAAGATCTGAGTAATATATAATAATAAAACCAATTATAATTATAAATTTAAAACAAAACAAAAACAGAAAGTATTACAATTTCGAGCTGCAATATTTTTTAATCAAAAAAACAAAAACAAATAAAAAAACGGAAAAAGAAAAGATAAATATTATGTAGTTATTAATGAATAAAAACAAAAATTAAAAAAATATAATGATAATAATTAATATACATATATTTTTCTCTTTTGAGATACAAAACCAAAATAAAAGTAAACTGTTTTTGATGTGAATTGAGTTAGGAAAGCGAAAACAAGAACAAAACAACAACCAAAACAAAAATACAAATCCGATAAATGTAATAAGAAACGTCTTGAAAAAACATAATCCAAGTATCCAAAACCAAAGAGAACAAAACAAAAAATCTATCAAGTTTTTTGTGTATTTTTTCGGTTTTAAATGTGCGTCAAAAATATTTCAACAAAACAAAACAAAAAACAAAATTAACAAAAATACTTCCGTGTGCAAAAAAAAAAACAAGAAGAAGAAACAGAAAATACATACTAAAACTACACTACACTACAAAAGCAAAGCCAGACACTAAGCCCAACTGAAATTGTCAAATATGAATAATATATACGAAGTCTATATGGATATATATTTAGATAACAATTATATTATATAAAAATATATACATACATACATACATACATACATATATATGTATATGTATATTATATACATGTGTGCAAATTATTCAAATACAGAAAAGTCGGAAAAACGTCTCTATATATATGTATATGTACGATACTTAGCAACAATTATAACGAAAGTAAATTGAGTATAACGGATATGTAGTACAATGGCAAGCGGAATAAGAAGTATAAAACGAAAACCAAACAAAATAGAAAACGAAGAAAATGAAAGAGTAAACATGCATATAGAAAACGGAATACAAAATTCGGAATGCGAAATGCGAAAAGCGAAAGCAAGAAAGGTAAAAACAACATACATAATTATTTATAAAGGCTGTAATTTTAAGTAAAGCAAATTGATAAATTATAATAAATTCAAAACAAAAGCAAAAACAAAAACAAACACAAACGAAATGTAACTAACTTAAAATAATAAATAAACTAAGAAAAAACAAAAAAAAACACAACGTAAACGTACATATTTCACCCACAAAGCAAATTAAATTAACTACAAACGAAACTTAAAAAATAAATATAAATAAAATCAGAAGAATACCATAAAATAGACAAACTCACACACAAACACACACACAAACACACACACACACACACATGACAAACAAAAACTAAGTACGAAGGAGATTTCAAACGAAAATAATAAACATAAATCTAAACAACAAATGAAACACATAGAACAGACTCAAACACACAAAACGAAAACGAAAACATAAATAAAAATAAAAACAAAAACAAAAATAAATTATATATATATAAACGAGAAATCAATGTATGTAATAAATATAAAACTAAATAAAATACATAAAATATTACAAAAACGTAAATATTTTCCAGCTGTTTTATTATATGAGAAAGTTACTTCTTATGTATAAAAATGTATAGACTTTATAAGGAAGATTACGGGGCAAGGCCAGGTGAAGTTACTTTAGATCGAAGGTGATATTTATTTCGTTCAAACGATAGCTATATGATATAGTCATCAGTTATCATAAGCGGACCCAAAAGACTGTATTAGTAGGGGAAAAGTATAACAATATAATGGACAAAACTCCACTCATCTAAATATGCTAAGGCATCGATAATGTTGCTATATATATCGGGACGTTGACGTTCAATGCGCTGCACGTTCAAGTGGACCCACGGTACCAAGCCACAGGGTTTGTTACGCGCAAAGCCCAGGCTAGAAGCTTCCACCTCCCGCCCAACCGGCGGAGTCGTGTAGCCGCAGCCGAGCGGCACGAATCGTGAAGACGGAAAAACAACGCGAATCGCTCGCTCACGTCCAATGAAAGTAAAAAACAACAAGCCATAAACAATTTACATTATCTTCTATCTAGAAGTGTTAGTATAGATGTTTTCTTTGAGTTTAGGGAGTTATTATTCGAGATAAAGTTAAATAGATTATTATAGTTACAACAAAGGACACGAAAAGATTCATGCAGGAGATAGTTTAAATTACAGAGCTGAAGATAGATAGGAACATAATTTTTACTTGCTCATGACAGCAATACAATTGTAATTTTGACTTTATCAACTAATTTTATAAGGAAGTTTTCAAAAGAGGAACCGATGTAGCCATATCCGTCTGTCAACGCCGAAATATCAGAAGCCTTAAAAGCTGCAGATCTGAAATTTATACCAGATACTTCTTATATCTGCAGACTATTTGTAAAAGCGATTATCCTGATCGGAGAACTATATCATATAGCTGCTACAGATACGACTGGAGGGGAAGCTTTCAGTTTTTTAAGCCAAATTGAACGAAATTCGGTTTCTGTTCATTTTAGAACTTCACATTTTATATATATAATTGGACACATATCTTTTAGGTATATCACAACCGACTGAAGCCTATGTGACATTAAAACTGTAAATATGTAGCAAAGGTGTAATTTAGG
This sequence comes from Hirtodrosophila duncani, assembly GCA_037043425.1. Classification (NCBI taxonomy): domain Eukaryota; kingdom Metazoa; phylum Arthropoda; class Insecta; order Diptera; family Drosophilidae; genus Hirtodrosophila; species Hirtodrosophila duncani. The sequence goes on along the minus strand of JBAMBM010000793.1, from coordinate 2,198,346 downwards.
TTAACATTTCTTGTTCTTATTTCGTTCATAGCTTCACTTAACACTTCGGCGAGAAGAAAGGGCAGCAGTATTTGGCAAGTTACGTCTTTACTTCTCGCACAAGCGGGCTCTACACCACAATATGAAGAACTCATTCGGCGGATAAAATGATCAGGAGTATTTTGCAATTGCTTTAATTCCCCCACAAGCGAGTTATTTCTTGCATTAAGATCGCGTGTTGGCTATGGTAATCGTGGGTTTAAAAGAATGTTGAGTGTGTCCAATATGCTTACAATTTGGGTTTCAAATTCATATTTTTCCGCATTTTTTACAAAATGTATTATCTGTTTGAAATAAATTGCTTTGTTTGCATGAAGAGCTTTTTTCTCTTCTGGAAAATTTCGTTCAATGCAAGCTGAATGCCATGGTGAATTCCAATGAACCCAATCCAATAAGGAGCATCTGTAAAAATGTCATCTCTACATCTTAAGACTTCTGAGATTTCGGGGTTGAAACAAATGAACGAACAGGCGGACGGACATAGCAATATCCAATCCGCTCGTCATGCTGATCAAGAATATATATACTTTATATGGACGAAAATGCTTCCTTCTGTGCGTTGCAATCTTAATTACAAGTTTAATATACATTCAACAAGAGAAGGGATATGTCTTGTATTCATTTTGTATCACCTTCGAGTGCCTTCATGAAGGGCTTCAACCACTCATTCAACCTGAGCTTATGTCTTATGTCATCTCAGGAAACTAACATAGACACTGATCACGCAGCCTCGATGATGCCCCCCACTGACCACAAGCCATTTCCTGGATGTTTCACACAGTTGGCTCTATAGTTGTGACCACTTATTGACAAACAGAACACTTATCAGCCATACCTATGATTCAGTTCCGATTGGCTTGTGCGTTTCAGGTTTGTAAAAGTGATCATGCTATGCATTGATGTCATTCGTGCGATAACGATGACGCACAAGAGCTGGGCACTATATTTATTTACATAATAAAGAGACCTCCCTCAGTGGTCAGTGACAAAATAAGTAGCTTGTTGTTTTCATCGTTCTTTTATAAAGAAATCAATTTTTTTTCGCATTTTATTGCTCGTATACATTTTCATCGCCAGCTGCTGCTTTTGGCTTCATTTCGTTTAAATTCGATTCGCAGTGAACATATATGGTTCTGGTTTTGTCCTGCTTCGGAATTTACAATTTATAATTTACGTTTTAGGATTACAAATACTAAATATGCTTCCACAAGAAATTTATGTGAATTGCGTTTAAATAGTTTTAGGAACTTGTCTAACAGCTAAAAACTAAGCACTCCATCTCCACTCGGGATCTCGGATCTCCATCCTACTTGCTGATGAAGCTGCGATTGTAGTTTTGCATTTTCACACTCTGCGGCGTTTGATGGCTGCGGTCGAACTCACACGTCTTGTTGGTCTTCACCATGCGTCCATTGGGTCCATTTGAGGATCGCCAGTAGACAGTTTGTACCGCATTCCTGCCGGCAATGTAGCGTGAGGTGGCGCTGACCAGGTGATTCACTTTGTTAGCAGGAGACATGATGACAAGTTGTTGTTGGTTTTGGCTTGGTTGTTGTCCTTTGTTGCAATTATCACAGTTGGGTTGCGTCTATATAGAGCTGATCCTCTATATATGTTTGTATTTATGGTGGCTTAGCAAGCGAATTGAAGCATTTGACTTGACGAACGATTCGTTTCTGTTTGACAACTGAGGACCGGGCGGCGCTATTTATAGTGGCAGCTCCAGCCCAGGCAATCGTGCGGCTTATCAGCTTTTCAAATTATTATACTCGTATATATATTTGCTTAGAATGTCCACAACTGGACTATGGAGTGCTCTGTAGAGAATGTTCAAGATAATGAAATCTTTACGGCTTTTCTATAGTTTTCAAAAGTAGAGCAACTGCACTTCTACAAGGCCGCCTAGTCGTATTTCTTTTCGACTACAAAGTTTCTGTGGAAGTTTTCATCTTCGCTGTCCATCAAATTTGTGAAGGTAGTCTCAAAACGGTTGTTGAACGAGAAGTAAATCATTTTGAGCTTGAATTGATTGAGCCATTTCCTCAGGTGATAAACTGTAAGATTAGTGGACATTAGTGGGACCAGTTATAACAGGTCCAGTTCAGTATAAACAAGATTCGTTTCGTGCCAGTTGATATTTAGAAATGTTAATGACGAACAGCCAAGGTGACTCAGAATAAGCTTATTATATCATTAGTGGTGACGAATCATGGAATTTTGGAGGAGGTAATGTGAGTTCTCATAGCTTGAAGGGAACGCTGGTTATCTTCCTGTGGCTCCAAAAATACTAAATGAAGCCTGAACTTCCTAGTTATTTTGGGCAGTTAGCTTTATCCTTGATCTTCACATCCAAATACTGTACCTTCTCTGAAGTCCCATATACCCTTGCAATCTCCTGCTGCTGCACAGTATGATAATATTTGCTAGCTTGTGTTTGGATTTATGGTTAGGTGTTTGTGTTTGACAATTATCTGGCAAGTACGAGCTATTAGCGCGCTTATCAGGCTTCGAAAATTGCCGCGTTAAGGGCAACTACTCTATTCGTTCGTGCAACTACACCTTGGTTTAATGTTAATTGATTAGTTTATGTTTATGGGGTCGCACTTGTGCAATTTCCAATGCAATTGCGACGCAGTTTTCATTTGAGTGTGGGTGGTGTGGGGTGATAAGGGCTGGAACTATGGCATTGAGTGAAGTATTACGCGACACCTTGAACTTGGCCAGCTTGGCCTAGACACGTGTGTGTCTGTGCCTGTAACTCTCTGGAATGATTCCGCTTAGCATTTTCCTGTGGCAAGTCAAAGTCCAAAGTCTTGGCCAGACAAAATGTAGCATTACTTGTATATTTTTTATTGACGTAAGTCGTGCCAAATTGACACAATTTCAAAGCAAATCGCGACAGACAAAGGCCACGTCTATGTGGGTTATATGCATACTCATTCTCATTCTCAGACTCTCAGATCCTGCATTGAGTTGCCGTCGCAGTTGGAATCAGCTGTTTGCTGCGTGTCAAGGGGGGCCTTACGATATGCTCTTATAATATTACTTTAGCTTGGTTTTGTTTTCTATTATTTATTGTTGTTACTTTTTTTTTGCTGCTGGCATTTGTGTAATAATCATAATCATGAGCGCTCTACGTGTGTCTATGCAGTCTTATCAGCAGTCGATACTGCCAGCCCTGGTGTGAGTGTGTGTGGTTGTGTCGTCAGCTGCGGTGGCTGCTTAGTCAATTTGTGTTCCAAAACAAAAACACATCAAACTACGTCCGCCTGCTGCTGCTGCAGCAATTGCGAATTGTAAAAGCCAGCAGAAAGTGTGCAGCTGAAAACCATTAAGCAAATAATAACAATAATAAATGTAATCATAGTCATATATAGTGCACTTCAAGTTCAAGTGTGTCTCGCTTGAGGAGGAGGGGGTGAAAATAGCCATAGGCCCTCAGCACAGCACGTTGTCTTAGTGGTCTACCACTCTGCTAACGAAAAGAAAACGTAACTTAACTTAAGTAGGGGAATATTCCTGCTTTTTCCCCGGTCAAAAACTTTTCCACGCTGTGTTTTGTTTACAAATTTGGAGAGGCCATTATTATATATGTATGTATGTCCGCCTGATAACAAGGCGATTGTACTTTCTTTTACGCGCTAGCACAATTATCAAAATTATCGCCAGACTTTTGTACTTTGCAATCGCGTGAATTTTGCTAAACATCTGGCTTATCAAGCCGCATAACCCATAACAATAGCTGGTTAAGAGCCCCCAAAAACAGTTGGAATTTTGGGGAAATGTACATATTTTCAGTTGCCAAGGCTTGATAAGCCTAATGGATATACCTGATATGTTTTAACAGCAGATTGTCATTGGCATTGACCATTTAGTGGGTCAACAGGGCGTATGAAACTGAAATTTGGCCATGCTATACATAATCGTTGCCTACTTTTGGGCTGCGCTGAGAAAAAGCTATTTGTTTTGATAGATTCATAGAAATTGGAGAAGCAAGAAATGGGAAAACACTTGCCCCGTCTGATACAACTGGTTATGGTGGAGCATTTCTCATAATTGAATTAAGACCTGATTAAACGCCTACAGCCCAAGTGGCAACTATGGATGCCCAAATCAGGCAACAATTTACAGACACACTGTCTGTTGTGTATCTGTATATGTATCTGGTTCCGGTGTCTGTCTTCTAACTTAATTGAGTTTAATTGACCAGACAAGCAATTATAGTTAACGTTAGTTAAGCAATGACACAAACATTTGACAATTGCTTAAGCTTAGCTCTTTCCTTATTACAATATTGTATTTCGTATTTTTCAAAATGTATCTGCAGAATATGCTTACAAAACTTGGTGTCTAAACCAAAGCCATATCAATCTCTTAGGCTTAACTAATTTACATATAAATTAACACATTTAATATGGCTGGACTTGTTTCTCAAGCTGGCGCTGCTGAATGTCATAAGCAGACGGCTCACTGGCGTTGCCAGGTGACAATCATCAGAAGCAAACTGAAGAGCGTTAGGAAGCTAGATCCAAAGCCTAGGAGGGTGCCAGCTCCATTGCACACCTTTCGCACAGTTTCCGTATAGAGACCCCGACGTGATAGCAGTCCACGTATGCTGCGCAGCTCCTGTGAAAAACATTATAAACATTTTCCATAAAATTCCCAGCTCGTTCCCATGGCAGAAAACTTACATCTCCGCTCAAACCAAGACGATTGCGTGTCAGCACCACCGTATAAATAGAGCTCTTGACATCATTCCCGCAAAAGGTGAGAACCAGATGATCATTGACTGCCTTGACCACCTGCACAGTGCCCGTGAACTGAGTGTAGGAGTTGAGATTGACCAGGCTGCCACGTTGATTGCCCAGATTTGACCATTGGCCGCGTGCATTATCCGTATAGTTGAAGGTATACTCCAGATTGTTGTCACGCTCGCTCCAGACCAAACGTAGATACCGCTGCGGATACACTGAATGATGTCTCAGATATTCATCGTTGTCCACATACTGCGGGGTGGTGGAAGATTGGCGATAGTTGTTCTGATTGCGATTGTTATAGTCCTGATTGTAGGCGCCACCATAGTCGTGATTATAGCTATTTCTGCGCAGGATCTGAAATATACAAGGCGAGCTGTCATTATCAAGTCATTATCGTCCAAAGAATGTCCATGTTAACTTACGTCTTCGGTGACATCGGCCAGGTGAATAATCACGCACGAATCGTACTCATAGACGCCGGGAAAATCTTGGCTATGCACAATTATCTCGCTGCCATACCAAAGGCCCATTATCTATATGTGTGTATATGTGTATGTGTGTGGGTGGAGAAGCAAAGTGGTGGCCATTAGTTGGGCTAGCTGAAGCTACAGTTTGAAAACGATGTAATGTGAACATGGAGGTCATTCGAGTGATTTGCATGCGACTGACTGAATGACAGACTGACTTGCTGTGCGTTTAATTAAATGACCCACCATGAGGCATCGCATGGATAGGGAGGTCGAGTGACGCGCTGCTCTCACTGTGACTGCGACTGGCTTGGGATTGTAGACAGTGCCTTTGCCTGGGCCAGGGCCTAGGCTTTGACATTCAGTCCAGCGTCAGTTCGCAGTGCAAAGGGTTAATTAGTACAAATCAGCCTTAATTGCATTAGCCAGCGCTGAATTGTTCAAATATTCAAATGAACGATGAAGCTGTTTGTCTAACTAAAACTAATTTCATTCATCTTTATTGAAATTTTCATTTTCTTGATCTTAAATGATCTCCATTTATTTGAGGAATGTGGAAACTAGCTTACTGAACTGCTGTATGAGGAATAAAGCAATTATAAAGATTTTGTCGATATTCGAAGCTCATGAAGTTTACAGCGTATATAATTTTTTGTTTGATTTCACCACGAAACTTTAGATATTTATTTCTAGACAATGATCAAATTTATTATAATTTAGTTAGGGTATGTGTCACACATAGAAGGAAGCATCTCCGACCCCATAAAGTATATATTTTCTTGATCAACATGACAAGCCGAGCCGATATAGACATGTCCTCCTGCCCGTCTGTGTGTCCGTCTGTTTCTATGCGAACTAGTCTCTCATATTTGAAGCTATCGACTTGTAATTTTGTAATATGTAAAAATCGTGAAGATCGAACTACTATATTATATAGCTGTTATATAAAAGAAAGCCTGCAGTGGTGGTCAAACGCGCAGAATGCTCTGTGGTTTTGGAAGCTTGCACATCCGTTGACGAAATATTATAAAAGTCGGGCTGCTTAGTTTTCCTTTCTGCAGGGGTATATAAAGTTCGGTTTCCCGAAGTTAGCCTACCTCTCTTGTTTGACATCAGTTAGCTTATAATGCTCGATATGATAATAGAAGTTCCCTTCTTTATATACTTAACTTGCCGTGACTGTTATGATGTCTGTTCTGCTCTTCATTTGCTAGAAATTATATTAGTTTAAACTTCCACAGCAATTCAGATTCACTATGCCATTCAGAAAATGATATATTGATTTTTTCCTAAAGTTAGCAATGTATAGATTAAAGTAATTCTAACTATATATATATATATATATATATATAAATATATAAACTATACCCTAGATGCTTTCAAATCATCTTGCCAGCAAACCTTTGACTTTTCTGATAATATTTAAACATATACTGGAAATATCAAAAATATCGATTCATAAGCTCAGATTTCCTTTTATAAATATAGATATAATTGCAAAGTTTGAATGCAAATTGAAAGAAACCCTATAGAGGTGATATATAATGCCATATAAGCTGATGCTTAAAGGATTAATACTATTCAATTGTTTTATAACTGAATGATTCCGAATGAAATACCAGCACTCACTTAGACTTTATAAGAAATGTGCAAGCTTTACTTCACATCACTTGCCAACACGTTCACTCTAACCATTCATCCCGATCTCACCTCTTCCAAATCCACTGAGTTTTGTGGATTGATGTTCATGCAACGCATTGCCGAATTAATGCGCTCTGTGCTCGAAGTGTAACTACCATCCACTGATATGCCATATTGCTCCAGGGCGTGGCCATTTATTTGACCCCAGCAAATACTGAAGATCACGCACACTGCAATCCATTTGGTTAACATGACTGCCGAATGTAAGCAGGTGGCCTTTGTTATCAGCTATCAGTGCAGGTCTAAGGGCTAACACTGAGGCGACCGATAAGCACAGATCTGACGCTGGAATTGGTGATGCTGATATGAACTGCGCTTAACGGATTCCCGCAACGAACTACAAGTTAAGGCGAAACTCAACGAAACTGCTCAAGTTGATTGAGTTCGGATTCAGACTCGTAACTCGGGTTGAGAGAGCATCATTACATGTGTATGTATGGCATATGGGGGTAAGCGCAAGTGTACGGTTAAACGGTTGAATGGAAGCTAAAGCTACGCTCATTTCGATTGCACTCTTCCGCTCAAAAACGCAAAATGAAAACAAATTGTAACTGAAGCTGAAAAGCACAGAATGGAACACAAGTACATTGCGTATGCGTATGCCGATTCCAAGTCGGCAATATATTAATTAAGTTAATTGTAGCGCTTTTGATGATCCACTCGCGCGTGCAGCACACTGACAGTGGCAGCCATAACCCGCACCCGCACTCGCACACTACAATGCCCCTGCCCCTGCCATTGCCCGTGCCCCAAGCCCATCTAAAATGAGTCAATTGTCAACTGTCTCTGCCGCTGGTCTCTTGCCCCTTTACTTGCTTTTGCTTATCCCAGCCCCTACATTTCGCGATATTCCAGAGAGTCAGTAGTGTCAATTGAGAGTGTGTTCGCTCGAGTTGACCATCAATTATGCGAACAAACGGTAAAAAAAAATGAATTCACAAAATCTAGATAGAAATAACATATATGTTTTTAGCCAGACGAAGCATTGATACTCTAGCAGACTCACTTTCAATATGAGCTGCAAATCTCTACAAACAAGATGAAGCCTCTTATCAGAGGAGTAAGTTTTTGACGCGATAGTCTGCCCCATAATTGTTTGATGTTGAATTGTTTGCGCTCAAAGGGGTAATACGATGGATGTTCTCAGATAAAATTGTTGAACAAAAGTATCAACGTTAGTGTTGCAGAAAGTAAGCTACAAATATTATAACATTCACAAAAATATGAATGTGTGTTAATTTTGTAGTGAAGTTTGCTAGGCACAGAAGAATGTGTTTCCTATATCTTTTACATACGAGCAGCTTACAGCATAAAGAAGCCTATGACAGCAATTTGAACTCAATAGTTTTAAAGCAGTTACCACATACTTGGACGGACATGGCAATATCGACTCGGCTTTCCATAACTTATAGGGTCATAGATGGTTTCTTCTATGTATGACAAATATCATGGCTAAATGACAATATCCTCTGGAAGAGTATTATAAATATATTTGTACCCTTTTCTTTACTAATTTCACTCAAACTCAATCAAAAAGAACGTGTGTACTTAGTTTATGATCGTGTAGATATGACATGTACATATCTCTATTGGCTTATGATAATGGTGTTACCTTTACGTACTTCCCTTATAGCAAATATGTATGCTGACCCAATATCCCCTCTAGCAAACGCTCTCCAAGCTCAAGCTGAGTGCATTTTGTGACATCTGTAAAATGGAGCAGGCAAATCGGCTTGGCCGCTGTGAATGAGTCTGAGTGTGGACAATGTTGACTCACAGTCGCATAGTGGAATTGACTTGTGAATTAAACCATTGTTGTTGTTGCTGTGACGCTCTGAACTGAATACTATTATCATTGATTATGATTTCCATTCACAAACAGCTGTGTAAATATATCATAAGATAGACGCCACACCAGCTGCATACTTTTGGGCTAGATGTGGCAGCCGTGTAGTCTAAAAACAGAATTCAACAAAAGATTTGGAAGGGCAATGGCTATGAAAGACCACAAGATGTATGGACAAATAGTGATATTGAGGTATTTATTAAAATTTATGTAGTTTTCATTCCACTTCACTGATATTCACTCCAAGGGAATTCCCAACATAACTCGAGACTTTTATATTAATCAATTTCAGATGACATCGCTGCTTTTCAGAAGCGCAGCAAGCTCTGATTGATCTTTTCGTAGATCCAATCGATATAATGATTGACGCGCACATAGACGCCGGGTCGGTTCTGATAGCCACAGTGCTGGCCCCAGGAAATGATGCCATACAGGGTCTCGCCATCTGCAGGCACACAGGAAATGTTTTAGTTAAGAACAATATAGATTTTCAGGACGAGGACTTACCTTCATCGGAGCAGACAAGCGGACCGCCAGAGTCGCCCTCGCAGGCATCCACACTCTCGTCCATGGAACCAGCGCAGAACATTCCTGTGAAATGGCAATACATACATACAACAGCACATTAAGAATAATTCTAGTGATTCTAGTGATTCATATGCTTGACCTACCCTCGGTCATGGCACTGCCATAGACATTCGATTGCTTGCAGGTGGCATCCGGCAGGATGGGCAATTGGGCCGCCCTAAGTACCTGGGAAGGAGCTGTAAGCATGGGCATATTTAAAGTAGGTACATCAGATTAGTTTGAGCTACTCACTCGAAACACCCGACTTGATGGAGCCCCAGCCGGATATGGTGCAAGTGCGATTTGCTGTCATAGCAGCACCTCGTTCCGGCAAACAGATGGGCTGCACATAGTCGCTGAACTTGAGCGGCGTCTTCAGCACCACGACGGCAATGTCATTGTTCATGTGCGTCTCATCGCGGAACTTCTCGTGCGTGTACCAATTCTCAATGAACGAGTCCACCTCCGAGCTCTCAGCAATGTTAGCATAATGATCCCCCACTCGCACAAAATAGGCTCCCTTGGGATGCCCATAAAGACAATGTGCAGCGGTCAGTAGATGGCGCTTGGAGATGATGACGGCACCGCACCAGTGACTGGATATACCGCCGCGACCTTTCGTGCGAATGGTCGCCTGCCAGGGATGACGACCCCGACGCGCCACACTACCCTGAACGACACGCTGCTCAGGATGGGCATACTCATCGGTCAGATCATCCTTGAAAATGCCACAACGACGCGGCGTATGAAGGGCCTTGCTCGAACGCTCCCAGAGGCCAATGTCGGAGAGCGTTTGTACCTTTTGCCCATGTAAGGCAGATGTCTTATCCTTGTTCAATGCCTGCAACCGAGTGCGTTGGCGTTGCTGACGCGGCGGCGGTCCGGCCGTGCAGCGCAAACCCACATCCTCAGTGTGATTGCAGTTGTGCTCACCCCAGTTCCAATGGCTGCACTTATCGATGTTCGTTTCGTTGCCAAAGCATGAGACCTGATCTAGCCAGATGGGTCCCTTGCCCGGGCCAAAGATGTTCTTCTCAATTTTCTGCGGATAAATGATAGATCAGCCAATGTTTCTTGCAAGGAAGAGCCGCCGACTTACCGCTGGTCCATAGAAACCTAAGGAATTGCAAGCCACTTGGGCAGCCTTCAGATTGAAGTCATCGTCACAAATACTGCCCCATTCGCCGTGGTACTTCACCTCCAGACGTCCCTCACTGGAGCTACGACCGCCTTCCAAGCGATACTCAATGGGTGCCTAAGGGAGAACACCTCGTGGTTATAGTTTACCCACCTCAGCCTTGCCATGTGTCGAAACTTACTTTACATACGGCTTCGCTCTCATCCGACTTATCCGCACAATCCTCTGTGTGATCGCAGACAAAGGCGGGTGGTATGCACTCCTTGGAGGTGTGGCACAGCCAGTAGTTGTTCGGGCACTTGAGCACGGGCACTTTGCAGACGACGCCCACCACCTCATCGACACCGCAGTTGTGCACGCCCCAACCTTTGAAGTCGCAATCCTTCAGGCGCGTCTCATTGCCCTGACACTCCAGCTCATCCATGGCATAGTTGAAGTTGCGATCGGGCGGCGCATAATAGGAGTTACCACGCACCTCCAGGGCACCCATCTTATAGCCCAGCTCTCGGCAGACAACATCAGCATCGCGTAGGCCAAACTTGTCATCGCACACGTAGCCCCATTGACCCTTGACTGGAGGTTGAGAAAAACAAATTAGGATTAGTCCATGGCCAAGTTTTCAACTGCACTCACCTTTCACTTCGATGCGTCCCATGTGAGGACTCTCGCCGCCAGTCAATCGTACTTGATAGCCCAGGTGATCGCATTGGCTCTCATCGTGGCGGTTGCCACAGTTGTTGACGCCATCACAGACCTGCGATTGCTTAACACACTTGCCATTCCGGCACTCAAACTCGCAAAAATCATCGTCGAAACTGCCGCGTAAGGTGACAATGGGCGTGGTGGCCTCTGCATTGGGATTGGGTAAGAATTCGGGCTCCTCCTCGTCTTCCTCCTCCTGCAGCTCGTGCTCTACGGTAAATGGATTGGGCAGCTCTGGATGACGGCGATGAAAGTCGGCATTGTGTTCATGCTCATGCTCATGCTTGGGCTTTGTGTGAGGGAAGGGATTGGGTAGTTCGGGATGCAAGCTATGATACACCCGACTGTGCTCATGGTGCTTGTGGTAGTGGTGCGGGTGTGAGTGTGGATGCGCATTGGGCTTGTCAAAAGGATCGGGCATATTTGGATGACGCAGGTGGAACTCACGACTGTGACCCTGCGTGTGCCAATTGGTTGTTGTTGCAGTTGTGGTATCGATATCCACTTTACGAGTGCCCCGATGGAAGTCTGTCGTATGGTCACTGGAGGCGTAGGTCGTGGGGTTTGGGTTCAAGGTCTGCTCGGTGCGCGCCGTCTCCCCAGCATCTGCAACAACAGAGTCATCGTCAGTGGGAACGAGGCTTTCCTGTTCGCCCGCCACAATCAGTTCTACATCGTCGTCAGGGTCAAGTGGGGTCGTAGGTGTTGTCCGTGTCGAAATGGGATTTGGCGTAGTTGAAGAGCTGATGGATGTTGGAGGTTTACTAATCACTGTAGCTATGGCTGATTCAGTACGTTTGGCCAGCTCCTCCTCAGCGTTGCCGCTGTGATTAAAGTAGGGACGCAACATTAGACGCAGTGCCTCACTGATGGCTAGCTTAGAAGTAGCATCGCTGTTAGGCGGAGTGGGGCTAGCCCTTTGGCTGGGATTGTAAAACTGATGGTTGAAGGGAGGTGGTGTTAGGCCACGCCTTTCAGTTGTGCTGGTCACCAGGGGCTCAGCACCATCGAAATCGTCATCGTATTGACTCTCCTCCTGGGGATTAAAAGGATCAACATCGCGAGGTGCTGGCTGCTGGGTTTGGGGTACCTTTTGCCAAGAGGCATTATGAGAGTGGGCCACGCCGGCATAGCCCGGGCTATAGTGCGGATAGCTGGGTTGCGGAGGAGGCGTGGTATTGCCTGTGGGGGGATATATGGGGAAGGTACGCAGATTGGAGGGTGTTGTGGGTCTCACAGTGGTAGTTTGAGAAGGTGCCGTAGGCGGCAGTAAGCCACCATACAGATTCGACTCATCCAGCACGGGGTGGGAGCCGTAGGTAGGTCTATGATTGGCAGGCACTGCAGGAACAGCTGCCTTAGGGCTGGGTTGGAAGCCAGAATTTGGATTTTGTGGTTGCAGCTGGGATTCACTGGGTTGCTGGTCGGGATACAAAGTGTTCTGACTGTGGGGATTATAGTCTAGGTCCAAAGGACGCTGTCCAGCTAAAGGAACTGAGGACGAGGGCTGCGCCTGGGGCTGACTGGGACTAGGACTTAATGGCTGGAAGCCTCTGTACAAATCAACAGGTTGCTGCTGTGTCTCATCGTCGTGAGGATTGTAGTCCAAGTCCAAGGGTTGCTGTCCGGCTAGTGGCGCCAGTGGCGGTGTCGATGGAGGGTTGGGACGCCAATGATGGGGCGCCGAGCCATCGCTGATTCTGCGATTGAAGTTGTGACGTGACCCACTGGGCGTGGGATATTGTGGCGCCTCTTCGCCGCTATCTGCGGGTTGGGCATAGTAAATGTCACTCGTGGTGGAGGCCATGGGAGCCAGAGGTGTCTTATAGTTGGTGTTTGTGGCGGTCGGTGGATATTTACGATTTGGTTGCAGTGAACCCTCAACATAGAGCACGCTCTGTGAGGGTGAGCGGTGATCATAGGAACTGCTCTGGCCAGACCAGCCGATGGGCAACTGTTCTGGCTGCTGCTGCTGATGATGATGATGGTGATCGTAGCCAATGCCGCCAGGACGTTGCATGTTCATATTGCTCCAGCGGTCTCCGCCACCATTAACCCTCGTCGTGGTTGTCGTCGTTGTAGTCTTGATGACTGAGCCACTGCCATAAGGATCAGCATACTGATCGGTGTGGCTCCAGCGATTCAGTTGAGCGCCACCAGGTGGTCCGGCATAGGCCTTGGGCTCGCGGTTGTCTGTAAGATTGAGGTAGATCGATTAGAAATTGATTGTGGGAGCTGAACAATGTTGGTTAGTGACCAATACGTATATCTATCCAATCGGGTGAGGTTACCACTCTACCCTCTGACCTGGCCAGGTAGTCGCAGCGATCGTAGCTGGCCAACTGCTTTTCCTCTATGCACGAACGTAGCGACACACTGAAACTCTGACCAGGGGGACAGTCGTAAATCAGAATCTGCCGCTGCTGTGGCTGGCAGCTTATGAACTTGCTGGCCACCCTGGGATGTGGGTAGGTAAAGGTACCACTCAGCCCTAATGGACAGACAAGATCAGCTGCCATGTTCTCATGTCTGAACTGCAGCCACCATTCGTAAAATATTTGCAACTCGTTGCTGGTATAGAGGCGATCTTGTCGTTGCACTTGATCCTGGGGTTGACAGCTGCCACGGGATAAGCTGAAATGATGTCCAGTGGGGCAGCTGGCTAGGGCGGTGAAGCCCGCCTCGCAGGTCAAGAATTTGGTGCAGTCAAAGGGATAGGAATAGCGTCCAGAAGCCTCTCTGGGACACGTCACGACTGCAATTGGCAAATATAAGGGATCATCGGGTTGTACGCTCTTTCAGTTCACTCCAACTCACAGGCAAGGGCAAGGTCTTGCTGCTGCAGTTGGTAGCTGACCAAGGACACGCGATCGGTGCTGGACACCTGCGAATCGGGCAGGCAGTAGGCGCGGGAAAGACTATAAAAATGATTGGGCTGACATTGCCTCACAAACGTATGACCCTCCACACAATGCAAATAGCTCCTGGCATCAAAGGGATGAGGGTAAAGGCCATATAGGTTAGTTGGACATGAGAGTTGGTAGGAAGAGGATCCTCCTGACGGGTAACCAGTTCCACCACCGACTCCACCTTCAACTCTTACGGAAGAAGGGTAAGCAGAGCTACTGCTGCTGACATATCCAGTACCGACAACAGTTCCAGGTCCTACGGAGGAAGGGTAAGCAGAACTACTGCTGCCGCTATATCCGCTACCGACTCCGCCTGTAACTCCCACGCCGGAATGGGAAACAGAGCTACTGCTGCTGCCATATCCAGTACCGACACCACCTTCAACTCCCACAGAAGAAGGGTAACCCGTGCTACTGCTGCTGCCATATCCAGTACCGACAACAGTTCCAGGTCCTACGGAGGAAGGGTAAGCAGAACTACTGCTGCCGCTATATCCGCTACCGACTCCGCCTGTAACTCCCACGCCGGAATGGGAAACAGAGCTACTGCTGCTGCCATATCCAGAACCGACTCCACCTTCAACTCCCACAGAAGAAGGGTATCCCGAGCTACTGCTGCTGCCATATCCAGTACCGACAACAGTTCCAGGTCCTACGGAGGCAGGGTAAGCAGAACTACTGCTGCCGCCATATCCGCTACCGACTCCGCCTGTAACTCCCACGCCGGAATGGGAAACAGAGCTACTGCTGCTGCCATATCCAGTACCGACAACAGTTCCAGGTCCTACGGAGGAAGGGTAAGCACCTTTAACTCCAACGCCGGAATGGGAAACAGAGCTACTGCTGCTGCCATAACCGATACCGGCTCCACTTCCAGTTCCAGTTCCTACGACGGAAGGGTAAACAGAGCTACTACTTCCGCCAGCTCCGGCACCGAATCCATTTTCAACTCCCGCTGCAGAAGGATAAGCTGAGCTTCTGTCTCTGCTGCAGTCCACCTGATCAGCATGATCACAAACATTCGTAGCACTATTCCAGGCGGTGCCCGGACCGCAGCTCTGCACAACGGTCTGCCCATTGGCGCACTGTAGAAACTTGGTGCAGTCGTGGGGATGCGGTTGCATACCGCTGGCTCCTGGTGGGCAGCTAATGTCATCGCCATGTTTATTTTGATTAAAATTGGAGTTGCTTCTTTGGAAGTGGCGGCTATCTGTCTGTTCCTCCTGATAGAATTCATGTTGGGTCTCGCTTAAATACTCCACACGATCGTAGGCCGCCTGCAATTGATCATTGGCCACACAACGGCGCTTAGAGATGCTGAAGACGCTGCCCTGATCACAACTCTCGATGGAAGTCTGCTGATCGCGACAGTTGATGTACTTGGTGCAGTCAAAGGGATGCAAATAGTAGCCCTGGGTCTGAGCAGGACACGTTATGGTGGTCAGATCTCGCATGAAGTCAGCTGAGAATCAGCAATATGAGTTTAGGGGTAGGAGGAGATTAGAAGAACAATCTTACTCGATAACTGGACGGTTATGTAGGAGTAATCCAAGTAGTCATGACTGGAGAGCTCCTGCTGCACCCGGCACTGGCGTTGGGAGCGACTGAAGACAGTACCAGATGGACAGGATTCGACCTGTAGCAACCCATTCTGGCAGAGCACAAAGTGAGCGGCATGAAAGGGGTAAGGAAATTTGCCCTGCAGACTGCGCGGACAAGCAGTCAGGGATGACTGAAAAGCCTGGCTATCCAAATAGCTGTAGCTGGTGGTGGTCTGTCGGAGCAGCTGAAGCTCAGACAGAAACCTGACGCGGTCCCCGCTGGCTACTTGACGACGCGGGCGACAGGCACGTTGTGACAAACTGTAGGCCATGTCCTGGCCGCAGCTGAGAATGGACAACTGACCGCCAGAGGAACAGCGTATGTACTTGCCCGCATCGTAGGGATAAAGATGAAGACCTTCTGTGCCCGCCGGACAGGCGGTTAGCATAAGGCCTACGGGGAAAGCGATTGAAGAGAGGAACGGAGGTGAGGCTCCGATCAAAGACTCTATAAACCAATAAGTTCCGTAACAACGATCAGAAGAATATGCAGAAGGAAGAGTCTTTTCCAGCTCAGAAAAAAAGAAAAGGAGCGAAAGGCCAACAAAATTTGATCTTACATTCAAATGTATGAGTCCTTATGCATATTATTGCTTTAGAGGGTCTTTGATCAGGTCGTATATGAATCACTTACAGTACTCGTAGCTAATCTCTGACACAATATACGCCACATAGTCGCTATAGAGCAGCTGCGTCTTGAGCTCACAGTTGTTTTTGGATATGCTAAAGACATGATTGGGAATGCAGGTCTGTACAGCCACCTTGCCAGCCTTGCAGTTGAGGAACTTGGTCTGATCGAAGGGATGGACAAAAAGGCCCAACACACCATCCGGGCAAAGTAGATCGCTCAGATGGCCAGAGGCTAAGAAGGAACATATTCAGGTTAGGTTTACAAGCTAAACAAGCAAAAGCAAGATCAGGCAGCGCATGAAAAGCAGAAAATGAACCCAGATCCCAAAATGAGAAGCGAATGAAGCAGGCAAAGCGGTAGGCGTAGTTGGAAAATGAAGCTGGGGACTTACAGGACATGTCGGAGTGGGTATGGGTAACGGAACTCGAAGTGCCTGAAAAAACACATACCAATCTATGGGCATCGAAAATCTCATCCAACTGGCATTGATCCACCTGAGGCTGGACGCCAATGCCACAGCGCACATACTTGCGGGGATCGTGGGGGTGTGGACGCAGGCCAGGCACACCTGCCTGACAGCCAAGACCGCCAACCGAACTCGAAATCTCCTCTGAGTGGCCTAAGCCGAGTGTTAGTAAGGTTTATCAATAAAAAATCAAGCATACGCACCGTACGTTGCACCGCAATCCACCTTGTGCTTGAAGTCACAGGTCAGCAGCGACGGACTAAAGGCAGTGCCGGGTCCACAATCCTGCACAAAGGTCTGACCGTTGTTGCAGTTGAGAAATTTGGTGCAATCCGTGGGATGTGGATGTAGTCCAGTCAAGCCAGGCGGACACTTGGGTCGCAAATTTGATGCCGCTGCTGGATACTCCTGCAAGCGAGCCGAGCGGCTGGCTGAGTTTTGAGTGCCTTGTTGACCATTGCACGATACCTTGGCAGGACTATCACATTCCAGTGTGGCGGCATTGAACAAAGTGCCTGGCGCACAGGTCTGTATGTTCGCCCGCCCATTGAAGCAGTTCACATAGCGATGGCAATCGTGGGGATACGCCACCAAGCCCGTAAACTGCGCCGGACAGGCCGAGTCCCGCTCATAGATGGGCTGCTCTTGAAGTCGAGCGCTGCTGCTACTGCTGTCATAAGCCGAAGGCGATGCTGATAACCCAGCGCGTCCAGGTTGTTGTTCATGCTGATAAGCGTGCTGTCGAAGGCGTAATTATGAAACAACATTTTACTATGGGGCGCCATTTATAAAACGAATTATGCGACGATCGTACAATTGGGATCAATTTAAAAGAAAGATTGGAGAGTTATTTTTGATCAGCCGAACAGAAACTACTCTAAGGTGTGATACAGCAGTCTCTGTTTGATTCTTAAGCTTTTGGCTAAACATTTATGTCGATATCTTCAAAACTGAGAGAACAGTTGGCATTGGAGCAGACACAAAGACAGATAGATAGATGGATAGAGGAAATCTAGCTTATTATATGGATATCCGATTAAGATGAATCAAGAATACTAACATTATGGAGACATAAGACGGTTCTGGCACAAATTTCAGCCCTGCAGCTCTTAAGATTTCTGGAATGTTGGGGTTAAATAGAGGAGATGGATCGCTTCGCTCTATCATGCTGAACATAAATATATATGTACCAGCTAGTTTACCGGGAGTTGCGCGGGTTCATTTTGGTACTTCTTAATAAAAGGGAAGCGGACCATTTTTCCATTGCATCATACTTGGCCCTGTGTATATATATATACCTATGTACTCCTAGTAATCCATACACAAACAAACTTTGACCTCGATTTTTGCCCACTTGTGTGTAAATTGAAGCTATTGCCATTTGACCTGTGCGGTATTTGTCAGGCAGGACACATGAAAATGCTTCGTTCTGTGCCTTGCCAACTTCCTGCCGAAATTAATATACCATTTTCTGAATGGTATAAAAATAATTGACAGTATTATCTCCCAATTAGAATCAATTATAGCTTCATTCGTTTCTTAAATATATTTAGGAATTATCTAAATGATAATACTAACAGCCAGCACAAGGATGGCCAGGCCAAGGCATAAAGCTGCCAGAGCCATTATCCGTTTTCACTCAAAAATTATATATCACTGATGTCCTATATACTATATATTATGTATATATTCAAGATGATTGCTTTCACTGCTTGCTGATAGTGTTTCCCGAAATTATTTCGCGGCGATTTAAAAAATTCGTTGTTGATTCCTTCAGTTTCAGGCCTCGACTGTGCCATCAGACAGCTCAGATCATCTCAGCTCAGCTCGACTCTGCTGCGTATTCAATTTCATTTGGGGGGACTTTGCAGCGGCAATCGTTATCTGTGGCGCTCTTGATGCCGCCAATTGAGACGCAGTCGCCCTGTCGCCGCCACCGCCTTATCGCTACTGGCAATCTCAAGACATTTCTGACTGCGCCTGCCTGTATGACTTATCGTTCCATTTGTTTACATTATGCTGCTTAGGGGGTTTCTCCCACTCATTTATTTTCCAGGAACGATGATCAAGATGATTTACAGTGGCACAGTTAACTGAACTTGCAAGGTATTCATAAATATTTACATAACAGTCAACGCGCGGCTTACCTAAAATAACGAATATGTGCTTATGCTTATGCTTCATTTGGTTTCCGTCTTATTAGCTGGAGCTGAGCTCTCTGCCTCCAGCAGGCCGACTCGCTGTTGCACCTTCAGCCAGAGCTGTTCGTAGGGCTGTGCCAGCTCTGTCTGAGTCTTGGGTATGCCCACAGCTCGCCTTACTTCCGGTGAGAGCAGTAGCAGATTCTGCGCCAGACCAAAGCTGCTGGAAGCCACCCAATAGACACATAACGCTGAGGGCACAGTACAGGCCACTGGCACCATTACCACGCTCAAGCCGCGAAACACATTGTTGGCAACCTTTTGAAAACGCGTGGCAGGACGCGTTCGCGACATAGACTGCAGCTCAATGATTCCCAAATTGATGAGTCCCAGTGCCACCGGCAGTATATAGGAGCTATCCACAACGCTGAGGTTGGGTATCCAACCAAAACCGCCAATGGTCAGTTCGGTAGCTATAATCTGTGCCTTCAGAGTCATGGGATCAGGCAGCATATAGACAAGGTTTCGCAAGGCCACCGATTGAAAAATCCATAGTGGAATCTGTCCCCAGAGCACAATGAGCGTCTTCATGGGATGGCAGTTGTCTCTGACAATGAGCTTCTGCCACTGCTTTTTAATCTGCAAAATATGTGGTGTTCAGTGACAGCTTTACCATGGTGCGACTGGCAAAAAAAATACAAACAGAACGCCTGTAGACAATTGTAGTTTGCTTGTCGCTCCACTTGAACTTCAGCTTAGCCTGTGCTGCCTCGCGTTTTAACTCCTCCACTATGGCTGGCATTTCCAGGGCAATCTTCTCAATGCGTGCCGTAATCTTGTGCTGGTAAATGGTCAGTGGCAAGGTCACAACGCTGCGAAACATGAACGTAGACAGCACAATGGCTCCCCACCAGGGCAATCCGCTGTAGTCGTGAATCTGGGTAAGAGCCTCCTGCATATAGGCCACTGGCGTGCTGTTTGACAGTGTTTGCCAGAATCCGATCATGCCGCCGGCACTGGCCAGTTGCTCTGTGGCTATCGCCCCTGTATCCACATCTGAGGAGAGCAAGCGCCGATTACTTTGCAGAGTAATCATAGTGGCTGCAGTTGCTCGCAAATATCCATAGTTGCTGGCAGCGATGAGGTTTGGCTTGCAGTATCGAAACAGCATCAAAGCCATTGTAATTAAATAATAGTAAACAATCGAGAATCAGCCGGTAATACCAGTGTGAACGTTTTCTTCCAAAATCATACCAACAAAATACTATTCTATGGCATACTAACATATGTTCAAAATTGTGCGAGTCCATGGAAAACATCGCATTGTCAACAACTATCGCCCAATATCGATCACATTCTAAGAGTAAGCTGGTCACACTAACAATCAAAACGAAAACGAGTGCATACATATACATACATATGTAGCTGCGACGGAAAACTCTAAACGTCACCAAAGAAAAACGTATTTATTTGCAAATTAGTGATGAATTCAAGCATACCACAATGGCATGCATTACCAGCAGTGGCACTCACACACATATTCGACTATCTGGAGCAAAATGATCGCAAAGCAGCATCAAGCTCCTGTTTAAATTGGAGGGGGTGTTTCTATCAGAGGAGGTGAGTCTACAACAATTTACAGCTAACCTTTGTTTTAGCTGCTTGTGAGTGCGTGTGTGTATGTGTTTTGTGTTCGAATTTCACTTTTTTGCGTCTCAACTAAACAACAAATTTCGAAACAATAAGCAAAAACATTTGTTGGCGTTGACAACGGATAGGTAGCGAAGGGAAGACAAAAGAGCAAGAGCAGAGGCTACGGCTGCAGAGGGGCCAATGCCAATGGCTGCAGTGACGCACAGCTGTTTAATTTGGAATGTGGAGAAAGAGAAATGAGTTGGTCATCTTTATTTTTCTTCTTTTGACAAAGCCAGCAATTCGACAGGCAAGAAATCATTTTAATAAATACTGCGCCCACTCAAGCCAAAGCCATATGTTTATATGCATATGCGCATACGAATAATAAACAAATGTACAAACACAGGCGTAGATACTAATTGTGTGTACATATACATATATATAGGTATACATGTACGAGTGTGTTTGCCAGCTGATATTGCTGTTCACATCACGTACTTGCACTCTCTCACTGCACAGTGGGAAGTGTGGCCCGTTTTGTAGAATAATTTATTTTTATCTTTTTGATTTAAATACGCTGAAAATATATGAAAACCTTTTCGGCATTCTGTGGTTTGTGGTGCCACGCCCAATTTCTTAAGAAAAGGGAACCAAAAGAAATTTGCTCTAAAAGTTTGGTTAATGTTTCAGTAATTCATGTAAAACTCTCAGTATTTTCCACTGTGCACCGTCTTTGTGTAATTTATGCCCATGTTTGAGTTGGCTTCGCTTTAGGCCACATTCCGTATAATTGTGCAAACATTTGGCAATTGTTAATATGTTATTATGTAACATGGTTTGTGTTTTACGCTTTCACAGGTATTTCAAAAACTTTTGCTTTTGTTTGGACGTGGCCCACGATGATCAGTTGGCCTTCTTCCACCGCAGCATGGCTAATTTGGCCAAGGAGCTGACAATTGTCTTTGATTTTCAAAATGCCTATCATATACAGAAGATTCGTCGGCTGCTGTTCAAGTAGGTGATCCGGATCCTCTGGTCCAATGTACTGGTTTAAACGTTTCAATTATTTCCAGAGCGGCACGCTGTGATAACATTCAGTGTTTGCGTTTCCAGACTCACAATGTGGGTCCCGTTGCCATCGGTAATATGCAGAGCGAGCAACTGGTGGCCATAGAACAGTAAGTAAATACGTTTACCAAAGCTCTATAATTGTGTTTACCCTCTTGCTTTAGATGCTTTGTGGAGCCGTTGAAGTTGTTTCTGAGCCGCAAGCGTCACGCTTGCCAGCTGCTTGATCTGGGTGCCATCGAAGCGCTTACCTACTATGGCCAGGACTTTCTCAAGGCCATGGGCAAACCGCAGGAGCTGCTGCAACTCACATTGGCCAGCATTAAGTACGATCCTAGTCACTATCCCATCCTCGCCTTAGACACAACGCTGCTGCAAAAATGCGCTGCCCTACAAGTGCTCTCGCTTGACTATGACACACTCAGCGATGAGCTGCTCCACACCATTCAAGTGCTGCCGCTCCGCAAACTGCTCATTGTCGTGCATGGTTTGGATAGTGAGGAGCATGCCGGCGTCTCGGAATCCGCCTGGGCTAACTTTGCCTCGCATTTCGCAGGCATTGACCTGGTGCTGACCTTGGTCTATGCCTACGAGGCCATCGAGCTGCTGCAGTCGCGCGTACTTCGCCAGAATATGCCCGTGACACATGTGCGTATGCTATTCTGTGAATTTATGAATCCTGAGGCTCTGGATTGGCTGTCGTTGAATAATAGAGACACTCTGAGAAGCATCTACTACATTGACTCTGCGTTAAAGCATTCCGGTTGCATGGAACCAATACGGCAGAACTATCTGCGTCAGGATCCCTTTGTCATGATGGCCTGGCGCTGTCATCTGCTTGAGGAGATTGTTGTGCATGGTCACATGATGGATCCCCACAATCTGGTGGGCATTGCTCGACTCAGAGGACGCTCCCTTAAACGTCTTGAGGTGTCCCAGATTGACTGGTCAGGTGTGGCGCCGCTAAACGCTTTCACTGAAGTGAGTATATATTGTGAAGTTATGTGATGTAATATGTGTGTTCGAGAACCATATAAAACAAGCCTTTAAGGAGCTGCATTTGAATATAAACAAATTTAATTCAGATTGAACAACTATATCATATAAATCCGCAAAACCGATATTTTCGAAACTAACACTTAGAAGAAAAACACGTTTGTTTCCAAACCAAACTCAACCAAACTTGGTTTACCACATTTATTCGAATTGAACCACTATATCACATAGCTTCCATATAACATACCAAATCGCCAGTACTAATCTGCAAGGGTATTTAAGCTTCGTTAGATTTGCTTTCTTGTTTTATAAAGTCCTTGATGTGATGTAATTAATATTTTATCTAATCTTGGTCTCTGCATGCTAATAGGAAATCTGCGCTCTGCTGAGACAACAATGGGCGCCCATTAGCCTTGACAAATTGCCACCATCGCTGTGCTCTGGCCCCGTCAATATTGAGCTGCGCGATCAGTTTGTTTACGAGCAGATGCGTCAGGATCTTAAACACCAACAGTAGGCAAGTCCAAATCAAATCCAACCAATTGCAACAAGCAAGTATGACACGTGATCGCATAGCAAGTGGAAATCATAGTTTTCCAAACACACACAAAACTCTCAAGAACACACAAACCTCTTTAAAATCTAAGTGAAGTTTCTTCAACAGTTGTGTTTAAGTTATCAAAATTTTTTATATTCTAGACCAAAAAATTGCAACAAAAACAAAAACATTCAATTGGCTAACATTTTATATAGAATTTACATATATATTTTGACATCATAATCTTAAGTAAGGTAAATGCGCGCATTATCATATACATTCTTATATATCCTTGAAGTAATAATCAAAATTGTACAGTTTACTTACGTTCTTGTTAGGCGAAATGTGAACAACAACAACAAACATCAACAACAACAACCAAAATCAGGAGGAATGAATGTAAATGTAAAAGAAAGACTTGAACACTTTACAAATTTATGTATTGCACGTGTATGTGTAGACGAATGTATGTGTTGTTATTATAGGAACGAACGAACACGAACGACAACAACACAACATCAGCAACAACAACAAAGGAAACAACCTGCTAGAAGAAAACAACATTTTATAAGCAAACCAACAACTGTGATGTATAACAACAACAGAATTGCAATGCAAGGCGAGTGTGACAAGAACAGCTCCCAACTCCCCACCCCCTTCCCCCCCACACACACACAACAGCAATAAGAATTGTTAAGCAAATTGTCTAGTTAGCTAAGTTTACATAACAAAACATAAAACAAACCTGTGTTGAAAATGTTTGTCAAACCACACGACCAAATGTCTAAGTTGTTTGCTCAACAACCACAAACAAACTAAACTAAAGAGCAGAAATTGTAAGAATGAAATTGTTAACTTTTGTAAGAGATTGTAATAATGTAAAGAAAACAAGGCCAGGGCGCTAAAATTGTGATAAGCAACCAACAGCTACAACAACAACAAGCAAATGTAACAAGAACCAGAACAACAACGAGAGATCGATCGATGGCCATCATTGTACGACTCGTTCGTTCAACGCTCAGCGCCGCCATTTGTGTAGTTAAAAGTTTAAACAAACAAACAATCGTGATATTGCCAGCTTACGAGCATTGCAAAGCTACAAAACAAATTGTATATGAATGTGAATACGAATACGAAGCCAACAACAACTAAGCAACACACAGCATAACGTGTGAGTAATATTGTAAAGACAGAAAAGCTGCCAACTAACCACAGAGGTGTTGTGTGTCTTTTGTACGGAGAGTGAGAAAGAAAGAGAGAGAGAGAAACAGCTGGCTGCAGATTGTCTTGGATAATGCTACTAGCAGGATCTTATACTCAAAATGTATATATATATAGAAGATCTGCGAGCAGCACTATATCAGATGTATTCAGACAGACAACTGCAGCATGCACGTTAGCCAACAATAAACACAAACACTTTCGAGCATTTCTAGCCATGGCCAGTGTTGACAAGTCTTGCCCAGAAAAACCCCAGGAAGGCTTTTATAAAAGTCACTAAATGTTTATAAAGAAATAGTATTTTGTTTCCATCACTAAATCAGAAGTAAAGTTACACATAGACCACTAAATTCGTTCTGTCTAACAATAATATAAGTATCAGAGACCTGCAATTTGCGAGTCAGGCCGTCATTCAACGAAATTTGTAAGCATTCATCAAATATTTTGTTCCTGAGCCTGCGTGTGTCTCGTTAAATGTAACTTCTTAAATCCAAACTAGATTCTGCATGGCTTCACTCATAATTTGAGCTCAAATGACGAAACTAAATTCTAATTAATTCGAAACAAATTCGCATTCTCAGTCATTTGCCTTCGTGCCTCTTCTTAAGAATGTGAACTGTGACTCAGTCTTACACGCGCACACAAACTTGTAAACAAAATCGTAAAAAATGCATTTCGTATGAAAGCATCCTATGACAAAGTGTATTAAATTTGCATTGTCCTTTCTGACGACACGAGAAACAATAAGTTTCACTGCTAATGGTCTAAGCTGAATCATAGAATATGTTTTTATTTTATAGAAATTTTCATTGCAATTGAAATTTTAACCAAAAACTTACCGAAAATTTTGAAATTTCTCGTCGACAACACTGGCTGTATCACAAAGACACACACACACACACGCAACAACACACCCAAGTAGAGGCATTAATTTATACTAAAACTCTACCTTATATCTATGTGTATATGTACTATATTTTAACGATGTTTGCACAAAACATAACAACAACAACCACAACAACAGCAGCAGTGCAGTTGTGTTTTTGAAGAACCCGCTCAAATATGAAACTTAAGCTAGTTGCCGCCGTCGCCGGACAACCACAAAATAACAACAAGACAACAACATTCAACGGTACCTGAACATCACTTCTGAGCAACAACAACAACACCAAATGCCACTTGCTCAACAAATGAAACCCCACAAAAATAAAAATCTATTGAAACAAAAGACTGAAAAAATGTTATAAAAAAAATCACACAAACCAATCTGTGTGCCTGTATAAAGGGTTCAAGCGGAGGCAACGGCAACGGAGAGTTCTTCTTCAAGACAACACCAAAGCACCAACAGAATGCGATCTCAAAGATATTTCTTATTATGTACGATCCAACTATGTAGAATCTATATGCCTATGTAATTTTTGTTTACTTTTTTAAATAATAATTTTTGTTATGCATTTTTCCTTCACAAAATAGCGAATATTAATTTGTTGTATAAATCATGTGTAAAATGAAGCAATCTATGTAATATTTATGTACAACAAGAACAACAACAAGAAATCATGTTAATTAATTTAAGACCCCAAACAACAAAATGTGATAAGCGTGTCATTCTGCTTCCAAGAAAAACAAAAACAACAACTCCAACAAAAAGAAAACACATGAAAAAATGAAAATGTATACTTTGTTAACACCACAAAACGACAGTGTCAGATGAGATGGAAAACTTAATGAAAATGACATCATATTGTTCTACTGATAGGGTGGTGTCATAGATTTCCAAAAATTTATATATAAAGATAGAATTCGTGAAAATAGAGATAGAGAAAATGATCTATATACTATATAAAACTCTTTTGTCCTGACTGACTGACCGGATAGATCATCAAGGCACAGGTCAAACGGGAACAGGTAGGACGCTGAAAATTGTAGACAAGGTATAGTTCATAGCCTAGGCACGTACTAAGAAGCTATTTTGCAATAGTCCAACTGTAAGTTGGTCAACGATTGAATGTAGGCAAGCGGCGCACTGTTTTTTTCATGGCACCTAATGCACCTATGCATGTGTGTGTGTGTTACGGGGTTTTGCGTGTCCGCTTTGCTGCCTCTGCCTTTAGCTATATTTATATATATTTGTTCGTCTGTTCTGATCTTTGACCTTTATACGCGCCTAAGTGTTCATATGGACAGAAGGACGATTAACCAAACAGATGAACAAAGTGGCTATTGGACATTTAATTCTGCCCTGCTGCATCTGCATACATCTACACACTTTACTTTACATTTGAGAAGTACATTTGCAAAAGAAACAAAAAGTGAACCCGGACAACGCCAGGTACACTGACTAGTCATTATATAGTTAGACATCATTGTTGCTTAGCATGCTCAAGTTCGAAGTGAATGAAAAAATGTTTGTTTTCAACTTCAGACTTCAAGCTTAGGTCATCTCACAGACTATAGCAATAATAATTTAAAGTTTATCAAACTTTCCCACAAACGAAATCATTAGAGATCTAACCAAAAAATGGGTATTTCGATCGCTTTGTTTCTATTTTTGTATATATATCTGGCAATTTCTTTGACATCCCTAATAAGTTTTCCATCGAGTACAGATTGAGATATTTCGAGTACGAAAAATGTAGAGTTATGTATGGGCAAAGTTCGTAAGTAGCCATCATCGTCTTGCTATATCATTCACATAATGGATATGTATTTCATTTTTGTCAAGTCAGAGGAAAGGATTTATTGACTATATGTAAGGATAAGGTAAAGGTGACTCGACTAGTCCGTCTGTTAAAGGATGCTTCTTATGTCTATACACTGTATTTCTTTGAGACAAGCCCGAGAATATATATCATATTCATTAGTTGGTCATTAGTTGATCCAAAAACAGACACTTGCTTTCCCTAAAGTTTTATTCGTAACTGATTTCAATGCTCTGAGCAGCGGTACACAGCAGCCTGTTGCTTCCATACAATGATAGAGAGAGCGAGAATACGTATGTGTATAGTCAAAGCGTAGCAAGCAATTACAATGCTGTTCATTTTCATAATGCTGTCTTAATTTATTAGCTTAATGAACTTGAATATAATTTGAAGAAATTTAATAAAGTAATTGATATAAACCAAGTGTTCATCTCGAACACTATTATCATATCGCTGCCATAGAATCCATTGTTTCCGATTGAACTCCTATGATTTTATTGAAACTGAACCAAATTTGCAATGTCAGTCATAGTTGAAATATAGTTTATTATCAAGATCGCACTATATATAGTATAGCTGTTATAGAATCTCTTGTATATGAATGATATATTAGCCTTGGCGAAGCTGAGTTCATAATGAAACAGTGATTTTGCAGTTCTCTGCAGAGGGATTGGATCCCAGGCTATGCGAACACTGAATTGAAAACCAACGTCAAATCCGATGGCTGCTGCTATATATAGTATACTTAATCAGGAAAGTGTAAACACGAATGTCAGAAAGACCCCCTTAACAGATTATCTGCCTACGTCACTGACCTAACACACATAAGTTGTAACTAAAGCAAACCTAAATAAGACTTAATTAGTTAATTAATTAGAACAAAATAGCACCTCATCCACATTTAGGTCAAATTCAAAGTGTTATCCTACTATGTGACAAATACTACGACGATTCTGAAAACAAATCTCGAAGCAATTGATTTATATTGAAATTAAGTTACAATCAGTTTTGTAAACGTTTGACAACAAAAGTATTACTGCAACAACTTCCAACGCAAATGTGCTTTGATTTTTTCAAATTATTTTGTATACCGAAAACAACAACAACAAAAACAACAAACAAATATATATATATAACTATATTTTATATGCCATTTTATTGTATTTTTAAATTCGAAAAGCGAACAAAATACCAACAACTATATGTAAATCATTCCACACATACACAAAACCTTACACACACACAAGTTTATGCTAACGTATGTATGTATTAGGAAAGCAACAACTACAACAATAACAACACTGTGCAAACAGAATGTGCAAACAAACAAACAAACAAAGAAACAGCAACAATTTTTAGAATGTTATGTGTTGAACAGCAACAACAACAACAAGAGAATTAAGTATGAATCAAATCAGGATCAGGAGTACGATTAAGCTATAGGCAGATAGAGATAGTTGTTCATATAACAACAAAAACACAACAACAGCAACAACAACAAATTTATTATGTATGTATATGAAAGTTATGAACGTGTTAATAAGAGCAACAAAGTGTATAAGAAGAAAGCTGTGATAACAAACAACAACAACAACAACAACAAACAAACAAACAAAATGGCAAACAACACACAAATCAAGCAACACCAACAACAACACAACAAACCATCAACAACAACAAGAACACATAAGAAAAGCCAATGCGTAACATGTGCGACCAACTACAAAAACAACAAAAAAAGAAACAAAAACAAAAGGTTAACAACTTTTCAAAAAAAGGGAAAACGAAAAACAAATAAGAGTGTAAGGATAAAGAAGGATAAGGAATTAGCTGAAAGAACAGTATGTAGTAGTTAGCTTAGCAGGACAAATGCAAAGTGTTTAAGCAGGAAAACCAACAGCAACAACAACATAAATAACAATAAAATCAAGTTAAAGCAGAGAAAGCCTTTAAAAAAAAAATATATATATATATCTATATATAACTATTTGCAGAAAAACTTATTGGAAATCGTTAAATATGGTAGAAAATATAAAAGACAAACACAAACACAAACACACACAAGCAAAAGCTACAAAAGTTGCACATACACATTATAAGCTTAATAAATAAATTAACAAATTGTTTAGCAAAAAGCATAAATATTTAATTACAAACTAAACAATTATATTTTGCCATCTTTTATTGATTTGTGCTTTAAAAGAAAAAAACAAAACAAAAAAAAAAACTAAAGAAAACAAAAGAAAACACAGGCCAACAACAACAGCAATGAGTGTGGCATATGCAATATCATTAAGTTAAGCAAAAATTATACATTAATATGTATTAACAAATACGTAAATAAAAACAAAACAAAAACAAGAAACAAACAAATAAGAGTAGTCGCAATGAAAATGCATTCAAAAATAAAAGCAAATAAAACACACAAAAAAATGTTTAACAAATTAATAAACAGGAAATTTGCAATTTTATAGATGGCTGACAAAGGGGTACTATGCAGAGGTAAGTACATAATGCCAACACGTTATATTACTAAAACAAGAGAGCAAGGCTAACATCGGGTACTCGATCTTTATATACCCTTGCAGAGCTGTAAAAAGCAAGGACAACTAAGTTGACAGATTCTCATAACATTTCGTCAACGGATGCGTAGACTTCCAAAACGTATTTCCATCATCTATCTTTCAAATACTTTGTACATAAATAAATACATTCTGATATACACACACGCACGCTTTCATATACATGTAAATATAACACATTTGCATTCAAAGAAATCTGTTTGTGAGTGAAAGAAACAGAGCATTCTGCGCGTTTGACCACCAATGTAGGCTTGAGCCACTCTAAGGCTCTCTTTCTCTCTCCTTCTCACCCACGGGGCGCAGCGTGCTTGTCCTGAAAAGGGAAAACAAATTGTTAGTAGTACAAAGTTTTCATTAATTTATATTAATTAATTCTTTTATATGACAGCTGTATAATATAGTAGTCCGATCTTAACGATTTTTACATATGAGCACAGAAAAAAGAAGCCAATGGTGAAAATTTCCAGTCGATAGCTTCAATACAGAGAGACTAAAGCGCATAGAAACAGGAGAACAGACTGACGGACATGGCTATAACGACTCGGCTTGTCATGCTGATCAAGGACATATATACTTAGTGAGTTACAAAAATTGATAAACAATTATAATACCCTCTGCAAAGTTATAATATAACCGGAAAAGGATAGCAAACATATCAGCTGGGATATGAATAAGGAAGCTCTCTCCTCTGTAAGATTGCGTTAATATTGATTTAACAAACTGAATTAGAAAAACAAACTTCTCTACAAAATTTGAGGAACGAATAAATTTATCGGTAGCCACATCTGGCGGTAAATCTCTAAAAAAAAATGGCCCTTACCTAGGCTTAATCGGTTCAACCTTCGCGTGCTACCTTTAAGCAGATGCACATCTCATAAAATAAATCATTAAAGCCCCTAGGAACATAATGCAAATAAAATTGTAAGAATGACCCAAAGGTCCAAACATCAATTAAACACAAGAAAAAGGTCAACTTCGAGTACCCGATGCTGTCATATACCCTTTCAGAAATTTGGACTTGCCATTTACGAGGGGCAACAATGTTTTTATATTATATTAATATCGAACAGGACAAGGCCATAGTATACTGTTCCTCTCGCAGCTTCAGATTGAAGTTGTATTGAAAAGAATGTAGACAAAGTAGAGAAAAGACAAATAGATAACTGTAAGAGGAGTATGAGAGCTATAACAGATGGAGGAGTGAGAAAAGAGAGATGAAGAAGGCGAAATAGAGACCATAGAATGTAAAAAAGAAAGATCAGTCGGAGAAGAAGAGAAGGGAAAGAAAAGTCAGTATACAAGAAGAACGCGGCAAAGAGTAAATCTAAAGTCATAATAACGAAGCAGAGTCAGACATACAAGTAGAAGGTAGAAGGAGCATAGCTTCCTATAATATACTTACGATTCTACGAGCTTATTATTATTATTTTTCTTTTTCAAAATTAAAAATATTAACCAACATTTCCCCCTTAATGTCAATTAACTGTAAGTCCCCCGTTTGTCAGTTGTCTTTGCGCATATTTCAGTGCATACTTCCGGGGTGTCAGTGTCGTTCAGCAGCTGTTACACAATATCAAAACACCACACACATAAAAGCAAGCAACCGCACCAGTCGTGGGAGCACTTCCGTCTCAAAGGATAACGAAGCTTTTGCAAGTCCTTGAACTTTTGACCTTGTTTTGCGTTTCAGCTTTCTGATTCGGCCTCCACTTGCTGTTATGTAAGTCAGCTGCTGCTAGTTATATAACTTGGGCAGGACCAAAACGTATATATGCACATATATGTACATGTATAAGAACGTGGGAAGTATGATAATTATAAATATTACTTAATGGATGATAAGCCACATTCGTTGTGGCAATTAAGTTGGCTTTTTGCAAATATATGTACGTGCATGAGCAGGTAAAAGGTAGATAACATTGTTGAATGAATGACTACTGAGAGACTTATCTAAAAATGTAGAAACTCATATTTTGGCCCACTGACGACGATGACCGGGCCAGTGTTAACGTAATATAACTGCGCCTTGTCAAGGCAATTGCTTTTGTTTTTTGTCTTTCAATTTCAATAGTTTTGGAACACTGGGCTCTGAAGCTTTTACCGGCTTATTGATTTTTCAGAGGTGTCGCTGTCTCTGTCGACGTCTGATTAATAAACATATTTCAACCATAACGCAAGCCTGCCACACTGCGTATGAGTAATGGCAGCAATATCTGAAATACTATATATATTTGAAGCAAAAGCAAGAAGCTATATATAAAAAAAACAACTCATAGATTCGCAGAGCTTCAGCGTAATGTCAGAAACTGCAGCTATTCAATATTTTTCTATTGGCGTCGGCGCCGGCGCGCTCTCTATATGCCTCTAGCTCGCTCCATGTCTCTCTGGCAGATTGAGTTTGCTTCTCTCTCTAGCATTGGGGCTGCCTTTAGTTGTCGTTGCCTCCACACTTTTAAGCAGTAGTCGATTTTTGCACAGAGCCAGGCAGTCGAAAAATCAAGTGAAGAGCACGAAACCAAATAAAAACATTAAAGAACTTTACAAAATACGAGTATTTGTATCAGATTTTTAGAAAATTTCAAGCATAACAATTGCTCAGCAGTGAAAAACCATATATACTCATAGCATTTAAACGAAACCCCAAAACTCAACTGTTTTTGATACGATATAACGAACTTTTTTAAATTAATAAAAAAAATAAAACCCCTCCGAAAGTTGTAATTTTCCTTTTAGCTAGTTTTAGCTAGTTTCTTTAACTAGAACAAAAGTAAAAGGTGAGTAAACGGAGAAGTGTTAAAAACTGTTGTTGTTGTTGTTGCATGTTGCACGCCGTGTTAGGTGTGTGTGTGTGTGTGTGTTTGTTTGTGTGTCATCTGTCAAGTTATTATGAATGCGCTCTCGGCAAATTGTGACGTAACTGTCAAATGCAGATGTGTGGGTGTGTGTGTGCGTGCTGCGTATATTCTCACATTGCCGGAAAACATTGCAACATTGCGGAACACAAAATTGTTAAAAGTAACGACATCATCAGCCAGCTTCTTATTGCTAACAAATCTTCCAGAAACTGTTTTCATAGAAAGCATTTAAAAAACCATTCAATTTTATTGCTCAAAACTTGTAAAATAATAAAATATAAATTACATTTTGTATTTTGATTCTAGTTTCATAACATTCACAAAGTTCTTAACATCTCACACATTGCTAAGTGATTTCAAAAAGCGACTAGTATCATTTGCCTTTCTTCTGTAAATTCTTAAATATTAGACATTGTTATAGCACACTCCGAGCTCAAAATAATCCAGGAGTTGAACATTTTTACCTTGTAATTATCAGTGTAGGCAAAATCAAATTGATTTGAATTCAAAAGCTGCCACAATTTTTTGGCCCAGAGCCCAAAAAAGACTTGCCAATTGCTCACTCACGTGCCCCCTGATATGCGTTCTTTCACTGCATTCGTTGGGCAAATTACACACCCCGACTTGTCTCTGGCGCTCGGCGCTCTGGCTTTTGTTTATAAATAAACCTTGAATAGCAAACGAAAAATGCCGGCATACCCAAATTATATCAGCTTTTTTTGCTCTGAATATGTTGGCGCACCGCTAAACAAATGTTTATTTGTGTCTGTCTCGAGTTTAATTAAGGTTCTGTTCTGTCTGTGATTCGTTATTTCCAGTCAATTCAATGTTGTATAAGTTGCTTTTGATGTCATTCACACATTGCAATCATTGCGCTTAAATGGAGAATTCTGATCAATTGAATTGCTGTTTCAGTCAAGCTGAACGAATGCATTTAGTTAACTAAGTTAAACAATAATTTATACAAATTCTTCAATAATTATGGCAATTTTCATATATTTACAGCAGCAACAATAACAAAATGTTCGCCCTGTGGTATTTAACATTTGCTGTTGATGAAATACGGTGAGTGTATGTACATGTATATATAGCAAAGAAACTATGCTGAAATATTGTCACCCATATTTCCAATGAAGTTAAGTGCAAATGTTGCATTATGTTAGCCATAACAGCGGTCTGGTGCTCTGTTAAATTTGCGTGCGAATAAGTTCGAATCTAACATTTGCTGTTCTTGTGTGCTTTTCAACACCGTTCAGATTTTTTTGTGCTAAGCATTGCCTACTTTTAGGCAGTTCAAACAAAAATGATTACCCACGGAATTTTGTATATTTTTATGAAGGGTTTAAGGGGCAAATAAGGACAATGGGCGAAAATGGTAATAATTGAAAAATGTAAGAATAATGAAATACTGCAAGAACTTTCCCCATTTGGCTTAAGCTAAAGCTGTATAAAATTCTTAGAATCTCACACTCTATCTCAAATTTCCACAATACTTTTCTTACCCTTCACCGGTGATTGCATTTCGCTGAAATAATTCCTAATTTCTAAGTCTTGCGTTATCCACCATAAAGTCCAACGCACTTTATTTTTGCAACGTTCCATAGAAAAAGCTTTGAACAATTTTTGCAAGCATTCTAATCTTATCGAAAATTGATTTATAAGTAATTCATTCAGCCACCATATCCCACCTTCCACCCGCCTTCGTTGTGAGAGACTATATCAGAGTGTTAAATACAATAAATGTTCATGCATTTAGCAGCAGCAACGGCTTTAGCTATCTTCATCATTGTGTCACATGATGGGTTTCCGACTCCGACCTGCACAAAAGCGTGAAACCAACCGGTTCTGATTCTAAACTCTTAATAATGATAAGTGCAATCAGGCTAGCGTACACATGCAAATCTGAGTCATTTTTGCAAAAAGAAAAAAAACTAAAAAAATTTGATTCTGATGCCTGTGCTGTTATCTATTGCTAATTGGCTTCAAAATGAAAGCGATAATTAAGGTGGTGCTAGTGTTGTTACGGACCGAAACGACCATAGCCTGTATTTGTATTTGCTGTTTATTATGGCAGCGCTGCTGCGTTCAGATTGTTTGCTTATCTATGGCCTGCACGAGTTTTTCTTGGGTGGGTATGGGTGTATTTTGGCCTGGTCTACGTGACAGCGACAGGCTTAACCGTTTAATGCTGAGAGGGGACACAAAATCATCCAAATGGAAAGAAATTATTAATGGAACTGGGAGAGTGGCGAAATGGGCTTGTATTAGCAATATATTTGGCTTGGGCACTGATAATGGGGCTACTATATATAGGCGGAGTCAGTGACTGCTCACTGGGAAGCTGGTACTGGGTTATAAATGTCCTTGGTAACATATGTTGAACACGATATTTGACAGCGCTTACATGATATACAGGGAACTCTCACAAGGTAAAGGCAAAGCCTGGCAGACACAACGACCACTCTGCCCCATTGCTATAAGTCTCATTTATTAAAGTTGGCAGCCGGGCGACGTAGAACATCGCACATAGTCAGAACCCAGAAAGTTGTCGATTTGCTTCCTAGCCTGCGATATCTTGATATATAAACATTTAATCAAACAAACTTTTCAAATATGAATTTAAGTTAAACTTCTTTAGCGCGATTAATCTTCGACTATAATATATATGGTCACACTGATTTCTTTTTTTTCCTTGTGCACTGTTCAATGACAAAGTCCTAATTTCGATACACAATCATGGTTGTTGTATTTCTTTCTCTTTTGCCTATGACGTGAAGCTGGCTGCAATTTGCAATTGCACTGAGCTTGTTTAAAAAACACAACCAAGATTTGTTTAAAAGTTAATTAATTGTCTTTCTCGCTTATTGATGGCTCACTATTAATTGCTAAGTTAAATTTAGGCACAAGTGTTTTTAAATATGAATTTACGTTAAACTTCATTTAGCGCGATTAATCTTCGACCTTAATATATATGGTCACACTGATGTCTTCCTTTTCCTTTTGCACTCTCTTTCCCTTTTACGTACGACGTGTAGTGAGGTCAGACCGAAGCGTATATCGCCAAATACTTGAAATTTGCATTTAATAAAGCTAAAAGTAATTGTTTAAACTGTTTAGAAGTGAACAAAAATTAAAAGTAAGTAAAATTGCAGTGGAAAATGCAACAAAAGCACAATTTAATAGGCAAAGGCAAAAATTGAGGCTGTTGTACGCTTCGGCGAATAGCTTCGTATTCATTTGTTCTAGTAAATTCTAGAAGGAGGGAAGTGAGAGGGGATGCCGTCACGTGAAAACGAACGCAACTTGGCGTCGCATTTTGCGGAATTTATTTTCTTTTAATTGTAGTTACATTTTCATTTCGTTTGACTTCAGTTAATTGCTTTCTTTTGTTGTTTTCTTTCTTTTATTTTGTTTTGTCGCAATTATAATTTTTGTAGCAAACGTTTGGCTTGGTTATTCAACTCCAACAAACCAGCAGCAGCACCAGCCCTAGACAATAAACCCGCCAATCCGAGTCCAGCGCCTGCCGCACCCACTCCCAAGCCAACTGCAGCACCGCAACCCAAACCCCCCGCTCCCGTTGTGCAGCAGAAGCCTGCAGAGCCAGCACCACCAAAACCAGAGCCCCCGAAACCAACAGCAACACCTGCTCCACCGGCACCCGCGCCCGTAGTTGCTAAGCCAAGTGCGCCAGCAGCTGTGCCTGCACCCGTAGTTGCCAAGCCAAGTGCGCCCGCACCCGCGCCTGCACCCACCCCGAAACCAGTACCTGCGTCAGCTCCTGCAGTTGCAGCCAAGCCTTCAACTCCACCGAGAAACGAAAACGCTGACAAGATGCCAATTCCGTTGCCCAAATTGTTGACCGAGGCCAACGGCAATACCAACGGAAATGCCACCAATGGCAACGTGGACCTGGACAAGAAGCTCTTCGACCAGCAGCCTTCAAAAATAAGTAAGATCGACAAGGACCAGCTTAAGGAAGCCAGCCATGATTTTATCAAAAGCGAGGCCGAGGCCGATGCCTTCGTCAAGTCCATCAAGGAGGCCCAGCAGGCAGGCGAACGGTAAGCATCCACCTACACATACACACGTCATATGTAAAATTTTTCATTTATTTTTTGTAATTTTTTAAGTTGCTTAAATTTTTGATTTCCGCCTGGCAGCAGCCGGCACTTCTCGCATCTCTTGGCGTCAGTTCAACGCACTCCGTTGACTTCTTGTCGCAAAAATAGTTGCCATGTGGTGGCTGCTTGACTTGGCGACAATGCTGTTGCTGCATCAGCGAAATGAAAAAATAACCAATCATGAGGATGATGATGATGGTGTGGCGTTGTTTAGCTGTGGCTGTTATTTTAGTTTCAATTTCTGTGCTTGGGCGGACAGCTCACATGGCAACCATCCAGCCGAAGTCAGGGGCCACATTGTCGTCCCGCTGAATTGTGCAGTTTATAGTTTATTTATAACACTCTTCCCCCTATTCCTCTCGAGAAATGTGTATGCACACAATCTCAAGAGGCATGCTTAAGGCCTCAAATTGTTGAATAATATTGCGGCTACGAAAGCTTGTGAAAATATAATTTTGATTCGATTTGAATGGCGAATATCCTATATACTCTGAAGGGATAATTAACCAATATTATCATAAAAGCTGTTTTAAACGGCTTTGCTCAGGTTCGCTTTGTTCTGCTTGTGAAGTAAAGAAAAATCTTCCTCTTGGGAAGTAGTGTTTCCTTATACTTCTCCCAACCCTTCTATCTGCAAAGAAAATATGTCTTCTATTTCTATTTCCTGCTTTTCTGCCGCTGCTGTTTGCTCAATACGCGGTTAAAATTCTTGGTGTTGCTGGTCCTAATTCGCTACTTATAACTGCAATATGATTCCTTATGCATGGTCTTCCAATGTCCCTTTCAACTGTTTGAATTTTTCATGTTTGCCTTCATTTCAATTTCATTTCCTTCTAATTGCGCCCAATTGATTTTCCATTAATATTAATGGACAAAGTGTTGTTTGTCCCAAGCCAAGTAAACACAAAACCGAAAGTCAAAGAACCTTGAAAGCCTTGAAATGCACACAGTCCGCAGTCCTTGTCAGGTGTTCAAGGACGACCCTTAACGAAAATGTATTCATTCATCGACCAACTCGTTGATTCTTTTGGCTGTTGGCCGACAAATACTTAAATTTTTAAAGCGAACCAAATGTAGAATGAAATAAAAATGACAAGCTGCGTCCGACAGCTATAGTTTGGTGGATGTGGACGTCGCCTGCGTTGTCTTTGGTCACATGATCTCTGACAGCTATAGCTAGCTATAACCGCCACATGCAAAGTTTATTTATATTTTGTTGAAGCTAAAACGCATTCGCTGCTGTCACCGTCGGGCTAATATTGTACTTATATGTCTATCAAATTTTATTGTCTATGCAGGAAATTGGCTGTGCAGCGCCCGATGCGCCTCCTGCCAAGCGAGGGCAGTTCTATGACTTAATTTTAGATTATCCCAACCGTTGTCTAACGTCACGCTTCAGGTCTAATTGCTTGGGATTTCTGTGCGTGTGTGTGTATGTGTCGTAGCAAGTCTTTCATAATCTTTCTACATTTCCTGATGGACAGACATCACTTAGGTGGTGGTGGCGTTGGCCAGCGGCAACCGCCAGCACATTTGAGGTGCGCACTTCTTGGCAAAAATTGATTTTGGCAAGCGTCATCTCAGCCTTTTGATGTCTTGCCAAAATATTGTTTGCCAAACACAAAAACGACCAACAAAAACAGACGCCCAGAGCTTTTAGCAGGTAGTATTACCAGCTAAATACATAGAACCTCTGTATGAGTGTGTGTTTACCAGACGAATGGCTTGAATTTGAATGTTAATCGGAGGGAAAATGGAAATTATCTTTATATGTTAGAAAAGTTGTATATGGAGTCACACTCGCGCTTGGCTAACTGCAAATTGAACTAATTAATAACACATATTTCAAATGCTTTACTAATGTTCTACCTTTTCCCCCTCCGCATTTCACTTTCCAACACACCAACAATAACAAACAACACAAATTATCTGCTTAAACTATATTGCAAACAATTTGCGATTGCTGTTTCCAGCCTAGCCCCCGCTCCAGCCGATCCCATCCCCACAAATTGCACTACCATTCGTTTGGTCAGTCCAATCCAATCAGTCAATGACTAAAATACTTCTATGTGTTTGTGAATATTTGTGTATTTTTTTTGTATACAAATGAACGCAATTGGAGGTCGGTCTGGTCTGGTCTGGTCTTATGCAACGTTTTTGGGCGCAACCAACTGTGGGAAGTTCCAAGTTTGCTGACTCGCTGATGAAGCTTTATATGCCTTCACTCGTTTCTCATCCTGCTATATGCTTACGGATTGTATACATTTGATTCACATTTACATACCTATATAATGCATCCATGTATTAGGTATATAGAGACCATTCAACCGTAAAGCAGTTGTAAATGAAAATTGCATCGCATCTACAGTGAAAACGTCCTTTATAGATCTTCATACATATATAGATAAGTGTGTAGGTTTTGTCACACTGCTTTTAAACAATTCTAAGAATCGATCAAGATCAAGACACCCCTTGACCTTCTGTTTCTCGGCAAACTATCTCCATTCCCAAGCTGGTAACATTTTAAAATCAACAATATGAGACTCAATATCGTCCTCTCTTTAGTTCGACCCTTTTCAATTCTCTCTCTCTCTCTCAGTGAGTCACACCAAACTTTGAGTTACGCAGCTTTCGTACATTTTGCTTCACTCAGACAAGAATAACGGCACTAAGAAAAACAAGAAGCACAGTATTAACGGATCAACAAACACATACACTGAGAATAATATCAAGATCCGACATATATGTACATATATAGAAAGGGCTAGGTATTCCCGCTTACTTTGCTTTCTCTATTTTGAAACCGATTTTAACGTGTTTGTAAGTTCTAATGCCAACTGTATAACTTTTATATTCTTATGTCTCCTGAGTTATGTCTCTGAGATGCTTTTGAACCAAATTATGAACCAGTTCACAGAATATTTACTGAACATTAGTTCAGTCGCATGGAATCCCATATACATATAGCTTAATTTGGCGCACAACAAAGGCAGCGTTATTTAATGTTCCCTCTCTGAGGTTTCACTGTCCATGTACTGAAATGCAGTCGCAGCTAAAAGTGGGCTCAGCTCAGCCCACAGTTTGTCGTCAAGCTATACACGCCCAACCCTACAAACATCCATTCATCTTTGATGTACATAATGATTGCTTGCTAAGTGCTTTCTCAACTATATGTCAAAAACTGTGAATAGCGAGCGACTATTGTAGCTAGCGACACAAGATTTTCAAGGTTAAACCCTTATAGTATATCTCCTTATATTCATATGTATGTAGCATATATGCGTGTATATATATATGTGTTTGTTTTTCTGCCCGCTTGCTATTTGGAATATATACTCGTATTTCGCATTTCGTATTTAGTTTTCTATTGTTCTAACGCACAACAAGTACCAGCCCCCAAAGAACCTAGAAGAAGCCAACAGCAGTTAGCTAACTTGAGCCTGGGATTGGTTGAAAGCTGCTGTTGTTGCCTCTGCTGGAATTTTTATGTAATCTCTGCCCCACAAGATGACAATGACAATGCCGACGACGACAGCAATTGAAAACGAAAGCCAGTTCAGTTCGAGTAAATTGAAAATGTAGAGAAAATAAATGACGCCCAGTGGAGGCACAATCCAAGCCAGCAGAGCACAGCCACGGCCATAGCCCTGCGTTTCAACAACTTTTGATTATGTAAAGTCATTTCCTGGGACAGGATTTGTTTTGCTCCACTTGACATTGCCAGCCAATAGAAATGTCAACATTTCGCGAACATTTCTAGCTAAAAGCTCGCAAGAACATAGCAAAATAATTTTTGAAAATTGTATAATATAATTTATGAATTTTATATTATACACACATAATATGTTTTTATTATGCGGCTAGCGATAAATTCGAAAAGGAAAAGTTGATTTTTGAAAAACAAAATAAACATATAGATAGATAGATATAGGATACATAATATACCTCTTATATATTGCTTGTTGTTTGCTTTCTGTGTTGCAACAACAGTTCTTTTGGCAACTGTTCAAATATTTTCTTTTTTTCTTTCTCAAATAACAAATGAATATGTACTACGAGTATTCTTCGATCAACGAAAACGAACCTGGTCTCCCAGCTATGTGTACATATGTATGATTTATATATAATATCTGTTCTACGTTGTTTTTCGTTATATGCTTAGGTATACATTGTTGCCAATTTGACTTGTGGTTTTGTTGAATTTCAAAATCAAGTTCAAGTTGATGTTTTAGAGGTTATTGAGTTTACACTTTTTGGCATGTTTTATGTATTTAAACAAAGTTTTTCAATTCTTCAAGGACTGTTAAATCGTTTGAATTATATAAAAGTCTTCAATATCCTAGAATATATCATCAATGTCCTTTTCCATTTCTTTATTCCTTTCACATTCTCTAGCAACTCGGTCGGGGGAGAAAGAATCTTATTTTTCTGGTCCAAAATGCGATAAATTTCTTTACGTTTCCCCTATAAGCTTTACCCCCGAATTTTACCCATTTACAGTTAGAATTTTTCTGAAACAGTATCCTTTCCTCTCGCATATTTCAATTGATATACATATTATTTATGAAAATTGGCCTTACAATATAGATGTAAGACAAAGGAAGGTAGATATAAAATATATGTTGAATAATATGCCAAAATTTCGAATGTACTAAATTCTGCAGTATAATGAAATTCTGCAATAAATATTCTTGGCTAATGTTCTTTGTAAATTACACTATTCTTCAAAGCATCTTTCTTTATATTCCCATATACCCTTCAATAATTATAATGGCTGCGATTATTTTTCTCTGCAGCATTACAAATTTTTCTTTTTTGAATTTAATTTAATTTAATATGAGGTTTTAGTGCCAAAATGTGCTTTTCTGTTGTGTCACACAATACATATGCATATAAGAATTAAATTTATTAGATTCGAGGAATATTTTCAGCCTCACGCCACACACAAATAGAAAAAAAATATATCTCGACCCACTGCCACGTGTCACATTTATACTAATTAGCAAGCTTTTTTATGTTTGTTGAAATCTCAGCAAAGCTCAGCTTAATTTTTGCGCTCAGCTTGGATTGTTGAATCATGCCAAATATTTGCAATTCTCAGGAGCAATATAAATCTTGATTTAGTTTGATTACCCACATTCATTCGTTCATTTATTCAGATGCAGTGCGTTCTTCTTCTAGCTGATGTTAGTTGTCGTTGGAATTTTCAGCTTGGTTTTTTATTTTTTAATTGTTTTCTGTCTGTTTCTATGCGAACTACCCTTCTCAGTTTTGAATCTGTCGACTTGTAAATTGTCGCTGTATGCTGTTCATATGTAAAAATCATAAAGATCGGAGGACTATAACATATAGCTAACATATAATGACAAATATATGAAAACTTTGTACAATAGTTGGCGCTAACAAAATGTTATTTGCAAGCTAAGCAGCGTTATTTGTGTTATCACAAACAGATTTCTTGGAATGCGGGTGTGTTGTATGTATGTACATGTATATGAAAGTTTGTGTGCTTGTATATCATAACGAACGCACAAAAAATTTGAAGGTGATTAAAAAGAAGATTGCTTCGCCGCCTATTGTAACAGCTAAAGGAAGTACGTTTTAGACTACTAAGTTTTTCTTCCTTTTTATAGTTATGCAAGGCTATATTAAGCTCGGGTGCCCGAAGTTAGACTTCCGCTTTTATTTTATATTTATTAAACAAATTTAGCCGCATTTTTAAGATAGCTGCATTTATATGCGTTGGAAAAGTATTCGATGTGGCTAAAGACATACTGTATCATAATTGAGGTTACCAAATATCTGTGTGCCGTTTTTACGTATAATACTAGGATTTCGAATGCCTCAACAATTATATTTTTAATGCTGTGTCTCTGCTTCTCCACACAGTTTGTATAATCCCGCTGCAGACGGGAGCAGCAGCAACAACAGCCCCTATATGTAGGCATGCGCCACTTTGTATGCATGTGCGTCCGTGTATTTGTATTTGATGTATCTGTCTTCCTCCCACTTTTGGATCAAATGCATTTTCTAGCTGTTTGCGTTTTGCAAAAACACTTTCCTTTTTTCCACTATGCCCCACAGAGCCAGCAACAAATTTACTGCACAGTGTGACAAAGCTTTTGCTATGCTTCTCAAAAAAAGCTTATTTCTTTAAACTAACGTTTGTCGTCTCCCCCATACGTCACGTCCTACGTCAATTGGCAGAGTGCCTACAACACACACAGAGATACAAATTCACAGCAGCAGCGTAGCCGAAGCAGGAGACGAGCCTCACACACTCACACCCATGCAAATGTGTTGCTCGCTCCCTCTCTCTCTAGCTCTCTCGCTGTTGCTGCCGTTAGTTTGAAAGTGAAAGAAGGCAGGGTGCTGCCGCCCGCCGGTATTCGCTTTGGGCTTTGGATATGGCTTTCGCTGCCTCTGCCTCAGTCTGAGGCAACTGCAGCGTCAAATTCAAGCCGAACCGAGCCGAGTCGAGGAAAAGAATAATATTTTCTGATCATTGTAACGTTGGACGTTGAATTCTACGGTTGCAAAGGTAAAAATAAAATTAAATATAAATTCTAAATAACTAAAGTTCAAGAAATTGTCTGTGCAATATTCATATCTACAGAGCTGCTGATGAACATTTTCAGCAATTTTGTAAACTCGAACATTTAAAAGTAATTTTCATCTAAAATATTCAAATATTTGTGTGCCATGTGAGGTTGAATAAATTTTTTAAAATTTTTAAAGAGTTAGTTAAAAGGATAATGGTGTATTTAAGTATTAAATTACATCAAAGGGTTTGGTGTTCTGTGTGTGTGTGCTTTTTTAGTGATGTGCCTTCATAAATAGAATTATAAAAAATAATATAATCATTTTCATACATGAGTCAGCTGCAGCTCAAGCTGGAATTTTTGCATACAAAAAAGTGCATGTCGAAACGAAAACCGGTTACCGGCAAATTCGCAGCGCCAAATGCATTTAAGTTCATGACTAAAAAGAAAACTAAAAAACTTGTTTCGCCTTGCTATCTCTTTTCGTCTATCTATCACTGTCCCTGTCTTATTTGTGGCGCTCGTCTGCTGTCTGTTGTGCAATTTTCTTGTAAGGCCAAAAAGCCAATGAACGAGAAAAGCCAAGCCAAGCCAAGCCATTCGAATAGAAATGCAGCCGGTTGGCGGTGGCCCCCAGCCAAATTGCAATTCGGCCAGCAATTGGAGGACATTTGGTGTAAACATTAACTAATCCAAAGCGACGAACTGATGCCACTTGAGGGTCTTCCTTGGCTTCCTACTGTCATGGTTGTTTACTCTGAACTTGTCTATAAATACGACAGTAACGATATAACGACAATTCTTTCACAATATGTCAATCGAATTTAAATTTTCGCGGTCAATGCCAGGGACTTACTGTGGACTGCCACACTGGCTGGGTGGGTGGGTGTGTGAGTGGGTCTAGAGATTGCATAATCAGCGACAAGTAAAAGTCTTAGTGGTTTCACTCTTATCGCTTATAGATATTGTATCTACAAGCTTTCGTTTCCCATTCATTACTCACAGAGACAGAACATGCCTCCCGTTTCTAGTTACCAGTGCAAATTGCAAACACAGCATGATGTGCTGATAGACTGATGAGTTATGGCAATTATGTAACTGCAGGTCGTTGTCTTACAGTTTCAAAGGCACTGCCACTGCCTGTTTACCTACCAACGGATCGCATAACTCAGCTAATTTTAGAGCTAGCCAGAGACTATTGTGTGCTTCTCGGGGTTTGATATAGTGCCGGCTGCTAAAAATACGACCCCTCACACGGCATCTCGGCATAAACAAAACAAAAAGCACGCACACACAAGCAGACACATCGATATACAGAGGTATAATAAATGGGGTAGCTAGGGAAGCTTTAATATCTGAACCATATATACATATTACATAGGTACCTATAGCGCTCAAAACGAAAAAATTTCCAAAATATTTATATGTATGTGCCTGATGACAAGTTTACTAGGCAGCTTATTGTTAAACAGTGAAATGGGGCATTGCTAGGGAGATGGACCTGGCTATAAACTAGTGTCAAAAGCACAAAATACACACAGTTGTTTAGTCCAAATTAGAGATCTGATGGGGAAACACATTTTGCTTCGGGAATTTGAATTTGAAATTAAAAATAGATTATTAATATTTAGTGTGTAATTCTAGAAGTGACT
The DNA here is from genome assembly GCA_037043425.1 of Hirtodrosophila duncani. Classification (NCBI taxonomy): domain Eukaryota; kingdom Metazoa; phylum Arthropoda; class Insecta; order Diptera; family Drosophilidae; genus Hirtodrosophila; species Hirtodrosophila duncani. The sequence continues at coordinate 2,153,466 of JBAMBM010000793.1, read as the reverse complement.
TTTTAGTCTTACGAAAGCTTATGCTATAATAATACATATATCTCACCCCTTTAGTTTTTGGGTTTAGAATTTTTGAGCAACTCAAAAAGTTGGAAGACTATAGGAATTTAAGAAAATCTAAACATTTAGGTAATACATTCAGAAAAATGCAATTAATTTTTCCCTTTTGCTTACAAATTAAATTAATATTCCTTAACTATTAAAATATATTTTGTCCTTGGAGATTATTAATTAGTTAAGATTACCATATTAACTCTTGTAAACACATCTATGCCAACTTTAAGTATTTCAAACTCGATTTCCTTTGAGTCACTAGAGTTTTGCATAAATCAAGTTGTTTTTCTATGAACCGAAACAAACACTAACGGCCGTTTATATACGTACATATTCAACACATAACAAAAATCGCGCAAATTTGTTATACAAATTGTTTGCACCCCTCTCTACGTCCCAGTCTCCGGCACGTTGTTGTTAATTATTCAATTGAAATCCATTAAAAGACAACAACAAAAAGTAGAGTCAGCAAAGCAGATATGTGTGCGTAGCACATTCAGATAGTAGGCCCACGATTAAGTTGTCACACAATAGAAGCTGCTCTAGCGAGGCATTGGAAAATCTATTTATCCGTATAGGAAAAACCTATATACATTTCCCAGCCACCGCTTAGTTAACAAGGTAACGCCCCAGCCGCAAACAAAGGGCCGCCAAATGCTTTGTGCAAGTTGCTGCTGCAAGTTGCATAATCGTGGTTGTGTGTGTGTGTGTGTGGGTTGAGTTTAGGGTTGGGTCCAGGTTTGCATTGGGTTACGGACTCGATGCTGGTTTCGAATTTCCTCTGGCTAGACAGGAAATCGAAGTGCAGGCAGGCGCGACAGCCAATCAGATATATAATACATAGCATATTTCTCACTAAATCCAATAAATAAACAAACATTTGAATGCGAAAAACAACAACTTGAAACAAACAAAACGAAAGCATAAACAAATCAATGTTTGCCCTAAGAATTGCTTGCGTTAACAATATTTTGAGACTCGACTGTGGGAAAGCTTAGGCGTAGAGCTAAAGCTTAGCATCAGCACTTGGCTGCTGTAGCTTTTAAAAAGGACTTTGTAATAGCTTTCACCAAAACCAAAGCTTTTAATAAATTCCGAAAGTTAACGAAAGTAGTAAACCGCACAGTTTGAGAGTCACTGCAAAATGTTAGTAAGTACAGTTGCAACATCACAGTTGCAGCCCAAGCCGAATTCTCATGAATAAAACTTCTGAAACAGTTGCAGATTTGAGTGTGCTTGTTTCTGCGCTGCTTTTGCATATTCACTGGCATATGAAACCCTTAATGAAGCATCGTCGTTTGCGTTTATGGCTTGATTGTCTTCGCAGACGACAGCACAATACTTAAATCAACGACATCCGGGCAATGAGCGGAATGTATATATGCATACATATACACTATATAATATATAGACATAGTGAACATATATACATAGTGTTGCCCCTTTAAACATATAGAGGAGCTGCCTAATTGAGTGCGAGCGAGCTGCTTTGACGTTTTGCCAAAAGAATTTTAATTAAATTATGAGCTTGCTGCTGCATCCAAGAAATGAAAAACCACAAACTAAATGCGGGTGCTGGCCGTGGTTGCGCCGGTCAGTCGTAGTCATACCACTGCTGAGATACTCCCCGATACCCTTAGATATGCGTGTGGTGTTCTTTATGTTGGAATTCATGTTGAAAATGGCATTTATATTACTCACTTTGCATGAAGATTTGGGCATTTGTATGCCACTTGAAGTAGACATAATTTAGAATATTTACTTGGAAAAAGGGTAAATTCTTCCATGCATGAGACATTATGTACTGCAAAAAGGGAGTGTGGGAGGTCCCGCATCCGATGCAATACTTAGAATAGTTGTTAATTGGGTGGAAGTTGATTATTGTGTGAAATATACTTTTCAGTTGTCCCATTTTTAATGGGAATTTTTTAGGAGCATAACTTTTATATTGAGAAAGCTTCATTGTGTTCATGGATATTAGTAAACGCAACCATTTAAATGACTACTTTATGGTTCAAAGTAAATGCATTCATTGAAAGCAAATATTAAACATAACTTCATAAATCAATATGCGTAATGAATGTATTCACACTTGTTATGCGTACATACACTCTCAAAATGAATGTATTCATATTAAATAATAAAAAGGAATTCTCATAGAAGACTGTCTCAATGTGTTGCATCAATTTAATTGACAATACATTTTCTTATTCACTTTCTTCATGAATGTATTCATGAATAACAACGTGAGTGTATTTATATAAAATGAACGTTATTCACAAGAAAACCAGTCCAAAAACCAAAGCAACTCACTTTTTTTTACACACCACAAGTTGGGTGTATTCACTCCACTTCACTCCAACGTGTATCATATCATCAGCAACCATTTCTCATCCTTATAGCTCGCTTTCAAATCGAAACTCGAACTGAGCATTGAACATTGAGTAAAGCTTTGGTCACGCCCCCCTCCAGCTTAATAGCCATGGCAATCATAATTGACCAACAGCAGTTTCTGGTTAAAAGTGGAAGTGGTTGAGTGTGTGCTGCTGTCCTGCTGTCCTGCTGCTATTGCTGTCACAGACATATCCGATATAGCCATAGCCATGGTCAATTGGGCAATTTCCCGTTTGTCGTTTGCTTTTTGGCTCACGTACTCGAAAATAGTCAAACATTGGACGCATTTCGTTGGCCAATTTTCCGCAAATGCATTTCGCATTAATCGAACGTATTCGTACAATAAGTTGTTGAAATTTCTTTGTGCAATAAACGTTTGATGGCCAAAATGTACCAGCAACCCCAGCTGGGGGCTTAATGCAATTAACCAGCCACAACAACAAGTAATAGCTACAACTATATTATTGCAGAGTCTGTGAGTTGGGTCATTGACCAAAGCAGGCAAGGCATATACATATTTGCACACTCTGTATTTGTGTATGTGTGTGTGTTGGCCATAAACTCGTGTTTTAAAATTGCAGTCACAGTTCAGTGCACAAGTCGCCAAAACCAACTTCGATTCGCAATTCTTTGGGCCAACTTTCATTTTCGGCTGGCATAAGCTTTCGCACAGATCTTATTTTTAATTATTTGTCCGCCTTCAATATTTGCAGTTGTCAACTGGAAAAAGAAATGGGCTCTTATCTTATCTTATCCTATCCTATCCCTGTTCTATTAGACGTGTCGTCTGCTTGTTTAATCTTTTGTCTAAGTTTCTGCTGTTTATAAGATCTCTGCTGTGCTGTGAAATTCTTGGCAAGTTTGTCTGAAAGCTTTGACAATGTACGTGGTTGATAAGCCAGCCCACTCTCTCTCCTTTCTCTCTATCTAATAGAGAGAGCCAGTGAACGCGAACTGCACTTGCCAATAGAGCTAATAGAGCTGGCTCGCTCTCGGGGGTTTCAGTTTTCCAGTTTTTCTGCCAGCTTCGACAATTCCACATATTGCTAGGTTGAGTTGGCAACATTCGCAAATCGCAGTTACTCATTAACGGTTGCAACGAACATTATTGAGCGGCTTATAATCTAGATAAAGTTTCCGTTAATTGGCCAACTCCTCAACTCTTTTAATTCCGGCGCTGATCGCGTAAGGACGTGCGCGTGTGTGTAGTGTAGTGTACTATAAGCTGAGCATAATCGTTATAATGCTCATTAGCATCAACTCCATTCGAGTGACACTAATAGGCTAAAGTTGACTGCGCTTCAACAGGGTTGTCAGGATAGTTTTTAGTCCTGCTATGCTGTGTGCTGTCACTCGATTGCCTTGCCTGTGGCTTGAGTTATATAATGAAATCAGTTTTCCAATTGTGTCAACCTTAATTTGATTTGCTTTGCTTTTAAGTGCTACCCGCTTGTGCTCTTGCTGTTGCTATAACAGCCGGCTGCTCTCCTGCTCCTACTTGTGCGTTTTCTTGCTGTCCTTCAGTTTGAATATGCTGTTCCACTTCCACCAGACCCACATTAAAGCGAGTACATACTTAGTTTGCAGATAGTGTTGAGTGTTATAGTTCTTATAATTGAACATGTTTGACTAAAGTGTTCTACGCACATGCACGTTGATTTGTAGGTCTGTCGGAAAATTAACACAAAATAGGCATAGACTACAGAAGAGCAGTACGAGGAATGGTAATCATAAGAGTTATAAGAGCTAGGTTGCTGAAATTCCTAAACAAGCTAGATTTCCTGGCATAGGTGAGAACTAAGAAGCCTTTTTAGACAGTTCGATCTGCGATTGCTTCAACATGAGGGTCAAATATATGGAAATATATGGTAAATTCGTCATATCTTAGTGAAGGACACTGAATGTCAATATATAGATTGATTGGAACGGTAAAGGAAAGCTTAATTGGGAAAGTGGGCGGCACTTTTATAGGCAAAGGTACTCTGTGACCACATCTTCACCGAAAAATATCAAAAAAAGAATGCCGGCAACGCCGGTTTAAGTTGCTAATTAGATGAATGTAGAACACTGCATAACTGACTCCGTATTGCTCTTCAAATCTTAAGCTCATTTGAGCTGGCACACAACTCGATTAGTTATCAGCTGGTACTTGAGTTAATTGATTAGTTTAGTTCAACTCTAGATAGACAACGAAGGCAGGGAAGGCAGACAGGCACATGGGTAATAACTCAACCTCACAACTAATATGCCACTTGTTGTATGTCTTACGTGTACTCACCCGCACCCATATCCCTGCCGGTACTTACACTATGTACTTGGAAGTTTCCAGCATTTACCCGTACCCGTACCTCCCCCAACCCTCATGCAAAATCACTGCTGCCATGCAATTGGCAAATTGGCAAAGCTTTGCGCTTATCTTTATAAGTGTATGAAATTGGCTGGGCAGAGCAGAGGGGTGTGGACTGGGTTGAGCAGTCATAAAACCTTCTCATATGACTGACTGGTGACCGTAGACCGACCACTACTTCATATATCACATACTTTCTATAAAATCGCTGAAAAAAATCAATAAGCAGTGGCGTCTAAAATTGCCTTTTGTTTTCAATTTCAAATCAATATTTATCGGAATGAAAGCAACAACAATAACAATTAACAACAAGAGCAAAAGTTTCTGCTTTCTGTTTAGCTTTAGGTGGCTGAGTAATCTGAAGCTGCAAATGCAGTTAAGCTGGTGGGGGAGAGGGTGGAGTGGCTGACTGAAGGGGGAAGTGCTTACTCCGTTGTCGAAATGAAATTTCACGTATAATTTGCAGCAGACATGCAATAGAAACGCAAGCAAGCCAGCTTCTGTCTAAGCTGGAGCATGCCATCTATATAAAGGGTGTTTATTTTAGAGGTGCAATTTATCGGTAGCGATTAAATTGTTATAAATTGGTCGGATCGTGTAACGTTTCTATTTCAATTTGAACTTAGATTGTCATTTAATCGAGAATAGTAGATTTACGCAAAACAGAACCTCAACAAATGTACCCACGATGAGGTTCATTTTTGGTTATTTGCGAACTCTGATTTAAGGTCCTGCACCTCTAAGAAAAGGACACCCTTTATGCATGCTTGTATCTGTATCGGGTTGGTGTCAAATATGTACTACTGCAGCCACTGCACAGTAGTGAAATGCATAGCAGCGTCATAGCAGACGCCTCACAATCGGATGAACTTAGCCTGGGAATGTCGCAAGCTGACTTTGATTTATAGAACTTTTTTCTTTGCATTAAATAATTAATTTCTCTTTTCCACAAACCAATAAGGAGAAATCCTACTATCCAGCGCAACTGACTGTGAACGCGTCACAACAGTTCCAAAGTGTTGTAAACTTTTGCATATGCTGGCTGGCTTTGCCACCACTTGAAAGCTGAAGTTGTCCCTCCTCTCGCTGTTCAGCATCAGCATCATTCATGTCATTACCAGAGCCCGCATTTCACACTTGAAGTTGACTTGACCCGTTGCCGGCTACACTGCTTACAGGCGCAACAATTTTGTTGTCTCCCCAGCTCTTTGCTCTCCTCCTCTCTCTGCAGAGCGTGCCATAAAATTGTATCGATTCCCAGTGCCGGTTTCAGGCCAAAGTCGGTCTATCTGTTCGGTCTGGTGGTGGCTCCCTCATCCCACTTGCACGCATCATCAACTGAATACGCTGGATATCCTTCCGCATTAATCCCGGCAACAGTTTTTGCTTTTTACGCCTGCGGGTAGGCAATAACTTTTGCACGCGCATTTCAACCCTCCGCTAGAGAGCGAGCGAGAAAGAGAGAGAGCGCGCACCCATGGTGGTGGCTGAATATAAAACCGTAGCGAGATTTGCTGAATGTGGTGCATATATGTCGAAGTGGTTATTTTTTTACCGGCTCCTTTGTGGGCGCGTCAGTTCAGTTCCTTTCAATTTGCCGATTGTAATTGTTGGTCCTTCGGTTCGACTCGGCGTGAGACAAAAACGCGCGCAAAATTCTGCAAAGCAGCAGCAGCCAAAGCGAATAGCACCCGGAGTAGCAGCAGCAGCAGCTCCCAGTAGTCAGCTAACCGAGCAGCAGACAGCAAGTTCACTCGCTCCTTGCTCCCTTTTTCACTAGCGTAGTAGCGTTTATCCGTAGTTGTTTCTCGTAGTGTAGTATACTTTTGGGCGCGGCAGCAACCACAAAAAATTACCCAAAAAAAAAAGAATAAAGAACCCAAAAGCAACGGAAATTAAAATCAAAAAAAAAAAAAGGAAACGAGAACAATTCAATAGAAAATTTCTGCAAATTCTACACAATTTTTGCGTCCTGTGTAATTTTTTTGACCAACGAAAATCCACCAAAAAGAAGAAATTGAAAGAACACCAAGTCGAGCAGGAGCAGCAGCAGCAGGCAAATCAAAAGCAATACCACTGAGAAAGTGTGCATCTATCTATCTATATAAAAGGGATCGGGAATCAATCTTTAGAGCTCTACTCCTATATACAAAAAACAGCAGCAGCAGCTAGCAGCTACATTGTGATTTCATTTTTACCTGCAAAAAAAGGAAGAACTCCTCCCAACTTTTTATATACAAAAAAAGGATACTGAACTTTGTGACCAAAAATTATACTAATATAAAAAAAAAACAAAAAAAACGCCAACGCCAAATTTTTAAACCGTTTTTTAAAACTTTACAAACAAAAACATTGCATTAAACAAAAATGGGTCTGTGCGCCTCCAAGGATAAAAAGGAGAAGGTGATCGAGGGCGATGCTGCCGCCAATGGTGAGCCAAATGGCACCGCCGCCGTTGCCGCCAGTGAGGCTGGCGAGGAAACAGCAGGGTGTGTATTCCATATTGCCAAGCTCCTGCTCTTGGCCTAGGTCCAATAGACGACAAGACTACTCTATTGTTTGTGTATATCCCGTATCCTGTATATCTGTGTATCTGTGTCTGTATCTGACGCAGCGAAGCTCACGAAGCTGACGTCATGTCATTCGTTCGTTCGTCCTGCCATACAAATATTATTGCCCAGGCCTGGACAGTCCCAGACCCGGACCCGCTGCCTATGTCCAGGTCGCAGGTCCCAAGTATATCAGGTCCAAGTCATCGTCGCCATATTGACTGAGGGCGCATGTGCCGCGTCAGCAGCAGCTGAAGTATAGCAGAGGGTTGGCGAGCTCCTGGGTTTGAGTAGCTGTTGCTGTGACTGGGTTTGGATGGAGGGCGTGCTCCGCTCCCTTTGCTGTGCTGTGCTGTGCTGTGCGTATTCAGCGACAGCCGGCAAAAATTTTGAGACAGGCTCACCACCAAAACTGTCCAGAAAGCGAGAGAGAGCAACCACCAAATAAAAGGGGCTGGCCTGGTGGGCTGGCAGGCAGACTCGTGGCAGGGTTAGAGCCGGGGCGGGCGTGTGAAAAGTGTGTACTTTACGCTACTCAGTCGCGTGCCAAGCTAAAGTCGAGTATGTCTAGGCAGGCACATGACCATAAGCCAGGATTTTAATTGAGGGCAGTTAAATGTTGGAAATATGAAAATGAAAAGCAAAAACTGACGAAACTCAAATGCCCTTATCAACAAGTCAGTAGTCCATATATCTGATTGCTCGTTTGATATATATACAACGCACAGCCCTAACGGTTAAGACGAGGAAATGTGGGACAAATGTGGGATTCCCCCTATCTCAAGTGTTTTTTTTTTTTTTTTTTTTTTTTTGCAGAAATTATTCTTTGTATGCGTTTAAACGCAAAGTGGTTAATATATGATATCCTTAGGTTGGCTTAGAAGATATTTGAAGCCATATTGTTCGTTCCCATTCCCAAGAGACTTATAAAGATATAGTAAAGACATTAAAGCGTCAATGTTGCCGATATTACGTCTTCTTTGATTTACATTCGAAATTGTTGTCTGTGGTCAATTTTTAAGGGCATCCCTGAAGCTTTTCCGGAAAAATTGTTGTTTCTTTTTTCCATTGTCCAAAAGCAGAGCCATTTGGCTCATAATGAATGGATTAATCACATTCTTTCTATTTGGATTATAATGGATTAATCATTATCTTAAACACATATTCTGCACCTTTCCCTCTGCTGCCATATGGTGGCTGCACAACATCAATCTTACAGCTAATAAGGCCAAAACTTCTCTAAAGCAAATGCTACGTAAACGCTATAAATGAATTGCCGCCTTTTAGGCGCCATTATATGTATATATACATATATAGAGGAAACTCATTTAACATTTTTGTGTACATATTTCCTTTGCCAAGCCCAAAAACACCAAACTAACGTTCGTTTGACCTATGTTTTTTTTGTTTGCAGCAAACAAGACACCATGGTTGACGCTGCTGTTCTCGCTAAACTGGAAGAAGGCTATGCCAAGCTGGCCGCCTCTGACTCCAAGTCGCTGTTGAAGAAGTACCTGACCAAGGAGATCTTCGACAACCTGAAGAACAAGGTGACGCCGACTTTCAAGTCGACGCTGCTGGATGTGATCCAGTCGGGTTTGGAGAACCACGATTCGGGTGTCGGCATCTATGCCCCCGATGCTGAGTCCTACACCGTGTTCGCCGATCTGTTCGATCCCATCATTGAGGACTACCATGGTGGCTTCAAGAAGACCGACAAGCACCCGGCCTCCGATTTCGGTGATGTTGCCAGCTTCGGCAATGTGGATCCCACCAACGAGTACGTGATCTCTACTCGCGTCCGTTGCGGTCGCTCCATGCAGGGCTACCCCTTCAACCCCTGTTTGACTGAGGCCCAGTACAAGGAGATGGAGGGCAAGGTCAGCACCACCCTGTCCGGCTTGGAGGGCGAGCTGAAGGGCAAGTTCTACCCATTGACTGGCATGGAGAAGGCTGTCCAGCAGCAGTTGATCGATGATCACTTCCTGTTCAAGGAGGGCGATCGTTTCCTGCAGGCCGCCAACGCTTGCCGCTTCTGGCCATCCGGTCGTGGCATCTACCACAACGACAACAAGACCTTCCTGGTGTGGTGCAATGAGGAGGATCATTTGCGCATCATCTCCATGCAGCAGGGTGGCGATCTCGGCCAGATCTACAATCGCCTCGTCACTGCCGTCAAGGAGATCGAGAAGCGTGTGCCCTTCAGCCATGATGATCGTCTCGGTTTCTTGACCTTCTGCCCCTCCAACTTGGGTACTACCATCCGTGCCTCCGTGCACATCAAGGTGCCCAAGCTGGCCTCCAACAAGGCCAAGCTCGAGGAGGTCGCCGGCAAGTACAATCTCCAGGTGCGCGGCACTCGCGGCGAGCACACCGAGGCTGAGGGTGGTGTCTATGACATCTCCAACAAGCGTCGCATGGGTCTCACCGAATACCAGGCCGTCAAGGAGATGTACGACGGTATCACCGAGCTGATCAAGCTCGAGAAGAGCTTGTAAGGTGTTTGCCAATCCAGCAGCTTTAACCCAACCGGCATGCAAACAACATCCAGCCAGCAACGAGGGGAGGAGCCGACACCACTCAACCACCAACCCAAAACAACAACAAGAACAACAACAACAATTAGAAATCTTCAACTCGTCCGTCTCTGCGTAATTTGACGGCTTCGGGTTGCTCTTAGTTTGTAGGATCGTAGAGCTGTGGAGAAAAGCAAAACAAAACAAAAATGAAAAACCAACAGAGGAAAGCGTTCGATTTTCCGCATTCTCGTTTCCCATTTTTGCCAACTTTCGGCATTTCGTGAACACTTTGAAAGTTGCGGGACGGGAAAGTGATAATCGATATCGATAACAACACCATAAAACTACACAACACTACTACCCACAACAACAACAAACAAACTAAAAACAAAAACATTTGCTTAAAAAATAATGTAAAACATTTTGACATTTGTTGTCAAGCAAAAAAACTTTACTTTTATTTTAAGTCTTAAGTTTATAAAAGAATTAAAAATAATAAAAAAAATAAAAACCAGTCGGGGCTTTTTTTCCTCATTGTATTTGCAGGGCAGAAACAATAAAGCAGTAGCACGCCATTAGCAGCTGTTTAACAAGAATAGGGATTAACGGCCACAGGCCTTGCATTCGGCATCAATCAAGGCACGAATGCCGTCGTACATCTCCTTAACGGCCTCGTACTCGGTTAATCCCATTCTGCGTTTGTTCGAGATGTCGTGGACGCCGCCCTTGGCCTCAGTGTGCTCGCCGCTGGTGCCGCGCACCTGAAGATTGTATTTGGCAGCCAGCTGCTCCAGCTTTGCCTTGTCGGCGGCCAGCGATGGCAGCTTAATGTGCACTGAGGCTCGTATGGTGGTGCCCAGGTTGGTCGGACAGAACGTGAGGTAGCCCAGTCTGGAGTCCCGACTGAATTGCAGATTTTTGCCCAAAGCCTCGACGCCGCCAATCATGCGCTCGTAGACTCCACCGAGATCGCCGCCCTTCTCCATCGAGATTATGCGTATGTGGTCTTCCTCGTTGACCCAGACCAGAAAATTACGAGCCTTGTTGAAGTAAATACCGCGACCGGCCGGCCAGAAGCGAGACGCACCAGCCGCTTCCAGAAAGCGATCGCCCTCCTTGAACAGAAAGTGCTCGTCGATAAGTTTTTTTTGCGTTGTCTTGTCCATGCCGCTCAGCGGCATATATGCCCCGGAGTAGTCACCCTTGAGTGTACCCAGGGCCTGGGAAATCATGCATTCCAGCTCTGTATACTCGTATTCGCTCAGGCATGGATTGAAGGGAAAGTCCTTAACCGAGCGTCCACAACGCACACGCGTTGACACAATGAACTGGTTCTCGGGATCAAGATTGGCAAAATCCTTACCATAACCGAAGCACGACTCGGGATGATTGTCTGTCTTCTTGAAGCCCTTGTGGTAGTCCTCGATAATCGGATCAAACAGGTCAGCAAATGTTTTATAGGCCTCTGCATCTGGTGCATAGACCCCCACACCGGAGTCATGATTGCACAGTCCCGAGCGAATGCAGTCCAGCAGTGTGGAGTGGAAAGAGGGCGTCGACTGTTTCTTCAGCTTATCGAATATCTCTTTGGTCAAATGCTTTTTCAGCAGGGACTTTGAATTGGATGCGGCTAATGCTTTGAAACCTTCTTCAAGCTCCACCAAAACATCTGGACTTACTTCGCCTGGAGCTGGAGCGCCTTTCTTCTGCTTGCTCATGTGACGACAGCAAGTAATTCTGGACGTGGCCATGGCCAGTGGCAGTGTCATTCGAACACGCAGCATTATTGAGTAATGAATTTAACAGAAAATTTCGAAAATTAAAATCTAATGAATTCATTCACACAGCGCACTTTACAACACTTGTCAGCTAGGTAGTTATCGATACTGAGATGCGTGTAAATATCGTTTGGAAAATATCTTCATAAAATCATAGACAAACTGAAAGACCGCCAACTCTGCTTTTTATTCAAATGCTCTTTGACATTCCGTGGGCAGTTTGCCTCTCTTAAAATGTTTATATGAGATAGCAACATTTAAGCAACTCCTCTCCTACTTGCCGATCTACTATTGTAGTTTATCTATGATAAAATTATAAGCTTCTTTTTAATTTTTCTTAAAAAATCTCGAATGCTTTACTTAAAACCTACTTAGAACTTTAAATGTTCTGCCATGGTCATGTTCAAAATGTACTGCTACAGCTGATCCACGTGAGCCATCACTGCTCAAATTGCGTTATCAGGCTCTTTTCAGAGCAAAAGTTTCTAAACTTTGCAAAAGTTGCTAAGCATGTATGGCCCATAGAGTGTAATTTAATGCAAAAGTTGCTAGGCATGCAGCTTCAAAAGTTTTTAAACATGTATGAGCTACATAACACTGAAACGTTGTCGTCGGAATCAGCTGTCGCGAAACTGCCCATGCCAATGGAATGTCGAAGAGCTTGAATAAGAAGCAGAGTTTAGGGTCTATAAGAGTTTTATGTTTTCATGAGTTACATAGCACTGGTTGTCGAAATTAGCAGAGTTCATAAATTAAACGTGCTTTGTTTTGCTTTTTGTGTTATTCTTTTTTTTTATTAAATCAAATGCAGGGATAGCCATAAATGAAACGTGAAATTATGTGCGGCCGTACTCGAGACATAATGCCGTATAAAATGCGCGCCCACGGTTGGCACTAACACTTAGCATAAAAGTTTTAGATTTAAACAAAACCAACAACATTTGTTGATAAATCGGAAATCTTGTACAAACAACAACAAAGTAGAAAGCTTTTAACAATGTGTGACGGTGAAATTTGTGAGTCAGCGTCTCAGCAAGCGGGGCAAGCCTCGCCGTTGTCGTCGCCCCATCAGTCGCAGTTCCAGCGGCAAAGCCAAAGAAGAGACAGGGACGCGGACGCAGTCGGCGGGGGCTTAGAAGCCGAAGCAAAGCTTGAATTATCATCATCACCGGCGGCCACAGAAGCTAAAACCCAGCTGAAACTGCATACAAATATGTCGCGCGCCAGCAAATCGGAGGAAGCATTGGCATCGCCAGCCCCACTTGCTGTGGAAGTGGATCCGTTGCAGGTGCTTCACTGGCAGCGGGATGACGTAGTCAACTGGGCCAAGAAAGTCAACACCAACTCGACTTCCACGCTGCTGGAATGCCTGCGCATAGAGGCCATAGATGGTGAGGTGTTGCTCTCGCTCACAGAGGATGATTTGCGCGATATGCGCCACAAATGGGGCTACAACTTGACCTTTGGCGAGCTCAAGAAATTCTGGCTCGCCGTGGTACAGCTGCAGTGGCTGGTGAAGCAGCATATGGCTACTAATGGCAGCTCCAGCAACCCCCCCACAGCTACAGGCGTGATGCTCGGCATAGCCGGAGGACCAATGCCGCCGGTCACATCCTATACAACGACGACCAATCTCATAGTGCCGCTGGCTGTAAGCGCAGCTGCCGGGCAGCAGCAAAGCACGCCCTGCCCTTGTCCACAGGAATGCCCCAGTTATATAAGCGACTGCGAGGCTTACTTGAAGATGGGCAAACAAAGCACAGCACCGGCACCGGAATATTTTAAGACAGCCATGAGCTTAGGTGAGTCAATTAGGGGAGGTGGGCAGGTCAATTAGGTTTTGACTTGGATGCGGGGGCCTGGTTTGAGTGCATGTGTGTGTGTGTGTGTGTGAGTGCACCCAGAGGAATTATATTTTTGAATCAAGAAAAAACCTTTAAAAGTCAACTAAAAATGTAATTCTTGACCCAAGTGGGGATTTCTTAAGTCAAGAAACTGTTTTTGAAGTCCGAGAGAATACTTAAAACAAGAATATTTTTCACTAAATCAAGTATGCCTGAAGCTGAAATCAAATCTGGTTGATTCTAAAAAAGAATAAGGATATATTAGTTTATAAAAATTTCTAAACCAAACACAATTTCTTGTGAACAGAAAGAAGTCCAATTTAGACCTTTTCTTACATTTTCCAGGCACTGTGGATTCCCATAGTTGCTTTACATTTTTAGATGATAAACTAAGTGATTTATTTATGTTAACAAAAAGTTAATAGTTTTTATGCCGGTTAGTTACCCTGAGGGCAGCTGCATCTACTGACTTCTTAGCAAAGTCCGATGCTCTGGTGAAGCTAGAACCAATTGGAGACTTAACTCAAGGCAAGCTGAAACTCTTTTGGTTTGATTTATATTTAAGTCAAGGTGAACACTAAATTCCAATTCAAACACTTTTGGGAATTTTTTTCTGAGTGTTTCTTTTTGTGCTTACCCCTAAATTAATTCTATTTTGCTTTGCCTATGGCTTATCGGTCGTTCGTTTCTTTCAAATTGAATGAATAATGTTTATCAGCCCAGCCATCATTCCTCCCTCCCGATCCCGTGATTCCATACGTTATCAGGCACGCTGCTTGGTTGACGAAAGTTCAATGTTAAATGTTATACTATACATGCATATATATTTATATATATAACAAAAAAGTACGTCACTGACTAATTACAATTTTAGTTATGTTTTTATTGCGACAATATGACGTGAGTTACTGTTGTTTATTTTTGAACATTTCCATTATTTTTGGAGGTTAAATTTAACCTGTCAAATATATATATATATAGATGAGTGTATGTGTGGGTGTGCATGTAACCCGCGTGTCTTCTATTGGCAGTGTTAGCGCTTTTGTGTGTGGAATTTTGTGCGCTTTTTGTGTAACTTTGCGTGCATTAACTTTTAAATGTTTGTTTATTTATTTGTTTTTTTTTTTTTTTTTTGTTTTTTTACTTAGCAATAAGTACAAATACTCGAACTTGTGCATACATTTTATAGGAAAATGGTGTATTGCAAGAAACACATGTCCATATGATACGACTCTGTTCTCCCTTCTCATATATCCCCATAGCATTGAAAGAAACCAAAGTAAGCAACAGTTTTTATACCCTAACAGAGCATTATGATATATATATATGTAGTAGCACATTTCATAACGCTCAATAACCGGATCTGATTTGATTTGATTTGATTTGTTTTCACGTTTATTTGAACTGATCATTCCTTTTGAACCTATATGGTATATAGTACGTTGTCTAGAATCCAAACTGGCGAACTGTTCCAATGACTTTCTAAATGTCTACGGATCTACGAATCATCTCTTATATATACATCGCCAAGTACAAATAAATTTGTTTTCCCTGTCTGTCTACCTGTTGATTATTACATATTTATTAGCGCCAGAACTAGTAAAGCGATCGAAATGAAATTTGTATTTGAGTATGATAATGTCAAATCATGGAAGGTCATAGAATACTGTTTGTTCCCATATAGCTCTTGCCGGTCACGTACGCAGTGGAATTATGTTGAGTAAAAAAGTCTCAGAAGACCGGCAAAGTTGCGCCAAGAGAAAATTGATTTAAGTATTGAACAAACAGTAGAGCAGCGTGCTGACAGAGAGAAGTCTAGGTCGATTGACAGAGCAATAGAGCGAAAGTAAATATAAGATAGAAAACAGAGGAAATAGAACAGAAAGAAAGATTGAAATAGTACGGGAAGAGGACTGAGAAAAATGAAAGAGGACTGAATATTGATCAAACAGCAGAGCAACGTTCTAAGAGAGGGAAGTGTATGCCAATTGTTGCTTCAAAAACTGAAAGAGTTAGAGAGAGAGCGAGGGTATATAAAAGACAGGGAACGGAAGAAAGAGATATCATAGAAAGAAAGTGAAAGAGAGATTGCCAGGGAAAAAAGTAGAGTACAGAAAGAGAACTGTGAAAGCATCGGGGATAAGAGAAGGCGATAAGTACAAGAGCGAAGCGTGAAGTAAGGAAAACACTACTTTCGAAGAGGAAAGCAAAGAAAAGCGAAGCCAACGCGTGCGTCGTCTGCTAAAACAGCTGGTTCAGCTGGCTTATCATTTATGTTTTCTTGGAAAATCCGGGCAGTGTATGCGCAGCTCGGTGTTCTCAGAATGACTTTCATTTAATGTGTTTTTGGTCTGTTTTCTCAGACTTTCGTATTAACTGAAGCTCAAGTATCAAACAAAGGCAACAAATACTCGTATTTAGTCACCCACCCATACAACACCCCACCACACCACCACCATATTGGCCCCCCACCACCACACGTTGCTTTGTTTAAGTGCTTAGAAACAGCATTTTGCATTTGCATTTCCAGGCTATTCGTTTCTGGTCACTTGGATAACTTCGTTTGTGATGGTGATCGTGCACGAGCGTGTGCCCGATATGAAACGCTATCCGCCGCTGCCTGATATATTTCTGGATAATGTGCCGCACATACCCTGGGCGTTCAATATGTGCGAGATAACCGGGTCGCTGTTGTTCTCCGTGTGGCTAATCGTCCTAATCTTCCACAAGTATCGCATGGTGCTGCTTCGCCGTTTCTTTGCGCTGGCCGGCACCGTGTTCCTGCTGCGATGTGTGACCATGCTGATAACGTCGCTGAGTGTGCCCGGCACCCATCTGCAGTGCAGCCAGAAGGACTTTGCTATCGATGATCCAAATGTGGATGTGGTTGGGGCATTGATTATACGCATGACGCGCGCCTATCGCATCTGGAGCGGATTGGGCATGTCCATACAGGGCGTGCGCACTTGTGGGGATTACATGTTCAGCGGACACACGGTGGCCCTGACGTTGCTAAACTTTTTCATCACTGAATGTGAGTATGCACTTGAAATGCTGATCTTTCCAGGTTATATCGATTCCCCACCATCATTCGCAGACACTCCAAGAAATTTGTATTTTCTGCACACGCTCACCTGGCTTCTCAACATGTTTGGCATCTTCTTTATACTGGCGGCCCACGAGCACTACTCCATTGATGTGTTTGTGGCGTTCTATATAACCTCGCGTTTGTTCCTTTATTACCACACTTTGGCCAACAATCGGGTGAGTTGCTGCTGCAGCGCCAATCCCTTTTCATCATCCAAAAACTTATCCTATTCTGTTGTGCTTCTGCTTAGGCCCTAATGCAGAGTGATTCGACACGGACACGCATTTGGTTTCCGATGTTCAGCTACTTTGAGAGCTCCGTGGATGGCATCATACCCAATGAGTTCGACACGCCGGGCACATTGATCGATGGCCTTATCTTTCAGATATGGAAGGCCAAGGATCAGGTGTGGTGTGCCGTGCATCGTTTCTGGCTGGACAGAACATTAAGCGCCAGGTCATCCATGCATATCTTTGAATCCGACAAGGATTTGTGCGGACACACGCATGCGGCCTCAACCTCAAAATATTTTAGCCCGCGACAGTCAACGGCTAGCGCAGGCATTGTGCTCAACCAGAATAGCCACAGCAACAACAATAGTGGCTCAGCCGCGCCTACGCTTACGCTTCAGCTTAACTCGCAACGTTCCTCCGCCACAGGCACGCCACAGCAGAAGCGTTCGGTTAAAGATGCCAGTGTCGATCCGTATACCAGTTACAGCCAGGCTAATCAGGTGCTCAAGGATGCTTCCTCACTGACGGAGAAGAAGCAGCTCTGATATGGTTTTGTTGCCGCCTCGTCGTCGTCGTCGTTGCTTCCAACTTCCAATTCGTTCGCCCCGAGAACCATAACAACAAAAAAAGAGCAGAAAACAACACCGACTGATAATTTTATTCTCAAATTTTTAAATCTTATATAAATCTTATAGAATCCTTCCTAACCGACTACATATTTCTGTATTATTATAATGCATACATATACATCCCATTCGTAGTGCCTTCCAAGAAAAACCAAAAAGAAAATGCACAACTGCTCCGTTCTTCTCCCTCTCCTCCCAAATCTTAGCTTAAAACCTTTGAATATGAAATTTCAGTGCAAAAAACTGTCGCTGCGCATCCAACACCCATGAATCTTATTCTGAATCTTAATTCCGTTCCATTCAGTTACGTTTGAAAACTGCATACAAAACAGATCTGTGTATTTACTATTGAAGACTTCTCTTTAATGCATTATTATATAATTTTAAGTATGTGAATAAACTCGATTTTAAGTTATTTAGTATTAAGTCATAAAGTTTTTGTTGAACGCACAAAACTGAATCGAAATAAATCAAAATGGAAAACTGAAACTTTGTGTAGTTTCACATTAATTTAAAATTATAAATACAGGAAATTGCATTTATTCAAAATTGACTGTAAGCGCCAACTAAATGAGCTATCGAAATATCAGCCTTTACAGAACAACGATATATTCTGCGTGCTGCCACTCCGAGTGACCGTTTATATGGGCACTATTCAGTATATCAGTATATAGTGGTATATTTAAGGCGATTCATATATGGTGTATGTTTTTGGTATATTGCATACAACTTCGATAACACGGAGAGTCGCACTTTATAAGAGCTGTAAAAATGTTGGTTCAAGAATTTTCAATACCACTTATGTAGTTTTAATTTTTAATAACTTACAAACCTCCAGTACCTGTATGTACGATTATCAAAAAATTGTATTATTTTTTGTCATGAAGATTGCAACGCTCGATTATAAAAAGTATATATATTCTTCATCATGACTAAAAAAGGCCATATAGCCACGAACGTTGAGATCTTCCTCCTCCCCCGACCAGCCACTGGCTAAGCGCTTGGTTGCTATTTAAACGACTGCTCCAGAATGCACACTTTGTATGTAAACTTTTTCGTTTCTTATCGAGTTTAAGCCGTAAAGCATCAATTGCAACGATATTCGCCATGCCATCGACATCATCGATGATTCCATCGATTATTTTCAGCTCGGCTAACTGGCGTCGTTTGGGCAAACGAAAGGCGGCAAAAGTGTGAAAGAAACTCATGGATTGTGTGTGAAACTAAATCCGTACAGAATATGAAGAGATCCAAACCAATTCTGCATGACCATTTGATATCTGATCGAGTTAAAAAGGCAAGTTAATTACATATTTTTATTGCAAATCGCACGTATACACACCTACGTGCGAGTGCAAAACATTTGCCGCTCACGCCCGCGCTTCCGCTGCAAAGGCAAAAACAAGGTTAGGTCGTCGCTGTCTGCAAGATTTGTAAAAGTGAATTTATGTGTGTTTTGTTTCTTTGCCGGCTTTGTGTTTCGTGCCACAGTATCTGGAGGAACACATTGATGAGAGGTATCTGGATGTGAAGCAGATGACCAGAGAGTTGATGCGCAAATATCCAGAGTATTCGCGTCGCAAATTCGGACCCTTTCGACAGCTGGTGCATCAAGGTAGGTGGCGGTGCCGAGCTGCACGCCGAACGGGGGACAGTAATTTTTCATTGTAATTGCAATTTGAGCAGACGCCCGAAACTAATTGCTTTGCCTTCTTTTTGTTGTTTGCTCCCTTAGCGTTTTCTATAATTTCCTCCCAATACAATTTAGACAAGACAAGCACTTCGGACAGCCAGGAAGAGGATCTGAGTGAACAGGAGTCGGAGGAGCCCAGGAGTGTGATGAACAACATGATGAACAGCCTGTATAGCGGTTCCAACCCTTCTGTACAGCAGCGAAAGCCGGTGGCCCCGAAGACCACCAACGAGCCCATTGACATTTCCAGCGGCGATGAGAACGACGATGCCTCGGCAGGCTCCAATAATGGCTGTGCCACAGCTGCTAAGGATGATAATCGTAGTCCACCAAATGCGTTGAAGCGCCACTCGGATTGCTCGCCCGAAGATGCAGCCACTTCGGCCAAGAAACGTAAGCCGATTGCAAACGTGTAAAACCTGTCACAAATTTCATATCACGTTTTCCTTTAGCAGCCAAAACAAACACCACACAAGGGCGTCAGGAGTCCTCCAGTAGCTCCAACTCAGGCACCGGCTTAGGCAATGCCAAGAAAGGTAAGTTGTCTGGTCCTGGCGTTGGCCATCCCAGCTCAAGATTATATCCCTTTCAGTGCCTGTTGTGCTGAGTAAGGTGGATTCACATGGTTCGTCGCTGCCATACCAGCAGCAACACCATCAGCAACAGCGTCATCACCTTCAGCAGCAGCAGCAGCAGCGTCAGCACCTTCAGCAGCAACGTGAGTTCTTAGAGCGTCATATGCGCCAGCGCAAATACAAGAAGGATGTAGACGTAGTGCGTCCCAATGAAAGTTTCCGTGACATTGGCGGCATGGACAGCACTCTGAAGGAACTGTGCGAGATGCTCATCCATATCAAGTCGCCCGAGTTCTATTTTCAATTGGGTCTGTTGCCATCGCGCGGATTGCTGCTCCACGGGCCGCCCGGCTGTGGCAAAACCTTCCTCGCGCGCACTATTGCCGGGGTAAGTGAACTGAGGTCGTCCCAGCCGATGGCCTCCCTCTAATAATCCTTCTGCTCCTCTTCATCTAGCAATTGAAGATGCCCCTGTTGGAGGTGCCCGCCACCGAACTGATTGGTGGCATTTCCGGTGAGTCAGAGGAACGCATACGCGATGTCTTCGATCAGGCCATTGACAATTCGCCCTGTGTGTTGTTCATTGATGAGATCGATGCCATTGGCGGCAATCGCCAGTGGGCCTCCAAGGATATGGAGCGGCGCATTGTGTCGCAGTTGATCAGTAGCCTAGACAATCTGAAGGCCACCGAATTCGGCCAGTCTGTGGTGGTGATTGGCGCCACCACGCGTCCGGATACGCTCGATCCCGGCCTACGTCGCATTGGGCGCTTCGATCATGAGATTGCCATACACATACCCTCGCGGAAGGAGCGCCGCGAAATACTGCGTCTCCAATGCGAAGGCCTGTCGATAGATCCCAAGCTCAACTACGACAAAATAGCCGAACTGACGCCCGGCTATGTGGGGGCCGATCTCATGGCGCTCGTCTCCCGTGCCGCGTCCGTGGCTGTCAAACGCAAATCCATGAAGAAGTTCCGAGAGCTGCATGTGGCCAATGAGATGAATATGACCACCGTCACGCTGGACGATGATGAGCCCAACGAAGAAGCTGCTGCTCAGGAAAAGGACGAAAAGTCCACCACGAAAGAGAATGAGGCTAAGGGAAATGAGAAAGGGGATAAGAATGGACTTGAACCAACCGAAGGCGGAGTTGAGGATAAGGCAGAGGCAGATAACGATAAGGATAAACCCAATGAGGCCCCCAAAGAAAGCGTTGCCATGGATGTAGACGTCAAACCAGATGATAATGAGAATGATGAGTTCTATGAGCCCACGTTGGCCGAATTAACCAATTTCCTGGATAATCCACCCGAGGAGTTCTCCGATCCCAATTTCTGCCTCACTCTGGAAGATTTTACGGCCGCCATCAAGCTGATGCAGCCATCCGCCAAGCGTGAGGGCTTTATTACAGTGCCAGATACCACCTGGGATGACATTGGCTCGCTCCAGGACATACGCGAAGAGCTTAAGCTGGCCGTTCTGGCGCCAGTCAAATATCCAGAGAAACTGGAGCGTTTGGGTCTGACAGCACCGTCCGGGGTGCTTCTCTGCGGCCCACCAGGCTGCGGCAAAACCCTGCTGGCCAAGGCCATAGCCAACGAGGCGGGCATCAATTTCATCTCCGTCAAGGGGCCGGAGCTCATGAACATGGTAAGTAGTGGCAAACGACCGACCCTATATAACAATATTAGCAGCTAATCCTTGTTATCTGTGCAGTATGTGGGCGAGAGTGAGCGTGCTGTGCGCGCTTGCTTCCAGCGTGCCAGGAACTCGGCACCCTGCGTCATTTTCTTTGACGAATTCGATTCGCTTTGCCCCAAGCGCTCCAATGGCGGCGATGGAAACAATTCCGGCACTCGCATTGTCAACCAGCTGCTTACCGAAATGGATGGCGTGGAGGAGCGCAAGGGTGTCTATATATTGGCTGCCACCAATCGTCCGGACATTATTGATCCAGCCATATTGCGTCCAGGGCGACTGGATACCATTTTATATGTCGGCATGCCGGAGCAGCAAGAGCGCGCTGAGATCCTCAAGGCCACTACCAAGGTGAGCGTAAGTGGAGCCTGGCGAGAATCTTCATCTAATTATGGGTTGGTTTTTTCAGAACGGCAAGCGTCCGGTGCTGGCTGACGATGTGGATCTTTATGAGATAGCCGCCCAAACTGAGGGCTATACGGGCGCCGATTTGGCCGGTTTGGTAAAGCAGGCTTCAATGTTTGCACTGCGTCAGTCCATCAACAACGCTGATGCTGGTGGTGACAACCTGGATGATCTGTGCGTAAGCAAAGAAAACTTTAAGGAGGCCTTAAAGCAGCTACGTCCTTCAGTTAGCGAGCAGGTAAGGAGGATCTATATGAATATATCTGTAATTATGGTGGTACATTGGGGTAACTGTTATTCTTCTTCTGCGTGATCAGTTTAAGACTGCTTCATTTTTGTACCGACCCCACCGATTTCTCAGCCTCTTGATATTCCAGTGGTGAAAATTTCATACCGATCGGTTCATTAGTTTATTCGCCTTTAAACGACAGACTGAGAGACAAACAGACAGACACATTCAATTTTATATATATATATAGATATATTAATATACAATTATCTTCCTTCCTTGACAGGATCGCAGAGTATACGAGAAGCTACGCCAGAAATATGCTGCTCCCCGTGTTCGCCTCTTCGAGCAGCAGGAGGGCAAGTGAAATCTCAACCCGACGCTGCTGGTATAATTAAATATTTAGTTAAGTTGACAAACAAATCAAATTCCAACAATCCAGCATCTATGAAACACATTTTGCAACGCTTAAAATGTACAGAAGCCTCTTCCTAAGTTCGCTTAACACATTCTATATCATCCGCTCATATATCCTTAAGCTTACCAAGTGTACTCCAAGTTAAATATTGAAATAATTAAAGCCCCAAGCAAAGTTTATGTTTTGGGACAAAGCCCAGCCAATTTTATCTACACATTCAATTTACACACATTTAATTTACGAACACGCAAACATGCAGATCCTCTAGAGGTACACGCCCAGTGGCATCGTGTAGCTGTCCTTAGGTCGGCTTGGACCATCGCCTATACGCGATGCAGCGGTTTGAGCTCGTCTAGTGAATGGCACATCTGGAGCTGTTGCTGATCCTGCCCCTCCGCCTCCTCCTGCAATTGCTGATGCTCCTCCACCTGCCTTGCGGCGCTGTTGCATCTTCAAGATCACCTCATGCTGAGCCACAGGCGTACGCTTCAAGCGCTTCTTGCCCTTCTTTAATGCGGATTTCTTGGCATCTCCTGCAGCTGCAGCTGCTTCCTCCGTGTTGCTGCTAGTGGAATGGGTTGGAGAAGCTTTACCTTCGGCTTGGTGGAGTTCTCCAGGTGGTCGCGGCAATTTGGGCTCCTTCTCGCGATCGATATTATGCCGCAAATCATAGGCCCGCTTGCACATCTCGCGTATGCCATACCAGCTCTCGTGGCCAATCTGGCTGACCATTTCAACGGGCGGCTGGAAGCCCAGTTCCCGTGACGGCAGCTCCATGACCAGGGCCATGGGTGCCCTGAGCACTCCGTACACATAGTCCACCACAGAGCCGGCTATGGTGCGTTTGGTCAGGCAACTGATCGATCCAGTGCGATACTCGCGCCCATTATAGGATTTGATGGCACTGCGGCCCGAGGTGGCCAGCGTGTGCAGTTCGCGCC
Organism: Hirtodrosophila duncani; assembly: GCA_037043425.1. NCBI lineage: Eukaryota > Metazoa > Arthropoda > Insecta > Diptera > Drosophilidae > Hirtodrosophila > Hirtodrosophila duncani. The sequence continues at coordinate 2,130,072 of JBAMBM010000793.1, read as the reverse complement.
AATGATGCGGTGGCTCGCGGCAGTAGCCCCAGGGATACATGATGCACTGGCCATAAGAGTGTAGAGAGAGGAAGAACAACAGATTCGTCTCCAGGCGATCGAGAATATTGCGCAGGGCGCGCGTCTCCGGCTCGGAGAAAGGTCGCTCGCCCTTGTACGTGTTGCGGCTGATCTTATGGCTGGGGCCGCTATCCCAGAAGATATCATAGTTCCGGTTGCAATCGGTGCCAATCATTTTGGAGCCCTTATGTGGACGACGGTTCTTGCGCCAATTGCGATTCTGTGCAGATGGGGAAGGGGAGCACGAGATGGTCATAAAAAAGAAAGAAAGCACATCAACAGTGGACAAAACAAGGGAAGCTTAATCGCTTAGGGACAGACTTTTGTGTACTCAGTGAGTGAGTGTGAATGCTATATTTACCCACCTTATTGCGCGCATATTCATAACCATCGGGATTGACCAGCGGCACGATGATGAAGCGCAGCTTGCGCAGCATCTCAATGTTGCGCGTATATCGCTCTGTCAGCTGATAGATGCAGTTGAGGGCCGTCGAGATGCCGATCCATTCCCGAGCATGGGTGCCGGCCTCGATGAACACAGTGTTACGACATTGATCACCCTTGAGGACCACAGGGCCGCTAACCTTGCCGGTGCTGTCGACTTCCATCAGGGGCGACGCCTGTTGGCGTACCTGTAGCGGCAGCTCCACATTTTCCGAGTTCATCCAGTTGACCTCCACAGCGCGTATCTCGCGCCGCTCATGGGTAACACCCAGTGTGTAGAGCTTGACAAAGTGTGGATAACGATTGGCCACATACTCCAAGTACTGATTGACCTGTCTGTACTCCAGATAGTTGTGCAGGACATCCGGACGTGGTATGATCACCCGACGAGGCGGTGCCGCGCGCGACAAAGAGGCAGCGATCGACTTAATTGACTTTTGGGCAGACTCGCGAGCCTGGGCCTTGGTTTTGGTCTTACGTTTAGGTTTTGACGATGTCAGTTGCATGATGAAAGGATATGGAATGGGAAGTGTAAAAAGAAAAACCAAAAAAAATGATTATGAACTATTATTATCGGCACTTAAAATTTTAGACTTGGTTGTGAGAACAGGCAATGTGGAATGATTACTGAAACCCAAATTACACGAACCAAGCTGACAGCTAGAATATAAAGATGACGATGACAGATGCCTACTTGGATGAATCGAGGGGGACCAGCTGTACTGCTTAGTTTTTTATATTCAGTGCAATGAATGCCGTCGTATATTCTCTTTCGGAACCCAAATCTATAAGATGATCCTTGTAGCACTTAGTGAAAGACAATAAAAGGGGAAGTCTAAATTCACATAGCTTTCCATCCTATAGCCTTTGCCTTCTTATTCTTCTTCAGATAATTCTTCAGATAATTTTAACCCTTCCCTATATTTACCTAAGTATATAATCTTACCTGATATTCGATTTGCAATAACTGCTGGACGACAACAAGCCGCAGCCCGATCCGCGTGGCTTGCTCCTTGGGCTTCGTATCCATTGTGCGGGCCAACGGCTGTGCAAGCCGGAGTTTTGTATCCAAAGACGAACCAAATTATAAAAAAAGGCCAGAGCCACAGCAAAGCAGCCAAGCAGCCAACCCAGGATACAGAACTGGCACAACACAACTACAACTGGCGTGGGAGTTGCTCATTCTGGCTACCTCTACCGCTACATACTAAATCCACCTTTACCTCGCTGGGGCAAGAGTTCGCATTTGGTAAATGGAACAGCGACAACGTTTAATAAGTTGGGCACGTTAGCATGTAATGCGGAATTGGATTTGGATACCGGTTCCCATTCCCATTCCCATTCCCATTGCCATCCCCATTCTTATTCCCATTTTGATTCTGATTCCCGCTTCCGTTTCTGATTCTGATTCCCGGCCTGCAACTGCTGCCACAAAACGCAAATATGCTAAATGTCAGAGCAACCAAGGAGTCGGAAGAGTGGCTTCCAAAAGCGCAGGCATACATACGTATTATACAAATAAATAAGGAAGCCCGACGACGACGTCGACGACCATCCTGTAGCATGGAGCAGGCAGCCGGCAACAGGAGCAGCCGGAATAACAGCCCAGGCGGGCCTTTAAGCGATTTACAAAGGAATAGGAATTCATTTGAAGATTTTTATTTCGGGCTCTTCAAAAGGACCTAAAACACTTTACAACAAGGTTGAGATAACTTTGATAATGTGCTAGTTTTCGGTCTAGAATGTCAAATGAGAGAATTATTATAAATATATAATAAGGATCAGAAAGGCAGGACATCTGTTGTAGAGATATCTGTCAGATTGAATTTTCTAGCAATTAGATTCAGGTCTTTAAGGCTGAACTCTGGTCATAGAAGGGATCCTAAATGGCAATTCTCTGGCCAGGTCATCTAAACTTGCATGAACTCGCATTCCAAAATGGGCTGGAACACAATTGAAAGTGGATGTCCTTGTGACTTTAACGGCTTTTCAAAATGACATTTGACTTCTACGAATACCGACATGTCTTTTCAGCTGGCAATTTTTAGTATTATTAAACATTTTCACATTCTAAATTATGTTAGTTAACATTAACAAAAATCGAGTAATATGAAAATAATATTGCAATTGCTTTACTTCACCCAACACTTACCCTTCCTTGTAGCTTAGTGTAATCTTTCTCTGCATTTTTTATGCCCGACAAACGTCATGTCAACGCAAAAGTCAAAAGTGCGGGGGTTCAAAACAGACATATGTACGAGTAACCCCTACACCTCCACACCGCCCCTTCCCCTCGCATAGTTGTATGTGTACAGGGCCCGCACCGCAACCAGTTGATTTATACAGAACGAAAACTATGTTCGTGTTGATTTTCATTTAACGGTCTTTTAGTCAACTTCCTGACACAGTGACTGCCATATATTTACGTCTAGCGACGTCTACATAATACAATATTATACCTCTTTGTTCGCTGGAACTATAAAATTATTTTCGGTTTGGGTAGATTAGTTTGCTATGAGAGAGAGAGAGAGCATATATATAAGAAATTACAAGAGAAAGAGAATAGTTTAAGAACGATAATGGTGTTAGTTTAAACATTTTAAACGATGAATAGAATGGAATTCTTGGATAAAGATTTTCTATACTTTCTAAATTGATATAGCAAGTTTCTCAACTTAATTGCACTTGCGATTCCGAAGTGGTTCTAGAGTTTACTTTGATCAAAAAATGAGGAAGTGCGGCTTGCATTCGACTAAAATTCCCTTAATTGATCAATGTAGTTGTTAGTGTTAGTGTACTTAGGTTGAGGTATCAGGTATTATACAGGGTATTTCTTATTCGATTTTTCAGCATTTCAACATGTCATCCTCTTTTAGATGCAATACTACCTGCTACATGACACAGGCACGCAAAGGAAGCCGGTCTGTCTCTCTGCCAGTCAGTCAGTCAGTCAGTTACTGAGTCAGTCGGTCCCCAATGAAAAGGAGAGGATCAGGGGGAGGGTGCACTGCTTCTGAAGTATGCATATTATGTCATTAGCATGTTGGCAAAAATAAAGGGCTAAAACTTTGTTTTTGATAGACAACAGCAGGGGTGGGGGTTGAAAAGTGTCTTCCTCGAATATATCCAAACACACAGTTCCCCCCCATGCTGGTTGACTGTGTCCTTTGAGTGGGTTTTTTCTTTAGTGGGCAATAACGAAATTTTGTGTAGCATAAAACTGGCTACGAATTAACGAAATTCCCAAACAATTATGCCCCAAACAAATAAATGACAGCAAAAGTTAAGGCGAACCTGCCTCAACAAAGCACAACAGCTACACTGGGAAAAAGAAATTGTACCAAAGTAACGTTGCTTGTTGTGCTGGTGACTTTCCCGAACGTGGTTTATATGCGTCTTGGTTTGGTTTGAACGTGTTGATGGTGTTGAATATTTGCAAGTCGTTTGACTTTTAATAAACATTTCGCTTCTTTGCTCTTCGGCTATTTGCTAGTTTTTAAAATTCATGACAACTTTGAAAATTCTCTATATATATATATGTTTCTGGCAGTGTGCTGGCATAACAACCAGTTCAAGCGGTTAGTTGTTTGATAAGCATTCCATGACAATTAAAGTTAGTTAAGCAATTATATGGAATAGTTGGTTTAAGTCCGGGCAGGGTAACCTATTTCATCGAGCACCCTTTCCATATCAGATCTTATAAATCTGTGCCATATGACTTTTAGTTGCTGCACAGTGTGTAAAGATTTCATGGTTAAGGTCGACCAGCCCACAAAGGCTTTCAAATGCTAATGTCGAACATTCGTAAAGAAATCACAAAAGACACAAATTACAAACGATGCATCAATAAGCCCTGAGCCATATATGTATATGCATATATTCATACTTTTATATCTATAGACTCATATTTGAATATATATTTATAGCCCGATCTATTAAGCAGAAGTTGAATGGCCTCTGTTTTAGCAGAACTCGTTGAGTTCATTAAAATGATTTAGAACACAAATCACAGTCTTAGAATGTCAGCCAGACACCGAACGAACCATTTACCATTTCAGAATTAGGCATGTTTAAATATTTAATGATTAAATTTAAAATGCAAATTATTTAAAACAAGTTTTCTATCGCTTCTCCGGAAATATAACATTGATTTTGTTTAATAGTTTTGGATCACGAGTAGCTGCCGCTGCCTCTGCCGATTGAGCAGATGAGCGCCCAGATTGATGATGGCGATGATCACTGACCGCCGATCTACCATCTCTCACCGCAGATCGCTATTCAAGCGGAAGTGCTTGAAGCGACAAAGCCAAGTGTTATAATTACATACAAGAGTCGAAAATGTTTAAGAAAACCAAAATAGACAAATAAATATATCATCAAAGAGCTGGAAAACAAAGTTTTTGAATGATTTGTTGCTGAATGCTTGCGTGTGCGCGTGTGTGATTGGAGGAGGCACTACTATACACGTTATAATGAACTCAAGCCACTCATATTTGTACTGTGTTTTACAAAGGTAAGGCGAGTGTATTGGCTTTGTGCTCAGTTCAGCTAACCAACTTGACTTGTAAATGCCAATATTTGATCACAATTTTACAGTTTACGAAATTTCCATTTTTGAGGTCACCATTTCGGTGCTGGAACCATTTGTGAACTGTAAGTGAAAACTCACTTTTATCGGTATGATCTAATTCTAGTATTACATTAAAAGTTGCTGGGTTTGTCCACATGACCCTTTAGAATATTGGCAGCTTAATTTCCTACTTAATTCTTTTCATTGTATATTAAGTTCATCGAATTTGATCATTTATATCTCAAACAGGGCCTAATTAATGCAGATATGTAAATACCCTGATTTGGAGAACCAGAAAATATTTTTTAGAATTTTCCTAGAATTTCAAAGTCAGAAAATCTATAAAAATGCCGCATAGAAAATTAATAAATATATTTTTTGGCTTTCAAAAAGTGTAAAGTGAAAGAAGATGTGACATTCTCGAGTAATCATGGAATGAAAAAAACCAAAGAACTCAATTGCCAACGAAATATAGAGTATCCCTCTGTCGTGCACCGTAAACTTCAGCTTCAAGATATTTTGGGATGATATTTAGATGATGTTATCTTGACGATTGGCTTTACTTACTCTTAACGTTTGGCAACTGTAATTACTATACAAGTGCTCTCATCTTTAATGAACACCATATGGAACTGTTATTGGCTTCCGGCTAGCTTCATGTTCATGATGATCGTCTGGGCCTAACCTTGGGCACATTGCGAAAGTTCAAAGCCCAAAAGTTATAAAACAGGCTAAAGAGTTCGTCGCGTCAACATCTTGAAACTTTCAAATCAAAATCAAAAATTCATAGAACAAAAACACAAACGAACAGCATAATAATGATTGCGGCTAATGCTCTCCTACTTCATAGCAGACCCGTCTCGTATCTTTTAAGTCAGACATTGACATTAGGAAGAAATCGCCAAGAGCACAATTTAAGCTGTTCTATAAAAACCCGAAAATAAACAAGTAACGGCTTCAAAATCGATACGCGGATGCAAAATAAAAGAGGTTGAAAAAAAATGCCACAATTTGTTTGTGTAGTTCAACAAAAAACTAGTTTCCCCCCGTAAAGAAAAAATAACTACCAAAACAAGATTAAAGAGAAATACAAAATGTTGGAAAAAAGCTTATATTAAAAATCAATTTGATATAAAATCAGTTCCACACTAGCAACAGGCATAAATTATGCAAGAAATTAAAGAGCTTAGAACAAAATGAATGCTGAAGATATAGTAGAATCTTCAGGCTACCTAATGTATATCCGACGCGTGCCGCCTAGCATCACATCGCATCGCACGGCTATAAAACTGGTCGTCCACTGATGACCTTGACACTCACTTTTCTAAACAATAAACGCGGCTTCGTGGCTAATTTCGGCTATCGGCTATCGGCTTTTGGTTTTTGCCATTCGTCTTTCGGAGTTCGGGCTATCTTGGCTTGGACCAGCGTCTTCTTGCGCAGCCGCGTTGCGATCTGCTCGACAGTCTTTGAACTTAACGGCTTTGGGATACATGTGGCGATCGATTGTAGCTCCAGCAGCAGCAGTTTGTTTTCTAAATTTATGCACAACATTTTGTTGTTTATTTATTGCATAACTTTATTAAAGTGAAGTGCATGCGAGTGAACAGAGAAGCTGCATATTTTAATACATAATTGGCCAGATTCGAAAAAATTAATAAACAAACAACTAAATCAGCAAACAATTTCAATTGTTCAGTGGCAAAAATGTGTTGGACTTTGTGGAAAATCGTGTGCAGCTTAATGTTATGCCTCGCCGGATCGGCTTACTCCGCTAGCAGCAGCTCCAGTCCCAACAATCTGGCCGGCTATGAAGGGTAATAAAAACAACAACAACAACAGCAGCAGCAAGTAGCAGCAACATCAACTTATTCATTATAATTATATGATTTACAAAAGCCAGACAAACACAACCAGATATTGAGAGATTCACATCAATCAAGGGCCAGACCATCACCATCATTCATTGCCTTTATTTTTTTGCCAAAATAAAATTTAATGGTTTGCCAAAACTGGTTTAGTTAAAACTTTTTATACAACCGCAACTTCAGTGTGGCCTGTCCCTGGTGTGGTCGCTTCTTCAGTTGATAAGACGTCGCTCTCGATCGATGCAGCTGATAGCACCAAAAGCCACCGCTATATACATAATCCAGCAATCGCAGGTGGATAAGTGATCCATTTGGCATTTCATGGCCAGATAGGGTATGGCCATTAGAGAGATCACCCAACCATAGCGATACCATTTATAGCATCTGGCCCAGAGTTCCTGTAGTGCAATTGGCATCGTCTTTAATTGCTTAGAATATTTTATAGTCTTTATTGTTGTATAGAATATGATTTGTTAGTTGAAATTTCGTAGATATGGTTTGTATGAAAATCGATTGAGATTTCATTGCCTACATTTCAAGTAGCCTAAATTTATTTTGTAGGAATAATATATAACACTCTTCGTTAACTGATTATCTTTTATTTGGTATATCATCCCTTCATTTTTAACATTTTGTAAGATTGTAATGATCATTTTCACAACTTGTTCTTGGGGTTGCCGATTTGAATAAGTAGAGATGTTAAATTTATGATTATTTCATTTCTATTCAGCTGGAATTCATGGCAACGAAGGCCTAGTTGATATTTCATTCTTCAAATATAGCAGAGATACAAACATCTTGGACTAACACACTGTTGCATTGGGGTAGCTTATCTTTGTAGATCGAGGATCCAGTAAGGAGAGTAGGAATTATCAGTTTGAATAAGATTAATAGAATAAGCGTAAAGATATGACAACGTAATCTTTTATATTATAACAAATCTTTTTCTACACACATTTCTGTGTCTGGTATCTGTTCGAATATATATATGTCTTTATCTTCTAAGTGTTATTGTAGTTTTGCTTATTCGAACTAATGATTTGTCTATATTCCAATGCTAAGTACTGGCCGGCTGGTCAATGTCAGTGATTAGAAGCTTTACCCACTTTGCTTAACGATGTCTTCTCCTCTTCTTCACACACCCCAATGGCAAACATTGGCTGAACAAATAGCAGCAATTCCATTGATGATGAGCCGATGAGACCCCTTACCAAGGTAGATATCGCAGCTAGACATAGCAAACAATGCTAGAAATGTTGTCCACTTAAAACATAGAAAACGTGACAAAACACTGAACCTAAGAAAAATTTTAGTTTGTGAATTTATGCAATGATGTTTTCTAATATTATTTCTAGAAATGTGACAACGTTATTACTTCACTCTTCAGATAATTGTTTCGAAGTGTTTTGGAATATTAAATTAAATTTCATATTAATATTAAATTTCATACAAGCAATTGAGTAATATTTAGAGAGGGTTCAATTTATCATTCATTTTCGGCTGGTCAACTTTAGGTCATATGGTTTTAGTAATGTCTCTGGCACAGTCTCGAAGTAGACCTACAGTCAGCTAAACAATAACCAATTAAAGTTTATTTCGTGAGCTATTTCATCTTGTTTCTATAAACTATTAATAATCTGAAGATTTTAAGAACAAGAAATTAGGTAACCGGAAGTAATTTCTCGATCTCATCGATCTACTTTTTTAAAATCATGAAACAATCAATTTGGCTAAGATTCAAAGCCTGACACTAATGTCACTATATAATCACAGTGTATTTATAGATGTTTGCCATGTATAATTAATAGCAGTAACCATCCAGCCACTCAGGCAGTTGACTTGCTAACCTTAAATATATGGTTCAAGTTCGGAGCAGCGTATACGTAATATGCAATCGCTGGGCTGTGCAAATTTTTGCCAAATGCTGTCAGGGCGTATAACCGTGGAATGATGAATGACTCGAAATGGATAAGTCAGTGTGTGCGTGTGTGGGTGGGGAAGAGTTTCATGAATGAAACAACGACAAAACCTCAGTGTGTCTAGCTGGTAGTTGGCTTCCTTTCGACGCTTAGACGATTCGACGCTTGGAAGTTGATTGCCGACAGACATCAAAAACGTGTTAATGTTCAAAATTAGATGCTTAACATGCATAGCTGATGATCGTCTATTGGACAAGGTCGATTCAACTGCCACCAACACACCACCACCGCCGCACATCACATCAAAATCAGCGTCCAACAATGGCGCTTCATTTGGTAAAATTAAGAAAAATTTCAAAAAAAGATTAAACGCTTGTAAACAATTTCTTAATGTAAAAATGAAAAATGAGCTCTTTAATGGGACTATTTATAACTTTTCAGCGCGGCAGCGGGGGGCATGGCTGCGGCTTTATTAAATTATCGTTGTAAGCCTTCAAAGCGACGACTCACGTGATAAACTTTTTGTCTTCTTGTGTTTTGCTAGCTACTTCTTCACCTTCTCCTCCATCTCCACCTCCACCTCCACCCTTCGGTCATCAAAAATCGACACTGCGCACACAAGATGAATATGCATAGATTTTTATATATTTGTTGCTTCATTTTGGTGGAATTTCACGAAATGATAAATTGGCCACAAATTCATGCGAGGTGGCAAAACGCCAAACACAGACAAACAAACTCAACGCAAACCGATGCGGTGTGGTGTTGTGCGGAGCGGGGGTTGTAACGAACAGAATATACGCATACAGAAGCAACGCCGCTCTACTGCATAAATTTTGTGTATCAACAACTCAGTTTGGCGCAGCGACATAAATTAATTTGTTGTTCAATTAGCAAGAGACATGTGAGGCAATCCCAATAAGATTTAGATTTATATTTTCCAATATATCTTTCAATTGGCAATTTTCACAAATTTTCTTAATGAAATGTTTAGGGAAAACTTTGAACAGGGATATTTGTTCATTCAGGTTTTATAGCAGCTATATGTTATAGCACCTCGATCCTGAATTGGTTGAATTTCGTTTAGACACAAAAGAGTTCCAAAACAAATATTTAAAGATCTTAAAGATTTGCTTACAGCTATATGATAGAGGTAGCCGATTTCTGTTCAGATGGTTCTGAATTTTGTTAAATAAACTTTTGGGTGAATTCCAAATCTCGACTCAACTTTTGAACCCCTCTCCAAATCCATTTGCAGCTACACTAAATACACGGTACAACATGGCAACGAGGATGCCTTCCGCTATATGGTGAACTTGCAGACGAATGAAGCCGGCCTAGACTTCTGGCTGCTCACCCGTAATCTCTCAGTGCTCACAGTGGCGCCGCAGCTGAAGCCGCAGTTCGAATCGCGCCTGGCCAATTTGGGTGTCGACTATCAGACGCAACCGCTCATGGAACTGATGGAAGCGCTGGAGGCCAACAGCACCTATGCGGGTGAGGAAGAAGAATTTGAAGAGTGCCAAAGCGAGGACTGTGAGTCGCAGCGTCCGTTGCGTCGTGGGCGTCGTCAGGCGCGCGGTTTCTTCTCGCATTATCCGCGCTATCACGAGATCCTCAGCTTCATGAGCGGGCTGGCCTCACGCTATCCTCAGTACTGTCGCTACGAGTCGCTGGGCCGCTCCAATGAGGGTCGCCATGTGGCTGCGCTATCCATCTCGCTGAACACACGTACCCGGCCGCGTCGCGTGGCCTACATACAGGCGGGCACTCATGGCAGGGAGTGGATCACCACGCAGACGGTGTTGTACCTGGCCTATGAGTTGCTCAGCAATTTGCGCGCCTTCCAGCAGGTTCTGCAAGATGTGGAGGTCTTCCTGGTGCCTCTGGTCAACCCAGATGGCTATGAGTATACTCACACAACGGTGAGAAGGTTTTGCATACAAGTGACTCCAGAATTATCGAATTAACTCTTTATCTTTTGCTCCTCAGGATCGCTTCTGGCGTAAGAATCGTCATCGCTATGCTGGACACGCTTGCACTGGTGTGGATATCAATCGTAACTTTGGCAACCACTGGAACTATCAGGGAGCCAGTCAGAATGTAAGAAACTTGTTGACCCCCTGCCAACATTGACTTTGACCTTCAACGACCCTTTTGCAGCTCTGCTCGGAGGTCTACTCGGGCACAGCGCCCAACTCCGAGCCGGAAACATCGGCCGTGGTGCGATATTTGGAATTCAATCGTCATCGTGTGAAACTCAGCCTGGATGTGCACTCATTTGGCAAATTCATTTTTTATCCCTACGGCTATGCGAGGTGTGTATGGGATATGTCCGTTGGGCGAGGCCAAGGCCGGAGGCTGAGCTCTCACCGAAAAAGAAATTCAATTTACTTTTTCAATTATTTGCTAAAAGCAATTAAAACCGAATATTTCTGCCACTGTATCCATTTATCCATTTAAATTTCCCCACCGCTTACGCGTCTCACTTTCCCCACCCCCCAGGAATGCGATACCACCCACAGCGGGCACTCTACGCTCGGTGGCTCTGCGCGCCGCCAACCAAATCGGAAAGTATCGCGGCACCCGCTATACCATCGGCACCTCCGCCACCATCCTATACGAGGCTTCCGGCAGTCTGGATGACTTTGCTTATGGCAGCCTGGGCATACCCCTGTCCTATACGATTGAGCTGCCCGGTGACGAGTTCCATGTGGCCTCCTCGGACATTATACACGTCTGCAAGGAGACATTTGCCGGCTTCATCGAATTTATCAGGCATGTCAGTCTGTACTAGATGGAGAGGATGAGATGAGATGAGATCCCGCGGAGGGAGTAGGAGTGTGCGGGCGGTGTGTTAGCAGTTAAAGCAATTGAATTTATTTCTTGTTAATTAAACTAATTAGACTCGTTGTTGTTAAGCATTAAATAATGAAAATGTGTGTGAAAGAGACATAGAGGGGGGATGGGAGAGAAACGGAAATAGATGGGTAAGGTGCCCTAAATATGTGTGGAACCGTTTACTTTTCTTTTTAGCCAGGCGAAACAGTGAAAGAGAGAGGAATATCAAATGCATTCAGGGTGAAATCCAAAGACCACAGATGATATAAGTAATGCCAACTTGAGAGATTCAGAATTTCTTAAAAGAAATCCAGCCAATTATTTTAGCTACTTAACTTTGTTTGAACATTTGGCTATCAATATTTTATATACATCATCAAGATAAACATTTATAGGTATGATATATTCTTATGCCTTCCTAAAGATAATCTAGAAGACCGTAGAAAGAGTGTTCGAAATGTGTTGTCAAACAAGAAACGTTTTGCCTTCTGTATCTAAGTCATAAAAGAACACTGTCAACAGGGGCAGTTTTTGGGGCCAATAAAGTTTATATTTAAGTACTTCTTGATATCATTTAACTAGGAAAGCTTAGTTGACAAGAGGAAAAGTTAATAAGCTGAAATCTTGTATTTCGTTTACTCATCTTCTCCCTACATTCATTTGAACATTTTGTAAATATGTGGCAGAACCGCACTTATATATTGGTAAGGAAGTCCATTGACTTGGTGCTTACTTCGTCAAAGAAGAAGCAAGGATTGTCACGTAGAGTTTATAGCAAACCAGAAGCATCTTCTTTTAACCTGGTAACAGGAACAGGGGACATTTTTGGGGTCGTCATCGAAAGACTGTAGATATTCGTACGAGTTCTTAATAGGTTTACTGTCAATGCATGGCATTGCCAGATGTTTACTTACTAGAAGAAAGAAATTCCGGAATATCGGTAAGTTTTGCCAAAGCCTAACTAAAGCCCTAACAGTTTTGACAGTTCACATTCCGCTCCTGTCTGGCAATTGGATTTATTGATATCGTATAATCGGCTGATGGTCGGCAGAGCAGTTCCAATTAAGCAATAAATGCTAGATACATATATGAAAGAAGGTCTGCTTTGGTCGCAGTCCACTTTGGAGCGCGGCGTAGATATGACATCGTTTATTGTGCTGGCATTGCTATTACTGTCGCAGTTAGTGTTGTCGCTAGCCTGGCAGGATTACAAGGACTACAAGTTATACGAACTAAAACCTAACGATGGAGATGAGCAGAGTTTTATGCAAAAATTGGCCAAAGAGAAAATGCAATGGCATCTCATAGGCTCACGGCGGGGACACAATGAAAGTGATCTAAGAGTTTTGGTATCACCCGCATATGCTGAGAGTCTTTTGAGCTTGCTGGACAGTCAACATGTACAGTACCAGTTGCTCATGGATGATATTGCACCCTTGGTACAGGCTCAGCGGGCGGAGAATCTGCGTAGCAAGGCACGTTTTCAACTGCCCCACATTGATGTCCTGGGTGGCTTCTACACTCATGCCGAAATCAATGCCTACTTAGATGATCTGCCGCGACGGTATCCAAAACGTGCTCAGGTCAAACACTTTGGCTGGAGCTATGAGCGGCGGCCCTTGAAACTGCTGACCATAAGTAATGGAGATGGAGTCAGGCATAAGCCGGTCATACTGATTGAAGCTGCCGTTCATGCCCGTGAGTGGATTGGCCCCTCGATGGCTCTGTACATCATACAGCAGCTGCTGGACAACTATGCGGAGAATGAACAGTTGCTGCAGGATTTCGACTGGGTCATTATGCCGGTAGTGAATGCAGATGGCTATGAGTTTACGCATACGGATGACCGCTACTGGCGCAAGACGCGCAAACCCAGCAGTCCGGAGTGCGTGGGCACCGATTTGAATCGCAATTTTGGCTACGAATGGGGACACCCTGCAGGCTCCTCCGCGGATCCATGTGAGGAAATCTATCGCGGATCGCATGCCTTTGATCAACCAGAGTCACAGGTGCTACGCGATGTACTACTCCACTATAGCGGACGATTGGCTTGGTATCTGTCATTGCATTCGTTTGGCAATTATATTCTCTTGCCATGGGGCTACTCAAGGTAAATGGTGCCAAAACAGCTGTTAAGGGATTTGGATTTGGTTATTTCCCTGCATCTGCTTGCTCTCACTTCAAAGTCGTTAATATCATCTCTTTCCACTTGAAAATTTCAGTACCTTTCCCAAAAACTATGATGAGATGATGGATGTGGCTGATGCAGGAGCGATGGCCATTGTGCAGACAACCAATGGCATCTACACCTACGGGAGCACATATCATGTGCTGTATGCCACCTCAGGCGACACAGTGGACTATGCGATCGGTGTGGCGAATGCGACTGTGGCCATGACCATGGAGCTGCCAGCAGGTGGCTTTACGGGCTTCGACCCCTGGGTTTCACACATCGAAGGCATCGTCACCGAGAGCTGGATAGGCATACGGGCAATGGCCGTGAGCGTGATAAGGCGTTACAAGCACGAACACTTCACTAAGTCTTACATAAAGAGGCGTTAGCTGCAAATCGCGTAGTTGTTGATTTGATTTGATTTATGGATAGCATATTATTTTTGAATCTGAACAGGCTTAACGATTAGATATAGTTGGACAGAACGGTATCAGTGGGTATTTAAGTGGCCGTATGTGGCGCGAGCGATCATTTAGTCCAAGGGTGAAGATGTGGTGTGTGAGTGTGCTGTTGCTAGGATTGGCGACTGTTGCCGTCGGCGCAGCCGATCATGGCTATATGGGGTAAGTTTGCGGGAAGAGTCCTGAAAACGTGGAACAATCTGAAGGACCTAAGTTATTTAAAGCTACCGCATCTATGAGGTCACACCTGCCAATGCTGAGCAGACACAGCTGTTGCGGGAACTCAGCGAGAATGACTATGACTTCTTTACCCTAAGTCGCCTGCCGGGGCATCCAGCGAGGCTCATGGTCAGTCCCGAGCAATTGGATAGCTTCGAGGAAATAATAAAGCACCAGCAGTTCACATACAAAGTGCTGAATCATAATCTGGGCTCCACTCTGGCCGAGGAGTATGCCCAGCGTCAGCTACAGCGTCGCTTGTCGCCCATCACGGGCAAAGGTCGCCTCAGTACGGAGCGTTATTATACCCACGAGGAGATTATCAACTATATCGACGATCTGGCCGTACGCTATCCCAAGCGCGTGTTCGTTCGCACTGTTGGATGGACGTACTTGAAGCGTGTGATGAAGACCATCACCATTACGAATGGCGATGGAAAGTCCGGCAAAAAGCTCATCTTCATGGATGGCGGCTTCCATGCGCGTGAGTGGATTTCACCCGCGGCAGTGCTCTATGTCATTGATCAGCTAGTGGAGCAGTTCGAGCAGAATGCACATTTGCTTAAGGACTACGATTGGGTCATCCTGCCGCTCGTCAATGCCGATGGTTATGAGCACACTCAGACGGGCAGCTTGGCAAGGATGTGGCGCAAGACGCGGAAACCCAGTAGTGCTCTCTGCACAGGCACCGATCCCAATCGCAATTTTGATTTCCACTGGAATGAAGAGGGTGCGTCGTCAAATCCTTGTGCCGATACGTATGCAGGACCACATGGTTTTTCGGAGCCAGAGACAATTGTCGTACGCGATCTGATGCACACGCTGTCGGATCGTGGCATTCTATATCTGACTTTACATTCCTTTGGCAATTATTTGCTATACCCATGGGGCTGGACGAGGTAAGATTTGTTAAACGTTGAAATGCATGAAACGTTTCATGTGAATACTTTTCCAGTGACTTGCCCGACAATTGGGAGGATATGGACGAAGTAGCTCAAGCCGCGGCCAGTGCCATTAGAAATGCCACTGGCACCGAATACACAGTGGGATCTTCAACCAATGTGCTTTACATAGCAGCTGGAGCCAGCGATGACTATGGCTACTACGCTGGCTTCAATGTCTCTATCACTATGGAGTTGACCGGCGGTGGTCTGACGGGCTTTGATCCACCAGCCAGTCGCATTGATGAGTATGTGAAGGAAACCTGGATTGGCATTCAGGCCATGGCCGAGAAAATTATTGAAAAGTATTGAGTAAATAAGTCGTACGATAGTTGTTTAGATTAAACGAACTTATCTTGTTTTCATTGAGTGAGCTAAGGAAAGATTGATCGATCGGCTTGTGAGTTCTCGACGTGATAACAGACGAACAGATGGGCTTGGCTATATCGATTCTCCTTTGCGAATGGCAGAAAGATAAAGTGCACGAATTGCTTCATATTGGCTGATTTAGCTAGAAGAATTCGGATGAATCGTAAGCACACAATAACCAGGGTTTTTCCCAGTAGACAGTTGATTCTAGCCACTCGCAAAAGAATTTTATATTCTCATTTGGAAATTATATATGTCGTCGAGATTGCCGATATCGCCAATTTGATTAGTTTTACAACATCACTCTACTGATTATTTTGTGAACAAGTCGAAAACATCGCTCGCATTGATATTTCAAATTGAGCTGGCAACTTGGAAAGATGAACATTTTGTGGTTGTTAGCCGGGTGCTGCCTTTCCTTTACACTAGCACTGGGTAAGGGCAATACATATAATGGGTAAGTGACCTACAATCTCAGATCATGGTCATCCTAACTCCGTGTATTCGAACTCCACAGCTATAAAGTCTATAAGCTGGCCACGGGTTCTCGTTCAGCTGTTATGTCATCGGTCTTGGATCAATTGACCAAGAATGAGTCACACTATGAAGTGTTTGCGAGTGATGGCCATGTTATGGTGCATCCCTTAGCGCAGAGCAGCTTTGTAGAGCTGCTGGATGACAATAAGATCACCTATAAGGTTATCAATCGGGATTTAGGGCTAACCTTGCATCGCGAATTCGAAACGAATCACATGCTGCGCAATTGGTTTCCCTTCACTGGCACCTTGGGTACAGAGCGGTACTACAACCACACCGAGATTAATCAGTACCTGGAGCAGCTGGCCAGAGAGCATCCCAGTCGTGCTTTTGTCAGGACCGTAGGCAAAACGTACGAGGGACGTTGGCTAAAAACGATTACGATCACCAATGGCGATGGACGGGCCAACAAGAATGTGATCCTCATGGATGGCGGCTTTCATGCCCGCGAATGGATCTCACCAGCAGCTGTTGTCTATGCCATTGGAGAGCTGCTGAGCAACTACACGGCGTATGCGGATTTGTTGTTAGACTACGACTGGGTGATCTTGCCCGTGGTAAATGCGGATGGCTATGAGTATACCCAACAATCCGCGGACACGCGCTTCTGGCGCAAGACGCGCAAGCCGACCAACGAAGAGTGCATTGGCACTGACCCAAATCGCAACTTTGGCTACCATTGGAATGAGGAGGGCGCCTCTCCTAATCCCTGTGCTCAAACCTATGCTGGCAGCCATGCTTTCTCAGAGCAAGAGGCGGTGGTTGTGCGTGATCTCTTGCATACGCTGGCTAAGCGGGGCAAAATGTATCTGACCCTACACTCTTATGGGCCCATGATACTTTATCCTTGGGGTTGGTCTGAGTAAGTAGAAGACTAAAGATTTTCCTCAATTCCGTTTACTTATCCTTTGCACGGGTTTCTTTCTAGGGAAGTGGCGGAGAACGTTGCGGATCTGAAGGAGGTGGCCGAAGCGGGCAGAGATGCCATATTTGAAGCCACTGGCACAGACTATGAGACTGGACAGTCCACTATTGTGTTGTACGCTGCAGCAGGTGCCAGCGATGACTATGCCTATCATGTGGGCTTTCCCATATCGTTCACAATGGAGTTGCCGCCTGGTGGCAGCGGCTTTGATCCACCTGCCTCAGATATTGACAGACTAGTTAAGGAGACTTGGCTGGGCATTTTGGCCATGGCCCGCAAAGTGATAGCCAAATATCCGCTGGCCTAGAGTAGACAGCTCCAACAATCAATAAATCAACTTTTGCAAGCCCCTAATACTTATCAGTGCTTTGACAGAAAATATGTGCTGAGAACTGGAGAGCCACGAGGGTCTAAGATTATAGAATTCTGAAAGGTGTATTTGGGAAATACTATCTGCTGTTGGTTGGGGTCTCTCAGACTCTGCATCTGCCATCGGTTTCCCGCTATCTTGCATCTTGGAGCTCTCTGGAAGTTTGTAATATATTCGAGCCTTACCCTGATTCAAATTATATTGTTCACTTGGCTTAGGAGAGTTGGGAAGGAGTTCGTGCCTTGACTATGAGTTCTATGTTGACCTAAACCTCTTTTTAATTGTAAAGATCCATTTACACTGTGGTATTCCACCAACCCCAAAACCCAATTAGTATGCAGCGATAGACAGAAACCAAGTCAAGTGTGTCAATGGGGGAGCTGCACCTTTCTCTACGGGAGGTGTTGTCTTATCTTCCAGTGAGTTTTACGAAATATATGAAGCGTTTATTGCAGTTGAAAAAACCAAGGCTTAAAACTTTTCAATGACCTTCTGGGCCATGGCCTTGATGCCTATCCAGGTCTCGGCCACGAAGGGCTGAATCTGTGCCGGGGTGGGGTCGAAGCCACTGCCGCCTGCGGGCAGCTCCATGGTGATGGAGACAGGGAACTCTGCCATAGCGAACGCATAGTCATCGCTGCCGCCTGCAGCGGCATACAGCACATTGGTGGAGCTGCCCACAGTGTATTTGGTGCCAGTGGCGCTTCTAATTGCCGCTGCGCCGGCTTGGGCCACCTCATCGTTATCGCGCCAGCTGGTGGGCAAGGCCCTGTGGAGAAAACTTTGTTATGAACCACCTCAAATCGATGAGTAATGGATTACTCACGAAGTCCAGCCCCATGGGTAGAGCAGGTAATTGCCATAGGAATGCAGCGTCAGGTAGAATTTGCCACGTCCCGTCAATGCATGCAGCTGATCCCGCACAATCTGCGTCTCCGGCTCGGAGAAGGCCGTCTGGCCCTTAAAGGTATCGGCACAAGAGAAGCTAGAGGCGCCCACCTCTCCCCAGTGGAAATCGAAGTTGCGGTTGGCGTCGGTACCGTAGCAGGTAGAAGTGACTGGTTTGCGGGTCTTGCGCCACATGCGTGTGTTGGTGTGGGTGTACTCATAGCCATCCGGATTGACCACAGGCAGAATGACCCAGTCATAGTCCTGCAGCAGTTGCGCATTGGCGACAAAGTTCTCCACCAGCTGATAGATGACATACAGGGCGCCAGCTGGTGCAATCCACTCACGTGCATGAATGCCCGCATCCATAAAGATGACCTTCTTGTTCTTCTTGCCATCGCCGTTGGTGATGGTGATGGTCTTCATATCACGCTTCTCGTAGGATTTGCCCACTGTCTGCACAGTCACGCGACTGGGATAGTTCTTGGCCAGCTCATCCAGGTACGCATTGATCTCGGCAAAGCGGTTGAATGACGTGAAGCTAATGGCACGTGTGGTGGCACGTTGACGCTGGCTCTGCAACTCATTCTGCTGCTGTTCTTGCTCCTGCTTCAGGCTAGCGCCCAAATCCTCATTGATCACAGCATACTCAATGCGAAACTTTTGCAGCAGCTGCTCCAAGTCCTGCTGATCCTTGGGCTGAACCATAACACGAGTGGCAGCATCCACTGCGCGGGGCATATCGAAGAAGTCATAGTCCTCGTTGCTGGCGAGGCGTAGAATCACCTGCTTTTCAAAGCTATTGCGGGCATGGATGTCGTAGATCTTGTAGCTGAGGGGGAGTAAAGTTGTTTAGGCTTTTCACTTTCACATCTCGCTGCTTACTCACCCATCATAGCTCTCCAAGGCGAAGGCAGCCGAGCTGCACACCAACAACAAAGCCAGAAATTTTACTAACATTTTCCCGCACTCAAACACAGTTCGGCGTCTATTAAACGGCAATGCCAACGTTCTCTACCTTTTATAGCCACAGCCGGTACCACTTGACGTATAAGCAATGCGCACGATCACTGTCGCTGCTGCTGTTGCTACTGCTGATACCTTTATCAAATGGAAGCTACCGTTTGATACAATCTGATCAGACAATAACATATCACTTATCAATGAACACACTCTTATCAGTGGGCTCAGTGCTAAGATTTGATGTGTCATTTGTGATTTTGAAATTCTCGTACATTTGAAAATCTCCATAATATTTACGATTCGTTGACAAAACTCACAAGTTTTTCTTCATAAATCTTTTCAAAATAACTCAAGTTGTGAAGTCAGAAAAGTATTGCACTGCGACATGCTGGGGAATGGGGCTTTCACAAAATCGATAAGATATTGGCATTGATAGAGAAGTTAACTAAAATAAGTTGGGACCGCTAATATATTGCCCTGAATTCCATGGCATCAATTGGTGTTTGAAGCGGTTTATATTTAGGTTTTCAAATAGTTTCTTTTGAAATATGCCTGCACTTTATTTGATTTGAATATAATTATTAAAGGGAATCGCCTAACCTACGATATGGTTATCTCGTATGAACTGAAACTTTGACAGGACTAAGAGATCATTGTATACAACGACAATGAAGAGTCAGTGAGAGGAATCATAAGCTTCCGTTGGGAGTATGAGTTCGTGAGATAGAAAGATAAATCAACTCTACTCTACTCTACTCTACTCTCTTGTCACCGCTCTTGTCATCTCGCTCTCTGGCATAATAAAATCTATGCTTGGACTGGACTGTACTATAGCCAGCTCTTAAACTGCAATTTGTCCTCACATTCTCTGAACTTCCACTCTTCCGCTCACAACATTTTATAAATTGTAGAATTCGATCAAGTAAGACTCCGTTTGATTCATATGTTTGGTGCGTCTAGATTGGCCTTAAGAGGCTAAGTCATTGGTACATATATGCTTTGTGTCTAGAAAACAAACATCAACTAATAACGATCGTGGAGTCCCACTTGCTCATATCACGCAATTGCGTTAGTTTTAGTTAAATTACTTTTACTTTGTTATAAATTTGTTAAGAAGGTTTAATGAGCCGATTTACAAATATTCACATAGCTCCCCAGCCCGCTATGTCTTGACAGTGGAAGTCAGCTGTATTTGGCTTTCTTGCCAATTTGATTGTCTCGTAAATATTCACGTTGAACAGTTCTGGCAATAAACATTTGATTTATGTATTTTACGAATTCGTCTGTGTTCTTGTTTCCTGCAGTTTCAGTTCTTGATTGTTTGTAAAATGCCGCTTTATCAGTTCATCTATATGTTTGTTTGTTTGTCAGTTAGTCTGCCCCTCTATCTGTCTCTGTGTGACAGGCAAAAAACTTTGCTGTTTAAAACAATGAAAATCTATATACTCACTAGAACATCCAAAGCCCCCCCAAAACAAAAATATAAAATAGAAAAAAAAGTTGCACAAAAATATATTTGAAAATTTATTGCATTTCATGCGTTTTTCCATATTTGTGTGTCTGCATTTGTAGGCAACTTTTGCCGCCTGCTGCACAAACAACAAACAACACAACAACAAAACCAGCAGCATACAAAGTCGTCGACAATAACAACACAAACAATACCAACACCAGCCAACAACCCAGAGGAAGTTGCTTACTTAAAACTGACAATGAGCGCATGGAAATGACAAAAAACACTGCGGAAACTGTTGGCTCGTAATTTTGAATGGCCCATCGGACGCGACAGCTACCAAAAAACTTGCCCCCCACCCACACCCTTTACAGCCGTCCATTTGCTGCCTAAGCCACAGAGTGTAAAACTTTCCTATACCCTGTATGCGTTTCTGTGGGATAGTTCGTTTTTTTATAGGGATTAAAAATTCATAGAGGAGAAATATCTTTCAGAATAGGGCAGCTAAATTAGTTGTAGAGAGTCAAGTAATTAGTTAGCTAGCAAAATTGTATAGACTAATGTCTAAAATTTGTTCAATGGCAATGACTCAGCGTTTTAATCCTGTCTATGATCACTAAGAAAACACTCGTAAAGGAAAAACTTAGTTCGAAAGGGGTAGCCAAGGCCATAAATACTACGAGTGAAAATTCTATATAAAATTCTATATGAAAATTCACTTCACTTGTAACGCTTAACTGCAACTTCTGAGGCAGTCCATGCGCCGAAATAAAAATCTTTTACTCAAGAAGCCCCTTACTTATATATCAACTATATGCAATGCATGTTCGATCCCAGTGAAATTAGTTGAACTTCTAATAACTACGTACTACTGAGCATGCTAAGTGCTGATTCTGATATAGTCTATGGTTCTATGGCAGATATCTATCAATATATATGAAACTCTCAAAGCACAAGCAAACTATAACAGCTAGACGGCTAGAAGCAGCTTTGCAATACTAAAGCTGAACACATCACACACACATACATGCAGATCTGCAAGGCAATCTTTGCTATGTGGAAAAGCATGAATATTCCTAGTCCATAACAATGGTGGCGAAGGGAAGAGGGAGAAGAAAAGGAAATACGTAAGCGTGGCTGCAGAAGTACCAAAAAGAAAACTCGGGCAAAGCCGTGTAAAGTTTCTACTATTATATAGTTCTGCGATCCGTATGAGTCCAACATGTGGTGAACATTTCAGCTCTGAACTTTCTAAAGTTTATGAGACAACCATTATATACTTTATATAAAGGTAATTGGCCGATTAAGGCGTTTGGCCTTTCATAGCCGAACATCATTAAAACAGATCACTGCTCTGAGACTAGAGCCAAGTATCTCATGGATAGAACCCTAACATGTATCTACGTAGATATATGGTTCGTAATGTAACATAGATTGCTATTGGATTATCAATGATATCTTTTGCCAGCTTCTTAATTGTGATCATTTCATTACAGGGTAATCAAAACTCTCAAACATTTTTATGAATAGTTTTGTTTTTCTTTTTTGAACGACTGCACGTGACTGTCCAACAAATTTGCGAATGTGTGTGTTTTGTGTGTGAGCGAGTACATTCATTTTTCTGCCATTTTCTTTTTGCCATTTGGAAAACTTTACTGAAAACTTCTACGGAGCACACGCTTTATTTGCATTGACAAAAGACAAAGGGCCGCTGCTGCTTTGCCATACAAAACATAAAGATTCATATCATATATACATATATGCAGCTATATATATTATGGCAAATTATGCTAAACATTTGATGTCTTTAAGGTCCACTTAGCATTAGCTTTAATTGATATTGATAGCTCAAGCCACAATGGCTTGTAAATAGTTTGGAAAATTCATTGAGTCTCGCCATTTGCATTCATAAGTATTTCGGAAGGCAAGTGAAAACTTTTGTGGCGGCGGCGGTAACTCTTTAATTTTCATTTTGCATAAATTATAACGGGAACTTTTGGGCATGAACTTGCGGCTTTTATTGCTCTATTAAGTCCGAAGCAGCCGAAAGGCAGCCTTGCGGGCAGGAAAACGGGCGGAAAGTTGAGTGTCAAAAACTTGTCCGCAAAGTACGAGGCGAGGCAAAGGGGTAGGCGGATGAGAGAATTTTAATTAAAATTCATCTTCACATTTAATCAAATCATGGTGCAGGCACAGGCACAGGCTAAGGCTCTAGCTCTGGCTCTGGCTCTACCTCTGAATCTGCCACTGACATCGACACTCGCTCGCTTCTAATTAAGTGCGAAAAATCGTTAAATGTAAAATCAAATCGTGCAAAAAGTAATTGAAGAAGTCGACAATGAAAGGGGGGTTGCTGGTGCTGGTGCTCTTTCTGTGTGAGTAAATAATGGGTGGTTGCGGGGGCGGGCGGTATTAAGCTTGAACTCGACGACTCATCCTCAGAAGTTGTAAATTGAGTCGAGTTTGTGTGTGTTTTTTGTTCTGTCTTGTTGTTGTTGTTGTTGTAATTGCTGTGGCCTGGCGCTATTGTTTTAGCTGGGATTAAAGCCACAACAACTGATGGGAGTGGGGTGGAAGTATGGTAGCTGGGGCAGGAGGGCAGCTGCTGGTGTTGGTGTCAAATATTTACAATCTATTACGTATTCGTTGTTAGGTGTTAAGGCCAACAGTTGTGGCTAATTAAAATCAAGCAACTGTTGGCCAATTTTCTTAATTGCTAGCCGGAAGTCAAATGCGATAGAAACAGAAAAACATACAGAAGAGGGGTGGGGACGGATCGGTATTTAAAGCTGAAGCTGATGGCGAAGTAGCACTTAGAGATGACCACGTGTTTCAGTAACTGTTGGGGACTTCCTTCATAAGTTCTTCAAGGGGACAATTCTATATTAATAAATATATCTTCTGATCTCAGAATATAACCAATCTTGGTTATATTGTTTTTTCAACAAATTCTTCATGATAACGAGCCTTCTGGGGGCCACAAACGATTTTTTCTTCAAGAACAAAAATTAGTCATTAGGAGGTCCCAAATTAGAGCTGTATAAGGCATGATAAGGTGGTACTACAACGAACATGCAACCGAGTCTTAAATAAATGGGCATTATCAAGACATTGCGTAGTTCTTGATTTATGGAAAGATATGCATCTTATTTTAAATCTTATATATAGTTGGTCAGAACTATATAAGTTGGGTATTTAAGTGGCCGTTGTTGTGGCGCCCTCATTTAGTTAGCCCAATGATGAAGATGTGGTGTTTGAGTGTACTGCTGCCGTTGCTAGGATTGGTGGCTGTCGCCTTCGCAGCCGGCGATCATGGCTATGAGAGGTAAGTTATCTGAAACTGCAGAGATGTGAGAAACGATCCTCTGAGGACTTCAGGTACTTACAGCTACCGCATCTATGAGGTCACACCCGCCAATGCTGAGCAGACGCAGCTGTTGCGGGAACTCAGCGAGAATGACTATGACTTCTTTACCCTAAGTCGCCTGCCGGGGCATCCAGCTAGGCTCATGGTCAGTCCCGAGCAGCTGAAGAGCTTTGAGGAACTACTGAAGCACAATCAGTTCACATACAAAGTGCTCAACCATAATTTAGGCGCCAGTTTGGCCGATGAGTATGTCCAACGTCAGCTACAGCGTCGCCTGTCACCCATCACGGGCAAAGGTCGCCTCAGCACGGAGCGTTATTATACCCACGAGGAGATTATCAACTATATCGACGATCTGGCCGTACGCTATCCCAAGCGCGTGTTCGTTCGCACTGTTGGATGGACGTACTTGAAGCGTGTGATGAAGACCATCACCATTACGAATGGCGATGGAAAGTCCGGCAAAAAGCTCATCTTCATGGATGGCGGCTTCCATGCGCGTGAGTGGATTACACCCGCGGCAGTGCTCTATGTCATTGATCAGCTAGTGGAGCAGTTCGAGCTGAATGCACATTTGCTTAAGGACTACGATTGGGTCATCCTGCCGCTGGTCAATGCCGATGGTTATGAGTATACCCAGAGCAGTAGCTTAGTTCGCTTGTGGCGCAAGACGCGTAAACCGAGCAGTGCTCTCTGCACAGGCACCGATCCCAATCGCAATTTTGATTTCCACTGGAATGAAGAGGGTGCCTCCTCCAATCCCTGTTCGGAAATGTATGCAGGACCTCATGGCTTCTCGGAGCCAGAGACAATTGTCGTACGTGATTTGATGCACTCGCTGTCGGATCGTGGCATTCTATATCTGACTATACATTCCTTTGGCAATTATTTGCTATACCCATGGGGCTGGACAAGGTAAGATTTTTAGACGCTGTGTGTCAAAACATTTCATGTGAATACCTTTCCAGTGACTTGCCTGATGACTGGGAGGATATGGATGAGGTTGCCCAGGCTGCCGCTGAAGCCATTAGGAATGCCACTGGAACTGAATACACGGTGGGAACTTCGACCAACGCGCTCTACATAGCAGCTGGTGCCAGCGATGACTACGGCTATGTTGCTGGCTTCAATGTATCCATTACCATGGAACTGCCCGGCGGTGGTCTGACGGGCTTTGATCCACCAGCCAGTCGCATTGATGAGTATGTGAAGGAAACCTGGATTGGCATTCAGGCCATGGCCGAGAAAATTATTGAAAAGTATTAAGAAAATTAATCCCACAATTGTTGTTCGGATTCAATGCATTTTCAAATGCGATTTCTAACGTGAAATCTTCTGGGCAGCCAAATGTCGATCTCGAAATAAGATTACCAACGCACCTTTTTATTGAAAGTTATTACATAATTTGTTGATAAAATTTGTTGTTACGATAAATTCTATAAGAGCCCTCGTATGATCACGTGTGAAAGCACGCTCCCATCCCCATACTCATTCCAGCTCTTAATCAAGTTGACTCAACAACAAATCAATAACAATCTCCAGACTTAAATTTAGAAGCGAAAGTACTTCTCCAAACCCAGATGTTTTGTTTGAGCGATAAAAACTGGAAGTGCAGTCGCATTCGCAGAGCCAATCTTACGGGTATATAAACACGCCTCGATCGCTGTCTGTTGGCAGATTGTGCTGGCTGGGAGATGGAATCGAAACTCATTACGTATTGTTTGCTACTCTTCTTGCCACTGTTGCTGGCCGACACGATTGAATATGCTCAGGAGGACTATAACAGTGGATCAGTAGCAAATGTGGAGTACTCGGCCCAACGGATCAGCGACAATTCGGAGCAGCTAAGCCAAACAGCTGGAAGTCAAAATAGCTTAAATAGTTTGCGAGGATTGGGTTGACTGAGCTACAATTATTTGTTAAATGATTACCGAAAAATATTTATAAATAAATAAGAAGAAAGAGAATTGCGCTTAATCGATGTAACACGAGATTCAAAACGCAAAGCGGACCGAAGGACTTGGACTCTATATAGCAATTATTTGAGTTCATTCGCTGGTTATAATTTTTCCTGTAGAGCACAGGACTCCATAAGGCTGAATAAATATTAAATTATCCGAGAAGTAAATATTTTAGATGCCAACTTTTTTTGGTTTTGTATTTTTGGAACTCTTTTATAGTTCATTGCACTTAAAAGCTAAACAACATTTACGCTTTCATCATATCATTTCTATTCCATCGATATCAAAGAGTTCAGTTCTGGACACTCAAAGCCAGCGTATCACCGCTGACACTGGCTGCACTCTCTTGTCCCTGGCCGCCGCCGCCTCCGACGTTCTGTCTCTCACGAATGCCCAACCAGGGAAGACGACGTTCCAGTTCCAGGCGAAACTTGGGATGACTCGTGGCATACACCCAAGGATCCAGGCATGACACAGACTTGCAGGCCAAACACGGCAACATGGAAACAAAGGGCGTTATCAATTGCTGCTCCCCAAAGCAACCGATCAAGGCCACCACCGAGTATGGAGTCCAGGCCAACACGAAGAGCATATAGATGATGAGGGCCGCCTTTGCAATGCGTAGCTCCACGCTCATGGACTCATTGTTGGCATTGGCCGATAGCGATTTAACGTTCATCTTCTTGGCCTGCTCAGCCAGCATTCGCTCGTGAGTGCGGACATGGGTGAAGAGACGGTAATAAGAGGACAGAATCATAATCATGGGTATGGCATAAGACCAGATGAAAATGGTGCGCACAAACAGGCGGTTATCCTCCGTGTTGGTTAGGTAATCGAAGCTGCATGTGGTCAGAAATCCCTCTGCAAGGGAAATCATGAATTGTTATAATCCACATATGCGTATATAGATTATAGTGGATACCTACCTGGCTGATAGCGTCCCCAGATTTGAAAGAAAGGCAGCACCGAAAATGGTGTGGCCCACAGCCAGGTAAATAATATTAGCAATATAATCTGACCATAACTAAGGCGTCCGTCAATGGGATTCGAAATGGTTTTGTAGCGATCAAATGCTATAAAGGCATTGGTTATGGATGCTCCCATGCCAGAGATTCCGCCGTTCAAGGCATAAATATCGCAGCCAAGTTCACCGCCAACTATATAGCCCATTGCAGCATTCATCAGATAATGCGGCATATTCGAGCACATGAAGAGATCAAAGACAGCCAGATTGAGGATCAGCAGATTCGAGGGTGTGCGAAGCGATTTGGAGCTGTGTGAAAGGAAAGTGTCAATAGAGTTCGTAAATCAAAGAAGTCTTTTCAACTTACGTGGAAAATATCCAGATGACGAGCCCATTCCCGAAGAGATTGAGCATCATCAGGACGATGAAGGCTATGTAAAGACCAGCATGGTAGTAAATGGGCGCCTGTCGAAAGCCTCGCCAATGATTGTGAATCATATGCTGGAATTCAGCTGGATAACCATGTCCCATGGGCAATACGGCACCGCCATCCCCAGAAGAGTTGTCATTCAAATAACTAGCATAGGGCTCTGGCCCTGCAGGCAAATCATTTCGATTGAAATACATTTCACATTCACTTGATCTTCACTTGGCCTTGGGACTGGGACAGTCGCATGCACAATCACATGCTACCCAGAGGCGTTTGCACCTTTGCCTGACCCAGGTCATTGCTAGAGGCGCAGCTTTTATATGTGAGCTCAGAAATTTAATTAAGGTGGATTAAAAAGGTGTCCGCGCGGATTAGCCGCCTAATCCAAGTCTTAAGACATTCCTGTGCGGTGACCTCACATTTCGCGCCATCCGCCTCACTTGGTATTTAAATTCTTGTCTTGTCTTGATGAAAAAGAACTTGTTCTTCGTCAATTGCCGTCATGCTAGCTTTAAATCAACGACGAGTCTCTCTAAGAGCTCTGAATAATATTCGATTGGGATCGTTTGATCCTTTTCCAGGTAATCGATAAGAGTGATACTGTGTGCAATCCAAGAGCCTTCTTGGCGGTCAGATCAACCTTTGTTAACTCCAAACAATGTTGGTCACCAATGTCTGGATTGGTTTTTGTTCTCTGGAGTGGTGTGATAGATCCATGTTTCTTCTTCGGTGCAAAAACTCTTTCGGCTTGCGTTGAACCTATCCAACACTCCTCTGAAGTGGTCGACTGTAAGCAATCGGAGCACTCATAGTGGGGATATCTTTGTGTTATCCAAATATTCAAATCAAATATGATATATCCGCTTAATTGAAGTGACTACAACCAAACTTCCATGGATCTCATAGACGATTTCTGGCATGATTACTTCTTTTGCTTCGCTTGATTTGGTACTGTCACAAGGGAACTCAGTAAAGAACTGGTTAACCATTGAAATTGAAAGAGATCTTGTATTTTTATTCAGCCTTTTCCTTTTTCCGTCAGACAGCGCAAAATTGGCTAGATTGAGTGCTTTTGATGGCTGTCAAACGCAAACTAAAGGACTCCGCTTAGTCAAAATTTGACAGAAGTCTGTTGTTAGATGACAGTTGACGAGGGCCGTGTTGAATTACAAGTTACTATAGGGGAAAACTAATAAAACTGTTTATTACACACATTTATTTCCATTATTTCAACTACTTTCCGCATCTATAATGGATTTATCCCCGATTCCAGTTAGACAGAAGAACAAAACAACGAATGTCTACATCAATTATAAGGCTTTCCAAGTCAAAGTCACAGTGTTGTCGCATGCCTTGCGATTTGCTTAGCATATGACACAGATTTTACGATTCCACCCAACTGAAGGAAACATCGCCATCGCAGACCTCTTGCCACACATCGGAACACAATTGCATAAATTGCATAAATATGCATAAATCGTTTCGGTTTCGAATCTGAGTTGCAGGTCCTACGACAAGCCTGAAGAAATTGTGTCTTCATTTAAAGCTGAGCTCATTGACTTTATGCCTTGAAAGTCACAAGACACATTTATATATACATACTTTAATTAAACGACTTGCACGTTGTTGTTGCTGTTGCTTTAGCTGTTTCTTAGCCGGTTCCGATAAGGAAACTGTAACAGACTGTCAAGTGAAGCAGCAAAATACTCGCAAAACTCAATTAGCTGGTTTTGAGCTCATTTTATTTACGAAATTAAGCTTTAATTAAGCCAAAGACTGAAGCTTGGCAGGTAAAAACCAAACAAAAGCTGCACCAGTAATAACATTTAAAACACACACAAAAACACAAACACAAACAAGAACCAGTAAGAATGCTGCAGTCAAGAATGCTGATAGGCAGCGAGATACTCTGATGCTTTTGAGAATTTCAGAAATCCCAGTTTGATCATACGAAAATTGCAAAGCCGAATTAAAAGTTGTTGGCCTACGAAGTAAATATAATTTCAACTATGAAGAACTCAAAATTAAGGTTAAATTCGTGGACTCTTCAAAGGAAAGGAAATTGGTTATACATTATATTGGTAATACAGAGAAATTGTGATAATAATGTTAACTGTCTAACTTGATTAAATCTGTCTAAATCTTGATTAAACTGAAATGCAGGACAGAAATACATGAACCTGGATCTTTTACTCATCAGGTGAGATTTCAATTCTCTAGCTTTAAATTTGTAAGCATGCAAACCATTCGAATATTCACATCCTATGACATCAGCTCAAATCTTCCATATCATAGTCCAGGATACGCTTACCCTCTAATGCAGCCTAAAAATGGACAAACTTAATATACTCCATTTGCCCTTTTATGCAGCGAAGTATTGAATCAACTACAACAACAATAACTGCGAAAAATGAAAACACACCGAAAAGCAAATACCAAACAAACATACATATGT
Organism: Hirtodrosophila duncani; assembly: GCA_037043425.1. Classification (NCBI taxonomy): domain Eukaryota; kingdom Metazoa; phylum Arthropoda; class Insecta; order Diptera; family Drosophilidae; genus Hirtodrosophila; species Hirtodrosophila duncani. The sequence continues at coordinate 2,099,894 of JBAMBM010000793.1, read as the reverse complement.
GTTCTTACAGGTAAGGAGAGGCAGCTCCCTCTTACACACTCACACACTCACATACATGCATACGCCTGCAACAAAGCCAAGTAAGTCGTATTAAATTTAATTGGATTTGAGTGTTTACCAGCGGCCCAAGCCGCCGGCCAAAGCCAAAGCCACAGGCAACAGCAGCTACAGCAGCTACAGCTACAGCGGCAACGGCAGTGGCAACAGCTGAAGCTGAGGCTAAAGCTGGAAGCTTCGCCAAATGCTTGCAACGTAAGGGAGAGTAAGCGACCCAGTTTTTACTATACCCTAAACTCTGGGTTTTCCAAGTTGATCATACAGTATGACGGATACATCAGGCAGAGACTCATCTATATGGGAAAGGATTATATATGACAATCTAATGATCTTTCGTGGTTTCTTGTAGTGTGGTTGCATGTCATGGCTTTCAGCATGGTTACTTATATTAAATGACACAAAGCTGCCTACGAAACACTAAAGGAGCACCTAAAGGATGCATTGAATGTGACTCAACTCGTTGTGCTACGCTTTAGGGTAAATCTGACTTCAATTTCTGTAGATCGAAAACTTTTCTTTAGACGAATAATAATGATGATAAGCTGAAAAATTAATAGAATCCCAAAAAAGTGTTCAGTGAATAGTGTAAATTAAAATTGAAGCGATTCGTGTGGGCCTTACAACTTCATTTCTATAATGTTTCTGTTTTTGGCTAACCGTCTTTTGTATTTCGGCCGCTCAAGATTTCACTTCAGTTTCCGTTAGAGAAGGGAAGAGTTCAGTTTGAATAAGAATAAGCTTTAATAAGAGTATTCCATCTTCAACTTCACTTTTACTACTACATTGACTATTTTTTTTCGAATGTTGTTGCATTGTCGCCCGCCCTTGTATCTCTGTGTGTGTGTGTGTGCGTGTGTCGAGTGGCAGCAAAAATTTCATACATATCGCAGGTAACAAGAGGCTTAAACCGGATTTTATAGTCTCACACAACGAAAGGCAATGCAACAGAGAAAGAGCGAGAGAGAGCCAGAGCAAAAGGAAGTTTGCAATAAAAAGTACTAGGACAAAGCAAATATTGCGTATACGCCAAAGAAGCCAGTCGGTAACCAAAAGTACGCAACCAGCACGTGGCCAGGCGGAGTGGAGTCACTTATCTCGCTGTTGTCAACGCAACGATGTTTCAGCTGAACAGCCCAGGGAATGGCTTAAATGGATGGATGGGAGAACGGAGAACATTGGGTAGGTGTACAAATATAGAGACCAATTAGCACCACAAATATGCCAACTACTCAAATGGTTTCGCTTGAGCTAGCGAACTAACCTCAGAGAGGAATTAATATTAGCGGGTATAAATTCATATTAAAGTTGTTTTTTGAACACAAAAGTTTAAGATTTGAGTACGGCGCGGAAAATTCAATGCTATTAGACAGAAATTAGCCTTTTTTGAAACAATGGAAGTCCTTCAAAATGGGTTTCCACTGGCTACTGAAATCAGGGAAACTCCTACGTATGCTTACCCATGTGTTAATGAAATATATCATATAATCTATCTATTATCTACATATAAGTCTCAGAGTGTGCGAGTACTTCAACCTAACCTCACTCAATGTGTAAAGGATATAGCATAAAAATTGCATTCATTATCTCCGGCCAGTGGCACAACTGGAAAGAGGGGCAACGGAAAACAGGGCTAGAGCTTGCGGCTATGCCCCACAACAGAAACCAGAAGAGCCACCATCAGCCACCACGGACACCACAATGACACAGAAAGTGTTGAGCTGCAAATGAGGAAACAATGCAAAACAACAACAACAAGGAGCAGCTGAAAAAAATGCAAACAAAAAATAGAAAATGGGAAATGCTTGAAGTGCAAGCTAAACACACTCACACACATGCAGCAGGAAAATAGTGAAAATGCAAAACGGATGTGTAAATAATTTAGACGAGTTGCCAACACAAACATATACAGACACACGCACGGCTGTTGTGTATCTTTTTAGTTTATGTATCATTAAAAAATACTTACAACAAGAAGCGAAAAGGAAAAATAATAATGAAAGCCATGTGGGAAAGCGAGGGAAATGTGCCATTTGCCAACTATGAAGGCAAACACTCGAGAGAGGAAATGGAAGTGCGAGAGAAATGCAATAATTATATGCACACAAAGAGCCGCCCTCCATTCCACTCCATTCACACATACATCAGTCGGGGTTGTGCACTGCGAGAAACTTAAGTTGATTTGAATAAATTTTCAAAGCGGTTTTTCATATCCTTTAAAATATGAAAACTGACTATGAACTACTTTAGAATTGTTGAAAGTGTTGAAGAAGAAATTTGCGAAGCAAGTCCTCTGATCGATCTTGATTCATGCTTGATTCAGGCGGATCGGATAATTGTGTCATTTAAATGTCTAGCTATTGATTCTGAAAGGCAAAGCCTACTGATTTAACAGAGTTTTTATTTGATTTAAGTTTACAAACAACGTTTAAATTGCGATTCTCAAAAATGTAAGTAAGCTCGTATACTGTTCAGTTGTGTGGCTTTTCTATTGTTGCATCTGATTTTTTTATTTTTCATATTTTCTCTAACAAGCAAAGTTTAGCTGTCCATCAGCTCCTCTGAAATCCGCGGAGCGTACTTGCATTAATCCCAGGACTTAGAACGAACAACTCAAAAGTGATCTTGTTTGGAATTATCCTTGTTTTCTTGAACTGGTCGAATCAGTGCCTTTTTTTCTTTTTAAACCAAAGCTTTCATACTACGAGCGTAGGACCACGTAGCCTCCAACCGTCTAAATGTTATATGAAATCCATAAGAAACAATTCCGTTTACCATAAATCAGAATATACGGATGTTAATAGCAATCAAGTATTACAAGAGAGGAAGGCTAACTTTGGGTAACCCAAGCTTACATGTCCTTGCAGTTTATAACACTTGGACGCTTCTAAGACTAAGGTATCAGTCACACTTGGTTGAATTCGGATAAAAAACCAAAAAAATCCATTAAATTAAGAGTTCATTTCGAATCGGTTGGTTATATGGGAGCTTATGATATAGTGGTACAATCCAGATCAGCTTCGGTCAGTAGCTATATGATCTCTGATTTTGACACATGAGCAGCTTACAGCGAAACGTAGTCTAGGGTAAAAATTGCAACTCTCTAGCTTTAAAACTGAGAAACTAGTTCGAATAGAACAGATAGACAGACGGACATAGCTATATTGATTCGGCTTCTCATGCTGATCAGGAATATATATACTTAATGAGATCGGAGATGCTTCTCTCTATGCCTAACAAATATCGTGACAAAATCATAATATCCCTTGCATAAGGAATCGATTCGATCCCTATTTTATCAATATGTATAAATTTGTTATTATCAGAACTTTCTTTGCAGTGTACTCGCATGTCTTCCTTTTTTTGACATGCTGCAAATTAAACAGCAACTATCACACACACACACACACACACGATTACACACTAACCTACACAGGCACACATCTGCATAGCTTTGAGAACTAAATTACTTTTTTGTGCCAAAATGCAAACGGGATTAAAAACCAACGTTGTAACATTATACAGATACAATCCAGCATGTAAATGTAAATATAACACTGTAATACAGGTGTAATTGTATCTGTTTGCTGTATTTGTGCACTCAGAAAAGTAGATTAGCGGTCAAATTAGGAATGATGAAGTTTGGAGATATATTTTTTGACTGATATATGAAAGGCCAAAATGGGGTAAACATGTTTGTTATATACGGTCTTATAATGCATATGAATGTATATATTGTAATCTTATGGTATATCTTATTATATATCGTATAACATATTAATATTCTGGAGAACAAGAGAAGCTGAACATTATTAAGGTTGAAACTGCAAATATTTCAATTGGTTATCGAAAACTTTGTATTTTCTTAGTATTTTTAAATATTTCGTAAAAATTTGAAGATTTTCTAACTCAGCTCACGATGTGGCAACAGCGAAAATATAGCTACAATCCAAAAAGTAAAGCTTGGCAAGCCTGTCTGTTTCGGAATCTGCTCCAATTCCCATTTCAGACACAATTCCCTCTTTCTGTGTTTATCTCGGTTCTTGCAGTGTTACTGCATCGTGTCCATTTAGCAATGTAAACCTAAACCTCCGCCTGTAGCTCAGCCAAAGCTATAGCCTTTGCATCTGAGCTTGTGTTTGGATTCGGTTTTGTATTTGCTTTCATTTCCAGCAATGCTGAAAACTATGTTAATGTGTGATCTGTACGAAATTTAAGCGAATTTAATGCCAAGCTATGGCCGAAGTACATGCTCGAAGCCTTAAGGGCAAACCGCAGACATTGAAAGTGTCGTACAGGCAGCTGCAGCAGTTGCAGGGATTGCCGGATCGACTGCCTGTCTGTCTCTATAAATCTCTACGGATGTGTTGTTAACTGCCGCCGGCTAACGGTTACGTTTTTTGCATGCCACCACCACAACAAGGACCAGAGCTCAGAAGGAATCTAGACAAAGGCGGTAGAGGAGACGCAACTGATAGCCAGAAGAGCGGGTTGGCTAAAGGCAGACATGGAAAATGTGTGAGAGGAAAGAGGAAAGGGGACGACAGCAGCTCAATTTGCAAGCTTCGTTATTCAATTAGACACTTGACACACCCACACACACATACACACGCACGCACAGAGGCAGATCCATAATTCTGATTGATGGCCCCATAATGACAGTGATTTATCATATTTGGCGGCTGGCACTTGAAAATTTGCAACAGTTTATCAGTTTATTATTCCTATATGTGTGCGAGATATATGCTGCAATATAGTCACAATTTTTAAATGCTTTCCTTGTTTGATTTTCTAGCCTTGCCAAGGAAAGGAATGGTATTTTAAACCATAATTTGCCTTAAAATTATTGGAAAATTTTGTGTTTTTACAAACCTCCTGGTTAGTTTTGCAGTTTTGGTCAAGTTCCCCGAAGAAGAGCTGCTAAAACTCCTTCGCCTTGTTCACAAAGCTTTTCAGCAAACCTGTAGACAAACTGTCATCAAGTTCGGCAAGTTCCACTTCTTTAATATAGTTCAAGTAAAGTAACTTTTCTTTCAGATGGCGGTGCGCGACGTTCGATTATTGCTTCCATCGAATGCCTTTATCCAACTCCTATATGTATTACTAGTCTAGCCATGAGTTCTGAGTGTTCGTGGAATAATAATGTCAGTTATGAAACTCAACACTTAGCTCATTTCAGTAACCTTCGGGATTCTTATGGCAGGTGGTGCATCCTGGCGTTGTTGAAGGATGACTTGCCCATATTCCTCACCATCGTCAATGAATGAATGGTGGAACTAATTTATATTTATTTTATATTGAAATGATTTCAATTAAGTTAAGCCCATTCAGATCATTGCGAAATTTCTTCCACATTAACCGATTATTCTAGCCGAATCATAAAATTAAAATATAAATATATTTAGTTGGCTAAGGAAGGGAGACTATTGTCTCTTAAGTTTCTTAAACTTTAATCTTCATCGTTTTATCTAGTCTCAGTCATTTTGTAATTACCATGCGAGGTTTGCCTATTATTATAAGGTTAATTGCACACACACACCAGCACACTCATACGACCTGTGGCCATTTGACATGCCATAGCTCTTAGCCGACTTTTATGGCCACCTTGTTGCATAATTTATGCCACAATTTCGGGTTTAACTTATCTTAAGTAGCGGGCAAAAAGTTCTTTATGATCCCCCAGCTACGTGTGTGTGTGTGGTCCGGTTCCCCAAGGATTCGAGGGGCACTAAAGCAGATTTCAGTTGAGAAAATTATATGAAAAGTGTAACCAGAAGGCGGCAAAGCTGTCGTTGTCGTTGTTCTTCTTATTAAAACGTTCTCATAAAATAATAAAACATAATAATAATAAGAATAATAAGCCAAAGGCTAGACTCAAGAAAAAGCAAACGTTTTGTGTGACACATTTAACGATGAGAAACAAAAACACGCACGAAAGTATGCAGCATATAATGGCAAATGTCAACAGCAGCCGCAATGATGGTGGTGGGGTCGACGTGTGTCAGGAGAAGGGAGAGGGACAGGACAGCGAAAGGCCAAAGCAAAAGCGAGACAAAATTAATTACTCTACGTGGAAATGTAATTACGAAAATATTTAGCCCTAAACTCAGCGGCATGCCATTTGTCAAGCCTTGTGAGATTTTACTTAAGTCTCAATGTAGTATGTGAGTGTGTGTGTTTCGGTATGCATGTGTGTGTGTTTTTGTTTAACCAATAATATGCGGCAGATACATATCCACTCATAATTAATGATTTATGATCTATGGCGTTTAATCAAATTAATCAAATTTTCATAAAACTTTGACGCAGTGCAGCAAATGGACTTTTAAAGCTGACACGACTCCTCCTGCCAAGGCAAGGCAAGGCAAGGCCTTTCAGCCAGCCATGCCATGGCATAAAATGGATGTTTCTTGGAGAGAATTTTAATACCTTGAAGAAAATTGTTTTGGGGAATGAGAAAATTTGTACAAGTTACTAATTCTACTAATTAGTTCTGGAACTAATTCAACTACAACTGAAAGCCGATGAATTCAGAAGAAAAAGAGCTAAAATTAGGAAGCTTGGAAGGACTAATCAGCTTCTCGGTACAAAAGGTGAAAAGATGATTTATGGTACCTAGAAATGACTGTGAATCGTGGCATTGTCATGATAGATATGCACCCTAATATTGGAAAGGCAGCATAACGCATTTGATGCTACAGCTGGAGATGCTACGTACTTGGACACCTTGAAGATGGCTTTGTATACGACCAATCCGTTCGGCATCTTGAGCGTAGGACAATTTAGTAGCTATTTATGAATTATGAAGCTATTTCCGGAAATATGTGTTTTTGGATCAGCTAGTATATGTAGACAGAAGGTATAGCCTGATGGTTGAAGCAGCTGCTTTATATGAGTCCTTTATATAGGTTATAGTTCAGTGATTCGATTAGTACTTATACCGTGAATTCAAAATTGTGTATTTATCGAAATGTAGGGAGGTATATCAACCTCTTCTATATCTAAAAAGTTCATTTCAAATATAAATCATATTATTCACAGTACAGATCATTTTACAAATCTTCGAACAACTGGATTTATATCCAAAGCTTAATTTTGTGGTAGCAATTTTTTTTGCAAAATTCTTCATCTTCGTCCCATAGTACATTCGTTGTCTATGTCTCTCCCTTCTCGCTGTCTCTCTTGACATTTGTGCGTGTCATATGCACATTAATTCTATACAAAAAGTTTACTGCCAGAACACCAAGGCGTGTGTGTGGAAAAAAGAAAACAGAATTAAGTTTACTTTATGGGCCACTCTGCGGTTTCTGCTCCTTGGCGGTAATTATGCACTGCCAGTTTTACAGAATTGCCTTTCTATGTAAATAGCAGCAGATATAAATGGTAATGCAGGAGCCCAGCTGTGTTCCAGCGCCTTGAAGTATGCCATGTCTCTTTTTATTTAACTAGTAGAAATCTGGCTTGGCGTGCAATTAGTTTAAAAGGAAGGAGTGCAGCAGCAGCTCAGTGCGTGACTTACGTCAAATGCATGTCCTGGCTGTCGATTAAACGCCGCAAAGTATGCCAAGGCTTGCTTATTGTTTGCACTGCCTGCTGCATGGCAGCCCCAAATTGAATAAGCTATGATGGCGAGGGTGATAGGGATGATGATGATAACGACTTTGTTGTCGTCGTCTCGCTTACAGTGTTGACAGGCCATGTTGACGTCAACAGCCAAGATTCACAGCAAGCCAACAGCAACAGCAGCAGCAGCATCAGCAGGAACAGAAGCAACAGCAACTGAAGGATTTTGTGTGTGGCCGCCAGCGTCAAACCGCAAAATTTAATTCCCTTATCAAAAAGTGACAAGCGTGCGTATTTAATGCAATTTTGCGGCGCATTTAACATTGACATGGTTGGGCTACGGCCAGGAGCGTTCAGACATTACTGGAAGTTATAGAGTGTAGAAATGGGTCCCCATAATGATAAAGGTTGTGTATGAGACTATTAATATATAGGCTGGAATATAACTTTCGAACTTGTCCCTTATGTTGGAATGCCTAAAACTTTGAAAGTAATCAGTTCATTTGCAGAATATGAAAAATCAACGAGAATCATTCTTCTTTCTAGCTAAACACTGCTCTGCTGTTTGCTAAACACTCATTCAAACCATACAATTTTTAAATTCCACCCCATAAATTGGGCGCTCTTAGGGCATATTTCGCCACTGGCTGACATGGATTGGCTATGGGTTTGGGCCAGGCTTTAGCGTTGGCTTTGGGTTTGTCTGGCATTTGCCATTATCTAGCGGAAGTTGTTTACTTGCGAAACAAAACAGAAAAAAGGAGCCTCAATTTGTGCTACCGCAACTTCCTTTTACGCTAAATTACAATTCCGCTGATTGCATTCCAGTTTTTTCCAAAGACACCTCCCTCACCCTGTCTCACCACCTCCGGCCGGGACCTAAGGATCAGTGTCTAACTCCTAACTCCGTATAACTGAAAACGCCTTCAGCTCATTCACATTGCTATGCGTTATTCACACTTTACGCCTAGATTTGAGCGCCATGAATCCTTTAACTGTTTTGCATATTTGTGTGTGCCATCCCATCCCCTTTTGTCCCCTCTCTTGTTGCTGCTGCTGTGCTGCTTTTTGTTTCGTTCCGTTTCGTTTCGTAGTTTGCATTCATTGCGAAATGCGAAAGATAAAAATAATGAACATAGCGGAGCGCAAAAGTCGAAAGGCGCAAAAAGCAGCAGCAAGGAGGAGTTAGGGGCAGAGCCAGTCAGTCAGGCCAGGCTAGGACTAAGGCTAAACCATAGCCATCCAGCAACTCAACATAGCACCCCGGCCAGGTCTTCTCCTCATCCCCCCAGTCGGCCTGCGCCTGCTGTCTGTTGTGCGTGCAATGCGGTGCTAGCTGCAGCTCTGTGAGGGAAACCGAAAAACTAAAGCACAAAACTTCGCTACGTTTTTGTTGGCCGCGTAGATTTATACGTATTTTACCCAGCAAACATTTGTTAGTGTCTTCTGTTGTTAGAGTTGGTTGTTCTTATGAAAAGTGAAGAAAATCTAGCTCTTATAGTCTCCAAGATCATATGGATAAAGGGACGATGTAGGAGAAAGGCGGACATGGCTGATTCTGATCATGAATATTTATAATTATTGGGATCAGAAATCCTTCCTTTTCTCTTTTACTTCTACACGAACACAATTTATCTTTTGATCTACGAGTACGGGCGTAAGAAGTGATTTCTTAAGAGATATATCTTAGAATTATGCGGCAAGAGAGTCTCTTAACTATAGGTAGGAGACGTGACAGTTCATCGCTGCATTGCATTCCTATTTCTGTATGAAATAAATGTTCGTAGGGCTCTGCTAGGTGTTTGTTGGTGTTGGTGTATATGTACATCCCTCTCTCTCCGTTTGGGTTTACTTTGCGAAGGAGGGTCGCCGCCCCTGGTTCTGGTAGATGTAGATGTGGATGTGTTGGTAATGCATAAGGCAAATTGCTTGTAAGTTCAAACTCGTATTTTGCATTGTGTTTCACTTCCGACAGTTAGATTAAAGCCATTGTCTGCTTTGTTGTTTCTGTTGCTGCTACGGTTTTTGTTTCAGTTTCAGTTGCTGTTTCAGTTCTGGTGTTAGTTCTTCTTTGCCGACGACTAACCTAACAATTGCCCGACAAGCGCGTTTTTATCTGCAACTAACCGCAACAACAACAGCAACAACAACAGCAACAACAACAACAATAAACAACTGCAAACAGTTGAAATACGGCAGCAAAAATAATTTGTTAGCCTAAAAGTGTGCTACAAATCTTTCACTTGGCCACCACCTCTCGCTGCCAGCTGGACGCTACCCCGCCCATAATTGCATACGCCAGATGGGGCAGAACCGTTTGGGTGTGTTTCTGGGCCAACACATTCTGCGGTTTTAATTAGTCGAGAACTCGTCGAAATAATGTAATCGCCTTGCTTAAGGTGTTCCGCAAAACTATGCAAAATAATTATTTTTCTTGCCCACCAAAATTTACTGGAGTTGGAGGAGTTAGGAGTTGCAGATGGTAATAATGGTGGTCATCCCTTAGTCAAGGATTTCGCTGATGTTGTAAGTTGAAATGCAATTGTTTAAAAGTCTTCATTTGGTGAAGAGACAGCTTAAACAATTCCTACTGCTTTGGGAAACAAGGAAAAGCTGGAAATATTTGAGGCAAGATAAGATGAATAGGGATCTGCTTGATTTGCTCTTCACTCTATGAGCCGTAATACATTATAATGGAAAACTTACTGCCTCATAATCTGTTTCGTCTTACTTGTGCATGGCATATTCTACATATAGACGAAGATGATATCAGAGTAATTCAAACTTGGGAAAGAATGGCGTCAAAATTTGCAGCTGTATGGAAAATGATTGTGGATGATTATGGATTATGCCTAATATTTGATCGATCCTTTAATCCTTTAATTGCTTCTTTAGAATCTAATCCAACAGCTTTGTATGAAATTTTACCCTACTTTGCCTTGGTTTACTTTGAGTTAATTAGCGAAAGTACCTCAACAATTTCACTGCTCACTATTTCAATGAATCTCATTCTCCTTATCAAATGTACATACCTAAATATCAAGTCTCATTGATCGATATGCTACATTTCCTTAGGAGGTGGTTTAAGGCATTCAATGGTATGATTAAAACCCCTTCACCATTCCTAATGAACAAAGCAGGTAATAATACTTTCTCTGATTTGATTCTTCTTCGATTTGAATCTTAAATGCGCGGATCACGAGTTTACGAGAATACACTTCCATATAAGCTTACTATATACGTTTCCTTGCTTTTCATACTCCACCGCTGAATACCTTAGAGTGCCACTAGGTATGCTCTATTTCCATCTCTCTCACACAGACACTCGCACACATTCATATATGTGACAACATAATTTGTTCTTAATGTACTGGGGCAACTTTTTGAAAAAAGGACTCGTCCAAGCTGCTCATTTTGCACGCTCGTTGACATTTTTAAAGTCCAGGCGACACATAATTAACCCAATTAGAATGTACGCGTGTATGTGTGTTTATCACAGCGAGTGTGCGAGTGTGTGTAAGTGAGTGTGTCAACGCTAAGCTAAATTTATGTGAATTTTTAATTATGCCATGGAACAGCAACAGCAACAGCAAAAGCAGCAACCAGAACCAGAAGCTGTTGTCCGCTGGCAACCGCAAAGACCCAAACAACAAACATCAGCCAGGACAAACGACCTGAACCTGGACCTGGACCTGGGAGCCGGAGTTGGGACTTCATGCGGTACCTGGGCATTGGGTTAAATGAAAAACGTAGTAAACTGTGCGCAAACCAAAACACCTGAGGATTCACCATGGCGACCAAGCCAAACGACCAACAATGAGTGGCCAAGTGGCGTCTGCCGCTGCGTCTACAGCTGCCACACTCAGCGAAATAAATGCAAGAAAATATAAAGAAGAATTGCTTGAAATCAAATTTAGTACTAAATATGGCAAATGGTTAGATTTTTTTTATAATTTCTATTCTGCCAAGTTGTCGGCTAGCTGGCTCTAGGACGAGTGAGTAAGAAACTGAATTGTGGACATGTTCCCGACCATGGATCCCCATAAGCTCAAATTATAAATGGCAAGTCGATATTCCGACTATGAGATATGGAGATTCGACGTCTTTTTTATGATATCTTTTTCGAAACGTTTTTTTAGCTATTTCGAGGATTAAACTAAGCTGAGACGCCACCAATAAAAAATATAAAAATGATATATAAAACTTATAAGAAGTATCTGATCAAAATTAGCTTTCAATACACAGATAAACTTGTCTCCACTCGTCATGCTGATCAAGAATATCCTTCAAGATTCATCACAAAACTAATTTACCATTTGTTGAATGGCATCCATAACATTTTGCACTCTCTTTATTATATCTTGAGACTTTTTCAGAGTGTATCTTGGCTGTCGCTTCAGTCCTGTTATTGTTATTGTTGTTGTAGTCAAGCAGCTTTTGCCATTTCCGGGCCATGCCTTTTGTTTGCTCGCTTACCTTTGCTTTTATTGCTGTTGTTGTTGTTGTTGCAATTGTTCAAAGTTGTTGTTATCGTAGCTGGCTTAACTGCATTGTGACTTTTTGTGTTGTGGAAGAGCAACCGCAAATAGAAAGCAGAGCTGGGGCCAGAGCGAGAGTGAGAATCGGAGCTAGAGACGTTGGGCAAAAGTTTTAAGCAAATGTTGGCAAGTGTTTAACATTTTGTATGGTGTCAGTAACTTCCGTTTCCTGGCTAGGAGCTGGTGTTGCTGCCTGGCTAGAGCCATGCGTATGCATGTCGAGGTATGCCTGTGGGACTCGCTGCCTAAAACCGAAATGAACTTGCCCAGGCAGGGAAGCACACACACAGAGTCCTGAGTCCAGGATGGCAGGCAAGGCAGGCTGCAGGCTAAGCGTGTGGATAAATGTAAATTAAACTATGTTTAAGCACCAGGGACTGCAGTGGAGAATGAGGTAGAGGTAGCAGGTTGGGGCTGGCGGCAAATGGCAGCTGGCAGACGGCACACGTTTTAACTGGCGTTGATTTTTGACACACACACACACTCACCTGGGCACCTGTGTGTGTACGTGTAACCATGATCACACGAGAGCTGTTTAAGAACATAGCTAAGTTGGCAACATTGACTGGATACATATGTGGTTAAAGCTGAAGAGTTCTGGTAGTGGTAGTCCTTTAACTAATCATCAAGAAGATGCGTTTTAAAGCAGCTAAGATAAAAATGTAATATGTGAAACGTTTATGTTGATTGTTTGATACCCCAAATATGCAGCAATCGAGATGAAGATATGATTTTTACAGGCTTCTTAAAAAGCTATGGTTGCCGCAAGCCTAAGATTCTTTAGAGCACTTAATTTCAAAGATGTTCTGAAACTTGTAGGTACACTGAAGACCATCAGTGCTTTCAAGACAGATACAGATCGAACTGCGTTTATTGAACCAAACTGCTAAAAGAGTACATGGTGGCCAGTCATAGGTCCTCAGTCCTCTTGTCTGTCCATGTTGTTGTGGGCCATGTCTTTTAAGTATAGCTTGAATTTTCTATTCATAGATAGAGGAAGCCTACAAACAATCCAAGCAGCATCAAGATCTAAGTTTCCGATACACCTCTGCTCATTTCAGTGTTTGCTTTGGGAATCCTCTAGCAAATGCCGCAGATAGTTCCAGCCGCAGAGCAGAAAGACCGCGCAGCAGAGTCTCTCTTTGACGACAAATTTTCCCAGATTTTGGAAATTTCCTCTGCTTTACAGGTTTCTGTTATAGCTGCAGTTCTAAACATGAATCATTTGTAGTTCCGTAGTTTCTTTTAAACTCTGATTTATTTCTAGATGTGGCCTAGCAAGTCCTAATACTCATATTTAGGAACTAGTATATATATAATTCAGTTATCTTCGTCAGCTTCTACAGCTTTTCGGTTGATTTTGGATTACCTAAGGACCCCTCGTTGGTCGTAAATATACCAAATCGAAATCTGCATTCATTACCCTTTAAAGCCACCCTCGTTGTATATGAAATTGAAGGTGTGAAACTTTAATAATTTATGCCCATTTTTGGCCTCCACCATGACACCACCCTGAGAGTAATGATAAAGATGACCCTTTCCATTGGTGGTTTGCGTTTGCCTTTGACAAATGTGGATACTGCTGCTGCGGCTACTGATTTTGATTGCCAGTTGTCTCTGTTCATTTATGGAATTTCATGGTATTTCATGGAATTTCATTCGCACGACAAGATGACCATAAATGGCTGAGGTAGATGGTAGAGGTAGGGATTTCTAATCCACCCAGGGATGCCTGCCAGCTTTAAGTCAAGGTTCTAGGATATTCACAGTGCTCGCATGTTGAGGCCAAATTAAAAGCAGACAATGATGTGAAATTTTATGTGTGTGTAAGGATGGGGGGAAGGGAGTGCAAAACAGCAAGGAGAGTGCAAACATTAATTTCTGGCTACAAAAGTCGAAAGGTTGTTAGGATGTGTGTATCCGTGTGGGTGAAACATTCACGCCAGTCCAAGTCCAGTACCATCACACCAGACAAAAGCCAAGGACATGTTAGCCGGGTTTAAGCTAGGGTGCTACTTCCTGAGCTCTCTTTTTTTCAAGGATAATCAGACAAGCATGGCATCGCGTGCTGTTGAAATTTAAGGAGTGTATGTGATTTCTATCATGCAAACAGTCGGAAAAAATGAGCCCCCACCAGCCAACCAAGCACCCCCCCGGCATGTGCTAAATGTGTAAGGTAAATGAAATTAACTGACCTGAACACACCTCAGAAAGTGGACACGCCGTGTGTGTGTGTATGTTAGGTTATTTTTTGCGCTCACTGTGCGTGCGTGTAGAAAGTTTTATTTAAGAGCGGAAATTACAAATTTGTCCGTCGCTAATGGATTTCCATTTGAAATTGCTTTGCTTTTTTTTTGGGCTTTCTGAAGTGTGAGGAGAGTTGGTCCTTCATTTAAAGCTGTTGAAATTTAGTTGAAATTTGCACAAAATTCCTCCGTGATTAGCTGCAAAATTTATGCGAGCCTCAAAAATGCTGCGCGAAAATTAAATTTCGTCGCCGTCGTCTTGGTCCGTCTGGTGTTGTCCTTGCCCACAAAACGCTAACGACTACAAAATTGCAAGAAAATTACCCGTTAATGTCCAACATTTATGTCTGGCACTGCAAAGACGTTCGCTAAGGCCAAAGTAGCTGTAGAAGAAGGCTGTGTATGTGTATATAAGGACTGCTCTAGCTTCAAGTTGGAGTCTCTATGTATGGCTTAAAGTGGGCTGCCACAACCGGAGCACAGTGAACCCCAACATTGGTAATTAATTTGGAAATATTTTGAACTGAAATCTCGGAAACCCGAAGCTAATCTTCCTTCCTTGTCTTGGATCAGAAATCTAGTCGCAAACCGGTAAAAGAGTATGTATATATCCTTCAATTTTCAATTTCAACAGATTAACAGATTAGCAAGGAATTGAAGATTTTATAAATCAGTAATACTTTGAATAAAATATATTTTTATTTCTGTAAATATGAATTTAATCTTTCATCATAGTCTTCATCTAGCTCGATAAAGTTAGTACAACATTTTTCCCCATTTTATTGAACTTTTGATTCAGTAATGATCTCTTCTGGATGAGGTAGCAGTCCGTAGCCCAATTCATGGATTCCTGCCGTGGGACCACACACCTTATCCTTTGCCAAATGGAATAGATTCATTAAAATTAATACTGAGGTTGTCCAAAAACCCTAAATTAGTTTCTTCTGTGGTGCATGGGAACCCCACTATGTTGATTGTGACGTGATCTCTAGTGTCGTGTTTGGATCCATGTTTCGACTACAACAAGCAACCCTGCATGAGCTCCTTAGGATTGTGTCTTAACATCGCCAAATACTCTTGTCATATAGGTTGCAAGGTTGCACGTTTAGCATGACACTAGCCCACTGTGCAAGCTTCTTGGTTCCTTCCCACAGAGTCGGAGTAATCGTATGGCGCAGGCAGCATTTTTAGGCGAAATACTTTTACATACAAAAATAGTAAGAGGAGTTGTAGATACAGAGGGAGGGCAGTAAGGCGGACAGACGTATAACTGGCAAAACTATTATGGCCCTTGTGCTTATTACTCGCTGACATGCAAACACTTGGCCTCTTTGTAACCCCAGCTCCCTTTCCATTGGCTCTACCTTGCTGCGGCTGTGGCGAAGTCAGAGTATTTCCAACATCATGCGCTGTCTGTGGACAAAACCAAGGACAAGGACAATGTAGGAAATGTAGCAAAACAGGCGCCAGGGCAAGTGAAACATTTTGCAGGCCAGGGAGCCAGTCAGTGTTGCAGTTCTTTAAGTGGCTTCAACATTAAATATTTAACTTATTTTCTTTTTTTGGCATTTAATTTGCAATACAAACATAGACGCACACAGACAGACACACGGACAATAAATAATAACATGACACATCAGCAGCGTCGTAATTTATAAGCTCACCAAATCGAAGTCGAGTCGAACAGAAAAATCAACCAAAAAGTAAATAAAATTGCTTTTCAACAAAACTTAGCCAACCTGACACACATGTCGAAAAGTCATTAATAATGTAGGTAGCAAGTTGCAGGACTGTGGGAGGGAGGGAAGTGCTGGAAACCCCCAACTTCTACCGCAGGGGCAAACACAATAAAATGCGACAGGAGCTGCTGTCTCTCCACCTCTCCCCCTCGACGGAAATGTCAAACGTGTGTGCCGCTTGTGCCACTGTCGAAATAAATTTATGCACTCTCCCAGCCTTCCCCATAGGCTTGAGGGTAACTAAAAGTGTTTTGTAGTTCTTTCCTTTGAATCTTGATACTTAACATCCCCCTCTTTCTCTCTGTGTGTGTGTGTGTGTGTGTGTGCATGCAACTAATTTCAATATCATCAAAAATTAATTTCACTAATTCGATTAGAGGGCGATATTTCTCTGCAGTTGTGGGATATTCATTAATTTTAGTCAGCACACGAACACATGCAGACTTCCCAAGTGTATATGTGTGGGGGTACTATATAAATGTATATATATATGTACATTTAGGACTATTTACTATCATGTGCCAATGGCGTGTGTTTGCTTAGCAATGCGTTTAGTATAATACTACTTAGTGGGGTGTAAGGATAAGGCCTCATCCCAATGTTATTATAGCTGACCTTAAGGTGTTAAATAATTAGCGCGCTCGTTTAACACACAATGGCTGAACGAGCATATATTTAACTTTGGCATACCTTGTGTGGATACAGGTGCGGCGCCTCTAAACTGACCTACTATGAAGTTTGTGGGAGAGTTGTGAGCAGTGAGAGCCGTGAGAAACAGCCCTATGAAGGTGTATGAAGCCTTTTAGGTTTTCCACTCTTTTAGTAATTAATGGAAACTTAATACTGAAATCTATGTCTTTGTTGTTAAACGGATTCGCAATTGGCAACAATTCCCCTTTGGAAATAGTCTTCCCTGACATGTGTCTTTTCTAGTCTTTTCCGCTCATCTTTCTGCTTCTTTTTCCACTTCCATCTGTTTTCCCTTCGTCTTCTCTAAGCTTGCTCTGTGTTGCTCATATCCCTTTCAGTGAAGCTGCAAATCCTCATCGTCAAACTTTCTTCCTTTTAGCAGCACATTGCTCTGCTGTTTGCTGAATACGAATTTGAAACAAACCAGACTGAAAATGCTTTAAGCAGCTTTATTCTACCGCGGGAGGACTTTTTTGATATAGGAAGTATGCCTAGGCCATTGCCAAATCGATATTACTATATAGTTAGAATTTCGTAGCAATCGGTTCAGCAGTTTAGGTGCCTATCAAAGACAGACAGATAGTCTAACAAATATTCTATTTTATATATGACTATATATTTGGATCGTTTAGATGTATTCCACAGTACTCAGCAGGTGCTGGTACTGGCAATTACTAGCTTAATAATTTCAACTTTAATTATTATTTATCAGGAATTTCCTAAGCTGTTTCTCGAGAATCTCTTGCTTCATTTTGCAATATTCCTTTAAGGTTAAGCGTCGAAGCTAAAACATATGCTTGTTCTGATGAGTTTCGAAATTAATTCAATCCCACAATCCACCACAAAAACGCTTTCAAGTACAGCCGTCAACCTCAACTTGGCAACCTTAACACCCTCATTTCCTGTCTCATTCCCCCCCACACACACATACCCGCTCTCTGGCATTTAATTAGGTCCCGGAATAAACTTATTCAAACATTCAAGAAAAACCCAAATGGCAAATTACACAGAACATTTACAAAAACATTTCCTCTTTTTACGTTTTTAAACCTGCGCTAACGAAAATTAAATCTCCATCCAAAAAAAGACGACACAGCCTCCACATCCTGAGCATCTTCCGTAGCCCATAAGTATGCAATGCTTGCGTGTGCGTTTTAAAAAATCTAATTTCACTTTATGGCCCCGCTGCCGCACCTTCGTATTTCATTTTCATTTTCGTTTTCATTTTCAGAAAGACAAAGCGCGCTTCTTGTAAATAAAGAATGCTCATGTGTGAAAAGGTATTTGCCTTCAAAGGCTACAAATGGCATAAAGCCAGGACAGCTAAAGTCAAAGCCAAACATATTCCAAAAGTCACGAATTAGGGCAGAGGCAGAGCGGAGGAGCGGAGTGGAGAAAAGAAAAGAAATGGAAGCCAAACGCACGCTTGCCTTTCACTAATTGTGCGTGCACACATTGTGAGGGGGATGTGCCAGACTGAGAGGGTGGGTGAGTTAGTGGGGGTGGGGTTGGTGATATGCATATATTTAACGGTTGTTTAGCTACACGTACGACTATGCCGCCGCTGCGGCAGTTGTCTTTTATGAGCGTCATTTCCGTTCTTCCTTTCTCTGCCAGAAATTTCAGAAAAATTTACTTCAAATTCGAAAGAAAATGCAAATTATCTTTTCGCATTGTTGTTGTTGGCAGCGTGCACCTGACCAATTATACGCCTTACATATATGATTCGCAGATCAGCAAAATATAATTATATAGCAGATGTGATCAAAAATACATTTTAATTATGATGCCAAGGCTCATGATTCTCTCACTTCCGTTCTGTTTATTTTTAGGGCCTCGCTATTTCTTTGTTGACTCAATAAAATTTTTACCATTTGATTTGTGTCATTCAAATGCATGAGCAGTGAGAAATATGTGAAATCAAATATTTGTTGGAATGTAGAAAATGTAGAAGTGGAATTCCTTTTCAGAAATCTCTGCATGATTGAAAAATGGAGGAAAAAATATGAGAAAACTGCAATGTAAGCAACAAATATATTGGGCGCTTTCACTCTTGATCACAATGATAAAAGGATCGATTCAGAATGAATTTAATTGTCTGCTTTTTAAAAGGTTTCTGCAAGGGTATGTAAGCTACGGACCTTCCTCTTCTTAATACAATTTTATGAACAATCAATATAACCTTGGCTTCAGAGTATTATTTATCAGCTTTTGTGTTCATTAACCAGATGCTGATCGAACTTTTAGTGATCAGAGATCATTCATCAATGACTGGCGAATATGTCCTATAATATTAAGTGACTTCCACCTTAGAGATCATAATATATTGTATGACATTGTATGACAATTTTCCCTGGCTGAGCTTTGATCTAGAGGCATTCAGCTAACGAGCACAATCCGTTCACCGACGGGCTATCGTAGGTTCCTGATTTTTGGTTTATTTTTCAGTTTATATCCCAATATAAGGAATATTTTGCCTTTGAGTGTATCCGTACCAACAACAACACCCGCACTTAAGGAATGTCAATCAAAAATCTCCAACTGTGTGACACGCACCACGGTCCTGTGCATATGTCGCAAATTGAAAGTAGAAGTTCTTGGCAAGGGAAGAGGAGGGGTTAGTGGCACGAGAAGTCAATGTCATTGTTTCAGTATTTGTGTTTGTCATTCTTTTGCCTTATGGCCGGGAGTCGTCTTGCCTGGCTAAATTCCCAATGCCAATTAAATGCGGCTCTGCCATTGTCATTCAGCAAAGACTTAACTTTCATATGGACAAAGCCGCAAATGGTAATGAGCGGCTGGTAGTACTTGTAGCACTGGCACCCACCATACGCACCACAGGACACGGACATCCACCCATCGTTTCACCCCCAACTCAGCGTGAGTGCGTTTGCTCGCATGTCGTGCGTCCTGCCAAAGTAAATTAATTGCAGGACCTGCTCGCATTTTCCATTGCGAGCCTCACGTGCAGCTGATGTGCAAATTAACATTACCATCAACGAGTCCTAGAAGGCGAGTCAAGAAGGAAGCTCGTTCCCCTTGCCCCCAGGACCGGGACTACGCTGAGCTGTCACTTGCCACAAACTTGCTTAGAGATTAATCGGACTGATTAACCACACGCACACAAGGCATTGCCTAGACCGAATTGGATGCCATTCCGGCTATGGCTCGGTTTCCATCTTGGCTTCGTTCCCCATTCATTATGCAATTATTTTGAATGACTCTCGTAAGTGATATTTCCGTGGCTTTTGATGTGTATATTTGATGTCGGAACGCATTACATTTGACAAGGCGGCAATGTTGGACATTTGTCTAAATGAGCTGGAAGTTAATATGCTCAGCTGTTCTGGGTTGGCAACGATTGTAGGTTCACTGTAGTTTCATAAATTAATAAGGCATTGGGCTCCTGCTGACTGCTGAATGTGATTGTGATGGAATTGTGCAAGAGGCTAATGTTGGAAAATAATGTCATATGATTGTGGTCAATGGAGAGCTGCTCTAGTGTTGGCATTACTATCCATATAATAGAGGTTAAAGATGAAATAGAAGGATGTACATTTCAAAGAGAAACCAGTCTTAAATCATATCACAATTCTAAAATCTTCAACTCCTCGAACCCACATAAATGTGGAAATAATTCTTTTATATTATCTTAAACTAATTAGACATAAATCAATTTAAAAAGCTTTGGCCAAAAACAATTGAAATTACTGTTCAAGCACATTTCACATATATCACACACTCCACACTTATAATTTGCTATTACGCTTCGCAACAATTAAGTTTTCAAAATTATTAGCCATTCTTTTCGCATAAATCTAAGCGAAACATAAAGAAAAACAACTCATCTCATCCCAGCAGCAACTACATCTTAGGTCTTCCGACCCAGACAAATGCCAATCTCGCCACTTCACCCTCTCTCAGCCAACTTGGCTATGTATGGCCATTTGGCGGGACGCCATGAAGATGTCAGTGCAAAAATATTCCCAGATTGCTAAAAAGAAATGTGGGATTGGCTAGAGGAGAAAACACAGGCAAACATTTAAATCAGGTTAGTTGTGTGACAGCAGGTAAATATTACAGCCCATTCATTATCGAAGTTTTATGAATCTATATATCTGTGGTATATTTATACATATTTTGCAAATTGGAATGAATGTTGTTACTTGTTGGCTAACTTATTGTTACGGACAAGGTGATGCTTCCAAGGTAAACAAAGGCATCAAGAGTCTTGGTTTCTCCTTCATTTCAATCTGTTTGGGTTAGTTGTGAGTATGCAAGTATCCACGACCATTCCTTCTGGGATGAATATTTCAGTTGGCGTTTTCGATCCTCTCATGCAGACCTCTAGCAAATATCATAAGAGTTAAGAGAGAATAGGGAAAGCTACATAAAACCTACTCAACCTTGCGGATAAAAGTACATATTGAAGCTCTTACAAAGGAAAAGGGAAAACTCTTTTGTTTAAACTTCTGTTGCCTCTTTTATTTCAAAATACAGAAAGCCTCGATACTATTTCCACCAAAAAATAATGAAATAGTTTGTAAAAATATTGTAACTTTCATAAGACAACTTAAGATCATGACGAAAAACTGACTTTATTTTTCTCGCAAATATGTAAGTTTTCAAGGTTTTTTTTTATCTTTTCCCAATGTTAGCAAATTAAATTATTATTTCAAATATAAATTCCCTTTTCTCTTAGTAAAAATCTTTAAAAATGTAATAAACAATTTTATTCATATTGCTTCTACGTTTACATTCCAAATGATGCTTCACCGAAAGCATTTTCAACGGCATTTCCACACATTTGTTGCTACTAATAATTTTTCATTCCGCCGCACAATTAAAGCAATTATTAATTTATTGTACATTTAAGTACACTAAAATATATAAACATCAATTGTTCACAGAAATCTGAGAACACTTTATTATTGAATTCTTTATTCGATGCTAAGTTTCCTGACACAAATTTCTGACAAACACAATCTGATTTATACAGACACACACACAGACTTCTTTTGTTATGAAGTGCACACTTTGAAGAGGCCTCGCGGGGGGATACTGAAGGGGAGTAGCAGGCGCCAGTAAGGGCATGATCGCTACCAGGAAAAGGCAGAGGCTGAGACGCCGCATTGCCATTCGTTTATGGATCTGCCGACGATTTTATGTTGATCACAGAGTTTTCGCACCTGTACAAATCAGTTGTTGTTGCTTTTGTTGCTGTTCGCCGGCAATACTTATTTTTGGTTCACTGCCAAATAATCTAACAACAATAACAACAACAACAACAACAACAACAAGAAAGCAACCACATCATACGAAGTGCCAGCATCGTCGATGTCTATGCTTTTTGCAAGAATAAATAAGTCTCTGCTGATCCGCTGATGCGCGTTCATGCGTGCGAGCACATAATTTTTTATGCACATTCTGCCGAATTTATCTAATGTTGGGTCTGCTGGGTAGCTGCCATTAATTACATTAGGCTTGAGGCAACCCCAAAAATAGAACAATAACAAGCCATAACACCTGGACCAGCAACAGAACATGTGCAACTGCCTTAATTGATTGCAAGAAGGGAACAAATATTTCGTAAAATTCATTAAATACTTTTAAATAAATGAGAAAAGGAGTAAATCAACTCTAACCAGTTTTCGTTTGACGGACAATATATAAAACTAGCTCTTATGTTTTAGGCTGAGCGTTGTACCCTAACAATCGGCCAGGACAACTCTCACGCCCAAATATAGAAAACATTGGCAAGTCAGTTTGGAATACCGCGAATCATTCTTAGTTGTTCCTAAAATGAGATAATGAGAAATTGCCAAAGTTTGTATACCCTTCCCATTGACATTACATAACAAACGTTTAATTTAACTTAATTTTATACTCTTCTTTTACGACCTTTTAGGTAAAAGCTTGCTCTTTAATATTTTTTAAATTTTAATATTTTGCTTTTTGTTGTGACTTGTTCTTTTCGCTATCCTAAGTGTGCATTTTGATACAGTTGGTTCTATGGAAGCTATATGATATAGTAGTCCGATCCTGATGAAAGTTAAACTTAATCGATGTGCTCATATAAGAAGATCCTGGTTCAATTTCCGCTTCATAGCTCTTAAGACATCAGGAATCTTTGTGTTTAAACTGATCATATTTGATCACCATCGGGGTCGACTTTTCAGTATGGAAAACTTGAAAGCTTGCCTTCCCAGAATAACCATATATAAAGACAACAAAATCTCTAAGAAAAGTAATAAGTTTGTATTTAAAATTTCAATCTTGCTATTAAATTTGTGATAAAAATTCAAATTCGTTTACACATACGACAAAATCACGAACCAAAAAGATGTTAAGGCAAGAGCGACTTAGGAATTGAAATCATTCTCATTCTCATTCTCTGGTTTCTGTGTGGCCTTCAAGTGTTAAAAAGTCAAAGTCAAACAGATTGTTCAACGCATGCACCGTTGGCCACGCCCACACTGTGTCAAACACGCTAATTTACTGTTACATTATTTACATACATATAAACACGCGCACACACACACACATACAAAGATAAACAGAGAGAAGCAACGATAAGTCTGAAAGGTTGTCACTTTGGCAGCGCGTTAGGCATTCGCTCGTGTATCGTTGGGATAGGATGAGAGATGAGTCGTGAGCTGGCGTCCAGGAGCCGGAGCTGGGGCTGCCTAGGCTAAGAAAAACAACGAAGAACATTTATCCAAACTGAGACACACAGGGCGCATGAGCAATGTAACTTGGCAACATAACCTCAGCAACATGTTGCTAAGCTGGAATATTTCAAATATTCAAATAAAATGAGTTTTTATGGAAAATTAATAACAACAAAATTATAGAAAATTATAAAATTTTAAAATAAATATCTCAATGATCATTATCAAAATGTATAGCAGATCTATTGCTTAACATTTCAGCCTGAAGCACACAAAATGTTGCCAATCAGCCAGGGCTTAACGTCAAATAGCATCCACAAGGTTTCCCGCCAATAGCAGGCCAAGCCGAAGTGTACACAAACAAACACACACACGAACACACGTACATAGTTACGCTCTAACAACCCCAAAAAGCCACAAAGCAAATTGGGTGACGAGGACGAAGGCGAGAGGGCGTGAGTGGGGTGTTGGATGGGTGGCTCGTTCGTTCGCTTAGTCGCTTGGCATTTTCGTACGGTAAAAGCGTAAAATCTGTCAAAGCTCAAAACTGAAACCAAAAGCCGGCTGTCGCTTTGCCTCACCGCACCCCTCCCTCACCTTTCACACGCTCTCTTCGGCCATGCATGCAACTGTTATTTACATTTTGTTTTTGCCGGCTTTTCCACACGACGACGACGACGAATCGAAAGCCGAATGCCAGCCAAAGCCCGAACCTCAAGCCTCGCCATGACTTCGTGTCGTTTACCGTTGCCAGTACCGTTACTTGGTCGTCTACGACTTCGTGCTGCTGCTTTCAGTTGGCAACGGGCCTCAAGCTAACGCGGACGTGTTTTCCTCCTCGGTTCGCTTAAAACACAGAAATTTGTATTTTTCAGAAATAAGATTTCAAAACCTCAAATATCCGATCAGCCATTCTATATTCACATATATTCAGTGTTGTGTCTGCTGTGTGTTGTATTTTTGAGGTTGAGTTATCGCGGTTGCAGATTGCAATTAGTGCAATGAATTGAGCAATTGCTTGGATCGGCCAGGCGTAGCATTTACCAAATCCAAAACCCATGAATAATTTCAAAATTTACAAAAAGTAAAAGTGCATCGATAGAAACATTGCAACATATATCAGACGTATACATGTGATTTTCGAAAGTGTTTTCAAGTGGTTTCCAGCTGACGAAAAGGTAAATTTTGTGACTTTTCTAAAAATATACCAATCATAGCTATATAGATGATGGTCAGTGACAAAACCAAAGAAGATATAGTAAATTGTACGTAGAAAACGTCACAAATAGCAAATGCGAAAACCGCGTGTGTTAATTAAGATATGGGAAAGCGACACACAAAACACAGTGAGGCACACACAGATGAAGTATGTCACAGTACGTACGGATACATATGGCGAGATCAGGAGGCTGACTTGCGTGGCTATGTGGCGTGTCCCATTGACAAGCAATCCATCACTCAATTGCCTGTTGAGCGTCAGATTTGTTTGCTACGTTTTGTTGTTTTTGAACTTTTTGCAGCTGTTTTTTGTGTTAGTTTGTTGCTTTTCATTTTGTTACGCAGACATTAACTTTAAATTTGAAATGTAAATTAAGAGCCATAGCACATAATAAAACAGAACACACTGCACATGTGTTTCCCGAATTCCCAGACAAGGCAACAGTCAGCATTTATGATCATTGAATGTTTTAATAGTTTCTCTAGATTTAGGCAGAGCGCAGTTGTACTCTTTTATCGTTAAATATAAAATAGGCTTAGATATAGGTCTATCACAGCACTATGTTTTGGGGATTGTAGGAAAAGGTTTTCAAGAAGCTTACAAATGTCTCATAAAAACAGTCTTGACAATTAGAGTTTCTTTTTTACTGATTTTGGTGATATTTATAAGTTTCGTAAAATTGTTAAAAGAATTTATGGATGGTGTCACGGAAATCTCTAGAGATTCGAAGAAATGTTAGTGTAAGCACTTGAATTTATATTTTCATTTGTGTACATTAGTACGAAGTTTGGAGACACTCAACGGATTCTAGGTGTTTTGAGAATTCAACAAGAACGCCTACTGATTGCTGTGCGATTTGAATCCATGGATATTTCGACATTTTCTATTTTCATTTATGAAAAAGTTTCAACTTTTTGTTTTAATGGGAATGCTTTAGGGCGATAAACTTCAAGATTTGTAGTCATTGTCAGATATTTAAAAGTTAAGCTTGAAAGTGACTTTCCTCGCAACAAGTTGATCCAGGTCTTTCTTACTCGAATGTATTATCCATGAATCCTTACGTCATGACTCCTCCATATTCATGACTTCACAGTTCATAATTCTGCATCCGAGTAATTTCTCTTCTTATAGAAACTAGTTATGGGCATATAAATGAGAATTTTATGGACAAAATAGTTTTCCAAAGATTACACCACATCAAAAGAACACTTTATGTCAAAGATAAGGGATATCAGAGGAAATTCTATACACACCTAAGAAACTAAAAAGAATATGCCGTATAAAGCAACGGAGAATACTGTTCTGTGCAATATTTCTTCAATTTTTGGAATCCCGATATTTAAGGAATGCCAAATTATTGCATATATATAAATGCTTGCCTAACAGCTTTTGTCTTTTTTTTGATATGACAAAGTAATGCTGCGTGATTTCAAAATCTATAAGACTTAAGTTTTTCTGCACTAAGTAAAGAATATCCTCAAACGAAATGAAAAACACATTTATGGACTATTTGAAGAAGTTCATTAAGCTATTGTCAGATATATTAGGGTGGCTTTTTGAAATCCTTGCTTAGACATCGTTGCCATAGAGTACTCAGCATATTTTCGAGTGTATCCAAATTTCGGTGTGTCTGCGTCTTGCTATTGTATGTTGCGTCAGTTCTGAGCTCTAAAATAATCAGGAACAGCAGACGCTTTAATTTACGTATCACCAGCCATAAATATTTATGCAATTGGACGCACTTGTTGGCCTGTTGGGACGGGCAGCCCCACCACTATTTGTCGATCCATCGATCCAGCCGATCGACGAGAAGCGGCACTTCATAAACATTTCAGTCAGAAGTTTTCCGAGTACTCTCCCTGGGATCTGCTCTTCATTTTGGGCAGCTGCGTCAATTATTTGCTTCTGGTAATCGCAGCCGCATCATAACTGGAATTGTTTATAACATTGTTTATGCAATTTGCCAGGCCACGCCTACTCAATTAAAACATATAGCCAGCCAGTTAGCAAAGTTAGTCCTGGCCCGCGAGCTGTGCTGAGTTGAAATAATGCCATCATCTTTGTTCGTATTCGCAACATTGTTTTGATGTTATCAGCTGTTGTGTTGCATGTTCCATGTTGGGCTAACAAAATAATTGACAAAACAAATCATTTACGTGGGTTAAAGTTTTGCAATGCCCCTCCCTGCCCTTCCTGCACTCTGCCGGTTAAACTGCTGTACACGACGGCAAAACACGCAACATGTTTGTGAAAATGGGGAAATGTGAAAAGTGCAGAAAGGGGCAGACAACGAAATCGGCGCTGAAATATAAATAACAGCATAATAACGAGGGGCAGGTACCATAAAGTGAAGTAGGGGCATAGTGTTTAAAGGAAAAACAATGAAAATGCATTGGACGCATTCACCACGAGCGCAAAACTTTTCATCAGCGATTAAATGGGACACAGTGATAAATTTAACAATTATAAAATTTAAAAAAATACTGTGATTTATTGGACCAATCTGTTTCAACTTTCAAGATGTTTATCGAATGACACATCTGTTCACAAGCTCATTTATAAGTTATGAAAATAATGAAATTCAATTTAAAATATACTAAGATGTGTCGACTCATAATGGTATCATAACTGCAAATGTCTTGCAAACTCACTAAAAGTGGAATAAGGTTTAAGTTTTACCTTTCTTAGTATAGATTATTAAAATCAACGGAGACTCACTCTTTATACACCCAATTTATGAACTTTCTACACCTTCGTTATGTTGTTTTTTAAATATTAACAAAAATGTATTCTTCAATGTCTATAATTTCATCATTTGGTTAAAATTCTACTTTGTGTGCAATGCTTGCAACTAGATACTCTGCATGAGCCACACTTTTATATTCAAGGAGTAACTTCCATCCATATTCATTGTGTGCCTTTAAATTATATATTAATTATTCATAAATCTTTTGCTTTGGTGATGAGTAGCATATTTGCCTACTGCAGAGAATTAATCCAATGATCGAGTCCAATGATCGAGTTTATATTAAGTTAAATATTTGCTACTACAACTGTTACATTGCAGAGGCAAAAGATCAGTCAACAAAGTAGATTTTTATAGTGCTCCTGCCCCTCTTTCATTTAGCAATTTATTTACTTTACTAATCGAAGTTTTATTTCTGTGGATTTCATACGATTCTTCTATACTGTCTTATCAACTTTTAAAAAGACGAACAAAAAGAAAGAGAATTTTGCATCTTTTCATTGGAACGGCTGAATAAAGAAATCAATGATAAGCATCCATAGTTACTGCAACAAAATTTCGTGGATCTGGAATCAAAGCTATGATCAAATTTACACAAATCCTTTGGCATTGTAATAAATTATATGTGCAAGGTTCAGATTTCGCATTCATTACATTATACAATGGTGTGCATTGGTACAGATCTTGGTAGTAGTAGCAAATAATCGTATGGGATCTTGGAGGACTGAAGTGGAGAAGGGTTACGTGTGAACAGTGGTTGATCACGAGCTAGTCGGTCCTAAGTTAAGGTATTTACTATAAACAAGTAAAAATGCCTCAGAAGGTAAAAATTACAAATTCTAATTTGAAGTCTCTATATCTTATTGTTATCCCTTATAGCTTCCATATTATATAGAAATTCGTTTTAGATTTTGCAGGAACAATTTCTTAGGGATATTCAAGCCCACCGTTCGCAAAAAGCAGTAGAAAGATTCCTGATCTTATGGGAAAGGCGACTTTTTGTACTCTTATATGAGAGTACGTATATCAAGTTAGGCGAGTTCAAATTGAGCACACAATCTCAAAGCTTGATGTACTTGATCTAGAACTCAATTCGGTACTTTTCGCAATGAATATTTACAATAATAATTTTTCTTAACAAACGAACTGTTTAACTATTTTCTTATGTTTGTTAATTTTAGCAACGTTTCAATGTGTAAAATACATGATTTGTTGCAGCATCATTTACTCGTATCATATTTTCTTTAGATATGAAAACCAGTGGTTCTCTTCTTATTCTTATTCTTTTTATTACACAGATTTCCGTGAATAGATATTAAAAGGAACAATTGCTTATTGAAGAGATTTTGGTTCTAATATTTTTAGAAAAACCACCCAGGCGCATAAAGGGCTGAAGGTTACAGTTCAAGTAAGATTTTGTCAAAAACCTAAATAGAATCAATCTAAATTGAGGTATTTTTCTACTTTTGTAATATCAATAATCATAAACAGATCATTGCAAATTATATATAAGCAATTGGATGAGCGTGTTAAGTGTCATACTGACATGCTTGCTGATTTGTATGACTTTGACTCTGGCAATTCATAAATTACAAACGAATGTGACTTTTCATGTATCTAACACATTCATAAACTAAACAAACTTATGCAGTCGTGACGGATAAAATACTTATAAACATAAACCCGTGCACGCACCCATTTGCTTCATATAAATAAATGTAAATGGCATTTAACCGTAACTTAAATCATATTATGGTTTGCCCACCCAAAAAAATAAAGGCAAACCACAAAACGGTTGGGGCGGTGTGGTTAAATGGGGCTCCCTATCCCGCTAGGTGAGAAGTGGTGTTCCCGGCGAAAGGGAAAATGGAAATGGAAATGAAAATGCCAGGGGTGTTTATTTGGTTTGCGGCTCAGACAGTCAATGGTCCGTCGATGTCGATTGCCTGAACTGATTTGCACACACAAAAGGGAAAGCCACATTGGCAACACAGTCAGTCTACGTGTTAACATGTTGTTATACAAATATTGAAATTAACATTTATACATTGTACACAAAAAATTGCCAACATTTATGGTTATTAGTTTTGGTTTATGGACGATCGTAATATTTATGTGATAATAATTGGATGACCTTCGCCATTGTCGTATAAAGAAAGTTACTAAACGGTAAGCGCCTGATGTTAGGCAATAGTTTATGTTGTTTTTATTTGTTTATTAACCGGAAGTTGTTAAGAGCGCGTCCTTGGTTAAAAACAAAAAATAGATAGATAAATAAATGAACTGCCATATAGTTTACACATATACTCGGAGCTACATCTATGATTGCTGCGTCTGGCGTGAAAAACTTTATTACATTTTAATTGTTTTCGAGTTGAATTTCCACACGAATTCAGAGGTCAGCGCCAACTACAACATGTGCACCTGCTTCTGCTTTCCATGCGACGCGCCATCTCATTCGGATTTTCCACACCAGGAGGGGCAGGCTGGCTGTGCTGTTTATTTATGTGCGCTTAATTTATATTTCGCAAGTTGAAAAATTGTAATAATAATATAAAAATTTCAACGGCTTTGTCATCGTCACCTGCAATGACCCGGCTGCTTTACCTCCCCTCTGCACCCTGTATGTCTTCTTTCAGGGTAAAACTATACAGCCGCAAGTCAAAATAAATGCTAGCGCATATTTGTGCGGTTACAAAAGCAGCTGCCCCTGCACCCGGAACCCCTCCTCCGGACCACTTGTGGCATCAAAGCAAGCCAGCAGTATTAACTTTTAAATTTCATCTAAACAATATCAGCAGCGGAAGGATGGCGGGGGGTATGACGGCGGAACTGCAGCTATTAGAAACGTTTTGCAGGCAAATTTACAAAAGTGTGTTTATGAATTGGGGGAAAAATTAAAATCAAATGATGAGGAATTCCAATCGTATCAAAAAAAAAGAAAAAAACCACAACGAATTCTTGAATGCCAAATGCAATTTTTGATTGTTTTTCTCAGTTTCCTTTTTTGCAGGTGTTGAGATGCCAAATAATTTATAAGCTGTGCAGGCATTTAGTGGGTTAATGTAACTGCAAATGGTAGTTTTGAAGGAACCCAGGTGGCTCACCGTCACCGGCACGACTCCTCCCTTGTATATTTTCGCAGAAGGTTGTCGAGTTTCATTTGAGGCTGCTCCAGCTGAGCATTTACATGCTCCAGTTAAGCAGCTAAACAGCGAGGTAGTGTGAAAATGAGTTTAATTAGAGATTAGCGGGGGCGCGGCATGGATTGACCTGAAGAGGTGCAATGGTTAGAATAATAGGAATAGAAACAACAGAGATGGCTGCCTAATGCAGGTCGATATAATTAGGTTTCATTTTTGCGGCTTCCAGTGCAATTGATTAACCAGGTCTCTTTGTGTGGCGCTGTGTGGTGATGCAAGCGGGAACAGCTGTTGGGTTCTCGATTTCAAATTAAATGGATCTAGTGGAAAAAGGAGACGAAATTGTACTTAATAGTGAGTCATTGAACTTAAATTTAAAGTAAGATTTGCGTCAGAATGGAAATCTCTAAGGTTTTTGAAAAACTCTTGTATAACAATTTCATCTCGAAGTGAGCACTTATTCTAGTGTGCACCTTCTCCAGCATCTCCATAATGCCTAACAAATGGCAAACAGCTTAAATATTAAGTATACGCCAGCTTGGCTCACATACTCGTATTTACCATTTGATTGATGTCTTCCTGCCAGGAAATCGTTTTACCAATGGCGTGAAATTTACTCTGCATTTGGCATGAGCTCGTCGGATTGGGGGCTTACGTGTTTGGTTTCATGTGGCAAGGATTTGCAAAAGCACCAGGATTTCGGCTGTTATTGATTCGTATCGAAATAATTAGCAAAATCGACTTGTAAATAATATGTGCTGCTCTCTCCTCTGTTGTTTTTCTGGCTTCCAGCTCTGGCCATAAATTCAACGCTGCTGACATTTCATGTCAAGGCTGCTCCAACCAACGGCAGACTCAAATCGATTGATAAATTAATCAAAATTAGGCCTTGAAAGTGCATAATAAATATTTATAGGATATATATGAAGTAGCACGAAATGGAACCAAAGCAAGGAAAGTGAAGGGACTTGTAGGCAGAGACAGGGGCTAAGGAGCGACCAGAAGTAATTTTCAATTTCAACTGCAATTTAAACGTCCATCAATAAAGTGTAGCGACTATTCTGGGCGTGGGCGTGGGTCTGGGTCTGAGCTCTGTTAAAATGTAAAAGCAGAGATTAAATTGTATTCGTTTTTTCGCTGTTGTTCTGCGGGCCATATTTCATGCCATATACGTGGTACTCCTAGTCTGAGGACGCCCTCCTGACTGCCCGCCTTGGCATGAACTTCGCGTCTGACAACGAAGTCACTTAAGCCAACTTGGAGCAGGGGGTGGTGTAGGAGCATTGTGGGTGCCGCTGACAAATGAAGACTGACATTTAGAAAACAGTTGAAAAACAAAACAAAATTATTCGCTTACAACGTGTCGGCGACAGTTGAGTCGAGTCGAGTCGAGTTGAGTTTTTAAAAGCAACTTGTTGTCATAAGGCTGATGTTGTTGTTGTTGTTTTGTTCATGTTGCCGTTGGCTGTATTGTTGGATTCGTGAAAGATTTAAAATAAAACCACTTAGCGGCTGAGCTGAGCTCAACTGAGCGAAGCGTGCATATATCTCTTGATTTTTTTTGACAAATTCTTTCAAATCTCTAGAGGAGCGTACATATTGTCTGTTGCAAATCTGATAAAGGAGGCATTTGGGAGGTCCTTTTATTGAGAAATAATAGCTGGAATGTATGGGGATTTTGTTGGGGAATGAAACTAGTATGGCTATGAAAGAAAGAAAGGAAGAAAAGAATGTTATCGTCTTTTAGTATCTGAATTTGAGAATTAGGTTTCAGAGAGAAATCAAAAACTCTGTATGTAGTCCAACAACAGTCTCGTCGTAGTCCGGGATATGATCTTAGTTACTTTTGCAGTTTCAAAGTTCATCTGCTTGGACCTCTCTCAGCTACTATCTCTTCATCAGAAGCATTTTGTTCAACCAATTCTAGCTTTTGGCTGAATGATGCCGAAAAATGCTACATTTTACTAACTTACGAACTTGAGCCTGAGAATAAATTAATTAAATATAGAAAATAATTAGACTACAATATACTTTCCTTAGCCAATTTTATGCCACATCCTCGTATTATTCTTAAAAAAGAATTCTTCGTCATAGTTCTTAGTAAAAGTAAAGCAAAATCTATTCATTTATTTCCCAAGAACTTAAAAAATCCTCGACATAAATATCTAAAGCAATTTATTGTAAATATTTCATTGGAAATGCACAGATCTCTTCGCACTTCACCTCAACCACTGCGTGGCCTTCATTTAAACAATTAATGTCAATCTGCGAGTCAAGTAAATAATTGTGGCCTGCCTTCCCTCTAAGTACACCCATATAATATTTATGCTAATCAAACGAATTTCATTCAATTTAATTTGATTCGGATTCTTTTGGAAATTTCTTCGTTTATTTATTTTATTTACGTCACATTTATTTTATTCAAAAAATACAGAAGGAGAAACAACCTTCTTTGCCAAAACGTGTGCGTTATTTAAATATTTATAAACAGCTGAGTATAAATAAGTAAAGAAAAAAGAAAAAAATAGCAAAATACAAAATAGATGAACTGTGTTACATCAACATGAAAATAGCGGCCACACCATCATCATCATCATTCTAATAGTAAAAGGAAAACCAAACAAACAAAACAAGAAAAGAATTGGAAGTGGCACAAATACCAGAACAAGTGGCCACACGAAGTATGAATACACTGAAAGATTGAGCAAGAAGTTGGTTGCATTTTATATGTAAGCATTCAGTTTTTTGCCAGCTACATGATATATGGTCTAAAAAGGAGGTGTAGTAACTAACTAGAGTCTCAAGCTCTTTGAAGGAGAGATTTTTTAAAATCACATAGCTAAGAGTCCTCTTACCCATGATGAAAATAAATGAATGAGATCTTTTGGGGCTGTTCGTTTTCGAGTTGTTCGAGTTAAACCTTGGCCAAAACATTTGTCTGCATTAGACCCAAAGAAAGAGGAAGTTCCTCTACATTTCATCATACAGAGAACCCCGCAGGAGCACTAAATACATTGCGGGGTAAAAAAAAATTGATATTTTTAGCAAAATAAAATATGCAAACAGCTTAGAAAAATTGTTGTTAAATTTCAACTTTTCAGATTAAACTTCAAACTTTTTGTTTTGGAAATTGAATCTTTCGAAATTATCAGAGTATCAATATGGTTGCACAAGAATCTCTAATCATTTTACGTACATCCAATCCCATATTCATATAAAGAGAAAGCGATCAAATTTCTGAAAAAAATATTTATAAAATTTTCCGACAAACATTTCCTGCTAATGAATGAGAGTAGAGTCCATGAATCACGTCTATACAGATATATTCTTCCGATTCCCTATGTTTGTATTCATATTTTGATGCTATATATTATATATATTGATTTGGTCATGAAGTTGGCAACGTAAAGAAGGATAAGCCTCCGACTCCATGTCCCCCAGAATAAACTTTTGCATTCAGAACTTCTTTGTCTTTCCTCCCAATCCAAGCAAATCTGTCCAACTTTTGGACAGTAACAACATTTTCCGACGAAATAAAGAAAGAGATTCCATCATCATCTTGGAAGACTTGTAGATGCCGAATGTTTTACCAAGGTATGACTCGAATCCAGGAACAAAACTGCCCTGAGAGTTATCATTCAACGCGTCTTACACACCTCCAATAATGCTGGAAGCAATGCTATCTTCACTTAACTAGATTTTGAGGACCATTGGCAATCATTATATTTTCATGTGCCAAAACCAATAGAGTAGTTGATGTACCTATAATAGAGGGCACAAGAACAAATGCACATTAAATCGATCTACCTGTGGTGCCCCTAAGTGCCACCGACAGTTCTCTAGCTATAGATCTCTTCTCTCTATATAGCTGCTATATGACTAGAAGCTGTCTCGTCGAGCACATCAGCGCCATGGGTGGATAGTTTTCTTGTAGATGGGACTTGGTTTGTATTTTTAGCGCAAATTTTTATTATTAACTAAAAACTGACAGTTGGACATGTAATTGTATTTAATTGAAAATGAAAAAGCCTTGCACACACACACACAAAGACAAACTCTCACAGACACAGAGACAGTACACCTGCATAAAGGCTGGCCGTCAGGCGGCAGATAGACAGACATTTCGCGTCGTTATTGTGAATGCCACAGAATGGAGGCGGTTGGGCGCTAGTTTTGTGAAAAGCCTAGAGGCGGAAATTTCGAACATACTGAAGTTGTCAAACAGCAAGTGATATGCAGTGCAGTGTAGCACTGAGCAACAAGTTGCTGGCTGGCCTAACAAACTGGCGGAAGCGTGTGACTGCTGACATCACAAGACCCATTGTCCCACTCTCTTTCTATCTATCTATCTATCTCTGTCTGTCTGTAACTAAATTTATGAAATGCATTTTTAAATGCAACTTTAAACTTTTTTATTGCTTTGAGAGTTGCTGCACAGCGGCGAAAGGCATAGCAGATGCTGGAACATGGAGCCGGGATCGTGGGCATGTTCATGGCATTCCTAATTGTGGCAAAGTTTCGCACATGCCGCTTGCTTTCATATCCTGCCTGCCTGGCTGCCTGTCGTCTGCGTCTGGTAGTGCCTGTTCATTGACTTTGGCAGGCGACAACAAGGATGCAGGGAGCCCAAACGCACACATATACACCCATGCACAGAGGAGGGGGGCGATAGGGTAGTGACGCATTGTGACTTTGTTTTTAATACACTCCACTGCCGGCTGCATTGAACGCCAAAGAACAAACAAGGCACTTCGGCCAGGCCAGCGACCGACCCACAACCGACCAGCCCAGTTCATCCTTGCCTCAGTTCATTACTCCTGCACTCCTGCTGTAGCAAGTCCTGCCTGCACGATTCCATGCTCATATTTTGCCACAAAGTCAGCCGCCTGTTAGCCATTTTTGCTAGCAGCAGCCGAGGCTCACGTCCAGCCATGACAAAGATTATCAATAACAAGTCCAAGCCCAGCCAAACCCAATCCAATGTCCAGCGATAGCGACAGCAACTGCCGCATGTTGTCCTTGCAACGGATATTGGCTGTGCTTTAACGCAGTTACACACACACACACATACTTGTTGCTGTTCGAACAGAGTTTTCCATGTCGCTGGCATAATCCACTCTATGAAATTCATATCAATCGCCAAGGCTGGGCTTTTCTTGATTTTCCAGCTTTGTTTGGCAGTGCAAAATGCTGCGCTTTAAACATTTCCCAAAGCAGCATTGACGGCTTAAGTGGAAGTGACTTTTTCTTTCATATGCTGTTGTGGCGTGGCTTATCTTTTGTTGGGCACAATTTAGAAAAATAGAAAATATATTATATCAGTCAGATTTTATCCTAATAGATATCAGGTTCAACCTTGCGCAGTCTTCAAAAGCTCCAAATCGTTTGCCACAAAGTTTGCCCAAAGACCGAAACATTTGTGAAATGCATTCAAGAATTTCACTAGCCGGCTAGGCATCTGTTTAGTGTTATGCAACCCCCTCCAACCCTTGAAAGAGGACCTTGCCGCGCACATATGTTTGGCCGTTCAGTAGCTACGCCCCTTGCTTTGTCCCGACGCCCTTGTCTTGCCATTTTTCGAGGCTCATAATTTGCAATGTGCTCGGCCAGGACAGGAAGTTGCCCCGTTGGAAAGTATGCTGAAACAAGCAGCCACAAAGTTGGGAAATGCGAGGTAGTTGGTGGGGATGGGCATGGGGCGTGGCAAGCTTGTCATATCCTGTTGACGTTGCTGACAGACGCTCAGGTGGCGCTGCTGCCTGGCGGAAGTGTGAAATATTTTTAGCTTTAGCGCGCTATCTGTGCTAACTTTTTGGCCTGCTTCCTTACCTTCCTTACCCTTCCTCATATTCTACGTCTTATTCTGGCTGCTTTCGGTTACTAACCGGAATGGAATTTTTTTCGTTGAAGCGTATTTTATTGGCATTTTGTATGAAATTTGTGGCCATGATGCAAATGGGCTATGAAAATGCCACGAACACACTTTTAGCTCAACAATTTTCGTATTACATTTTTGCTAGGATGGAAGAGCGGCTGCAACGTGCGGGGGCAAATGCTCCCTGGAAATCTCAATTAAGCTGAAAAATGTTAAATTCGTGCCCGTCGTCCGTATAATTGATTTAGCCAAAAATTGTTAAGCGTATGTGAGTTGCGCAAATTACGCATACGCCTAATGTACGAGTAGAGGTTTTGTTGCAATTGCAGTTGCAACTGCAGGACAAGCCGCGTTGCCTGCTTAGCCCATTATAAATGAAGAGTCGCCGGGGGAGACTGTTAATTTCACGCACGCTTTGCATAAATTTTAGGATTTACCATTCACGATTTGCAATAATTATGGCCCCAGTTGTCATTGGCCAAATTGAGGCTGTTTTTTGATGAGGAGAGCGGAGATATTGCTGAGAGCCTAATGAATACTTATTTTGTAGCCAATTCAGTGGGGAATTTACTGATCAAAAGTTAGGCTTCATGACTTTACCACATCAAAATCATTACCAAAAATTGCGATTGAATGTGTTAACACAGCATTTGTAATCTTCTTCTAACAAATTGTCAAATATGTACAGGGAGTTGATGGGGATGTAGGGGTATTGCACCATATCCCAAGCAAGGAAACCATATGCCGGTGTTTCTTTGGTAGAATCTTTGGTAGCAGCAAAAGGTGACATGAATTTCTAGAGGCAACTTCACTAAGTAAAAATTAGTATTGTTATAGTTATGTATGGTTAGTTATTAGAGGGAGAGAGGGGTAATGGTTAGGTAAGTTTATGTTTATGTGTTGTGGGGGGAGAGTTTTCAAGATAGTGAATGTAAGAGTAGATGGTTCTGAAAGTAAGAACAAACGGTTCTACAAATGGGAGAACGCGGAGGGTCGGTCACAAGTGTTTTCGAATTTATCCAAACGTTCTTGGAATGAGAACAAATCGTTCCCATAATGAACCCAAAGCGAGCGTGAAGTGAGAACAAAAGTCCGTTATACAATCGAGAACATCGTTCTTGACATAGGAAATACTATTGAGAACGTAAATTTTAATTTTTTACTGATTTTGGTATTTTTGTAAGGATTTTCCCCAAATGTAGACTTTCTTGATATCTACATATGGTGATCTACACGATTGTGCCCCCTCAGCCACCACACGGTCCCACGATTCACTCATTTCACTAATCAGAGCCATCCTCCGCCCGTAACAATGTAGCTGCATTCGAAAGGCTAGCCAAAATATTTGTGGCAAATACCAGAGCTGTCATCGCCAACTCAATCAACGCAGAGAATTCAACGACTGACCACACCTTCTGGTGTACTTTTGTCGTGCAAGTCGTGCGGGTCGTGCTGTGTGCGTGCCAAAGTTGCATGTTTTGGGTTTTTCTCTATTTGTCATTTTTTCATTAGAATATTTTGTTTGAGCAATGCATTATTTTATAATAATGTTTATGCTAATTAAAGGCAGGCAAGCTGCAAATAATTGCTTGTGAGCACGTATGAGTCTGTATGTCTGTGTGTGTGTGTGTGTGTGAAGGTGTAGTTGTGCCTATTGCCAAAACAGCTTAGAGGCTTACTGAAATTTGGGTCAATTATGCGATTTGTCGCGTCACCGCGAATGGCAGTGGTGGCGGCGACGGCGGACGGAGTAGGAGCATGACAAGATGTACAACGCCCAAGCACATCCATCAGAGACGCAGACGTTACGCACATGTCACTGGCATTGAATTAGATGGCGATGGCTCTCGTGGTTGGTTGGTTGCTTCGTGGAGGTGCACGCTGGGGGACCTAACACTGCTGCTGGCAGATGCACAAAGACACAAACAAACACACACAGCAGGTTGCTTTTGCCTCTAGCTTGCGTAATTATTTGTCAAATTCACACCGAGGTGGAGCTGGCCACTAACGAGCAACAGGCGTGCCAATGCCCCTGCCCCAGCCCCAGCCACTGCCCAAGCCCCATGTCAACAGGGTTGGTTGGTTTGTGTAGGGGAGGCGGCGTGGCAATCAATCAACAGCTGGCGGTCTGCTCATTATGACAGTCGATACGTGTTCAGAGATAAATTCATTTGCAAAAATATTTCTTGTTTATGAGTGGCTAGGGAAGGAAATAGATGGCGAGGGACTGCAAATTGCTTAGTCAACTGTTCGATTGTAGAGCCCGAAGTTCCGTCGGAAGTAATTAACAAAAATTGTGACAAATGA
The DNA here is from genome assembly GCA_037043425.1 of Hirtodrosophila duncani. NCBI lineage: Eukaryota > Metazoa > Arthropoda > Insecta > Diptera > Drosophilidae > Hirtodrosophila > Hirtodrosophila duncani. Next base: position 2,061,103 of record JBAMBM010000793.1, on the reverse strand, counting down.
GCCCGGCGACGGTCAGGGAACTATGATAATGCGATGATAATAAATGTAGATAAGATTTAAGTTTTGCAGCGCGTGGCAGATACGATTTGTCAGTGTCGCCTGAAAGTATGCAAGGCTCTTGGAGGAACTGTAGTGTTTAGCGTCGAGCTACAACAGCCAGAAAGTATGCTTAAATCAGTGCATTCCTATAATATATACTTAGGAAGGCTTCTTTGTGTGTTATTGAAATTTAACCTAGGCAGCCACGTTCATTACCAAACTTTGATGAGGGTCAAGCTGCTGCAACATATAAAGCTGTCATACAACAGATATCTGCAAAGTTATTATGCTTTGAATATTTGGAGTTGGACTTCCCCTCTTCTTTCTGTAAAAATTGCATCAATATATTCAATATATCAATATATTCATCAATATATCAATATATTCAATATATAATTGTACAAATTGGCAAAATTTAAATTTGTTAGAGATATTGTTTTCTGTGATTTGCGGGGGCAATACCATACGAGTACCAGGTATAAAAATTAAGCAATTAAAGAAATATAAAGATTTGAAAATTTGATATATATATTTACATATGCAAAACTCTTTTTCTTGACTGACTAACTGGCGGACAACGCACAGCCCAAAAGTAAGAATAAGGTGTCTAATATTTAATACAAATTCTATTTAATGGTGCACGGCGACCTTCTGAGGAATATGATTTGCAAATGGATAAAAATCAGGTTCAAGGAAAACAGAAACTCGACATGTTTTAATACATTTTTTGGAACAATCAGATTTGCTACGTGTTTTGTTACTTTGGAATGGAAAAACTGAGATTCATAGCAATAGATAGATATTCATAGATATTCATAACAGATTTTAGTTCTAACTCTTCTCACTTAGTGGCGCTTAATGGTCGTCTTTTCAGTTCAAATTTGTACAAAATTTAAAACATAATACACATATTTAGTTCAATAATTTTTTCAATTTGTTTTATTACATTTTTATAAGTAAATTATGTGTTAATATAAATACAAAACATAATTCTTTCGCATATATTTTTTTCCTTGCTCTGCACATTTTTGGCAACATTTTAATGCATTATTTCATTGACATAAATTAACATTGCAATAATTACTAATTATTGTATTAAAAAAAAAAAACAAATTTCAATCATAATAAATTACAAAAATGCATTTAAAAATATATATACGTTTCATTTGATGTAAGGAAGACATAATTTAATAAAAGTTATTAAATAATTTGTAAAGCAAAGGAAGAGTTAAAATAATTTGCTATGCTTAGACGGGCGAAAATAAATTTATTGATATATCGATAAGAGAGGGCCGTCGTTTATTTGATATATAGTATAGAAGAATAGTCTCTGGCTAGTGCTTATCTAATTGTTGTTGTTGTTGTTATAGTTTATATATAATTTTGTGATTGTGTGGTTTTAAATCGTCTAGATTTATGTACAATTAATTATTTTAAAGAACGCACAAAATATACGCCTATATATTTTCGCAAGAATTTGTCATACAAAGTTTCTATAATAACAATAAAAGTGCTCCACTTGCACAGTGTAACTACAAGTAAATACTTACAACAACACAGGATATACATATTTATGACAAATATAGTATAAATATACATATATATTTATATATGTATGTATGTGCATGTGTAACCATAATGCGTTGGCCCTCCCTCAGCGAACAAATTGAATGTTTCGTTTTTGTTTTGCGTTTTGCTCCCCCGCATAAAAACACATAAAGCAGACAATAAAAACAACATATATACACACACTCATAAGCACACACACATAGTCACCTCTATAAAAGTCTGTTAAATACAAAGATTTGGCATTTTTAAATACTCGTCTAAAAGTGTATAATTTAAATACAATTATTGAGGCTTCTTCCGAATTCCAAATCCAAGGGAAAATTTAACCCAAGATTAACACGTTTTCTCTTTTAGTATTTTGGCTGGTTTGGTTACTCTAACCTTGCCCTTGTAGGGTTAATTTTCCATTTCCTAGTCTAAAATTGTACAATAGTAAAAGGTGATGAATCCAGGAAACAGTTTCCATATGAAATTCTCAAACTTCTACTTCTTATGATGAAAAACAGATTGAAAACGACTTGATGTTTCGACATTCGGAATAGGCCCAATTATTGACACACATTTCACACACTAACACTCACTCAATCACCCCCACACCTTGACTCCCGGATCACCTTCACCTTACAACAGGTTGCACTTCTTCTGCCGCTTGGTGGGCCTGACGGGACACAGGACACTGCGTATGGCCTCATCGAAGACCGTCTTGAGGCCCTTCTGGGTGAGCGCCGAACACTCCAGATACTTGACAGCAGCTATCTCCTTGGCCATGGCCAGACCCTGGGGATATGTGATGGGCGTCAGTTTCTTGTCCTTGAGCTTCTCAATAGTCGCCTTATCGTCGCGCAAATCCAACTTGGTGCCCACCAATATGATCGGTATGTTGGGGCAATGGTGACGCACCTCTGGGAACCATTTGGCACGGACATTCTCAAACGAGGCCGGATTGACCAGCGAGAAGCAGATGAGAAAGACATCCGTTTGTGGATACGAAAGCGGACGCAAACGATCGTAGTCCTCCTGTCCGGCCGTATCCCATAGGCCCAGGTTGATGGGCTTCGCATCCACCATCACATTGGCCGAATAGTTGTCAAAGACAGTGGGTATATATTCGCCGGGAAACGCGTTTGTCGTATAGCTGATCAACAGGCAGGTCTTACCCACGGCGCCATCGCCAACCACGACACATTTGATGGCCTGCATGACGTAGTCGTCGTCAAAGCACAGTTCAAGTTCTTATTGTTGATCACAAACACTCACACACAGAGGCCCCACACACAGATACAGACACTAGTTAAGTGCGTTTTCGCGGCGTTGGCGTTTTATTTTTTTAGATTTTACTTTTTGGCGATTATACAACAATATTTTTTGCTATACCCACAGATACAGATGCACAATAACTTTATGTTAGCACCAGTTCCAGTTGTGGTTTTGATCCAATGTGTAATGCAATTGCTAGTTGTTCTGCGTGTGTGTCGTGTGCCCTTATTTTTCGACTGCTGATTGCTTCTTTGTTCTTATATTTATTATTTTATTGGATCGCACTAGGGAAATATTCGCTTGGCTTTTGATTTCGATTCCAAAACTATTGGAGACACGGGCACAGTCAAACTAAACACCATAAACACACCCAAACACTGTGAAATCGACGGTGTGAATGAGTAGAGAGGCGGATCAGAGCGAGCTTCTCATATTATTTTGTTTCTGTTTGCTGTTGCTTTCAGTTCAATGGGCACAGTGGGCCAGGCAGGGCATTGGATATGACAAAAATTTTGAACTTTGCTACCATATATTTATGGTGAAGTCTCTTTTTATAAGACAGATTTTTTTCTTAAAGTTTATATTGCAAATGTTGTGTAGCTAAATATATCTGATTGCCGAATCCTTAATGTACACTAAGTATATTTATAGAAATGGTTTTACAATTCCAACAGCTTAAAAAGTTTGAATGAGTAAGGAGAAGATTGAGTTTTCAGTTTTTTGGCCTGTTGAAGTATGTCTTTTTGGACTACTTACTACTGATCGAGTCACTTTAGAAATGTGCTTAATATAAAAATATCAAAAATTACACTTCGTTGGATAATATTAAAACCAAGAAACTTAAAAAAATATATTATGTCATGCATATTGTTTCAAAGACACTTATAATAGCATATAAAGAGGGAGCATGTATATATAAAAAGTTGGCTCTACTAAATGTTGCTTTACCCACTGTTTTAGTTGTCATACACACTCTTGCCATCTCTTTTGCGCGCCTGCACTGAGTCTCTAAGTATGCTGCGCACGCTCTCCCACACACATAAACGAAAACGAACAGTGCCCTCCACATATATTAGTCACGATGTTTGAGGTCTGTGAGTCATCGAAGTGTGTGGCTATTTGATGACGTTGAGCAGCCACAGCCAGAGGGAACCAGAGAACCAGAGATGAATAGAAGCAGTGAGTGAGAGAGAGTTCGATTAGGAGTAGATGAGACGTATGCTCTTTTGTCTTCACTGGCTTCTCAGCTGTGGTTGTTGTTGTTGTCTTTGCCATGGTCACTTGACCTTGCTTTGGTCTTTTTTGTATTTCAAAGAAACAACATGTACATACTTACATATGTATTTATACATTCGTACGCGTAGTATCTATATACGTCGAACATACTGATTTCTATATTTGTGCGTGAGTTTTCCATGAATTTTCTTGCGTTTGAGCTAATTTACAAACACACAATGCCAATGACCATCATCATCATCATCATCAGCAACCATTATCATGTTTGCGGCTGCTGCTGAATGCTTTTAATGGACCACAAAAATGCCTGAATTTGCAGAAAAACATATCGACTAACGGTTAATGGCAAACGTCGCTTGTTGTTGCGGTCGGTCGCTAACCCAAACCCAAACCCAAACACAGCCCAGACCGAATCCCAAATCCCAGTCCGAAATCCGCAAACCCATCCGCATCCGCCACAGGCGATAGGCCGGAGTCCCTCATCCTCAAAAATGCAACCAAAATCGTTGTTTCTGTTTATGTTTGTTTCCCGAAGCGAACGTCCCTATCCTACGCCCCAGGCCGCTCCCTATACAGAAATGAAAAGCCCAACAACAACAACAACAGTTTTTCGCACGCATATTCATTTTCAAGTTAAAGCCAAAAAATATTTTCAATTTCAACTGAATATCGCCTCTTACTGCTGCTGGCTGGAAATTGGATAATTAAATAGACTCTACATGTATTTGTTCATAATAAAAATAATAATAATTGTAAAAAATATATGAATTTCAATAATATACATTTCGCGAAGCGCGCTTTATGAAATTTGCAGTAATAAAAAAGTAAAACAATAACAAATGCATATAAAATTCATAACAAATTAAATCACCAATGCATCTGTTCAAGTGGAATAAATGTGTGGCATCGTGTGTCATCGATTCGCAGATTGAGTTTGGGAGGTTCGGAGGTTTGCAATGTGCCCTGAAATATGAATACTGGGGCTTTCGCACAACAATCATATGAGAGTGTTTGAATAGCGAAGGTATTCTCTTATTTCAAGATCAGAGTTTGATGTTTTTGTCATTTAATACCAATCTATCCGCACTTTAAAGAGGTCTTACCCAGACATTATATTTGAAAGAGTCAAAGGCTCTTACAGCTTGCTTTCAGTTACAATTTGCAATTAGTTCTTCACAATTATAATGTCGCTGAGCAGACAATTGTTTTCAATGATGAATTCTCAAAAATCGTTCTGGAACAGTGTTAAGTTTCGTTTATATATAAGCGGACTAGGAACTCATAGTGGGCCGAGTCCCCTTTCATTTGCTATTCATCCTGTCTGAATAGAATCGCCAGTTTAACGACATTTGGTTCTAATAAATACCTGTATTAATATGAAATTATACGAAGTAACATCTTCATTGACTTTAATTACTTGTTATGTATAAGTATAAATATATCGTATAAATTTCTTAACTGAACAAATTTGTGCATTTCATAAGCTTGAAATACGCACATGATTTTAGCCCCGTCGATTTATGACAATCGCATTATAAGTATACGAAGTACATCCTCGTTTATATCCCGGTTTCCCTTTGTATTTGCCTTCAGCAGCATACCCGTTCATATATCCATATATCCATTATGAAATGGCGAAACTGGGCAAATAATTAAAGTAAAGAGAGTGAAATATATGCGAGTATGACAGCAAATGCAACAATTATTTGATTACTGTCGCAGACACCGCTGCCGCTGCCATGGCTGCCACTCTTCGTACCCTGCCTGGCCACCCGCGCGCTCTCTGTTTGCCTGCCAGAATGGTTTGCCAAGCCTCGTAATTGGCAAAGTGAAATATATATGTACGCATGTACGGATATTCATATTCATGCCCCACCCTCTCCCCACAGGCTGCCACCCGCACTGACTGGGCCAACCATTATATGCAGAGAGTTATTCATAATTGTTGTTGCAACAAAAAGTGGCAGAGAAATGCATAACAAACTGCAAAGCTGAAAAATATGCAAGCCATTTTTATTGCCACACCAGCAGCACTAGCAGGCGGAGGAGCAACAGCAGTGGCAGACGAGACTCGCGCTCACATATACAGTTGCGATATAATGAATGAATGCGCGCTAAAGAACCGCAGACTGAACCGACACCAACCCAAAACAAAAAATATTATAATGCACAAACAAACTTTATATATATGCATATATATGCCACATTGACAGCAACAACAAAAAGCAGCTACAATAACAATGCTCTCTCCTCTGACCACCAATAAATTTAACACTTTAACAGGCCTGTAAACAGCTCACGAACAGAGCACCATTATGCTGCACCCGATGATAATACGAATTTGTGCGATACATATGTACATGAGATACATACGTATATATATTACATCGCCTCATCGTGTTCCTCAGAACACTTTCCATCCAATTAAAGCTATATCCAGCAAGGCAGTCTTAAGGAGTCTTGAGAGATCCTTTGGTATCGCTTTATTAACTTCCAGTTGATAGTTCAGCGACAAGTTTTTTCGATGCATATAATAGCAAAAGTAAGCTTCTATAACTACATGGAGATAACTACATTAGATTCTTGACTTTTATCAATAGCCGAGTCGTTCTAGCTGTGTTCGTATGAACGCCAAGTTTTGGGATACTAAAGCGTTAGTCACCAAATCAAGTTTATTTCAGAAATTTTGTCGAGTTGCTGGGGCCATCTCCTAAGATTCGATATTGAATATGCTTTTATGTTCGCATCGATCAGGCTATGGCGTTTTGGTTTACATCTTGGATGGACGTTTAAGGCTGTAAACTACGTAACTGTGGGCTTGGTTGCTTTGCTCATTTGCCGGATTCTTATGCGAAAACTTACACTTTCATCACCTTTTATCACCCGAAGAAGTCTCAGAGTAATATAGTTTTCATCTTTCCAGTGATATCATATGTGAAAGAAATAATATATATGATGTTTTAAGTGTATTTTGTGATTCCATTTACTTTCAAGATTGAAATGCTTCACCATTTATTGTACATAAGTTTACACTTCGATAAGATTTCATTCAATAAACGTCACTTTTCTCTTTATCCATTTTGGTATTATTGTGTTTCATATTATTAAAAACACTTTCCCGTTTTCTGTTTTCGTTTGCAAATTTAATTTATTTAATGAGCAATGCAATAAAACGCATTTATTTTCAAGTGATAAAATGCCATTTTACTTTGCTTGCCTGAGTGTTGGTCTTTTTTTTGTTGCTGTGGTAAATACCCTGTTGCTAAAGGGTAGAAGAGTATACATATAACGTTCATGGTTTACTAAAGCTGTAGCTTCCGATCAGTCATGAGAAGAACTCTTCTACATATACATATGATCATTTACTGCTATTTTTGATACTTGGCACGCTGTGGAAGTGGCTATGGTGGTGCCAAACACTTGGAAGATCCATTGGCCTTCAAATGATATGGCTTGAAAAAACACAAACCTTGGCTTATGTTTCTCCGCGACTTTGAAAAAATCCTCTTCATTCTCTTCTAGTAAAGTTTTTTACAGTTATTTGTAAAGACTGCAGGAAATACTTTATGATCCAAGTAATCCTTTTGCAGAGGCTCGAGATTCAATAATTTGTATATTGTTTTCTTGGAGAGCTAGATTATGATTAATAGATGTAATCTATGATTTGGAAAATGTAACATAAGATACTGAAGAACCGAATATGGAGGCACGCTCTAACGATATCCTGGTTAGGGATGGGGATCCTTAAGAATCGGGAAGATGTTTACTATAAATTTCTAGAAGAATTTTTAGTAACTTCTAATAATTTGATAGTGCTTTGCAGATGTCAAGATTTGCACTTGTAAAGGTTAAAATTTATACAAATTTCAATAACATCCTTTCGCTTAGAATTTCCAAATCCCTTTTTCGCATGCCTAAGATAATATTTGTGAATGTATCAGCTTGATATGCAGCCTGGTTTCAAAGCAACCATTGAACCCATATATGTGATTAATATACGTAGTTTCATAACTCTAGAGTTTATTTAGAGAGGCAGTTCGCAGTCGTTCAGTCTCCATTTGGGACTGTTATTACTTGGGTTTTCTTTTTTTATTTAATTCGTTTCACTCACTGAATATTTTTCATTTATTTGCCACATGTCAGGGCCATTGGCCCTTTCCACTGGAACCCCTGCAGCTGCCACACCGCCTGTTGACATGCAGCAATTATTAACTTTTGTGCGGCTGCTGCTGCTGCTGTTGCTGTTGCTGTTGCTCCTCCGCTCGACGTTGCCGCTGCACAGCCGCTGCCATGGCGCCGTGTGTTTGTTATTAATTTCTTGTTATTTATGCAAATAGTTGGCACTTAATATGCTTGTAAATTCCCCGGCTATTTTTTGTTGCATCGTTTTTTTGCAAATTGCTTTGCGCATTACAATAAATTAACAGCAAACAAACAACAGCAACAACAATCAGGAGTTTACTGGACACGTTCCCATGCTTATCATCGGATAACGTAGCCAAACGAGAAATATAAACACTCATCGGGCTCCGTTTTGGTGGCGAATTTTAAAACTATGTAGCATACAGACAGGCGCTGGGCCCCGGCATTGGATTCTGTTGAACTGAATGCTGCCTTCTATAAACTCATCTGAGTTATCGTTAGCAGACGTGAAGTCATCTTTGCTGGTGCTGGTGCTGGTTCTTGTCCTGGTCCATATGCATTCCTGCGATGTTTGGCTTGCTGTGGGGTCACGTCTGCTTGGTCTGCCTGTCTGTCTCTCCGTCCAACTGTTTGTCTGCCTGTTTGACTGCTTATGAATAAAGTTGTTTGCTGGCTTGTCAATACTGCTCACCCCTCCTGCCTCCCTCCTGCCCCGCCAGCATGCATGCCTTCATCATATGGCCACACCATACCACATTCAATTGGGGTTATTTGTCGCTACACACATCTCCATTTCGCCATTCCGCCTTTTGTTGACTTTTTGGCTTTCAATGGCCCCCAATGTCTATTCAGTTTTTTGTGTATGAAGCTATTAGGGTTGCCACCTCACCCTCCTCCCCCTTCCCCTAGCCCCAAGCAATTTGAAATGAAAAGTTGTCTGCCATAGACAAAGTAGAAAAAGAAAATGAAAAGAAGAAGAAAACCAGATGTGAAAAAAATGATATGTGCCGCCCATATTTGTAGGCAGTTTCGAGTAAATAGCAACAAGCGTGCCACCAAAATGTGTCCTTTGACATTTGATCTACGTGTGGACGAATGTGCATGTGCTTGAATGTGTTTGGCAGACTGCTGGTGCTGCTGAATGGCGATGATTATCCTGGCCAGCTGGCTTTTCAACAGCTCTCCTCTCACTTAATGGCCTGCTGCATTATTTAACATTTTGTGTGCGAAATAAAATTGCTTTAAATTTTTGAGTCCGAGACTTTAAGCTGCAGACAATGCGTACTTGATGCAGTCATAAATTAACATATATGATATATTCGGGGAGTTTGCTATAAATATTGGAATACAATATGCAAAGTGAATATGAAGAAATATGAAGAAAGTCGTGGAGAGAAAGAATGAGCAAAAGAATGAGCAAAGTCTTGAAGCGTCCATTTGGAAAGCTTCATTTGAATTATCAAATAGTAAATGGCCATTTATGAGCTAACATTCTCACACACTTTATGTCGTGAGCACTAAGAACCTGCTTTGGTAAATTCCATCCGCGATATAAGAGTGTTTATCATGCCAGCACCCGCTTACATATGGAACATTTTGGAACTCGAATCAAAATAACACTCGAACTTCTTTAAGCTTATTTTCACCTCTGGCTAATCTTACATTCTAAGTATTTTAAGCTAAAACATTGACAGTGTAAGTCAAGCTCTTTAAGCACCGGGTTATAATACACTCCCCCTCTCACCTCGTATCATCTAAAGTTTCATACGTGTATTTATGTTGGTTTGCTTTTACTTTGCGTTTTTATTAAATTAAATAACTTTTAAATGGCTTACACAGGCAGGCAGAGGTACGGGCTTTCAACACACTCCAACACGCACTCACATCCATTTACAGTTATTCACACATTGCCAACACCTCACAATAACATAACTCGCCTGCACCCCCACCACACCCCCGTGCATGTACTTCGTGTAAAAGTGAAAAATTAAGCGTTTTTATTGCCGCTTTCGATGGCCGCCAACAGATTCAGTTCCTGCTGCTGCTGCTGCTGCTCCTGTTCCTTTGCTGGCAACATGTGTGCACAATATGTGTGTGTGAGTGCTTTGCATAGCCTCCACATGTCCCCCACACCCTGATCATGTGTCGTGTGGCATTAAAATGTACAAAAGACGTGCATGAAATAAGAATAAAACATGCAGCAATAAAAATAAAATAAAATACGCTTGTACTAGCAAATTGTTAATGCGATTTTTATGCAGGCACATTTGCCTGCCCCCCTCCTTGTCGGCCCTATTTTACCCACTACACCATATGCATGTATAGGATATTTATGGCTTACAACACTTGGCGTTAATTGTGAAAGCTTCGTGCCTCGCCACCGGAATCTAAGGCTACTCTAGGTTGCACAGAGAAAAATAATAAGTATAAAAATAATGTGATATTTCTCTCTGTCTGCATTGGCAAATCAATACATTTTAGAATACTTTAAGGACTCTTAAATCATAGAAGAATAAATGGTCATAAGTATACGAAAGGTAATTTATATTAATATCAGTCAGTCTGAAACTTATCACGCATCATGAAGACGCTAACAATGACTTCTGCGTGAATGTTAGAAACAATAATTACGAATAGTCTTTTAAAAGAATCGCAAGCCTGTGCTTGTCATAGATGTCCATGTGAATGTGTGAGAACCAAGCTATGTATTATACCACGGAAATATCTCATTTTCACGCAAGAAAGCATTGTTCACTTTCTGAAAATTCTTGTGGCAAATACTCAATGCAAAAGCGCTCAGTGCCTGGCAACATACTTAGGATCAACTCCAGAGCGGTGTATTTTTGTATTCGCGCTCTCTCACTCACTGCAGTGAGGACTACGTACTGAAGATAGAGTAGATCATTCTCTTAATAAATGTGGTAGAAAAGTAAGACCATTTCTTCCAAAAACTGTATGATTGCCATGACAATGCGTATGAATATACAGAGATATACAAATACATATCTTATTTCGATAAATCACACCATTTTTGGATGGATATGAAAAACACCACCATGCTAAGTTTTGTTCAGTTGCAATTTTTGGCAGATTCAAATGAATAAAATTGCCAAATTTGGAACTATTCATTCAATTGATAGTCATGATGTAGCGATAAGACAAACATAATCTTATTTTGGGGAATGAAAGCCTCAAGGATGGAAGTCAAATCACTCCCTAATACCGGAGAATGATAATTTCTATATATTTATATGATATACATACATATTTTGCTCATATCACTGCTTTATGGATGACTAAGTCTCTCCTCTCCTCTTTGGGCCTGCCTTGTCCCGTTCTGCTCTCTTCAGGCTGATTAAAGTCCTTGTGCGATCGACAGTCAGTCAGTCAGTTGTTGCTATTGTAGTTGTTGTTGTTTTAGTCATTGCCATCAGTTTTCTATTAAAATTATTTTTCGCATTGTTTGGCATAAATCAAACAGGACATGGATAGACAAAACAGACAGACAGTAAGGATATTTCATGGCATTGTGCGCCCGCTTGGTTATGAGGGAAAGGCGCTTTATTTATTATAATAGCATTCCTTTTCCGAGCCCTTCTCCCCCTTCCTCAGTTTCACGCCTTAACCCACTGAAATGCTATTCATGCATACATTTCATTCAACTCGACGCTTTCTATTTTTCGTTGTGTCGCATTGTCCTTGCAAATGAAGGCACAGTGCCGCTGGCGGCTTTGCAGCTTCCTTGATGGCCAACGTGCTTCATTGTGTTCATCGGCCTGAAAACAACACACAGAAACAAGAAAAATCTGTAGATGAAGCTGGAGCTATAGATGAGTAGATGGAGCTGATGGAGCCAAAGCCTCCCTTGCGTTCAATAAACGCTTGCGGAGAGCGAGAGATTTTGAGCGACGTTTGAATATGCAACACTTTTTGTGGCCTACTTTTAGGCTGTCTGCCTCAGGAGCTAGCCTGTCATTTTAATGAACGCAGCTTTAATTAAAACAAGACCCCGAACAACAGCAGCAACAACAACAACAACTGCAAGTCGATGACAAGCGCTGACAAATTTAAGCTGCACTTTGCAATGGGAAACCAGCAGCAGCAGGTGGCCGGAAAATGCAGCCTGAAGTCACAGCGAAAGCCCTCAAGTGGTTAGTTAACTTGGCTTAATTCTAATTAACTACACTGCAGGCTGAAAATGGAGAAAATGTGTATGGAGACTCCTCTTAACCTACGAAGTTCAACAGCAGGAAAGTTGGCCTGGCGATGGGAAATTACCCGAGGGTAAAGTCGGGGCAACGTGACAAGGCTCAGCGGGTCGTGAGTGTCCAGAGTGAATTTGTAGACACGAGCTTCACTGTGAAATAACAAATATATGAGCAACGTGTCAGTGTTAGCACATTGGGCTCACGCAGCCATCACCTCAACTCTGCTTAATTTTTAGCCTGACTGCTCTTGCTCCAGCCATTTCCTTTTCTCTTTCTTTTGTTTCAACCGCCTGCCGAGTTCTAAAGTAAATTAAGATGCTTTTCCAAGAAGTAAAAGTCGTCGCTGTGCAAAACTTCAAAATGCCGACGCAAGCACATGTGAAATGCTCTGCATGTGTGTGTGTGAATACGAACTTTGTAATTGAGAAGTGTGCGAAATGGAAATGGCAAATAAAGTTGCTTCAGTGGGAGGCGGGAAACCTCCCAGGGTGCTGGGCAATCAAAATTGAATAAGTGAAAAAAAACATCCAAAGTTTGTAATCGTGAAAAAATTAACAGATTCTGTAGTTTGTTTTTACATACAAAAATGATCCCCATTTTGGACGCAATTTCTTCAAAAAGACTCCTTAATACGTTTGTAGAAAAGTAAATTATATTTTGCGCCGTATTATAGCATAGTATAACCAACCTATATCCGACAATCGAAAAGTCTCAACGAATGATATAAATAAAATGTTGAGGGAACATAACAGTCTATCACAACTTCCAAAACGAAATATTATTAAGAAAAAGAAATATTAAAAACAAGTAAGAAATAAAAAGAATAATAGAGTTTAACCAGATAGAGTTAACTTATATTTTTGAGAATCTTAAAGGGTGGCACAATTTCCTTGAGCGCCACAATTTGTAGAGCTCAGCACATTACAGCTCTATTACTGTCATTTTGATGCTTATAGACAATACAATAAACATATATAAACATATATTTTTGGATTTTGTTTTTGGTATTTTGTGCCCACAAGTAGATTTTGGTTAAAATATTGAAAAAGAAACATGTGAACTTGGCCTTATCCAACGACATCAGCACCCCAACAAATTGAAGACTATTTCGTAACATATTTCATGGATACTATTCCATCCTTAAATATTTGTTCAAGCCTTTCAATTAAAAAGGTATTTTTGCATTTTAATTGCCTGGCGATAAGATTTTAAGTCCCAAAGAAAAAAATACCTATACATATATATAAATGAAATACAAATGCACGCCAGACGGAAAACGATGCGATATAGATATGTATATGTACAGATATATCCATTGATATTTAATCCGCGCTGCCAACGACAACAGCAGTGGGAAGGGCAACAGGGAAACAACAACATTGTCCGCCAATTTTTGAGTTTTTATTTATGCTGGCTGGCATTTGCTGGCTTTGTTCTTATTTTCCAGATTTAAAAGCAACAACAGCAACAACAACAACAACAAGCATCCTGACTGACAAGCTGCGGTCCCTCACAGATTGCTGGCTGACAATTCATCAGAGGTGGACGCGGGCCACAGCCGGAGAAAAGGCGAATGCAAATGCAATAAGCTGCAGCGAAACGCACAATAAAGCCGTAGACAAAGCGCAGTCTAAGCCTCAGCAACTACAATAACAGCAACAAAAACAAAGCAAGGACTATAACAAAAGCTGAACTGGGTTTTTGGTAGTCGCCAGAATTGCTTTCTTGTACTTTGGACACACGTGCGCAGCGGCTGCGCCGGTGCCCGTGTCCTTGCCAGGCTCAGTGCTAGCCTCTGCCTCAGCCTCCGCTTCAGCACCAGCGGCGGTCACAATGAAGCTATCCAAACTGTCCAACCAGACAAACTCGCAGGATCCGCAGGCGGTTAACTCGCGCATCTTTGTGGGCAATCTGAATACGTTTCAATGCTCCAAAACGGATGTGGAACGCATGTTTCAAATCTATGGCCGGCTGGCAGGTAACGACAATCCTTTGCCTTTGATTGTGTCATGTGTGTCATGTTCTCGTCCCTTTTGCAGGCATATCCATGCACAAGGGCTATGCCTTTGTGCAGTTCACCAACCCCTTCGATGCCCGCAATGCCTGCCACGGCGAGGATGGCAAGACGGTGCTCAGCCAGACGTTAGGTGAGTTTATGCGAAGCTGGGGAAGCGGGAAGTTGAGAATATATATGCTTTGGGGTCTGTTTTGGTTTTAAATTGCTTAAGAAAAGTGATGATTCTGATGGAAAAGTGAAAATGGAAAATGGAAAATGTAAATTTTCAAAAGTTTGCACCAGATTCGCTTTGAACCAGAGACCTTCTCTTCTCTCTATTTCAGCGAGCTTTCTAGATGTTAATGTTTTTATTTAGCAAGCTCGAGGTCAAGTGAGTGAGGATACGCCGATGTAGTTATATCGCTTAGTGAGTAAATGAAAGAGAGAGCTAAATAAAAAACATCTGAAAAAGAAGACTTTCAACATTTGGCGATCCTTGTTTAAATGGTAAACATTCCAAATATATCAACTGCCCCTATTTACCTAAGACCAAGAGGATTTTCTAAGGTCCCTCAATTAAAGTTTTTCAAAATACTCCTGAAAATTGCCAAAACTCACTTTGCATATGCATACAATTTCTTGGCCAAGTGTTAAGTTCTTACGACTTGCATGTTAACATTCCGGACCTTAACCCTCGCCCAGTTGGCCGACAGAATAGCGCTTGTCAGCGTCAGCGTCAGGCGTCAGGTTAATGGCCTCCCGCGCCCCGGAAGCTCTGGCACTAAAATCGAACAAACGCGCGAAAAACAGCCAACAGCAGTCCTCAGCCATACGGATGTTGAAGCCAAAGTAAGTGCATTGAGAGAAATAGAAATAGCCAAATATTTGCAAGATATAAAATTTGGAAAATATAAAGGAGATCTTTCATATTCTCTCCTTACAACCATCACAAAGGGAGTCTGCTAGAATTTATAATGCGAAAGCGTGCTACGCCTGGACAAGTCCAAACAAAATTTCATAGCAGTTTCCCAGCAAATTACAAAAAACAGATTAGAGCGTGATCCATGTACAGTTTAGATGAATGACCTAGAAAAGTGTGTGTCTAATTGTAAATAGAAAATATATAGAAGAGGGCTCAATGCTCCCAAACGTATACAATGAAGATTTCTTTTGAATTCCTGAATTCCACTTGCTCTGCTTTTTTTACAGTGCAACAATATAAATAGTAATGAAGCAATGCAAGTAGCCTCTTGGCGTCTCCACCGCTCAGCTGGCATGTGTAGTGGCCATATCTTAGGTGGCTTGGGGGTTACGTCAAAGGCAACCGCCTCTACGGCAACGCCATCATTGTACTGTACTCATCGTCATCGTCTGCGTATTTTGTGGAACGGCGGAAGTCGTTGTCGCTGCAGGCCGCAAACTTAAAGTGCCGCCGACATAAATCTTGCTGCGATACTTTTAATGAAATTTCAATGTTCTGCGCCTGTCTGTCTGTCTGTGTGTCCGTGTGTCTCTACCTTACGTACCTGTGCTGTCAGTCGCCTGTTTGTCGATTTCATTTAAGCGCTTAATGAAATTTTGCAGTCAGTTGCAGCTGCAGACAGACGTAACCCATGCTTGAATCCGAACTCGGCGGAGTTTCTTTGGGAATGCATGCGTCTAGTGTGAAGGAACAACTTTATGCACTTAGTGCACTATGTCAGCATCTGGCATCTGACGAGCTGATGATGACACTCTTGATGATGATGACACACATACACACGGCTGCGAATGCGTTCGCTGCTGACTGACTTCATATATAGTCATATTCATACGCCCCGTTGGCATGCAATGAAAAATTTACAATGCTCATAAAACGAATTTCTCCGCTTTTGGCTTCCTCCCGCTTTTTTGCGCTTATGCAAATGCTGAATGCTAATTCCGCTGATTAGGAAAAGGGAAGCAGCATTAGCAATGGAACAACAACTTGGTCTTCTCTGCATTTGAGTATCCACCGCCATCGTCTCTTCTGTGGTAATGGTAATATTTCATTGCTACGCGCCATTGACTTTTAAGCTGAAGCGAAATGCGGCCAAGCCAAAGCTAAAGCGATTTCCAAATGGACTGGGAAGTGGGTTAGCTGCCGTTGCCGTTGCCTTCATACTTGTGGAAATCCTTCTTATGCTTTTATCCTTAATCTTAATTATACTCGTCGTACTCTCCTCTGTCGGCCAGCCGATGGCCGAGTCAGACAAAGACGTAGCGAAGAGGGTGCAGCAACGAAAAAAAAAAAGAACAGCAGGCAGCCAAAGTCAAAAAATAGCATGCCACCCATTTCGACTCCTGCCTCCAATTTGTAGTTATAGCAACGCCCCATGCCAATGTCCCCACCTACGACTGTGGCTTGTCTGTGTGATGGGCGGCGTGCAATGCCTTTTGGCCAACCCGCGGCGCACAGCAG
This sequence comes from Hirtodrosophila duncani, assembly GCA_037043425.1. Lineage (NCBI taxonomy): Eukaryota > Metazoa > Arthropoda > Insecta > Diptera > Drosophilidae > Hirtodrosophila > Hirtodrosophila duncani. The sequence continues at coordinate 2,044,215 of JBAMBM010000793.1, read as the reverse complement.
TCGCACTTCAAAACTTTGTCATGAATTATGATGAACGAGCGTGAGAGGGCTCTGAAATTTTTGAATCACGCCCGCCCTCACCTTTCCTTTTACTGGCTCGCCCAAAAAACCAAAAAAAAGAACAGAAACGCGACCTCTTGTCGCACCCTTTTCATTGAAATATGAAAAATGAAATTTTCGATATGATATGATGTCCTCCTACGGGGTCTGCCATAGCAATTGTCGGTTCAGAAAAGCGAAAGTTGAATGTTTCAGGGAAGGCATTTAAATTTATTGAAAATGTTTGCGCTATATGTTTACAGTTAAGCTATATACTGACTATGATGATGGAGTTTCAAAAACTATCACTTTTAATATGGAATTTGGGAAATTTTCTTGAATCTTAGATCCGGACTAACTTTAAATTCAGTTTATAATATATAAAAACTATCTTAAGTAATTATTCAAACAATTAGGTGTCAGCTGTAAAGTCAGCTATGAAATGTCTTCAGAAAAACACTATATATATATTTATATGTGTAATTTTCCCAACTGAAATGACGCAAAAATCGCTGATTCAATTTATTTAGTCTTACATTTTAGATCTTCACTTTAATTTGCCCTATTATATTTATAGCCCTTTCAATCGTAGCGCATTTGTACTACGCGAACACCCAACATTATTATGCTTTGTTCAACATCCCTGTTAAGAATTTGCTTTTCCATTTCGCTGCAATTTTATTAAGATTAATGATTGCTCGCCGAGTTGTCAGCATTAATTATTTTAGCAAAATGCAGTCAAAGCCAGAAATCAACATAGACATTTACAGCAAAACGAGAGAGAGAGAGAGAGAGAGAGAGAGGGGGTGGTCGTCCACCCAGCTTTTCATTAGCATAATGAAAAATCAACAGCAAATAAAGGAAAATAAAAATATAAACTGGGAAAACACACACATAATGGACCCAAAAAACTGGGCATTGTCTCTGCTTGTTCAGCTTTGAGCCACTTCAAAGGCCAAGAGAGAGCTGGACCAAGGAGCAGCCTTTGTTTTGTGTGTGTTTTTCCGGTTCTCATTTTTTGACACAATGCAGATGGGCTTCTTCTATGGCGCTTGATTAACAGTGCTCCTTTATGTCCTTTTCTTTGCAGACGTCAACATGGTGGCCGAGCCTAAGGCGCATCAAATTGGCAGGAAACGCCAGAATGTTAGCAAAACAGGCAACGATTGGTAAGTGGCTAAGAGAGCTGAAAGGGGGAGAGCTGAAAGTAATTTTAAAAACCATTTGTTGACAAATATTTTAATTTAAACAAATTGGATTGGATTGCGAGGGTGCCTGAGTATTCTTGCGGACCATTTAAGGCAGCCATGTGGCGCTCATTTTGGACTTTATTTACATATCATTTAACAGCTTGGATTTTGGCCTGGCTAGCTTTGCTCTGGCCCGCCCCGTTTGAGCTTTCGCCCACAAATAAATAAATAAGTAAAGGAACAATTCATCTGGTTGGATGCATGGCATGGGTGTCCTTTTTGTTTCAACGCCTGCCTGGCATAAAATATTTGGCTGTCAACTCGCAGCCGATATATGTGTGTGTGAGTGTGGGTCTGTGTGTCTGGGTCAGTTGTGTGTGTGTGTGTGTGTGTGTGTGTGTGTTGGAGAGTTGCGTCAACACAGCCGAAAAAATGGTTCTGCGACTGACAGTTGCACTGTGTATGCTGTATGTATAATGTCCTGGCTGCTATTGTCCTGGCGCTGACATGTGTGCACTGTGTGTATGTCCTGGTCCTTAATGATGACTGAGCGACATTCCCATTCACAATTTATTTACTTTTGCCGTCTCCTAGAAGCCGACTTTGCACTCGTGTGGAAATATTTAATTCAAGCTTAATGATCCCGAAATGTTAAGGCTTTAAAAGACACAGACAGACATACAGTTGACTGGGACTTTGATTGTAATTAAAACGCAAACATGTCACGGCTGTCCAGACTGTACACCAGGTGGGCCTGCGCATTTGTCATTTAACGGCTGCTTCGCTTGCCATTCCCAGCCCGATCCACATCCACATTTACCGCACACAAACTGACCGAAAAAGCCGCAATTGTTATGCCACGCCCGCACGCACCTGGACGCCCACATCCGTGCAATGTCGCCCACAGCCAAAAACAGCCTCAATATTTGACCATAAATGTCTGGTGAGGGAAGCAAGTGGAGCCCACAGGCTAACCTATCCACGCAGCTATTGTGCTCACCTTGTTTGGCAGTCGTTCATTTGCCTTCCACTACATATCAATCAATCAGTGCACTATGGGATGGATAGTACAATTTTATGGAAAAAAAACTTTAACGAAACTTTATTTTTGGGTCCCTCTTGGCTTTGGTCATCGCATTAGTCGGACATTAGTCGGCTAACATTTTTGCACTACAAATTATCATTTCAGAAATTGTTAGTTCCGTTGCTTAGTGCAGACGCTTGAGAGTTTAAATGATAAAAGAGAGTGCGGTGCTAAGAGAAGGGGAGTTGATTGAGTCCCCCTAATATAGTTGCCAAAGCGGCAATTGTGTAAGCCAAAGGGCAAATATTGACAGACTGACTAACAGGTAATGTCCTTAGCTACTAGTGATACGACAACAGTTGGTTTGCTGTCCATTTTTTCGTTGCCTACTTTCAGGCTTTGCCCGCTTTGACACTACAATTACAAGCCAAACATTTGCTAATGATGTGTAAACACTGTAAGCTGCTCTCTTTCTCTATGTGTGTCTTTGCAGGGACTACTTCTACGACAGCTACTGCTCCTCAGCTTTGCTCCGGGGTGGTGGAGTTGCCGTTGGCGGTTGCGTTTCAAACGGTGTGCGTGCCAAGAAGCGGAAGCGTCTTATGACCAACGGCAATGGCAGTCTGACAGTGGCAGTTCAGCAGCAGCAACAGCAACAACAACAACACGCTGTGGCAGCCGCGGCTGCTGCTGCTGCACACCATCACCAACAGCAGCAGCAGCAACATCATCATCAGCAGCAGCATCATCATCATCAACAGCAAGTGGCCGCCGTTGCCATGGCGGCCATGGCCAATTTGTTGCCACAGCAGCAACTTTTGCTGCATCAGCAGAATCTTCTATCGAACGCTGCCACGGCCGCGGCGGTGGCCACCACAGCAGCAGCCTCTACTGGGCCACCCGGCACAGCAGCAGCTCTCCACTGGTCACAGTTCAAACAAGAGCAACAACAGCAACAGCAACAGCAGCAACAACAACAGTTTGCGGGCTTTCAGCTGAAGAGCCAGCTGGCTGGACAACAGCATCAGCATCAGCAGCAACAGCAACAGTCAACGACATCGCCGCAGAATGCAAAGTCAGCAATAATTGCTAATCAAACAGCGCTAGTGGAGCAGTATGGAACAGCAGCAGGAGCTGGAATTTCAGTGGGAGCCAGTGCCTTTGCTCAGCAGCAGTCGACACATCACCAACATCAACATCAGCATCAGCAGCAGCAGCAGCAGTTGGGTTGCCTGCTCCAGCCATTGACTTTGGCATTGTCCCCACAGCAACCGCAGCCACATCAGGCGACAACACCGCTGCAATTGCACAGCCAATTGATGCTGCAACAACAACAGCAACAGCTTACACAACAACAGCAACATCAACAACAGCAGCAGCAGCAGCAACAACAGCTTGCACAGGAGCAATTAAGTCTGCATCAACACTGGGGACCATTCAAAGTCTATAGTGAGTATATATACTGCAACTTGATTTCCTACTCATACATGGGCGGATCAAGGGGGTCAAAGTTGTAACAACAGATTAGAAAGAACTATAGCAACTACGGGAATTCAAAGGAATCATGTGATTATTGGTGGTGAATTGGTGTTATCGTTTCAGCCATTGGTGTGCACACACATACTATCACAACAATTCAAAGCTGAACATGTGAGAGTACAGGCAAACACGATGTTATGTGACGTTTCTGCCTAGCAGAAGTTGCATGAAATCAGCTCTTGCTTTCTATTTCTACACCTATTCATCTATTTATCATCGGTGGTGCTTGCTTAACCCACTGTAGCGTTCGTTGTTATCCTACCAGCTTCAAAGCTGACAGCTGTTGTGTTTTCCAGTGTGACCAGTTTTTTGTTTGTTTTCAAATTAACTTAGTAAATTTAGTCAAAAAATGACGCCGCCTGACGACGACAACAACAACGACGGTGACGACGACTCGTCCGAATCTTAGACAATGAGAAATGTGTCAACGTCAAGGACGTGGCACAGCTCAAAATTTCGTCATCCTGCTTATCGCCACACTGCAAGTTCAAGTTCCTAACGTCCAGGCCCAACAGCCTCAGCCCCAGACGCAAGCCGTTTCGCCCGCAGCCGTTGAATCCTTGCTTGAGCGGTCGCAGCTCCGATTGGCACCTGCCTACGTGAACGGCGTGCTCAGCTTGAAGGGGAGCCTGCTTTCCAACAGCGGCCTGCACTCCTCGAGGTCTTCCAGCTACGCGGACAACGTGGAAACGCAAGTGACAGGTCAATCTCAAGCCCAGTCTCAATTGCAAGGCAATCCCAAGCATCAGTTTCTTGCGTTGAATCCTGGTCGGGGCTTTGCCATGAAATGCGCGGCACAAGATGAGGCAGCTCAGCTGCTGGCCGTTCAGGATCGTGCCGAAGAGAAGCAACGTCAGCTGATGGCGCAACGTGATGAAGTTGCTAAGGCCTATAGGCCCTCAGCCAGGACCATGATAAATCTAAACTATGGCCGCCAGCTAGAGCAGGATAAGCTGGCGGAACAACAGCAGCAGGAGCAGCAGCAACAACGGGAGCAACAGCCCGACTTCCGGGATATGCACGAAGAAGTGGTTTCTGCTCCGTTTCCCTCATCAGCATCGAATTCTTATCAAGTTCAGGCACCGGAGTTTATGCAAAGTCAATCACCTCACTTGGCTACAAAAGGAGTCTCAATGTCGCAGCCGGCTTCTGCACAAGTTCACTTGCAACCACCGGCAGTGGCAGGACCTGTTCCCATGCAGTTTCCGGTGCCAGGTCAGCTGCAAACACCGGTCCAGTCATCGCAGCCCTTGGTTACTCAGCAGCAGCTGCCGCAGCAAGTTCCATCTGCGTCCACAGGGGTGGCAGCTTCACCTATTCTTTACGCTCCGTCGCTGGCCATGCAAACCGATCGCCAGGCCAATCGATATATACAGGAGTTTCCGCAGCACTTTCTCTTTCAGCCTCCCTTTCTGCCTTTGTCGGTGGCACAACAGCCACCCGTGGAAGCGGAGCATCAGCAACAACCACTAGCGCCTGCAGCTATACCTGCCCCTGCAGTATTGCAACCACAATCCCAACCACAGACGCAGCCCACCGCAGAGCAATTGCAGCTACTCCAGCAGCTCTCCGAATTCTTTGGACAGCGTCAGCAGCAGCAACCGCCGGCACAGATGCAAGGACAACCCATAAGCTATGTACAGATGGCTCAAACTATGCCACCTGGGGATCCGGATGAGGATTTAGAGTGTCCTGTGGAAACGGAGAAGCCTGAGGGTGGCTCAACATCACAAACCACAGAGAGGCCCGCATCAGCAACTCCGAGTGCTCCTCCGGTAGTGAAGACTACAAAGAAACCCAAGCCAAAGGTTACCACAGCATCCCCCAGTGAATCCGACTCCGTCACTGTCGATGTCGAGGCGGATAAAAATAAAGAAAAAGACAAAAGTAAGGATAAGGATAAGGATAAAGATAATAATAAGGATAAGGAAAAGGTGAAACCCGTAACCTCAACAACCACAAAGAAACCAACCACCAAGAAGCTGCCCTGCTGCACCAAACCGGCAAAGCATGAGCACTATGTGGAACTCAACTCCAATCCCGCCCGTCCCAGCAGGCATGTGATACAACCCGATCTGCGTATTGATGCCTTTACCACTTTGTTGCGCTATCGCAACGAAATGGGCGATCAAACGAATCCGGTTCGGCAGAGCCAGCAGGAACAGCAAGACCAGCTGGACCAGCGGAACCAGCAGGGACAGCAGCTGAAGGAGCCCCAAATGCAGAGACGATATTACAAGAGACGTCGGAAAGGCAAGAACAGAATCAAGGCAAGGGCTAGGTCAATGGCCAGAAGACAACGCCGGGTCGTTGACCGGAAGCACCTGCTCCAGGCCGAACTAAAGATCTGGCCCATCAAGATTGCACGTGCACATATTACCTAGATTTGCGTCGTTTTCTTCGTTTTCATTGAAATTTTCTTTAATTATATTTTGTATTTGAATTGATTAGAAAAGAAGGATCGATGTTAAAGCGAATGTTAAATAAAGGAGTTGTGATTCTCAAATATAGGTAAAACCGTCATTATGAACCACTTTTGAGGTTCTTGAGGAAAGTCTTAAGCTTAAAAATATATTAATTTGATTGTAATTGTAAACATTATAAATTATCTTGAATTTGTTAACAATTTAAAGTTTATTAAACTTTCCTGTTGTGTATCTTTGTGTATGTATGTGAATAGCAAGAGCAATATAGAGTCTTACTATGGCAACTCTATTGCAACTTATATGACAAATATAGCTGAAATTGTAATTTCCCTTTTGAATTAAGTGAACAATGAAGTTGAACAAGGCTTCGAAGCCTAAGCCGATGTTGAATGAGATTGAACCTTAAATTTAACTTTAACCCATACCCGAAGCCTGCAGCCCTGACTAAACTCAACCGAATCATATTAAGTTAGATCTTTATTCATCCCTATTCCCATTGCCTTCTCAAGATACAATCTTCATAAATATTGTAATTACATTTCGCCTACAATTCATTCGCCATATCATAACTGCACACATCCTCACGTATATGACTTTCTCAGAACCCCCCCGGTACACTCTTTTGTTTTGCAGGCAATCCGGACACATTAATCTGCGGCAATTGTCGGGAATGCTTTGGCGAGCTGTCTGAGTTATTGGACCACAAGAAAAGTTATTGCAAGCTGAGGTTCACATGCAAGTGCCAGGATGTGGCCTTTGCAGCAAGTGCAAGTAAGGAACCATTTTTTAGGAGTGGGTGTGGCTACGCTTGAGCTGCGCCTGTGTCTGCCAGCAATTAATTTATGATTGTTAAACACTTTTTGCCCCAGCAATACAAGAAGGAGTGTTTGTCTAAGGCGGGAGCAGAGTAACGAGCAGGAGCAGGAGCAGGAGGCATCCTTTTGTTGCAAGTCAGCAACATCTGGTTGTCTATCTGTTTGCTGCATGTCCTGTCTGCCAGAGGCCTCCAGCTGCTACAAATGCATTTAAAATTGAGTTATTTATGCTCAGGCTTTGTCTTGCCTTTGCCTAGCTGCCAACGCCTTGCTACCCCACTCGTCTCCCCCTATGTCCTTGTTGAAATTGCAACTTAAATAACTAATTAATTCTCGCATGTTCCGCCGCTTGGACAGAAATGCCACCGACGAGCGCCAAATTGCTTTGCGCCGTTTGCAAGGATGCATTCACCAATCCCTGGGACTTGATGGTGCACGCACAGGCCGCACACATGGTTAACATTTACGAGCTGGGCGATGAGGCCGCCACTGCCAACGCTGCCAACAACAATAGCAATAGTAACAACAATAACAACGTTGCCCCAGGCAATGACAATGGCAGTGGCAATGCCAATGCAATAGCCACCAATGGTTATGGAGTGGGAGCTAATGTGGCTCCGGCTGTTGGTCCTGTGACTGCTTCGGTTGCTGCTGAAGAGGCAGTAGCCATAGCAAAACTGTTGCCAGCATCATCAGCCACATCAGCAGGAACACTTAACACGGAGCCGAATAACAATAACAAAATTAGCAACAACAGTAATGGTCAAATGTCGCCATCGCCCTCAAGCTCACCCATAGTCACAACGACAGCAGGAGCAGGAGCAGGAGCAGCTACAATGGCAAACGGAGTTGGCAACGGTGTTGGTGTTGTGGCCTCCTCCTCCAACGATTGCCATGATGCCGAAATGGAGACCCACTCGCCCTGCTTGGACATCAAATTTGGCCTTTGTTCAAGCCCTAAGGAGGTGAGTGAAGAGAGAGAAAGAGGTTCAAATTAGAATCTCATTATTTAGAGTTGTTTAAATTCCAAATTTCAAGATTCAGGATCATAACAAACTTTTACTTAATTAAAGCTTCAAAATCGTAAAATAAAATTATATATTATTTTCTTTATTCTTCTTCAACAGGAACAGCAGCGCGATGATATTTCCCTAGATGGACGCCTGTCTAGTAACTCACAAACTCATCACTCGGATGATCTGAATGTGAACATCAAGCTGCTAAACGGTTCGGTTTCCTCGCGTGGCAGTTCACCCGGCTTGGAGGCCGATGAACCGCCGGCTACACGCGCCTGCATTGTGCGTACCCTGAGCATTGTGAGTACCAAGAATTTGAGATAATTTAAGATCAGGACATGACATAATAACAATGGATATTGGCATGCAACAACAGTATTAGGCAGTGTGACCAGATTAGTACGCGTGCCAACCAGCTTTTGTCAAACAGCATTGGAAATATTCCAAAGAGTTCAAATCATGTTAAATGGAAGATGTGGCCGCCTTAATAACCTACTCACAAGCAAGATGTGAAAACAGCAAGCTATTTTACACCTGCTGAAAGCATTTCAATCACTTTACTACATAAACCAAATCCTTTGTTTCCTTCCTAATATTGTCATTATTCCATTTCAGGAGGCAACTGGGGCAACGGGTACACCCACAGCAAATGCCTTGAGTCTGATGTCCAATGGCCTGAGTTTGGCATTGGCACCGCAATAAGCCAACTTCAATAGCAACCGCATACAAACTCTATAATCAAAATTGCGACGCCAGAGAATGTTGCATAAGATAGAATTAGGTATAATGCCACTGGTGGTTCTGGTGGTTCAGGTGGTGCATGAGCAATATTCTAAATATTGCCATCCGATTTGTTTGCCGTCATGTGTATTGAGAATGAGCCGAACTCTGACAATGTTAACCAATACAAGTGCAATTTCTTCAGTATTTTTGTACTAGACTAACACACACACACACACATACACACACATAGTTTTTGGGGGCAACAAAAATAATTGAATTACTGCAAAAAAAACATATCATTTTAAATTAGCACTAAACATAGATGTAACTGTCGTAGATATAACTAAATAAACTGAATAATTGTATATTATAGATGTGGACATATTTATTTTGCATATTCAAATCAAGAATTTGTTGGTATTTTTATTATTATTTTGGTTTCAAACTGCATATGTGAACGTATAGGTAAAAGGATAAACAAAAAGTATTTAAATAACAAAAGAATCAGCTTAAACTGTCACATAAGTAATTGTGTATGTTTGGTATTAACAGAACAACAGCATTATTTTGGACAAATGAGCTTTGTATATATACGTATATATCTGAAATAGAAACTGAATTGTCAAAGCGAGTATCTAAATTTATATTTTATATATAAATATATACTTAAATAATTTAATTAACATTTAACAAGCCAATATAAATTATTCAAAATACGTACAATATCAAAGTGTAGCATATAGTAATAATCGAATCTTAACATTAACAAAAGCAAAGGGTGTTTCAAAAACAATACAATACGATTATATGGCAAATCTCTGAAATTGTAACCGCAAAATGCATATTTGATGAACGCTTAAAGGGAAAGCTATTATTAACTTACTAACGCATTAATATCTAATTAAAGTTAAAACAATATATCTAATATGTAATGGTAGCGATGTAAATAGTTTATAGGCCATAACTATATATAGTGTATGTATGTGTATGTAGTATATGTACTCACTAACACCAACAAGCAGCTAAAATTTGTAAACAGTAACAACATTCAATTCAATGTCCTCCAGTTAAACGCATGTATTGTATAAAACAAAACAAAAATTGTATGAAAAATTAAATAAAAATGAAATATTTAACAAGGTGTCGATTTGTTTTTGTTTGTTTTACTTAGGGATTTTAAGCAATTATTATTTTCGAGCAGGATTGCCAGGCATAGCCCCGGGAGTTGCACAATTGATTGCCATTCCTTTCCGAAATTGTAATGATATTCATACTATAAGAAATATCATGTCTTCATACAATTCCTGGGCGGGCTTTAAATACTAATTTAAAACTTAAAACTTATAACAAGAGATGAAATATACCCGAACCTTATATACCCTTGCAGAACTATAAAAAGGAAAGAAAACTAATTAGTCTAAAATATATGTTCTTCAGCTGTAGCAATAGGCAGCGAGTCAAGCTTCTTTCTAATACAATACATACAATACATTCGCATTCAAAGAAATGTGCTTGTATGTAAGTGAGGGAGGCAGAACACAGAGCTAGCATACATATCGCTGCTTGGCTTGCAAATACAATTTTGTTAGCGCCATCTATTGTACAAAGATGTCATATATATGTCTTTATATGGTAGCTATATATATTATAGTGGTGCGATCTTGACGATTTTTACATATGAGCAGCTTACAGCAAAAAGAAGCCTACTGAGAGATTAGTTTGCATAGAAACAGACGAACAGACGGACATGGCTACATCGACTCGGCTTTTCAATGTGATCAACAATATATATACATACTTAAAGGGGTCGAAGATGCTTCCTGCTATGCGTTACATATATCGCGACAAAATTATAATACCCTCTGCAAGGGTATAAAAACTATCTCGCTGATTTGTAAATATAGAACAACGCCTTCGTTAGCTTCCCTACGGCAACCTCTTTAATTGTCACTGTTGCACCCTCCGTAGAGGTTTCTGCGGTGGGTTGGCTATCAGGTCAGCGAGCTACCTCCTCTTTAGACGATTGACCGCGAATGGATAAGGTTTTGCGCATGTCTATTGGTATGATTTTTTAGTTGGTTATTGTATCGGCTGCAGTAGAAGTAAAGCTGCTCATCGACCGGTATCAGCTTTAGATTCCTGTGTAATCCAGTAATTATTCTCATGGCTTGGTGTTGGAGCCTTTGGATTTGCGGTTTGCGTTCGTCGGCGTACCCCGAATCTACATTCTGTATGGCCATATGGGTGCTATTATTGTGGATGCGATAGTGCGCTTGTTTGGCAATGGTAGTCTGTTTCTACTGGAAAAAAGGCAGTTCAATTTCATTCATCTTGTTGAGGCACTCCTCCACCTTTGCTTGTATATGAGCTTTAAGGGTTAGTCTTGTATACAGAGTAAGGGCCTGGTATGCAGCCTGAGTTGGCTGCTCTAGAGGAGTGCCGCGGATCAGTGGATGCATGAGAGTAGCAAAGTATATTATAGTGTTAAGCCATATATTATATAATTATATATATGTTTAGGATCTTAATATAGAGGAATGCTCGCTATTTCAGATAATGCAAGTGCAAAATTTGCCAATGAGTTCTAGATGGCCAAAATCAGAAAATAATATCCAGAAATTTGATACACTGCCAAACTGTGCAATAAAAGCTGCCCGATCAACAAAATAAAATATCCGTGAGGTGATTTTAACCAAGTTACTTATGACCAAGACTTCCAACTGTAGCGTCTCTGATTATTCGCTCTGACCCCTGAAATCCACCACATTTTGGTGAGCCTGAACTAAACCTCAGTTAGTTAAAATATTTAGCCGAAAATGCATACTCGAGATGGTGGGACTGGCAGTCTTAGTTATAACCTTAGCTCTTACCTTAGGTCATCAATATAAAACAGAATTAAACTATAGAAAAAGTGAAAGCTTAACTAGTTTCTCCTCAATTTTCGCTTGGTAATTTCAACTCCTTGTCGCTGCGTAAACTTTAACAACTTCTTACTGTCGCTGACTCATTAGAAATTCTATTTTGGAGCTCATTAAAATAAATGATGATCAACCGTGCTGCACACGAAACGCGACGAAACGATGCAGAGCGTGTAAATGTTTACAGCGCCAGGACAACAGCAGCAACAACAATAACGACAAGGACAAAGAGCTACACACAGTGTTGTGTTATGCTGAAAGCAAAGCACACAATAATGAAAAGCGCTAACAGAAAAGAAGGGAAGGGAGCGGCAAACAGGTCTCCACAAAATTTAGACACAATGCCCAAAATGCAGTTAACTTTATTAAAATGCGCCAACGAGCATGGCCACGTTGTTGTGTCCTTGCCGCTGGCCATGACGGCATGGAGCCAGTCATTTTTATTGTGGCCTGAACTGGTTTGGTCTGGTCGGGTTTGTCCTGGCCTCGCCTGGCCTGGCTTTCACCGACATTGTCTGCATTTACCGGCCGTTTCGAGGTCGAGCTAAGCGCCTGCGGCAACGGATTTAAAATGTATAAGCAAAAGGCCAAACAACAGGAAAGCTGCACCAACAGCAGGAGCAGCAGGAACAGCAGGAAGAGCAGGATGAGGTTTTCAATTTGGCCAACACTTTACCTTAACACCTAGAAAAACTGGACACCTGAAACACTTGCTGTTGTTTTTCGCTTCTGTTCCTGAGAATGTTTCTCCCACGGCTGGGCTTGCCACAACCTTAAAGTGCGCAGCAGCTAATTATACACTCAGAAAAATTCATTTTAACAAGAGTAAGAAAATGTAAGAATTAAAAATTAAATACATTTGCATATTAAGGACACTCCTTTCGAAGCCCGAGTTAATATGAACGTATGAGATAGATACATATTTTGTGTCCGGTTAAGAAAGATCACTAGAAAACTGAACATTTTACACACATTTGAAACTATGGCATAGGTAAATACTGAGTGGTTTTTTGAAGATTCGATCCGGAAATGCATATACAATAGATTCTCTTTGCAAGAATATGAACAAAAGTGAAAATAAATATCGATGTGTGCATAAAATCATGAAATTTGAGAACAAACAAAGACTATCTACATATACAAGCTTCTTCTGCTCAGCGATTTGTTTATGGTAATTTTTTGAGAGTGTAGTATGTCTTGCCTCACCCAGTGCAGTCGAGCAAAGGTAACATTTAGTTGACAATTACGTATGACCAGCGACTCCATTGAGACCTTGCCCAGCCATCCAGCCAGCCTCGCTAAGCCAAATGAAGTAATTGAAACCGCACCGAAAATGAAAACTAGCTCAGGCTAATTATGCATTTCCAACGTACGAGTACACATTCCGTGTTGCGTGCCCTTTGGGTGGATGCGTGCTCTCAGAGGTGTAATACACAGTTGACCCAAAGGGGCACGCCCTGTCAGCCACTCTATCATCCATCCAGCCAGTGCAGTAAGCTGGCTATAAAAGCCGATGCCGAGACGGGCGCACAGCGTACTAAGTCAGCGTAGTTCAAGCCCGCCGGATCCTGCCAGCCGTAGCCAAATGTCGTCGAACAGCACACAACCACAGACGCCAACAAAGCCACCGCCCAGCTCTGGCTCCATTCAATGGAAGCGTGCAGCTTTGATGGCTAAAACAGCCACAGCTTATAAGGAGACCATTGAGGATGACAGCGAAGAGGAGGTGGACACCAAGCAGCAGATCAAATATGGCAGTGGCTTCCAGGCCGCCAAGGCCATCATCCATGAGTATTGCGACTACACGACCATCCATGGCATACGCTACCTAGGCGAGAAGAAGCGACCACTGTTGGAGCGCCTCTTCTGGGTCAGCGTGCTGCTGCTCTCCATTTTCACATGCATCAAGCTGACACTCAATATCTGGGATAAGTGGAATAACAATCCGGTTATTGTGAGTTTCGCCGAAAAGTCGACGCCTGTGTGGCAAATACCCTTTCCAGCTGTCACTGTCTGCTCGGAGACGAAGTCGCGTCAGACGGCATTCAACTATACGCAGTTTTACCATCAGCTGCGCGACTACGCTGCAAATGTAAGCGGCGTTATCGATCTCACGGACAAGCAGTGAGTATGATCACGGATAACGAATTCACAATTGACTTGAACTAAGAATTAATCTTACTTGTTTTGGGAATACAAAAGTATACAAATTCTACATACAATGCAACATCTTCTGTGTACAAAAATTCCATATCTTTGCCTAACAATCTTACAGAAAGTCAACCTATGGCGCCGTCACCCAAGTATGCGATGCCCACTTGCACGACATTACCTTCGGCCACAAGATCAAGAAGGGCATTGAGATAATCGACGAGCTGAGCGAAGTGACGCCACGTTTCGACGAGACCTATTTGGATTGTAAGTGGCGTAATAATCCGATCAAATGCAATGACATCTTCCATAAATTTGTGACCGAAGAGGGCGTCTGTTATAGCTTCAATTCGCTGAGTCCCGCGGAGATCTACCGCGCTGAGGGGTATGATGTAATATACACTACGTCACGGACGTAGTTAGCACCTTTTATATACTTCCAGCATCATACCCGACTTTATATTCCGCGAAGAGAATCGCCTGTCAACGGACTGGAATGTGGAGGATGGTTACAGTGCCAGTGCTGATGTGGAGACTTATCCGAATCGTGTGCTGGGTCCTGGCGCCAAGGCGGGTCTGTACTTGTTCATGGGCGGCGTGGAGTTGGACTTTGATGACATTTGTCGGGGTCCCGTTCAGGGTTTCAAAGTGCGTTTAGGGTGCACTCACATCTACTCCTAGCCACATTTTACTCAGTTTCTCTTTTAGATTTTGCTCCATACGCCAGGTGATGTGGCTCAGGTGTCAAAGCAATACTTTCGCATACCCTTTGATCAGGAGGTGCTCATATCCATACGGCCAAAGATCATCACCACCTCGGATGGCCTGAAGCACTACGAGCCGCACCGACGACAGTGTTACTTCCAGAAGGAGCGGGATTTGCGCTACTTCAACATCTACTCCCAGAGCAACTGTGAGCTGGAGTGTCTGGCCAACTTTACACTGAGCAAGTGCGGCTGTGTGAAGTTCTCCATGCCCCGAAATCTGAATATGCCTGTATGTGGAACAGACAGCCTGAAGTGTTACAATGAGGCCGAGGATTTGCTGCTGCTCAAAGAATTCAATCAGGGTCTGGCCTCGGCCGGGGAGAGCACGCGTGGACACACCGACTGCAATTGTCTACCCTCATGCACTTCTATTGCCTATGAGGCGGAGATCTCCCAGGCTGATTTCGATTATAAGACGGTTGCGAATAGGGACAAAATCGATCTAGATGACGCAGAGGAGGCCAAACGGGAGGGGTAGGCAGATTAACCTTTTATATTGTATTTTATCTCTTCTATTTCTCTCTCTTTGGATTTACAGCATGAAAATGTCACGCGTTTCGATCTTCTTTAAGGAGGCCCAATTTCTGACCTCACGCCGCTCAGAACTTTATGGCACCACCGACTTTCTGGCCAACTGTGGCGGCCTCTTGGGTCTCTTCATGGGCGTCTCAGCTTTGAGTATTGTGGAGCTGGTCTACTTCTGCACAGTGCGTCTGATTTCCAATCTGCGTATGCGTCGCAAGACACGCAAACAGGAGCTACTGCATGCCCCTCACAAGGAGGCCTAAACTCTGGTTGGGAGCTCAGGAAGAGATAACCCCTGTGTTTGTGCAGCGTTAAATGTTAAATCGGCAAACAATGAAAATAAACTTGTATTCAGCACCCAGACAAAGAGCAAATGAAGAAAGTGGTCTGCAAGTGAGGCTGGGGGGAAGAGGAATTGTACTTGCAATTGAAGTTGAAGTAGATGTTGAAGTCTCATGTGAGCTCGTCATCGTCATCATCTTCAAAGCAGATCATAGTTGATAGCGCCCGCATGTTGTGGCTTGCCAATGACAAAGTGTGTGTGTTCCTCTGTGTGCATTTGAAATGGAATCAATTATTTTATTGTGTGATTTGCTATTGCCATTCAATTCGATTTCAAAAGTCAACAGACGAGGACGACCAAGTCGATGCTGCAGCTAAAGCTAAAGTCGAAGCAGACTCAACTCTCGCCTTGTGCCTAGCCGCATCTCATATGTTATGCAAGGCCGAACCTTTGAATTTGATTTGCCTGCGAGGATTGTCTAGGCAGATGTGGGTACACTTGGAACAAAAACCCTCAGATGGAATTAAGAGATTTGCAATGCATTGTTGGGTGCTCAGATTAAAGTTTAAGGGAGCGGCAGTCCAAGGAAGACACATCCATGAGAATTCCACACGATTTTTTTTAGGAAGAAAAGGGGCCTGCAATGAGAGACAGAGGTGTTGTCCTTGCTAAACAGATTGATCATCTTACCCAGGATTGCCCGGTCATGCTTTTGAAGAATGAAGCTCTGGAAACAGTAGTCCTCTATGGAAATAGCCTTTCCCTTACTTTTCCCTATCATCCTGCCCAAACTCTTGTTTGTATATCGTCTCTGTGTGTTATCTCCATATCTTTTACTTATCTCAATTGTTTCTTTTCTATCACTTTGCTTTCTATGCTCTCTCTTTTAGTTTCTCCATGACTTCTCTTTGTCTTCCCACTACTTTTGATGAAGCTGAAGCTATAAGTGACTCCGCTGTTTCTTGAACTACTTGTTGTGCAGTTTTAAGCTTAGGACACAATTCCAACAGTTAATATTTGTTTTTCTTAGTGTATCCAGCTACCTTTGGCTAGACAAATATTGCAGTAGTCAGCTCATTGGCAGCATCTCATTGGTTGCATCTCCTCTCTTCTCTATCTCTATCTTTCGAGCCCTCAAGTATTCCAATGATTGTGTGCCTGCGTGTGCTTTGACTCTAATGGAAATCCAATTGAATTAAGTTAATTATGTTGGCAAATATTTAAACAATAGCAGCAATTTATGCACAAACACGCACACACACATACATACAGACACAGAGAGAGTTGCAACTGCATCTCTGTATGTGTGTAGGCTCGCTTTAAAATGTGCTGCGATATCCATAAAGTTGTCATTTAGTTTAATTCAATTTACATTCAGTAGAAAAAGTTGCGCGACTCGCAAATAACGTTAAAATTATGAAAACATGCAACACACGGAACAACAGTTGTGCAACAGTTGTGGCAAGTTGTGGTACGTGCCGGCAGGCAGCTATTGAAATATACATGAGACGCGGCGTGGCGTGGCGTGGCGTGGAGTTCATTATGGGGCAACAAGTGTCGAAATGTGTCGAAATATGGCAAATAAAGTTGACACATTTGCATACCTAATAAAATTTTCATGCCACATATGTGTTTGTTTGTGTGCGTGTGTTGGGAAAAGTGCAGTCGCAGTCGCAGCCGCAGCAGGCATGAAATTGTCGCCGTGTGTGTGCACTTTGGCACTTTTCCACTTTACCACATCAGGGCTGCCATTGGCACAGCTCGTGCCAGCCAATGTGATGCACATAGGACGCATGTACGATCCATGCACGAGAAGTATGAAGTATAAAAAATGAATTTATGACAATTTTATATTGATGGCTGACAAAAGTAAGTATGTCGCGTGTGCTTTATATTGATTACACTTTGCATAAACCAACAACAACCTACGTGGGGTGACCTAAAAGTTATGAAACCAACAAATCCCCTTACACGAATCAACAAAATTGTATAAAACTTGCCAGTAAATAAAGAATGAAAAATTAAAAACCAGGCAAAAGCTGGCAAAGGAATAAGATCTCACAAATTCCATTTAGAGTTTAGAAGGTTAAAATCAAAGTCAAAATTGCAAGGCCTACTACAGTGTGATTTTTTGTGCTACTCTTTGAGCCACACTCGCTTCGAGCAGTGTTGTCTGTTGGTTATATATTGTCTCTGTGCAGATTCCCTTTTTGTCCTCTCTCTGCCATTTCTTTGTATTGCAGACGCTCTTAATGTAACAACGGCTATTAAGCAGCACTAAAAGCATCAACTTGACGAGACACAATTCCCCTCGCTTCTCCGCAGATTCGCCTTCTCCCGACGACTGTAATCAATTTGCAAGTAATTTCTGCATGGCTCCAACAAATAACATGACATCTGACATCTGAACATTGGACAACGGGAAAAGTACCTCTGGCCAACTCCATAACAATATCAATAAAAGGAAGTTTTTGTTGCACAAAATGAAAATATTGCAATTAAAGTTTTGCAACAGAGCGCGGCAACTTTTAAAACCTTCAGCTGTCCGCAGTAGACACTGGCAGACGTCAGCGGCAACAACAACAATAACACTGTAATGCATAGCAACAACAATAACAATATGAAGCAATCGAGTAGCGTCTCGTTTAGGCTTTAGATTCATTTGCTTGGGGCAAGGCTTTAAATTTCCGGTTTCCGGTTTTTAGCTTTGCGGGAAAAGTCAACGCCGTCGTGTTTGTTTGCATTTATGTCGGTTTTCTGAGCAACATTTTGCGGCATGCAGCCCAGCGTGTGGCACGCAGACACGACTTCGAATCACGAGGCAGAGGCAGCCGCCTGTCATGTCAAGTGGCAGGCAAACTGTTTAGATGATTGCCTTACCTCAGTTTCTGCCCCTACCTGTAGCAGCAGGTGCAGGTTGCACAGGCTCTGCTTTGAATCAGCGGAAATGACTTGAAAGCGAATGCTATTGCGAGTACCCCTCTCCCCCTCCCCAAAGTCTTGCTCAACAGAACTCTATTCAGCCGTCACTCGTCACACGCGGCGTATGTGGAATTTCGCACTCGATTGCCTGCCAGCAGCCCAAAGCCTTTGCTGTTTGAAGCAAAGTTTTGTGTAACACGATTAGCGGTTTGGGTTTTGTTTGCTGTTACTGTTGTTGTTGTTTTGTTTTTATTGTTGTTGTTGAGTCTGACTCCGACTTGAAAGTCGTTTACATATGAAATAGAAGACAGAGACTCATCTAGAGGTGTGCATCATAGGCATCAAAAGGCTGGTACAATCCCAAAGATTTGGTGTTCGTGTTTTGGAATAGGGACCAAAAAGATACTAAAGGATATCGAACAGAGCTGCTTAACAGTAAAAATACTAAATTCATATATTATTTACTTAACTGCTTTGCAAACCATTGTTCGGAGAGGTTTAACCGTTTGGAAGCAGGTTTTCACTTTTTCTCAATACACTTCTCTGTGCTTGCTGTCTTGACTCTCTTTTATTTCTATTTGTCTCCCCCAAGCAATCTTAAACATAGTAACATGTGAGTTTTCTCAGATATATATAATATAGGTAGGATAAATTAGGAAATTGTATGGAAATTCTGCAAATAATAGTGTTAGTTTTCGTAACTCCGTGACCTTACAAAGTCTTCACGATTCACGCACATCTCCTACAGTGAATTGCTTAATACACCTGCAACTTCAACTGAGACTTCAACTGGGCCTGAGCTCGTATCTGAACCTGTCCCGTAATTGCAGTTTAGCCAACTTGCACACTTGCCAAGCATAGTTTGAAAAGTCATTAAAAACTTGTGCGCAACTTTGAATTAGAATTAGAATTTTTGATTAAATTGTTTGTTGCTCAACGCTTTGCTTTCGCTTTACTCCGCTCTTTCTTCGCTTTTCGTTCGCTCTGTTATTCGCTCCGACAGGACAATTAATAAAAAATGCATAAAGGAAATGGCAAATCAATGTATATCGTGACATCAATAGCGAATTAACACCTCCCACCCCACACAAACACACATGGCCATACACACATAACCTCATTGTCACGCACGGATTTTGTTGTTGCGGTTCGGGCTCGACTTCAGTTGAAAACGCAGAAATTTGTATGCAAACCGCGCACTAAATTAGATTCTTTTTTACTGCATTGACATCGCCTGTTGATGATGACGACGACAACGACGACGACAACGATGAGCGAGATGATGGAGCTGATGAGGATGCCATTGGCCAAGGATGAGGATTGCTAGGATGCCGGCAGCGTCGATAAAATTGCGTAAGCTCGTTAAAATTGCAGGCAAGACGCGTCTTTTATAATAATGATGCCTGAATGCCTCGATGGTTCGATAGCTCTGACGGCAGTCCATATTGGTTTGACTCCCGACTTTCGCTTGGAATGTCTGCTCTGTCGCAATGCATAAGGAAATGTTTGATTCCGTATGAAATGGGCTGGCTCGGCTTGAACAGAGTTGGTAGATTTTATGGGGATGTCAACAGAAGGAGCCAACATAAAGCTGCTTTTGATGAGTTCGTTAAATTTGAAAGCAAAGCAATTGGGGATAATAGGATGTGTTTAATACAACCACAAGATAACAAATAGTTAAATGTTAGTGCAAATTATATATGGTTATATATATACAACCATATCAATATGCAATATACAAATAAAGGCCATAGCTTGCAGATGATGTGACCTAAGCTGGCGATGTAGTCGGACAATCAATTTGTAATGGTCTTGGTTCAAATGAGTATTGAGCAAACAGCAGTGCAAGGTTATGATAGGAGCAAGAAAGCAAGCTTAGAGCTGAAGGAACACAGATAGCGATAGGCAGAACAAAAGAAATCCGCCAGACTAAAGTGAGTTTCGGCCCAACTAAAAATATGAACAAAAGTTCTGCAAGCTCAAGAAACATAAAGGAAATTTAATTCGCTCAACCACACATACATACATACACAGTCAACCACACGCACACACAGCGTGGAAGTTACCTAATGAAAATTGGGCTGGGAACTGCTGCTCTGTAAGCAAATAAAAAAGAAAAGTAATAAATAAATAAATAAACGAAAAGCGCAAATAACATTTGAGAGCCAGATTTAATTTCTAACGTTGAGTGCGCATATTAAAACAGGCAGCAGAAGCAGCCAAGGGGGGATATACAAAGGGGGGTAAACGGACAGACAAAAGGCAATGTAGCTGCGAGCAACAAACAAAGATGATGCGGATATCGCTGCGCCTGGTGTTAGTGCAGCGGAAATGCGGGATTCCGAATTGAGAATGGAAGATGTGACTGCGACGAGGAAGAGGGATGAGGAGAAGCCTCCATGGAGTTGCCTGCGGGTTAGAGGCGTGGCGCCAAAATAAACAATCAAAGCGCGGGCGAGGTAGAAAATTAAATACGCCAGAGCATGCTGGTGTGGGGCAGAGGAGTGGCTTGTTGGTTGTTGAGGGGGCGGCAGCTGCAGGGAGGAGGATAGACGGAAGGCGTAATAGAAGTTAGCGTGAGTAAACAATGAATTACGGAATCATGAAAGCAAATTGACTTTAATGCAAAAATCAAATATTTACACAGAGCGAGCGAGCAAGAAGCCAGGAGGAGGACCAAGAAGAAGCGAAAGAAGAAAGACAAAGCTGGAGGCCAAAGACAAGCAAACAAACAAACAAGCAAACGAAAGGCACACAAATTGAGGTTATGTTACAATGCTCTCAACTAGAATTCGACTGCGAAAAACTCGTTTCGCCACTTAAATGCCAATCCACAAGCACACACACTTGCACACACTCCCACACACACACATCATGTCTGAGCCCCAGTTATGGAAATGGAACTGGAGCTGAGTCTCGAATTGGGTTTGGCTAGGCGAGGTTTTGCAGCTTTTAGTCTGCGGCGCATCCGGTTCGTTATATTAGCCAAGCCCCCCATACTCATACCCATTCCCATCTCTCTGTGGCATACACCATGTCCGAATTTTACGATTTTCATTCATTTTTGTGGCTGCCATTTTACCCCACAAAATATGCAACAAAATTTTATTTCAAAACCAAGAATCCAGACTCAAATAAAAATAAAAACTATTATCTAATGTTTTGGAAAAAAACTCACTTACACGTACCTACACACACACACACCCACACATCGACACATATTAAAGCCTTGAGAGTCCTTTTAATATAACTTGGCAAAATTTGCTGAAGAATTTCTCAATTAGAAATGCAACAAACGAGCAAACAACACATAAATAACACCGCAAACAAAAAATAGAATCTGAACAAATAGAGCAAAGGAGAGACAGCAAAGTGAAGTTGGAGTAGTGTAGAAAGCAATGCCACGAATCTGAAAACCATAAAAGTGTCGCTTTCAATTGTTGTCCGGGGAAAACAACAAAAAAAAAGATATTAGGAATGATAAAACTGGCGACAATCGAAGACAACAAGTGAAATTGAAACATTGCATGAAGCATCATTCACACGAATTGGTGATGAAGTATTTGTGTGGATGAGTGTGTGGAAAGAGTCCTTTGGGTTGGCTATCTATTGCATCACAGATATAGATTTGTACAAGGTATCTAGTTTTAGTCAAGCATGTTGCTGGAATCAATCAGCAGAGTAAAAAGTTTCTGTAATATTTGAATATCATATAAGATTCATTTACTATTCTTGGATTGACGACGAAATTAGTATAAGTGTAATGTCATATTAGATATAGTTTATGAATCATTTAGTATTATTGGTTAGTTGGCTCAAGGTCGAAGTGAATAAAAACGTTATTGTTTTTTTTGCTTCTCAGTTAGGGTACAATCTTTTATCCTGTACTTCGAAACGTACAGAATTGTACAAGTTTTTAAAGATTCTGTAAGACGAAGACAATGTTTACTTCAAATGTTGGTAGAATAAAACTGAAAATCATTGAAAATTGTGATGGAGCTAGTAGTTGGATCCAGCTTTTCTTTCCATTGAAATTTTTAGCTATATCTTTGACTTCAGATTGAAGAACTATTAGATTCATCCATATGTGGGATATGATCTGGTAAATACAGTACAGATGTAGAGATGTATTCTTTTCTAGAAATTTGTGGAATATTACCCCAGTATGTGGGCTTAGTGAAAATAGTGGAGCTTAAAGTAAAAAGATTTCGCAACAAGATGAAAATTATGATTGAACTTGAATATAACTTTTTAAAGGGGCGGTAACTTGAAATGATGAAAACTTTAGGCAGACCACCTATATCCCTCAATGCTTATCGTGCGTTTACTCGCTTCTCTTTACTCGCTTCTGTTTACTCGCTTATAACTATGAGTTAGAAAAGCGCATTTCTAATTCGCTGTTAAAGCTAAAACTTTCATCTACACGTCAATTTTTATCAGCGACACTTTATTACTTTTTCCTCTATTCCCCGTGCGGAAAAAAAGCCAAGCAATGGCAGCGATGATTGACGCCTTGCCTGGCAATAAATTTTTAATTTGCAAAGACTCGACTCGATTGAGTGAGTGATTTCCTCGCCCTCCCATGCCGGCAGGCAGTAGATGCTGCCGATGCCAGCTTGTTAAATTCAAATTAGAGCCTTTCTCTTTTTCATGGACTTGCCGCTGACAGCAGTTGTTGATAAATGACACGAAGCTGCGATCGCTACAAATTAACCTTGTTAGAAGGCAGCCGGATGGCAGGAGCAACAAGGAGCTGCACTGAAGACAAGGTCTGGAGCAGTCAGTGGCAGCAACAGTTACAAGTGTATGTAATTTTTTATCGTCTCGATGGCAGTTCCGAGCCATTCCTAAAACCCAACACTGACTGACTTATGAATGGCGTGTGTGGATAGAGAAGGGGGGTGGGGTCTGTTGGTGCTGCTGCTTGGAGACGATAAATCAGTTTGTGTATCAAATTGAATTCACGGACGTGCACTTGACACCAGCACACGCACATTTATCAGCCGCAGCAGCCGCCTTGCATTGCCTTCGACGAGTACAGTTAGTTTTCTGAATGCGAAATTCCGACATTCGGACTTGCAATAAAACCAAAGGCGACATGGAAATTATTTGCGACTTTAATTCAAGCTGCAAACTTCCAAATAAAAGCCACAAAATTTTAATTTCAACTAAAAGCTTAGCTGAAAAAAGTGGCAGCATCAATGCGCGCATTATAAATTATTCATTACAAAAGGGGGGCTGGGCATTACCTAATTTCAAACCATACTCCACCTCATCTAATACACTTGGAGAAAACTTTCAAGCATTCAAATTCCCTAAAGAAAGCTTTCTGAAAATTCGAATTAAATTAAAAGAAGGAAGTGATCAGGCTCTCATTGTCTTTACTTTTTCAAAATATAAACGAGGACGTTTACGATGAGAGAGTTTCAGGGACATGATTACCAATAATTTCGTGCCCCAGGTGAATGGCATATTGACAGTAGGCTATGTTTTCTTAACAGGACGGCTTCCCTAGCCAAATACCAAAACAATGAAAGAACCAAATTCGATGTAGTGCGGTGTAGATTGTATAAAAGTTCCACAGCCCTAAAAAAAACCCCAAATAAAATTGTCAACATCGATTTACTATAACGTTGACTACTGTGTGCTGTATGTTCAAGTGGCCTCGCAACGACACTAACCCACGCAAATCAGGGTCAAACCAACCGACACCCAAACTGATCGAGGGACGCTGTCGCATGAGGTGCGATTCGAAACGTCGAAAGGAAAAACAAACACGCAGACTTGCTCGCTCACTTTTAAAGAAAGGAAAACATACAACAAATGAGTTACATAACGTATATAATGGCTGCTTAAGTAAACATGCATTATTAGTATTAAGACAGCAATATCAATGGAGAATAATTTAAGGACAGTTGGAACAAATTTCCAATCTCTTTGAAGTTCCTCATCATAGGAAAAAAGAATACTTCCACTTCCAGTTGGATGGGCATACAATAGCAAACCATCATTTTACTTATTTCCACTTTTAATACATGTATTTCTTTGCAAGTATATTTGTTTTATCTCAGTGTACTGACGTCTGCTCGTTTGCACCTAATTTGATTTTTAGTTGGTGTTGAATGAATGCCACAGCCGCTGCCGCTGCCGCCACCGTCGCTGTTTCAGCTTCAACCTCAACTTCAGTTCTGGCTCTGGTTGGTTGCGGTTGCCCCTTGGCATTCTTTATGTTGTTGTTGCCACATATACTCGAACACACACACAAGTTCGCACACACCAACACATACATGAGCTTCTGGGCACGCCTTGGCAGCGTTTTATCTTTATTCCTTTGCCCTCCGACTTGGTTATTCATTCATTCCGTCGCTGTCGAAAAAATGTCTGTTATGTGGCTACAGAATTTTGCAAGTAATTAATGGCAACTGTTTGATTAAAAAATTCCATAGCTGGTTTTTAGTTGCCCCAAGTCCGACGCGACGCTAGTAAACGTAATCCTAGACTTAAGAGAGACGGAGGACAAGAGAAAGATTGGGTCCTGCCTGATATGTGTTAAATCTATGCAAATGCCAGAGTTGACTTTAAGTGAAGTCCTACAGAGATTTCACATGAACTTCACTCCGCATGTGGAAGATACACGGTGCGGCAATATGATGAGCTTTGCAGTTGAAGTCAAACATAGATTCGAATAATTTAAGAAAGTTTTTCTGCGTCTAAGTGAAAGTAATTGCTCTCTCTCTATTGAGCAGCGTGCAGATGCTCTGTGAGTCTTTTCTTGTTTGTGAGTTCGAGGTCTAGACAAGGTAGCAGGGATAATATTGTCAGAAATCGGAAATTCATGAATCCTACAAGTGCCAAAGTAATCCTGGATTCCCACTTTTAATCAATTTTAAACCTCCACGTCTGCTTATTAAATTTGATTTAGATCGGGAAACTATATGTCTGTCAAAGAACAGACTGGTTCCAAATAGTCTTCCATCGCTTGGTTACCAAAGATTATTCAGTTTTAATTTTCATCAACTCGGCCTTACGTTTTCTCTCTCAGTTAGAATGCAGACTACAAATTTAAATCAAAGTAGACTCACTGCCACACCAACAACATGGAAATTGACCGTATTTCGTTGGCTTATTGCCTTCTTAATTGGCGTTTCTTTTGTGAGTTATGACCATAGATAAACAGACGTATATCTTCTGATCAAAAAATATATATATACAGCTCTGCAATGTATCGGATATTTTGTATTATGCACAAATGTGCAGGGAGTATTGGGAGTGCCACGACTGTGTCTTTATACAATATGAGATCCTGCTAATAATTGTCAATTGTGTGGTCATCATATCCCTATTCTTTGGCCTGGGCCTAGTGGTGCGGCAGAGTATTCCAGGATTGCGAATTGTGAGTAGGGAGCCTGATCTTTCTCTCCATGTAATGCTAATTATTCCATCCGATATGCGTTCGTAGTACATTGTGCTGCTGTTTTTGATCTCCTGGCTGCAAATGCTGTTCATTGTCCTGCTGACCCAAAGGTTTCCCATTGCCAGAGAGGTTCATAATATGTGGCTCAAGCACGACAGCCTGGCATACTACGAGAACAAGGTGAGTGGTGGCTTTACCTATCTACATTTTGACTTATATGATATGATCTTAAAAGTATGATTGTTGCGGCGTCTTTGGGCCAAAAGATTATTGGCTTAAATCTATCAGTTTGCCCAGCAGCTGTTACAGGAATCACATCATGGACACCAGGCATTTGATTACCAAGGGCTGCATAACCAAGCAGGATATTGATAGTAATTTGTTACGCGTAGAGCTGGTTACCACCTTGTTTCAGGTAAAATCTATTTATAGAGAGACATCCAAGAAAGATAATTTATAAACGGACTCGCAGTTTACACTCTTCTTCGCTTTGATCGTGTTTCGCCTTTATCTGAAACGCATCCAAGCACCGCTACGTTCCTTTAGGGACTTGCGAGCATCGAGCATGTTGATCTAGTCGTCTGCCTTGGCTATAAATTTGATTTGCATTCACATTCCAACTGGACATGGTGTGGAAAAACAAATTGGATTGCTGTCTGAGTTGGATTACGATTACACTTCTCATATTTCACAAGCTGCTGGCCATCGCAATCAATAAAGGATAAACACTCGAGAAGTTGGCAGCCAACATTCGATTGTCCGGCTCCGGTAGCCGCATATGCATATGGATGAGCCAATAAAGAAATCAACAAAGCATGTCTGGAGCCGCCAATTGAAAATGTATTGCAAATGCCAAAGCCCGAAGCCCAAAGCCCAAAGCCCGAATCCAAGCCAATGGCTTTGCATAGCAATTGAAAACAGGATGAAGACCATGAAGCAACATGGATATACACAATATGTAAATGCAGCTAAGCGGCAAATATTCAAGGACAATCTTGATGTCACTCTACCTCACTCCTGTCCCTGTGTAGTTTGCTACTTTTTGTGTCCATAAATTTTATTGTTGTCAACATTAAATTTTTGAAAACAATTTTCCAGCACTTTCAAATGCATAAAATATGCATCCAGAAAAAAAAATGGGTTCCGGGCGTGGACAAGCGATAAACTTTATGGCTAAATAGTTTGCCTCACAGCCCACGCAGTTAACGATTTGCAAAAGTTTTTGGCGCCAACCCATAAAATCCTTAACCTAACCATAACCATGACCATAACAACAACAACAACAATAGCCACAGCAGCAGGAGCAACACTTTGGTCAAGCTGAAGGCTGAAGTTTATGGCGCAAACCCAAGCCCCACCAACCAAAGGGGTCATGTGGCTCATTAAACTTTGGTCAACAAATTTTTTGTGAGCGTCTGTGTGTGTGTGTGTGTGTGTTTCGCCAAAGACAAACAAAAAGTTTTGCACTAAATATTTGCGCCATTACAAAAAAATGAAATGAGGGTCGAAGGGAAAACGAAAAATAACAGGGGTAAGGTAAGTAAAGCAGGCGAAAGTGAGGCATAAAATTATGGCACACATACGCCCCATTAAGCGTTTGACAAATGTGGTGGGGGGCAGGGTGGAGAGTTAAAGCTTGAGAGTTGCCACGAAACATTCATTGAATGACTGACTGCCTTACAGCACAAACTGTAAGAGCTATGAGGCCAAAATGTTCCTATAAGTTAGACTTTCTGGCATGGGTGAGTTATCTTGAAAATTCGAACTGCAACTGGTTAAAACTCGAGGTAAAAGTTTGTATCAAAATGCATTTGCTATCTACACAGTGATGTCAACTCCAAAACATATCATTTGTTTGGCCAAATCATTTCAGATGAAAACAATAGCCAGATATTGGCAATACATAGAAGGGAGCATCATCTCGATCAGCAGGATAAGCAAGGTTGATACTGATACAAGTCCGCGTGTCAGTCCCAATGGCATGTGACATATGATCCGTAAATGAAAATTACACATTTTCCTTCAATGTACTTACAACGCTGAAACTTGGTATAATTCTATTCTATTCTGTTCTATTCTAAAATATCTGAATTCATTCTTGATTTTAACCAATATGCAACCATGCAACCATATTTCGATCACACCCCATATAGTTTTACACAATTTGATATACAATTCAGGAAACTGTTGTCCAGAAAGTAAACAGATTCACTGTAATTCAATAGGAAGCTTCTGTTTCTTTCTCTTTGATTTTTTTTTGGGCATTGAAAGAAATATATTGCTTTAGAGATTAACAGGAAAAACTTTATTTCGAATGATCAACAAATTTTCAACAAATATGAGCCACAGCTTCTCAACCATTTACCAGCCCCAGTGGGAGCCCAGGCCATCGAAGGTGGCATGAGACACAACAGCAGCTGGCGAGTACCTAACATAAGCAGTTGGGGCAGCGGCCACAACTGGAGCGGCATAGGTGTTGGTCAGCACTGGAGCAGCTGGAGCAGCATAGTGGACAGCAGGGGCTGCGACGGGAGCAGAGTAGACAGTCTTGGCCAGCACTGGAGCAGGAGCAGAGTACACAGTCTTGGTCAGCACTGGAGCAGGAGCAGAGTACACAGTCTTGGCCAGCACTGGAGCAGCAGGAGCAGCATAATGAACAGCTGGAGCACTATAGATGGTCTTGGGTGTGTAGACATTGTTGGTGATGCGGGAATCCACCTTGCTGACACTGGAGTATGGTGTCACCACATTCTTTGAGTAGGTGGAGACAGTGCCACCAAAGGAGCGGACCACATTCTGCTGGGTGGTGCCGACGGCATCATAATGGGGCTGAGCCAGTTTGGTCAGCACAGGCACACCTGCCACGGGAGCCAAGAAGCCAGCATTGGCCACAGCCAGGATGGCGCTGAGTGACAACAAAACGATTTTGAAAGCCATATTTGTATAGGAATTGGAGTCTTTAGTTAACTGCGCTAATGAAGCTGAGAGTTGAAGTCGGAAACTGATGCTGAACTATGGCAAACAACGCAGTTTTTATAGCAAATTTGGGCAAATATTCAGGGCCATCTCATAAAGCAGCTGCGAGCACAAGTGTGACAGATAGACTTAGGCCTAAGCTCGTCCCCTCACCAACCCTTACCAGCCCTCACCTACCACGATCCACAAACCTATACAAAACTGGTTCAATGGGTCTTCGCCAGGCATGGGCTTTGCGACTGTTTGCGGATAAAGTTTTATTCATATTTTTTTTTATTTGCCGAAAAAAAGTGAATTATTTTTGAATGCTCGCACCACTATCAGCAGCTCATAAATTTTCCAACTTTTATTTGCTTCGAGAGTATTTTTCCATTAAATTGAGTTCAAGTCAAGCAGCAAATATGAAGGCAGCCAGCCGCGCCCCGCCGCCACCCTCATTGGGAACAGAGATGTGGCCTCAGCTTCTGTTTTTTGGTGTCAACTTTTTGTCTTGTTTATGATTTTCTGTTGTTCTCTGTTTTTGTGTTTTTCTTGTGGAAGTTTTTCCACAATGAATTTCCCAGCTACTTGATGAATATTTATTGAAATTACCTAAGTTTGGAGGAAAGCTGAAGGCAGAGGCCGCGCTTCAAATTGAATTGTGTTGCCAACTTGGGAGGTTTTGAACATTTCTTCGTCTTCGCCGATTGCTTTGGATATTCTTAGACGCCCTTCACAGGGGCATAATATTTCTATGATATTTGGAAAGCAGAAAAGTATCTGTAAATGCTTGGAGCTAGTCTGTACATGGATTTCGGTATGGATTTCGAACATATGCAAATACTTATCTATCGGACAAATATTGTTTAAGGGGCCAGTTCTGCGCTTATGGAACTAGAACCCGCTTCGACTGTGGGTTTTGACGCTGCAAAGACATTTTCAAATATCGCCTGTAGTTCTAAGAGATAGAGAGAGAGAGAGAGAGAGGGATAGAGGGAGAGCAAAAGAGAGAGTGAGAAAGAGAAAAGAAGAGACTGAGAGGCAGAGAAAGATAGAGGGCCAAAAGGACAGCCAACAGCGAGCTTGCAAACTGAATATGGGAAACTAAAACATGGTTTTCTTTGAATCTTTGAATCTTTGAACCATAAAACTAGTTGCGAGCCTGTGACCTGTTACGAAATCTACAATGAAAGCATAAGAAACATCACCACCATCACCATTTACATATTTAGGTCTCACAGATCCTGAGCCAATTGCCAGTGTATGTTAGCTTCGGCGTTCCAAAGATACCATTCCTTGCCTGCCATTTCCACTTTGCAATGTTTTTTGGGTTGGCAAATTGTTATTAATTTTTTCCTATGGGCCCTGCCGGAGTAGACTCGAATAGCCGAAAACCAAAGCAAATTGGGCTTTCAAATAATTGCGGCGCAATCGCACAGAGACAGCTGAAATTCGCATCTCATTGTGGGCAGTTTTTGGCAGTTCAATTAATGCCACACACATTTCTTGTTGTTTTTGGCCGGACTTTGAATTTTTGGCACGCGTCGAACTCGTATAAAAGCCGTCACATTTTGGCCAAAACCACAACAGTCGCTGTCGAGTCAGCTAACCCATTCAGTCTCCAAGCAGCCAATCAACTAGCACACCTTACTCCTAGCTAACCATGGCTTTCCGTTACGTCATTTCTCTGTGCGCTTTGATTGCCTACGCCCAGGCTGGCCTCGTGGCTGTGGCCAACCCCGCCGTGGATGCTGTGGCCTCCACCCAGCAGAATGTGGTGCGCTCCTTTGCCGGCACTGTGTCCAGCTACTCGAAGGCTGTGGATACGCCCTACTCCAGCGTACGCAAGACGGACACCCGCATCCAGAACAACGTCTACACTCCGGCCATTGCCAAGACTCACCTCTATACCCAGGCTACTCCCATCGTACATGCACCCGCTCCTGTGGTAGAGAAGACTGTGTATGCCGCTCCAGCCCCGATCGTGACCAAGTCCATCTATGCCGCTGCTCCAGCTCCAGTTGTGGCCAAGACTGTGTCCTACGCTGCTCCAGCTGTGCACTATGCTGCCCCAGCTCCTGTGCACTATGCTGCCCCAGCTCCTGTGCACTATGCTGCCCAAGCTCCTGTGCACTATGCTGCTCCATCTCCAGTGCTGGCCAAGACTGTATACTCTGCTCCTGCTCCCGTGCTGGCCAAGACTGTGTACGCCGCTCCAGTGGCCAAGACCATTAGCTATGCTGCGCCTCTGGCCACCACCAATGTGAACCATGGTCCATCTGCCACCACCTACACCCACAATGCTCCAGCTCTGGGCGTCTCCAGCTACGGCAGTGCCCAGACCGTGCACTATTCGCCAGCCGAGAGTGTTTCGCACATGAGCTTCGATGGATTCGGCACCCACTGGGGATTCTAGGTCAGCCGTTGGATCCCTCCACCCTTTGTTGCTGTTAACCATTTCTTGTTAATGTTATTTGCTAATAAAAACCTCAATTGTTGCAAGTTATAAGTTAAAGACCTTCCGATTGTTCAAGATTCAAGTTCAACCTCAACCGCAGCCGGCTGAGCAGAATCAAGCCTAATGAGCAATAAACGCACAATTGTCCAAGCCTCCAATTGGAACAATGCACAACGGACAGCTCAATGAAATCATATCGAACTCCCGACTTCAATTTGGAGCCGGTTTGTGCTACGTCATCCTCAAATGCCACTTCGCGACTTCGAATTTGACTTCCACTTGGCCCGGCCTTCGTATCGCAACGCTAAGCGGATTTGGGCGTGCGTGCGGGTGCGGGTGTAGATGTGGGCGTGACTCTGACTCTGACTGTGACTGTGGCTGTGGTTGTGGTTGTCATGTACATTTGCGCATTACATTGTGTGCCCTTAATTGGATTTAATATTTTTCGCACACCACCCCACCTGCCTTCCCCTCTGACCACGGCCAGACCACAGCACCTGTATCTGTACCTGACCCGCCCCGACTTGGCCAGAGTGATCTATAAAATTGAAATTGAATTGCCATTCGCTACGCAGCCGCAGGCATTTACCAACCGATTATGTGTTTTTGCACTTGCCAATAATTATATGTCAGTTAATTAACGGGATATTTATGCTGATATAACACGAGGCACCGGACCTACTATAACAGAGACAACATTCGGCTGGACACTAACAAAAATATTGAAAGCTAAGAAACCAACAACGGAAATCTGTTCGGAATTCAGCACAAGAATAGGAATCTAATTGTTTCTGTCAGTCTTTAGATCTGAGTAGATATACAGAGCTCTCATTTATACCAGATATTGCTTAAGAGTTTGATTTGTGTGGATCGGTTGACTATAACCTATAGCTCCAATAGAACAAATCTTTCCATATGAACACATATGTTGTTTGTTTTCATTGACTTAGGAACTAAGTCTGCTGATCAATCCAGATTATATGGATGTGTACTTAAAGTTGATGAGATGTTTCAAAATCGCGAAACATATATGTTTTGGTAACGTATTAGGTTCACCCTAATGCAAATTGTAAGTCTAACTATATCGACGAAATATGGCGTGTGGATCAAAAAAGTTATATATGATACTCGTGTCATTGATCGAATTGTGTTTAATCTTGACATATAAAGGTTAAGCACCAGCTCGAATTGACTCCAAGTAATCAAAGCTCAAGAGTTTGTGACCGGCACGTACTTAAAAAGTACTCCAATTGGTTTTTGGGATAACAAAGCTGATATCAAAACTAATTAGCTAAGTGATTTTCGAAAAATCAAAATAATGCAAGAAAATTATAATGTTTATAAAAGATATTTTAGCTTTAAAGAGGTTTCAACTATTAGATAGAATTCTAAAGAATTTCTTGAAAATTGTGATTTCTTCTCATACACAAATAATTTAAACAAATTCAGAATATATATATATAGTACAAAAGAAAGTGGCTTCGTCCCGTCTGTCTTTCTGTCTGTCTGTCTGTATGCCTGTATGCTGTTTCTTCATATAGAAAACTTACCTACAACATTTAACTTATTAATGTCAAACAAAACGAGAATTTTCTCAGATTCGTTTAAAATTCATCAGCAATTGACAAATTAAGACACAGTTAAATAATTTACATACGATTTAAAAGATTTTCCCCAATCAATTTTCAAGCCACTTTCTAAATAGTTTGAGTCAAAGAGGGCAATTGAAAATTCTATAAAAAATATAATAATATTTGATTTGACACTAATGTGACGTGCAACAGATTGTGATTCGTGATGTGTGCAAACATCCCCCGCGACCGTCTTCAAGAAAACAATTAAATTAAATGAAATATCCTTACCTCTCTTACACACACACACACCCCAACATACTTTTCTTTTCAAGCCAAATTAGCTGTATTTGTAGTTGAGAGTGATTTGATTAGGACATGACGTATACGCCTCGTTCTCGCGCCCTTTGAAAATGTTGTGTCGTTTCCTCGACTGCCTTGACAATTAGTCAATAATTTATTTCAATTTCATTTGGCATGCCAGTCACAGGGACGCACATGCACACATACACATACACAGGCAAACACAGACACAGACAGCATAACGGCACTTTAATTACATTTGCATTTTGGCTTGTTTTGTGGCCTGTTTTTGTCACAATTGTTATACGGCAAATGCAATTTACGTAAGCGTATTTTGCATGATTTAAGTAAAAGAGCACGAAAAACCATACTCGCAGTCAGAGTCACATTTCTCTACTCAGTGTGTGTGTGTGTGTGCGTCCTGGTATAATTAAATTATGAAAGGACATAAGATGCATAATAAGTCATAAATCAAATTTACCTATCCCACGGGTCAGGGGTCACAGACAACCAGACTCAGACCGAGAGCCACAGACGCAAACACAGACACCGACACGGACACCTAGCTGGCAAATGGCCCAGCATCAGGACTCAAAGTCAGAGTCAGCCTCGACCTGTCCTGTCCTATACCGGTCTGTACCGGTCTACGTCGCTGTCTCTGGCCATAATTTGATGGACATTATGACGACTCTGTCTCGACAAACAATTAGACAATTGATGCATCTCTGTGACTATCTCTCTCTCTCTCTCGCTTTGTCCCTCTTTGTCTCTGTTTCTAGCTATTTTGCTCTTCGTCTACCTCTCCACCACTAACCATATTGTTTATGTGTGCTTTGGGTCTGCTGCCAAACTTGAAAAGGGCCGCACTGTGAGGCCTCAAATTGCAACTGCAATTGCAACTGCAGCAACGAGTGCATTTTATGGATGCGTTACGACTTGTCCCATGTCAAATCCAGTTGCACATTTGAAGTGCAGTTGAAAATTTTCGGTGCCACAGCAAAATTTTGTATACATTTTCTATTCTGTATGCAATATTTGAACTGTTTTCCATGTTTTCTGTATAAATCTTGATACATATATTGTTGTGGAAATAAATCTGTTCGTGTGTAGGATAGGATAGTATGCAATTCAGAGGATTATAGTGCCATATATTGTGCCTTATAATATTTTATAGGGTTAAGATAATACTTTGAATCATCAGTAGCTGCAATGGTGTCAAGTATAACAGAACATCTTCAAAATGGATCAGTAATGTCAACAGGCAAACTGATCTCTACATTGGCTGAGACTGGAGATTGAACACAATCCCTATCATACCGAAGTCTTCCAACAGACCTCATCCCCTTCGAAATGTTCAGATTGTGTATGATCTAAAAACTAACGTCAGTATGACAACTTTAATACTTAAGCTTCATTATCCTCCTCTACCTCCTCTCTCTCTCTCTCTCTCTCTCTAGTAGTCAGCTAGGCTATGTAAATTCCAGTAGCCCAGCGCCTTAACTCAAGACAAAATAGAAAAGAAAGCAAAAACAGACTTTCATCGCGATATGTCATAGTCATAGCTGAGCAACAGACAAAGGCGACGAGGGCCTCACGTTGCCTTCCCTTCCCCTGTTACTCAAAAGATACGCATCATTGTTACTGCCCCACCTCCCTGCTGTCTACAGCTTTTGGCAAATGAAAATTTAATTTTCAATTTAAAGACAGTGGTGTGTGTGTGTGTGTGTCTTTGTGTGTATTTTATTTGCGCCGTGTTGCGAACTAAATAATTGATTCAGCAGCTAGACAACGTTTTGATGAAGGTCGTTCCTTAGTTCTTTCGTCTTTGCTCCCGTGTTGATTCATCATTACTTTATGCAAATTGGCCGCTTACCTTTTGCCCTGATGGCATTTTATCCTGTTCATCTGTGGAAAAGTATGCTCTCTTTTAACAGTTTTTTTGTGAATGGCAAACGATTAACATTCAATTAGCTTTTGGCTTCATCAATGATTTTATCGCAGCCATTAGACGAGAAGGGGAGGCTGCTCTGGACTGCTGTTGCTGCTGTCCTGTGGCCTGGTTTGAGTGTAAATTGTGGCAAATTATCATTAGCTTGAGTGTGTGGGTGAAGAAGTGGAGGGAGGGTCTCTGTTCTAACAAGGACGACAAGCATAACAACATCTTCACATCTTCAAAAGGTTTTTATGACATCAACAGCTGTCGTTGACAGATTATTGTGGCGATTATTTTGAGCAGGCATTGGCATGGAGTTGGGTGGAGTGTTGCCGCCACAGAGCATACTGCCAGCCCTGGCAGGCAGCAGAAGACAGTCACAGCCACAGGCAGTAGAGGGTGTGGCAAGGGCAGAGTGGAGCCCTGTAAGTCAACTGCTTTGTGCGTTCAACTGGAAATTGTCAACAATGTTGTCATTGCTGTTGGCCTCTTGTTGTTGCTTCGGTTGAACACATGTGGCCCAAACCAGACCAGCACCAGGCAGAGCCACTTAAACATCTTGTGGGATTTTAGAAAGCGCACTTGTAAATAACTGTGTTTTCTGGGGAAAACTTGTCACTTTTTATACACACCCACTCCACACACACACACCATACACACACTTACACACATATATCATTCATAACTTGTCCAAGCTGAGCTGGATTCTAAACCATATGATGTGCATTTGTCCCAAAAACGTTCTACGCCTTCAAGCAGTCATTCTGTTGACCATACTTGCGGTATATATATACATTCCTTATCTGTTTCACTATTATTATATCTCATTGATCTACAGATCATTTGCGGCATTGAGCTGTATGAGGATCTTGATCATATTGATCGTTGCTGCCAAGGGGGTGCTATTGTATTAGTGGCCTGCATTATTATAACGCTGTTTATGTTCCTCTTATCATTCTGGGGCCTGTATGTGGTGAAAACTGATAACATACTCAAATTGCAAATGGTAAGCAGTTTGGAATCGATTTCTTGTTAGAATTTTAGATGAATTTTAGGGAATATTTTTGAAAAAACTTGACTTTTTGGCGTGAGGCTACTTTTTTAAGCGATATCTTAAAGCTAAGAATTTCTTTAGCATTAAGAGGCGAACTGTTTTTATGTCTTTATAAAAAAGTCAAACTTATAGTAAAGCAAGTATTCGCAAGTTCAAGAAAGACTCTGCTCGTGTAGCCATAAGCTTATCGAGAGGTTTATAGAATGGTTAAGACATCTGGCAACATCTCAGTATAAGAAGATGCTTCTGGCAACAGCATTGTTGCTGCCACTTGTTCAGAAATGTGTTGTTTTTGCTTCCAGACTATGGTATCAGACTTCTTGATCCCACAGCTTGCTTCTCCACGAGAGCCACCTCTTTCTCCCTTAAATAATTTGCAGTTATTTCCTCTACCTCAATTGACACTTTGAAATTTTCTCACCTTAGCTACTAGTTGCCGTGTTTCTCTTTATGGTTTTGAAATCTATATTATGGATATTGTCTTCATCCTTACCCATCACGGATCATGCCGTAACCATTTGGTTTAAGTTTTCCATCTTGGCGGCGGTAAGTGATATTGTTAAGATCTATAAGATCTATAAATATAACCTTCTCCAAATAGTTGCTCAATCTAGTCACGATAATATTGTTAATTATATTGCGCATGCTAAGCTAGGAGAATTCATTCAGATAACTTGTCATCCGAAGTTAGAAACAACAATTCAATGTGCATTTGTCCGAGAATTTTGTTGAAAATTCAAACGTTTGTCTTAATTGCTGCGCTATGGGTAAGTTTTAAGCCATTGGAAAGTCTTCAGTTACCACATAACCAACGTTGCAGATATTCAACCTCGTCGAACTTGTGATGGCCATTATAAATCTGTCCAAGGCCAAGGGTACGGTGGCTCTGATGGTGACGGTGAACATAGCTGTAGCTGTCTTTATATTTGTGGCTCTATTAGTGGGACTCTATGGAACAGTTTCCAATAAGCCAGTTTTACTGCAATGTGTGAGTCTCCAGTTTCTTAGGACATATTCATTGGATTTAATCTGAACCCTCTTTTCAAATATATCAGCTAGTATTTTCACTGATTGCCTTGATTCTTGGAAAGTTGGCTCTGCATTTGATAACTGGCAATACCGCACCTCAGGATGGAGCCCATACATTGGTAACGAACTTGTGGTTCAACATAACTCTCATACTTTCTGTGAGTAAACCTCCATAGAGGCAGCTTCTTTTGAGATATTGTTATAAAATATTTACTAAATTTCAGATGATATGTATGATTGTTACCACCATCCTGTGTTTGAGACTGCAAGATGAAGAGGATGATCTTTTGGACTATTAGAAAAAGAAAAGATTATTGTTGTATTGGAATTCTTTGATATTTGCCTGTTGATTTGTTGTGATTGTATAAGAATTATAGCAGCCACTTTGAACACTTTGAACGACAGCCTCGTGCGAATTATTAGATACGGTTCCATTGCTTAAAAGAGTGATCAAAGTTGAACTTCCAGAGTGCGCCGCATTGCATATACTATAAAATGAGAACTTATTCTATAACACTTTGATTTCTATAAACTATGAATTTAACAAAGAAGTCATCAGATAAATATCTTTCAATTCACATTGAAAACTCTGAAAACTTTTGAAAAATAAATGTGATATGTTCCAGAAGTTCCAGAAAGTCTGCTTCAAAAGCATGTACCGTTTACCTCTCAAGTATATCTTTCCCGTCTTTCTCTTTCTGTTTGTGGTAAGTTCAGCCGCTTAATAACCAAGTCTTCCATAACATCTAGTTTCTCTAGCTAGCCAATTTATTGGAGTTATATGGCGCTGTTCACCACTTTATAGATATATCGAAGGGCAACGCTAACCAGGAATACAAAACGATCGTCTGCGTGTGCTTTGTAGTGATTTCCATCGACCTCTTGCTGTGTGTCTATGGCTGTTATGCTATTCTGGTTGATATATTTCATATGGAGATTGTAAGTTGAAGATCTATTTGAAATTATCCTCAAGCTCTATACCATTTCATAGTTTATTTCGGCTTTATGCTCCTTTTTGGCCTTTAAAGTCTTCCTTTGGCTGATAATAGCAGTCACTTATACTTCGGCCAAGGATATTCAAATACACTGGAGAGTCACTGCGAATGGCAATGGGAATGAAACGGAACCGATATGTGAAAACCGAAGCACACCCATTGGTTTGCTCTTCAGCTCGCTATCCTTTCAATTGACTCTACTCTCGGGTGTAAGTGTTTTCTGGATAATTGCATTTTTGAAACTACATCTGATGCTTTTCCAAAGCTATTGGTTATATTTATAGGTTCGTGGTATGTGTTTAATGAGCTTGAGGAGGATCTGCGTATAGCCACCAGGCGCGGTGCTGCTCTGCCGGGTGATATGATACCCCTGAAAAGGCGTATTAAGCGAGACGCAAATGAATAGATAATTGACATGGATAATCCCAATGCACATGAGTTTTTAAATGCAGGAATGGGGCAGGGCCTGTCTTAGATTGGATTCGGTTGGGTTAGATTGCAGGAGCATCGTTGGTACAACACCATATTGATATGATAATCTTCATTCAAGAAAGTGTAATTGGAGACATTTTACTAGGGGTACCATAGGGTGGCTTTGTATTGGTGATCTTTGAAGCGTTGATAGCGTGATGGCATTTGAATATCCATTGCACGAAGCCAATTTCTGTGAAGTAGACTCTGCCTGTATTCAATTCTAATGCACAGATCTTTCAGTGGTGATCGTTTCAGTGTCCGTTTCAAAAATTTTGTGTAGAGAGCACAATATTCTATTTGCAGAGAAGCCTTGTGGAACTTTAGGGTTTCCATTCCCACCCAAGCTTGAACCATTTTGGTCAGAGTTTCTTCTTTCGACAGTGCTTAACAAGGTTGAGAATCTTAAGGGAACTCTTTTGCAGTTACTTCCCTTCTAAGGACTTCTATACTTTACAATCATTGAAGGTTCAACCGTCCCTCATTAAACACTTATTTTTTCAATATTTAAATCAACTTTCAACCACAACCACACTATTGCCCCATATGCAGAAGGATGTGGACATTTTACTATCTTGGCCATTTTGTGGGTTCGTTTAATGTGTGGGTAATCAAATTACATGCAGAATTATGGACATGGATACCCGCAGGCCAACACAACGGAAGCAGCAGCAACAACAGCAAAAGCCAATAAAGATGACGATGACAAGATAAGCGCAAGTTGTGTCAATGAGCAGGCCATGGCAGGGCGGCGTAAGGATAAAGAGCAGTTCGACTGCAAGGGAGTGTTCAAGGGTCAAATTGTCGTCTGCTTTAAATGAAATTTAACGATGTTGGTTTTTATTTTTTCGCATTTTAAAACACTTTGCCAAGCTACAAGCGCAATGACGACATTGACATTCGATTGCCGGGCGGCGCAGAGGACGCAGGACACTGTTGATGCTCATTATACGCATTTCATTTGACACTTTTATTGGGGCCAGCTGCCCATGCTCATTGCCTGATATTTCACACTTTTCTTGGGGGCGGGGCAGAGCAGCGCAAAATTAAATGCGGGTCATTTTATGGCCAGGAACGGATGTCGCTGTGCTGCGGTTACGTTATGTCGCTACCGATAAGGACATTAAATTTTTGTATAGCCATAAAGTCCTGCGAGTGGCCACAGCGCACAACATCACATCACTCAGCACTCAGCCAATTACTCAAATAAAACCAAATACATATTCGTACACTCACATTTACGAATACTCTCCGGCTGTTCTCAACGCTTTGAAACGTGTCAAAGTGCTGGAAAAAATGCAGCATGCTTCGAGGGTGTGGGCGAGGATTG
This sequence comes from Hirtodrosophila duncani, assembly GCA_037043425.1. Classification (NCBI taxonomy): domain Eukaryota; kingdom Metazoa; phylum Arthropoda; class Insecta; order Diptera; family Drosophilidae; genus Hirtodrosophila; species Hirtodrosophila duncani. Next base: position 2,004,364 of record JBAMBM010000793.1, on the reverse strand, counting down.
GGTTGGAGCTCTCGTTTTAGAGTGCCTCATTAGGTGTGCTTGCCTCAAGGTGTTGTTGCTTGCTAAATTGTGTGGAAAAGCGCGCACTAAACTCGAACACACACGCATACATACGCACGGACGCAGAAATACACAAACACACAGTCTAGAGTGCTCCAGGCTTAGTTTGAAGAAGCAAACTGTAGCCTGCTTTTGAGCATTCACATTTAAAACAAAAAATTTAATTCTAGAAAAATATGCCCCAAAATATATATATATATATTCTCGTTCACATAATTAAAGCTCTGACCGCTGCCTTGAGGGCGCTTTTCATCATCAGCCTTGTCTTAAGTACGAGAATTTCAATTGTCGCCAAAAAACCCCTCCAAACCGCGCGAGCCGAACAGAGGAACAGCATGTCGTCTTCAGCATTCCACTTGTCGTCGGTCCAGGCGCATGTCCTGCGGCTGATTAAAATCTATTAGACTCAAAGAGATGTAAGACACAGTGCAGAGACACTGTTCCAACCCCTGGAGCCTGGAGCCCCTCCCCCCAACCGCCTGGTGTTTGGCCAATGACTTGCCATGTAAATGTCGACGCAATTGAAATGCATGCGGCGGAAATTCTCAACTTTTGTAGGAGAACACAGGCAATGTGTGTGTGTGTATGTGAAACGGAGAGAGTTTGCAGGACTTTGTCATGCAGTTTGCCAGAAATGCATTAAGTTTGCTAAGGATTTTATATGAAATCCATACAAATATAGGCATCGTCTGGGCTTGAAATTATTGTACAAATTTAAAAGATTTCAATCTAATGATCATATTTTAATACATAAATTTATTGGCCATATTTCACTATTGGTAATATGGGAACTTGTATTGCAAGTTGGTTCGCAGGAAACGTGGGCGGAGACAATTCTGTTTTTTGAGGAAAATGAAAGAGCAATTGCATTTTGAATTATGCAAAATTTGATTAATTTGGCTAGTTTTACTTCAGTCTGCTACTCTCTCTTAGATCCTGATTGTTCTTGGGGCTCTGAAGAGTTTGGGTCTTCAGCATTCTGATATGGCTGGCAAACATATAGATATATGAAAATTTGTTACACATACTTAAAATATCTCATTGACTCTTCAATTTTACCATTCAGATGAGTGTATTTATGCATTCATCATGCCTCAAATACGATAAGTATTTCCATCTTTAAATGTTTTTGTTGCCATTGTGTGGCACTGCCAAAAGTCGCACACAAAAACTTTTACCAAACGCAAAACTTTTCAACGGAAATTGTGCAGCTGTTTTGTGTGCGGCGGCATCTCCTAGAAGATCTTCTGGTTGGGTGGGGTACGGGTATCGCTCCTCGTGCTCGTTTGGTTAGGCTTGTAAAACTACGAGTCTAACAAATTTGTTGAAATTTTAATTTAATGCGCAGACCAGACCAAGGCCAGGGCACTGGAGAGCAACCCAGTTGAGTCCAGGACATACATATATATATATATATGTTTATACGGCGCCATCGCTATCGCCATATCACCATGTGTGCAGTGCCGCTCAATATGATTTTTACCCTTGATTAAAGCGCGTGCCGGGGGGTTACGTTTTATCGTCATTGCCAAACGATGTCGATGAAAATTTTCTTATAAATTATCACTGCCAACAAATGTGTCCACACCAAAGTGAAGCTGTGTGGGAGGGAAAGCTCATACACTCCCACACATTGGCACGCATGCATAATAAAGTGATTTTTAAAGGGCTCTTTCTTTACTTTTGGTTCGATGCCGGCGTAAAATTTCCATTTGCCGCGAAGCACTCAACTTTATTGGAATTGAAGTGTGGCGGGCGGGCCGGAGTGGGGTGACCATATCCAAAGTTGATGATGATGCCTGATACTGGGAAGTTGATGTCTGATGCCTGATGCTTATTGGATAATGTTACTTCAATGTCGGAAAGTCACACAGAGAACAAAAAGATTACGAAAATTAATCATCAAAATTACACACTGGCTGTTATTGAAGTATTTCAATGAGATTTTCAAATGATGTAAAGATATTTTTGTTGCCTTCATAGCAGCGGTGGACACGTAGTGGCTCTTTCGATAGATTTGGCTTTGTCAGATTAGATTGACACGTCACTTTAAAGAAGGGGTTTGATGCACTAGATCTAGTTGTAAAACTTTTGTTTGAAATTTTCAAGCCCACCGATGGAGACACCTGAACTATCTGTCTTTTCTATGGCTACCACATATACACATTACCTTTAAGTCACCTAAAATCTTAAGGGTAAAACTTGTATAAAGGCAGACGTTTTTGGAATGCAACAAGACATCGACAAGACAATCTCATAACTATTTTTTCATGTGCATATTCCAAAGCTATATAATTCGGGTTATAATGTATATGTCGGGCTTTACAATTAATTAAAATTTTAATATGAACAATGGCCGGGAAATTTCTTTGGTGGACAACATACATTTCTCGTACTCGTACGAGTAGGTAATCCACTCTGCTGCAACGTTTTCCATTTATTAACTGTTTGTTACAAATGGGCCAGTGTCAGGCTCCAAGATCCCCAAAGCAACAACAATAACAACAACGGCAAGCCATAATAGCAACAATAACAACAACAATAACAGTATTAAATGCAGCGCAAAGCGTCAAGTCATAAACTGCTCATCAGTCTTCGGTCTTGCACATAGTGGTCCCTGCCTTGCCTCATCCCCTGTTGCCCTCCTCATGCTGTATAACTGTAATTATGCGCTACGCGGCAACGGCGTTGCAAAAAGTTTTCACTATCACAACTCATTGTCTCGACGGCGCAGGAAGTGGAAAAGCGCCGGCGGCAAAACATGCCAAGAGAAGCAGTAGCTCGAGCTGTTGGTGTTGGGTTTGGGTTTGGGTCTAAGGGTGAGAATGTAACTGTTGTCTGCTCTGCTCTGCGCTGCCGCCTTGCCTTTTGCCTTTTGACGCTGATAATGCAATTTCCGCCACTGCCACTTGCCTGGGAGCCCCCCGCTCCCTTCAGCTTTATGTAATTTACTGTTATGCAATGTTTCATTTTTATATTTATTCTGACAACAAAATGGGTATTACAACTTTGTCAAACGGGGCAGAAAATGACCGCATAAAGTTGATCAACTTGAACAGGCGAAGCCTCTTCCAAACGTAAGAAAGTCTGAAATTTGATCAGGAATAGAAGAATGATTATTATTTTTTTGAAAAGAAAACAATCCATCTGGCCTTGCATATGAAGCACGAATATAGTGTATAAAAGCCTCAGCTTAATAAAGAGTACATTTTTCTTGTCTTTTGTCCTTGCAGCAAATCTTTAAAGAAAGTGACACAGCAACACAATGGCAATCAAGGCTAGTTGTTGCTATTTATCTACATAAAGTTAATTGAAAACATTCAAATGGCCAAAAGTCGCCACCTAGTTTTTGCTTATGCCATCGTGTCTTTGGCTTTTGCGTGATGTGTCAACATCTTTCGTCGCCCAGGCGTCACAGATGATAATCCACGACCGGCCACCACATGATGGTCTTTATTACAAATTGGTTTTCTGCACTCGCTTGCTGGAAACGTTTCGTGCTCGCAATTTGCAGCGCTAAAAATGAATATGGGTAGACGTAGACCACTAGGAGTAGAAGCCCCAGCAGCAGGATCAGAAAAAACTCGACAAATGTGCACAAAAAATAAATTGCACACCGCCAAATGGACAACGTAGAGAAATATACGAAATGTACGAGAAACGGGGAACCCAAAAAGGAAATATGGAAACGTGTTCAGCTCACGTCCAGGTTAACGAAGTGAAATCGAAAGTTTGACTGTGCCTGGACACTCTCATTGTCTATCGTTCTGATTGTGAGCGGCGTGGCTGCGTCTATCGCCCCTCTTATTCTGGCTGTCAGATTGAATGGTTTATGTGTGACACCTTTGACCAAGCGGTCGGGTCGAGTTTACCAGCGATATAAATTAAACCCACCAGCTGAGAGTGCAGGCAAGCCAAGGGCAGAAATCAGCATTGGAATTCACCTTTTGGCATACGAATTTTGGTATTTATTGTATTTCTACAAGAACGAATCAGTGATGGCGCTATGTTATGTGGTGTTGAGAATTGAAGTTGGATCGTAAGTCTTAAATTGCTTACTTAAATTGTGAATATTAACCATGCTAACTGAGTTCTTTAGACTGACATATTTTCCTTTTCAACATTCACGAATTTCTCCCTGAATTCTGTTAGCTTTTTTCTTCATACTTTTATTTGCCCACCGAAAGAGTCACGTGGCATTCATAATTCTTAAAGTGGCGCCATCAGAAATTATGTAGCCATGCTAAGTGCACCCAAAAATAGCTGGGGCTGAAACTCCTGCCCCGGCCAGGACCGTCTCCAAATGCGCGACGTGACTAGCATTTGCTGCCCGCAAAAGTATGCTATGATTTTTGTTGGACGCTGCCCCAACAATGGGAATTGATTTCGGTCCTTTATGGCGAAGGATGCAAGCTGATTATGGAATTAAAACATATTTCCTCGTTTTGTGCGAAAAGAACTTAAAACTTTAAGTGGCAAAGGTTGTCGTTTTCGGGTGTGCTGCAAGCAGAGTACGTGACAATCTTCAACTTTGCCAGTTTATCACATGACAAGTTTTGCAGTTTGTCATGTGTGTGTGTGTGTGTGTGTGTGAGAAGAAAGAATGAAATGAATAAACAAACGAAACTACAAAGAAGTTAACTAAAAAAAAGCATTCGCTGCGTAAGTAAACTTGGGTTACAAAGCAGCTCCAAGAGATGAACACGAAGAGAACGTGAAGTGAGAGAAAAGCGCAGATAAATAACATTCGACTGTGTGAAAATACAGAAAGAAAAAGGCAAAAATAAACAGTACGCCTTTTGAAATGCTAAACGTGCCACACACACACACACACACACACAGCCACAAACGAACACACACCCCTGAGGCTTGCTTCACACACTTCGTTCAAGCAGGATGTTCAGCATTCGGGTACGTGTATTTTTATTAGCCCCTGCCTTTCATACCCGCCCTCCTTTCAACATTTTCACCGTTTATCTTGTTACACTCAATGCCAAAAACATTTATCTTGTCGTATTTATTTTGTAGCGCATTAATTTCGTTTCATGTTTGAGCAGAAATTGACTTATTTGCATGCGGCTGCCAAAAAAAAGGGAAAAGCATGCGCCGATAAGTAGGCTATGTTTTTTTGTGAGCGGCAGATGAGGATATCGGGAATTTTTGAGTGTTTCAAGCCAGCCACAGGTGTTGTAAATGTCAAATTTGTGATTGATGGCTATGGAAAGGCTAAACAAAAATTATGAGATTTATTTTTGGGATTTGTTAAATGTTTTTCTTACAGAAAAAAGTGATTGATTTAAAGCAAAGGACTTTTAAGAGGCTACAAGAAAGTATAGGAACATTATATTTATCAGCGTGACAAAATAATTCATCAAATTTAGCAAGTGTATTACAAGTATTCCATTGCCAGACAATGCAGTTAGAACAAGCGAAAAATGCATTTTTCATAAACCAGACAGCATTTACAAGGCAGAGAGAGAGAGAGATGAAGGATAAGCCCAGACCCACTTGACTACCTGTAGAGACGGGCAACTACTCCGAGTATCGACAGCGGCACCACAAACAGTGGAACTGGCAAGTGGAAATGAAAATGGAAATGTCCAAAAGCGCACAATGTCAACTGAAATTGCGATTGCGTTAAAACTCTATAAATACCAAAGTAACATGCCGCAGCGGCAAACAGCAACAACAGGACGAATGGACAGCAAGGACTAACAGCACAATGCTGATATTGCAATAGCAACTACAACAACAACAACAACAACGTCGACAACAACACAATCTAATCCGGTTATTGCATTTTAAATGCGCTACAAGCATTCACATTCATTTTGTTTTCGCCTATGGGTTTGGCCATGATTTAAGGCTTGGACTTTCCCTGCCACTTTTCACACACACCCCCGTCGGCAACGAAATGTGTATACAAAATGCATTATTTGATGGCAATTATTGTCACCATTTTGCCAACGTGACATTGAAGCATGTCCAGTTATTAATTTGCTTAACTAATAAATCACATAAATATAAAATATGCGCAAAAATTGCAGTCGGGGATGGAATAAGGTTAGTAGCAGCGACATTTGTATACCCTATATATACCAGGAGAACATATTGATGTGGATTATACACTTAAAAGAGACTAGAGTGTTGAAGGAAGGCTTTATGGCAGACCTAAACGAGGGACAAGAACAGCAAACAGTGTGATCCGTAGGCGTCCGTCGAGATGGGAGATGGGATTGAATCCTGTTATTATCTCGCTGTAGATGTTTATCATAGTACTGCAACGATGTAAAAGTATTAATTTTCAAATTATAAAAAACTTCACTTTCAAAACTAGACCAAACCGCATACAACTTTCCTTACACAATTCACATCGTATAAGGTATAAGAACAAAGGCAATCACATGCTAACACATTTACCATGGCTCTGTCTGTGTGTGTGTGTTACTGTATATGTAGTATAATTTGCAATGGTAATGCGCTTATCTGGAAACCAACACAAGTGCCAGCAGGCAGGCAAGCCACGCCCCCTGTTGCAGACCCTGCTGGGCGGCCTGCTAAAAACCACACAAGGCAACTCTTTTCAAATTTTAATGCAATTTAACAGCATATTAAACAGCAGGAGGCTGCAGCAGTCTGTCCGGAATCTGCCGCAATGAGCAAGCAGAGCATATGAACGGCAATGGTTGCCGCAACAGTTGTCTCAACTCCTTGCCACAGTCTCACAGCCACACCGCAAATCGGCGGCGGCAAACAAATTTCCAGCTGGCTGGCAAAACTAGGCAAAACTTGCCAGATGAAGATAGCACAGCTGGCTGGCTAACTGTGTGAGAGAGGCAGGGAGGGTGGAAGGTTGAGAGTCTGAGCGTATGGCCAAAGGTGCAAAAGCAGTCATAAGTAGTTGCCAAGTGAGTCCTGACTTTTGTAAGTTCCCGTTTGAGTGTGAGTGTGAGTCTCTCCGAGTGGATATTCATGAACTTGCAGAATGGCTAATCAATTGCGCGCACATTGAGCACAAATCAAATTACAAACTTGCCACGTCCAACGTTTTATTTGTACGCGTACCATGTACCCTGTACTTGGAAAGGGTAAGAGAGTATGATGGACTAGTAGGTTTGTGGAACAAACCACATTAATTAGCTAAAGAGAAAGCTAAAATCTATCCATAAAGGAATTCTTTTCGTATTCGTATTTTGTTGACAACATTAATTTTGTAAAGTAAAGGGAGAATAGAGGAAAAGACCAAATTGAAAATAGAGAAAAAGAAGCAAAATGGGGGAAAAGAAAGAAGTATAAAGTATAGAGAGAACATACATTGGAGAAACAAGAGAGTGTGCAGACAGAATGGGAGGAAGAGTAAAGTAGCCATGTACTTCAAAAGTGAGCCCAGGCAATACCAGTGAAATAAGCCAGTATCGTCTTCAAATGAGCATAGATATTATACAGAACTATTATGTGGAATATAACAGAATTGGAGGAGCAGAATTATAGTTGCTGTGTAAAAAAAAATCTAAAGCTAGCCAAAATTATATAGTTGTAAGTTCGCACCTCATAGAAATTGCCTTTTTATGACCCAGAAACTCTCACAATCTTAGTTTCGACCATCCCCATATAAACATATCATAGATATCAGCCTTTCATGGTGATTTTATAGTCGATCCCTTTCCTCAGCCCTCCACTTACTCATGTTCTTTTACAAAAAAAAAGTTTTTGAAAGTTGCCATCTTTTTTGCAAGATCAACTTTTGCTCAATTCGATTTTTTCAAACAAACAGAAAAAACAAGCAGAACTTTTGACTTTTTACCTGGCTTTTGTGCTCCTGCAAGTGCCCTTTCTCCTTCTTCGGCTGCTCCTTGTGTTCCTTAGTCTGTCGTTAAACAAACTTATCCAATAAAAGTTTTGTCAACATTGATTTAAAGCTAAGACGAAGGTTGCATATATCAAAACTGCGAGTAGGGGAAGAGCCAGAAACAACAGAAGTGAGCAGAGGAGCGTTAAAGATGTAGAACTTGACATATCGTTTGCTTTTTGGAGGCTTGTGTCAAAGTAGGTTAAGGATTGCACATACGCCCCACACATCCAGGAACAAATGTACAGCCTGCCCGGTTAAATAGTTAAGTCAGTTTTTCATCCTTTTTATAGTTTTTACTTCATGATCTCATTGCTTGAAGTCCATAAGTAGCATCCTAGTAGAATGCTCAGCCAGCCTGCTGCTGGCGACCAACGGGCAAAGTTTCCATTGCATTGTCCTTGTTGTTGTCCTGCTATTCTTGCTGTAGTTGTTGTTATTGTTGTTTGAAAATGCATTCATGGCCCTTACGTTGTCTGTGCTCTCTTCTTACTTAATACTTTAATAGTTGCAAAACTTTTCCGCGCGGCATTGCCTTAAGTAGCTGTTACTTAGCTTGTTTAACTGTTTGTCCGCGTTTGTGTATATGTGTGTGTGTGTAAGTAAGTAAGCATCTTTGTGTGGTGCTTAAAATAACTGTAAAAGTGCCAACATAAATCTAGCCACTACATCTTTTATGTTCACACTACGAGCTTCAGCAAGAAGTTAAGGCCATTTACCTCCCGCAAAAGCCAAGCACGTGAGCTACAAGATCTGCTTCTGCTTCTCACTTAAAGAAGTGCTATCTGATCCTTGTCCGGCTTTAAAAAGTTTAACAAAAATACAAACAAATTGATGCTTAACTTTTGCATATTGAATAAAAAGTACAATTGTGTTTGGCATTTTAAACGAAAATCATTCGAAAATCGAAAGCAAATCTCTTTACCATCACGGCCCCATGCTGCTATCCTTGGCCAGGATTCAAATCAGTACAAAAGTGATTTTTCTTGTTTGGACTTACGGATTAGCGAACGCAGCAAACGTCTGCTTTTTTTTTTTTGCTTCACTTTTGACAATAAGTTGGGGAAAAGCCGAAGCGAGGCTGTCTAGCTGAAGTCGAGGAATGAGGAAGGGAGAGCGATAGCTGACTGTCTATTGGAAGGATTTCAAGTTGAAAAAGTTGCAATTGTAAAAAATTGCAATTGAAATCAACAAAGTCAACGTTTTTAGGTTATATTTAACTATAAAAAGTTTATAAAAATTAATGTTTGTTTGTCTATTTGTATGGACAGAATTCTTGTCTTTTATGGGCCCCTAAGCTGATGGTCTACTGACAGAACGAATGATTTTCCTGAATCAAAGTGTATCTCTGTAGAAATTTGGAGCCTACTGAGTTGTTTTTGAATTTCCTAAAAGGTAATGCTTTTAATAAAGGTCTACTGGGATTACTGGTTGGAAGCCCTCAGAAAGTGAATATTCGACAATTACAAAAGATTGGCTAGAATAAAGCTATATTTAGCGGGTCTGTTCTTATTTCCAATTCTTTTCAATAGCTTTTGCACATAAATGCTCTTAATTCGATGGAAATTTCAAATGTTTGCATATTTTACATCAATTTTGAAAAATATCTATAAACATATATCCAATTGTATTCCAGAATCGGCTAGAACTACCTCGTCATATTATCTACATTGAACTATTTTTGTTGTAATCTTCTTGACATTTTCAAATGTCATGAATTGCTTACCCTATTTCACTACCCTTGTCCTCCACTGTTTTCTTTTTCATATTTGCCCCATTTAATACTGTTGACATTTAATTATAATTATGTATGACCAAATGCGTGCCCTGAAAATATTTTATATAAATATTTTGCGCTGTAATTCAAGCTTAAATTTTGTTGAACAAAAAACCACAATATTTTGTCAAATGCCAAACAGTGTCGCGATATCCAATGTTCTAGGGGAACATAAGTGTGCAGTTTTGTCGAGAGTTGTTCGAACAGTGTGAAATGTTCGAACTTAAGAATCTTATAATTATATAATGTTGCAAAGAATTTGTTTAAAACTATGCTACTGTTGAATGTCAAGGCTTCCACTAGTTTACGAACGAGATTCCTCGCGATATTTACAAGGAATATTTACAATTAAAAAAAATGAAGAACCCATAAATGTAGGCCGCTTTTCCACGATTGAGAAGATAAAGACAGCATCAACAGAAGCTTCAAAAGTCTTCAAATACTTCAAGGATTGCAAAAACGCAGAAACAATGGTATTATATCTGATAAAGGGATTATTCTGATGAAGAGAAAATCAGCTTGTAAGCACTTTTGATACTACCAATCATTTTTATGATGGATAAGGAGAAAGTTTTTCCTACATTTCCATATTGACGAACTTCTGAATGAGAGTTAGTGCGGCAAGTGAAGAACAGTGGAGGCCATTTCACCAAAACTCCAAAGATATGGAGAACAGATATCCAGGAAGGTGGGACGTCAAGCTTAACGGCTCAGCTGAATGTTAAAGAGAGATGAACCGAATCAGAAGACGGAACAAACAGATTGAATGGATATTTTGAATAAATAAGAAATATGTACTATATAGTATATAGGTCTTCCTTATATGTCTAGCTTTCAAGAGCGTAGTCAGTTTGGACTAATATCAAAATCTTCGGTACGTTGAGTTATATTTATAGTAATCTTCGAGTTGTAGGGAAAGCTACGGCCTTCGTTAGTCTTGTTTTAAACTAATCCCAGTCCAGCTATAAGTATTTTACAGATTTGTTCAATCCGCAAACGTGGTCTAACAATTTCTTTAACTTTCAGTGTTGTTGTACAAACTGACCCTTTGTTCCACAGTGTGGCCGGTTTTGCCCTCACTTTAAGCTCGCGCGGCACCTGTTACTACTTTGGTGCTTTATTAATGATTCATTAATGCAATTATGTAGAACAATTATTGTACATATCGTTCGATTGTGTTAATTAACCAAAGCTGTTAAACAAATTCAATTGCAGCCGCAGTTTTCGATTTGCATTTCGATCGCCAGAGCCAGAGTTGATTGCATAGCAGTGAGCTATCGATACCTGACTTATTTGAAATATCGCGTTGTTAAGGCGTTATCGGCTATTAAGCTTAAATTTGACAGTTGGTTAGACAAATTTGTTTTAGCAATTTAATAAAATTATAATTAATTTCGATATGTCCGGCTACTGCACTCCCCCACCTCGCTGTTAAACACACAACTATAAATTTGTATTAATTTGCAAACACGGACATTTTGCCAAGTGTTTTTCCAACGAATGTCAATGCGCTGCCTAATGAGCCAAATGCAAATTGATAGCAAGGCTTCTCTGTGGACGTGACGTGGTGGCGGAGGGGCATGTAGCCGTGTAGCTTAAAGGATTATCAACATTATCCTCGCATAGTTTATTTGTTTATGCACACATTTTTGCGGCCGCGAGTATGAAATGTAATTTTCATGTAATTGTTTTTAATTTCCAGGCATTTATAATTTACAATTCAAAACTCTCGCCGGCGCGCGGCTCTTAAGTGTCATGAAAAGCTCATTTACTTGCTGCACATAAATTAAAAACAGAAATGGTGGCGCAGGAGGAGGAGCAGTAGCTGGAACACACCAAGTTGTCTATCCAACATACTTCAAACGCTAACGCTAATGAGACGAAGGCAGGTGGTTGGCCTCGGGGATTGGTGGTGGGGTTCGCGTGGACCGCTGGCTGTAATTATGCAAATTTTTAATGAGTGAGAAAATTGTTTGCGCTTTGGGAGCAACACGTGGTAGTTGTCTCCTGTGCGCTTTCGTCCTCCAACAGCTACTGTTTCCTGTTGCTTTTCCTTTTGGCACTTCTCTGGCAGCTAATTCCATTTGGCAGCTTTGCCTTAGTAGTGACCCCCCCACTCTCCTTACCTCACCGCCAAGCCATAGCAATCCATTTACAGCACACAAAGTCCTTTCCATCCGGCTCATGTGAAACTCGTTTCGTTTTGAGCCTGCTGGCTGGCAGTTGGGTGAATCTGGCAGGATCTGCCTCTGCTCGGTGATGACATTTGCTCTTTAGATTTATACGGATTTTGTCAAACAAAACATGAATTTGCACTTTTATGCTGTTGCTGGAAAGCCGATTTTCATGGAATAGCAGGAATCAGCTTTAAGAATAGCCTTTGGGTTTCCAACATTCGAAGGGAAATGCAACTTGGACAAGCAATTGAAATGCTCAAATGCAGCTAATTGAGCTAAGTATAGTTTTAGAGACTTCTATTTAATAACCTTTTTGGAAAGAGAGAGAGAGAGAGAGAAGCAAAGACGAAATAACGGAATAGGAAGAAGTAGGAGGCATATATAGAAGACAGAAAGAACATATATAGAAGACAGACAAGAAGTAAGGACAAGCCTATTTCCACCTTTACAAATAAATCCGTGCAGCCCCGAATAAAATTGCTAATTTACTTTAAATTTGCATATTCCACATAAATAATACTTTCTGCTTTAAATAAAATTCTCAAATCGATTTCCGTGATGAAAATGAAATGCTTTATTAGTAAATTTGCATACAAAAAAATAAGGCATGCCAGAAATATGTCCAAAAATATCAATTGTACTCATAAATACATACATACAGACATACATACATGTATTGGCAACTGTCTTTTTCAATTAACACAAAATGCCAAATACACAACACACACACACATATGCCTTCAAACCCACACAAACACATGTGTGATATCTGGCTTTAAATGCAAATGCAGAAACAGAAGCAGATTTTTAAGCCTTGCGGCCAGCTTTTCGCCAACAGATTGTAAACAAATAAATGCCGCCAGCAGACACAAATACAGATGCACACACCCATACAACCCAGTGACTGTTGGTCAGCGTCAACGTTGCAAATTTTATGCCTGCGGCTGCAGTCCGCCCACTGAACAGGCCCCTTAAGCTGTGCTACACTTTTTTGCATTGTGCAAAAGTTGCCTTTTTCCACATTGTATTTTATTTTACACTATTTATATATATGCATATATACATACCCATATGTATGTGTGTGCAAACTGTTTGAGTCTGGCGAACGTTTTTCACACTTAAGTGGTTAAATTGGCTGTGATAAATTGGCGGCACAGTCAAAGTTGTTGCCACAGTTGCCGCAGCTGCCTCTGCTCGCTCGCTCTGCGGGGGGAGTTACTCAGTCGCTGGTTGCACCTCAAGTCTGAAAGAAGCTTCTTGCTCTTCAGCTACTTCAGCTTATTCCCTTGTCTCTCCAACTGCTGACATCTTTTGGCTGACTGCTGTTGACAGTAATCATAACAGCAGGCATCAGCTTCAGCTTCAGCTCGAGCTCGCATTCTCGCTTATTATGATTATTACAGAATGAAGAAGAAGAAGACGAAGTTGATGAGGAGGGGAGGAAGCCTGACATATGACAACTGGGAATTAATATGCTGCGACGAGTGCGAAGCCTCTAAAAGTAGACAAAAGTCAATGTCATTATAATGGTGTTAATGTTGTGCTTGGGTGAATGTGAGTGCGGATGCGTGAGGATGTGTGCTGATTGCCTGTGAGTGCTGATGCTGATGGCAACCTTTTAGCCGCATGACCAAATTAAGTGTCTAGCCGTGGGTAGTTAAGACTTTTCCAAGCCTAACACCCTCTCAATGAAAGAGAAAGCTACATATGTATGAAACCAGGCAAAAGGGACTACGTTCAAACTCACATGTGTAAGCAACTGGTTAGCTAATGTTGTATATAATAGAAGGATTCATAAATCAAAGTGACTTCAAGGTTAGCATTTTCTTTTCTTTTATTTTGTCGGAATTAAACATTACTTTTATATTAAGATTTTCTATATTTCATATAGAAGTATTCCACAAATCAATACAAAATTCAATACAAATTAGTTCGACAAATATATTTCCACCTTTTTGCCCTATCTTTTCCCAAGGCGCTTGATTCTTTGTTGGCCTCCTCGATTGAGCCAAAAGACTTGGCCTCCTAGCCATTTCTTAAGCTTTGGAAAATGGATATATATAGGGGCTACATCTGGAGAATATGCAGGGTGAGGAAGCAGTTCCTATCCCAAGTTACGGATTCTTGCCATAGTGTCGAGTGTGAGCAATTGTGACATTCAGAGCGCTGATAGCTTTTTCATTCATGTAAAATGTTTTGTAAGAGCTCAGTTGTCAGGCCACAGCTTCAGCTACCTCACTCACTCGCATTCACCGATCGTTCAACTTCATTCCATGGATCTTCTCGACGTTTTCTGACGGGACGACCTCTTTTAAGGACCTGAATGTTAGCGTTGTTTGTGCTGGTATGGCCAAAATGGAACTCTGTAAATCACACCTTAACCATAGAAATTTATGCTGCAGTCTCCAGCAGTCCATGGTACATGGAAGTTGACACGATCAGTGCTGTATTTAATGCTACTACTCAAGATATACAAAAATGTCACAGACTTATTGAACGACCCTCGCATGTAGTTTATATTTTTCAGCTCTCTAATGGAAATTCCAAAATTGATTAATTTAACTTAGCCAACATTTGCCTAGTTTTCATTTGGCTAAAAATTGGCTTGATCAAGTTTAATTTTCCCACAAAACTCGCAATCGTCTACATATTCCCACAGTTAGCCTCAGTCAATGGCTCATCCAGGCAGTTGGTCTTCATTTAAGTGGCTAAAAGTAAATGGATTTGAAATACCGAAAAACCGTCAAGTAAGCAAATTTTCGCTGCCATTGATATGCGAATCAGAGCCAAAAGTACAAAACGCGAAACGCAAACGCAGACAGTGTTGATGTGCATATCATTTTTATGGGCATTTCATGCAAAATGCTTCCTGATGTTCTTGTTGCTGGTGTTGTTGGTCAAAACAACAACAACAGCAATGGCAACAAGGCAACAATTGCATTGCTGACTATGACTACATACACAGAGGTATGCTTGTATGTTCGTTTGAATGGGGCTGGCAACTCAGTAACTGCGAGTCCGAATGTGAGTCCGGCTGTGGCAACCACAGATGACTCACAATGCGAAAGAACATAAGAGAAGTGTCCACAATGTGCAGAAACTTAATAACAGAGAAATGCTAATGTAAAATGTTTTAATAATTTACTTTTGTGCTAAAAATATATATGAAAAGCATTTTGAGCTCTGGGCATGAAAGCATAAAAGAAATTTGGGGAATTGAAGAAGGTTTAGTTTGAGTTTCACGGTCTATATGACAAATGTTGTTTATGTATATTCAGGTGACATTTCTTTGCCGCTGCTCCACATGGATGGTATCCTCAAATCAGCTTACCATTCATACTGATTCCCAGATCTTTTGCTTATACTTTGATCTACACAATTAGTAGATGATAGCGCGTGTCTGCATGGCCACATGCTTAGTTCCCCAGTGCCAAATTCCAATTCTTTTCGTCATTGTAGCAGTACCTCCAGGAAGTCCTCCTCTGCCACAGGATTGTAGTATGTCTTTAGCTGTCTCTAACTTGCCGGCTGACCGAGTGCATTTGCAATTTATAAGCGTATATGTATGTACGGGTTTGCGAATGTGGATCCATCTACTCGCATTTGTATCTGTATCTGTGGTCGGCTTTTTGTCCACTTGTAGCTACAGATACTCTTTTTTTTATTTGGGCAACAATGGAAATGTAAATTGTTTCCATGTCTTTGTTTTAATTTTTCGCCAGCCCAAGGATTTGTGTCCTGCTGCTGTTTGCTGTTTTGCTTTTTTGTTCGCCTTTTTTCTACACTTTTTTGCGTAACACTCAAAACCGCATTGCAAAACTCGGACTTTGGCTTGGCGGTTGCCATTGCCATTGCATTTTTTTGTTAATTTGCATACGTGCGACACACGTCCATGGCTGGAGTTGGAGATGGTTTGGCGACAACGTGTTGGCCATTGCACCCGGCCAGGCGGCGACAGGCGACAGAGGAACAGCAGTGTTAGCAGCCATTTTCAACGCCATGGTCGACTCGTCTGGTTGTTCTTGTCCATGACATTGACGTATACGTCGGATGAGTATGAATACGAGGAACTGCACTCGAGCTGTAGCCTTCAAATACAAAACTCGTATGAATTACCAACCAGGGAGCAGGGCCACGTTTACCCAAGACCCACTCCACAGTACAGCCCTGGTTCAACGACCCACAAACTCACAATAAAAATGCCTTCATTAGCTGCCATTACAGATGGCTGGGACTCGGAGAGACTGCCGTGCCAGCATCAAAATTTCTAAGCCCAAAAACTCAAATTGCACAGCAAATGTAAGTGCGAATGGTCGAATTTTATATACCCTGTATTTGGCTGTGTTGGTGTCTTTGCAAAGCCAGGGAATAGTGAGCACGCACGTACCTTCCACTTGAAACTTGGTCACACACATATGGCTCTATTGCTCTTTTAACTCCTGCTGGAGTTGGAGCTGGTGCGTTTTATGTCATTAAAGTTTCATCAATGCTGTAAAATGAGAGTAGCGGGCGACAAGCGGGTTATGGAGAGACAGCTAAGAGGCAAAACGAGCAACAACAAATCCCCAAAACTCCCGCGGGGAACAAAACCCTTCCATGCGTTTGTTCGCCTATTTGTCTGTCTGTCCGACAACCATCCGCCTGCCTGACATTGTCATTATATGCTTCAAGGATATTTCTGTGGCGTAACCAAGGCAAATGTACTTTTGACAGTTTGGACTCTTGAAAGAGTTGACCAAAGCAATGTCACACCCCCTTCTCCCTCTTCCTTAAACCTTAACCCTTTGCGACCCCCACAACCACATGGCAAAATGAAATACAAAACTTTGACCAAAAGATTTGTGATTGTTGTTGCTATTGCTGTTGTTGTTGTTGTTGGCATGCCGAAATAGCAACAGCTGCTTTTATGCCAGGATAATGCCTCCAGCCATAGGACAAGCACACCCAATGCCCCTCAACGCCCATACCTTTGTCCTTGCCCTTGGTCCTGTTGGGTTGCCCAGCAAATTGCTTTGTTTAATAGGTTGTGAAATGATGGCAATAAATGTTAGATAAGTGCCTTAAATAATTATTTATTTATTAGCGAGAGCCTCATAAATGTATAACTAAATATGTACAGTTATAGTTGAGCAAGTTTTACAACTTCTACTGCCTCCTATTCACACACCCTCCTCTGAATTCATCTCTGAGTGTAGCAACTTCTGCGTGCGGCATTGGCAATTTTCGATTTGGCCAATCAAGGTGAATTCTTAGATATATCCTTAATTATATATAAATCAATGAACACTTTATAAAAATCTATCTTTGATTATAAATATATATTTAGCATTTGCGGAGCTATGCTGTAAGAAAATACAGGAGCAACTCTGCTATTAAATGAAATATTTTTAAGCTTTTTATGTCAGCCAAACTCAACGGCAACATTCAAGTCTTGGAAGCATGTTGCCAAGCAACATATGGTGTGGAACGTAAGTGTGGAAACATGCTGCTGCAGCATGTGAATCGAACAAATGTTTATTTGTTTTATTGCCGTCTTGCGATTAGGTTTTTCAAATATTTGTACTATAATCTCCCTTGAATGTATTCAGCAGCGGTTCTAGAATTCTATTCTGGGAAAAGAATTCCTTCTGTCATGGTGATTTGTTAGAAACACTTCGTTAATAATTCAAGAAGATATATCTTTTATACAAACCAAACATAATTTTGATCATCATCACAATCCGAGTCGATAGAGCTATCTCCGTCTGTCCGTTTCAATGTCAATTACTCCGTTTTAAAGCTATATTGAACTGAAATTATCCCATTAAGTTTGTATTTTTAAAAGGCAATATGTAAAAATCGGAACTTCTGATCAAAATATATTATATACCTGCCATATAACCCATTAATTCAGAATGAAAACTTAGTATAGGAAACCCTTTGTTTTGTATGCGAATTGAACCAAAGCTGGTTTGTATATGAATCGGGTAAGTATATCATATAGCTGCCTTAATCTTGAAATTTGAAGCACTTGCCTGCTTAACACTTTCGCCTATTGAACCCCTTAAAGATTTCTATTTTTAAGATTGGCCTCTCCATGGGAGAGAAGTACACATTCTTGCTCTTATTGGTAACGGGCGGCAGCGATAAAAGCCATTGGAATCATAAAATACTTAAGATTAGGGGCCGCTGAACCAAACACAACAGGCAGGTATAGTTCGGTCCGTTGAAATGCGATTTGCTTTGGCGATTAGCATAGTCAGTGCTCCCAGCTGTGGCTCTGACTCCGGTTCTGGTTCTGCTTGTGACTCTGAGACTCTGAGACTACAATTCCCTTGGCGCAATGATCTCGGCTGGTATTTTCCTGTGCCTCTGCCTGGCCTCGGCCTTCAATTACTTCAGAACGCGTCGCCAGCGCGCCTTGGTTAAGAATCTCAAAGGACCCTTCACCTTGCCCCTGGTGGGCTCCATGCACAAAGTTGTGCTCTTGACGTCAAAAAGTACGTAGAAAATGCTCCATTTCACTTGACTGCCGCGTCATGTAATCCTGGCAGATTTTTTTCAGCGCTGCGCTGACTATTTGGCCAAGTATGGCAATCTGACACGCTGTTGGGTATTCCATCGCCTGTTCATACCAGTGGCTGACTTGGAGCTGACAGCCCAACTGTTGAACAATGAAAAGCATTTGGAAACGGGCCAGGAATTGATGAAAGATTGGCTGGGAGAGGGCGTCCTCATGTGTCAGACGGCAGACTGGCCGCAGCGGCATCAACAGCTCTGCAAACTGTTCGAGCCTGCAAATATGTTGGAGCTGGAGAAGCTGTGTCGAGAGCGAGCGGAGCAACTGAAAGAGTACCTAATCGAGCAACAGAATTACCAGGAAGTTGTGGATGTGTGGGAGTTGGTGTCGCCAAAAGTGCTGGAATTGATATTGCTCACAACCTGCGGACAGCAGCCAAGTGGAGAATATGTTAAGGCCATGACTGAGTGAGTGTAAGGGCAGTGGAGATTCGGACCCAATCACCGATATCAATAGTTCCATTATCGATATACACCTTTTTATATTTCTCACAGCCTGACATCGCTTTATAGAGATCGTTTTCTGAGTATCCAATCGGCCTATCGCTTCATTTACTTCCTGACCTGTCCTTTCATGAGGCGACGTCAACAGAAGCTGATCAAGCGCCTCAATATGGAGCACAAACAGTTCATAGAGCAGCAGCGTCTGAAGCAGACACAGCCTCTGAAACAGCAAGATTCGAGCTTTGTAGTGGAAACAGCACCACAGCCCCCTCAATATCATCAATCTCTCTTGGATGTGCTGCTGCAGAGCGAAGCCCTCACAGTGGAGCAGATCTGCGCCGAGCTAAACACTTCTAACTATTTGGGTTATCTGCTGAGCAGCACCACGCTGTGTTTCGCTCTGGTGATGATAGCACGTCACCCCTCCGTGCAGCAGCGTTGCGTGGAGGAGCTACAACGTGGCCAGGGTCTGGGCTTTCCCTATCTGGATGCCATACTAAAGGAGACCATGCGTCTCTATCCACCACAGGTCATACTGGCACGACAGCTCTGCGAGGATTTTGCCTACAGTGCGTATGCTTAATTGATTGCATGAACTTTTGCTTACTTTTTACTCTCTTTCTCTCTCTCTCTCTCTGGCTAGCTCATTCGGTCGTGGGTGATGGAGCACTACCTGCTGGTGCTGAGATTTACATAAATCTTTACCATATGCAACGCCAGGAGCAGAAGTATCCGCATGCAGATCACTTTCAGCCAGAACGCTTTCTGAAAGAACCATCTGAACTGCTGAGCTTTGGTCTAGGACCACGCTCGTGTCCAGCTCAGGAGTATAGTATGACCTTGTTGAGATCTCTGCTGGCCACAATGCTCACCCATTTCGAGTTGCTCCCATATGGCAATGCAGTGCGTCTGGATGTGCGTATGGTTTTGGGATCACGCAATGGTTTTCAGGTGGCTTTGAAGCCGAGATATGTGAAGGAATAGAGGAAGTGGTGAAGGTCTTAGTTATGTAATGTACAAAATACCAAAGATATACATGTTAATAATAAGTTCCGTAAATAATAGAAATAATATTGAAATCACAGAGTGTCCAAAATGACTAAAAATTGGCAAATTTTAAAGCAGACAAGATCACAAAGAGATCAGATAGATGCAGTAAATGCATTTGCAGAACTTAGTTTTTCAGGATGCTTGATTCTCCTCAATTACTTAGATGAAAACTTCCCACAGGTCCTTACAATTTAGCCAAATCCTGGAGCTCTACTCATGCATTACTCTCGACGACGCATGCCCAATTGGAAGCCTGTGTCAGAGCGGAGTACTATGTTGAGCACCGGATGAATGGGCTCACCCAGTGGCAGTAGCTCATACTCCCTCACAATTTTGGCCACCATCATCTTCATCTCTAGCATTGCAAACTTTTGGCCAATGCAATTGCGCGGCCCCGCACTGAAGGGGAGAAAAGTAAAGTTAGACACACGTTCGCCCTCCATATGTCGCTCCGGCCGAAACTCCATCGAATTTTCAAAGTTACGCGGATGCACGTGGACGCCTACAATGCCCATGAGGAACTCTGTGCCGGCGGGTATCACACCATCACCTAAAGTAGAGTGTGCTGGAAGCAAAAGAGTGGTGTGGCTTTAAGAGAATCTGGAACATTCAAATTGCATCCCCTTGTCACTTACTGTACTTGAAGTCCGTTTGCAGCTTGCGTCCAATCAACGGCACTGATGGATGCAGTCTCAGTGTCTCCTTCACAACGCACTCCAAGTACTTGAGCTCGCCCAGATGGCGGATGTTGATTTGCTGGGCACGATCTGAAGGCAGCACCTCGAGCACCTCCTCCAGCAACTTGGCCTGCACTTGTGGACGACGCGAGATCTCATATAAGCAGAAGGAAAGGGCACTGGTGGTAGTGTCGTGACCCTCAAACATAAATGTATCCACCTCCTCGCGTATCTCATCGTTGGACAAGGGATGACCATCAACAGTGGCCTGCAGCAGCACATCCAGCAGGGCCATGCGACGTTTGCTGCTTATATTGTCGTCCGTTTGGGTTTGGGCTTCCTGCTGTGCCCGCTGCTTCTCCAATGCTTGGCGGCGCTGCTCGATGACCTTAATAGTGAACTCATGCATGGTGCGAATTAGCTGCGTTTGACGCCACTTCAGGTGGGGATGCGTTAGGGTAAACAGGAACTCGATTTGCAGATAGACGGACATAAAGCGCCAGGCCATCAAGGCGGTGCATCTAATAGGAGAGGAATGAGACTGTATACACTGGGAAAAAATACCTACTACATACTAACTCATTAACAGCATTTGCATATGGCGTACTCTCAGCGGTCTGGGCATGAACCTTAGTGCCCATCGCCGTTTCGGCTATGATATCCAACGCAGCCAGGCATATATAGGGATACACATCAAAGGGAGTCTTACCATCGGCACTCTGTCTTAAGCGATCCACACACACGCTCGTTTGCTGATCAAAAACCTCCACGAACTGCTCCAGTATAGAGAAATGGAAAGCCGGTGTGATTATCTTGCGTCGCTGATGCCACACTTTGCCATCGCTAAGCAACAGGCCATTGCCCAACCACTGTCCCAGGATCTTATACACGGGATGCTTAACCAAATGCTCCTGACTGGATAAGATCTGTTCATTAAGCTCTGCATCGGCGCACATTATAATCAAACGATTGAAGACCCAAAGGCGTTGAACAAAGCCCGACTTTATAACCTGACGGCGTGTCACTTCAACGAAAGCTGGAAGGCATGGTGGAGGAGGGGTAAGGGCGGAAATAAACGATTAGAGCAACACTTGAAGTCGAGTATACAACAACTGGGGAACGTTAGCATACATTGCTGGGGGCATACACATTTGTTGATAAACAATCGCAATTGCATAAAATGTAGCTCAACCGAAGGTTATAAGCACGGTTAAGTGTTTGTGTTTACTTATCAGGTTCACTTCGGTCGATAATTGGATTTGGGAAGATTACGTATGTATATATAGCTATATATAGCCCCCTAGGTCTGTATATCTCTACAGATAAGGGTTAAACAGCGAATTAGCAACCGTACAATTTATTTATTTTATTAATTTCTAGCGCTATAAGTCCAATTTGTCACAACAATTTTCCTATCAACTTTATAGTAGTCCGATCTGAACCAAATTTCCCGGATTCGGTTTGGTTTTCATCCAAACAGTTCTCAATACCAAAGCCCGTTTCCACATCTTTCTGTAAGTACTTACTGGCACTTCATGTGTCACTTCACAAGTTAATTTAGGGCCTTGTCTTAAGCGAAGGCACATCTTCCATTCGTACATTTCATGTACCACAATAGATCTTACACATCTGGCAATGACAAAATAAACGCACCTGGCACTGCCCTTTCACTCCCATAGACGATTTTGAATATATGAAAATCATTTGTGACCAGTGTGGGATTAGTATGCTTTTGTCATACAGCATTACATAGTAGATTACAAAACGATATTTATTCTCCGCAACTATATTCTTTATATGGTGGGAAATGCCTTTCTCCGTGCTTGGTAATCTCATAACCAAAATTAATTTACCTTATTTGCGTATGGTATAAAAACACTACAAAAAGTAACTATTTTCATATGACGAAACTTTCATTCCCTTTCTTAAAACGAATTAATATTATAGTCCTTCAGTTTTGGTTGTCAGATCACTATATCCATCCGAAACTAGCTTTCCCTTCTTGTTGACCTGAATGTGTTTCTTGGATGAACATGTAGGGACTGACTTGAGTATATTATATAAAGTTTACGACATGACAAGGCGATTTGATAAAGCCATAAGCCCGCTTGTGTTTATATTTTATAAGAAGCGCTTTCTTTATTTGTTCACATTAAAAATGTTGCAAAAACTTGAGTTAAGTACACACAGATCATTTTACGATTATTTTAGTAAAAAAAAACCCAAGCAAATATCTAAAAAACAAAACAATGCAAAAATCTAAAAATTACTAGAATAATTTAAATGTTACAACCTCGAAACCCAAAACAAGTTCATACAAAAAAACATTCAGAGAACACACCGCATACGTGTGTGCTCTTAATCTTGCTCTTTTTGGCTGAGTTTGCTCACTCCCAGACGCCTCGACTGAACCCATCCTGATCTCGCCAATTCTCATTTAAATGTCACCAAAACATAAACAATTACTCACTCTTCGGATTCACCTTGACCATGAAAAACAGCGCGCCCAGCAGCGGCAGACAGTAGGGACCCGGCAGATTGGCAACAGCCTCGCGGCGCGACCTTTGACCGCGATGTATCCATAGGGCTGTCGTGAGCAGCAGCACAACCAAAGCGATCAGCAGCATTTCGCACTCTGAACTGTTCCAATTTTCGAAAGCTAAAAACCAGAGACACAGCCACTGCCAGAGCAGCTAAAGATTATCTAATCGCTTAGCGTGTTTCGGCTGTGTTTTTATTTTTATGACTGCACAGCGGAGAGAGCGTGGGTAGCAGGGGGAGGGTACTGGTAGCTAATCAGCTTTTGACATTTTTCTATTTAAAGCCCGACATGCAAAGCCCGACGGCTGCAAGTGAGGGGGGTAAGGGGCAGAATAGGTGGTGGTGGTGGTGAACTGAAGTGAGTGCAAAAATTTATATTAATTGTTTTTAATTCAACAGTGGAAAGGGATAAGGAGCAAGTGACTCCTGATGGAAGCCTCTGAGCCGGGTTTGAACTCTGTTTTTGAAGTAATTTCCGTTAGAGACATTCGTGCGGAAATTAAAACATGCACCAGCACCCACTACAACCCGCCCCCCGTGGATAACCCAATGAATGAATGAATGAATGAATGGCTGGATGGCGATGGCGATGACTCAATGGTTGGCTGCATCTGGATGGACAGATAGATGTCTGCCAACTTCAGTCTGCAGGAAAAAAAAACTAATTAACACTTACTTCCGGGTTCAGGCGCCCTTGGGGCGAAACAACTTTGACTTTGTGAAATGCGATTCATGAATGACCGAGCGAGCGAGCCGGTCGGCTTTGTCCGTGCTGCTTATTCGACTCCTTGTGAGTGGCATATGCAAATGTGTTTTGATACTATTGTGTCTGTCTTATAGTCATGGCATGTGTGGCGATATATCGCACAGTATTTATATTTCGGATAAATTTCATAGATTAAAAGGGAGAGTTCAATAATATCATTCATAGTATTGATTGTTTTTAATGATATAATAAGCTTAAGATTCTGAGTTCATTACGTCTTTGCAGAGGGTATAATCATTTTTTTAAGATATTTGTAACACATAGAAGAAAGTATCTTAGACTGGTTGTATGCTCAATTGTTCATTAGAGGCTTCTTTATGTTCCAAATCAGATTTAACCAATATCATATACCCTCTCAGAGTGAACTGTTAGTGAGAAAACCTTTTGTTTTTAATGAAATTAAAACATGTGCGTTCAACAAATTTGATCAGTATCCGACTACTATATCATATTGTTGTCATATAACAAATGTTTACATATTTCCTGCTTTATGAAGTTAGCCCTCCTCTTCTGCTTGAGTACCCCTTCTCAGCCATCTAGATATAAGCCCAAACCACTTTTATATCGTTTATGAAACATTTCGAGTTGTGAATACATTCAGAAATTATATTAACAATTCCCATTCGATTCTTATATCAAAAACTATTTCCGAATGATTCACATATTTTACAAGAATTCCATTAAATAAAAATTCCAAAAACTAAGAAATTAAAAAAGCAGAAGACGTTTCCTAATCTATAATTATAAAATGTAAACATTATTTCTCAGTGAATTGAGCTTTGCATATTTGTAGTCTATAACATTTTGGCTGTCACATCAGAATCAGAACTGTATATATTCTATATACCCTAGCAATGGAATAGTTGCAATCAAATTTGATATCACCTTGGGACCTTGTATATACAACAAAATGTTTGCCGGAATTTGATTGGAATTGAATTCCCCATTCTCTAATTTAGAGGCATACAAATGTGCACATACATACACACTTTTACTTTCATAAGTATAAGTACCCGTTCCTCGCAGCGTATATATAGATTATACGCATTTTAAATCGGCAGCCGGCAAAATGGTCAGAAGACACGAAAAGTGTTTTTAATTGCACTCATACGCCGCCGCCCAAATGTGCATTTTCAATTTTCACAATGATTGTTATAAATAAAAATCGGCCGGGTCTCGACACAAAAAAGCAGCAAAACCAAAAAAAGAAAAAAAAGTAAAAAATAAAACGAAGTACAAAAAAGATTTTCCACATTAATTTTGCATATTAAAAATGCAATTTGTAGCATTAATTGCAGCATGTGAAATTCACTCCCATGGTATTGGCGTTCCGGAGTTTCGGTTACGGAGTTCGGCAGAGCAGTCAAGTCACGTTGAAACAACCAGTGGACCCCCATGAATGCCACACGCGGCGTATGCGTAATGTGAGAATGTATTGCTCAACCACGTGACCAAACCAAAAAATGCCATACAGTACAGTATTGTGTACAGCCCCTCCCGCATATAACTTTTAAAAAAGCGCGTAAGCGTATGTATATTTTGGTTTAAGGCGCCCAAAATTGTTATAAATGACTCAGAGCGCTGCTATGATTGAAAATTGTTTAAATTTCAGATGAAGGATGATTATAAAATGGGCTATTGTAATCAGCAAAAGTCTGTTTAAAGATGTGATTATACTGTAGATTTCTTGCTAAGGTTTGCTTTTGAAGAATCAGCAAAATTATTTATTACTTCGCTGACTTTCTAGAGAACTAGGGTAGATAGGAATTTAGTTATTATTTATAGTCAATGTAGTACAATCAGCGTCGCCTGTAATCATCAGACTCCAAATACAAAAGTCAAAAGTATAGTCAACATTCCGACTATGAGATACTCGTACTTAGCATTTACTTGCTCTTACATATATAAACTGAGTTTCAAAATATGGTATCAAAAATTGAGGAAGATATACGGCTTCTATCGATTTGCGTGGGCTGGAGGAGGCGTGGTACAATTTTAAAACACAAACTTGATCTGACGCACCTCTAGAGGAGTCTACATAAAAATCTTGGTGATTCTAGCTCTTATAGTCTCCGAGGTCTATTTGTTCATACGAACGTACAGACGGACAGGGCAAGATCGACTCTTCTGTTGGTGCTAATCAAGAATATATACACTTTATGGGGTCGTAAACGCTTCCTTTTGCCCGTTACATACATTTGCACGAACACAATATAGCGTTTACTCTTCGAGTATATACATGAGGTTGTCTGAGATACAATATAGTGCTCGGGTATACAATGAAAATAAAAAGTATATTTATATCAATTTGTATATAGTTTTTTTTTCAATTTTATATAAATTTAAAAAAATGTATTTCATATGAAACAAACATAATATTATGTAAACATATTTAACCTAACTGTACATTCGGGTACATTTTTAATTACGGAGATTTATATATGAGAAAATATATTGGATGGAGATGGTTCCTAAATATAAAATAATAATATGTAATGTTAAAAATGAATAATATCCTACATGCCTTTAAAAAAATCTGTTCCAATTATTTCCATTCTTCACCACAGTGCTTCGAATTAAACAAACTAATGGAAATCAAGATGCGATGTTATAATAGCAAAAACAGTTGAATAAACTCAATAATAGAACACATGGCTTAAGTTCTACTGGAAATGCAAATTTCAGCTTATGATTCTCCCCTGAATTGTTTGATAATTCCATCACGTAGGCCTAAAGTGCAACACACTCACGCACAACTCAGCTCTCTAAACAAGTTTAACAACTTTTTCTAACTATATTATATAGCTAAAGCATTTGTTTTAATTGAAATCTGATCACAACTAGAAGATCAGTGAGTGCACTGCCAATCTGCAACTTTAAATGTTACTTAAGTATGGTAAAAATTAGAATTAAACTAGCTAATATATTGACGTTCAGCAATCTATGATTGGCCGATGAGGCGAATGGGTGTTTTATACCGACATTTGGATATTTTTGTATGGCTCCAGTAGCCAAAGCCCGTATGCCCAACCATGATTCCTCCATTAGTTCCTTGAGTAAGTAAGCAGGGGGAAAGAAGCCAAAGGCATAGTCACCCTTCTTGCCATTCAACTCAAAGGTGAAGGATAGGGGGAAGCCCAGATAATAGGCATAATCCAGACTGGTGCCACCTATGGTGCCATATTTGTGGCCTTGTTTAGCTGTGAACTCCGCGCCAGAGCCACGGCGTATGGCCTCGACGGCAGACAGAGCAACTTCTCGA
Source organism: Hirtodrosophila duncani (assembly GCA_037043425.1). Lineage (NCBI taxonomy): Eukaryota > Metazoa > Arthropoda > Insecta > Diptera > Drosophilidae > Hirtodrosophila > Hirtodrosophila duncani. The sequence continues at coordinate 1,977,203 of JBAMBM010000793.1, read as the reverse complement.
TGTTCTAGGTAATTTCTGGTGGGATTCCTGCAGAATTTAAATGACTTAGTGGCATATCTTCATCCACTATAAGTAGAGTACTCACGATTCGTATACCCAGGGATAGAAAATGGAAGTGTTATGTGAATGCAATGATAAATACATAACACCGCGTCCAGTGTCAACTAATTCATGCATGATATCTCTTACTGCTCGCGATTCGGATTCTGAGAAAGCCTTGGAGCCCGCATAGTGCTCCTCGCAGGGATCAGTTAGCTGCGAATAGCCCTGTTGCCAGTGTATATTGAAATTGCGATTAAGATTCGTGCCAAAACAGTCGCCACCATTGGGGGAACGCGTATTGCGCCACCAAATGTTGGTATTGCGAGAATATTCATAGCCATCTGGATTGCCCAGAGGCAAAATGATCCAATCATAGTCCCTCAGGAGTTCCGCATTCTTCTCATAGTGCACCACCAGCTGATCGATGGCATACAAGGCAGCGGCTGGCGCTAACCATTCGCGTGCATGCAAGCCGGCATCAATGAATATAACATTCTTATTTGGCTTTCCGTCGCCATTACTAATGATAATAGATCTCAGTAGGCGATTCTCATAGGATCTGCCAGCCTCTTTCAGGGTCACACGTTCACCATAGGTCTGACCCAGTGCAGTCAGATAAGCCATCATGTCGTCATAAGTGTAATATCTGTCAGTACGAAGCTGTGGTGCTGATGATGATGAAGATATTGAGGGCGCGACACGTTCTGTGCCAAAGGCAAATGCCTGATCAAGAATTGCTATACTGAGTATGATGACGCACCACAACGTGGTATGCGATAGAGCTTCCGAGCCCGAGATAGCCGACATGTTAATGGTAGCACATGGCAAATGAAACTGTTTGCCAGCGGATCTAGACGGCTTCACATGTTCAGTACGAGAATACCTGTATTTCGCGCGATCAGAGAGTGAGCGCCAGAGTGAGTACCCTTCTCTCTCTCTCTCTCTCTCTATCTCTCTTGACATCAGCTTTGGATTCAATCCAACATATAAAAAGAATTATTTGTTGATATACAAATGAGAGAGAGGTGCCTGACCAGAGCAAAGCGTTAGATTCAATATCAAATTTGCCTCTGCTCTGCGAAAATAATAATATATATATAATATATATATATATATAGATAGAGAATCAAAACTCTTATCAATTAGTTTTAATGCTGTTTGTTCATAAATATTTATATTTTGTAAAGCAATCAGAATGAAGTGCATTGCCAATGTAACTTTGTAAGTGAAGCTATTAATTATCTTCTCAGAGAACTCATCTGGGAATCCCCTTGAGAATATGTATATACGTACACTTAGAAAAACGATATCAAATTTAACTAATTTGCCATACAAAAGTTGTGGTTTCTGATCAATTTATATATGGAAATTGGCTGTCAAAGTCTTAGTAAAAGTTTGAGGTTCTAAATATGGATGCACAAAGTTGATCAGAATCGGGATCACAACTTTATCATAAGCATGGCTTGCAACGGTTATATAGGAATAAATGTCACTGACCATAATTTGATCTGGATTGCATTGAACAGGGTATATATTTACGACGAATATCTTTGTATATTTCTATTACAGATTCTAACACGTTCCCATAATCAGCATTCCTTTCTCTTATGCTTCTTCATTCGTTGCTTTCCAAGTGGATACTTTTCGATGGCTTTCTCCGCCATACCACTTATAATCAGCCATGTCTCTTCTACCAGATCTCTTATAAACTTGCGGTTCGGAAAGAAATCGAAAACTTCACCATCTCTTTCCTTAGACAGTTCAATTGTGTAGGACAAAGGAAAGCCAATGCAGTAGGCATAGTCCTCAGAGCTGCCTCCAACCATACCAAAATCATAGCCTGGCACAGCTTGGAATGGTGATGCTTTGTGGTTTGATTTAAGCATGGCATCAATGCCAGCCTGGGCCACTTCATGAAGCTCATCTGCACTCTCAGCTTTGGTTCTGAAAAAAATCAAAGAAAATTAGAAACTCTTTGAAATGCCGGATAATCTACTTACTTATTATAGCCCCATGGATAGATAATTCGTGACGCAAAGGAATGTATCGTTATATACATGATGCCACGTCCTGATTCCGTTAAATCATGCATTATATCACGCACCGCTTGAGACTCTAGCTCTGAAAAAGGCTTCGCTCCCGCATAGTACATCTCATCACACGGATCACTTGAACTAGATTCACCTCCCCATCCCACGCCGAAATTTCTATTTAAATTGGTGCCAAAGCAACCATTACCATTTGGTTGACGGTTGCCTCGCCAACACTTTTTCGATTCGTTTGCCCTGGAATAAGTATATCCATCAGGATTCACCAGGGGCAATATGATCCAATCGTAGTCCTTTAAGAGATCGGCATTCTTATCAGAGTACACGACCAACTGATCGATGGCATACAAGGCAGTGGCATGGGCTAACCATTCTCTTGCATGAAAGCCAGCGTCTATATAGATGACATTCTTGTTCTGTCTGCCATCACCATTGGTAATGGTGATAGTCTTCAAGGTGCGATTCTCGTAGGTGCGACCCACATCTTTAAGTACAACACGATGACTGTAAGTTTGAGCCAAGCCTTCGAGGTAAGCGTTGATTTCCTCATATTTGTAGTAGTCATCCGTTTGAAGAGTTGGTCCTCGTCTATGGAGTTTCTCCTTGAATGCATTCAGTGGCGAATGTCCAAGGGCGGCCGCCACCAGCAGGATTAAGCTTAAGCACAAAGCACGGAACATGGCTTGCTTAGTGACTCAGTTACCATATTTGTGGATAGTTGACAATGCTTATATACCTTTTGCAGACTTACGTGGGTCTTAGACGATATCGGTAAGATATAAATTAACTAAAGTTGTCACCTGACAAAGCTTAAAAGCTATAAAGTGTGGGGAACATAGTGTCATAGATAAAGCCTGGAACTATTCATTCGTTAATCTTCTTGAGACATTCCTTAGTGGAACGCGTTCAATGGAGCTAAATATGGCATAATATTTTTAGATGTGACTAAATTTAGGTTAAACTTGTGTAATGTGTAATTAATTCTTAAGAATTAGTTCTTTTAGTCTTTGTATCAACACATGTAACCCATGAAAATGCTAAAAAAAAAAAAAGCCCATGAGAAGAACTACATGTATCTCGCAATAATCCTGCCCTGGCACCAATTTGGTCAGCGCAGGTGGAGACTTACAAAACTTATACATACATACCAAATTTGGTTCGGTTGGAATGCAAGCCTCATGACAAAATGTATATAACATTTTATTAATGAAGGTATAAGAGTCCCTTTTTTTTTGTTCCAGCTACTGAATAGGTCTTTAGCCGAATTATTTTCCTTATAATAAAGTTATGAAACGGCCTCAAGTGCATTTATTTCGTAAGACACCTTTAGGGACTCTTTGAAGCAAATCTTTCGCCCCATTTAATTAAAAACGTGAGATTTCTTAATGTTTGGATAATTTTTTATACACGAATGTATTTTTCCGACAATATAATTTTTCATTTACGCAAAGCTAATCCAAACTGATTTTAAAAGACTTTTATGCCATTTCTGCACTCAGCTTGCACTTAGACGAAATTCCTGAATTAACTGTTGGAATATTTCCATTATAGACTTCTCTAGCTGTCTGGCCATCAAAAAAGTCATATAATAGCTCAACTAGAAACCGAACTCCCAAAAGAATAGAAATATTTTTAAATATTCAGAGATTTCGAACAAGGTTTCATTATTGGTTGAAGTATATGTTTCTCGAATTCGGAACTTCACTTAAAGAAATACAAAATTTCGTTGGAATCAATCAGACAACCATGATTTAGGTTCTTTTCAGTCCTAGATTTTGTTCATGGCTCTGGGATACAACCAGTGAGATTGCTATAGTCAACCTTTTTTTCGATCATGATGAAATTTGGCAAATCAGTAGATAATGAGCTTATATACATACCTAGTTTCAAATAAATGAGACAAAAATTGTGTGAGATATATCGATTTGAGGCAGTGGACTGAGACGTATTGAAATTTTAAAAAATTCTTGATTTGCGAGCAGTGGCACCTTTCTAACCAAATTTGCTGACTCTAACTCTTATAGTCTTATAGATGCCGTTTAGGTGTTCATACAGACAGGCAAACGGCCACAGAGACAGACACGGTTGTTGACACTGATGAAGAATGTACGAGATTTCGCAGTTTTATTCCCTATCCCGCGGGATAGGGAGCCACTCGACGGTGGAAGAAGAATATTTGTTTATACATGTTTGTGCATATTTGTGGTATAGCGTGAAAGTTTTATTTACGGTTTTATTTATGATAATTGTAGAATTCTTTCGGCCTTCAAACTTTTACGAATTTTCGTACATTCATTTCTCCTTGGTTTCGTTGGTTGCCTTCCGATTGGGTACTTTCCTATAGCTTTCGCTGTCATAGCATGTAAAATCACCCATGTTTCCTCGACCAGTTCTCTTATGAACTTGCGTGGAGGAAAAAATTGAAAGTCCACTTCATGCCTATCCCCAGGTAGCTCAATGGTGTAGGCGAGAGGGAAACCAATGCAGTAAGCATAATCTGCAGAGATCCCACCCGCCGGGTATAAGGCATGGGCAGGATGAGCTTTGTATTGCGAATATCCAGGATTGGCATGGCGTAAAGCATCAACTCCAGCTTGGGCTACCTCGTGCAGTTCCTGGTCAGTCTCGGCTACAATTCTGCGGGATAAATATGGTGAATAAAGGCCTACATTTTACATGTTGTCAACTTACTTGTCATAGCCCCACGGATACAAAATTGATGTGTCATATGAATGCATCGTTATATACATAACACCACGTCCTGAATCGTTTAAATCATGCATTATATCACGTACCGCTTGAGACTCTGGCTCTGAGAAAGGCTTCACCCCCGCAAATTGATTGTCATAACACGTATTATTCGAACTACTATATCCTCCCCAGCCCAAGCCGAAATTGCGATTCAAGTCAACGCCATAGCAACCGCTTCCAGTTGGTTGCCGGTTACACCGCCAAGTCGGTTCTTTTGCCCTAGAATAAGTATATCCATCGGGATTCACCAGGGGCAATATGATCCAATCGTAGTCCTTTAGGAGATCGGCATTCTTCTCAAAGTGCACGACCAACTGATCGATGGCATACAAGGCAGTGGCATGGGCTAACCATTCTCTTGCATGAAAGCCAGCGTCTATATAGATGACATTCTTGTTCTGTCTGCCATCACCATTGGTAATGGTGATAGTCTTCAAGGTGCGATTCTCGTAGGTGCGACCCACATCTTTAAGTACAACACGATGACTGTAAGTTTGAGCCAACCCTTCCAGGTAAGCGTTGATTTCCTCATATTTGTAGTAGTCATCCGTTTGAAGAGTTGGTCCTCGTCTATGGAGTTTCTCCTTGAATGCATTCAGTGGCGAATGTCCAAGGGCGGCCGCCACCAGCAGGATTAAGCAAAGAGATTGGAACATGACTTTCTTAGAGACTCGCTTGCTACAATTATGGTTAGTGTACAGAGCTTATATACCCTGGACGACTTATGCGGGTCTTAGCCGATATCGGAAAGATATAAATTAAGTGAAGTTGTCACCTGACAAAGCTCAAAAGCCATAAAGTGTGGTCTACAAAGTGTCACAGATAAAGGAACTATTCATTCATTTATCTTCTTCAGACATTTCTCAGGGAAACGTGTTCTACGTAAATAAGTCATAACACTTATAGACGGTGACTAAATTTAGATAGAAGCTCTTCTTATTAGCACTTGAGAATTTATTTCTTTTAGCCTTTGTATCAGCACATGTAGCCCATGAAAATACCAAGCTAAATTTGTAGTTTTTAATAGCTCAGTCGATATTAGCAATGCGACAAGCCGAAGCAAGTAGCTTGAATTGCCTGAATTTCGAATCCCTTGCATAGTATTATTTAAACTTCGTTGATGGAGCAGGGTCTAATGCTACAAAGCTCAAAAGCTAAGCTAAATAAATAAACCGACCAAGTCTTTATGCTGTCTTTCTCTATTTTACTTTCTCTATTTTTCTTTTAAGCCGCGTCTAATTTTAGCACATTTTGCTGGCTGTTGCCTTTTTTTGTGGTTTAAAAAGCCATTAAAAAATGTAATTATGTTGATAAATACATCTTACTGGGCATTTTGCGATGCTCTTCTTGTGTTTTTTTACATTTTCGCTAACTTCCTCTTTGACGGCCCGGCAAATGTCCTGGCTGTGAGCGAAGAGGCTCTTGCCATTGCCACTCAACTTTAGCCACAGCAACAACAACAAAGAGAGCAACTTTCTGCCTTGGCCTGGGTAAATATTTTATCATTGCTGTTTTTTTTCCAAAGAGCCATAGAGCGGAGCCTCAAGTGGCATACAGACATCCAAGGGGGCAGGCACAGGAGCAGGGTAAACTGCATTTAAGGCAAGTTTATGGCCGCAGTTTGCTTGCAAATTTCAGTGAAGAACTACTACTTTTTTCAATTCCTGCTGTCCACACTTTTCAGATATTAAGATGTAAATTTGCTCTGGCCAAGCACTCTAAGCCTGGCCGCTTCAAAGGATTTCTGGTCATTAAACTGATAGCCATCTAATTGAGCTATCATTTATGTATGTCAACTGAAAGAGAAGAGTAAACTCTGATTTCCTTCATTGAGCACAAATTGAATTTTAAGAGTTTTCTTTACTTTTTGGGCAGAATTAATGAGGTTGCACAAATTGAATTCCATTTTGAAGATTATGATAGCCCGATACGAGCAGCTCCAATGCCACTTCAATTGCATAATTTATAAGCAGCTAGGGAATGTAATTGAGATATAGATAGCTGGAGAAGAGAGAGAGAGAGAGAGGAAGAGAACGCGTTAAGAAATCTGATTACTTTATAAACTGAACCAGTTATATGTTGCTGCTGCTGCTGCTGGTCCTTTGGGTCCTCATCCTGCTGGAGCAGGAGTCGACTTGGCTTGCAAGTCACGTAGATTTCATGTCCGATTTTTAAGTTTGCGCTGCACAAATCACGTACCCTCTGGCACTCTCCCTCGTTTCGTCCACAGCTAATGTCCTACTTGAGGCTATTTGTAGCTGCATTTTGTGTGGATTTTTATGATTTGTTTACGCAAAGCAAAGCACCAAAAATTTTTAAGACGTGAGCCAGCAGGAGAAGCGAAGTGTAGCATGAAGGGAAAACTCAGGCTTAGGACTAGGACATCCAGCCAAATGTTGAACCACTTCGTAGAACAAAGACTGGGATTGTTGAGAGAGCTTTGAAGTGGAAGGCAAATCTGTAAAGAAATCTCAATAATGATATGAAGGGCTGTTCCAAATTGTAGATCGCCTAAATGCAAAGGAGTATTCCATGTGCTTTCCGTATTCAAAGTAAGCACTTGAAAGAAGTTTGGAGCGGATCTCTTCTTTCCGAAGGTGCATCAAACAAATTTTTGAAAATGCTTCATAATTTCCTAACACTATCTCATTCAGCTCATCTGAGATTCAGTTTGATACATGACAATCGGATAAGGATTCCGGAATGGTTCCAGTTCTATCAAAGTTCGAAATTTCTTCTAAAAATACCACCATCGTCTCAATTAGCTTCTTTCAGACATCCATCCATCGGCAATCTTCTCACTTTCTTTTAGAAAATGTAACAACTTTATTGAAAACTTTACTTAATCATAATCTTTTATATTCCTAGAAACCCCAATGTGTGCCAAATCCATCGAAGCTCATATGGGACACAGTCTCAGCGGGAGAGTAGTGAATGCCGATTGCTGGCTGAGCCTGATGACTGGCATAAATGGCAGCCGCTGGAGCTGGAGCAGCCACATGATGCTGATAGACTGGACTAGCCGCTGGAGCTGTCACATGATGCTGATAGACTGGACTAGCCGCTGGAGCTGTCACATGATGCTGATAGGCTGGGCTCGCCACTGGAGCTGGAGCAGCCACATGATGATGCTCATATACAGGACTTGCCGGGTCAGCCTGCGTAAACAAATTGTGTACAGGAGCTGAAGCCGTTGGAGCAGGTGCAGCATACGCCAAGGCTGGCTGATATACATTGTTGCTAATGCGTGTATCCTGCTTGTGCACCTGGGCGTAGGGAGTTGCCAAAGATTTGGTATAGTGCGAGACAGTGCCATCATAGTTTCTCAAGACATGCTGCTGAGTCTGAGCCACTGCTTCCTCAGGACTCAGATAAGTAAGGCCAGCCCAGGCGGGAGCTGCCAGCAGCAGAGAGGCTAAGCACAGGCTAAGGATTTTCTGGACCATGTTGAAGTTGTGAATGAACTAAGTCAACTGTTGTGGTCTAGGTCAACAACTCAGATATATATACAGTACATATATGATGTATGATCTTTAGGCTTTCAGGCGAACCCGTTTCAGTGAATGCGCGAATGCTTTGCGTGACTTTCAGAAATCCATTTCCATTACTCCAAAATCTTGATCGTGGCAAATCAATTCAACAATGGAGCTCAGAGCTCAGCCACCAGTTCAGGTCTTAATGCGTGACAGCAACCGACGGCCAAAGGTGGGGCGTGTCTTCGACTACGACTTCGACCCAATTATGAACATGGACAGCAAATGCCATTGCATAACAAACAGACAAACGAATACCTATGAATACTTTATCATTGCCCTGAAGTTCAGCGCACTTGCTCTTTGCTCTACATTGATATACTCGTACTTATAGGCGGACATGCGGTTTGATGTTGTGAATGCTAGTGCCAGTGCCAGTTCCAGTTCCAGCTCTCAATCTCTCTCAAGTGCCATCAAGTGCACAGGTATGCCCAAAAATATAACAGACTGCGTTGAATTTATGGCTCATTGGAGATGCATTAAAAGGGGCACGGGCAGAACGAAACAGATATTAAGTATACGACCATTAATGCACACTTTGTGTTTCAACTGTCTGCGAGAGGCACGTTTACCAGGTAAGGGCCATCTAAGTGATGTGTTGTGAAGTTACAACAACGTTGAACTGAACTGAACTGAACTGAACTGTTGTTGTAAATGACTATTTCAATAAACATAAACATAACATTTGAAGCATAACAATATCTGGTTAAAGAGGAAATTTATTGATTCGCTCGGAAATTTAGCCAAATTCAGACCCCGCATTGAGACAATTACTCGCTTGTCAGTCAGCCATTTTCCATAGATAATATTATTAATATATATAATCACTCTATATAATCTCCCACTCCATATCTTGCATTAAGATAACAATGTTATCTCCTCAACAAATTAACTTTTTATAAAATAAACTTTAAGCATTTCTTTTGATCAAGTTGCATGAAAGTTGTTATTTCTCATTGTTGCCTCCTCAAGTTCGATTTCGAGTTTGGATCCCAAGTCCAAGACCAATTCGAGGCCATCAAAATCGCTTCAGCTACAATTGAGTTATAATGCAATTGACAAACGTAAAGCAAATGCTGTTAAGTTTGGAGCCGGGGCAAGGACATGGCGGAAGTAAGTATGTTGGCAAGCGCAGGACATTGTTGCCGGGCAGTTTGTACTGAGCTGGACGGGACTGTCTGCAAAACTTTCTGGCGCAATGAGAGAGCGACACATAAATAGCATTCAGCATCAACATTCAGGCATCAAAATGTGATTACGATTACGAGTTGCCGAGTCCCAGAATCACCGTCAGACTCAGAGTCAGAGTCACCTTTGTTTGTTATTGGCGACATTTCGTTGTTCGCATATGTGTATGAGTGTGTGTATGTGTGTGTGTGAGGATGAGTGTTTGTGTGTGGGTGTGTCCATTATGGTCCTTATGAAATTTGGCACATAAATTGTATTATTGCATTTATGCTTGATTTTATTTCCGTTTGCCTTACAATCGACAATCGTTCTGTGATTGTGGGAGCGCTCGGAAGGCGAGAGAGAGAGATGAGAGATGAGAGCGTAATCACGCAACTATCACATAAGACTCTGGAAATACACTGCTATATCTAAATAAATTGCTCATCTATAGAATTTTTATATATTGCCAAGAATCCGCTGTTTGAAACCATTCTACAGTTTTCAATTTCTTTTTCAAATTCTACTTCATGTTCCCATATTCCTGTCGTGAGTCCATCTCTATTGGTTTATTGAGTGTTAAATTGGCTTTTGTAGTCTTTCTTGGGCTTAAGTGAATTTGCTATGAATTCGTCTTCATCGGCGTCTCCAACTCCACCGTCTTCCCGGCAGTCGCCTTTTATTTTATTTTATTTTTTTTTGTTGGCCAAATGCCTTAACGTTTATTGAACTGGGCAGAGAGTACATGTGTGGATGTCTGGGTGGGCATTCGCATCCTGACTCCTGACATTTCAACGGTTTCCTTTATGCCCACTAAGCCCTCTTCAGTCAACGCCAATGCAATTTGAACTTCAATTAGCTGTGCATCGAGCTGCAGTTGCAGGTCTGGCTAATAAACGTTTCCCACTAGCTTGCTCTGGCGTTTCCTTACCCTCTCCAGCCCCTTCCTTTGGTTTTTGGTATACAATTACAAATGACGCGCCACAGTCAGGGTTAGCAGGTCCAGGTTCAGGCCAAGACCCCAGGCTCGAAAGAAAGTCAATTACGAACTCGCGCCTCGTTGGCTAATTGGAATTGAAACATAAATTAAAAGTCCAAGAAACTAAAAACTTTACGACTTCACCCTGCCGTTGCACATTTGGGTGTATATGAGAGAGAGGGCGAGGTGGACACTGAGGATGTGAGTGAGGAACTGTACGAGTTGTAAACATGTGAAAGCTGTTAACTAGGTGTTATAGCTACTTCAAGCAGCATCTAATTCAAGAGGCACACTTAACCCACTTCGCTTTGAATTGTGCGAGGAAATACCTAATGAGCCCGAGACATCAGCAACATATTTCTCCATGTTGACTGGATGAACCTCAACGAGAGATAAAAGCAAAGAGGATATATTTTAGAGATATCCAAAATGAATTGAAATTTCCATCCAAAAAGCGAAACCGATTGTCATTTTGAATTCCAATTTTCGAAGTTGGTGTGAAACAACCAAAATTAGCATTACTATGTGGGATTAGCTATAGCTAAGCTATCTATGGTAACTAACCATGACACCCGATTTCCGCACAGCATTAAATTTCCCCTCTGTTGCCAAAAAAGGTTTCTCTCTAAATAAATTTGCTTTGGAAGAAGTGTCCAAATTGTTGAAGTTGTTCTCCCAAGTGTGACTCTATACTTAGATACGGTTTGGTTACTTCAAAACACTTCAATCACGACAATCACGCTAATCACGCTGCTCACGATGTCTTGACATACAAGTAATTTGTTGCGAGTTCACGTTACGTTTTGTCGTAATGTTCAACAATTACTATAGTTTCGGTTTTCTGTTTGTGTTGTTATTGTTGTTATTGCTGTGGCAGCCACATTGACAGCTTAGATTAAGTGTTGACTATAAATATTTTTTGTGGTAGGAATTGTAGTTCTCGCGCTATTTATGAGGCTGCAACTGAGGAGTAGTTGGAGAGGCCGGTGCAGTTGCCATTTGGCAAGTGGAAATTATTTACTAGCAATTACAAGCGGAACGATAAAGTAATTTTTTCCCCCAAAATTCATCCAACCACCCACAGGACCGCACACAAAGCATCAGAGCAGCCATTAAGGCAACTTTAACCCATAGGCTGTGCATTGGGTTTATACATATTCAATGAACTGTGATGCTGGTATTTCAGCACGCAAATGCTGTGTGGGTTTCGTGAATGGACCACGCTTGCTATGGCAATCTATTGTAAACAAGTTGTTTATGAAAAGTATTAGAATAAAAATGTAACTCAGTTTGCTAGCGATGAGAGACCGACACATAAATAGCATTCAAAATCAACATTCAAGCACCAAAATGTGATTATGTTTAATATGAGTGCTACATTTTGCATAAATTGTCATGTAATCTATTGTTTGATCATTTTGCTTGCTTAAAAATTGTCAAATGGATTCACAAGTTTCCTTGCTTAAAACCTTTAATCTATCTCTTGTACAAACATATATATATTCACACCTCATTGTCGTACATAACTGTCCCTTGTATTTTTATATATTTCGAATATTTTTTTTGTACAAGCTGGAATCTGAGACTGCATGGCAAGACGTCTTCGCGGCTTGATTGTAGGGGGGACTTTAAAAAGTTTGCAATTCCCAATAGCAACTTCCTGGAGCTTTGGAGCGCCCATAAGGGTTAACAGACAGTTACAACTGCTGAGCGTTTCGTAGCAGGCCCTTACATATATTGCCAATCAGCGGCTGTTGCTGCCCTCAGTCTCAATCTTTGTAACCAGTCCTCCACAGCAACGCCGTACCCTTGCTCATCAGCACCCACCCCACCTGCTCTGTCCATGTTTGTGTTCGTGTTTTGTGTGTGGGCGAGGCGCTTGCTGTTCTTCATCCTCATCCTGTTGGCCGCCTTCGCCTTTGGTTTATGGCACAAAAGGGAGTTGGCTTCAATTTTCTTGATATTACAGCTTGATTTAATTTGACGTGAGACTTGTGCTTGACCGGCACGAAATTAGAAATGAAGAAAACAGAAAAAATAGAGAAAGAAACCAAATAAACACATTGTCCGTAATAAAATGTTGAAAATGAGCTGAAAAAATGCAAAAGAAACAAGTTCAATTTGTGTAAATTCAAAAAATCAGAAAATATAAGCAATTCTTCCCTAAAAAAAAATATATAAAAAAGTAAAAGTCATTTGCCAGCTGCCAGGCACAGCTTAGAGCTCACTGGGTGGGCGTGGCCGGATCTAGTCGATTGATATAATTTCATTAAGCTATGCGCTCAGCCCCCAAAACCCAACTGGCAACAGCAATTATTATTATTGTTGTTATTGTAGCTCCATTGCCCCAGCCACGCCCACCAACGCACTTGTGACACGGCATAGGACAAAGTTTGAGGGGGAATTACAAATAGAAAAAAATAAGAGGAGAGGAAGTTATAATAGGCCAGTCGAAGAGTTTATGCCCTTTCAAGGTAGTTTTATAAGAAATCTTAGAATTTCCCAGATTTTCTTTTGTTTAGTACTTTTCCAAAGAAGTGCTAACAATTTACTTTTTCCTATCATGTCTAATGATGCAAAGAATGAATTTCCTTACATTTTCATATACATTTGCTACTCTAATTTAAAATAAGACTTAAAGTGTGGCTCTTACTTTGACAGAATAGTTTGAATATAAAACACTCTCGTGGCTGCATTCCATCTACACATCTTCACACAAATTGACACAAGTCCCTTCTCGGTCGATTATCAAACAAATAAGTTTGCCTGATAAATGTTTATGCCATGCAGGATTGCCTCAATCTCAATCTATCACAAAATCGAATCTCATATCACATGAGAATCGATTGCCTCGGACTTAGCAACCGTCATTCCATGACGTTCACCAAATTCTAGTTTGAGAGAATGAAATCCGTGATTCAACTCTTTATAAAACAGAATCACAAATAAGGTGACAAAATAATAACACCCTCTTTAAGGGTATTGAAATGAATAATACAAAACAAAAATGCGTAGAGCGAAGGGCGCAGAAAAATGATAATGAAAATGAAAATGCATAAACAGTAGTCGACGTCGTTTGGGTGGGGTTTGGAAAACTCATTAAAACTTTTTTACAGCCCATTTAAAAGCAATTTGTAAATTGTGAAAACTTGCGCTTAAGCCGAGGCGTGAAAAGAAAACTGTAATAATTATTATTTTTGTGCATTTCTTTTTTGTTTTTTTTTTGGGTTTCATCTCTCATCAGAGAGGCCTACTAACCCATATTGAAGGCAAGCTGGGGTGGGTATGTATTGGCATTAACTGGCAAGTCCTGGCAAGGACTAAGCCTCACAGTCAACAGTAAATCAAATTTCCGCACATTTCTTGCACGGCTGAGGTTAGCGATATGAGCGGTGGGCTCCAGCCCCAACTATAAGAAAAATTGTGTTAGCTGCGGTTTTGTTGCCACGCCACTTAAATATGCAAAACTCCAGGTTTTCTTTGCCAACACCTTTGCTTCGCTTTTGGGCTGCTGCTCCTGCAGCAAGTCTCAGCAAGTCTTTGCCTCCTTTTATTTCTTATTATTCAAGACCAGCGGAAATTCCCTCAGGATGCAAGTGCAAAGCCAAGGCAAGGGAGGCTCAATTTCAAATACACATATACATATGTACTTTCATATGTGCACAAATATGCATGAGTGTGTATGGGCAAAGGGTGCTTCTTTTGACTTGTTAATTTTGCTTATTCGTTGATGAGACTAATTTGCGTTTATGAGGCTTCGTTATAACTTTAGAGGTGAAAAGAATCCATTTAAAGTGTTGGTCGCGGTATATTAAAAAATAATTAAAAGAGGTTTTTGGTATTTCGTTCTGATATATTTCAGACTCGCATCGGAGACCATCTTCAGGGGAATTAATATACGACGAACAAGCGTGACTCTGAAAGTTTGTTAAGATAATCTAAGGGGGCATTGCTATTATTTGGTTGGCAGGGCAAGGAATACTTTCAAAGCAAGCATCGAATAATCATAAAAATTATTATTCACATTATTATTACTATTAAATTATAAATAAAATATATTAATTTAAATAATAAACGCATTTATTTAAATCTCAAAAGAACACCCATTAGATATTATAAAATATTACCTTATATTTCTTACCTTATATTTCGAAAACTTACAACAGAAATAAAATAATCGTTACTGATAAGTAGCACGATGCGTTGCCAACTCCAATAAAACATTCAAATTCATCGTCCGCGCCAAATTGACTAGCGGCGGTCACACTGCGCCTTTGGCAACACTAAAGCTGGCAAACTATCGACAGGGGCGCCATATGATATGTTTGACATTTTTAGAGCAAATATTCAATACTATCGAATATTCAAACACAGAGATATTCAAACCAAAACTTTTATTCAAACAATATACTTATATAATAGTTCTCGCTTTGTATTATTTGGCGTCTCATATAATTGATAAACATGTGCACCGCCATACCCGAAATAGACGAGCTGAGAAGGGAGCTGGATGAGCGCAGGAGCGGTCACATATAGTTCATCCGTCCAGGCGACACAGCCTGCTTTGCGTGCGCCTCGCCCTTGGAGGCTGCCGAGAACACTGATGATCGCACCCATGAAGGCGACGGCTTCTGTGCCGCCTCGTTGCCCACCACTGTGAGCATAACGGCCGCTCTGCTTGTCCAGAATGCTTGAAGTATTTGCTCAACTTTTGCTTTGTTGAGAAGGTTGTTGAACAATCTAACGAGCCCCTGCATGCGACCAGCCAGTAGGGCAACTATAACTGACATGTACAATATTTGGTTCAATTTGGATTAAAACAACAAATTTTGGTGTACAAAGAGTTCATTTTGAATCGATCAGTTATATGGTAGCGATATGATAGAGCGATTCGATCTGAATTCTAAAACTGACTTTTACTTACATCAGCAAGAAGTCCATGGTCAAAATTTCAGCTTGATAGCTTTAAAGCTGGGACTAGACGGGCATAGCTATATCGACTCCGCTTGTCATGCTGATCAAGTATATATGTACTCTATGGGGTTGGAGATGTTTCCTTCCATATATCGTGACAAAATTGTAATACCATCTGCAAGGGTATAAAATTTGCCTTACTATCGATAGTGCAAGAAAAGAAATCGATACTGCCGCTAAAAGTACAAATTCGATGTATCGAGTGTGTCATCGATAGATTGCCAGCTCTTCCCAACACTACGTCACAGTCACTTGTAAAAAAAAGAGTTGATAATTTGCCGCAGAGATATTTGTGAAATCGTTGTCTAAATTGTTAAATATATTTGTAAAATAAATCAGCAATTCTCGGAGGCGTTCCACGGACAAGAAGAACAACAGCGTGCAGTTCTAGACCTGTACGACCGCGGCAGCGCAACACGCAAGTGAAAGTGCGAAACGAAAAAATTCCGGACGAGCAGAGGGTAGTGAGGAGAGACAAACTACACACCGACGGACGTTCTTCCCCCCTTCTTGGCTACCAACTGTTCATAGTTTTTTTTTTGTTTCCGTATCAGTATTTGTGTGTTGTGGAAAGAAAAGAATTTCCGCAGACTTGCGCTGCAATTGACAAAGCAACCAATAGAGTGAGAGGGCGACGGAAAAATATAAGGCAGCGAAAATGTTAATAAATCTTAAAGTGAAGACTTTGGATGCGCGCACCCACGAATTCAGCATCGACAATGAGGTAATTTTTGAGGTTGTGGCTGTGGTAGTGTGTGTGTGGGACACTGACATGGACACGGACGCGGACACTTGAGAACACACACACATGCTAGCCCACCCACATGCAGAAATCTATATATCCAGAAGCTTCTTTATCACCTTTCTTCGATTTCTATGTGCAGATGACCATACGCCAGTTAAAGGATGAAATTGCTACGAAGACAAACATAGCGGCTGAGAATCAGCGCATTATCTACCAGGGGCGTGTCTTGGCCGACGAACACCTAGTCAAGGAGTATGGTGAGTTGAAGCTGAGCAATGGGAATATGTCACTAAATTCATCAATTATTCTCCATTTCCATTCCCAGATGTCGATGGCAAAGTTTTGCATGTGGCCGAACGTCCGCCCTTCTCACAGCGCGGCGCCAATGCTCGCAACAATGACGAACCGATGCGCGTCTACCGCAATGTCAACCGTCCGCCGCCTGGCAATATGCGCAACTCACCCTATTTTCGTGCTCTGGATGGAATGCTAGTTGGCACTATGGCCATACCAGTCAACAATGGCCCAGGTGCCGGGGTAAGTCATAGTTCCATCGGTTAAGAATTTTATTCACAGACTAGAGTTTCGAATCAGTTCAGATATAAATATAAAGGGTAAGCTAAGCAAGTAAATAGGACACCATAGCTTATGGTATAACATCTTAAAATGAAAACCAAACATTTTTTTTGATGTAAATTAGGAGATCAAATTGCATATAAAGCTAAGATGAGACTCCTATTAAATTTAGCATCCTTTATCAGTAATCTTCTAGAAAACACATTTTCACATCTTATCTTTAAATTGTAATTTAACTTTTTGTGAATAATGGAAATTCTCTGTGGCAACGCGCGCTCGATCTGGTCCCACTTCGAACAAAACAGCTGATTTTATGTTTATTTTGAGTGTGGAAATTTCCAAATTTAACCAGAAGGTCGGCGAGAAACCGAAGCTTATATACCCTTGCAGATTCGGTTGACATTTGGTTAGCAAAGTGGAGAGTTCTAAGGCTGACGCGTTCGAAATTTGGTTTATTTCATTGCGAATTGCTCAGTAATATAGGAGTGGTCTGATCTGGACGATTTTGAAAGGTGAAGCGAAGGAGAAGTGAAGTGTAGCGCTAACGGGAATATGTGATAAAAGAGAAGTCACCTTGTAAGTTTATAAAAACCAAAGCTGACCTTGAACTTCTAAAGACAAAATGGCGTTTTAATACTAGATAAAGTGGAAATTAGCTCTGAGATCTGAAGATCGGCCTTACCAAATGACACTTGTACTCATTTTGTTTAGCGAGTACCAGCGGTTTAAGGAGTTTCTTTTGATAGGAAATGCTTTCAGAAGTTTGCAGGATTCTAATAGATAACAATAGATTAGAATGATGATGAATACGAATAAGTTGACGTTATCGTAGACTGCCAACAATAAAATTTTTCTAATATTCAGTGTATATGTATTTCAAAACTGTTTCTGTCTCGAAACATTTTCTTGAAGTTTCCATATAAAACAACCCTATTTCACGGAGTATTACTATCGGAATAGTATAGCCTTTCCTCCCTTATATCCTTACTATGCGTCATTTCTTCAATGACAAAAGCAATTGAAAAGTGTTTTTTAAATAGAAAAGTAAACTGTCGGATCTTAACCGAAATAACGGGATATAATATCGGTTATTTTTGTTGTTCGTCGCAAGATCAAATTCCAATTGGCTTTCTTCCAACACACATTCTCATACCCATACATTCTTCCCGTTCTTTGCAGACCCGCACGCCGCCGAATCGCTTTCCGAATTCTTCGTCCTTCTGCATGAATCGCATCACAGTGGCCATGCACATGATCGACTGCGCTAACAATATAGCCGCCTATCTAGAGAATCCCTCGGTGGGGCTCAACAATCAATCTCTGGACATTTTGCAACGAGGTCGCTGGACCATGGAGTCCACGGTAGTCGAGGTGGGCGTATCTGCAGATTTGCCGCGAAACAATAACATCTTAGATATGGTACAGGACGCAGTGACCACTGCGCTCTCTCGCAACACATCCGGACGTAACTATACGGTGGTGCAGCTGCATGGCAATGAGGTGCCCGCTGGCGCTGTTGCTGGTGGTGGGGCAGGTGGAGGTAGTGCTGGCAACGAGGAGACAACAGCGGCTGCTGCCGTCATTATTGAGGATGTGATCGAGACAGACGACGAGGCCACCGATGGCGCCTCAGATCGCTCAACAACACCAACTCCAGAGGCTGAAGCTGCTGGCACGGATGCAGAGGATGGGGCTGCTGCTGCGCCTGTTGTAGTTGATGATGAAGCTTCATCTGCACCAGCTCAGGCTGATGCTGCCGCTCCAAGTGCTGCTGCTGCAGGTCCAGGTGCTGGTGCAGGTGTATCCAATACTGCTACACGTCGTCGCACCCGTCCCATCGTCTTGGCCAATGTCATCGAACGTTATCGCATCGTGGAGAACCGTCTGTCGCCCTTCATAGATATGTACTACGAGATCCTGCAGCGGGACCCCAACTTTGAGGAGAACGTAAGTGTCCTATAGTCAGCTTTACTTCCAATTCATGCTAATCGCTCATCCACTGCAGGATTCAGCCGGCCTTGAGTCTGCCCAGCGCACCTTTGATCGCGTCTCGGAGGCCTTTCACTACCTCTCACATGCTCAGCATGCCATATCCGACCTGATGCTGGATTTGTCCCAGCCGGGACCACGTGTCCTTACCTGTCGCCCCATCCTTGTGGAGCAAAGCGGCTACATACGCTCGAACAACATATTTGCGCCCAATCTGGTGGCCACACCATTAGCCGATTTGATAGCTCAGGTGCCGGTGCCGGCAGCAGATCAGCCGCCAGCACGTGGTCCACCAACAGGCACGGCCACGGCCACACCAGCTGCCGGAGCCTCTCCCTCTGTCTCTGGCACAGGACAAAACTCCCAGGGTATGGTACTCAACACATCGCTCGGTCAGCTTGTATTTCCATCACTTAATGCTACTCAAGCCGCAGCCCAATCGGCAACACAAGCCGCACCCCAATCCACAGCTCAACACTCAGCCACAGCTGCCGAAGGATCAGGATCAGCTGTCAACGCCTGTCTACGAGCAGCCAGCGAGGCTGTGCAGTCGGCCAGACGCGCGGCTGACGCTGCTGCTGAGGTGATCACCGAGACGGCTAATGCAGCCGCGGCCGCAGCTGCCCTCACTGGCAGCCACATAGCCAATCCCAGCGAGCGAGTCGAGGATCCCGTAGACGAGCCCATGGTGGCAGTCAATACCAACGCGACCCAGGCCCAGCAGCAACAACAGCCACAACCTCGTTCAGATCTTGGTAAGTATGCCGCCCCCAATCCAGAACTGAAGTTCAAACCATGTGGCATCCCTTATGGTTCTTCTAGGTGAACCTGAACAGGAACAGCAAGAACGAAATGGTGGTGGAGGTGTTGTGGCTCCACCTGTGCTGCGCCTCTATATGCCCGTACCCTTGCCACCGCCCAGTAGGTTTTTCTTCCTTTGCTTTGATTTCACGTTGTTGTTCTGTTGTTTCTGGAGAGGATTGCTTGACCTCTCTGTGTTCGCTTGATTTTGGTTGTCGTTGCCTTTGACCAGGACTGTTAACACGGTTCGAAGACGGACATTCATGATGAATCTGAACATAACGTATGACTGAAGGAGTATTAGATTGGTCATATACCGGAGCACCAGTTCTTCCATTATAACTGTCGACTCCTATTCTTGCATTTTCGAGAGTCATCCATTTATCTAGCGTGCTAAACTGATTCACTCCCTTAAGTTAATTCGTGTGGCTGTTCAATTAGCCTTTCACTCTTTCACTCGAAAGCAGTTCCCTTGCGAACACTCCGGCTAGAGTGTCGCTCTCAAGCCCCAGAAAACGCATCAGACAAAACTGCAACTCTATTCATCAATACTCAATAATCGCCCAGTTCCTTATCTTAGTTTCTTTACTCTGTATGCCTCTTACATCTAACATGTTACTTTTACAGATAATGTTAAGTTAACACAATGTTATGCGCACACAGCCTCTTTAACAGACAACTTCGTCTCATATTAATTTACTAATCTATTAGCTGCTGATATAGAATATTAAGAAAAAGCGAACCACAAATTTTCGAACTCAAATCCAGAGATAAAACTCAGTTTGAAGCTGTGGTCCTCCGGGCTTGCAGACCTGCTATTAACCCCACTTGCAGCCTGTGAAGAGCTCCTGCGTTTGCCCACGCTTGGCTACCTTTGACTAATGGTTCTCTTCTAACCTTGCAGATCCTCAAATGCAAATGGCCCGTCTCATCCAGGCTATGGTGAACAGCACCAGCAACGATGCCGATGTTCATGTGGAGTTCAATGCACCAAATATCATGTCCATCAACTTGCCCGTACATGTGATGACTGCTGCTGTGCGTCCAGTTGCACCACCAGCTGCGGCGGCACCAGCATCAGCAGCTGCCACTGCGCCTGCCGCAGAAACTAGTGCCTCGACCCCTGCTGCACCCACCACAGGCGGCGGCTCTCGCACTGTTGTCGAGCAGCGGGCCAATACCTTGCCCACCACGTCCACACAGACGCGTTCCACCTCGCGTCCGCAAATACAGATTGGCGGCAACAACAACTGGGCCGGACGCATTGCACCCACCCACACAGCCTTTGATCGCTTCCTGCCCTGCAATAGCCATCATATTCGCGAAGCCGACTTGATGACCAACAGAGGCGCCGCCACAGCGGCCAACAACAACAACAGCAGCACCAATCGCACGACCAATGCTGCCCCTGCAGGAGTTATTGAAATATCATTGGGCAATACCGTAGACATAGCATCAGTAGCAGCAGCAGCAAGAGCACCACGTGAGCGCAGGAGCACCTCTCTGGGTGAGTTTCATTTTAAGATTTGCTTTTGATTTGGTTTGGTTTTGGAATCATCCTAAGTCTTGGGCACTGCACGGCTACGCCTCACCACTCCACGTTTCATGCTTTTTCATCCTTCCGACACGCACACACACACGCACACTCACACAAGCAATTACACCATATTTGAACAGAGATGGACATCGGTTTTGAGCAGGGATTGGGCTAAGAAATGCGTAAGAGTTAGCTTGATTTACGTTTACAATTGCAGTTCCGTTTGTTGTTACTGCCATCTGGCCACAGTTGGACAAACTAAAGACTAACACATTGAGCATTAGGTAAATTTGTTCACAGATCAGAATTTTGTCTATCTAGTCTGATGAATCATCATCTCTAGAATTTGGTAGTTTGATCAGTGATCATAACATTCTCGAGAGAGTGGTTTTGGTCTTGAAACAGAAAGTAGATTTTTCCGAAGCTCCAATTTTTGTATATTTGGTTTTTTGTACCGTTGCTAGATACGGTGAGATGGGACTAAAACCATGGAATCCGACCATGATACGAACGAGCAGCGCAAGTTGGGGTACGAGTTTACATGATACATGTCTACGAGTGAGCCAAATGCTGAGCGCTGTTTTTCGTTGCACTTTTGCTTATTTGTCGGACAATGTTTCAGTAGCTCAGCCTTGGGTATGAATCTTAAGAATGAAAATCCTCTCATCCCCCCATTTCTCCCACCCTGCATCGCCATAAGGATATTAGAAGAATCCAGAAGAATGAACACTATGTGAAGCCAGGGCCAGTTGGGGTTCAGGCATATATTTCCCCATCAAGCTAGAAAAGTTGTATGTAAAACCCTACTCATCAGCCAAAGATTTCTCTACGAATTCTTAGCACAATCCAGCCGATCACCTAAAGCAGTCGACAACCTCCTGACTGGTTTCCATCTCTGTTTCAACGTTTAATTCGCATTTCGCATTCTATCTGTTGTCATCATTTAGTCATCCCTGATCGCAATCGAATTCCTCGGCCGTTCTTGCGAGCTGGCCGCCGTCAATCCGCCGCAGCAGCAGCTAGTTGGAACAGCCCGATCCCGAGCGCCTCCTCCTCCTTGAATCGGACAACGGTTCGACCGAGATTACGATTGCTCAGAACAAACACAGCCATGGAGAGTGCTCATGGTGGTGGAGGTGGTGGCGGCGCTGCTAGGGGTGGTGCTGGTGGTGGCGGTGGAGCTGGTGTAGTGACCACCCGGCGATCTCGACCCACACCGAGCATGCGTAGCAATCAGAGCACCGGCAGTCGCTTTTCCAGACAATTTCCCACATTCCTTGCTAATTTTTTGCTTAATAATCTGAGAACTAATGCGCCAACAGCTACGGCCGCAGCAGCAGCAGGAGGACCAGCTGCGACAGCAACAGTTATCACAACCGGACCCACATCCGCCGGCTCCAGCGGGAGCAGAGCCGCAGCCACCGCTGCCACACCTTTGGGTGACGTCGAAACGAGCCAGTTGCGTGCCCAGCTGAGCAGTTTCCTCCACCAGAGCGTGTTCGAGGGCGGACCCATCAACGAGGACACCATGCCCTCGGCCATCGGCCGTGCAATGGACTGGTTTGGCGATAGCCTGCTCTTTCTGCCGCAGTACGAACTGCCGCAGTATAATTCCCGTGACTCGGTGTGCAATATACTACGTCAATCCTTGCGTCTGGTCATCGAACTATGCCATCCCACAATTGCATCAGCCGACGGTAGCACCACCAGTGACACCAGCACCAATAGCTCCTCGCAGTTTGAGCAGCGCCTGAAGCAAATCTGCGAAGATTTCCGCAAGCGTTTGTACAGCGTGCTTTTCCTGTGCTTGGGCAGCGCCAATGCTGAGCTGTACTGGCGGCAACTGATGCGCCTGCTCTGCGTACCCATGCGCTCCTGTGAGTATAATCCCTCCATTTATCTGTGTGTTCCTCTTACATTTGACTAATCGTGCATCCTCCATTTCCATTTCCACACATCTTCACATTTCACACCTGGCCGGCCGCCGCCTGTTCTGCCCGCTCATCAGTTTTCCGTAACGAAGCATTGCAGTTTCTCTGCATCTACATAGATCCCACAATTCCTGCCCAGACGGATACGGCGGATGCACAACAGTTCCTCGTGCTGCGCACCGGACCAACAGTTACAGATGTGAGTAACCATTTGAACAAAAAACTGCGCCCTATAAAACAATCAGTTGTTTGACTGTCATGACAGTGGCTCTTCGCGCTTTGAGAGCAAATATTTATATATATATATACACCGATATATTGAGTTATCGATACATGTATATTGATATCTTTCTGCGTACTTAAAGATATATTTAGAAGAATATATATTGATATCGGTATATGTCAATACATCCGCTGACTAAAGTTGATCCTGGTCGGACAACTATATCTTCGTCTTCCCATAAAAATCGATTTTTCGGATTGACCACTTATAAAAGTTCAAAGTCTTTCATAAACATGAATCCAAACTCACTTAGTATCCATTTTGGAAGGCCACAAGTCCGTTGACCCAATTCGATCCAAATCGTTATGCTATATATCAGTTTAGTTGGTTACTGGCGACAAGCATCTTCTTGTTTTGTTGGGTCTTTGGATGGCATCTCTGCCCATTCTCAGAGATCAGCCATAAAGGCGACTAATAGCAACCATTTGTGGCGCCACCGCCTCTTGCTTTCACTCCACATCCGCAGCAGCAGCCGCCAGCAGAGACGACAGCTCCCTCGCAGCAGCAGCAGGGGCTTGATCCCGATACCGACATAGAAATGGCCGAGGTGGCCAGTACCAGCAGCAACAGCAATGGAGCCACCGATGAACAGCCCCAACTACCGACTGTGAATGTGGGCTCTGAGCCCTGGCATGTGAACTTTCCCAATGACTGGTTGCCTGTGATAGCGCGCGACTTGCAGACCCAGACTGAGGTAAGCATAGGACCTAGACATATGACTTCCGTTCCTCTCATTAACTCTCTTTCGACCACAGCAGCAGAACCGCCCCCAGCCGCCCTATTCGGATGCCTACATTTCAGGCATGTCCGCCAAGCGGCGCAAGATCATCCAATCCGAGAAACCTGCGCCCACCGTTGAGTGCCTGATTGCTAGCGGCGTGCAGCGTGCCATGCAGAACACTGGCATCGCTTCGATAGCAGCGCCCAGCTCTTCGATCAACGAGGATGCTGTGATTGGCGCCATGGCCCATGATGCTGCAGTGCAGACCTCCTACACGGAGGCAGTGCGTGCCAATGTGCGCGAGCGCATCAAGCAGGAGCTGGACTACAAGCCGGCCAAGTATCCACAGCTGGCCAAGTTCACCGACCAGAAGTAGAGGAGGCATCTGATCTGGTGCCTGGTGCTGGGTTGGATCATCGCCACCATCACCACTCAGTGCTTGTTGTAAATTTTTAATTTTTAAATTCATTTGGTATTTAAGTTTAGTTAATGGCTAAGTTCTGTTTAAATCAAAAAAGGAGCGTCGCAAGAATATAGAAGAGACAACATTAGGACCAGGAGCAGAGCATGCAACCAGAGATGATGTTGGCCCAGGTCACACACACACAGACACACAACCCAGAGTGCTTTTGACAAGGCATGTTTCAATTCAATACACAAACGTTCTATATATACATTATATATATAATTGTATACATATATATATATGTATATATATGTTGTATACATATATATATGTATATATATAGTTATATACATACCCGAACCATCAAAAATCATTAACGAAATCAAATGTCGCGATCAGATTAGAACAGATAAAGAATATGTAAAACAGAAAAAGCAAAATAAACACATACACTACACACACGTACGCATTCTTCTGTCTATGAATTAAGAAAGAGATCCAATTCTTAACCCTTCTTTAAGGCATCGATGGCTTCGCATAATCGTTTTGATGTACAAGTGTTATTTATTTTGCTTACAGTGAATGGAAATTCCAAGAGGTTTTCGTTGAATTATTTTTCACAACTTTCATGACAGTTGACGAATTATTGATAAATGTATATGAGCCGGAAACAAAACAGCCTATGACTATGGGCGTTTCAAAATGTGTGAAATCGAACAAAAGCTGTTCCCAGACAAAAGGCAGATAAGCTCACGCAACGGCACTCAAAACATCTAATCCATTTTACAGTTTTGATTTGGCACCTAATGTCGTCTCTCAGTTCGTTATTATGCCAAAATAAACGTTTCTTGACTCTAAAAAGGCTGTTGAAGCGTAAGATGCCTCTTTAGCCTTCGTGGCCAGGATTGTCTATTTGTATACTTTCCCGCTCTCTTGTTAGCCCTACTTCTCTGCTCTCTGTTGGGTGCTCAAAACGCATTTAAATCTTTCCTTCTCTTTATTGTTTGTCCTTAGTCGGATGGACTTACAAATACTTGTTGAACTACTGACTTTCCCTCAGCTCGTTGGCATGGGTTTGAACTTCAGGTAGGCATTGTTTTGATGAAAAAGTTAAAGCAACGTAAAAATTTGATCCACATCTTCAATATAGTTCCGAAAGCCATATTTGCTAATATTAATTGCTTAGCAACAATCTCAGTTGATACAAGCAATGGAACCAAACTCATGTCGCACATAAGTAGGTGGGCAGGCAGACCCAGACCAAGACCAGCCCCCACCAGCAGCAGGCAACCAGCCCACACACGACGATATCGATTGTACATATACTACGTAAGTATATTGCTTTTCAATTGCCATTGGCGTCCACGCGTCGGATGACGCAGTGGCAGCCATGACGACAGCCGAATTCCAGCCAAAATATTTTGCATTGACGCGAGAGATGTGGCCACATGATTGATCTGATCTCTGGCCAAAAGGGAAAACAAACTCATTACAACTAACCAAAGAATTCCAAAAGAAATTCTTGAAAAGATTCACATGACATGATAATATGCGGTCCAAGCCATCTGTCAAAAGCCTACGCTTGCTTTAGCTATTGGTGTTGTTGTTGTCGCCTGCAATCGAAACACGAATAAATATGTCACCATTAAGACATTGCGGCGAATATTTATGGGTTTGGATATTATAAAAAACAAAAACATGCACGAAATTAATAATAATTCTGAATATTTTCGCGTTCGAAAATTAGTTTGAAATTTAAAAATAGACTGGCTACGTAATCGATGTATATATAGTTATCGATGATTATTTTGATAAGCACATATTAAGCGGGGGCGTTCGGAGGCCATGGTCACACTAACAATAGCAACCGGCATCGGCCAAGGCTGTGCGTGCAGGTGCAAGTGTGTGGGTGCTTGCATCAATGTTAACCAAAAGCCCGCGTGCAGTATTTGCCAACCCCCACCCACACTTCAATGGTTTATTAAAACTGCAGCAACGGATCTAGGTTCAGTTTACCGGCCGCAAATAAGAGCAAACGAAAGAGCGAGCATTTGACGCCATACGAGCTTAATTCGCAGATTCATAGATTTCCACCCACGAATTAAAATAAATTAAAATTCAAATATTTAATTTCAATCAGGTCACTAAAAAATTGCTTTTAAAATTTAAAAAGAATTTTTTTAAATACAAAAAATGTTTGGACTAGCGAAAAATTCCATATAAATAATTAAGAAATAAAACAGTTAAAATACCTATAAGAAAACTCTAGAGATTTTGTAATTTTCGTGTGTGAACACTTCAAGTTAGAGTTTCATTTAGAAATTAAAAGTGTACATTAAAACTGCATAGCGTATTTGATTTGAGATATAGCAAATGTGGAAATCTCGATGGTTTCAAATCTCGTAGCAAGCCTCAAAACAGCTTAAAATTGATTGATTGATTGATCTTTCCAAATTTTTAGAGATTTCCATGCCATCCATGTTGTTCGATATACACAGGTAACGTCAGAAACCACTACTGCTATTATCACTGCTGATGGCCAAACGGTAAGATGTGCAGCAGCATCAGCAGGAGCAGCACGCAAAAGGGTCTTGGTCGTAAAAGGGACGCGGGAGACTACGGCTGAGGCCGGCACGCGAATTGCAGTCGCAGCGGCCTGTGCCTTGCCAATTGGAATTCGCTTGGAATGTTTGCAATGCAGGCTGGTCTTCTGCATCTTGCTTAATTATGCATGCGCCAGCAGCATCCAAAATAAATTAAGTCAGAGCCAGTCGCTGGGACAGGGGCAAGGGGCATGCCCATGCCCATGCCTCTGCTGGCGTCGTTGCAACTGCAATGTGAGACACTGGCGCCAGTGGCAAGTGGAAAATTTTTTAGTTGCGTTTCGTTCTTTTTTTTTTGACAATGCAAAGGCTTATCGATAGGCAATAAGTCGTGCCGCCAAAGGGCGCCTGTCAAAATAATAACTGTTAATTCTCTGTTTCCACATTTGAATTATGCTGAAGCGAAGGCGCTGGCTTGGGCTTGGCATTCTGGCAAATGCATTAAAATGCAACAAAAAACCATAAGTTGGAGTTAATTTCAGTTGAGATTGAGATCTGCTAGGCATAATTGAAAACATAACAATTTGTGGTAGATGCAAAGATATGAAGAGGAGCGCTCTCAAACGAAGTCGTGAGTCGGAGCGGAGTCGAAGTTCGAGATTGTAAAAACGCATGTGGCATATACACATACACATGTAATTATGGTATGTTTGGATTAGAGATGGGATGGGAAAACCAAAGTCGATACCGTACTGTCCATACTGAATCAGAAACTTTTTACCCCATGGCTCCCCGCCTTAAAAGTCTTTCTGCTTAAAAATCGTTCCTCTTAAAAGAGAACTTCAATGACATATCTTCATTTACATGGTTTTAGATCCTCATTTGTCAGAGGTTTGTTGATCAGAACATTGGATCAGTGGTCAATAGTATCTGGCGAATAAAACCACTATTTTAAATTAACAAGGGGCTTAGCTTTCCTTTGTTTCTTGGGAGGATTCTTACAGTCTTTCATCCAACTATTGTGCCAATGATTATTGAATAAAATATAGAATCTGGCTTGCATTTTGGTATTGCAGGGAAATCCCAGATACTCTGCACTTCTTAAAACCCCTCCTCATCACTCACCATCCCACATCTTTTATTCGGATCAGGGCAGCGGGATTCCCGCGAACTTTCGATACCGCTCTCATCTCTAGTATGTATCTACGTACACCGTATGTAAAGGACAATTTATCAACAGTGCGTAAAACTAGCAGTCAATGCACATATGTATGCATGTACTCGTACATAAACACACACACACTTAACAACAACAACAACGTATTGTACAATATTATGATAATGATGCCCCCATACATAGATAGACAACGGCAACAACAACAAATGACTGGCCTAGGTTTGTTTCTTCAGAAACATCTCAACTTACAATGCACATGCCACATGTGGCTGCCACTGCCAGAGCTCAAAGGGGGCACAAAAAAAACATGCAACAACACAAACGACAATAACAACACAGGCAGGCGGCCAGGCATGCCTAGCCATGGGCATGGCCATCGGTATGGGAATCTCACTCTAGTTCTCCGGCGCCGGCGCCGACTGCTGGCCAGATTGAGATTGACGCTGACGCCTGGCGCCGCACACAAGGAGCAAGAGCAATGGCACACATGTAGGCCTATGCCTGGACCTGGACCTAGGCCTGGGCCTGGTTTGCTGCTAATTGTAATTGAGTGTTAGTGTGTTTGCGTACATAACATGCAATTACATGGACTATCTGACTCTGACTCTGACTAGCTAACAAGCCAACAGTGGAATAGATGACTGAATGGATGGTGGATAGATAGAGAACCTGCAAAGCAACACTGGAGCTGCTAAGAGCCAGCAGTCAGGCAGCAGCAGAGGTTCCCATCTCTAACATCGACAGCAACAGCAACAACACCAACAACAGCAACAAGCAGCAAGAGCAGCAGCAGCAGATGTTGATGTCGACGCTGCCGATCAACGCTCGCCGCTGCCTATACGGATCCTCAAAAACATTTCACTCCCAGTAGCAATCGAGCAGTGTTGGACTAAAGACGTAAAAATTGACGGCGCTAGAAATCGAACTACAACGAACAGAAAGTTGAACCGTACTGCGGGTACGGGTCTAGCTATAGTCAGCTTCAGCTCAATCTTCAATCTTCTCGCGTTTTTCGAAAACAACAATACATATGACGATGGTTTTTTTTTAGAAGCTAAAGATTATTAATAATACGAACACGCCGAGGTGCCCAGGGGTCATCTATTGTGAGAGCCGGAGAGAGCGTAGAGATTAAGTGTGTGGTGTGGAGTGAGTGGAGTGCAGCAGCAGGAGCAGCTTCAGCCATATCGATATCTGTATCTGTGCGCGTGTACATGCCTTGCTAAAAACATATTGCCGCTCTAAGCGCGGCTTAAAAGTGTTACTAGAATTTCCAAATACGAAAAGCAACAAACGGTAAACCGAAGTATGGAAAGTCCCGCACACATGGCCTAGGGTGTTTTTTCCCAAAACTACGGCGCTATCTCAATTTCATCAGCCAAATTGACGGCTGCCTGTGTGTGCCTGCCCTGCCGTTGTCTTCCTCTTTACCGGGACGTTATCTGAACGCGTCTCTCGCACGAAATCGTTATCTTAACCGTTACACGCCGGCCGGTTCCAAACCGTGATTTGTGAACCATAAACTGTGAACAGTGAACTGTTGTGCCAAAGAGTTTAGTGTGTCCAAGTGTGCCTCCTCGGAATTTTAATCTTCAAAATGACTTCACTCGTGTACGCCGTATTCCATATTGCCACGCTGCAGTGTTCAGTGCGTCCGGAGATATCGCCATGCACGTGCGAGACGGGCAAGGCCTTCAATCATGTGGAGCTCGCCTGTGAGAAGCTAGAGTCCTTTAATTCTGTTGTTGACAGTTTGGCCAATAAGCTGAATCCCGACATGAATATCGATTTGAAAATCACGCACTCGCAACTGGATGACCTGGAGATGAGATCGTTTACGGATATGAATTTCAATTTGTACAAACTGCGCATGCAATGGAACGGACTAAGGTGCGTCAACGTGAGATTATAGAATAGATTGAAATTCGTTGATGAATGCAAGATTTTAAGATCATTCAGATCAGAGAAATTATCAATTTATCAAATTTTAAGAAAACCCTTAGATCAATATTTGCCAAATGCTTCATTCTAGCCCTAGATTTGTATTGGGGTTAATTGCAATTCGTTCTTCCAGTATCGAAATCATCTTTGACCATAGGTTCTTTATGTCAAAGTTGGCATATCTGTGCACGTTTTTCTCGAACTACTCATTTTTGAATGAGTGGATTCTTAATCAACTTAGTCAACTACGTTAGAATTCTTTATATTTTGGATTAGTTTGAAAATATCAGTTGGAATATATGATCGAATATATGCTCAATGCATATCGTAGACTATAGTTTTAGTAGTTTTTACCAAATGCAGTTCCTGCAACTTGAATAGGACATCCATGGATTATGTTTCCTATCGTCCACTGCTCCTAAGCCCAAGTTCTGTTTTCTATCGCCCTAGAGACTAATTATGCTAGAGACTTAATTATTTTTTTTAAACTAAAGATGGTTTAAATGTTGTAATTGTGCCAAAAGAAACACTAAATACAAAAACTATAAGTATTTAAAAAACAATTATTAAACAAGGACCATTAAAATTCGGGACCCAAATGTTGAGCAACTTGAATAGGACACGCATTTACTTTGATCAATTTCTTCCGCATATGAACTCATATTACTCGAATCGGGTTAAGGGGGGACTTTTCTTTAGTCTACTCCAAAGAGGTAAAGGTAAAGTTCGGTGGGGATGATGTAGTCTAAAATGTTTTGAACTCATTAACTGGGCATAATATACCTCCTTCATGTGATCACTCACAACCCTTAAATGAAATCAAACCACGGATTCCCATCTCATCATTAATTGCATACGTATTCCTTGTCCCCTGAATAGGAATAATGCAATTTAATGTCATAATTTAGTATCTTTATTAGCAAACATTTTTGGTGTATGTCGCAGACTCAACTGCGCAGAGGTGGCTGACCTATCTTAGTGAGGAAACGCCGATATAGTTTATCGGTTAAAGCCTAATTCTTATGCTTCTCATAATATAATAGCGATTGACATATAAAAGAAACGTTAGGCATTTTGGCCTGCCACACAGATCGCTGTGTGTCGAACTTCCCCTCGAATCAGCAGTTAAAACAGAGGCTTTTAAGTGACCCCTATCAGTTGTTATATACGAACATTTGTCAATGTGGGGTAAAAGGGTTACTGCTGAGGGGGAATTGGTCTAACCGAAACATAGCGGTAACGCAACCTAACGTCTAAAGAATTTATTAATATTTGTGTTCCTTGTCGATTGAGAAACGGCTCAAGTTTGGTTGTCCGTTGGACTTTCAACATAAAAATTCAGCTTTAACCGGTTTAACTATGTCGGCGCTTCCGCAGCCACTTGACCTCGAGCTTGCTAAATAAAAACATTTAACAAAATCGTATAAATCTATTCTTCAGCTCAGCCTATATATTAGCCTTATATATTGTAATTCAAGGCCAATTGCCTATGGCCGATTCTGTTCTGGACTTGAACAGAATTTTCCGCTTGCTCGCTCGCTTGTTGCCTATCAATTTAGGTTCCTTAAACTCAATCAAAAAAATATAAACTCAACGTAAACAAAAATACAAAATACAAATATTTATGTAAATGCACGGAAAATGTGACTGCAACAAATTCTGTATACAACCAGATACTAAAAAACAATAACAATATGAATATGACGAAAGCCCGCCCAGCCATGCAGCTCATTATCTGTGGCTTAATTGGGCAAATTGAGTTGGAGGAGCTGTTGTGCAAAGCCGAAGCTTATAATTACGGCTTTTAGTATGATCCGCACATGTAAATGATTTAATTTTTCAATTAGCAAACTGCACTTGGATCTCTCCCCTTTCCATATTAGACATCCTTTAAATTCTAGTAAATTTATGTAAATTACGTATGATGGAGGTGGCGATGATGATGGTTCGGTTTTGTTAGATTTACACGCGGAAGAAATTCGACAATTTTAAAATCTTATGGAAACATGGGAATGTTAATTAAAGTCTGAAAAACTTAAAATAAGAATCTTCGATACTTTGTAATTTTATCAAGCCGAAAGACTTTTACTGCTTGCTTTCGCTTGCAATTCCCAATTGATTGTAGCTCCAGCTACATGTGCGTTTTCTTCTTGGTCTAAGATTTTCATCCTTGGCAGACTATTGACTATTTTCTCTTGCTTCAAGCAAGAGATGCTTGATGTTTTTTCTGAGTGCAGTAGGCCAGTTGCGACACTTACACTAGACTCTGACCCCACAGATTAGCTACCGATCTTTATCATAAACAAACACACATAATATATAGAAAACCAAACCAAACTAATAATAAAGCCGCCTACTCGGACTGCTGCTTTAAAATGCTAACGGTCTAAGATTATAAACATTTCAGTTCTCTGAACGTATGCGAGTGATAATTGAAGCCAGGCTTATCAATTGAATAGAATATAATCTTATATACATATGCTCTATGTAGTCTGAAGATGAGCACGAAGAGTAATATCAGTAGCATCATATATAATAAGCAGCACGCCCATAATCCAACGGAGATCCGACGTATAATTGATGCGTTTACCAAGAAAACAAAAAGAGAAAGAAACGTATTGATTGCAATTGCAAATATTTCTGGGATGATTCCAAGCGGGCAGGCGCACGAGTGCTAGCCGAGACTCACACGTTTTCTGTGTGTTCCCAAGCAACACTGAATGAATTTTCAATTATATTGACATCTATCTGTATATTAATGAAAACTGAAACACACAAAACGAAATGGCAAATGTACACAAATGTCTATATAGATGGGTGTTTGTGCAACCAAATTGATTGATATTGATTGATTGCGCACGTATACCAGGGATGCACAACTAAACGTTGTGATAGATAACACCAGATTTATATACAAGATTGCACAAAGTATTTGGGACTAGAGCTTTACTATCATATACTTAAACCAGGCTTGGTTGATCGTAGCATAATTCTTGGAGTTCAAGAAACATCCCAAAACAATAAGTTCAATTGCCATAATTTGCTTTATTTGATGTTCGAAATGGGGAAATAACCCGAACAGGAAATGACTTTGGCAGCAATTGAATTTGTGCTGTAGAATGTGAAACCGTCTAATTGAAACCATGTGTCCCTTATATAAATATCTTTCAACCTAGACTCTGAAAGCGAGACAATCATATCGCGAAGGCCGCTGGACTCCCACATTTCGAAGTAGACTAGTCCATCCTATGATGCCTTCAACCCTTCTTGATCTCAAATTGGATTATTTTGGCAATTGTTAAATAAAGAGACGCCATTGGCCATTTCTTGATAATCTTTAAAAGGGTTTGCCAAGCCCCTGGCGGCCAAAAGCAATCGGCTGTTCAGGGCGAAGGCATGTCGACATCAACGAAGTAGCTTTTGAGAGCTTAACGCTCGTTGAATGCACTGAGCGAAATTACTGTGTCAAGTGTTTAAATTCAATATTCAAATTTATCAAGTTAAAGAGAGAATCACACCAACACACGGACGGTATTCATGATCAGCTTTGACCTC
Source organism: Hirtodrosophila duncani (assembly GCA_037043425.1). NCBI lineage: Eukaryota > Metazoa > Arthropoda > Insecta > Diptera > Drosophilidae > Hirtodrosophila > Hirtodrosophila duncani. The sequence continues at coordinate 1,943,504 of JBAMBM010000793.1, read as the reverse complement.
CCCTATATCTGATGATGATGACAAAGTGTTGAATCTGCCAAATACGAAATAGTTCATACAACTGGCTAGAAATGGCATCGGATCGGATCCTGGGGGATTTCTGCCGTTCTGGCAGAATTGCGGGATTTGAATGGATTTAAAAAGTTTGAGATGTTTGAAAAATGTATAATCATATATGATCCTCTCTTGGAAGTATAAAATGTCTTAGATTCCCGGAAAGAATTTGCAAATGGCAAAGATGAGAAAAAAGGGTGTCGGAATCCGAAATATTGCAGCTTCCCAATCCCATCTCCAGAACGAATGCTATAGAAGCTTCACATCACGTTCATTGATATTTCTTTAATTCATACTCGCAATCAACGTTAATAACAAACATTAAAAACAAAAACAAACAAAATTTCCACAATAAATGCTCAAGTTCAAGAGCCTCCGCCTCCGAAAGAAATTGTTAAGAAATTGTAAAATGAAAATAATACAAAGGATTCATCGCTGTCATCAATTGCACATTTTGTTATTGTTGTTGTGGTTGTCGAAGAAATATGTAAATGTAGAAAAGTGTATGATTTAATTACTAGAATTAATCGAATCAGTGTTGTGTGAATGAATGAGAGAAGATCGAGAAGCTGAAGCTACACGCCGTTTGACAACGAACAGCGCGTGCTGCTCTGATGATGACGATGATGCTAAGATGCTGTGCCTGTGCCTGTGCTGGGCTCTGTGCTCTTTGAAAACTTTTTTACATTGATGTCAATTTATAATAATTGACCTATTGCCTTAATATCGCGTCGCATCGGAGCTCTGGCTCTGACCAAAACCAAATAATACCACAGTTAGTCATGAAAAATGCCGTTACTTCGTGTGCATGTGTGAGTCTGTGCTTATTTGTGTGAGTATGAGATTCTTCTTAAAGGATGCAGTCGCACCTGACAGATGATGGCCAAAGCTCATTAAGGCTCACAGGTTTTTGAGGTTAGCAAAGTGAGGTTAAGTGACCCGAAAACTAATATGGACTTCATGTCACCTATGAGAGAAATTCTACCAATATAATTATGTATATATTACAATGTTGAGTCTCCGAATTGGAGATTAGAGATTCACCCACTAATAGTGGGTGAAATAGTACAACAATGATACAAATTTACTTCATAAAACTAATATGAGAACTAAAAAGATCCCGCAATACGTGCTTGTGTTACTTGCGTTACGTTACTTGTGTCCATCTTCCCTTGGTTGAAGAGTTCCATCTCGCCTGCCACTTGGCCACGCTTCTTCTTCTAGCCTCATGACACAAGTGACTGCATTGGGAATGTGAGTCCATTCCTGTGGTCTGTTTGTAGGTCTCATTGGCTTCGATGAGCAGCTCTCGGATAGGCAACAGATATTGGTGGATGATGCGGGACCTTGTAAAATCTTGAAACATTCTTGATCTGGGTTATACTAGATGAGTGTTGAAATCAAAGTTTATGTCTCTAGATCTGTGTTGGGCAATATCAAAAAATCCTTTCCGCAGGCTAGCAATAAAATAAAGGCCGGCAGCGCCGTCAGTACACCCATATAGTTCGCCTGTTTATTTTATGTAAACCAGAAGAGCAAATGGAACTAAACTTGAACTAAACTAAACTTAAATGAATTTCACAAGTTGCTTCTTTCTTTCACTTAGTCCAAGCTAAGTACATTATTTCTATGTTTATAAAACTCTTGGGCTAAGCCTAAACGTACTTCTTATCAACAAATAGAAAAATAGCAGCTGTTTTTACGATTCGAGCGTCATTAACTTTATGACTGGCGCCAAAGCCATAAAATGTGATTTCTTTTTATTTTTTTTATGTTCAGTTTTTATAATCGACGCGACTTAATTAAAAATTGGTCATCTTAGAGGACAACATTGACAAAAAAATCATACTACTTAAAGAGCTTGATAATGTTTTGTATGAATGATTTCGCTACTACATTTTTCTAGGAAAACTATAATGAACCCAATGTCTTGCTATAACATTTCCATCAAAATAATGCCTTGCAGAAAATCAAACCAAATTTAAAGATTCCAGCTAACATATTTCACAAACAGTGAAAGAACGGACAACAACAAACACAAGGGATGGTTCGAATACGTATTGAGCAAACAGAAGAGGCAGATATATGACAGAAGAGTGAGGACAGAAAAAGAAATTAGGAGATAGAGGTAGATGACAAAAAGATAAGGAAGGATACAAACAATGGCATAAAGAGAATCCAGAGAGATGAAGTAGGAGCAAAAAGACAAGTAGAAAAAAGACAGAGAAGAGAGAGATTAGAAAGGAACACAAAAGATTGAGATGAGTAAGAAATACGAAACCAACTTCCACAATGGACTTATACCAGATTCGGGTAAAACATTTATTATGAAATGAGAAACTTTATATTACTATTTCACACTTATCGACGTATCTAAAAACATATATAAACATACATATATAAATGTTTTTATCAGTGTACTTATTGGGCTTATTGCAGTATGCTTACAGTACACCTCTAGATGTATAAAGATCATGATGATGATGCGTTATGTGACAGATTTGATGCGGATACTTTCATTGAGTACTTTTATTTCATTCTCAGGGCGATAAGATATGTATGAAGACACATGTGTATGTATGTATGTATGTCTGCCCTGTGTACTTGTGTGTTATGCATAAGTTCAATCACTTTGCTGATTCGTTATTGTTATTATCAAAGAGCCCTGAGAAAGTGCTCCAAACAGAACAAAAAATCGGAAACACAATTATATGCCCTTCCTTCGCTCACTCTATTCTTCGTCTGCTTGTGACATTACGCTTGACAATTAATTATGATTAACTACAATACATAATTTATTGTTTATAAATATGCTATGGAATATTTTCTGAGTCTGGCAGCTTTATAAATTAAGTGTGAGGGCTGATAAGCCCGGCTTAGCCAGTTCCAACAGTTCCAATAGTTCCATCACACCGAAGCGCCCCTTCCAGTTGTCAAAGTCTTTAAGAAAGTAAACAATAATAAGAAAGTGGTTGTACTTATTTATTATTTTCGGCCAAAGAGTAGAACGTCAGCAGAGGCAGCAGCAGCAGGAATGATTACTTGAAAATGGAATGTTCCGCTGTTGTTTTTATTATTGTTATTGTTTTTGTTATTGTTGTCTGCGCTGGGGTCAGTCCACAGTCTGTCTTTGGAGCTGAAGCATAGTAAAGGGGTAGGTGTACGGGGTAGAGCGGGTGCAGGCAGCCCAATTGAATTTTATTATTACGTTCAATCAATGATCAAGAGGCCAGTGTAGGTCGTGTGACAATTATATGACTGACGTTAAGGAATTGTACAAAATGTTCAATATTTCGTACACCGCGCTTCATAAAATTACTTTTTTTATTCAATAATTTAATGAAAACTTGATGTTTTTCAATAATAAAATGTGAAAAGTGGGTGCAAATTAAATAGGAAACACACATTCATCAAGGGTTTTGCTCATTAGTCAAATGGTGTCCACTCTTCTATCGAAACTTTACTTTCATTCAATTCATTGACCTCTTTGCAAATCATCGCTAAGGTTCTCCGTTCAAGGCATAGATCGTCCTTATGTTAGGAGCGCGGGACTGTTACCAAATCTTCTCTATAAGATAGGGGGATAAGTTTGCGATAGAATTTGGGAACAGGATTGCGTTTAGTTTCCCTCTTCTCTTTAGCTTACAATTTAGTGATAAGGAGGCAACGCTGTGTGATAATGCCCCTTTAGAATGGTTGTCAAAGCGGTCTAAGTCTGGTGTGAAAATCGTAAAAATATCTCTTGAAGTCTGCGCATACCTTGAACTTTTGAAGACGAAATTACGCTTAAGCGTTAGATTAAGTATATTTTAGAACTAACTAAGGCCCCTTATCCTTACACCACGAAAACCTCATTGGACAAGTCCGACAGCGGTCTAAAATGGGAAATCCTACGATCAACATATGGTTCAAGTGGGTAATGTCTTCTTCTTAAAACCGCATCTGGAACATGGAACTTAAATAAAAAAAAAGTTTAAATTAAAAAAAAGAAAATATATCATCAGGCCAATTTTACATAGACTTGACTTTTCAAAGTAGAAGATAATCTCCATCTCCATCATATATGGGTAAAGCAGTTGAGAATTCTAAAAGAGATATATATATTGTCGTTTTCATAAGACCCAAGTCAATTTAAATGACTCCAGAAATATTTTATCTACAAATGGAAAGCTAATCCTAACATATTGAGGCAAGGAACTCGATTGCTCACAAAGCTTTAGTCCATTGGTTGAAAGCCACCCTGCGACTACGATTACCACTACAGCTATGACTACGACTGGGACTATGTCCACGACAACGACTACGTCTACGACTATGACATTGACTTATGCACTTCTTTGTCTTTGACTTCGACTACAACTACGGCTAAGACTTCAACTAATCTTAAAACAAAGATCAAAATTAAGACAAACACATTATCATTACATCTCAAGGACGGCGTACCATGATGAAGTCTTGAAAGTCATTTAAAGAAATGATTGCTTATCAAACACTTTGAACTATCGATATGGAATTACCTCGGAAAACTGCAACTGCAGCAGTATCTATCTTTATTATTATCAGAGAGTCTGGTCCACCGGTGGCTATTAAGTTGTCGCCAATGCGTCGTGGCGCCAAATTGTCGCATTATTCATGACTATGGTGCACGGGGCTGGGAACTGGGCCCTGCCTGAAGCTGAAGCCGGCTGGCTGGCTTGCAAATTGCTACTGGGCATCCTTGGCGCCCGTTATAGGCTATAGCCTCACATTCCAAGAGCCAACTTTAGCCAGATCTGCACTGCATCAGCTACTGGCATTGCTGCTGATTGGCAGTGGCTATTTTTAGCTGGAGCAGACACTTGATCTTGATTGATTGCCGGCTGCTGCCGTTGGAGCCAAAGCTTCACATATAACTTGGCAAGCGTTGATTATGTAATGAAAAAAGTGTCGAGACATAGCTCCAGCAATAACAACAGCAGGAAGAGGGAGATGAGGTTCAGGATGAGCAAGATGAATGATTGTCATTGCCTCTGTCTGCAGGGGATGTTAAGATTTTGTGAAGACTTTTAATGAAGAGCTTTCGAGTTTAATTTAAGGAATGCCACGCGCTACTAAGGCGCTTCTTACCTCATCGTCATCCTCGTTGGTGCTTTCAATTTGAGTATGAGTCTCAGCTCATCTGGGTTTCCTCTAGAAGTAAGCCTCATAGCCTGGTGTTAATTTTAAGGATAACTATTCTATATATGCAATCTGTTGATCATAAGTCAAAATTCATCATGAAACCCTGACTTAGGGGAACGCCTTTGCCGACCCACTTTCCTTCAAATGATCGTGCCTTCTAATGCTTGGGAATGGTAATTACATTTGCTTCTGTTTTTGTTTCATTTTCGGTTTCTGTTTCTGTTCGTGGTCCTATTTATAGATCGCTGCCTGAGCTGCCATTTCGCGGGTTATCGAATATGACCTACCTAAGCGTTGGCGACAATGAACTCGACGAGATTCCGAAGCACGTCTTGAACCACATGCCGCGGCTGCAGACGCTGGACATTGGGCGGTGCAAAATTCGGGCCGTACAACAGGACGATTTGAAAGGCATACAAATGGTAACGAATCTCATCCTGCCGAGCAATAATATAACGCGCTTGGACAGAGGCGCCTTTCCACTGAGCCTACTCATTCTGCATTTGGGGCGCAATCAAATCGAATCGCTGAACGGCTCACTCCACGAGCTGAGCGAGCTGCAGTCGCTGTTCATCAATGCGAACAATATCAGTGATCTGGACGGGGAGCTGCCGGATGGCAGCAAGCTGCGGCTGCTGATGGCCCACAATAATCGGCTGGAGCGGCTGCCCGCCAACATGGCTGGCATGACGGATCTGGAGACCATCCATTTGCACTTCAATCGTCTGCGGTCCTTCGATCGGGTGCTGAGAAATGCACCCTATGTGAACGAGCTGCTAGCCAATAACAACGAGCTGGAGTACTTGGCCGAGGATGAGTTCGAAACCTGCAGTCAGATGGAGACCCTCAATCTGGCTGTAAATCATATAAGAGCGCTGAACTCCTCGCTGCACTCTATGCACAATCTGAAGATAGCCAATTTCTCCTACAATGACATGGAGCAATTCTCAATGGAGGAGCTGCATGGACTGCGTTCCCTGAAGATACTCGATTTATCCTACAATCGCATTCAGCGACTCCTGCCTAGCCAGAGGAGTATTCTGGAGCTGCCACTGATGAATCTACGCCTAGATCACAATCAGATTATTACCCTGGATGCGGCCTTGGCTGGCTTAAGCAATCTCCGCATTCTCAATCTGCCCGAGAACCGCATTCAGCACCTGCTGCCGGGCGATTTTGATGGCATGCCTCGTCTGGAGATACTCGATATGACTTCCAATCAGCTGGTGGATCTGAAGCCACTGGAAACGGTAAGTGAGAGGAGGAAACTGCATTTTTGTTTAGAATAATTAAGGACAGAAAGAAAAATAATAGAAGTCTTTAAAAGTTTGTGCCGATAAGGATTACTAAGGATTAAGGACAAAGATTTTTATATATATACTAAGCTTGTTAACATCTTGGCCTTCTTGATCCATTTAGACCATGCTCGAAAATCTGAAGATCCTGAAGGTGGCCCACAACAACATTACGAAACTGGAGCACGACTTCAATGGGCTGCCCATGCTGTGCCAGGTGAATCTGACCAACAACCAGATAACGACCCTTTCAAGCGAACTCGTGGCCAACACACGCTGCAAGAATCACAATGTGCCCGGCAAACTGGAGATACATCTGGATGGTGAGTCCTTCGGAGCTACGTTTCCAACGTCTTCTTTCATTGATCAAGTTGTAATCCTCTACAGATAATCCCATCATGTGTGATGTGCGGCTGAACGAACTGTGTCGACTGATGGCTGCCCAAGATGCGCGTATTCGTGGACGCTCGCAGTGCTTTGAGAATGATCAGGAGGTGTGCACGGTGCTGCCAATGCTGTACAAGATTGATCTACCGCTGCTGGTTACAAAGCTAAAGATTGGCGAATCGGAGGATGCCAAGCCGGTGGTGCAGATGTTAGTGCCATCGCCCATCCTCCTGAAGAACAATGATGAGCTGCTGCCACCGATTATAGCCACCTTGGGTCAGCCCATCATAAATCCCCTGATCATAGCTGCTGCACAGCCTGTAGCTGTACCCGCTCCAGCTGCTGTGGCGTTGCCACTCCCGGTCCCACTTTTGATCACAACCACTCCACCTTCTCCAGTGCAGCCTGGAACTGACTTCAATGCAACAACAACGACAACAACAGAAAAGCCAGCAACGGAGCCCACCACAACGACCATTCTGACCCTGGCGTCCTCGGAACTGTTGACCACCACAGCTCCCACAACGACGATGAGCACAAGCACAACGACGCCCAAGCCCAATGAAACTCTGCCCATTATCCTCGACATTGAGGAGCCCAATCTTAAGATCAGCGTGGACAGCCAGGATGGCGATGGCAGCGTCAGTAACCAGGCTATAAACGCCTCGTCCCAGGCCGAGGCGACGCCCAGCTTAAACGAGGACAAAGTGCAGCCGCCGCTGAAGTCAGCTGTCGAGGAACAGCCGCATGATCATGAGCATGCCAAGACGGAGTACGAGACAGTGGAGTATATACCGAATCTGGTGCAGCCCACGCCCCCGCCCCCGCCAAGTCAAACAAATCTGCTCGAAGAGGAGGCGAACTCCAATGCGAATGCCAAGGGCGATGCGGATGCAGATTCGCAGTCTAACTCCGTGCACGAGGAGTATCCGTCGGTGCTGCTGGGCGATCTGGATCATGCAGCACAGAGTCTCCAAATACCAGAAGAGCCACCGGAGGAGTGAGCAACGCGTGAGCAGGACTCGATCCGGCCATGGATTGGGATTGGGATTAGGGGCTCAAGAGTTAAACACAAACAGTTTATTTAACTAACTCAACGCGCGCGCCCAGGATTACAAAGTGGGCGGGGAGGAGTGGAAACGGGAGCGAAACGAATTGAAATTTTTATTGTATGCTTAAAGTTAATTTAGTTTTTATTGTATTTTATTATTATTATTATTATTTTTATTTAAGCGAACGGCAGAGAATTCGGATTCGAATTCAAACTCGGATTCGAATTCAGGGCAGCTTTCTTGTTGAGTTATTCGATTAATTTTGCAATTCGATACCGATAAACGATGGTAGTAGGGCGGGGGAACGATTTAAACTATTTGACTGCATTACGGACGCAATAACGGGACTGGGTACAGGTGGGCCTAAAGTTTAAAGCTGAAGCGAACAATCTGAAGCTGAAAGCTTTCAAGCGTTGGCTTATATCATATCGTACATACACTCACACGCACACACATCCATATACATATATTTAATAATGATTTTAATGACACACGCAAAGATGATGTACGTTGAACATATTTACAAGTAGGTACTTAGCATTAAAAACAACAACAACCACAACAACATTACGCAAATGCATCGAGTTGAAGTAGTTAAACACACACATACATTCACACACTCACACGAATGTAGTTTACGCACATAAACACAAACTTACACAGAAACACAATAATAACAAGAAGAACAACCACTACTATTGTTATCAGTTCGTTAACAAAATGAAAACTAGTTTTAGCGTTATAATTATATATATATATGAATATATATAAACAAACATTTACATACAAACATACAGAAAATGAAATGAAAATGGTATTCTAAATAAAAACGTAAATAAAAGTAGCTATATGATATAGTAGAGACCCATATGATCGATCTTTTCATTTTAATATGCATTTGATTTCATCTAACAGAAATGGGCAGATTGTGATAGCAAGATTCAACTTAAAAGGATGATATTGAGGTGATTTTTATTATAACATCTATTTATTTTATTTATTTGCTTAACCAATAAGCATGTCGAAGTAACCGAAACAAATTTTCGACTAATATCGATATGACTACCGCGTAAGTGAACATCGCCGTGCTGTCGATATCGATAAGCTTGGGGTTAGTACATTGTTGGTATATTTTAGTATTCAGCTGGTCACACTTCGTACAGTAGCGCAAATTAAAAGGGCAAACATCTTGAACTTGAATACGAAGATATCCACTTGAATGAACGCTTGAATAAACTTAACAAAATTATATACTCTTTCTTATTAAGTATTGAGTGGGGTCGTGTATACAGAAATTATGGAATATATATAATATATATGAAATAATTAATCAAGCACTATTATATTCACTGTTTGATTTCTTCTTAAAGTGCTTTTAAAAAAGAGTTATTTTCATGTTCATGTTCAAACTCAGCCGTGCATTCTAATTGCGATCACAGCTGTTATGCGTATTTACTCATAAAATAATAAACAAGAATGCTCTTATTATGAATACATTTGTCTCATAAACAGTGCTGTGTGAAATAAAGAACCTTAAGACTGCACAAATCATAACAGACCTGTTTTTGCGTTACGACGAATTGTATTTTGCAAATGTTGAGTGGGTAGTTTTTTTTTGGTATATTTATTTCACCAAAACCTTATAGTATTTTTCACGAAATATATTATTACATTCGGTTTTCGGTCACACTGTAGCAAACACAAAAAAGCAACACTTCTGAAAAACGTAAATCTAAATCTGCCGAGTAATTTTGTGCGTATTTTGCAAGCGAGTTCGAGAGTTGCCGTGGCAAAAGTGCAAAGTGTAAATATTCATAAGCATAACTGTTTTTACACACCCCTAACAGCAATAACAACATCGAAAACTAACTAACTAACCGTACGTGTCAATGTTGTTGCTGTTGCCGTTTTCGTAGCCCCCGCCCCCGTTTGGTCATCGTCATCGTCTTGTGACTATCTCTGCCTTTCTGCTTAGTAGCAACAGCAGCAACAGCAACAACAGCAGCAACAAAAACAGCAAAAGCATTCAAAAAGAAAGTCGTAGAAATATAAAACTAGCTGGCTGGGCCAGGAGTTGTTTGAAGCTCCACACACACACACATACTCTCGCACGCATAGACACAGCAACAATAAACACGGACTGCAGCTGAGAGGCAAAGGCAAAGAGATTGCAGCGCAGGTAAGCAGAAGAGAAGAAGACGGCAGAAGTAGGTTGCTTAGAGGGGACGGGGTAAGACATTGACGTGGGCAGCGCTAACATTTCTCCTCTTTTGGGGGGTTTCATTTTGCATTTCGTACGACTTGTTTTTGTTTTCTCTTTGTTTTGATTTTTTGCTGTTGGGGTTTCTTTCTATTTATTCTTTTTTTTATTATTGATTTAGAAATTGGTTGACATTTGTTGTTTAAAAAAGCTTTCTTGGCAGTGAAAACAACACTACAATACAAGAACAAAGACTGTTGCTGCCACCCCGCCGCGGTTAACTTTAACGGAAGTTCATGCTGTAAATATATGTATGAGTGTGTGCGTGTGAGTGATTGAATGTAATAATGTGTCAACATCTCAAGTAATGCGTTTTTTTAGTACAAAACTATGCCACTTTTATTGTTGATAACAAATTAGTGAGCAGTGTCTGTGTGCTCGTGTGTGTGCTTTTGATAAGTAGCCGGTTGCCGCCTAGTGGCCAAATGCGTTAGTCATAGCCAAAGACAACATTGCGAGCTATGCGTATAACTGGTTTGTGTGTTCCGCGGCCTATGTGCATATGTATGTGTGTGCGGCTATGTTGCTTATGAGTAATGAATGAAGTTTTCGCATACTTCTGCGAGCTTTTCGATATCACACTAACATTTTTTGTGCTCACCTCACCTCTTGTGTGTTCGTATGGTATATATTGTATGACTTTGTAAAAATGTATGTGCGTATGTAGTTACAGTTGATGTGCCACAAATGAAATCTAATCGTATTTCAGTCGACATACTCGTTATCACACGCACACACACCAGTACAGTAAAGCCCGCAACAAATATAGATTCACACATACGCAAACACACTGACGCACTCCCAAATTGTGAGCTAAGCCCGCATCGCATATGCACAACAAAATGCAAATGCAACAACAACTACAACAACAAACGCACCACAAGTGATGTCAATGTGCAACGAGCTGTAGTAGATGTTGGTGTGGACGTGGATAGGGGGGAGACACGGTGCATACACCGGACTCTGATCAGCATTGTGCACACACAGTGGGCTGACGATCACTGAAAACTGCAACGATTCGCAGTGTGGAGCTTCAAATGTTGTATACAAATTTTGTTATTTCATTTGAAAATTAGGCACTAGGCACTAACTTACCAATACAATAGTAAAATGTCTTTTAATAATGCATATTTAATGATATCCTTTGAAAAGGCTGCTGCACATATTTGTCCCGTTTTAACTAAATTGTTAAAACGTTTTTTTTTTTAATTAGCTGGGTTTGGATGAGCAATTTAACTTAAGTGTTTACAGGCAAACTTCGCAGTCAAATGATAAGCTCTAGGAAGCACATTTTGTTAAAACAAATTGGGAATCCCGCGCTACCCACAATAATTAGCTGAGCATAAACCATAACTTATTTACTCTAAATTACTCTAAATCTAGAAAATACTAGTTCGCATATGCAAGACCGCAGTAAGGGCTGTCTCACTTTATTTAGTAGCTTTTTTATATACTCTCCAGGGTATTAACATTTTGTGTTAGTATTTGTAAAAGGAAGCTTATTATATATACTAGCCAGTTTACTCGGCATTGCCCGCTCTCTGTTTTGGCTTCTTTTTCAAATGGACTTTGTAAATGTAGAGTATAGTGTATTTGTGCATATGTGCTCTTTCTTTGCCAGCAACAAGAAAAACAACCCGCTAGTATTGTCAGTATGTATGTGTAAGTGTGTGGCAGCGAATGATTCGTATTCTTCGTATGCGTTGTTGTTGTGCTGTTTTTTAATGATTAGCCGTCTGTATCTGTGATTTTGTTGTTGTTGGTTTTCCTTATCTGATAACAATCCGTCGGTCGAATAGTTTAGGCACCGCTTACCTCCAAACAACCTTTGACCTTCATTTCGGCCCACTTGCAGTTGAACTATTGCAAAATGGCCTAAGCCATTTAGCATCTATTTCCGTTGAAACTGTGCGATAAGTCAGTAAGTCAGTCAGTCAGGACTAAGAGTTCTATATTTATAAGATATTGTTGATCAGCATGATAATTCCATGGTAGAGCCATGTGCTCTATAATTTCTTAGCTTTAAAGCAGAATTAGCTAAATTTCTCAGCAAAAATATTGAAATCGTTAGGATTGGATATCGTATAGTTGCCATATAACCGACTGTTTCAGGATGAATAATTTTTATGTTTCTTATCCCAATTTTCCCCAAATTTGTTATACATGTGTCTTAGTAGTCTCACCATCTTTACCCGAAGTTTGATCAAGATCGTACTACTATATTATTTAGCTGCCATATTACATATCTTTACAAAGCTGTGACTTTTGGCTATCAGAAATTACCCTTTCTCTCTTTTAAATCTTTTAAATTCATGATGGCTTGGCAATCTTTTTTTTCTTGCTCGAAAGATAACTGTAAATACGATACACATATATTTAAGTCGTGTCATTGACCCAAAATGCTCAGGCGCAATTCATCGAGTAGGCCCAGTGATAGGCAAGAGTTCCTTAGATATTTACTTCATAAATTATTGAACCCACTCATAGTTATGAATCTAATCAAATCAGCTCTTAAAGGTTAAAGCATAAAATTTGAATAATGGGTTAATAGCACTTCCATATGATATATTAATATGTATATGAATGCCCGCATTTGCAGGCAGATGCTAAGTAGTAACAAAGTGGGTGCTCCTTTAGAGTCGGGAAATGTGTGGAATATTTTTCGAGCTCAAAGCTTATAGTTTATAGTAGCAGCAATTGCTATGCATTTCTAACAATTACAATTTCAACACACGTCTTTGAAACGCAATGAGTATGACATATGTACATAGCCTAAGCGCTAGCGTTGATGTTCATTGAACCTAATCCTCAAGGCTTCACCTCCACCGCCTACTCCTCCTCTTTAGTATTCTTGTGCAACTCGTTCGTTGTTTGTTTGCTTCTTTTTCTTTCATTAATTTTATTTTTGGGCAATAAAAATGTCGCCGTCGCAAAGTCAAGTGCAAAATAAAATTTAACAAAAGCCACAACAAACAAAGAAAGAAAAGCACCACCCGAAAAATTCTACTATACACCCCCTACACCTCATCCCCCCAAATGACACTTGCTTTCTCGCTCACGCACACAGGTTTTATCTGCCTTTGCCTCCCGCTGCTGTTTTTTGCACTGTCTGGCCTTTAATTTGTTCAAGTTCAGGCGAACCCTCAATACCCCCACGTTTGTCGTAGTTTTTGGCATTTCTTTTATTTGTTTTTATTTATTTAATTAAATTATTTGGACTTCTTCTTTGAATCGCAACAAAAAAAAAACAAAAGACTACACGAATATATGACCGCTGTGGTCATGGGTAAGCCCTGAACCTGAATGGAGCGTGAGCGGTCAATGAATCCCAAGTCCGTCCATGTCATTACAAAAATACCCGTTCAACGAGTTTAGCAGTTGGCTATTGAAGTTCTCTGTGTTCTCTCTGCTCTCTTGATCTTGGGCCGGCAGTTTTTTGAAATATGTGTCAAGTGCTTTGCACAAACAACACCACATGATAAACATATAGATAAACAATAAAACGAAGAAGAAGATGTGGAAAAATATGTTGATCAATAACAGTCCACTCGTTTAACTGTTAATCTTGTTAATGTTAAAATTCTCCCCAAGATACGAGCATCTACTTTGTTTGATAAAATGCTAATGATCTTAACTTGGCTGTAACTGAACTTATTCTTATGGTAGAAAAAAGTGTATGGTTTCGATCCCATAAAGTTTACATATTCTTGATCAGAGATCAACAGACGAGTTTATCTGGTGAAACCCGTGTGTCTGTCTATAATGGCTGTTACAGAAATCTCTAGAGATTTGTACAAATCGATGTGTAAACACTTCAATGTATAGGATCATTTGTGTACGTTTGATAAGAGATTGCGACATAGCTGCGTGCCCATCGCTTGAATGTTGGTATATAAGCACATTGGACACGGTAAAGAATGATCTGATCCATTAAAGAAATGGTGGTTGCCACACAGCGGTGCCGTTTACAGCGTGTCTCTTACCCGGAGAACTTTGGGTAAACTTGCTAGTAAACCTATAAAAACCCGTTACAATATTTGACATATTTGAATTTGGTAGAATTAGTCGGTAATGTGCTTGTATTGAATTTGCGATAACACTAACACAGATACGTAGAAGTTCTATTCTTGATAATAATTATTTTGTGTTTGTGTGTATGTGCGCTGCAGCTGATAAGGATAAGGACGCTGGATTAATTAGAAGTGCAATCGTCGTAGCAAGCTGCAGAGAGCCGTCATGGCTGATAAATGCAAATACAAGAAATCCAAAGAGGAGATCGCACGCGAGTTCGATTTGCCGGAGCGCAAGTCCAAGATAGCCACATTACTCAAGCAGAATGATGAGGCCTACTGCATCTGCCGGTCTTCCGACTGTTCCCGTTTTATGATCGGGTGCGATGGTTGCGAGGAATGGTATCATGGTGACTGCGTTGGCATTAGGCAAAGGGAGGCCAAGTACATTAAGCGGTACTATTGCCGCCGCTGCAAGAAGGAGAATCCCGATCTGCAAATCATATTCCGAACTGCCAAGGGTCAGTTCAATGATCATGACAGCAATGGTGGAACCAGCAGCAATCCCACAACGTCGCTCAAGCGCATGCACAGCCATGCCAAGGTGTCCAAGGATAGCAGCCGCTGCGGCAAGACTGAGCCGCCGGCTAATCCCAATCTGAAGGGGCAGCTCCAGTGTTATGGGCCAGGATGTTGCCATCAGGCGCGTCCGGAAAGCAAATACTGCAGCGACGAGTGTGGCATGCATTTGGCCACCAAACGCATATTTCAAGTGTTGCCGCAACGTTTGCAGGAATGGAATCTCACGCCTTGTCATGCGACCGAGATGAATCGCCAGCAATTAGATGTTATAGAACAGAAGCAAGCCATGGTGCGTTTGGCCTTGGCCGAGCTGCAGAGTCGTTCGGATGAGCTGGACATGATTGTGGAGCGTGCCAAGCGCAGCACGATTGATCCAATGTGGCCGCAGGATAACCAAGATGGCTTGGACGATGAGCAGAGCATGTACTGCATTACCTGTGGCCAGGAGATCCATTCGCGCACCGCCATCAAGCATATGGAGAAGTGTTTCAACAAATACGAATCCCAGGCCAGCTTTGGCAGTGCTTTCAAGGCGCGCATAGAGGAATACAATGTGTTCTGCGAATTTTACAATTCGGCCAGCCAGACGTATTGCAAACGCCTGCGCGTGCTCTGTCCTGAGCACAGTAAGGAACCCAAGGTCGGCGACACAGATGTGTGTGGTGCACCGCTGGCCAACGCCGCGGCCCAGTTTTGTCGAGCGCCCAAAAAGAATTGTCTCAAGCACATTGCCTGGGAGAAGATAACTCGCGCTGAAATCGATCTTGAACGTGTGCGCCAATGGCTCAAGATGGATGACCTCATGGAAGAGAAGCGCAAGCTGCGCCAGCAGCTCACCTCGCGGTCCAATCTGCTCGGCCTAATGCTGCATTCCACCTACGATCATGAGGTGATGGCTGGGATGATACGCAAGCAGCAAGAACACCTGGACGAGTTCGAGAAGCAAAAGCGTCGCCGGGTGCTGAAACAGCTGCAGGCTCAGGCTGACAAACCGCAAAGCGGCCACGTTCAGCAGCAACAACATCAGGAGAAGCAACAGCAGGCACAACTGTTACCTCAACAACAGCAAATCCAGACTCAACAGCCGTAGCAGCGTTTGCAGCCATTCCCTAATGGCATCAAGCCTTAATGATAAATCGCTTTAATCTCTGTTATTTGTATACCAGTTCCCAATCCTTGAAAAACACCGCCCCACCTTCACACTCCCCATGTGTCAGAAAGCATTGTAAATGTGTATTTGACAGAAACACTCCTTTTTTTTGTATACGAAAAATAAATCTAACGAATCTCTTAGGTATGTAGAAGCAATTGCAATTGCCTTCCCGTTCTACATATCCATAATTATATGATTGAGGCGATTGATTGCTCCAAAAGCGCAATCACTACTGCCCGTCTCCAGGGTCCGGGAATCGAAACCAATACACCCAAGTCAGCTTATTTTATGACTTCCAGAGCGTATCTATTCCGAAGCTTTTATACCATACACATTGTATATTGTACATATCTTGCTTGCACTTACTTCGTTCATAGATTCGCATAACAACTGAGACACACCCACGATATGTAAGCTTATTCGGCGAGAAGATTGGACAACAGTATTTTACAATTTACTCCTTTACTTTTCCAACAAGCGGGTCCTCTCGAGCCTGTGAGCGTCAAGCAGTATTTTGCAATTGTTTTACTTCTAGCCCAAGCGGGTCCTCTCTCGCTGTATTCCGTTAACGTTCAGCGGCATCGGCACGAATTCGCAAGCTCTGTTTGTGAATAGTATAACAAAAAAGGTTTCTCTCAAAAGTGGGTAGTTGGTTGGTATGGCAGCTACTCCTACCCCAAAAGTTGGGTATATATAATATGAATATCCTATTATGTAATCTCTATTATACATGCATACATACATGTACATACATCAACCGAACATGGCCATGGACTCTCCATCTAATGTTGATCAAGAATATGTATATATACAGGATGTACAAACGTGTTTTTGCAAGAAGAAAACATCTCTTTTTTAACAAGCTTGAGGGCAGTAGTAGTGAGTGAAAACGTCAATTGCTTCTGAGCCAAGTTCGGTTTATATAAGAAATCCAACTGACTATGTAAATTTTCACTTTTCATAGAACTTTGAAGCGGAATCCACAAATGAGAACTCCTAAACGCTTTAAGCTTGTACAACGGCCGACTGTAATTTTCCTCTATTATGTTTTTATTTTGCTTTTAACTACAGTGGTTGGCTATTGTAGTTTTTTGTGTACATAAAGACTCACAACACAGTGATCATTTTTTTGTGATCAGCATCTCCGAACAGTGATCAGGTCGCCTAATAATCCATAAAAAAAAACACCTATCAATATTTTAGTATCTACTTCATTCGATGATTCACGAACAGTGCATCTAGGGCATATTCTATATTTGGAAAGTGTTTTGTGTTTTCCCCAGATGGTTTTGTTGGTTGTATGATGATATTTTCACATCTGCGGTAACGGCAATTGTTTGTGCTTTATATATTTCAGGCTAATCAATAACAATATTCAACAATATTTTGCCTTTAAATATAACAATCAATGTTATAATCAATGTAAGCAAATTTCAAATTTCCTTAGGTTTGCTTTTGTTGCCAACCGAAAGGCATGCATAATGCAGCTAAGCCGCAACATTTACATACTCGTATGTACACGTATATATGTGCTTCCTCCATATGTCAGTCATGTGGTGGCGCAGGGGGATGGGTGGCTGGCTGTCAGTGCACCAACACCCATAATAATAATAATAATAAATGTAACGATGCCTTCCTTCCTTTCCTTTTCATTCTGAATTTACCTACGTGGACTGTGCACGAGTATGTGTCTCCGGCTGCCATTGAATTTTTGCGGCTTCTTGATGTTTTTCCAGACTCGGTTTTAGCAATTGGTCATGTTGGCCAAGTTAATGGCTTTGACCGTAGAAAATGTTCAAAGTTATTGATAAATAATAATGCTTTCTAAAGACTTCCTATAGACACAGGATCCTAGATTTTTCCATTCATTCTGAAATGATCTTATAAGACCAGGGATGCCTCGGCTTGCGAAGCTTACGTTTTTGCACTGAAATAGTAAGAGCATGACCATGAATAGGACGAAGCCATTTCTTATATGTGTACTTACCGACCCTACGTCTATACACAATAGATAGGAGCTTAAGGATAGCAAATTCGTTGGGCGTTTCTGAAAAAGTATCTAAAATGAGGAGAGAGGCAAGGCCGGTTAAAAATACTAATGCGCATAAATATGTAGCTTAATCATAAAATATCCATATATCACTTTGCTTTCGTCGGCTTTGCAGCTACCTAAAAGAGCATTTCACAGTCGACTTACCACAGCATATAAAATGTCAGCTTATTTTCATTTTGCTGGTTGTTTTTTTACTTTGTGTTTGTTTGTCTTTTTGCGCGTTGCACATTTTGTTTGCTTGCAAATTGAATTATTTGATTTTCGCTGGGTCTGTGTCTGGGTCTCTGTATCTAGAGCTAGAGAGCCAGAGCTGGAGAACCGCCTACGGCCGGCCAGCTAGTGCAGGCGTGAACTTGTACAGCTCGAGAAGCCTCTAAATTTGTGTTTCTTTCTGCTATTTTTTTTCTTTCTTTTACTGCAACTGTATAATTATAGTAAAATTTAATTTGTGTGTGTGCACTGCCATAACATAAAACAATAACAAATAACATATAACTGTACTCTTTATATATATATATATATGTATCTGTATATGTACTTTTCAACTATGTATTTTTGATTGTATTTATCTTGTATCTCATACTCTTAGCTTGCTTTGGAGCACTTAAACAGCAAAAAACAAAAAAAAACAAAGAATCTCAAACCAAAAACAGCAAACCTTTTCTGTATAGAAAAAAAGTAATAATAATAATAAAATCTCAGCGTACATTTTAAAGCAAAAGCAAATAAAAAAGTAAGTCTCAATGTTGATATCAATTTTCAATTATCATTTCTCTTACTCTCTTTTTCACACTGCAAAAAATATAAACGTGTTTACACAATGTTTAAATATAAATTTTTGTGTTTTGAGTTTTCAACTTGTTTTTGACACATTTCAAGCCACTGCAAAAACAAATTATTCTCTCACACACACATATACATACACACAGTTGACAATTGCCAGATCTGGATCTGTTCCGGTTGCGATCCACATGCATTCCACACATGGCGAACGATGCCATTGATTGGCTAATGAAGCACTATGCCACACATTGGACTTATTTTGTGTTCTCGTGTTTGTTCTTGTTCCGATATATTATATATATATATTCCAACACACACACACACACGCAAAAACACAGACTCTCTCTCATATATATCATAATCATTCCTATATAAAATCTTCATGTGCATATTAACGTTTAAAAGGATTTTGTTTCGGTTGAAAAAAACTTCAAAAAGACAAAAAAAAAACTACACAAAATTAAAGATAAAAAAAAATTAAGAAGAAAAACAGAAGATTTCCTTAACCTTAACATTGAACTTAACCTCAACCTCTGATCCTCTTGTAGCTAACACAGCACAGAGCATTAGCCATGTTAACAGTCTCTCTCATTCTTTTCGTCACACAGTGAGAAAGCAAAAGGACGATATGCAGGTCAATGTCGCCGGTTTACGCAGGAACATCAAGAATCTCGCGCACAACTATTCCGATGCACAGGTGAGCATCAGCAAATATCCTTTAAGCCTCATCATTACCTATATCTTTGCGCCTCTTTTATACCTCCCTTTCTCCTTGCAGGTCAAAGTGCGCGAGGCGACCTCAAATGATCCTTGGGGTCCGTCGGCCACCATTATGGCTGAGATAGCCGATCTCACCTACAATGTGGTGGCCTTTTCGGAGATTATGCAAATGATCTGGAAACGCTTGAACGATCATGGCAAGAACTGGCGTCACGTCTACAAGGCTCTTATCCTGCTCGAGTATCTGATCAAGACGGGCACAGAAAAAGTGGCCCAACAGTGCAAGGAGAATATTTTTGCCATCCAGACGCTGCGCGAGTTTGTCTACATCGAAGATTGCAAGACTCAGGGCACACACGTGCGTGAGAAGGCCAAGCAACTGGTGACTTTGCTCAAGGATGACGAACGGCTGAAGAATGAGCGTGTGAAGGCCTTGAAGGCCAAGGAACGCTTTGCCCAGCATCCCAGTGGCTTTGGCAGCGATGGTTATATCGATGGGCCGTCGCAGAGGGATATGCCGCCCGGCTGGCAGGAGGAGCCGCCCAAAAGCCAATCCGAACTGGAAATGGTGCGGCCCCAAACGGCTGGCGAGGAGGAACTGCAGCTACAGTTGGCCATGGCCATGTCCCGCGAGGAAGCCGAGCAGGAGGAGGCTAAGCGGCGCAGCGACGATGTGCGTCTCCAGCTGGCGCTCAGTCAGAGCGAACAGGACTTTAAGTAAGTGACTAGCAATCCATTCCATCATCTTCTGATTGCTAATCTTTATCTTCTCCCTTACAGAGGTCAAAATGGACGTCCGATGGCGGCACCCAAGAAAGAGGAACAACAGAGCCATCTGCTAGACTTGCTGGACATCTCGCTGGGAGCCACAAGCATCTCCAGTCCGCCTTTGGGCGCTGCTGGCGGCGCTGCCGTTGTCGATCCCTGGGCAGCGCCAGCACCCAGAGCGGCTAGTCAACTCTCGGATCCCTGGTCGGGCACTTCATCACCCCATCCGGTAGACCCCTGGCATCCCTCTGCCGCACCACGCACCATTATGGGCGCAGGCGTTCCAATGAGTGCAGCGGCTGGAGCTGGAGCTGGAGTTGGAGCTGGACCTGGCGATGCCTGGGGCCTCCGTACACAGTCGCCCTCCGTTGCCTCCGGCTCCTCCACTGAAGGTTGGCTACAGACCAACGGCAATGCCAGCCAAAATGGGGCCAGAGCAATACTTCCAGCCTCGTCGGCGGCTCCTGTTGATGCCTGGCTGACAAAGAGTACAGCTGGCAGTGCCTTGGCAGCGGCTCCAGCGAATGGTCGCACATCCGCTGATCCTTGGCTGGCCGAGACGCCAGTGGCGAAACCAGCGGATCCCTGGGCGTCTGGAGCACCAGCACAAGCACCCCAGCCTCAACCGGAAGATCCCTGGCAGGCGCTAGGAGCAGGCACTGGAGCCGTTAAGGTAGGTGGAAATATGATCATTTGGTTTGGGCATAGATCTCACCGGTTCCCTCAACTCTTCCCTTACAGAAACACTCGCCCGAATTTGACGAATTCGATTTGATCACCAATCGGAATAAGAGCGCCGAGCTGAGCCACTCCAATGCCTCCAACAACAACAATGGTGAGTGTTATCAAAGATTCTATCAAACTATAAATTTGAATGCAATCTATATAAATCTGTCTGTCCTTTATTGGCGGATTAGCTATTACAATAAACTTTCAGAAGATTCTGAATAATGTAATTTTCGTTCTTTCAGCTTCACTGCTCGATGACATGGATCCGCTTTCTGCGAACTATGGCAACGGTGTCACCAGCTCTGTACATCCCTCAACCGGCGCCACTGCCAAGAAGCCGCTGAAAGATCCGCATGCATTCCTCGGCGAGAACTCGGCATTAGTCAACCTGGACAATTTGATCAAACCGATAGCTGCGCCACAAACACAAGCGGGCCTGGCGCCAGCCTACAATCCCTTCAGCGATAACGTAATGCCACCCAAAACGAATCTATTCCAGCAACAGCAGCCAGCCGTGAGTGACGCACCCAAATCTTGAATATAACCTTCGGTCCAGAGATACTTATTCACACATAATTGCAGGTGCCGTCCATCAACCAGCTGAAACAGCAGCCTCCGTTTGCGGTCAATATGAATCAGGATCCCTGGGCGCCGGTTAGTGGTGGAGTCAGTGCAGCAGCCTCTCAGGTGAGCGGGGGACAGCGCAGCGGTGCTGGAGATCTAGCAATAGGCATGGGGGTTTTTGGGCTGCTTAATGATTTCTTTAACGTAATTCTGTTTACTCTCTCTGCTCCTCCTTCGTCACTATCCTAAACATTGTTTGCCCTTGCCCTGCATTTTGGTTACTCATTTGACTTTCATTCTATCGTATCTTTGAGTTTTCTTGATCTTCATTTGAACCGAACTGAACCGAATTGAACCAATCTCAACCAAACCGAACTGATGTTGCATGCAACCCCAGATAAACTTACCGCCGCCGCCTGCACCCATGCGCCCTACTAGCCTCAATCTCAATCTTGGCTTGGGCCTGGGTGAATTTCAGCTACTGAATGGCTTCTCTAATCCTAACCTGCCCACTACCTACCCACAGCAGCAGCAGGTCTACAATCAACAGCCATCCTACAACAGCATCAGCAACAGCCATGCCAACTTGTACAGTCCTGGCATCGATGGCATACGCAACATGGAGATTACCAGCGAGGAGCGCGCCTATTTCAATAAACCCTTGAACAGCGCTGATCATCCACAGCAATACTATGCCGCCATCAGCAACAACAATAACAATGACAACTACAACTTTTGCACCCCCACTGGCGGAGGCATATATTCCAGCTATGCGGCCAGCTATAGCAGTGCCCTGTCCGATTCTCTGGCTGAAACGCCGGGTGTTACCATTTCACCTTTAGTCTTGGGCTTTGATAATCTCAATAAAGCCGTTCCCGGTCCATCCACAGTTGGCAACCATTGCAAGCTGGAAGTGAGTCCAAGTCCCCCACTGCTGGTGCTTCATTGTTCGCTCGTGCTCGATCTCTTGTTGTTATCATTTGTTCAGCGACCTCTACTAGAGATGGGATCGGGAAACTAAGTTAGATAACTTCTGATTCCGCTCCCATCTCTACTCTTAACTATTGCCTGAGACACTGACTATACGCTATCCGCGGCTTCTATGTAAAATTTAGACTGGCGAATTACGTGTTTGTACAAATATTTGCACAGCTTTGAAAAATGTGTCTGACAAATATTTTCCATATTTCCATATATGAACAAATTTGTAGACAGATTTTAAAGGTGGTCAAATATTCGTACAAATATTTTGCTTTGTCTGAGCTGAGCTTGCCTTACGTTTTAGTTGTTTTGAGTTTGTTGATTTTTGCTTGAATTTTAGTTTTTTGATTTTTTAAATTTAATTTTAGAATTTACCATAATTTTGTCTAAGTATAATTTTCAGCTAGAAAGCCCCAAGAGATGTCTGTCGTTTTTTTGGAAGCAGAGAATGGAACTGAATCGCGTTAAATTCATGCGGGTTAAATATGCGAAAAGCATTGTTTATTCGGAAATGAACAAAATTTATAATTATAAAGCCTTGCGCAAATCACTCGCTGATCAACATAACTATTACTTTAGGCTTTATATAGTCGGACGCTTGCTAAGTATTAAGATAGTTCATTTTACTTTTTAAATTTGTGCCAAATTGCAAATCAATCTGCGCCACCGATCGGTTCCACTCCCTGCTTCTAACTAACCAAGCATACTCGTTGTACTCGTATTATTGATCTGATCTCGCAGCCCACGTTGCCTCGGAACAGAACCATACGTTGATCTTGATCATGAATGTTTTCTATTGTAGCCAACAATGGAGGCTTGGACGCTTAAATAAAACACATAAAATCTATGCATAATACGTATACATAGGTGCAATGCAAATATATGGTAAAATGTTTTTTATGAATGTGCATGCTCCTAAGCTCTCCCTCGTAGTATTTATAACTCTTGCCTTGAATTGCCTGCAAAAACCTAACCTCAAATAATACCTATATCATCCAGTAGTGTTGGCTAAAAACTAATCCATCGCTGTACTAAAAACTAACTAGCCGCTGTAGCAAATGCATGTTACCCAACAAACACATTTAGAGTCCTAAAATTGATAAACTAATAATATATGTCATTGAATCCTTTGCAGCAGAACAACAATATGCCTTGGATCCAACCGGAGGCAGCGGCCACAAATCCATTTTTATCATAAGCGGGCGGGGGCAAGTCAATCAATCAAACAAATCAATCAAGCTTATCAATTATTCAATCAACACATGGCGTGTGGCTGGTGCCTAAAGCTGTCCAACAACAACAACAAAACCACATCAACTTTTAGCTATAGAAAACACGGATGATGATTAAATTAATAACAAAAATTATGTGTAAGCAAGTATTATTAAACTGTAAAAAAGAAAACCAATATGAGATCTGTCTGTATGTCCAATCAGAACAACCAGAACAAATTATTGGCCAACTTTTAAAAGCCTTTCAATTTTCACACTAGCGCAATAGAAAACACTTTCAAATGCAGTGGTCGACGCAAGTACTTTCAGAAGGAAACATTTTTGAAATAGAAAACGGAAATCGTTATTTTTCATAAACAACGAAGAAAAACTAACAACTCAACTAGAAGTCCTTAAATTGAACGCCTTATTCGTCCCTTTATTTTGATGGAATCAGTCTGGATATTGCTTGATTGTCTTACTTCTTAGTTCAATTGTCACAAAAATGAATAATAGGTTTATTTCCATTGGCAACAGTAACCTGTGGGGATAAGTGACATAACTTTCATGACTAAATAAATGCTAACAAAATAGGAAGGCTAACTTGGGGTGCCCTTGCAAAAAAATATAGCAGGGAGAAAACCTAAGTATCCCTAGGCTTCTAAAACGTCTTTGCTTCAGCTTGTTTAATTTCCTTCAAATACTTTGTTTACGTACATTCATTAACTCAGACATTGCTTCGTGCAGAACATTTTGATATACAAAGAAACACATTCATATACATGTACACACACACTCTGTTTGCAATATAAGTTTTGTTAGTTAATACCACCTTGCAAGGGTATAAAAAGCGTGGTTCAATAGCAGAGATTATATTCTTGAGTAGATGAATTCAAGTAGCGAAGTCGACAACTTGATGCTCTACTTAAGAATGAAGTCCATGAAGACTTCATACTTGATAAGAAGAGTAAAGCATATGTAGATTGATTTTCGAATTAGTTCAAAATGTTAAAGCGGTGTTGACTTCCACTACTAAATATGCAACTACTCAGCTCAGGAAACTAGAGCAGAGTTATAGACTGTTCTCTCATTTTGCTGGCGCAATGGAGATCTATGATAAGCGAGTGCATGGCAACATAGTACCTATGTGTATTAGTAATAAAATTCGCGATGTTGCTTAAGAGATAAGCTCTTCGCCTGAATGAAGCGACTGGCTTTCAAAATACTCACTCAGCAACTCACACTACCGTTTGTTACTCAGCGGCAAAAACACCACGTATACTAGTTGTTGCGATTCATCGCGGCAGTTCTCTGATATATACCAAACAAATTGTTCTTTTTGGACCTCACTGACTGAGCATCAAGGCATAGCCTTGAAGGATAGAGCTAGGAGACTAAATGTTCACACAAGTTAGATTTTATGGTGTAGGTGAACACTAGGAAACCGTTTTGATAAATTTTAACTTCAAATTAGTCAAAGATTAGAATGGAAATTTATAATCTTTGTCACATTTCAGCTACTTTTTAAACGTAGAACAATGAAAATAGGTATTCAAGTACATTTAAACACAAAAAGTAAGATTCACTAAAACCATGTAACCCCGAAAATTTTCCCTCTCACTTTCCTGTGTCGACCACTGTGCTTGAAGAGCCTCATCATAAATTTGTAATTCATAGCCGAATCCTGTGTTTGCAGCAAAGAGCAAAACTTCTGCTGATTAGTAAATTCAAATGCAGCAAATAATTGGTGGAATAAATATTTATAATTTAACTTTAAACTGTTATGATTTGTTTGTACATTTTTTACATAAACGCAAAAGAACCAAAAAAACAAAAACTATAAAAAAGAAATTTAAGAGAGAACAAAAACTTGCAGAAAGGCGAAAAATTATGAAAATTGTTAAATAGCTTTAAACTTTTGCATTGTGTGTGAGGGGGGAAAATATTGTAATTTGATAGTAATATTGTTGAACAACAAAATCTATTCTGAATGTGAATGTATCTGTATGTATGTGTGTGTAATCGTTCTTACTTACTTTTATTTTATTGTAACAATAATTAAAATTTTTATACACACATATTTTTACGACGAGTTTTTTGAACGGCAAGAAAAGCCGAAAGCGAGAGACAGAGAGAGAGAGAGAGCAATGCATATATAATTTTTGCTGTTGAACATTTTTACATAGTTTAAAAAACATAGCTTAAAATTTACACAACACAGTATATAATAATAACGAGTATATAATAATAACTGATAAATGCGATAACAATATATATATATACATAAATATACTATATCTACATCTAGGCTAGAATACGTAAAAGGGAAAACCAACAATTGTGTAAGCCGTAAATTAAATGCTAACAAAATATACAAAAGAAAAGTAAAAGTAAAGAAAAATTAATGACAAAATATATATAAAATATATACGATAATGCTTTAGAGATTCACCAGATATATATATATATATATATATATATATATATATATATATATATATATGTATGTGTATACATAATTATATAGAAACACACACACACAACGCTGATACACATATACTTATAAATCAAACAAAACCAACACTTTGCTGCATGTGCAAATTTTTAAGCATATTTTCATAATATTAAATATTTTATTTTAACAACAAAACCAAAAACCAAAACCAAACAAAAACACTTTCCATGTAAAAATCAGGTAAGACCAAGACCACATTTTGGATGCTCGCATTGCACAACACGTTGCCAACACACAAGCACAGGCGCAGGCAGCAGGCAGCAGGCATAGGCCCAGTTGAAAGTGCTAAGCGGACATCTCGAGGAGCTGTTGGAGCTGCCTGCCTGTGCCTGGCAGCCACCACTTGACAGCCAGCCGCAGCATTCAACACTTTGTTGGGGCGCCAAATGCTCCAACGGCAGCACGATTATGTTAATTTCAGTTGGTGGTGGAGAGAGGGAGCGGTGGCCAGTTGCGGCATTAACGGAGCACGCCCACCGCATATGGATATGGCAGTGATATTTGGGATGGGATTGGGTTTTGGGTTTGGGTTGGCTGGGCATGTGGAGTTTGCTGTGCTTGCTTTCGGGTGTTGCGCAAGTGGCGTTTTGGTTTTGATATTTGACATGCGCTGGAGGCCATCAGGAAACTTCGTTTAAATGAAATCAAAATGCACAAATACATAATTTACACAAATTTGTGGAATGACGACGACGAGTTGGAAGTAAGTAGTACTAGGAGATGTACTTGGCTTCATGATGGCTAAGCAGAGACCATAGATATACATATTATGTACTCATCGGATGGCCTGGGAAGCATGTGTGTCAATTGGCGGAAGGCAATGGCAAGGCTTTGGATTGTATGTAATTGAAACTTTAAGCAGATGATCCTTTGCATCAGCCTAGAGCAGTTGGAAACTTGTTTCACTTGGCATTTATAACCATACTGTCCCACTACAGCTGAGATCCTGTCTTGTTATTCTTGCAAAATCTAGCTCAAATTTCAACTTTATCCACACCTGATGCCTAATGAAGACCTCAGTTCAAGAAATTTTTTGTATTACAAAGATATACCCAGTGATGTTAATCTTGGAAGGTGAAATATGAACTAAGTACATTGGCATAAAATCCAACATCCCTGTTTATCCACAAAATAAAGGCTTCGTCGGAATTAATGGTTGACCCAAAAATAGGCTACTGATTTCTCTGAGGTTTTATTAATATTATTGCCTCCTTCTCCGATAAGTATTGTATGCGGCATAGAGGTCCCCATTAAGCTAACTTAGGTTAGCTTCCATTTACAAAAATGGTAGCTCCAGCTCCAGCTGGTTCTTGATAGCCTTTCGCTGTATCCACGTGCCTGGCAGATACTCCACACGCATTGGTTCCAGCCTCCCTGAGGATCATCAGGGTCAGGAACGTCATGTCGCCAATATACTTATACATTCCAGATGCAGTCCAGACACCTTGGAGCAATGTATTCGAGTAAGAAGCTCCACAATGGGTTCATATCAACAGTTGTTTTATGAAATTTGAGGGTATTCGGTATCTTTATATGTTTTTCAAATTATATGTACTTATGTAAAAATGTTGAAACATTTACTCACCAGCAGCAGCAATTGATGTTCTTTAGAGTGCATAATACGACATGAAATTGGGACATAAATAGAGAACAATTTTCTTTATATAACTACACTATTGTAAATGCCGATTTATGTTTTTTATATTTATCGCAAACGCAAAAGAGAGTCTTTGGTTTTTCCTGGTTCTTTCTGATAGCAAATATAGTTGATGATAAATGTGATCCATATATTTCGACCATTATTTGATTACAATGGCCAAGCCATGTTAATGAATTGGCTCTGCTTTCCCTCAGTATTGTTTCCGTTGCTGTTCGCAATTTCTTCGGTCTTGGACTTTGCTGTTACCATCGGCACATTCAAGAAGACTACTGCAGTCAAACAAGATTCTGGGCGCATACGTAAGCACCTAGTTAAAATCGGATTATGTAGATATGATATAATAGTTGACAAGGCGTAGATTCAAGCAAACAATGCAGTGTCATTTAGCGAATATTATTGTTGTGTAGCGGGTCTTCCTGGACCTTCAAGAGCTTGGATAAGCTTATGCGAGCTTGGACCTACCAACTTGCAGAGACTGCGTGCTCTTTGTTGGCTCTCCAAACGATCAAATATTTACCTACACGGAATGAAGACACTTTATACATTACTTTTAGGCAAACATTGAGAGAAGATAACCCCAGCTATTACTTGAGCACTGCATACTTTTGGGATATCAAAAAATAAATATTAATTAATCCATAACAAAAATAATATTGAATGTATTTGGCATTCTAAGCCATAAATCATGTGTGACCCAAATTATGGAGGGAGGTTAACAAAGCCATTCACTTTAATCAACACAAATTTTATCTAAAGTTACTGCTAATACACACATCTTTTAACACACACACGCACACACATATGCACAAATTGGTATATATTTCATTAAGCTTTATTAATCACATTTTAGTTTAAGTTTATGCGGTTCCTTAAGCCAATCTTTAGTACTTTCTCCTGACTTTGCGTATCCAGGTGACAAATCGTTTGACATTTGCATAGATGCCGGGATACCTTCGATTGGCGCAGCCTATTCCAAAGGACACCACTCCATAGAGTACGCCCTTGTGCACCAGCGGTCCTCCCGAGTCGCCGGAGCAGCTATCCTTGCCTTTACGTTGGGCGCAGATCATCTGGCGGTAGATGGGCACACTCGCCTGCTTGTAGACGTTGCGGCACTGGCTGTGGTTTACTGTGCAGGTGACAACACCACGCAGATAACGCTGGACATTCTGGGCATTGGCCGAGGCCAAGCCCCAGCCGCTCACTAGGTAGCAGCTGGGAAGATACTTCAGCCGGCGGCTGGGCAGTCGTACAGGCTGGACACATCTGCCGTACTTGAGCGGCCTGCGCAGCTTGAGCATGGCTATGTCGTTCTGCATGGTGCGCTTGTTGTAGCCACCGTTGGCCACGACCAGCGCCACCTCGCGCAACTGTCCGCCGCGTCGCTGCTGCGTGGAGCCCACCCGCACCTCGTACTTGCCCCTGCCTCCGGCCACAATGCAGTGGTGGGCGGTGATGAGCCAGCGGCGGGAGAGTATACTGGCGCCGCAGATGAAACTGCCCTTGTAGCGCAGAGCTGCCTGGTAAGGAGCACGCGAGCACTTGATACGCTGACCACCCACAATGCGGGTGGGTGGTTCATCCATTAGCTCTAAGGCATTGATATGAGGGTTGCTTGAGATATTGCCAAAGTGAATGAGTGGCAGGTGAAGCGGTGTCTGCGACTGAGGAGGTCTGACCGGAGGCCTTGCCTCGTACAACAAATAGTGCGTGCCATTGTCCAAATAATAGCCATCGTAATGCTGAGCCCATGTGCAGTTAATTAGGAGCAACACATGGAAAGCTTCGATAAGGAATAGTCGAATATATGGCTGCTGTGTAGACCGTGCCATTTCTCTTGAGTTTTGCCAACCAACTGAAAGAACTTGGCAAGCTAATTCCACCTTTTGACCTCCTAAATGTGGCAGAACTTTTTGTTAATTATAGTTTGGATGCGTTCAGCTGCTAGTCGAATGAAGTCAATACAATGTGACGAGAACTTTGAAGAAGTTAATTTAGGTAAGATTAACGTATTTGAGGTTAGACTTTATATACAACAAGCTGTTAGAGGACTGATTGCTAACAATCTAAAATTTTCAAATAATAATTTGATTCGAAATTTACAAAAAAATTATATCATCTCCGGTCAAGCTAAATGTTCTGTTGAACGTAGCCATAGTTTTAATCAAATCTTTAGAACCTTTAAACAGAAAAACCAGTCTTTTGTCTTAGTATTTACCTTTACCTTGGCTATTAATAATCTTTCGAATGCCATAAGTGGGTCAAGCAAACATAGCTTGAATCAAAGGCGGCTTTTAGCCAAACCGCTTCCAGGCTTTTATGGACAGCTGCAGCTCGATCTCTGCTTCATCTTCAGCATGTTCATGATGTAATTAGCCACGAAAGTGAAATGAGGTAAGAGGCAAAAATCTAATGGATGTGCCAAGATTTTGAGTGCGCAGTCGTTGCCTTCTGTTTGTTTATTGTTTTTCTTTCTTTTTGTGCATAAATTCCTCAATAATTTCCGCCAGTTTTTGTTGGCTTCCAGCGCATAAATCTTGCGTGTGTCCAGAGTTTTTACGGCGCCTTTGACTCTAGCTCCAGCTCTAGCTCTAGCTGAAGTCGGCGGGTTTTCCTTTTTGTGTGGTTGGTGCTTGGCTTGGTTCAATGTCCATTTTTGGTAGGGCACCGCTTCCGCATGGCTTGGCTGGCACCGCCATTGCCACCAAGTGCCATAGACAAAACAATAAAACTATTAATTTAATGTACATTTTTGCGCAATTTAATTATGTGTGAAATCACGGTGGACAATGCACAGGACGGGGAGCAGCAGGGGCAAGCCGAGGAGGGGGGATCTCTGGCCAGGCAGCAGGAATAATTAGCTAGGCTTAGGCACTTGAGCAAAAGTGAAAGGAGCACCCCCAACTCGCTTGGAATTGGCCTGGACCTGGAGCTGGACTGGCCTAGCCAGGTCTGAGAATTATGTAAACAAGCCTGAGATTCATTAGCTTAACGCAGATGCTGCTTCGGCAGGGGAGTATTGGAAATCGTATTCAGGTATGTATAAATAGTAAAATCTTGTTAGTCCGCACAGCAAGTGTCCAGCCAATGTCCGGATTATCGAAAATTTGTCATTTTTGTAGAGAACATGATAATGATAGGAACATTTTTTGCAAAAACAGATTCCAAATCTAGCAGCTTCTTCAACAAAATGTATAATTTATATTCGTTAGATTTAAAGTATCTTCTTTCTTTCTTTAAAATATAATTAACATTTATTCTTAAATTTGTCCAGAGATTCTTTCATGTTTCGAAAATATGCCCAAAGGCCAAAGTCTCTACCCAGAACAGCGCGATGTCTTGTTTATATATCAAACTTGACTTTGGCAGTCTATAATTAAAAATCAATTTGGTGCGCTTAGAAGTTGATCATGTCTGGCATACAAACATACATACAAACAGACACACAGACAGACACACATACTCGTACACATTATCATTATGCAAGAGCCTCTAGCAAAGGCAAAATAACAAATTAAATAATAACATTAACGTTCGTTGCCTGAGTCTTTTGATTTCTTTTGTCAAAGGTGCAGGCAAGAGTCGCTGCCGCTGCCGCTGCAGCTGGGGCTGCCTCATCTCTCTGCCCCAAACTGCCATTGGTCGGTCTCGTCTCCCGTCATCAGCAACGTGAGCCGCACATATCAAGCATAATATCTTAAGTATATACGATATACGGTCTGAGGTCTGATTATGTGGAGTTCACGCTATGTCAAGCATGATTTTGTTTGTTTTGTTTTTTTTTTTGTTTTTTTGGAGTTTCAGTTGAGCTGCGCTGTGCTGATGAGGCCGCCTCTAAAAGCGATGACTGCCATAGAAACTCATTAACGAGCCCACAAACTGGCATTTGACAGATTTTTTAATTAAAGCATACAAATTGCAATTTTTCATGGTGTTTTTGTTGTTGCTTTTGGTTTCTGTTGTTTGTTTGAGCCGGCAAATACTTTACTTTTGCGCTTTTAATGGCATTCAGGGACTGCCTGTGTCTGAGTCTGCCCTATTTAACCCTTGGGAGTTCGAGGCATGACTTGTACTGAGCAAATCTCTAGGATTCAGCTATGTGATCTTCAGTTTTTTCGTGGAATTTATTAACTTATTTAGCGTAGATTCGTCCTATACAAAAACTTGCAAATCTCTGAAAAAAACGTGCTACAAATTATTCAAAATCAAAATTTGTAATCTATCCATATATGTATATATATATACAAATGAAACACATTCATCTGTTTGTCTGTCTGTTGTCTGAGAAGTTGACTATTAACAAAGAGGAAGAGTAGAAGAGGGAGGCTAGAAAAGACAAAATAGGGGAAGAGATATAAAAGATGGTGGTACAGGGATAAAACTTCGAGAGGAGATACTTACGAAGAGGAAGTTCATTCTACACTCCAAGAGCTTTATACTCTACAAGAATCTCTACAAGAATTCTGTGCAATGGCTTATCACCTCCGGGCAATCATCGAATTTGAACTTCTCCATTTTGCGAAATGATAAGATTTTATATTTTGAGTGAATACAAAATGTCTTGTCACCCAATTACTGGATTTTCAAATTTCATTCAAGCGGCGAGTGATCACAACAACAACAACAACAATTCCATAACAACTAAGTAGCAACGGTCTTGTGGACGATTTTGGCCAAAATGAAATTGACAGTGGCTGCAATTAAGTCATTGGATTGAAATATCGCAACTTTCGTTTTCATACTCGTAATTGAAACATAATTTTTGTAGTGTAAAATCGCGTCAGCCGACACTCAAACACGAGACTTCATCATTATCCATAGACTTCATGTAGCATTTTGAGCGCCCCCTTGGCCATAACTAGAAATTTCACCCATTTCGCAAGTTTCAAGCGAAGAGGGAAAGAAGGGTAGGGAGACGCAGCATACACAGAGGCACAGTGGCTGTGGCAGAGGCAGTGGCAGTTAGTTAATCATTTCATTGCCTTGCGTCCGCTGAAGTTGACTTTTTGTCAAGTCAGCACGCGAGGCGAGGCGACGCGTTGCGAGGCGCAGTTAGACGAGATTTTGTTTGGAGAGTGGAGCGACGGCGGAGGCAGGCCATATCAATAATTATCAGCAGAGCCATCAAACTTGGCGATAGCAGCAACAGGCACACCTTTCTCAACGCCCCCTCCTCTCACAGCCAGCTGCGTGCGTCCACCCTGCTGCTTGGAAAATTGTGACATTTAGACACAACAAATCATAGCAGGCAGCAGGCGGCAGGCGGCAGGCGGCATCATTAGGCCCCCGTTTTGTATGTCAATGGGTATGGGTGTATAGAAATCGAAAGTTTCACACTTGTCAATTAAGTGTACCAGCACAAGGCAGTGGCGGCGGCTTTACCCTAACCAGAGGGTTGCTTTGCTGGTTATTAATGTTTGCCAGGAATCAAGTATGTTCATTTATATACTTTTGTAGCTCTAATTGGAATTTCCGGAAAGGCCAAGAAATTGCCGAGAATCGACCAAGTTGAAAAATGCCAAATGAAAATCCACATACATTTTTATAGAAAAGAGAAGTTTTGTCTTAGGTAGCTGAGATGTCCGTCAATGTCTTCTTCAACCAACCATATCAGTTGTGGTCAGATTTGGAATTTAATATATGACAGACATTACCTTTCTGCCTTCATTAACTCACATCTAATATCTCACAGTTATGTGGTTGTATGAAAAGCGTACACAATCTTCGGCTAGCTAGATATTTCCTTGATTTCTTGTTATTTTCATTTCCATCCACACTTCAACGAGCGTCTCGATAACTGCAGTTGAAAAGCGGCTGTCAATGAAAATGAAATTTTATTGAGATTTTTTTTTTTTTGAAATTAATTAGAAAAGTGCCTGGCTTGTGGAGTCTGTATGTTTTTGGTAGCTTAATTGCTTTGATGTGTGCGTATACATATGCATGCGTACGTATGAGTATGTGTGTGGTTATATAAGTCGTAAAATTTTTAAGCCATAATAATCTCGAATTGAAAACGACTATCACTTTTACTATCACCCGCTGCACCCGTGTCTGTGGATGTGACTGCAACTGCAACTGTGTCTGTGTCTGTGTCTTCGGCCATAAAGTTAATAAGCGAAAAGCGTTTTGTTGCGCTTCTAAGCGATTCTGGGGGTGCTCCAGCTCCAGCTCCAGCTCTAGCTCCGGTTGCAGTGAAAGTGAATGTGAATGTGTGATTGAGTTTGAGATTGGATGACGGTGACATTGTTGCAAAGAGGCCGCCTGCCAGGCTGCCAGGCTGCCAGCCACCTTATGCAATCCCCATCAGTCATACTCTGGCTCTGGCCGCATGACGTAGCCCAACTTCTGCTTCTGTGCAATTGCAATTGTTATAAGCTGCCACATTTTCACATGGTCCAAACAGAAACTGGTTGCATAGCCACAGCCAAAATTGGTTGAATCATTTATTCAGGCGGCGGCACTTTTACTTACGCCTGCGCCTCCGCCTGTTCCAAAGTCAAAGTCAAAAAATGAAAGCGAAAGTTCTTTTGTGTTACGTTTTCCGGCTGTGTGATTCCGATTCCGATTCTTATCGTGTCTCCGTCTCCGGTTTAACGCCAATGCATACACTGATAAAATTTATGCACTTTTCATTTCACTTGAAAAGCAGCCGCCTGCAAACTTTCTTCACCAAAAAACCAAGTCAAGACAAAGGCCTTGCAGTAGCCAGCTGAAGATGAAGACGAAAGTCCAGGTCCAAGTCGAGGCCATAACCAAGCCGATCGATCGGAATTAAACACATACGTACATACGGGGGCGCCAACATTGAGACACTGGCTTTGTCTCTGTCTCTGTCCCTGCCTTTGGCTGGCGGCTTCACTCGATTCTTTAAATTGCCACTTCCACTGCCACTTGCACTTGACCAAGCAGGTCAGTCAGGCAGTTGGCAAGTCGGACAGCGAGGCGGAGCAGCAAGAGAAATGAGAAATGCCTGCAAAGGACATTGGCTGTAAGGCACAGTGGGCCAAGCAACATGATGAAGTCTAAGGTGACTTATATTAATAGGGTGAGGCCAAATTTTGGAAATTTAAGAGTTTCTTACGGTGCAGATAAAGGTCAGCAGGAGGCACAGCTCTCCTACAACAGGAAAATGCAGTTCAAGAAGTTAACAGAAGGAAGCTTAACAAAAGGATGATGATCCGATCCCAGGTCATATCCAATTTTCTGGTAATACACTTCCTCTCTATGCCAGCATCCTTTAGATTTCACAGTTCTCTGTACTTCTTTCGCGATAGAAGATATTTTGTAAATTTGATGTGGCTAATCGCAGTGCTGTCTTTTCTAATTTAGACCACTGTGCGTTGTTCACGGGCCACCATGGCCACCCAGAATGTGCGACAAGTCGAAGCCCCAATTAAATTTGAAGCATTTTAATCGAGTCTTCTGTCGCTGGCGTGGTTCCAGCTCGGTTTCAGTTGAGTTTTGTGTTTCGCAGCTTGACTTAATTTGTGAAAGTTTTGTGTAAACAATTGGCAGAGGAGGCCTCCATGGGCTTGGGCTTGGACATGGGCATGGTCTCCGCCCAAATGGATGGGCAGCAGCAGACCATAAATTCAATCAGGCGTGGCACGAGCAATGTGGCGGCCCTTGTCAATATATTGAGCCATAATGTGTGCTCTGGGTCTGAATCTGGGTAAGTCCATTTTGGTTTTCGGATTGGTTTTTTTGTTTTTAGGATGTTATTTGTTGGCCTCTTTACCTGGCTGGATGGCTGCCTTGCTGGCTGGCGGGCTGGCTGTCGTTGACATTGCCATAAAATATTTGGAGTAAAACTGATTTAATTGACTTTGGCATTGCGCAATCGGCAGCATCTTCAGAGTCCAGTGGCAGTGGCAGCTCCAGCTTTGGTCTCAGCCTTCGCCAGCTGCTGATAAGCTGGGCGATTGCGATTGTCGGCGTAAATGTGGGTAATGTGGCATAATTGGCCAACGCAAATCCCAATCCCTGTGAAGCAGTGCACCAGTGTGGATCACTTCATCTTAAGTGGGTTAGTGGCGCCGCGGCGCCAAAAGGCCAAGAAAAACAACAACAAAAGAGCAAACCCAGCTTAAGTTGCAGCTGAAATGCTGGAAAAACTCTGTATTATCCCAACCAGTTCGTGTCATGTGATTTTTATCGTTAATGTTAATAGGAAAACAACAACTGCAACTGCTACAACAACAACCACAACAACTACAATAACAGCAGCGGCAACAGCAACAAAGCCAAAGCGCCGCCAATATCAGACAGCCCATATATTTGTATATATATATATGTATATATGTAGGCACATATGTATATATACTTGTATTAACGAATTGGCAGCGAAGGAAGAAAACAAAAACTACAAAAAAACAAATGTTGAATTAACATGAAAAGGGTTTTTATTCAATTGCCAGCAACATGCACTGCAACGACA
This sequence comes from Hirtodrosophila duncani, assembly GCA_037043425.1. Taxonomy (NCBI): domain Eukaryota; kingdom Metazoa; phylum Arthropoda; class Insecta; order Diptera; family Drosophilidae; genus Hirtodrosophila; species Hirtodrosophila duncani. The sequence continues at coordinate 1,907,130 of JBAMBM010000793.1, read as the reverse complement.
ACAACAACAACAACATTTAAAAACAACGACAACAACAGCAGAGCAGCTTCAAAGGAGCCTGATTTACCTCCTCGGCCTCCATCGCTCTATTGTTGCCGTTGCAACTGCTATCTTTTCCACTTTCATAATAAAATCAACAACGCAATCAAATTACAACGTTTCAAATGCTAAGTATTTATATTGTAAAAATGATAAAAAAAAAATAAATAAGAAAAAAATGAAAATATAAAATTATGCAAAATGTTTTGACACGAAGCATCGCCTCAGTCAGTTCAACCAACTGTCCGGCTGTCTAGATGTCCAGGCCACTCACATTCACTGCAATAATAAATGTATATAAAACTGACTGACGGACACAAGGTCTACCATTTCCATTTCCAGTTTCAGCAACTTCCCCACGTTCCCCTGCCTCGATCCCAGCTTCTCTGAGCATTTGCTTTCCATTGAAATTGAAAGTTCTGCAAAAGCGTGCGAAAATTAGTCAGTGAATGGCAATTATATATGCATTTGCATCCGCATCAGTATCCCTTGTGTGCCGCTTAGAAAGCTAAGGCAAGGGAGGGAGGTCCTAATCAAATATTTAAACTCATTTCAAACAAAGGTTGCCCCTGACTGCGAATGCAATGGATTGCTTACAGTTTGACAATCACTGAGATGAGTGCGGCATCGGCTGTCTGCAGTTCTTATAATGACTTAGATCGATCCAAAAATCTAAAGATTCAAATTTGATATTAAATTAAGAACATATGCGGCATTGAAAACGCGACTCTTTTTGCAACATTTTTGGCCATATCATGTCCGCCACTTAATATCTTCCCCCTCAACTTTCAATCAATCATATGCATGTTTCTCAATGGGTTAAACAATCTGATGATACAAATGATTCAACAAAGTGCTCAAGCCTTTTATGAGAGTTAACCCAATGCCTGGCGGCTTGCCTCCCATCAGCTTGGCCAGGTTTGCCTTGAAATGCCAGTCGGTCATTCAGTCAGTCAGTCAGCCGATATTGCCAAGACTTTCCTTTTGGCCCGTGTTGACAAAATGCGGCGCATTCTGTGATGATGATGTTGATGCTTATGCGCTTGCGCTGGCAGGTGAGAGCCAGAGCCAACCTGGACGCATGCAAATTAATTATAATTGGCCGCGCTGCGATGTTTTAGCAAAATGCAAATGCAAAACTCGTTGGCAATCAGCAAAATCAATCATCAGGTGAGTAAATGATGCTCAGGCCGTCGCCAGCAGCCAACAGCCAACAGAGCCCAAGCCAATAGAGTTATCAATTTTAGTGGCAACATGTCACATTGATGCTGATGCTGATGCTGTTGTCGATGTTGGACCTGAAGCTGATGTTCATATTCAGAGAAATTCAGTGGCCAGCCGCAGGTTGTACGATTTGTTTCTGTTTATTTTCACATATCTTTTTTTCACCTCAACCGATTTTTATTTATTTTAAATGCGACGTGTAGTGCGTAAAATTTCATTTTATAGCGTCCAGCTATTAAAAATAAAGTTGTAGCTGCAAGCAACGAGTGCTATTCAAATAACAACAACAGCAACAGCAACAGCGAATGCAATAAGTGCAACAACTGCAACACCAGCAACAACATCTTGCTCAAGGTGAAGTGTCGACTCTTGAACGCCGCCTTCTTCTTCGACTGGCGTCATTTTTATAGCCACAGCACAGCACTTTGTTGATTTTGTTGTTGTCATTAAATATATGTTTATACAACAATTTGTTAATATGTTCGTAGCAAAAGCTTGAAAATTTTATATTAGTATGACCAGATTTTTGGTCATGAACTAAAGTATTCAGTATGTAACGAAATTTGGTCAGTGTGCGGCATAATCTGAGAGCTAGAAGACTTTTATACAGTTCCTGATCTTAGAAACTAGGGGGTGGATTATAGCTAATGTGTACATGTGGTAATCGAAATCTTATATTTACCACCTGCTCCTGTAGGAACCATAGAAAAGGCCGCCCAGGTCTAATTATAGTCTGTGCATTGTCATCACATAGTTTGTTATTTCCGACCTGACTTCTGGTATACAAAAGGGATGCGAGTTTGTACGTCTTTTCCTAGTATCTCTCTTATGGTTGTTTTAGGGTAGATGTCTTATCAGTCACAAGTCTGAATTATATTTCTTTACATGTGGATTGTATCTCATTTATAGTTCCATATATGTTAAATACATATCTTCTTGTGCATGCATGGATTGTGTTTCTTGTTTTTACTTATGTGTTGTTCATTTCTTCGTTTGTGTGAACTGTAGTCTATAGGTTTGATGCTTTGCTTATTGAACAGAACACTTGTTTGAGTGTTATCAATAATTTTTCCAAAAATCCTTTCAAATTCTTCTTCGAGGCGAAGTTAACAATCTCTCGAAAGAGCCTCCTTCTGCACAGTTATATGCCATACCCTGGATACATCTGTACAAACTACAACACATCAGTTCAATAATCTTTCAGCAATTTCATAGCACTTGGTGCAGTGCATTGCAATTAACACTATATACATATCTACGCATAAGTTTATATATGTATGTACTCTCATGCCTTCACCTTTTGTCATGGCGATGTTGCAACCACAACACTTACATTGCCACTCAAGTTCGTTGCCAGAGTCTTTCGTTTCGTTTTCTCATTATGCGTTTATAAAAGACACGCATAGGCGCATGCATACACATGCATACATATACATATATGTACACATACATCCGCATGCATGTACATTTTCAAATCTTCCGCATGTCAAGGTCAATTAGCATTTTGCGTGATAAAAATGTCAAAAGGTTTTCATTGGCATTTTGATTCGTCTGTGTTTTTGTGTGGCTTAGGCTCACTTGACTTGGCTGAAAGCTCAAGATAAGTGTTGGCCGTAAGCTCAAGAGTGTCCACTTCAGATTGCTCTAAGTCTGTTCAAGTTCGAGCTGGAGCTGGAGCTGGAGTTATACTTGGAGTTGGGCTATGGACGTGTCATTGAACTGAACTAAGTCTGTGTTAGAAAGTGGCAACATTTTGCTGCAATCCTTGGTGATCTATCTCTGTGGCCAAAAAAAAACAAAAAAAAACAGAAACAAATACAAAACATACCCACTACAAAAAGAGTTTTCACTCCTTTCGCTTTCATTGCAATTACCAAATACGATTCTTATTTTCAATTTCAATATGATGACGACGACAGGCACGACGCGACAATACAAACGACCAGACGACCGCACAGTGGTTAGCAGCTTGACGACAAATCTAAAAAATATAATTGATTTCAAGAATTTAGTAAGCCTAAGAAGCAGAACAACTGAAACAACAATTTCGAACAACAATTTTTAATTATTTATTAATTTTTTCTGATTAGCTGCTTTATCCCCTTTCTTCCTGGGTTCGCATTGGTCTTTTCAGAAGTGTTCTTCTTCGGAAATTATCTGTTCTTTATTTTGCTTCCAAATTCTTTTTGCTCAATTTCTCTTTTATAAATCAATTCTCTCTATCACATTCCCCTATCTATCTATCTCACATCCTGCTAGTTCCTAATTTTCATCTTTAACCAATTTCATAGCTGCTTCTCGTACTTTTCATGTACCTCGCCCTTCTTCTTGTTCTGTCCCTCTGTATTCGCTTTTACTCTTTAATCTGGCCTATCTCTATCTTATTCTCTATCATTTCCAATCTCTGAATCGTGCTTGTAAGTACGCTCTGCTGCTTGCTCAATTAGAATTTTAAAGATTCCTTATTTTCTTTAAATTCAATAAAACATTTCCTAGCCTTACCATTTTTATAGGCGGTTTCGACTACAGTTTAAATAATTTTTGTGTCATATTTAGAACATTATCACCACTGTGCATTGTCCACGACGAGGCTGTTCACGAAAAACACAAAAAATCGCCCGCGACAACGCAGTTTCGCACCAAATTTGGAGCCAGGAGCCAGGCAATGGCAATAACAATAACGGTTGATGGTGGCGGCGGCTGTTTTGGATTGGGATTGGGTCTCGCAACATGGTTGCTGCCACCGCTGCTGCTGCTGCTGCCGCTGATGTTGCTACTTTGATGATGTTGCTGTTGTTGTTGCTGGGGCCTATTACCATTCGGCTTAGTCAAATCGTTTGTTATGTTTTTATCTTGATGTGCAGTCCACCTTGATTTGTTGTAGAAATTGCAATTTTTGGCATGGCTGCTGTGCCAGCCTGCTCCGTGGACAGGCCACTGGCAACGCCATCGATGCGATGCCATGATGATGTTGACGATGATGCGTAGGGTGGTGGTAGTGGTGGTGCTGGCACATCTGGCCATAGCCATCAAATAGACTGACAGCCAATGAAAGTGAAAAGCAGCCTGCGTTCAGAATTGAAACTCAAATCGAAACTGAATTTCAATTTCAATGCAAAACAGTCAGAGTCATTCAATTTATGCGAGGAGGGTTCAATGCCCTTTTTCGCTCAGTGTAGTCACGGGAGCAGCAGCACCGAGTATGTACTCTAAGCAATGTCAGAGTTCAGCGCATGTTGCTGTTTAGTTTTTTGGGTGAGGGCGAATCTAGAAAAATGCCAGGGAAAAAAGCAACAACAATGGGCAGACGTTGGCAGTCAATGTTTTGTTTTGTTTTGTCTCAGCCCCAAAAAACAACTTGAAACGAACTACGAAAATGCCGCAAAGACAAACCAACCTAAGGGGTACAACCAACAATAAAAGAAGTCTAAATTGGGATAGCCGATGCCCATATACCCTTCAAGATATATTGGGTGTTTCTTTATATATAAGTTGGCAGGATGTGGCATATGTATTTGCTGTTTCAATGTGCGCTTCATATGTGCAAATTTAAGTCGTTCACTTTGGAAATGATACTATGCACTATTTAGGTCTATATAATCATCTCTGCAAGCTATTAATTTGATTAAACATGGATCATTTCAATACCACGAATTCTCGAAATGATAATAAACATCCACAACGCCGTGACGATTTATAGACCTCGCCAAAGAATGAATTTCTGCTGTAGAGCGTTTTGTTGAGGAAAACCCAAGTTACCATGGTGCAATTAGAGCCGCGTGTTTAAGCTATATGGAAACGTTGGGAAACGATATCGAACTTGGACATAAAACGATCCTGCTAGTAACCAAATTATAGACCAATGAATAATGTTTGCTTCGTACATTCCGTTAATGTACTGAAAATCATCTGGATGTCAAGCCATGGTTATATTCTGTGCATTGTTTAGGTTCATTTTTGGTTCAACAGTGACGAGAATCCTCTATAGATTCAGAAGTCATTTTTACAACGAGATATATTTACCTTTTGGTGTGCGAAGGACGCTACAGAACAAGATTCAATTATTTCATTGAGTGAATTGAGTGAAATGTTCTTTGATATGACCACATGGCTTACATCAAGTCAAGCAATCGACTTACACCGGCCACCGGGACTGCATGCCTTTGGAAAGTTTATAATAGGATCACCTGAAGTCATTTGATTATGGTATAAATATATATTCTATTAGCCTTCATAGCTTATATCTGTGTGGCAGATATTCGATCGACATAGCTTATTCATTGCAATGGCAGCTTAGCAATATAATTACCTAATCTGAATGATCCACAGTGGCTAGACAGTATAAGTGTCGAAGATCTTTTCCAATTAGAAGCACGTAATTTCACAGTCTTTATATATATATATATATATATTCGTTTTTAAAAAGCTTATAGCCAGACATGTTTCGTCAGAAGGAAGGCTGAGTAGCATCTACTGTCAAACAATAACCAGAAGAAGTTTCCCCATGAAAACTATGAATGTCTGCTAATCACCCTCTTCCGCTTCCTGACCTCACTTATTCTTTTCCATTTAAGCAAATGCAAATGCAGAAAGGTTTCCCACCATGTGTTACAAATATCTCTCTGAAATTATCATACCCCCTGGCAGGGTATAAAAACTAACAGAAAAACACAAAACAAATGCAAATACGAGTACGAGTATGTAGTCTGATCATTTGTTGTTTGCCTTTTTGGATCAATGTTGTCATTATTTATTTATGCCCAAAACGTTTCATTTTCATTTGGCCAAAAGGTAGGGAGTTTGTTTACTGTTTTTTTTTGTTTTTCTTGTTGTTTTTCTTTTGTTGTTGTTGTTGTTGTTGTTATTGTCGTTTGGCTGAAACCTGAAAACTGGGTTACTGGCGCCTGTTTCGGGCTACAAGATCGTGTCATACGATTTCTATCTCGACGATGGCGACAACATTGTCGTTGGCTGAAGATGAAAAACTCCTTGAAAATCGAAAACAAAACCCCAACCATATTGACAACTGGGAATAGGAATTGCAGTTGGGAACCGTTGCTGCACAACTGCAACTGGAACTGGGACGGGGACGGTGGACTTTTGAATGCTTTGCTTTGAAAACAAAAGTAAAGTGCTTGCGGCGTGGGTTGGTTTTGGAGTCGGAGTCGGAGTTGCTGCTGAATCGCGTATAGAAAAACCAACTGGCACTGGCACATGACTCACACGTTGACAGCGAGTCTGCAGGCTAAAGGCTTTGGGCTTTTGGGCTCTAAGCGCCACTTTTAGTGGCTACCATGCTTGGGCATGGGTTGGGTTGTGGGTTTGTGTATGGATCTGGAACTGGAACTGGACCAGTTGTAGGGTTTTTAATAGTCTGGTTCTGCTTGACATGTGTGAGTGTGTGTTGTGGCCATCTCTTGTGCTATACCTCCAACCGCCTATGCTAAGTGATTACACTTTGAATTGGTATAAATTCTGAACTGCTGAACGGGTTAGGCGATTTTAGCAGTCAGTTCAGCTAGATATAGATATCTGCTTTCACTAAAATAAAAGGACTCAGTCGGAAACTAGCGATCCTTCGCTTAGCAGTCCATTGACCTATGTTGTATGTACTCGCTTGCTATTTTGTATTAGCCGGGGATATTTAAGTAAGAATTTAGAACATGCGATGAGGGTCTACCCTCTTCCTATCACGACTTCATCATCTTCCTTCTTCTTAAGAATCTTAGGGATAACCTGTTCCGATAGTTGGACAGTTTGTCGTCGCTGCCTGCCTGTTGATGGGATCGTCAACCATGTGAACATCCAGGTTCCTCTTGATATCTATAGAGCGGATGGCTTACTCGTTGCCGTTGATTTGGATGGCATCGTAGCTTTTCATATTGGAGCGACAGTCTTGCCAAGGGTTCCTCCCGAGCCTCTAATCGGCAATGGCACATTTCCCGGTGCTTATTACGATGTTCTATCTGCATGTCTAGTTACCGATGGCATTCAAGTACTCCTGCACTACTCCTGTGTCGATGCACATGTCTCTAACATGATTGTGAACGATATATAAAATTTGACATATGTATTTCAAATTTCAATGATATGCAATGTAAAATTTACAAAAATTGTTAATAACAGCTCAACATAACAGTTAGGGTATACAATTTAAGTAAAGACTTTACTCTTTTGTTGGGTGTTAGGGCTCTTGCCTGGCAATTGTAGTCGTACCTGAAAAGTAGTCACGAATTAGCGCAGTTTGCTTGACAAGGGGGAAGCGGCAGCACACCCTGACACACACGCACACATGCACACATATGACTAAGAATATTCAAGACAGTGTTGCAACATTAAGCAGCAGCTGTAGATGTTGCCACACAAAAACACAAAACGCATGCACAGTTGAGTTGAGTCTCGACCTCGTCGTCAACGCCATTTCACGTTCGTTGCCTAAGTCTTTTGTTTGCTGACGCATGAGCGAATGCGCTTGACTGACTGCCTTTGAGTGCACTGATTTATGCGCTTGACCGTAGCCACCTACGCACAGGCACATTTCCACATTTCCACATTTCTCCAACATTAATATTTCACTCACACACACACAGAAACGCACACACGTCCGCTAGTTATCAACTGATAAGTAGCTTATGTAATGAGCCACGAAAACCAAAAATGGAAATGGGTTAAAAACTTACTCTGACAGTTTAATTTGACACTTCTTTATCCCCCTCCACAAGCTGTTTCTTTTGGAGGATGACAGCGTGATTTTCGTTTGTTTTGGAGCATTTGCTTTCTCACATATTTTGGTTAACAAGATTTTCGTATATTGAATTGTCATTTCTTTTGACAATTTAATTTGATTTATAAGCAGGGGCTACCGAAAAACAAAAACTGTGGGTAGAATATGAAAGCGAGAGTGAAAGAGAGAGAGAGAGACACAGTGAGAGTAAGATCGGAGGAGATTTAGAGGAAGAGAGAGAGAGGGAGAATGAGCCTGACTGTGGCATGCTTGTGACTTTGGCCCGCGCACGTTTGCGTCTGTGTCTTCAAAACGCATTGCAGTCCCAAAACAAAAGTCAATAGCAAAAAAGTATTAAAATAAATAAAAGGTAGAAAGCCAATCTGTTTTCGATCAGACGAAATGTTCATACTCTTTCAAATATGTAGACAATGATTGGTTTATTGCTATCTTACCTAGTAGAGTTATCTAGTAGAGTTCTCCAATCTGCCAGTATTTGTTGGTTTAGTGGTTTGAATTGCTTCGATGCTTCGATGATCTGATGCTAATGATAGCCTTATGATATGGTGTTTAGTTTAATAAAGCTAAGAAGTTAATCTGATTTGAAGAAGCTGCAATTATGTAATAAGATTCTCATTTAAATCGATCTTTTCTATGGCAATTATATGTCAGGATTCATATTGAAATGTTCGCTCTTACAATTTATTTTTCTGTCAAAACTGATAATCATAGATACTTTAGCCTAGAGGTACAGCAAAAGCTGTATTTCTCTTGGTAGTTGCCGTGTTATATTGCAGACGAATCCATTGACATAGTTGTGCTACCTGCAGCAAAAGGCATTCAAAATTATTAATGTCTGGCTCCAACTGGCATTTCCGTCTTGACCCGCGCGTTATGCAAAAGTCTTAGCAAAGGCCAAACGAAAGCACAGCCGAATATTTGAAAATTTTAAAATGTAGAAATGTTTGTCTAACAAATGATGGCCATTTGCCAGCCAATAATTTTCCTAGTTGGTGCAACAAGTGCGTGGCAATTGGCCAAGCAAGGATTTTAATTGAAAATCCGCATCTGGGAACAGTAGGAATACATAGCATTAACAGCGGCTGTATAGTATTGCAGGCTGTTAAGTATTTTGGTCGAAAACTGTTAAGCTGCTTTAACAGCAGCTGGTTGAACCAAAACTGTAACAACTTTTATCACGGAAGCGCTGTAAATGGTAACAGTTACAGTAACAGTAACAGCACAGGCAGAGGCAGGGGAAAGCATAGCCATTGTCTTTCCGCCCGTCTCTGTCTTCATCTGTCTGTGTGTTGATGTTGATTTTTATCTACAATCAGAGGCAGTTGGTGCTGCCTGTTGCATAAACTTATTGATTTGTTGTCGCTGTTGTTGTTGTTGCTTGGTGTTTGGTGAACAACATAAACAAATCAGCTGGTGTTTGCCGCTAACAACAATTGCATAAATCAATTTAACATACAACAATACGAGTATTTTGCTGCCTGCCTGCCTGTGCCTGCCTGCGCCTGCGCCTGCCTGCTGCTCCAGCACACGGTGCGTATGAGCAACAGTGCAACAGCTACTAATGGCAGACATTGTTGCCAACATGTAAATTTGATTAAAAGCACGTTTTACCACAAAATCGACATACAAATCGTACGGCAACAGAAATGAAGTGCTAAAATGCCAGGATTGCTAATTTTAGGAGAGCGATAGAGAGAGAGAGAGAGAGAGAGAGAGCAGGCAGAGATATGACGCCTTCATTTATGATAAATGAAAGTAAAAGTACAAAACACTTACACTTCACAGATCATTAGCGTTTGTTGTTGCTGTTGTTAGTAATGTTGTTATTGTGGCTTTTGTGCGTGGCTTCCAAGCGCGTTCAATGAACTGGAGAAGCATGGGCCTTGAAAAAGTCATTAACAAAGAAAATATTGTAGAAATGGCAGCCACATCGAGTGGTTGGTCTGAGAGTGAGGTATGGAGAGAAAGACCCAAAACTTGTTCTTTCACTTTCAATGTCACGCCAAGCAGGCAGGCAGGCATGCAGGCAGGCGGGCAGACAGCCAGGTAAGCCAAACAAGCAACAAACAACAACAATAACAACAACAACCATAACAAATAGAAGACCTTCAACTTTGAGTCAAAAGCAACTTCCTTGGGATGCTGCCGGCTGTGCCGAGCGCTGCTTCTTCCGCCTGAGCCTGCAAAATTAATTGCGACATAAAGCAAACATTTTGCGAGTCAATGTACGTAATTTGAAAATCGTGCCAAAATAGTTTGCTGCCAAAGAGACACAGAGACAGAGCTAAAGCCAATTGCAGGTGCCATGAAAACACCCCCACATAAATGATAAATACACCTGAAGAAAATTCCTCTTTAACTTAGGTTAAAGGCAACATTTTTAAAAGAATTTTCTTTTGTATATTTTTGAAGCTGTTAAAGCTTAAATTCAACATTTCTCTAAAATATATAACTAGATATAATGTTCTATGATATTTCTTTAAATAACTTTTTATAAAAATGGTTTGTTTTCATCACCAGAATATAGATAATTGACTTGCAGTTGCTATATCTTCGAAACTTGATGGTTTACTTACATAAATATACTTTTCTTAAATTGCTGAAATACTCCTTATATATATCCTTATCAGAGAAAATCAAAATCAATATTGCACAATTGTTGACAATTTAGAAAGATTTTCGATGATTCAACTGAATTTTCATAAAACAATAAAAAACCATTTTTTGCAGGAGCTTTCCTCTGCGAGATCCTTGCACTTTCAGTTACACACATAACGTAAAGGAACGCATTCCAGTCTTAAGAGCCTATTTTGTTTTTGTCAGTGTACATATACCCATATGAATAATATATCTTCGATTGTCTGTCTGAGTGTCCCTGTGTCTGAGATTGGTCGCCTTGTTGTTGCCAGACTGCTGTTGCTCTCTTGGCTGTAGTCATTTGTCTGCATGTCGCTTTGTTGAATTGTCTATTTGTTTGCCAAAAAGTGCCATGAAGACAAGTTGTTGTTGTTGCTGTGTTGTTGCTTGCCTAAAAGCAATTTCATTCGCTGGCCGCCGAAGCCGCTGCCTCGCTGCCTCAACCAATGTTGCCGCTGCAGCTACAACAAATTACTATCATTGCTGTTAATAGTTCATTAAGTCACGGACAGCGGCACCACAGCAGCCGGGGCAGGCATGGAATCATACTCCCCTCATCGCATGAAGGTGGATGAATTAAAAGAAACGTGAAACGCAAACCGAACGTAACGAAACGAAATGAAACTTCAAGTGGCAGAATAATTGAGTGAACGGCAAGATAAACATTTCAATTTTGTTATTAAGTCATCAATTAGACAAACACAAATCATATCGGCGGGGTAAGGTTTATGTATCTGGATTTGAAATTTGGAAGTAGGAGGACAAACTGCGATTGTAAACTCATTAAAATTAGCTCACATCACAGATTAAAGATACAAAATTACTATGATATAAGCTTCAAATAATTACATATATTTTGTTTCCTCTTCATATCTTAGCTTATGTTAGTGTTGTGTTTGGCAAACCTTATTCTGTTATTGTGTTGGTTTTGATCTGAACTCGAGCCGGCTAACCAAGTACTAGTGTGGCTTATCTCATTAAGGACTTTTAGTTTCAGGATATGGCAGTGTTTCATTCAAAAAAGGCAACTTAAAATATTAGCTAATAGTAAGTTATAATGAAAAGTTAGTCCCAAAAGTATATAGATTAAATTTTCATTTAAAAAGAATTTAAAAATTTATTTTCTTCAACCTTTAGAAAGCTAACATGGAAATATATTTCTGATTTTTATGACCAAGACTATATATTATACTCTGAGAGATGCTTTTTCTTTTGCTTTCAACCTATCGATCACTCCATTTGCTCTCATTTTATCATTTTGCTAGCTTTTGCTCTCACGTTTGATCTCCTTGGTGGGCTTAGATATCCGTGAATGGAAGTCCAGTGAATTCAACTAAATAATCAAAATAATAATCACAAATCCTTTAGACCTATTTCATCACAAATTCATTAGAACAAATGTCACAACGCTCGAGCAATTTGCTTGGCTTTGCGCTGATTAAATGTGATTCTCTCCCCGAACTCGGTTTAGCGTTCTCCTTGCCGCTGCGCATGAGCCAAGGCGAAGGACGTCTGGCGCTAACCAAAGCCGAGGTATTTGAACGGCTTTGCTTTGGACTTGTACTACCAGCTGGCAGGGATAGCGAATTTAATGTGGTCGTAGAACCATGCCAGGCTGCCAGTCGGGCTAAGGCTTCCTCCAGGTCGGCATCTTCGTATTCGGTCATCATCACCTGATCGGAACACAGGGACATGGCGCTGGGTGTATTCAAGCTGCTCATGGGGTGGATAATCACCTCGACACTGCTGGCTGATGAAATGCGTGAGGAGGTTTCCGATGCTGTAGGTGAAGGCAGCCTGGAAGCCTTTGCTGTGATGTCTTTGACAGGTTTCCTATTACTAGGGGGTGTCTCAGGTATTGTGTGAGGTTTAGGAACTGTTGGTGTGATGCTCTGAGGTTTTCTGGGCGACTTCCATTCATCCGGATTCTTCTTAGTTTCTACTGCCGCATCAATTGGTATCCTATGCTTTGGCGTCTTCTGTACTTCAGGCAGACAGACAGGCTTAGGAACTCCTGGTGTGATGAACTGAGGTCTTCTGGGCGACTTCCATTCATCCGGATTCTTCTTAGTTTCTACTGCCGCATCAATTGGTATCCTATGCTTTGGCGTCTTCTCTACGTCAGGCAGAAAGACAGGCTTAGGAACTATTGGTGTGATGCACGGAGGTTTTATGGGCGACTTCCATTCATCCGGACTCCTTCTAGTTTCTACCGAAGTATCAATTGATACCCTAGGCTTTAGCTTGTTCTGCTCTTCAGGTAAGCAGACAGGTTCTTCGTTCTTTTTAAGGTAGGCCCGGTTCTTCAACAACCTAGTGGGCGTAGCTAAGGGTCTGGTATCCATACCTATGTCATCTAGCTCCTTAAATGCTGACCGATTTACTTTGGCAGCAGGCTTTGTGGTCTGTTTGACTTTTACATAACTGTCCTGTGCTGGAGATATGGGCCTCACTATGCGACGATTGGTTCTTATTGGTGTCGCGGTTTGACTTGCATAATTCTCCCTGGGGGCCAGCATGCCAGAACTCATACGCCTGCCCCTTGTCACTGGCGATTCCTCTGGCACTGCAGCCGCTGGTTTACCCCTGCCCCAACCTGTTGGCTTCCTCTGCATGCCTGAACCTATGCGGCTTCGATTGCCAACCGTGGGCAAAGGCAGACTAATCCGTTCACGCAGTGGATTAAAGTCAAAGACTCTGGCACTCGCATTGGAGAGCCTTGAACTGGCTCTTGGCTGCTCAGAGCCCACAAACTTGGCAAAGTCGCGATGGCCTCGACGCGTTGACAAGGCAGGTGTCAAATGGCCGCTGGAGAGATCCGACTGTGAGGTACTAGAGAGGGAGTTGCCATTGCTAAAGTGGCCATCATAGTGACCCGGCTTGTCCCTCATACTGGTATAATCCTCATAGACAGAAAACTGATTCTGGCCGTGTCCAAAACTTTCATAGGGCTTAAATTTGCGACTTTTGGCCAATTGATCGGCAAACTTTTCCCATTCGGTGGTGTTCGGTCGGCGGGGTTCTTCCTCCTCTTCACTGTAATGCCTGCGCCAATGTGGTCTAAAGCTGTGTGTTTATGGAGTGTTGGAGGTGTGTGTATGGATTGTGTTTCGTTAGTAGAATACATTATAGGTGTAGATAATTTTTGAGTTCAGTGTGTGGTCTGAAGGATATGTTTAATATATGGAATAGTCTGGCAAAGATTTTGAAGGAAGAGAGGATGGAAGCCAACTGAGAATACAAGTAATACATTTAAGGAAACCTCTGCAATGCCATATTTGATCAATTTGATAAGCAGAGTATATCTGCTTTGTTTGGTAACTATTATTGCAGTTTAAGAGCTAGCAAGCTTATATAATTGCCATTGATTGCCTACTGCAATTAATTTATAATACAAAATGTCAATATCAATCAGTTCATAGAGGAGCGAAGATACTGGCTTTAGTATATATACTATAGGTTCCACCATGTGGCCAGAGAATGCCGATACAGTCACTTAATGATCTTCCCTGCTGAGATATGATATTTTGCTAATGAGCCGTGTTCAAAGCAAATTGCTTGAAAGTGTTGCTGGGCTTTTGGAAATCTGGACTAAGAAATATCTCAATAAAAAAGGAGCAAGAAATATTTTGTATATACTTAAAAGAAAGTATAAACATATTTGCTAAAGATATGCCCAGATTCATAACGTTCCTATCATCATTAAAGGTGAAATCGTTAACTATAAATATTTTGTATGGAAAAAGTAGACTATTCCGTTTGGACGAACGAACCACTAGATGGAGATTATAAGAGTTGGAGTCAAAACAAAGTAAAGCAAAAGTATAGAAGATATTTCATTATTTGACTTTTTTAAGTAGCGGGTTACAGGTTTCTTATAGTTCAGATATGTTATATGCATCACATAGTCGGAATATCCTTCATGCCCTTCTCAAACATTTTTAATTTAAAATCCTTCTATATATTCTGCCAGGATATTACAACTTCGTATGTCCGAAGATTATTTCATATGTTCATGTGAATGTGTGTGTGTGTGTGCATGTTTGAAATAGTTGTTGTTTCATATGTAAATACTATTATTGTTCAATTACCACTACTGCGTTCAAGATTTGTTGTTGCTGTTCTTGTTAGATGTTTGCTTTTGAAAATGCTTTGTTTGTTTGCTTGTTTGCTTTTTGCGCGCAAATTCAGTAAATAAATGCAGGCATATAATATGATATTTACAATAGATATTAAACATATTTATTTACAATTTACATAAATATATATGTAGGGGTTCAAATGTATATAGGCATTGTTGAAAGAGAGAGAGAGGGAAAGAGAAAAAGAGTATTTTAAGATATATATAACTATTTCAACTTCAGCTCCAAACTACGCAGAAAACTACAAAAGCTGTTGGGGATACAAAACTACGCGAAGAACAATGACTTCTAGGTGCATCTTTTAGTGGGTGGAGTGGACTCTACGTTGGATTGATTTAAGCAGCGGGTGCGCATCTCTAGGCTCTTACTTACTCCACTGCGGTGGCAGGCGGATCTGGATTTGCCACAGGATTGGCGACGGTCGCAGCTTGGGCGCTCAGCTGTGCCATTTCCTCGAGCGACGGCTTTGGAGTGGGCGGACTTTCTTCAGCTTCATCGGAGGCCAGTGCGCGTTCGATTTCTGGCTCAGGCGTGGAAGTTTTCAAGCTGTCCGCGTCTGCCTGCAGCTGAGGTGTGGGTGCACGAGATGTGCTCGTTTCTACTGCAGCTTCGGTGGCCTCTGCTGGCTGCTGGTCAGGTGTGGCAGGCGCAGGCGTCTCCAGATGCAAACCCTCCATGACTTTGTGCTTGGCCTCGTCCAAGGCCTCGGTGCCCTCTTTGAAGGCATTGCCCAGCTCATTGGTAATGCCAGCCACTGCTGTGCTAACGGATTCCTTGGCCGTATCCAGGGTGGTGGTAAGCGCTTCGGTGGCATCTTAAAATGCAAAAAGATTAAGAGTTAAATGAGATTTCTTAGCTATATGTATGTCCAGTTGAAGATGATTCAAATTAATCTTAAAATTGATCTTATAGTCGGAATATCGACTATAGCGTTCTTCTTTGGTTTTTACATGTTTTCACAATTTGTTATTTTAGTTTTAATGCAAATGAGAATAATAAATATGAATTTAATTAACGAAAGAAGAAATGCGGGCCTTAAAGTGACGCAGAGCTATTAACACTAGTGACGACAGCTATTTTCGAGCACAATAAATCAATTTTGCTTTAAGAATTGATATAAAAATCTATGAGACCATAATTAATATACTTTTGTTTTTGTTAATTAATATATATTTCATGGCTTGAATTTGCCAAATTGTTTTCAAGTTGGTCTCCGGGTACATTCACACACGTACACATATTATTTTAACGAACTGTTCTGCTCTAATTCGCTGACGGCTTGGCTTGGCTCAGTCACGCAACTGAGTCGTTTTTCTTCATATGCTTTTAATATATAAATACACGTAAGACCACTTTCACTTACGCGACCCACAAATAATAAAAGGAAAACCCAACCAGACCCCCAAAAGCCTGATCTAGAACAGCAAGCCAGAGTCAGGCGGAGGCCAATTGCGTCCTTTTTATTTGACAAGGCATTGGCGGCTGCTTGCTATTAAATGTAATAAGCCATAAATGTGACTGAGAGTTCGTTCCGCTTTGATATTAATGACACATTCAGGGGCTATACATTATGGATGCAGTTACTCTTAAGGGTCACGTCTAAGCCTGCCACAACTCGAACTTAGTTCAGCCAAGGTCTGGTATGGTTGGGTATACGCATAGAGTTTCCGTCTCCGTCTCCGTCTCCGGCTCAGAGCTGTGGCGACCTCTTGTCCACTTCATTACCATAATAAGTGTAATAATTCATATTTGCTGTCACGCACCTCAGCCAAAGCAATGGCAATATCAACAGCTAAACAAAAAAAAATACAAAAAACTATATCAAGTATACGCCAACTAGGCCGCACTTGGCTTATGGTAAATATTCAGTTAGGTTTTTTGTGTGTGTTATTTTCCTGCTATTTTCAGATTGCACTTCAGCGTACATATGTCTAAATGCGTTTTCAAATGTGGCATTTTTAAATGTCATCCACTTCACTCCGCACTCCGCACTCCGCACTCCACACACCTGCCACAGCTGCCTCGCCCTGCTGCTTGGCATCGCCCGCCACATGGGTGGCGGCTTTAAGCATTTCACTGCCCGCCGTTGCAACCATTGGAGTGCTGCTAGCGCAGCCCATGCTAAAGGACTGCAAATGTGTCTTTTCCAGTTTCACTTCTTTTTCTCCTTGCTAATAAACTTTTAATCGGAGTCTACTCTGTTGATTCCAAAAACATTTGGAAAACTTCAAAATTTGCAAATTCTAAAATCAAAATCTATAGAAAACGCGCGCCCGCCTCTGGACACGAGCTCAACGCAACTGAAATGGAAATTGAAACAGAACGAAGTAAAACAGAAACTGACCCAAAAGTACGCTCAACTTGCTCAGGGGTCAGTCTGTCCATAGGCAAATCGCTGGCACCTTCATTTAGCCATACACCACTCGTTCAGGACACGCAACAGGACCTCGCATCTAGGGCTAGCAGTGTGTGTGTGTGTGTGTGTGTGTGCACTTCAAGTAGAACCCAATTGCTGAGGTCATGCGCGTTGCTGCTTACACTTGTACTTACTATATGGACCCCTCTATATCCCCCTCCTACGAACTTATTTAGACTGAAAGGGTTTGGGTGGGTTTCGAACCCTTGGCATGGCGTGCGCCTAGATGGCGTGGCTGACTACGCTTTGTTTATCCAATAGATGGCGTGGCTTCTAAACGCTATACTTACGGACTTTATATATAGCCCTAGTATTAGGAAGTGCGAGTATGTGCTCACATATGCAAATCGTTCAATCAATGACGTACCATTCGTTCACTTGTTGGACGAACTTATGGCTGGACATTACTGACGTGTGCAACTAATCGAATCTATACCTATACTTATATGAATGTATATGTAGTATATTAGACCGAGTAAACCGTATGTCGGTCTGTTTGCTTTGATGTCTTGAACTGCACAGGCTGAACCGTTTCGAGTGTGCTTCATAAACGGACAGCCGGTCGCGTCAGCAGTGGAATACAGTTGAGTTGATAAAGCTTAGAAAATATATATATATTTCTAATCTATCATAAAATTGATCACAACTTTGCTATGAACAGAATATCGCGCAGAATATCTAAGCGCTATTTGGTGCTAGAAAAAAGAATGCCAATCCACTAGTTGCAGCTTTTAGTGACTGGGATAGGAGGAGCACAGTGAAAGCAATCGGACTACGAAGACATAACAGGAAGACGAGGAAAAGAGAAAGATTATCAAGATCAAGAGATGAGAAAAGAGATAGCGGTAAGAGCAACATAAATATAGTAAGGGGAAGGGTAAAGAGTCAAAATATGGGAAAGAGAATCGGAGGAAAGAGAAAAAACAGAGAAAAGCGACACAGGAAAGGACTGCTTTCGAATAAAAACTGTTTTCTATACCTAAACGAGAGAGTATGGCTGATTTCGGGTAGACGAACTTTATGTATCCTAGTAGGAAAAACTAAGCATCCCGATTCTAACATTTCGTCGACGGATGTGTTGGCACGTTGGCAATAGCCACCAGACACATTGAAATCTTTTACAGCCATCGTTCACTCGCAGTATGCTGTCATTCCGGTTTCTGTTCCTTTTTTGTCTATTTTATCTTTGCCTGCTCTCATATGATGTTAGTAAAGCTTGCTAACCATTAACCTCTTCATTTATATCATAAAATCAATACTGAATCTTTGAAAATTCTGAAACCGCCCTCTCTTTTGTCTTTTGACATTATATTCACATTTATCTGTCCATCAAGATTGAAGATTTCTATTGTATGCTAGTTTGAGGCTTGAAGCCTGTAGCTCCTCCAGTCACCTAGCATCGACACCAGCTCACTCACTCCACACCAAACACCACACCAGATGTGATCTTCGCAATTGAATGACAGCTAACATTGGCCACATCGCCGTGTGTTCTTTTTGTTGCTGAAAATTTACGAAAATTGATTTTTGATTTATTTTGAAGTTGCCATTTTTTGTGCGCAATCGACGGGCGATTGGCTTTGACTGCGGCTTCGACTGCGTTGGTTTCTGTTTAGCTCTTTGAATGAATGGTTTTTGGTTTCGGTTTTTGGATTGTCTATTTAAGTTGTTTTTGTTGCGCCTGATTTATGTCAGTCAGGCAGTGACAGGGCTTTTCATGAGCCAATAAAGTTGTCTATGTCGCTTTGTCATATTCATATATCATGACAATAAGCCTCATAGGAGACTATGAGATGGAGTTCCAGGCGACTTATGCTTATGTCACACATATCTATACATCCAGACGTATGCATCGAGCATCGGGTATTCATAGTAGCCAGAGCCTAAACGTAGCCTCCCAAGTGAACCATCGCCATTGGATTTTGTGAATGGTGAATGTTGTTGGCGGTGGACGCTGGACGGTGACAAAACACAATTTGGTTCAAAAACTCGCATATAAATCAGCACACAAGCAGCACGCAGCTGTGTGCAGAGCGGTTCATTAGACTCTTGTGTCTATCTGTATCTTCCCCCTCGTTTTCTGGATGTTTGAGACTTGACGCTTGACGCATGACGCTGTATGGCAGGCGGGCAGACAGTCAGTCAGAGCCAGGCAGGCTAAGGCTGGCAGACAGGCCTGGACGTTAATGTTAATTGCATAAGCTAAGCGGCGCTTAATTATGTGCTCAACAATAGAGCCAAGTGCGCATAGACTCGTACTCGTGCATACACATTCACATGATGTAATGCCTTCCCCTTCAAGAAAAAAACAAGACAATATGCGAAAGTTGCTGGATATTTTGAATATTTCTGTCGCTTGGGCATCTTGGCTATGAGTTAAATATGAGAAGTATGTAAAAAGTAGGGAAGGTAACAATCTATATACTCTTACTAGAAAGAAAGCACTAATTCACCTAATCCTTCTAGTTCTTCCTTTTTGAGCTGTGCATTGTCCGCCAGTTTCTCATTAAGGGACTGAAAATATCTTTCAAATAGATCTCCAGGCCGTATTCAGCTTTCACCTGCTCTCACCTGTCTAAGCACCTGGAGCTCAAATGCAAACTTTCAATTTTCTAAGTTAAAAAAAGACACTAAGATATGCTGCATTTTTGTGTAGTTCCATATATTTCTATTCATATTTGAATTTTCCAAAAGGACTTCTTATTGCTTGAATACATCATTAAATCTAATTAGTGTACAAATTTCATCCTTCGAGGTCTTGAGAATTGTACCAAATGCAATTCCTGTCAAAGCCCTTTGCATGTTTTACTTCCACCAGCTTTCTTTAGGGTATCAAATTTTCTACTTGACATCAATACCTTGAACCCATTTTGTTTTTATTGCTATTTCACTTTCAATGTGGTCCAAGAATAATGGCAATTGTTAGACAGGTAAATCATGTAAGACGGTTAGATGGACAGCTTCCTCGGCTTTGTCTGCGGTGACAGCTTCCTCAAACACACACACACACACCCTCCACGCTTTGAACTTGACTGGTGGCGACTGAGACTGAGGCTGGAGTGGCACTGCCGAGGGCTGTTGCACAACACCCAGCATACTCTTACTGGTCTGTTTGTACGGGTACATAAATTGTAATTATGCCTGCCACAGTGGCAAACAATAAATCTCAAAGTATTTATCGTGTGCAACATGACAGAAGTGGGTCGTACGAACTGGGATCGGACTGGGTTTGAGACTGGGCTCCAAAGAGATTTTGCAAAGGTAACAAAAACACAACACCTATAACAGATATAGAAATATTTTCATACTTGCCACAATGGCCACACAGTCGAGTGAGTCGGTGAGACTTTCAAAAGGCATTTTAAATGCAGTTATGACTAAATGCCAAAGCTATTTGTGTGTGTGTTTTTCATTCATTCATTCAATTTTTTAATGCTGTGTCGCTTAAAATTGAAACATGAAAAGTTACTTAGAGTGGAACAGCTTCGCTTTGGGTAGGCCGACCTGGCCGCCCGCCTTTAATTAAAAGCGACAGGTTTTTCTACACACAAAGAGTCTCGATCTCGAACTTGCAAGTTGCAGTTACAGTTGCAGTTATTGTAATTACATATGCGGCATGAGGCATGCCCCCATGTCCCATGTCCCAGGTCCAATGTCCGATGTTCAAGCCGCGCCCAGAGTCAGTGCCAGTCCCCCATGCTGGAGCTCTGGTCCGCTCTGGTCTGCTTTGCTCTGCTGACACACATTTCAGCTCTTGCAGTTTGAAGATGCAAATGGAAACGGAGACGCGGCGCCAAATTTATGTAATCAAAAACCAAGCCAATGCACACCATGGCATCGCATGGCATTCAATGAAATTGCCAGCCTATAGCTTTGGCTTTGAATATGGCTATGGCTATGGCTATAGCTTTGGCTGTGGCTTTGATGATGTCAGTTTTAGACTGTGACTTTGCCAGGTTATCGCCAAGCCAAGATCTTTGTGTAAATGTTGGCAACAATTTCACCCGTAATGCAATCGCACGCAATGTGCCCCTCAGAGACAAGATCTACCATCCGCAAAGGGAAAGCTGTCTGCCTATAATATATATAAAAAGTATATGGCTAGAAATGCTCTGACTTTGACTGTGAGAAATTCAATGTTTTTGGTCTTGGAAGTTGCTCTTAAACATATGTGTCTAACCTGAGTTCATTGGGAAGCAAATGTTGGACAAAGTTATAATTGAGAAGGTCTAAGAAGTATCCAGAATTCAAGCTATTCATTATGTCTACATTACCTATCGATATAATCGATTAGTAGTGTTTCCAGTCATACGAGTGTGCTTCCATCACTAGAATGAACTCCTATTCAACTATATAGCTGGCAGATACATAGACGTTTCCCCATATATCGATGCAGCACTCTGTCTATGAATTATAAATCATAAGTCTGCCAAAACATCACACTTGGACTTAATTAAAAACCCGCAAGTTTTCAAAGTTCTTCTCTTTTATTTTGGTCATGAAAGCATGAAAAATCATAAATCAATGCAGTGCGCGAAGGCAAACTAATAAAATTCAATTTGTAATCAGAAACTTATGCAACGCCCTACGAAATGAAGTCCAGATGAAGAAACTCTTCTAGGGTAAGAGATTCACAGGCAGACAGAGGCTGGAGCTGGGGTTGGGACTTCAATCAGCCAGCAGCGCTAGGCGCAACAGTTAGAACGAATCAGCCACAGTTTCTAAGAAAGTGCTGACCATAGAGGGGACTGGAATGGGGATGGGAATTCAGGTTGGGGCTCAGCTGAAGACGCTTCATCTTGAGCTCATAAAAATTGAACATGCCAGCGACTGTCTGTCCCTCTGCCAGAGACAGACCGGGTCTACGGCGGTGTTGTTGAGACGGCTACTCAAAAAATGCAAAACACAGCAAACACAACACAAAAAGTTGCGTCCAGGTTGAAGTGTTGGCTTTTTGGAGTGACGTTTTGGGTTTGGCATTCGAGAAGAACAAAGTTAAAGCCGCTGCCAGGGGGCCTAGAGATCGAAGCGTGATGAAAATGCAGAGAGATCCGGATGGAAGTTAGATATAATACAAAGATTTTGAGTAAATTTGGAATAGTTTTGAAATAAATAAATAAATTTGTAAATATTTGAGATTCGAGTAAAATTTTTTGTTTATACTTGAAATTTACGATCTGCCATACACTTCCGCTTCACACTTATACTCTTCCCTTATCAATGGTGTAGAGAATGGGTCATATTTGAGACATCGTGCATGTTTTGTTCGATAACGATAACAAGAGACGTGTGCTGGAGTTGAAGGTTAACTTTATATGCGAATTTGTGTGTGTGAACAGAACAGAATGAGCGGGTGGATGGGTCTCAGTTTCATAATGGTTTCTGAACTGACAATATATAAAAATGCAATTGAAAACATCGATAATTGTCCATTGAATACGAATATGCGGGCGTAGTAACATCACTTCACTGCTCTTTCACACTCATCTTAAGCTTAGAGTCTGCTTTGCCCATCCCTAGCGCTTCCATGACGAAGCTGATGTTTTGCTTGGCCTGAGTTTCATTTCATTCCATTTCATTTTATTTCAATCCATTTGGCCGTTGTGTTGTTTGGCTTTTTAGTCCGTTAACCTTGGGGGCATGCAGCCTCAGTCTCGGCACTGGCATCAACCGTATCCAACTATAATTCAAGCATGCAGCTAGCCCCTCTACTTGCTGAACTGAGCTGTGCAGAACAGACTTGACCAGCTCCACTTCTGCCGCCGCTCGCTTGTAAACAAAGTGCCAAAGTGATTGACGCCAGTTCGCTATGCTGAATTTTCTTTTAACTGTTTTGCTTTTCCTCCGTGCGGCTTTTCAATTTCGAAGACACAATGCAACCGCGCATTGACTTTGAAATTGACTCTTTCTTTTTGTGGGTCAGGGTCAGGTTCAGGCTGCCAAATGTCAAACAATCAACGGCTAGAGCTAGGCAACCATTTGGAGATGCACATGCTCATGCACATGTAGATGCACAGACAGTGGTCATATGGGCATTGAATTGGTAGATTGGAGAGCTTTGTCATGTAATTGCTTACGCACGCGACCAACCACTGGGATTGAAATGGCGTGGCGAGGCATGGCATGGCGTTATGTTCCATTCCGTAGCCGGCACATGTCCACATCCACTTTCTTTGCAATTTATATGAGTTTATGTGTTTATCGCTTCTTGCTAATCTACAACAGGAGGAGCAACTGGCAACTGTATGAACGGATGAACGGCAACCGGCAGTTGGCAATCAGCAACGGTGACAGTTGGGGCTACTCCCACCAGAAAGTGCCAAGCCCAAGCTCAGCAGCTCAGCAGCTCAGCATTGCCACTGCCCCAGCAACAACAGCAACATTGTGGCGTTGCATGATTTATGGCGCGTAATTTGCGTGCGCATGCGCAAATTGCGCGCCATAACCTTTGCAACAGCAACAGCAACAACAGCAACAGCAACATCAGCAGCATCGGCGGCATCGGCAGGCCGAAGCAGCTTGCTTCAGCTTTAGCTGACAAATGAGCTCAAAAGTATGTCAACCTGCATTCTTTTTGCAACTCGAATTACCAACAGAAGCTGCAGGAAGAGGCAGTGGAGGAGAGTAGAGTTGCGGTGAGGTGAGGGGGCAATAAATATGGAAATATGAAACCTGGCTCTGATTTATAATTTCATTGAACTATTATCAGGCGACAGCTCTACGAAATCGGTATCAAATTGATTAACAATCAAAATAAATCAATATACAGCCTCAAAGCCCGAAAATGTCAAAAACACAAAAAATATGCAACAAGCAAATTGCAATTGCAACACTTTCGCTGCAGCTTTGGCTTGTGTTTCTCATATTTTTTTCTTCACACTTGATTTACATTTTAAATTGAAAAGGCGCAGAAACTGAAACTGAGAGCGAACCAAAACCCAAAACTGCCAGATATAGTATAGACAAGACTTTAAGAGCCACAGACACAATTTCCAGCCGGCAGGCATGAAAACACCAAGACGAATTGGGCGACATTGTCAGTTGAAGTTGGAGCTTTGGAGTTGGACTTGGAGCTGATGCTGATGTGGATGTGGATGTGGATGTTGAAGTTGCCTGTTTGTTAGCCACCTTGGATTTGGGACAAAAACAACAACATCAACAACAGCAACATCAACAATAAATAGCTACGACTTGCATATGATAAAGAGATCAATGGCAATGCCTGTGCCTGTGCCTGTCTGTTCGTCTGTCGGTCTCTCTGTCTGCAGGTGAAATGTCAAATCCTTGAGCGCTTACACTTGCTGCCAGGCTCGCCGCTCCAAACGCTCTTTACTCCCCACTCCGACTCGTAATTTAGGTCTTAATCGTCCACGCCATAATGCTGTTAACCGTCTAATTGAAGTTTCACTTTTTGGCCAAAAAACCAAAACTAAACGATGCAACCAAGAATGCTGTAATGGAGCATGCCCGGCTAGATGATGCCCTATAGAATAAGGCTTAGGTTTGGTTTCAGCAACTTGAATTTGGGCTCTTGAAAAGGCAGATATATCTGTTGTTTGCGATAAGGATCGAAGCAACATATTATGGTAGCCTCACTAGGCACAAAGGGTTCTCTTGATCCAGTTAGAGAATTTCGCAAAGTTAGTATTTGAATGGATTGCCCTAATCAAATAAACGCGGGCTTAAGAAACCATGGTCTCTTTGGATGACGTAGAATGGACTTCATCTGCCGCATCTCTCTAAATTACTTAGCCACAGCTGTTTGGTCACTTGAAATATATATTTGGAGAGTCGAGATTTCATTTCTTCTTTTAAACTGTGGCCAAACATTTGACACTATCATCAGCCTCATCAAAATCTCAAGACAAAGATCATTTGTTTTGTATTCATCTTAACACTGCTTATGCCATTCGAAAACTTGCTCAGATTGAATATACTTCTTTAACCTTTTGCCGCACAGCGCATGAAAACGCAACCGAGGCTTGTCTCGTCGGCAGCGGCTGACTCGGATGACTGTCTGACCTCTGTGCAGATACATTAATTATCTGTAATGAACGTTTACACTTATTTATTGGCATTAAATCATCGTTTAACGCGCTTTGAGCATGCACTTTGGCGGCCTCCAGCCTCAGTCTTAGCTTCATCCACAGCCTCAGCTTCATCTCAGCTTCAACTCTCATCTCAGCGTTCATGGCCTTCGAGTGCGTCGCTGGCTGCCTGCCTGTTGCTGGCTGGGTTGTCTCTCCGTCCGCCTCTCTCCTGTCCAACTTCAGTTGGTGGGCTGTACGCATTGCCAGACTGCGATGGCAAAACTGCAACAACTGCAACAACTGCTGCTGCTCCGATATGCATGTCAAGTTGCCGCAAATTACAACCTCGTTTGGCACTTGAGGCCGCTTCCGTTTTGCTAAAAAAAAACACTCTGTATGTCTTTTGTTTCTAAATAACGTATTTTAGACCCGCCGTCGCCAGTCACTCGTCGTTGCATTCGAAGTCGAACTCGGAATTGCAGAGTTCATTGGCATTTTGTGCCACATAACAAATGCCTGCCACTTAGTAGTGAGTTATGAGCCGATAGCAGACAATCGCACACACCTCCCACCCAGTTGAACAGTGTAACTGCAGCTCAGATTATTGTAATTGGTCATTCTTGTTGTGAGCTTGGAGTGGTGATAGTTTCTCCATTTGGATGAAGACGTTTGTGGGCAATTGTAGGGTTATGGAGTCCTTATTATACTCAATATATATATAATCCAACGTTGCAAGAAGTGATTCCTACTTCGATACGGCTCCAGATACATGTTTCTTTTCTGATACTAGTTAACCTGTCAAAGGTTTTCATAGCTGACAGCTCTATTATCAGTTTAGATTTACATCAGAGCGCTGCATATAAATTGTGCAAGTTTCCCTTGAAAAGGGTTGCTTCTATTCGGAAATATTACCGAATGCTAACTCCATTTTATGGCCATCAGTAGTTAGGCTCTATTTTATATCAATGAACAAGACATACCGCAATGAGCATACGAGAATCCACGAGAGAGTCTGTTACATCCACAAAGCCACACTCTTTCATGTGTTTTATGACATAGTCGAGTAGGCTTTGGTCAACGGAAAGGCCATAGTTATCTGTTTACCATATGTTCCATCAATTATAATAATATTAAAGCTACTGGTTAGCATCTACATTAAATGTACGTGGTCTAAAATAGTAAGTTTACTGAAAATTGATTCAAAACATTTAACAATTTTTCATTAAATTTCCGTAAAAACAATAAACCACTGTGCAGTATCTCAGTCAATCAGTAGCCAAACATTTGAAGTTGCTGTCGTTTGCAGCCATCGAACAATCACTATAATCATTATCATTATATTATCGTAATAATCATCTTCTTTGTCATGTTTTATGCATGCTGAAGCTTGGCGCTAATCAAATATGTTTAAAATTTAATGCTTAATTAATTTGATGGGCGGCTGCTGGGGCTGGGGCTGGGGTGGGGCGGCTATACAGACACAGGTGGCAAATGCCAGATTCTGCTTACTGATTTTTAGAAGTTGAAGCTCAGCTGATGACTGTTTGGCTGATTAGCTGATGGTGATGGGTGTGTTGTTGTTGTTTTTGGTTTTGTTGTTGCTGAACTGAAAATGCAATTTGAAACATATTTCGCACCGTGTTTCCTGTTATTAGTGTTTTCTGAGGCTTTTTTTTGTTTCTGTTTTGCTGTTGGCTAATTGCAGCCACTTGCAGGTCATAAAATATTTACAGTTTAATGCATAAATATGTTTATGCGGCAACAACAACAGCCAAGCAACAACAACAACAACAGTGGTAAAAAGTCAAATGCTGCATGTTGAACACCCACAAAGCATAAATAACAACAGCAATGTCTTGAACTGGCACAGGCTATACCCCCCTATATCCTCTCTGTGTCCCCTCCTCCCCCATACACAATTGGCTGCTGCCTTTGTGGCGAAGGTGAAAGTGTGGTCTTGTTGCTGTTGTTGTTATTGTTTGGCCCGTTGCAATTATATTGTAAATGATTTTATTATTTATTTGGTGAATTAATTTCGATGGCATGGCGCCCCGCACTCGCAATTGGCAATGTGAAATATTCCGTATAAATATTTATGTTTTAATTAAAAAAATACAAAAAAAAATACAAATAAAAAAACTTCCACAAGGAAATTGAGATTGAAATTGCATAAATTGTGTGTTTAATTTGTAACGCACTCACACTCGCACTCACACTCACACACACACACACACTCAAATATTTGTTTATTGTACGGCTTTTTCAGTTAAGGAATTGCCAAATTTTTATGGGCTCTTTTCTTTTACAGGGTGCAATTTATGAAACGCCATTAAGAAAAATTAAGTTGTACGCTTTACGATGGCATTGGCGATTGCCGATCATTAAGTTTGATTTAACTATTTATTTATATAAATTTGATGCATCAATTTTATTTAAGTTGAGAGTGTGTGTGTATGTTTTATAACGTAAGGCAAATTTATCTTTAAAGTTTTAAGTAAGAGCGGTTATATGAAGTTAGAGTTTACGTGATAAATATGATATGTTAAATCTTAATCTTAATAGTAAGAATTTTATGTTTATACAGAATTAGTGCGACTTGCAAGAGGAAGATGGAGAGTATATCACTAACACAAGCAATGCCTATCTGCGATATGTTCTCAGTTCAAAAACGTTTAAAAAAATTCAAGAAATTTAAATATATAAATTTAGTTTGATCAGTCCGAGCTGACACTTCTAGCTGCCCAACGGGAGTTCTTGAGTTCGAAGAACTCCCGTTCGACAGCTAGAAGTGCGCCGCACTGCCAAGGCAAGCAATACGATGTCGAAGCTAAACTTTATATATGTGCCAAATATGTAAATTAGAATGTTCATTAAATAGGAACGGAATCAAGAAAGCTGTTAATGAATATGGCTAAGAACGACATCTTTCAAATTCAATAATCATTGTTTCCCTTTAGAAACTGTGAATTCAGCCGTTGAAGGTTTTTCAATATAAATATTTATATTTTAAAGAAATTTTCGCAGTTTTCATACTTATTATTAGTTTAGTTAATTGATTGACTTACATCTAGTCATCATAATATCAAGTTTAGGAAAGGTTAGAATTTCCTTTAGGAAAATTTTCATATAAGTTCTTACAAATTCTAAAGAAAACTTAATTACATAAGCTGATTTGTTTATAGATAACTTTTGAGATTTTGCAGGAAATGAGCCTTCGTTTTCAATGATTTCGTATTGAGGAAATCAGACTGATATTTCTATTGCATTACGACATCATTATATAGAACAGATTGGAGCAGTGTCATGACAATTGAGAAGTTAGGTTAAGTTTAACCTGCAAAATGCTGAATTAAATATTCAATGAAGGCAATAACACAACCCACAGGAATATGCATTCATTCCCCAACAATGACTACTAAATATATGTTGTATACAGTGAGTAAGTGAATGGACGGTGAGAAGTTTGAAGAACACATTTCAAAATTCTTATGGTGTTATTACATAAGGTGTTGAAATATCCAAGCCTCTCCCAGTCAGTCCCTAAGATAGAAAGAGAAATAAAGCTGCTTTGTTAGCCTGCAGCTATATGATGGAAACAATCAATCTGTGCTCTTATACAAGATCACTCTCAGTCTCGGACTATGATAATTGGACACTCTCTTTCTCTGCTCATGCTCACCCACACACTACAAAGTGCAATATAATTCGGAAATGTTTCATAATGATTGTAGATCACATGCATGTGTATGATTGTTCAAAGTTCTAGATTCATGAATGGACAAGACACAGTGCATCCCTGCAGGAATCTGGTGTTAACTACATAGTTTGCTCTTTAATTAATCTGCCGATCTACTAAGTCTATGATAAAAGTTCGGTTAGTACCATTTCAAGGAACGAAGCTGTTTATCCAATCTTCACCACAAACTATGAGAACTATTCTAAGTATATGAACTACTTCGTAAAACGATTAAGTCTTTAAGTTAAAGTAGAATTCCCAATCTGTGATACATTAGGTTTGGCAGATCAAGTTTCTTTGTATTTGCGCAGTGTAGGGTCCATGTTTAGGTCATTGGTTGATACCTGACTGTTGGTTCAGTGGGCGTTGTCTTTTAGACTGTGTGGACTTGAGACAAGACCTTTGAGCATTGGCGGATATAAATACATAGGTTAAAGATTCAAGGCATACTGGCCAATTTAACTCTGTTATTTATAAGCTAGCAACGATTAAAGGTCGAAAATATCAGGTTATGAAAAGCAATCATTGGGGCATAATTTTAACTCATTAAAATTGATAATTTTAAGAAATTGTACCTTTTGTCGGTTTTCTTTATTATATATGAAGATGTTAACATTGTTTTCCCATAATCAAAAGACTGCGACAGCATTGATTCTTATCATTTTGTAGGTTCACATTTCATCGGTTTAAGCCACTCGGCTTAAATTTCATGCAGCAGTGCATCTTAAGGCTTAACAAGCGACCTTCAATTTGTAGTTTATGGAGCAATCAGTTTGTCACTTGACTTACTTGACTTACTAACTACGTGGCTGTCCCCACATAACAGCCTCAAAAGTAGGTCCAGGCAGCAGGCACAACAGGAACCTGCTGCGGCTCCTGGTTGGACAGTTGGTCGGCAGAAAGCATTCGCTACAAATTTGCAATGCGTTTTGGGGCTGCGCCATCAACTGGTTTGGTTTTGGTTAACAATTTTTACAGTTCACATTTTACATTTTACGTGTTCATTATCATAAGAGCAGCAGTGCAGAGCAAGGGAACATGCGGCATGCGGCATGCGGCATGCAGCATGAGGCACAGAGGCACACAGAGATTCACATGGTCAGGCCAGGCCATGTTCGACGCAGTTTTTGGACACAAACGAAAGTGAACTTTTTTAATGCCAGGCCAAGCATTTTTATCTGTGATGATGATGTGGACGCTCGGATACTTGGATGCTCGGATGCTCGGAGGCTGATGCCGCGAAACGTGTTCCTTTGGGTTGCAGCATTTTGTATATGAGAGTGGCTGTGGTTAAATTTATCGTCGCTTTTTTATGATTTAACATATGTACGTGCATGCACACATATGCACGCACCCAAAAACAAAAACAACAGCAACAACAACAGCAACAATCATCACAAAATGCTTACATATATATTAATTTCATTAATAATAAGTAATTTCACTTTTCATTTCACTCAAAATGTGCAAAAGAATGCGCAACTTTCGTTGATTGCGGGTGAAGTTAACCTTAACGCACCTCACCATACCTCCTCCCCACCACCATCTCTTCCCTCTGGCAAGTCTCATACACAAAGTGCCGACCGCACCGCTGGCGCTGGCTGCTGTGTTAATGTTTGCGAGTGTCCGAAAATCGATGGGCAAATTAATTGCTTTGACTTTCTGCCAGAGTCTTTTGCGTCTTTGACTGCCTCTGCGTATACGTAATTTCTTGATTATTAACTGTTAATTACAAGCCATTTTTTATGTTTTTTGACAAAGCAAACATGTGTGTGGGCTTATCCGCTGTATCGGATCTCACAAATCTCGTCAAGCAAACCAGCCACAGGCAGCGGCAACAGCAGCTCCATGTTAATTGCTCTAGAAAATTGAGTTATTTTCAGTTATTTTGATTGCTCGGCCCGTTGACCTTTTTCCCATTGTTTTCCAACAAACACAAACACACGCCCAATAAAATGTCAGCTGCGGAGTTAGGGGCCTTGGCTAGATCAATTCTGGCCGCTGTGGTCGTGCCCAGCTGATGTTTATCAAACCATACCACACCACACCACAGCACAGCATAACATACGATCCGATACGATTCGATTACCAATGCGAATGCCAAGCTCAGGCTCAGGCTGCTGCTGCGACAAATGAAATTAAAATTGTAGATTTATTTTGATTTCGATTTCCAAAACGATTTGGCCAAATTCTCAGACTTCAACATCCAGCATTTGCTAGAGAGACACAGCCCACTCGGCCTGCAGCGTGCCGCATTTTGGCTACTTCTTTGCTTAACTCGTTTAAGACCCTGAGAAAATTAATCATTTATATGGCCAATGGGGGCGGCGGCGAGTTATGTAAATTGTTCGTTTGTCTTGGTCTTTTTCAAAACGCCGGAAATGAGCTTTAAATTTCATGGGAGTTGATTTTTTGTATATTTTTATAAATATTTTTCATATGTAAAATAAACAGACGCACTTGGAACTGCAACTGCAAGTGCACCTGTGACTTGCTTTAAGACACAGAGAAAGGGAGGGGAGCGACTGGCAGAGAGGCAGAAAGAGACTCAATAAAAATGTAATTACGCCCTCTAATGCCAGCCGGGCAACGCACTAACAGCAGCAGTCCTACACTTAGAGAAAAGCGCCAGAGAAATTGCACAAACAAGATTGATAATCTCGATATTCTGGCCTTCTTCTTTTAATATTTTTAAATTTTATATAAAGTAATTTGAAATTTTTAATGTGAAATGGATTGAATGGACTTAAGACATTTTATTATTTTTAATATTTTTAAATTTCATTTAAATTAATTTTAACATTTTAAATGATAAATTAAGTTGAAATTTGTATCTAAGTGCAGTAACAGCAGCCGCCACATCAACTGTTGGTGTCTATCAAATCAAGCCACTTGCCAACTTGCCACATGCTGCAAGGTTTATGCCCCTGACACTATGATGTTTACGTGTGTGTGTCTGTATGTGTGGCAGCTGCCATAATCATTAGCAACGCCCAGGCAGAGGCAGGCAGCGGGAGTCGGAATCGGAGTCGGCATCGTGTGCTGTGGTCGCTTCTGCCTTGGCCTCGCTCTTCAGTCTTGAGTCTGCAGTCTGCAGTCACCAATCTCCGGTCGCCAGTCGCCAGTTGCAATTGTCGGTCGCCAGAGTCAGAGTTGGGGGTCTTGGCGTTGGCCATTTGATTGATTATACATTTGCCGCGTGGGCCGCTGTTAATGCTAATGGCCCAATGTTAACATTAACGTTAATGTTGTTGCTGATGTTGCCACGTTGCCACTTTGTCGCAATGCCAAAATGACCAACAAATCCAGCAAATACATTGCTGAGTCCAATTGTAGGGCCAAGCAAATTGGAAGCCTTGAACTGAGAAGCTAAGGGTATGTCTTTTGATTCAAAGAACATCAAAATTACATTATGTTAAAAGCATATGCTATACAAAAAGCCATTCGTCAGTCTTCAGGGATCCTTAAGGATCGTAAGGTATCTTTATATTCCATCTTTGTTAGATAAGGGCTTTGAGTAGGTTTCTTCTATGTGGAGTTATACTGCGCCCATACATATCCATATGCTTTAGTGTTTACAGAGGAAGATTGCATTGCAGATTCCTTTCCCTCTCTCCATCGCTCTTTCTGAATTGAAGGTCATTCCCTTCAATTCATCGTTTATAATATAATTATTGGTGCTGTTCTGGCCTCGCTTATAATGTTTTGTTGTGTCAGCTGGTGCCTTGCGACATATGACCTTATTCTATATTTTGGTAATGATCCTGTTTTCAGAGAATTTAAATTTTATAAAATTTGCCGCGTGGCAAGCAACTTCTTTCAAACTCCAACTCAAATGATAATGAATGCTATACAATTGTCTACATAAAGGGACTGCGTATGATGACAACCGCGTGAAGGCACGTGAAGTTTCTTAGCAATCAAGATGACGTTTCAATTTTCAGAAAGAGTTTGATTAATTTTTCATATCATATTAATCTGAATTCCACAAATGCTCCCAATGCACATACGGTGGTTATATTAATCTACATTGTTGATATTATCTCATCAAATCAGAAATCCATTTGATTGATTCAGCTTCATTAAAAAATCCCCTAATACTGTTAATGTTTCATACCGAAGTACGTCTCTTTCGAGCTAAATGAAATGCAAACACACGAAAGTCTTAGCATATTTAATGACACGGATTGAAAGATTTTATGCATCTGTGCTCAATTGGAGCTGTTCACTAAGTTGTGTTTAAAAAATATATAACAATTCGGTCAAATTTCCCCTTGCGCAAGAGTATTTGTTGCTCTTTCATTGCAATTAGACGTATCTTGGTTATCTCATCAAAGAAAACCTGTTGTAATAATTAATTTTGTGGTTTGAAGCATAAAAATGCCTGTTTATTTATCTGTCACTCATTTGCCACTAAAAAGCACAAAAAAGCAGAGATGCTAGATCTATTACATGCCATCTTCAATCTGTAAACTCAAAGATTGTCTGTCTTAAATCTTGATGTTTCGTCTCAAAAGATACATAGATTATTTTCTCAATGCAAAAATCATTACGAAATTGAAATTTACCTATACTAAATCCTTCACGATTTGATAGTTTTAATTAGAAACCCAACTCGCATTCTCATAAACCGCAAAATTGTGTTTGAATTGTCGGTCTTTCCTCCTTGCAACTTTCGGTTTCAGTTTGAGTAATACCGTTATGACCATCAATCCTAATGAGCTAACCTACTCGTTTCTGACTGCCAACTGGCTAAAGGCGATGGCGATTACCTCAGCCTGAGCTTGAGTTGAAATCTTGGCCCTAGCCTTAGCCTTAGACAAGCGTCTCTAAATTTCGCTTTCTACGCCAAAAGTTTGACAGCGTGCGGCTGAAATGTTGCACGTTTGACCAAATTTGGGGAGCAACAACAATTCGCTTGCTCTTGCTCTGACTGTAACTCTGGCTCAAGACTCAGTCTGTGGCCAGGCGACCTCCTCCTAGCGCTGACTGTGGCGGCTTTTGGGCTTTGGGGCACGCTCTGCTACTGCTACGAGTAGCTTCTTGTCGCCGTATGTCATGGGCTTTATCTTGATGGCGTCGTCATGCGCCTGCGCCTAAACCTGAGCCTGAGCCTGAGCTTGAGTCTGAGCCTGATTTCGCTGTTTAACATAGGTTAAGCTGAGGCTGGAGGGATTGGATTTTCACTTTGCAAAACAGTAGCAAAACCGTAGCCCAAAATGTGGTCGCCAGTTGTACTCGTCTCGTACTTAAACTAACAACGCGTCGTCGTAGGTTGTCAGGGGTCAGTGCACCCCTGGACTAGGGTCTCAGCCGGAGGTTTTTCTTTTGTTTTTATTTTCTGGTATGTGATTAAAAGCTAAAACGCAGACAATCATAAATATCAAATGCGCCATATTTTAGGGTCTCTGTGGTTTTACTTTCGATAGATAGAGCGAGGAGACAGAGCCAGAGGAGAGGCCACGGTTTCACTTTTGTTTGAAACGTTGAGCGACACCTGGCGTTTGACTTAAGTTAAAGGTACACCATGGTGCTCTCCCCTCTCCTAACAAACTCTACTCTAACGGCATTCCCTGCATATATGAGTCACTGAGCTGTGGCGGCTACATGCCCAGATCCAGAGCCAGTTCCAGTGCCAGTCCCAGCCCCACAAAAGTGCATCATAAATTATTTTGACTTTGGCGTTTCTGCTTTTTTTCTAACAATTTTCATTTGCTAAAGTAGTCACACGATCAAATGCCTGCGACGATCGGGACACAGCGACGGCCAGGCGCACGGATGGACGGATGGGTGGCTGGACGGACATGCATAGATGGAGCACATTTGTCGCCGGCCAAAGCGAAATCGAAATCGAAATTGAAATCCTGCTGTAGCCTCAGCCGCCGGCGCCGCCGCCGCACTTTGGTCACGAATGTCGGTCAAACGTGTTATTTTGTTGTTTGTTTTTGTTGCTATTTTACAACTTTAAATATGCCAACAATGGCTAGCGTAAGCCTAAGCCTCGGCTCAACGTTTTTGGGTTTTACCTTTCGGATGCTTAATTTGTGCGCATATTTTTCCAGCTGGGATTATCCACGTCAATTGTGACTCCGGCTTCGCATTTGAGATTCGACAACTTGCGGCACTTGCGAATTCTAATTTGCTGATTTGACACTCAAGATTATGGACAATACATAGAGATACAGGCATATAGAGAGGCAGAGAGAGAGAATAGAGAGTCGCATGAGATGTGTTGAAAGAAGTACAAATACAAATTATGAATATTATGAGCAGATCATATGAACAATGCGAAAAAATCTTAAG
Source organism: Hirtodrosophila duncani (assembly GCA_037043425.1). Lineage (NCBI taxonomy): Eukaryota > Metazoa > Arthropoda > Insecta > Diptera > Drosophilidae > Hirtodrosophila > Hirtodrosophila duncani. Next base: position 1,871,858 of record JBAMBM010000793.1, on the reverse strand, counting down.
GTAAACAAAGCTGTATTGGTGGGAGATATGTAAGACTTTGAAGAATGGGTTGAAGTATCCGAAGACTTATTTGAATTGACCCAATATGTGATCTTTCAAATCATTTTCCTCTGGGGCATCTTAAATATGTGCATGATTCTGCTCTAAAGTCTTGACTTTAATAGGTTGAACCAGCACTAAGCAGCTACCTGGAGTCTAGAATGACGAACGACTAGGAATGTACGCTCAAAAAGTTGCGAATCCTAAGTATAATGACTATTTTGGGTAGATATGATGGAGGATTAGGGAGCAAGGTAAATCAAAACATCTAGCTGCATAACTGGGCGGGTTGTACTGTATGGAATTTTCCAACGGATGGCCACACGTTTGCCTTTGACATACTTTATAGCCGCTGTAAACATCATAGACAATATATACGAAGCTTTCATTCAGTTCCATTGTGAAATTCTACATCAGGCACGAGTAAGTATTTCTTAAAGGTTTGCAAACATCATATGACCCCAAAACGTCTAGACATTCACAATACATTTGTGAGTATGAATAAACAGACTCACTGCCTTTGTCTTTAAGCTGCTTTCTGTCTAGAACTCCATTATAATGTCCCGATCGGTTTACTATATAAACCGCTGCAAAAGATCAGTGCAATATCAATCAGTTTCCACTGACAAGAGTTCTGATAACAACATGAAATTCCTTTTGATCTTGGTCTGCCTGGCGGTGTATGTGGCTTACTCCGAGGCTCAAGACTGCCGTGGACGTCCTAGTAAGTACAGCATGTGATGATGATGATACTCGCAGATATCTTTAAATTATTTTAACAGTCTTCCAGGTCTGCAACGGCGGCAGGGATGTGGGTCACCGGAATCAGCGTCATTGTGGTGCTTTTGCCCGGGATATGTGGTGGTACGACCAACGCTCTCGCAACTGCATCAAAATGTTCTACCTGGGCTGCGGTGGCAACAACAATCGCTACTGCTCCATAGAGGACTGCAGGAGGAAGTGCAGGGGTTAAAATTCCCATTTTAAATTCAATTCAATATTTCATGACATGCGAAAGAATATTTTTAAAAACAAATAATAAATATCTGCAAATCAAAAAGCTTGAATAATATTTAACTATATGAAGGATAAATAGGAGACTTTTGGAGAGAAAAAACCAAATAAGTCCAGCTTGAAAATTGTCCATTAATTAATGTTAACCTTTGGTGCGTCTCTAGTTGTAGTCTCCTCTTCCTCACAGGGAAAATGTGCCGATAGCAAAGTCGATTAAGGCTTAAAAGCAAAGCATACTTATTACATTTTGCTTAAGAGCAAACAAGCCTTGCCAATCCTATATAACTATAAGCAAGACATTAATCGCAGCTGGTGGCCGATTAATTTAATTAATTAATTCATGATAAATGCTGATCTGGGGCAGAGCTTTTGCACATGTGTCAGCAATCCTAAATATCTCTGTAAGTGCAACAAAGGCACTGAAAATGCATTCGACCATTCTTTATAACAAAACTTTCATTCACTGAGCTAAATGTTAATATTTAAGCAGCAGGCACGTGCTTGTATTATTTTATTCAGAATTTATAATTAGCCATTATGTGAACCTAAAGAACTTCTCGAGTTCTAAATTTAGCACACTTCTAGGCATTTAAAATAAATTATGAATATGAATAAGCTGAGTCAATGAGTGTTTAATTTGTATTAAGTCTATAGCGTCTCGAACAAGTAACTATATAAACTCCAGCATTTTAGTTTACTATATTTAGTAATTATCTTAGTATTAATCAGTTTACACTGACATAAGTTCCGATAATATCATCAGAAACCTAATTTCTCTCTTGTGTATTTATTTTCAGTACGCTCACAAGAGCGAAACAGCTCAGACGTCGGCATACTTCGGGTCTCATGTGTGAAAATGTTCGCCCCTCGAGGGATATGGGTGGGTAATCCTGAACTTCTAGATCTTGACAATTGCTAATTGTAAAAATTGTTTTGTTTGAATCCACTTAGCATCAGCATTCAGACCAGAGCTAGTATATAGTCAAAGACATTTTAAATAATGGAAGAACACTTCTAATTAAGATGACTCAAGTGCAAAAATTATTGAAAACGATCGAAAATGGGAACAGGACCGATAGAAAGAATAGAAACTAAAGGCGAAATTCTTACTTTCAGACTGTATTTGGGCTGTCTTTTTCTGGTTAATAATATATTATTTGATATTTGTGCTGTGTTCCCGCACTTCAGACATCCCAGTTCTAGGGGTTTCAGCATGAACCGTGGCAGGTGTACTTAATCGACAGTTTGATGCGCTATCCAATACAAAAAGTGTGAATGATTCGGTGAGCAAACTAATGCCAAAGCATGCCTCCATATACGGCATTCGTTTTTTTTTATATGACCAGCTAAGTTAGCATCATTTGTTTCAGGCATCGCAACCGTTTTTCCATTGGCTTTTAAATGAAATCGAAATTTCATGGATCTATATGAAAAGCTCTTAAAATGTCTTTGACTACATCCAACCCGAATCAGATAAATTTCCATAAAATTGAAGTTAATTGCTTTGTATTTAGCGAATTCAAGCCAGACAATGTTATTTCTGGTCTTACCTGCAAGTCTATGAAGATTACTTGACAAAATGTCTAAATTAATTCGGAAATCTTCTATTTTCTAATGCATTTAACCACAGTGTGAAATGTCTTGCTGATTTCTTCTTTCTTCCCACAATCTTAAATGCAGCGATTTCCTTTTATTTTTCCATTTCTGTTTTCGGCTTATCTCCATATTCATTTATAGCGGCTAAACACTCTTCGCCATTTGTTTTTAATGGAACGCTGTGTTGGTGGCCCAATTAAGAGCTGACTCCCTCCTTGTCTCATCTAAGTGCTGTTGTTCCCTTACCGACTGTTGCGCCATCGTCGGCCATCGACAAAGCCAAACTATTTAGTGCAGAAAACAAATTTCTCACATAATTCACAAAACGTCCAACGTACTCGTAATACGGAAGCCGTTTTGGCAAATTTGCAAATTTTCACTCTCTGCTCCAAGCTTCACGCTGATAAGTCGAAGCACTCAAATTTGAATTTCATGTCCCTTTTATCGGGTGGCGACTATCAAACGATTTAGTAATGCATCAGCTAGAAGTGGCCATTGTTGTTGTTGTTGTTTGGGAATTTTATTTCCCAAAAAACTAACGGTGCCCGGTTGCAATTTGCCATATTGGGCGGTCTTTCAATCGATTAATGGGTCTCAGCCTGGGCCTTGTTGTGAATGGAAATTTGCTTTTTTTTTCTCAATTTTCGTATGGCGGAATGTTATAAAATATAGAAAATTATTGGATTCAGCTACTGTGGCCTATGTTGTTTTCGGTTGTCATCAAACGCGGCGCCGCCATTGCCATCGCCAGCGAGTTGCGACTGCTGCCTGGCACTTAACACCTTTTTGACACATGGCCAGCCGTAGACATAGCAAAAGCCACAGCGAGAGCCACACGAGGCGCGACGTCAAATGCAAATGAAGATAAATCGCTGCCTGTGATCTTTTTAGCACCTTTTTGCATACATTGCAGGCGACATACAACAGGCAACAGGAGGAAAGGCGCTGGTGACAGCCCCAAACATGCAACATTTTGTCGCCAGTTGTACAAACTGTGGACTGTGGCGAGGACTGAGGCCACTGTGGACTTCATAGCCACTGTCTTTACCTACCGTTTTGCCGATTATGATTACGCTGCCGGCCACGGATTGGTTTTCAGTTTGGCAGGAGACTATTGTTAGCCATAGCCTGACAATGTCTTAAGCTTCTCAAGAAAGTTGGCTATAATCGCTTTGTTATGCTGTTTGAAGCATGAAATAATTAGAAAGAGTCAGCCTCCTGTTTGCTTTGCTTACGAAAAATATGAAAATGATTGGACGTACAAATGCGAATGAACTGATTGAACGATCCAATCATAAATTTTAACTGGATTTGAAATCTTGAAATGAAGGCGATAGTTTTACTCATGACAATAACATTATTAAGTTTGGCGCTACAATATTTTTTAGTTTTCCGAGAAGTTGAGAATTCCCAAATTGGCAAATTGTAAACTTATTCAAGGTAAACTGATATATTCCCTAGGAATAGTGTCCTACATCTACAATTTTCTGAGCTGGATGATCCATTAATTCGATGTTTCGAGATCTCTAAGTGTATAGTTAACCCAGGCTGGAATGCAAAGTTAATCCTTCTAATAGTTGGATTCTAATCAATGGAATGGCTTAAGCAAACAATGCCCCATCAAAATTAACTTCTATCAAAGCGTATGCTGACTTCGTTATAAATTTTGTATCTGAGCATTTTGTATCTGAGTTTTGTGTCTCTCATATATCTTAGCCCCTGCGCCGCTCTCACAGAGCACTGTCAATAAGGTCAAGGGGGGAGTTGAATGTAAATGTGAAGTTAAGGCTGGCATTGTTATTGTCTTGCCTCGTATTCCTCGTTGGACCCACTTTGCATATGAGTAGCTGACTAGCCAGATAGCAGGCTCCGGCTCGAGAGGTAGGGACGCGGGAGGCACACAATCAAAAATTATCAGCCTGCCTTGTCATACGACAGTTGCGGCGCCCTGCTCCTGCACCTGCCCCCGCCGTTGCCTGACTGCGGATGAGGAAGTTGTTTGTTTCGTCGTTTGGAGTTTTGGGCTGCATTCATTGCATGTAGGAGCTGCTGCTGCTGCTGCTGCTGTTGCTCTCAACTCAACTATCGTTGGGCAACTATTGGTTGTTTTTTGTTTTTGTTATTTAAATTACGAAATGCTTTGTCAACAATTTGTCCAGTGATTTATTTGCAAGCGACCCAATGCGATGATGGTGGCTTCGGCAACGGCGGCTTCTGTGATACTTGGCAACTGTGGCTAATCTTCAGTTTCAGGTGCAAGTTATCAGCTGACAGGTGCATAAATTGCGTTTCAAAATCGAAAGTTGCGACCCAAGAAAGCCAGCCGCCCAGAATGAAAGTGAAACAGAGCTGAGGCCGAGTCTGAGACTGAGACTGCGGCTGAGACTGCGACTGACGTACATCCATTAAATGTGTGTCAGTCGTCAGAGACTTGCGATATGGACATGGACACAACCAACATACTACAACATAGGCCGCAGCCCCTGTGGAGGTGCATTGACTTTGGCCCGCAGCTGTCCATCACAGAACTTTCGATTTCGATGGCGTTGGCGATTGCGATTGCGTAGTTGGAGCTGAAGCTGGAGCTGGAGCTGGAGCTACCATAGCATCCATAGGCCACCGTCATGTCTCGTCACTTTCCACTGCCGTTTGTTGAACTGGAAGGCACTGGAGAGTCCGCTGCCACAGATCAGATCGCACAAGAAACACAGATTTCTGTGCGCATTTTTTCAGTCGTCTCTGCTGTTTTTGAGGCCTCGGTGAGTGACACACAATTGCGTTTTTTTGCCCCTACATAGTTCCGTATTTGGTCAAAGATAATGATGTGAAATGCATCAACAGCAACAGCAACAGAGACAACAACAACAACAGCATCATTGACAACAACAAGCACAGGCAAGACGACAATGCAATCACATCACCCACTCAAAAATTGTTGAAGAAAAATTGCCAGGCCTCTTAACTCTCAGCTTTTCAGCTCTCAGCTTGAAAATTGAAGCTGGCCAATGTGCATGTAAATGAGTGAAAATGTTTTAACTTAATTTTGTTTATGTGCGTTCACGTGCAACAGCAACAGCAACAGCAACAACAATAACGAAAGGCAAGAGTATGGGGGGATTTGCAAATGCCTGTTGCCATGACATGAGAGAAACTTTGTTAGGAAGAAACCGCCACACTACACTGCAAGGAAATGCGTAGCCGATTGTGGAATATTAAAGTCAATTATAAGAAAAGCATTATATTTAAGTTGATCATCAGAGTTACATGATGTCTTATTGTGAATCGATGTTTGGCAAACATTAAATGATTATTGTAAGAAAAATGTTTACAGAAGAAGTCTTAATTCCGGATTAAAGAACTTTGTGTGCTTCAAAGAAATCTACATTTTATTCTTGAAATGGGAGAACATGCACAATTTTGCAATTGTCTAGGTCCGACCACTGTCTACTACAACTATGATCTGTATAACAACAGCTGTATGTAACAACAGCTGAACGAGAGGAAGAACATAAAGATTCGAATCTATATGAAGAACCTTAAAGCCTTACTAACAATCTTCATGATACGCTTTTGATCCACATGGGTCTATTGATGATGACAAACCGAACCGATATAGCCATGTCTGTCTGTCTGTCTGTCTGTCTATCTATCTATCTGTCTGTCTGTGTGTCTGTTCGTTTGTTTCTATGCGAACTAGTCTCTTAGTTTTGAAGCTATCAAAATACAACTTTTACTATAGACTTTTTTCTGCTGTAAGCTGCTTATATGTCAACATCGGCCAAACCGGATCACTGCCTATGGCTTCCATATAGCCGATAGATTCGGAATGAACTCTAGGTACACCAAAACTGGTTGTTTTTCTTCCGAATTGAACCAAATTTGGTAAGTGACAGAATTAGAAGCCTCCACTGTGGGGATCGAATTTCAACCGGAAAGTTCAACCAAGTTTTTAAGTTAATTATAGTACGAATCTGCAAGGGCATGTAAAATACCGAAGCCTTAGTCTCTGGTTTAGTTTATAAATATTTAGAATATTCTTATTGTTAACGCCTCTTCTCTAACGCCTCTTCTCTAACGCCTCTTTATCAGACCTGCACGGATATGTCGCATTGTATATCGCTCAACTTTTTCTCTCAGAATACATAGACGAAATAATTTGTAAAATATTTTGGATATACATAAACTGATTTCCGTTTATTTGTAATACTTTCTATTTTGAAATTCATGTTGCTTGTCGTAATTTGTCAACATCTGACAAATATAATTGTCAATAATTAATGATGCCTATTTTCTTCATAGGCATTTTCTACCCACACACCGTGCCCATTACATTTATTGCCTGTTTCTCAGCTACATCATTTAGCAACAGTTGCTACTTCATTTCCAACACAAGCAACCAGCCAATTGTGCACAGTGTATCTCTGCGCATGCCTAGGCATTGATGGCCCTGGCCCTGTCACAATTGCCATGACAGAATTCCCATGCCGGGCTTATGCTTAACTTCTCCAAAAAAAATAGTTAAGCACACAAATTGAGAAACAAAAAGCTAAAACTGAATTGCCCCACAAGCATATGTGGCACACACTAGCTTGGCAAATCTCTGAAGGAAGTAAAACCGACGGGAATGGAGGGCTCAAAGGCGAATTTGGAGTCGGGATCGCCGCCTGCTGAAGTCGAATATTTGGGCGGCGACCAACAGCAGACTCCCATCACTCAGAAGCGGCTCAGACCATATCTGAAGAAGTTCAAGGCGCCGGACTCTGATGAGGAGCACATGGGCGATCCGCGTCAGCTGTACAATGTGCACGAATCCTGGCGCACACTGATCTCGCTGCCCTCTTGCCAGAAGGTCATGGTCACGTAAGTGCGGCGTAAATCCAGAGCTCATAGTACAAAAAAATGATATTTATGGCCAACTCCTCACAGCGATTCCGCGCAGAAGGCCCTGAAGATTCAGGTAGGCATTAATGTGACTCAGGAGTTTCCATGGAAGCAGGTGCTATACAAGGATATGCGCGACATACTCTTCGATGAGCTGGAAAACGCTGCCGAGCTGACCAAAATGTTCAAGGGGTTCAATCCCGAGCACTATGTACTTATTGGCTTCTGTCCTCTGCTCACCGAAGCCGAAGATGATCCGCCAGAGGGTGATCCGTTCATATTCTTTGTCAGCGGCAAGGATGCCAAGCTGGCTATGGGTATCATACAGAACATGGAGGCCTTTGAGCGCTGGCGCATGCATCGACGTCTGCGCAAAAAGCCACGGCGCTGGGTCAGCCAGGGCACCGAAGATGAAATGCAGGTGCTCGTTGAGCACTTCCGAGACGAGCCGATCGACGTGGAGATCCAGAGCGTCTACCCAATTATAGAGCCCCGGCATATAGCCTTCGACTATCGCATGGCACGCGATGTGCGGGATGGCGTGATCGAGCTGCTGCCCAGCGAGAATGTCAAGTACGAGAATATCACCAGGCGTCGCATCACAGTGGCTGTGCAGTCGGCGCCGCCTCTCGTGGACCGCGAGCAACAGACCAATCCGACTTTCCCATCGAATGCCTGGTCGCAGTATCTCTACGAGATTGATGATGACGGTGGGAATCCAAGAGGTTTATTCAGTTAAAGCCTTTTTTAACCGATTCTGTTTAGATCTCGAACTGGATGAAACGGACAAGGAGGAAGAGGAGGGCGTACAGACACACCAAAGCAAAAACCCCACACCCGAGCCCGTCGAAGTGGTAGAGAAGCCACCACCTGAAATGTCCGACCAAATCAATTTGTTGCTAAACACTCTGGAGTTCAATCAGATTGATAGTTATCGGTGGGTTACATAATTTCTTGCCCAACTAAGTCTGCTATTGATAATCCACTCTCCAACTCCCACCTCCAACAGCAATGACTACCACTTGATATCGAACAAGCACGTGGTCCACTACACCAATCCCTCTCTGCAGGAGTTCATTTGCTTCGCCAACATCGCGAAGAGCGACAAACGGTTTGTGTCTGGCCATGATTGGTATCCCAAGTTGTCTGGCCTGTTGGCCGTTGCATATGCCTTCAGCACACCGGCCACCACCCAAAAAGGTCCGGATCGAACGGATTGGGTGCAGCGGGCAGTGTTAGAACCCAATCCGGTGCTCCTGTGGAGCTTCTCGGACAATCTTAAGTACCAGCTGGAGTTCGAGGCGCCCTTTGAGGTGACCGCTCTGTCGTTTTGTCCTTTCAATGGCGACTACCTGGTGGGTGGCAGCAAGAATGGCGTGATAGTGGTTTGGGATCTGCAGGGACGGTGCGAGCGCCTGGACGAAGAGGAGTATTTGACGGCAGCGCAGGCCAAATACCGCACACTCATCGGCGAGTACCTGAATTGGACCCTGGAACTGAATGAAGAAACGGTGATACCGCCGGCAACATTCTCACTGTTGGAGCACTCGCCACGTGGAGCCATCACTGGCATCTACTGGTTGAGCAAGCACTTCTATGTGAACAACTATGGCAAGGTCTACGTCGATCCCGACAAAAACAAACAGCACAAGTTCTTCATCACCTGCGCCTTTGACGGTACCATCAGTTTCTGGGACCTCAGCGAAGGCGGTGGCTCCCGCGAGAGGAACAGAACGCGAGACCTGCCCAAAGAGCTGACCCAAAGCGAGTCGATCCTGAAATCCAAGGTTCTGAAGCCCACCTACAGTCTGAGCTTCAACGAACCAGTGACCAGCATCATAGCGGACACCTCGGTGTTTTCCGTAGTCACACCGCCCCCCAGTGCCATCTACGCCAATCCGGCCAACTATCCCATCCAGCTGCAGGCCAAGGATCCACCCGATCTGCGCCAAAGCATGATAATCTCCACCTTCTATGGTCACATACATCGCATTGACTGGGTGGGCATGTACACCGATGCGGATGCCAAGGAGGCGGTCAACAGCTCCGTTGAGTTTGCGATGGTGCACGATGGACCCATAGTGAGCATGCGCAAGAATCCCTTCTATCCGGAAATCTTCGTCTCCATTGGTCGCTTTATATTAGCGCTTTGGAAGGAGGACTACCATCACTCGCCCGTGTTCTGGCGCAAGCGCCCCTGTGAGCTGACCGCCGTGTCCTGGAGTGAGACGAGACCGGCCGTCTTTTATTTGACGCGCAGCGATGGCATACTGGAAGCCTGGGACATATTGGGTAAGTCCAGCCTTAGTCAAGCGACTTCGAAGTGAAGCAAATCTCCATTCAACAGCTCGCGATGATGAGCCCAGTCTGAGTGAGATTCTGGGAGGCGGTATTATCACAGCCGTCACAGAGCATCGGCCTTCGTTGCCCTACAAAATTCTGGGCATAGGCGATTACAACAGCAGCATCCGCATGGTCAAGTTGCCGCACAGCTTTGATGTGCCGCTGGACAATGAGCTTCAGGTGAGTGTGACTGGGTTTAGTGTGAATTAGCTCCTCCTACGACGTGGCGAATGTCCTTTGCTAGAAACTAATGGACTATGTGCTGAAGGAGGTGAGTCGCAAGATGAACATCCAAGCGTGGGAGGAAAACTATTATGAACAAAACAAGGACATCATTGAGGCAAAGCGTGAGGCCGAGCTTGAGACGCGCAAAGAATTTGAACGCATCGAGCGCGAGGAACAGCAGAACGCACGCCAGCGGCAGGCCCAGGAGGAAGAGGAAAAGGCGTAAGATGGACTTTGAGATTTTCCAGTGAATCATAAACCCATTTCTCAATCCAAACAGAGCCAGCGGGAAGCCGCTTACTGGGATGCCCTATAACGAGCGCATGGCTCATCTCTGGGATGAGCTGAATCTCAATCGCATGATGACCATTCTGATGTCCCGCAAGCAAATGGATCCCGAGAAGCTCGCTCGCGAAACGGCTCTGGAGAAGGAGCGCCTGAGCTATGAGGCTGCCAAAAAGGATTCGCATGCCAAGCTGCTGCTCACCGTAGACGACGAAGTGGCCAACATACGCTCACGTATACTGCCCGCCGAGGTGCCCGATATGCAGCGCAGCGAAATGATCCAGGAGCGCGTCAAGAACATAATGGCAACGGCCGAAACCTACGAGGAGGTGGAAAAGGATGCCAACGAAGTGCTCGGCATGTTCGAAGAGTTCGATCGCATCGACTACATAGAGTTTCTCGAGCGTGGCCGACGACGTCGCCAGCTACTGGATCAATCGCTGGGCGGCAATACGGATCGCATGCGCTGGTATGAGGAGAAGGTCAAGGACATGACCATCTACGAATGCGACTTTGGCTACGACTTCCTTTATAGCACGAAACCCGAACGCCCCAGCGCTCTGTCTCCCCCTTCAGCCCAAGAGAGTCGACCATCAGACCAGATTGATATTGTTCCCGTTGACTTGAATGAAGAGGCGGCTGAATAATATCGAACGAATATGCTATATAGATGTTATTGTGTATTAAAGCCATTAAAACTATTTAAGTTAATGCTTCACTAACTTTCGAAATTGCCAAAATATATAATCAGAGCTTAATTGGGTGCTCGGTGAACCTGAAAGTTTCATGGCAACTGAAAGCGGGTTCAAGTTGATGACATTTCTAAGCATGGACAAATTAAGTCATCTTCTACACACGAAACAAAATGTACTGTGTTAGACATCTTTGGTTCGCCCAGGTCATGTGTAGGATCCTTTTATGGTGCCGCGACTTGATCTTGTGCTGCACGAAGAAAAATTAATTAGCTAAAAATTAATCCGCATGACTTGACCCTTGATGAACAGCAGCTGTCAGGCCAAATAGTCTTCAGAAGCGTTATATGAAATTCTTCCTTCCTGTACATGATTATAGCTTACATATTTTCACTTAATCTAATACGGGGTAAGTTCTTGTCTGGCATATTGGTAATACCAAGCATTTTGATACTCTTGAATGACAAATTTGTAAGCATTTTGGCAAGTGTAGCTGGGCCTAAGGCTTGCCATGGGTTTAATGAACTTGAACTGCTGCCCCTCTCACTGCCAATTCCGAGTTGCTTTCCCACGACACACCGGCTCAGGCCCAGGCCCAGGCACAGTCATAAGGCACATATTGCGCTGGTCACTTCGACTCCAAATGGACCTCCAGTTTGGTAAATGCAAGCGGACAACTATAGCGGCAGTCCATCATTTTCGCAAGCACATAATGATATACATTTCGGAAGCAATGCATCTGAACTTTACCATAATTTTGAGACCATTATTATTGGCCATTGGCCGGCTTGAGCTTGATGTGGAGCTGCTGCACCGAGCTGCAGTTGTGTTTGTGCTTATACTGCTGCTTGTGCCTGCCCCGGGCTTCACTTTGTTGCATCATCATCATCATCCACATTGGCACCGGCCTCAGCAGCACCAATCGACCACCTGTTGTCCTTAAAGCACTGCAAATGAAAAGCGATAAGTATTAAGTGATTTCTGGACAGGCTCTGGCTTCGCTGCAACGCCGATGCTCGTAGTTTTTGTGGGGCTCGTTTTCTTTATGTTTATTAATAAAAATATCTGCACAACCATTGCGTGCGCTTGCCACAATGTGGCAAGTGCATTTACATAACAATTGGCCTTTGAATTCAAATTCGACGCAATCTCAGGCGGCGTCTTCCTCTCCATCTCCACTGCATTAATATCTTCTGTTTGCCGGCCATTTAAAATAATTTACGATCTTATGCAAATAGCTGGATCTGAACGGAGCCGTCTACGTCACCATGGTGACTTGGCATTAATGTTCGTCCACTTCGAAATGGCCAAAACTACCATAGCCGCACTTAAAAGCACACAAATTATTCACACTCATTGCGTGTCATGTCGAAGGAATGCCAAAGCAAGCCGAATCCATAATGGGTTAGCGGTAAACATTACCTTCTTCAAATATACGGGGATTAGCTCTAAGGTTTTTGATATTTTAGTCCGTCTATGGAATCTTCTAATTTGCTATCGTTAGTGTGATTGTAAGAGTACGCTCGAAGATATTAGTAGCGTCTTCATGTTTGACTTTTGAAATAAATCTGTTGAGAAACTACTTCGAAGTATCAGGCGGTGTAAATGTTTTCTATCCAACAGAAACGAATTCCTAAATGTGTGCGTTTTTTCAGCTCTAACGTCTGATGACCAAATTTGATACAGATCTAGGTGTACTAGGTGCAATACATCCATACATACATTCGCGAAGCCGAAGCTAGCTTTGATTGATTACAATTTGTACTTACAGTTGATTCGGTTGATGGTAACGTTCTCCTCAGAAAGAAACAAGGACCAAGATTTCCCCTTACCTATGAAACACAACAAACAGCGAACTTTTGCAAATGTCACGACGCCTCGTGAATTCATTTTCGCATTGCTCATTGCCATTACACTTGAGGCAAAAGTGAGCCTCACCCTGATAGCCAGATCTGACCGATTCATCCAACTTTGAAAATACTATGTCTAAAAACAATACCCTCTATTTGAAGTTTACCACCAAAACATGATAATCAATAGCCAGAATATGTTTATTTTCAATTTATAACGTTGCTTTACCATATCACCCTTCTCTCACCAAAATACCTACAATTTGAAAAGATAAATTGTAAACAACAAAAATATAAACGAGTTAAGCTACTTCTTTGATTTGTTCTTTAGATTTAGCTTGGCATCCGCAGCCTAATCGCTGTTGATACTCTCCAGGCGAGCCAGCAGATTCTTGCAGGACTCGCGTTCATCCTGCTCGCAAGCAGTGGTCGAGTTAGCCATTTCGCGCACCAACATGAGAATGCCCGTCATGAGACTACCAAATTCTTCATCATATTCGGTCACACTGCGCTCGAATGCATCGACTTCATCGGGCGGGGAATCCATGTGGCTGCAGAAGTTGAGACAGACATGGCCCAGCGTGAAAATGGACGGCAGATAGGCCTCCGCAGCGGATTCTGAGAGCAGGCAGAGCTTCAGACACTGCTGCCGTGCCAGCTGGAACTCTGCCATCAGCTCATCAATATTTTGGGCCTTCTCGGCGCCCAATAGGAGAGCCTGCCAACACGGATGTGCTACGTCCTGGGTCATATGCTGCTCCAAATGTACCAGGGTAGACAGCATGCGCTGTTGCAGTGCGCAAGAACCGCTGGGCGGCTTGATGCTTGGGCCGAGAGTGGATAGTTTATGCTGCACATAGCGCAGAAAGAAGATGACTCGCTGCAGCAACTGCATCTGCTCTATGGCCTCCGGATGTAGAAGTAGACTGAGGGGCCACTTGGTATCATAGCGAAGAGTGAAGGTCTCGTAGCCAAAGAGATCGAGCTTATCTGACTTTTCATCAGAATCCATGTCTTGGGACTTTTTATCTGATTCCTTGGTCTTGGCTCTAACCAGCTGGGTGACCACATCGCAGTCTATCAGCTGGCAGTGGATCAGCTCCTTATAGGGATCCTGGTAAGGTTGCATGGCCTCTACCAGCAGCCCCTGCAGCTGCTCTGGTATAAGTTTGTCAACATTGCGCTCTAGCAGGGCCTCGCCGTTCATCAGCAAGGACTCGACGAAGCCTTTCTGCTGCAGTAAAAAGTAAGCTTGCAGATTTCGCAGATGCATCGGAAAATGCATTTCCTTCATCAGAACCTCCAGCAATTTCTGAGCGGGCAGCTCATAGCTCTTGCGGATGACATCCACATAGCCCTTATCGTCGGGAGTGTACTCAAGCGTTTCGTGCAGCAGCAGCAAGTGGACATTGCTCTGGCGCAGGATGTTTAGATACTTGCCAGCGAGCAGGATCTGCTGGGCGTGAGACACCAGGAAGCTAGGCATACGCTCAGTATACAGACGGTAGCGTTGCTCCCAGTAGGAGTAGCAGCACTGTTCCGGCGCCAAAAGGGTGCTGCTCATGGCATGCGAGGTCTCCAAATCTTCGACAAAGAACTCATTCTGCGGATCGTATATGATGCCCTTCTGGATCCACAGCTGCACTGTCTTCATGTAGCGTTTCGACACATCCAATAGTACCTGCCGCAGGCACTTCTTCAGCTTAGGGTCCGAGGACTTCTGCTCCTGATGTTCCTGGTACATTTCGTCCAGCAGCGTCAGTAGCTGGGCGCTGTTTACTTGGGTCTGGCGTCCGTAATTCGCCATACGGCCAAAGGCATTCATGGTGGCCAGCCAGGGACGCAGTTTCTGCACAAGCTGTTGTAAGTTCAGCTTCTTCTCATGAAGGTCCGTCTCCAGTTTGGACTGCAGATCGTAGTACTTCTCCAGATTGTCACTCAATGCGGTGGCCAGGGCCAAGAACGTTCTGCCGCAATGATTCATCATGTTGGTCTCCTCAATAAAGCTCTGTACAGCGATGTAGTGTCCAATCAGTGGGAGCAGCTCATTGGCTAGCGCTCGGAAGGCACCGCTGAAACTCTCGTTAATCGTGAATCGCACCTTCTCAACGTCCTGGACGCTCAGATCGGTCAACTCATCGAATTCAATGTCGGCCCTTATGTACATTGAGGGAACGCCCGAAAAGGCGTATATCAGATCACGTACCAGCACCTGTTCTTGCTTCGATAGCGACACCTTGGACATATCCTCAACAGGCATGAAGTAGCCACCCACACTGGCAAAGGTCCAAGATTCCTGCTTGGGTGCATCACCGTCACCATCATTGGCGGTGGCGGTGGCTGTCGACTTTTGGCTCTTCGTGGCGCTATTCTTGATGGATGGCTCACGCTTTTTGGACCGTTTCGAGTCCATTTCCGAATTGAGGTTAAGCTTATCCGAAAAGCTGTTGGATAATTTTGAGTTCATATTGCGGCGATGGATATTCAGTTGGTTAGAAAATCGCGTTGAAAAGTAAGTATTAAAATATGTAGCAGCAGCTCTATAAAACTCTTATGGTTATCTGGTCGATGCTTCGAATACAAAGTTGAACAGAATAAGATTCCAGATGTACAGTGGAGTCAAGGCAACTCTGATTTGAATAAACTCTGAAAAAATTTGGGAGCTTCTAGCCTGGGCTTCGCGCGTAACAAGCCCCGTGGCTTAGTATCGTGGGGTCACATGAACGTGCAGCGCATTCAACGTCAACGTCCCGATACATTTACAAATTTTACCTCATATTTTTAGTAAAGGATCAAGGTCTTGCTTCGAAGTTATAACTGAAAGAACGCAAGTTTAAACCTGCCTCTTTTGGTGTAGGAAACGTTGATTCGCTATTTTGTTTCGGGGTCATATAAAGAGATCCATGATTCGTCACCTGTATGAAGTCACTATGGCTGTAGTTCATAAACATTTCTTTGCATCAATTGAAACGATCTTGTTATTGGGAACTTTTTAAATATTTTGGACAATGACGAATAGTTTTAGGGGGGCCAAAATATTTAACAAAGACTGCAAATATAGATTGGCAGAACTATCTATCGCTTCAAATTAGTACGGGACACCTTCAATCTCACTCAGTTGCTTCGTACCAGGCTATGTGTGGTGTCTCATTTGTGGAGCTGTCGCAGCTGCAGCAATGCAAGAATCCATTTTCATTCAGCAAACATCAGCTGAGGCCCAACTAGCACTGACAGAAACGGCTGAAACAACTGAATCTGACTCGTACCCAGTGGCGACATTGACGACACACGGCCTAGAGGCACTTGGGTACATCGCAGCTGCCACCCAAGAGTTCAGATTCGTGATCATATATGTATGGGCTTTTCTGTACAATGTAAATCATAGGCGAACTAATGAACGTGTTGAGAATTTTCCATAATTTTCTAAGCAATGGGAAAATCTCATTGTAAGCAGACCTGTACTTTCTTTACACTCAAATATAATGCACGACCAACTCTCGTAGAGATAATCATGAGAACACTTTATTTATGGGATTGGGCCGTGAGTCGGGCGACTTGGGGTTAGGGGTGGCAGTGGAGCTGGGCTGGGACTCGGCTTTTGTAGCGTGAGTTGCACTTGTTGTCTTATCGCTCGTGTTTCGTGTTTCGCTGTTCTCATTCTAAACATGGCTCGTAAAAATTTCGTAAACAATGCAAATGCAACGTTAGCGTCGGCGGCAGCATCGACGTCGACAGCAACATTAGCATAAATAAATAAATAACCGTAATAACAACGGCAACAACAAATTGCATTGGCAACGTGAGTACATAAATAACAACAAGAAGGAACAGCTAGACTCTGTTTGCCGAAGCATATATACCATTCGTAATGTAATTATATACTCTGCTTGACACCAGTTATATGATGTAGTTTCCCGTAATAAGATTTCATTCTGGAACATTTGTATATTGTATGATATTAATGTCCGATCCGGTTCAAATTTTGGTGAACGGTCCAAAGCGAATCAAGACCGATTGGTAACAATATCAGCTGCAGACGCAAAAGGTCATGGCTATCACTTCGCCCTTCTGATCCAAAATATACATACTTTATTTATATAGTTGGACCTGTTTCTTCATGACTAAATGAATATGCCCTCTTTTTGTATGGTATAACAATGACAACGGCAGCTACTTTAGAGCTTTTTCGGGTGGCGTTTCTTCTACTCATTTTACTTCCACTCTTCCACTGCTTCTATCGACATGCACTTGTGCTCAGCGCGTGCTTTTGCCTAGACAGTTATTGCCTACTGCCATTGCTGTACTCTCCCTTTCTCTTTCTCCCTTTGTATCTAAGACACACACACATATTACATGCTTTAAAAAGCCCATATACAGTGGTGTGTATGGTTTAAAAAAAGTAATTATGCAGAACAATGCTGAGAGAATTTTAATTTGTGTTACACTATAAATACTATAAAATACTAAACTATAAATAAATATAATATAAATACTATAAAAAAATGAAAATAATATAATAATATACGATATAATGAATCAATAATAATGTCTTGGAAGCCTTCTCGCAGTGCAACTTAATAATATAATATCATATTTGTTTTGTCACGCTCTGTTCTGCCCCCGCAAATCAGTAAATGTAAATACACAGGACATATCATTTATTGAGCATTCATCGAAGTAGAGTTATGTTTCTGTCTATATCTTTGCATACTTTCATAACAGCTCGAATAATAATTGCAGGTGAAATTGAGAAAAAATTTATGGAAATATAAAATAAATTCTGCGTATGGATATCGTATGGTAGGAATATATAGTTCATTCTTACTTTTACAGACAGATGAACATAGCTATTGATCCCAATCAGGAATATATATATGGTACTTGGGGTCGACAAGGCTTTCTTTGCCGGTTGCATATATCTAAATATATCCTTCACTCTGCGAGTATTGGTACAATCTAGTAAATTAATTAATTACCAGAGAAAGAAGAACAATGTCTATAGTTAATCTAACTTTTATTAGTCTATAGTTAATCATACTTTTCGTTTTCAATAAACGTCATGTTGAGCCCACTGTGCGTGCAGAGCAAGTTCTACCCTATTATAATATCAACACCTTCATCTACACCCCGTCGATAATCAAAATGAGTGCAAAGCTTAGCGCAGTGTGAGTTTCTCAGCGGCTTCCAAGGCGCGACCTAGAGAGCCAGAGCTAGACTTGGGGAACAGAGGGCCGAGAGCCGTCTTTGAAGTGGCGATTGTGCTTTGACTGCAAAAAAGTTCCGTTTCTTTTTTAGTTTGGGCTTTCGGCTTTTATGTTGATTGCATTATTTATGTGTTTAGTTTTTAGTAAGCCACACGCAGGCCACACAAATTATAAACAAAACGCGCACGACAGACAGCAATGCAATAGCAACAGTAAAGCAACAATAACAACGGACATTGGTGATGGTGACAATCGGCGCAATAGCAACAGCAACACTCACTCTCAGCGTCGCACTTCCAGTGCTAGGGCCCAGCCCCCTCTGTCCTCATTCCACGCCTGGGTTTCAGTTTCAGTTTTTGAAACTGTCTCTGTTTGTATGTTGCGCTCTCGTTGTCGTTGTCGTTGTTGTCGTTGTCGTTGTCGCCATCGCAGTAGCGACAAACGGTGCCGGTGCCGTCGTAGCCGTATTCTCAGTCAAACAACAAACGCAACTGAAGTAACAACAAGTTCGTCGCGCACCTTCCAAGCAAACCCATAAAACCCCCAACTAATAGAAACGAAAACCCACCCAAACTGTTCCAAGGAAAGTGAAATTCTGATTGGGAAATTGTGCAGAAACCGCCCGGAATCAAGTGCAAACCTCTGAAAGTGATATGCAAGTGTTGTTGTGCTCGTTATGTTAGGCCTGCCCACGCGTCCGCAGGTTGAAGTCTGGCTACTTCGCTTCCTTCAGCTGATCCTGCACATTTGGCAACAGATTGGCAGCATGACCATGTCATTTGCACGCAGTCGCCAGGAGACACTCAAGTGGATTAGAAAGCGTCTGCCTTCGCGCTATCGTCGTCGCCAACAGACGCGGGTGAGTCTTGCCAACCAAACCACAAGCAATGTGGGTCAACCCCTATTTACATACACTGAGAGAAATTAGTCAAGCGTAAATAATGTTTCATAAGATGCCGATTTTTAAAGGTCTTAAGGTCTATAAGGTTTTCGTTACAAAGTAAGCTCTGAGATCTTCTAGAGATCTTTAAAAACTTATCGACATTTATGGAGTTCATAAAAACTTGAAGAATCTCATGACAGTGGATGACTCGATTAGGATTATTCATTCATATAAATATATAAACATTTCAAATATAGCTGCTTTTTATACTCTTCAAAGTATCTCAAACTTTTCTAATCTTAAGAAATATAAACTCATAAATTGGTTTACAAATTGGTTAATCTGAAAAAATCGAAAAACAAAAACATGAAAAATATAAAGCTATAAAATATTCCTGGGGCATTTTTACGGGTTTTGAAAACGTCATACTATTATTATAATAAATTATTTGTAAAATTTAGTATAATTTTGTTTCAACACAATAAAATGAGTTTTGACCCTCTTTTTTCCTAAGTGTAGCTTTGCATTGTCTTTGCGTATCCCTTGAGTTATCTTTGCATCAGTAAAATATTTAACTGGAATTCAATTAAAAGTCATTCAGTCTAAGCTTTGCCAATTCAATTAAAGTCCACTTTTGTGCAAAATTTGCAGCTAATTTTATATTTCCTATGAATTGAGGGCGCCGCAGCAGTAGCCAAAATAAAGGGTTAAAAGTTAAAAACTTTTGCATTAGCGTGACTAAGTTCAATTTCTCCAAAAGGCAACAACACACAGACACAGACACAGGCCCAGACATCAAAAGTTAATCCACGCACCCCCAATGGCCCCCTCAAACGTTGCTAACCATGACGTGGATGTGAATATGGATGTGGACTGTCTGCTGTCCGGCTTTTGTTCCGTTTCCGTTTTGCTAAATACTTCATAACCACACCAAGACCAAGCAGCAGGAAGGTGTGTCCACCGGCCCCAGTTTGGGTGTGTTTTTGTTGCCTCTTGAAGGCGCCCCTCTGATGTCTAACTGCCATAGTTTGCCTTGAGCGATTATGGCTGTCAGTTTCTCCTGCTCCCAGCGCCAGCTCCAGCTCTTATCAATTCCAGCTACATGCCAAAATGTGAAACTAATGTCAGCCCTAGACTACAACTATTTCGCTTGAACGCCTTGTTGAAATCAAATTTATGCCATTTTATGAAAGTTAATTTTTGTATTTGCTGGCAATTATTTTGGCGATTTCAAAATATACAACTTTTGGGCGTATTGCGGTTGTAAGTGTAACTATCCGGATTTCAGGCACAACACGTAGCTTGTAGTTTGTAGTTGTTGTTGTGGGTGAATAGTTTTCGATAACGTCTCTGGCATATCCAATGAGTTTTCTATTTGTGGACAGAGATGAGAGGCATATGTTATGGGAATTGAGTAACGTTTTTGATATCACAGTTTAGATTTGGCATATTTGGCAGCTGTGGAAAGCTAAAGCCAAATGGGAGTCACAGTGTAAAGATTATAAAGGTGTAAATAATTCTAATTAAATCTAGATCATTGATTTGTATAAGTTTAGTTTGCTTAGCTAGCAAGTTTCACAAAAGAATTATCTGACTTAGAACTAAAACGATGAATCTTAGAACAAAAGTCTCACTATGACTGCCATAGTATTTCCATTCAGCAATTAGATCACGACCTATTAAGTGCATTGAATCACAGTTGAAACAATTAGCAACTCAAAACACGCACTGCATTAATCACAAGTTCACCATCATTATCTTAGTAATTGTCACCTTCAGTTCCTCCCCGCGTTGAATCATGCACGTTTGGAATTAAGACTGTCACGATTTACCTGGCAACATCTTGATTGCATTTTCATAACATGTTATTTTCAAATAAGAAAAGAACTTTTACCTCTTGTTCTCAGTGGCTGCATTCAATGGATCCAAGTAGACTTGAAATTTGTATGACATATGTGGACAGATATGTTCAGGAATCGAAAACGATCTCTGTCCAGAATTCCTAGAGATAATATGTGTTTATTTTAACATCATTATTCTTAAAATCACCAATACTGAATCGCTGAGATGTAACAAGTGTTCTGAGCCATTCAGCTGTGCTGAATGCGTCCAAGTAAATGTAGTTTATTTTACGAATAATTTTTCCTTAATTAATTGAGTCATCTTAGTCAAGTTGTCTCTCAGTTAGATCAGTCTCTAAGTCCTTATCCTCGACCATATCCAATCATATTTCATATGCCTGCCACACTCACACTTAGTGCCGTCCTCAAATCCCCACTTTGTTTATCCCCAAAGCACAAATGTTTACTTCTTACCAGTCATAGACCGAGACGGTGTAGCTAGGCTCCCTTCGTAAACACACAAAATGGCATGTTTCGTTTATCAAAATCGAACTCTGTTCAGATCCACATACATATGTATAGTACCATATGCTCGTTAGCGTTTCATTGGAGTTTCAGGGAGTCGTAAACAAAAGCCTGTCAAAAGTAACGATAAACTAAACATTTGACGAGTTCGATCAGAAACAACATAGCAAAAAAAAATCACATAATATAAAATATGAAAAGTAAGCAAGTTCAAGGCAAAAACGGCAGAGGCAGAGACGAAGGCGAAGGCGAAGGCAGATACTAGTAGATGATGTGCATTGTCGTATATCTCTTACTATGAGCTCACTTGCAATTATGGCACAACACAATGTCGGATATCAAACAATAGCTATTTGAATGAAAATGTATATAAAACAGACACCCTCACTCCTCTTCCGCCAACCAGATGTCAGCGTCACGCAAAACTGTGACTGTGACTTTGACTAACAACTACGACCATAGCTCTAAAGACTTTCCGCTAAATGTGGGTGTGTTGTGTGTGTTTTTGGTGTTCGTTGTTCATTGGACGGACAAGGGTATTATAAGCTGGTCGTGAAATGTATCAAAACATAGGAAGTATACAAAATTGTATACGAACTGTGACTATATTTATTTATCTATAAAAATTATTAACTTTTTAACAAAACTCTCTTAAATGAGGGCGTAGGGTGCTTAGGGCGATCCTTGATTAGCCTTGATCTGTTTAATCGAATGTATACACAGACACTTAAATTTTGATTTGGAATCCTTGCAGTTCTTTAAAGTTGATAGATGAATTTGGAAAAGTCATGTCCCAGATCGGTTTTAATAAGATTAAAAGTGTTCTGAAAGTAAAGTCGTGGGAGAGGCGGCATCAAAATAGTGTGCTGTCAGTGGATTATTCCTGAGTAATCCACGATTGTCTTTGAACATTTGCTTCGATAAGAACTACCATATGATTGCGAGGTAAAGGCTTTCGATGCCACAAGATTCTGATGAAGTGAAGATTCTGTTGCAGTCTTTAAAAAGTTCGTATAGGGGTATCACCTTCTGAGTGGCAAATAAGAGTATACAAGCTTCGTTTTGTTTATAATTTGTATAATTTGCCATTTCCATAAGTAATTCCTTGTTAAGTCCATCTGGCTGGCTGTCTGGTTGGGCATTCAATCAAGCGCGCTAACGTCAGTCACAGCCGAAGCCAAAACTCAAAAGCCTCAAAGATTCATTCGTTCGGCGGATACATTTTCATTGAAAATGTTCGCACGCATGGAAAATCATTCAAGCCTGCAAATGTGTCTGTGCTATGACTATCTAGCTGTATTTGTGCATGTGTGTGCTTTTGTGTTAGTGTGTTTGCGTTTGAATGTTTACACCCTCGATTCGTTTGAGGGGGGCTTTTCCATGTGGCGTCCAGCTCAGTTTAATTTAGTTGCTGCAAAGCGAGCGAACGCCGCAAACGCTTTGAACTTGTTAAAACGAACGGACTCTACGCGGATACCAGTGTGCTTACTATCTGGCCCAGACCAGACTCATTGCATCCGCATCCCGCACACTGAACGTCGCTTCGCGTTTACCTATTGATCTCGTCGTTGCGATTTCGCGTACCGCCCCGCCAGAAAATTTGTGCGCGTTTTGATTTTTTGGCGCGTTTTTCATTTGTGGCTGAAGAAAACCTTTCTGACTCCCTGCCTGACTCGCTGGACTCTGACTCTCTGCTGCCTTTAGGCTACAGAAGAAACTAAAAATCAAAATACACAACAACAACAAAAAAGCAAGAAACAAAAACTATGTATTGATAAATTGCCAGCCGACGATTTCCGTCGTGACCCGCGCGTTATGCAAAAATCCTCCAAATGTAAATAAATATTAAAATAATAAAAAAATCAGTAGAGCGCGGTGTGTGTGTTTGTGGTGCGGGAGGTTCAGGGGAAACTGCCACACTGCCTTCCTTTTGTGTGTGTCTGAACGTGGACAGGCTCTGTGTGAGACCAGACCCTACCTCTCAGGCTCGACTCGTCTCCAATGTAAGCCTCTCAGCCTTGCCTTAGTTTCGCTCCGTTTTCGTATTGTTTTGTTTGTTTTGTTTGTGAAAAATGAAGTGAATCTGTCTTTTGTAAAGTGAATCGCCAGAGCCATAATAATAATAACAATACATAATAATAATAATAATCATGTAAACCGACAAATTTTGGAGTGCCCGGACGAAGTGATGTTGTATGTGTA
Organism: Hirtodrosophila duncani; assembly: GCA_037043425.1. Taxonomy (NCBI): domain Eukaryota; kingdom Metazoa; phylum Arthropoda; class Insecta; order Diptera; family Drosophilidae; genus Hirtodrosophila; species Hirtodrosophila duncani. Next base: position 1,848,278 of record JBAMBM010000793.1, on the reverse strand, counting down.
GTGTAGTGTAGTGTAGTGTTTGTCGTTTGTATTATATACACAATTTTCTTTCAAAATTTATGAAAACAATAAACGCAACACGAGCAGAAAGCTACGCATTCAACTGAGGCTCAGTTCAACTTTAGTGGAGTTTCCTCCCCAAGTCGGAGACTCTGAGAGCTGATTTCCTGGCAGGCACGCATATAATTTGCATGTGGATATCAGCATCGATCTTTATGAGTTTGGCAGTCCACGTCGAGGTAGACGACATGGCTTATGTAATCTGGAAAATATTCATGAAGCAATATGCTCGCCTCCGCTACGATACGCAGCCTTTGCCTTTGAGGCCGACATTGATCTGGCATTCATATGCGGCCATTGGGACGGAAACGGAGACGGAGACACAGAGTGAGACAGAGACTGAGCGGGTACGTTATATTGTTGCTCTTTCTCTTTTGTTTACTCTGCTTTTGCCTCCTCCAATGCAAGCCCGGGGTCACCTGGTGCTCATGGTTAGCTGTTTTGGGGTGCGGTCTTGCCCTTTTATTGATTTAAATTGAGTCATTTTTCAGAGCACTTACTTAAATTTGGACCCGAATGTGAACGTAATTGTAGATTAATGTTCCCGAAATTAAGTGAACCGCTTAAGCTGAATCACAGATATATTGTTTAGCCCCCAGAAGGAGTGCATATCGTATGAGTTTGTAGGGCGTGAAAGTGCATTTGTTATTGGAATTGCTGAGCTTGGGTTTCCTTTGGGGAAAGCAGCGTGATAAATGTTTATTGAGTGAAATTATTTTGGCACTTTTGCAATTGCCTTTCCCCATACAAAATGGACAAATTCTTTGACCAACTGGAAGCATGTGATACATGTAATTGCCCAGCATGAGTCGGTCATCATATATACATTGATATGCCTATATAACGATCGGATTTCAGAAAACTAAAAACTATGCGAAGAGTATTGATATTATGTTTCCAACCGAGATCTTATGGTATTCCTTACCAAAAACATACCATAACAAAAGGGGCAGTTAGTATCCCTCTACATATCGACCACAAATTGCTTTAGCTCGGACTGATAAGCTTCACAAGATGCAGCTTACAGGTACCTAGCGAAGATCCTAGATATGTTCATGCTCGATATAATGTAGCTGAATAAACTTGAAGTTTATATGTATAAATATATTTATAAGTTTCTTAAGGCTTGTAGAATTTCAAGTTACAGCGAAAGCTGAAAGCCTTGATTACTTATTACATGATCTGGAATCTTACATCAAGTGTTTTGAACAAGTGTTTTCTATAATTTGCACCACCTCAGCTGTTTTTCGAGCTATTATAGCCAAGGCAAGCAATTATTGGGATGGTACACAAACAGTTGCCACTTTAAAGACAATTTCTTTAACAACTAATTGTGAGTAACATGTGAGTGATCACTATGACTAAGGGGAAGATAGAAACCATCTCTAATTGATCTAACAACTTAGCAACCATTCCTATATTGATCTACCAATAGATAATATCCATCATGGGACAATCATTCCATAGATTCTATGGAAGAAGTATTTTGGAAGACAACTTGTTGATTATCTAAGATCAGAGTTGCATCTTGCTGGTTTAATCGTGGGAGGTAGACTGAGTTAAGGTTTTCTGACTTGTAACTCAGCATCATAACAAAGGTCCAATGGATGATATTTTCACCTTGTTGAACTGTTGTTGAGATCGTTTAGAGCCAGATTGTCAGGATGGCAATCTCGAAAATGTAGGATTGTGGTATTGCTGCGTTTGGTATAAATGAGCATCCTGTTGCTGTAGCTTGCGTTTCCCAGCAGCTGAAATCCATATGTCCACATCAACTTTACTATTATCCTTGTAGATAAGCAGCTTACTGAGTAACTTGGGGATAGAGTTCACAACAATCAACTAAACATATATTTTGAATCTAGCTTCAGAAAGCTTTATCTTCTACAGAATGTGGAAGCATCAGGAACTATATTAGAATTAGGCCCAAATATTTCACAGATTCTTAAAAGGGAATTAAGGTGTTGTCCAGAAACAGTGCCTTATCTCATTTGAATGTGTTGTCGAAGGCTTATTGAGGATTTTCCCATAAACTGTTCTCTTTTCTCTCTCGACTAAGTGACCCTACAGCTGCAAGGACTGTCTAGCAGTATATTCACACAGAGACTCAGTTTCCTCAAATTCCAATAGTCATGCTTCCCCCAGCAGCTGGCGCTTTAATGTTGCAAGTACTTCGGTTAGCTTAAAGTAGCACTTGTTTGACATTTCCAACATATTGGCAGCACATTTTCCTCTATAACATATTATTGCAAAGGAAATAGCCAAGATTTGGTGGACAAAAAATTCAAAAAACGAGAAAGCGATAAGCTTTGCCGCAAACTCAAATTGCGAGTTGCCGAAAGACAAAGTAAAAATTGGCCAACACTTGATGTGCGCTTAGTTTAAGCAATTGATATGATTTGGAGCCAGCAAAACGGGTGACCAGACGACTCCAAGGAGCTGGGACCACCAGGCTGGCAGGTGGGCAGGTGGACAGGTAAAGCAGGCAGGCATGTCCAAAGACCGAATCCAAGTCGAAGTCCATGTCGGTGTCGGGACTCGCACCGCCTAACTGTGCCCCATTGATAATAACAATCGCAAAAAGTAAGAGATGCAATAATTCAACGTAAAGTGTTAAAATGTCGATATTAATTGTAGACTGGCAGCGGTAGCAGCCACTGGCTGGATGCCGTCGTACCCTTGCCCCGCCACAATCTCCGCCAGAGTTTGGCTTGCATTTAAATAAATTGCGATTATGGCGCAAATGTGGCAGCCAGTGAACCGATCTATGGTCGACGTGGACTTGCTCATGGTCTGGGTCTGGGTCTGGGTCTTTGGCTGCGGAGGCTAATAATATTTATCAGTGGCTCATTTGTTGCAACCATGAAGCAGGGGGGAGGGGTGGCCAATAAACCAAAAAAGCAAATAAAATTTTTTTGTTGGCAGCAGCTGAGGTAGCAGACGGCGATGGCTAATTGCACTGCTTGTTGCTGCTGTTGTTGTTGTTGTTGTTGTTGTTATTGGAAGCCGTAGTTGTAGCTTCTTGCTGCCTTTTAGCCTTGTGCATCCGCTCGTCAGTTTGCTGCTTGTTTCGGTTGCCATCGACATGGCCATTGCGATTGCTTTGCCACATTGTTCGGCTTCACAGATGCCAGATGACAGACGGCAGGCGGCGGGCGGGGAGACGGAGACAAACAGCCCAAACTGCAAACCAGCCCATGCATATTTATTTATCGCAACTAAGTTTTGCATTTTAACTAGAAATCATGCAAAAACGCCGCAACATGCAACAACAACAACAACAATAGCAACAACAACGACAACAGCAACAACATGCAACAATGATGACGCTGACGATGAGCGGCTTTCAAATCGAATGCATAGCTGTTAAATTCAGTTGAGAGCCAACCTGAACGATTTTCCCCCCAAAATGGCCATAGACGTCAGAGACGAAGATGGAGCTGGAGCTGGAGATGGAGCTGAAGCTGAAGTCGGCGACAGAGACAGGGGACATTGAAATCTGTTTAATATTTTCCCGCGCTCACGCACGACGTGGGAATTTTCATTGGCAGTTCGGGCATTGGATTTTAATTCAAATGCAAAACGCATTGCATTCCCATTGGCTTGGTATCGAGCATGGGGGATGGAGGATGGGGGTTTGGGTATGGGGATGCATTCAAGTGCTGTTGGATATGTAGTCAGTTTGGAAGAAATTATGGCACTTTTCATATGACGGCGCGAGGTATTTAAGGCATTATCAATTTCATGGTAATATTTGCAGATGCATAAATTTAGCCAGTTGAGCAAGTATAAAGCTAATGAGTATATAGATATGCTAAAGTCAGATGAAAACTTGGGGTATATCATTAAAAATGTGAATTGAAAATCAATATACCCATTCAAGAGAGACCTTATACTAAAGTGGGAGATATATGTGGTGGCACTGATGCGAGTGCCGGCACAATTCTACTGGCGAAGTTAGGCACTCTTGCAGTTCTCTGGTTCACACATAAAGACGTCAAAATCTCAAGCCTAAACTATATCACCTATACTATTTGGGTATGAGAAAATATTTAAAGGTATTCACCATCTCCGAGTCTATATAGATTTTAGGACCTACAACTTTTATAACTTTACATAGTCAATCCACAATTGATTCGAGTGGATCGTGTTCTTTAGAAGCATCGGGCATCTTTTGAATGAAACCTGATCGTTCATTTATTAAATAGATGACATTTGATATCATTGATGACCTTATTGATCTATGGGTTATGTCATTAGAATACACTGACACTGAAGATTTATACAGAAAACCTAATTTATATGACTGTGCATGTCCTTCGCCTTTGGCAGTCATTCAAAATCAACAAATTACAATCATATTTTAAAGTTTTCATTTTGTTTGCGAAATAAGTTTCCCATTTCTTCAAAGTTCAAATCGCCCGCTGTCAAAATTTCACTTTTTTTCGACAGGCCAGTTTAGAGGTTAGGCCAAGCGCCATTAACGACACGCAGTCGCATGGTCCAACCATGGTCCCCTGGTTCCCAGCTGGCAGGCGGCAGTCAATTTTTTTGTGGCTGTCACTTAATTTGGGAGCAGTTAGCGTCCATCCACCCACACAGATGCATAGGCACGCAGACAGACTGAGTGAGCCAAGTGTCCAAGACGAGGGCGCAATTGCAATTTGCACTGCCCACACATCTCCCCAGCAGTGTTTTCGTTGTCGTCGTCGTACCCCCAAAAACCCGACATCCACATGCACTTTCAATGTTCAATGTCTTTTATGTGCAGTGGCGGCCCAATCACCTCCTGTACCGTCTGCCCCTCCAACCGTTATAATGTCTAACGGCTTAGCTAAACAAATTAGTTACTGACGCAATATTTTGTGTATTTGGCTTGTCGGTTTCTTGTATTTTTTCACTATCAAAATCACACGCAATAAATTTAATTTATTTATTTTTTTAGTGGGCAGCGATGGAGGCGCAGACACAAGCAGTGGCAGTGGCAGAGGCAGAGCCAGTCGCAGGTGTTTTCGATGCTGAGGTTGTCCAATTAATAAAAAGAAAACGCAGTCATAATGTTTTGATTAACACAAATGTGACAAGAGATGCATAAAAATTAATTTCCAAGCTTGTTTTTCTGGGCGCCTTCTGCCCCAAACTGCAACTCCAACTCCACTTTCAACTTCTCAACTGGTGCTTCTCCCCCATCTTCTTCTTCTTCTACGGTGTCTTTTTGGGCCTAGGCCTAGATTGAAGTTTTGATTTGTCGATTTGGGTCAAAAGCGCGTCGCTCATCGTTAGGTGAAACCGTAGACGCGTGAGAGCTAAAGCTACTCCACATCTCCAACCATATCTACATCCACAGTGTTTCAGTGTTTCAAATCCAATTGCCCCAAGGTTGATGTTGATGTTGCTGCTGAGGCTGCTATGACTGTGACTGTGTGGTGCACTGAAGCGACCTTCCTTTAATGGCTTGTCCAGCCAACTAGTGCAACATTTTCGATTTCCTTTTGACGCTTGGCCATAATTTGAACAGCGGGCTAGCAGAGTTGGCTGGGCTGTAAAACTTGCCTCCACATCCACAACATAGCGACCCACTGCCCAAGACTCACTCACGCACGATTGCCCCCGGGGCGGACCAAACCCAGACCAGCAGAGACCAGGCCAGACCAGGCCCGACCAGGCCGGGGCAATTAATTGATGAGCAGCGTCTGGCACACGGTCAAGAGTTGGCATGCCCACAAATTGCATTTGCCTCGGCTTGACTTTGGAGTTGCAGTGGAATAAAATAATGTAAATGTGTAAATGAGTATCTGAGTGTGTGTTCGACTGTGCGTGCCACTGCCATGGCCACTGGGCAGCAGCAACTGCACCACCAATCACCGCCTATCCATGGAATTTGGAACAGCAAAATCTTAATGCACCGAAAGAAAACATCATATTTGAATGATAACATATTTGGCGAGGCTTAGAAAGTAATCGCAATAGAGACTATCGAATCGCAATCGAATCATATAGTTTTCCAGCTTAACTCCAGTATTGACTTGTGATGTGATGCAAATTAGGGAAGCTGAAGAGTTTCACTCCATCTTCGATTTAAGGTTAGAGGCCCTGGAGTCAATATCAACGTGTCAGAGATGAGAACCAACATTTAAAGACCTTGATAATAACATGATCATGCATCTTATATCTCATTGCAAACATGCATGGAATTAGTTATGAATCTTCAACCGATAAGTTGTTATTTATCATCCGATAGTTCGATAGTTTTAAAAATGAGTAAATCTTTAAAATGATCTCTCTTCTACCTGCTTCTACTACACTTTACGACCTGTTTCTCTAAAAGCAATCCTCATTGAGTAAATAATCTTTTGTTCTGATCGATCATGCGTGATCTCTTTATATCACCATGCAATACTAAACGTTTTCTCTCAGTGTAAATGCCTAAAAAAGAAAATATTGATGATATATTTATTGGTATTTATTGGCATCGCGTCGGCAGCACTTCAAAGTGGGCTCCGGCTTGAACAAATTGTGGAAATTTACGAGCATGAAGCTGGCCAACATCATCATTGCCATATCGCCATTGCCATACCCCGTACCCATCTTGCTCTTGCTCATGCGCATGCGTTGCGCCACTGGCGACATCTGGTGGCCGTTTCTGTTTCTCGCTCCACTGCCGGCTTCTAGGACTCAGACTCAGGACTTGCAGACCTTGCCTTTTAGTAAACCACACAAGACGACTAAAGGAAGTTCGATATCGCCTGCCTTTTCTGGTGTCGGTGTAGCTTGTGGGTGCGTTGAAAACTAAGTGAAAAACGTTGGCCAAATGGCAGGAAAATGGGGAAAAAAGGCGCCGCCAAAACGTTCGCTTGGCCAAAAACTCTGAAAAATGTCACTTTGTCAGTGAAAAGTATTTCGTTTTACATGCCAGGCATTGTTATGTGTGTTATGGTCAAACGGTTTGGTTTCTTTGCTCTTTGGATTTTTCGAATTTTGGTCACAATAGAGGAGGAGGCGTCCCACGTCGCAATGGCCGACGTCCCATATCCACTTTCACTGCAAATTTGTGCGCGATGTGCGAGTCTGCATGTGTGTGTGTTTGATTTTTTGAAAGAAAGTGAATTCTACTGTGCTACACTTGACCTATGACAACGACAACGTCAACTGAATCACCAGCAACAACAAAACTTACTCTAACAACAACAACAGAAGACCAACACAAAAAAAAGCAAACCAAACCAAATCGCTTGAAGTTTCATTTGATTGTCATGCAATGCGCTTTACCCAGTCCCAGTCCCAGTACCTGCATCTGCCTCTGTCCCTGCCCTGGCCACGGCCTCTTCAGCATATCCTTGCCAAGCCACTATTATTGTCTTTGCAATCGGATCAATGCTGTCCCCAATTGATTTTTGTTTAACTTTGAACATGCAACAAGGCGGGCGCGAATATCTCTTCCTCTAACCAGACACAGACACAGACCCAGATCACAGACCATCCCCAAGCACAGTGGGGTCTTAGGCATGAGTCAAAAGTTTCAGCAAAGAGTTGAGTACATTCAATTGTGTAGATTTCGATATTTGGAACAAATTGAAATTGGAATAGGAAAATTTGGAAGATATATCACCTTCGCTACTTTAAAAAGATCACCAAATTATGACGAACTGCAGTTTTTGTTTCCCATAAAAGTGGCTTGGCACCGCTTACTTGTATAATGGATCAGATCATTTGTATTTACTTTCATCATTGCCTAAATCTTGAGAGAGAAAAATAGAGAATTCTTTTCAGTCTAGAATACGATAACCAGTTCCCGAATGCATTATAGGGATAGGCGCTAGGGACACTATGTTAAGTTGTTCTCTTTCTCTCTCTATCTCTTTCTCAATCTGCAAGGCCTCACTGCGTAGGCTTTTTGATTTTGCCTTGAACGAAATGATTGCTACGAAGACGAGGGCGTTTGCAGTTCTCCGACTCATATCCAGATCCTTTCTTTCCTACAAGTCTTAACAAATATTTTCAACGCATACGAATTTGTTTAGCTCCACTGTCCAGTTTACTTTGAGTTGCCCTGGGCAACCTATGTACGTATGTTGTCTGAATTGGTATTCCAATGCGGACTCTTTTGCAGCACATTGCATGCTGAAATGGCAAAGAACTTTTGCCCCATTTGATATGCGAATGCAGCAAATTTATAGTTAAGCCAGCCCCAACCATCTCTTCCCCCCTCTGCTCGTTCTCCCACACATACACCTCACATTTCTAGCTTGAACTTCACACGTGTCCGCTGTCTACAACAACTTCTATTTGTGCTGCTTTTTCCAGGTGGACACGAACACGAGCACGAATATTGGAGCTGCTGAGGCAGGAGCAGCAGCTGGACCTGGAGCTGGAGCTGGGCCTGAACTTAGTGAAGTCGCCGAATTAGCGGAGGTTGGCCATTTAAGCGAGATCTTGGTGCTGAATGACACGCAAATCGATGTCGCTGTTTCAGCGGCTTTAGCGCCGCCGGCTTCTCAAGCAGCAGGAACAGCAGCAGGAGCAGTGACCAGCGACATGGACACGGACATGGACATGAACATGAACGTGAGCGTGGCCAAGCCAGCGCCCATAGCTCGCAATGAGGATGAGGACGAAGATGAGGAGATGGAGAATGAAATGGTGCTGTTAGACCTGGAGCAGCAGCAGGCGGAACAAATGTCTGCAAATGCTAATTATGTGTGCTGTCAATACCCAACAACAACAACAACAACAACAGCTGCAACCGCAACAACAACTGCAACTTTGAACCGCAGCAAGTCGCGAGTCCGCAGCTATTTCAAGAAATGCAAGCAACGTTTAACGGGTCACCAGCCCAAAATACCAGCAACAACACAAGCAAGAACAACAACAACCAAACTAACAACAACAATAACAATGAGCAAAACAGCACCCACAACACCATCAGAGAAGCTGCAAGAGCTTGGGCTCCAGCAAAAGAAGGACGATGATGAAGAAACCGTCAGTGCTGAGGAGACAGAGGATGAGCCCAGTGCCTATGCCGACTCCAAGCCCCTTGACTTTGGCCTCAGCACAACGGCGTCAGCAGAAACCAGCGAAGCATCAGCGCCGCCAGCTCAACAGGCGGTCGTTTCAGAGGTATCAGAGAAGGAAGCGGAGCAAGCGACAGAGCCAACTAAGGTACGTCTGCAAATCATTTAAAGACTCGATCATTCCCCCTCCTAACTGCTTTTGCCCCCCTTTCAACAGCAGGCCCTAACCGCTCATGTGGTTGTGGATACGAATGTGGATGCTGGGGACGACGACGACATGCTGGCCAAACTGATTGACAGCCATCTGTCGCACATTTATCCCATCTACTGGGCACGCACGCGTGCAATATTAATTCGCCAGGCACGTGAGCTGCTCGTGGACGGATTTCGAGGCTCCTTGGCCAGCTTCGAGCAGCGATTTCTATGCAAATTTGCACAAATTGCCGCCTCGCTGCGATCCACTCATCAAATTGGCGAGGTAAGTGGAGAACCCTAGTACATACCCCCTCTCATAGAACACAAGCGGCGCAGTAGAAACGTAATGGGAATCGTAATCGTAATCGTTAATCGAGCCCGAGCCAGTTTAAGTAAGACAGAGATGTGTATATCAATTGGAGGCTGCAATTGCTCAAATTAGCCAAGCGAGCAATTTTATGGAGCAGAATGGAATGAAAATGGGTAGGGGATTGATCATAGTCTTTAAAAGGAATAGGGGAGGCATATCTTTAAAGGTGTACGGAAGGAGTGGCTTATGGAGCAGCACTAGTTGTGCAGGGTTTAGGTTAATGTGATCTGTGCATACATTTTGTTTTAGGTTTTTTGTAGGAACGCGCAATTAAAACACTTGCACTGGTGTTAGGTATCTGAAACACCCTACTTTTGGAAGCTTCAGAGTTCCTTATTCAGGTGGGATTGGGAAATTAGGGTTTAAAATGGATTTGTTAATGTCATTAGCTATAAGATTCCGGATTTGAAGAATAGCAAAGCTAAGGCAAATGTATATATAAGTCCGTACTACAACAACTGAGAAACATCAATATAAAGAGAACAAATACTCCATAAATCATCATTTCCTCAATTATCCACTTCTTAGGTTCGGCTGCGATTTCTCGCAAATTAAATTTATTGAAAATACATTTCGTATTATTATACAAAAAAATCTCTTGACAAAAGGCAAACAGTTGGCCATTCATTAACCGATCATTAGTCGAAGTTCCACGCCCACTATTTCAAAATACGCCCACATCAACCAAACATGGTATTGTTTGCCATTCAACTCCCATTTTCCATTCAAAGCGCCAGTTTAACAGAGCTAGCTTAACAGCTAACAGAGCTATGTTATTTTAGGTCGAATTTGTGTTGTAAACTAACAGCTGCTAGCAACACATGCGCGCGATAACAACAACTCTTTATGCATGTGTGGAGTTGTGTGGCAGGTAAACAGGTCCAGCTGTGCCGCTTTGGCTTATGGTATAAATGTTAATAAAATGTAAATTCTCTGAGCGAATGTCGCAGCTTGCTCTCTCGTTTCTATGTGGTGTAATTCTCTGCAACTAAATGTTGCTGAAACATGCTAATGTATTGGTAACGCAAGTGAAATGTTGCTAACAACAGTCTCACAGCGTAAAAGCAACATATGTATTTAACTTAGGAGAACTGTCACAATGATTTTTCATATATTCATAAAACGTGTCAACAATTTAAGACATAAAATTTATTGTAAATTATTGACGTTTTTGTTTCAGAACTATTACATTGTAAAGTGCATTAAAACAATTATTCAACGTATATAAAAGTGCTACAAAGGTATTTTAAGAGATTGTTTGGGTTGCAGACAATACTAAGCACATTCCATTTCTTGGCATAACAATGTAACTGCTCAAACGTTTTTAATATTTCTATTCTGCTGACAAGCAGTGTGTTATATTCAAAATATTGACTGTAAATGAAAAGATAACAGTTATTAGCACAGCAGCCATTGTATTGATCACACCACCAGTGCAACATCTTATGAATGAACTTTGTTTCCATGTTGCTTCTGCTTCCGCAAACAATAATAAAGCCCATAGCAACACTTACAGCAAGAGTACTGTTAATATAACAACAAAGCTACTCTGTTGCAAAGACCGCCAAAACTCAGCTGTTCAAAACCCATCGAAGATGACCATTCTCTCAATTGCTGCTCATGTTGCGTTTACTGGCTCACTCAGATCTCGATCAGCTTGCTCTCTTCTCTCCCGCTCTCAGATTCCCGAAGACTCTCAATTGCTGCTCAAATTGCGTTAAGTGGCTCATTTCAATACAAGTTCAGAGCAAAAGTTTCTAAACATTGGCCTCAAAAGTTTCTAAACATGTATGGGCCATAGAATACTTATAAACCTTTTAAGGGTCCGCAAGCCCATTCTTACCTAGCTAGCAAATATATACACCTTCGGTTCCGATTGTACAAATTGTATTAATGTGTGTGTGTGCTTGCATTGGGGGAAAAGTGCTTGAGGAAATTCTGCAAACAACAGGCAAAGCTAGTCGCCGCACCGAAGCGAGTCTTTCCCTCCAACGGTTGTCGTTTTATAACTGCTGTTGTACGAGCCACACTCAATTTCAATTTTGAATTCGTGGCGCGCAGTCTAGTGCAGCGGCAGACGCAGCAAAAGATTCGATCCGAGATATAACACAGCGAACACAAAGACGAATAACGAAGAAAAAATAGCAAAAGAAAAATATATACAAAATATAAAACGGAACGCGTGCAACTGCCACATTTAATATTCGTATTCGTAGTTTTGAAGCGAAGCAGAGTCATCGGAATGTGCAAGAGTTTTTAAGATTTCAACTGCAAAAGAATTTTAAATGAAAAATTCAACTTAAGCTGTAGATCACAAGCTCTGCCAGACCAAGTGAAGTGGTGTTTTTGTGAGTGCCCAAAGTGCCATAGCCATAAAGTGCTTGTTAATAGTGTAATCAATTTTTTTCACTTTTATAAGCTAAATAATAATAAAAAAAAATCTAAGCAAATTAGCAAAAAAGAAGTGCCTGCCCCTATAATTTTTACAACTTTCTAGCTGATAGCTGACATAAATCACACTTTAAAGCCCATTCGAGGTAATTTGTGCGACTCTTCTAGCTATTAGGCAAATCTTTATTATAAGTTATAAGAACTGCATTGTCCATTGTTGTTGCTATTGGATTGGCAATGAATTTGAATATGAACCTGCTGTCGGTCTCTGTGCCTCAAGCAAGCACGGAAGCCAAAAAAATTATGTTAGACTGCCTATGTGTCCTTCGCCGGCGACCCACGCGGCTGCTTAGAAAGGCCTAATGAGTCTTAAGTCAATGGCAAAGACAAGTGCTGCACGCTCTGTGTGGGGTTTGCCTTTCAAAATAAAATATTAAACAAAAAAAAAAAATAGTATGTATATTTAATTATATTGAAAATGTCTGGCCATATGTTCTTGACAATATTCAAATTGTGTGTGCGGAGCTTATCAGCCCATTGCGCTGAAAAAATCATTTATGAACCGTGTCTAAATATGTAATTTATAATCATTTTTGTAACGCATACGCACTGTGTAACACATGTTGTCCATTGCACTGACTGTGGGGACTGTGGGAGGCCGATTGAGTGCTCGACATGACCTACATACAGCACCATCAAGCGAGTAGAACAGAACAGAGCAGAACAGATCAGGCGTTGGTGTTGGCGTTGCTCTTGGCTTGGGCGGATTTGTGGTGCAGGGAGGAGGTCTGTGGCTGTGCCATAACTTATTTGAATCAATCAGCAAATTTTACTTATTCCACACATTTGTAGCTGATTTGATGAGAAACAGGCCGACTGGCGAAGTTGTTGACCCGGAGTTTCTTTCAATTGCCTGCAGAGGGCGCCTTTAGACAGAGGAGTCAGCCCCCAGCTGCACATTGCTGCATGTTAATTGCCTTTTAATGCACTTCCAGTGTGTGTCTGCATTTAATAACAGCAAAAATGCTTAAAAAAAACTAAACAAGAAAAGAACTCCAATTGGTTTTCGCTCTAACGAAGCTTTTATACCCTTTTCTTGACACATTTATTTTGGCAGGCATGTTTATTGCTGATATCCGATAGCGATGAATTAATGTGGAGATTCTTTTGAGCAACTATAATAAATAAAGAACAATCAATTCCAACTCGTAAGTCCAGCAAGGACTCTGATATTGCTATGTAATACTTGGAGCAGACAATCGCATGCTGAATAAATGAGATCTGTGAGACACATTTGGCTGTGGGGCTGAAGTCATATTTAGGATTTTAAATTTGATTCAATTATGCCTTTCCTGTAATGAAGGTTCACCGTTCAAAGATTTCATGTTCCACAAACGCCAAGTTGTGTTTCTTTTGAATGTCAGATGAAAATAAGAAATGGTTTTTATATAGGAGATGTGGAAACTATTTCACAGATAAAGTTAACATTTTTGGAAAATTTACCTTAGCATCAACAGCGAAACAAAGAGTTGAAAATTCTGTCAAATCCAGTATATGATTTACATCTTGTACAAATACGCATATGGACAAACAGAAATCGAGCTTTAGAGCGTTTCTCTATCAATTATCAGGGACCTTAAACACTAATTATTACTTTTTATCGAAAAAATCTTTACATGAACATAGCAATTTTATGAGGGGGACAATTATTATATTATTATCCTTTGAAGAAAATCTAGGCAAGGTTCGAAAACTGTCAACTTTTCTACTAACTATATTTTTAACAACAACATATTTTTTTGTTATTACTGAGAAACTCTAGAAATAACGATTACCTTTCGAATGACGAATAGTGTTTTAATGAATTATATCATTACAAATTTCAAATAATGTTGAACGCTCTTCTAAAATGTATATATTTATTTAATATTAGTTCCTATGCGATGTTAAATCTACATACAAACTAAGTATCAGCTTAGATTCAGGCCATAATCTATGTAGAACTTATTCTATGTGGATATGTATTTGGTTCCATTCGGATCGAAATGAAAAGTAGCTATTAAATATTAAGTCTAGCCCAATTCATATGGCCGATACTTCTAGAGTGTTAGTTTAATTTGATAAAAAATGAACCTTAAAGTGAATTAAACATAAACCCGAATTACATTCAGATTAGAGTCAACCTTATATGACCAGTTTAACTATGTGTGAGGGTGTTTGTTTTAATTCCAAAAGTCCGATTGGCCTTTTGTCAATGCACAAATGAAAACTAGTGTTTGAAGAGATTAGAAACAGCTGCAAACTTTAATGTTCTGAGCAGCAGCATAGCGCAGCCTCTGCTTCAAGTATATACAAGACGAAAACTTCGATATTATGTGAATATATATATGTTTATATGTGTGCGTATGAGAGAGGGAACGGCAGTTATATACAAAGCAAAGCGTCAGCGCAAGAGATTTCACAATGTAATTTGACAATGTAATATGTAGGGTATTCGTGACATAATACTAACATTTTGGAACATGATACAATTTCGAATACAGCTTCAATAATAACTAAATGGACCTGTTGTAATATGTGATTCTTAGGTTTTTCCTCTAGTTTACACTGGTCGAGGGTTTTTTTCTTTCAAACTCAACATAACAGTCTTAAGAACATCAGGTCAATTCTAGGTCAATCTACAAAATATTGCTGACTAACATTATGTCAAGTCATGTACATCGAGAATATAAATATATATCTATTTCATGTCCTCAAGAACCATTCCTTTTGTGCTCTCCAAACAGCTCTATAAAGCCATCACATCCTTTTGCTTGAAGTGTATAAAAAATAAACGTAACTGAAAACAGAAAACTGAATGGTAAACTCCACAAATTCTTTTGAAAAACCTCCCTCCATCTCCGTCTGCCCCTCTGGCCTTCCCTCTTGCTGTTTTATTTTTTATTTTTCTCTTTTTCTGAAGGGGGCACGTTCTGTAATTTAATTCGCTTTTGTGTGTGTTGATGCGCAGGCGCAGCAGCAGCTGGGCTACTCCATCAGGTTTTTTATATTTATTTTTTCTGTTTTGTTTTGCTTGGCTTTGTTTTGTTTGAGTGCCTTAAATTGTAAACGGAAATTGTGTATTAAGTGTAGCTCTGTAGGGGGGAGGGAGAAAGGCGTACAGCAGTCTGCTAAACGGCTGCCCCCCCTTGACGAAACGCTGTCAGCAATTGAAGCTAAAACTAAAACTGAACATGGACCAACACTTAGCTGTACAGCAATTACGATTAGGAGAAGTTTGCCAGATCGCCAGATCGCCAGAGTAGGAACAGGGGCCGGGGCCGGGAAGCAGGGGCACGATCAGTGCATTTTCCGACCAGATAGAAAACACAGCTTCCGAGTTGATGTTACGCACATCAATTCAAGACAAGACACAACACACAGACACTGACAAGGAGGGTTTGTAGTAGACAGAGTCCAAGTGCAAACCAACGTCCAGTTTTATTTGAGAGCAGGAGAAGGAGCAGGCGCATGCGCAGCCAAAGTCGTTGAGTTGCGTTTGAGTTGAGTTTTCCAAGCAATGTGCAATAATTTGCAGAAAAGTGCTTTGAACTGAACATGATCGGCATTTGTTAGCGATAATGAATTGAACATTTCTGAAAACATGTTTGTACATAATTTGTATGCAAACTCACACCCCAATCCCACCCCCTGGCTGCAGCTCCCTCCTACTCCTGTTCCTAGTCTCTAGTCGTATTCAGGCATCCGCCAGCCCCGTCTGTCTTTCCTCAAATTGAATATTTGTGTGTTGTTGTTGCTAGCCTAACTAAGAGCCTGAGTATCTGTTATTTGTTTTTGGTGCCCAAAGATAGAGGGTGAGAGGGGCGGAAGAGTGGGAGAAACTTGCAAAAAGAAAAGAAGAAATGCGCAAAGTGTAAAGTGCATATTTATGACTGGGGCTGGCGCAAAATAAACTTAGCTTGTACTCATGCAATGCACACACGTGCTACGAGTCTCCGTCTCCGTATCCATCGTCTCCATGATCTTCATGATGTTAGGAGGAAGTTGTTGTTAAGGATATACGAGCACATATTTATGTATACATATGTCTGTGAAATGTGACCAGAATTGCAAATTTTAATATGTGAAGTTTGTTAAGGCCTTGAAGTTTTAGTTAGTCTTTGAGTTATGAAACCCAAATCTAATCTTTGAAAGATTTTTCAAAATTTGACAAAACTGACAAGACTTTACATTAATTGACCAAATTTGTCTAATAGATTTCCTCTATATTAGTTGTTAGTCAATATTGTAAACGGCTTTATAGTTGATACTTCTATTGCCTTCTTGTCTGGCATAATTATAATGGTTTCGGCACGAATTAGCCTCCCGTTCTTCAGTAACAGCAGCACCTTCATGGTGTTCCGATTTATGACTGACAAACACCAGATGATTGAAAAGACACGTTGCCTGACCGCCGACTGATTTTTATACACGTAATCGTAAAGAGTATATTGTATTCGTGTAGATGTATGTAACAGGCAAAAGCAAGTGTTATCGACCCCATAAAGTATATATATTCTTGAGCAAGACCAGCAGTCGAGTCGAGTAGCCCTGTCTTGTCCCTCTCTATCCGTCTGTATAACACCTAGATATAGGAAGGTATAGTTGCCATATATGGTATGTTGACTCCCCTAGTATAGTAGTTTACAACGCACAGAAGGTAGTGTTTCCGATTATACACTAAAATATTTTCTTGATCAGCACGTAAAGAGGGGTCAATACAACCATATCTATCTTTTCGTTTGTCTCTCCGTCCTTTTTTATCAACCCCAACATCTCAGAAGCTTAAAAGCTGAAATTTTTACCATTTGCTTATTTTGTCTACACGTAAAATACATCCTAATCGGACGACTATATCATATAGCTTTCATATAACCGATTGTTTGTGAATCATAAGAATGATGAGGTCAGTTTACTATCAGGCACGACTCATTTGCCTCATTGGAAGCTGAACAAACTATATAAATTGTAAAACAATAAGCTAGCATTTGAGCGTCGAGCTGGCTTCACATTTCCATCTCTGTACTTAATTTAATTAACTGAATTTGTTTGTTGTTAACTCAAATTAGTCTGACTTACGTGAATGCTTTTTAAACATACAACAATTTCTTATATTTCCAAGCAAAAATGGTTCCCTTCTAAGTATCCAATATAAAAAGGTTAGTTTAAGGACATCTACTTTGATTTGGATTTCTTCTTGAAATTATATATAAAACTTTTCGTTGCAAGGTGTTTACTTTGATGTAGACTGTTCTGCGGCAGCTATATCATATAGTATCCCAATCCATTTTAAATTTCAGCAACTGTAAGACAAATTTAAGCTGACTTTGACTCACTTCCAATGACAACAGCGTGGATGGATTTGTATGAGAAGTGCCCCAAAAAGCAGGCACTATTCGATTCAATAATTCTCATGCAAAACTTGAAATCTATATATATATATATGGGCATTCCTTATAATACTGATTAAGTATATATATGCATGTGTATTTCCCATTTTCCCTAGTTGAGTATTTTTCCCTTCAGCTCTTCTAGGTGGAAAATTTTCCTATTTGCAATGTCTTTATTGCATCTTACCAATCACTTAAGCACTTCAAAGACTTAGATACATTTTTGTCAATACAAAATGTAAAATGAAGATGCATTCACTTCAAATTTATCAACTAAGTTATTCAAAATCCATCAACAACAAGACATATATTATAATTATGCAATAATTATGATATACAACTTGTATTCCCGATCAATTCCTTATATCTATATTCCCATGCCAAATTACTGCTGCGTAATATTGGTAATTAAGAGTTTATTTGGCCCTCTTTCAGCGTCATCATCGGTCTCATAGCGGAGTAAGGAGTGTGAGTACTTATTTCCCATTTGCCACTTCATTATAAAATACTTAGTCATAAAATGCTGTCGCCTCAACTGCGTAGTACATACTTAAATGCCAATCCGCATCCCCTGCTCGGCCTCGACACCCCCTGTCAGATTAGGTTTCAACTTGCTGGCCCAGACGCCTGCTGCCAGCACCGCAAATACTGTTTAAGCTCGTCTTTTTATTGTTGTATTCACAATGGAATGGAGAATGTGGCTGTGGATAGTGCAACTTGTGGCTGGCGCAGGCTGGCTGGCTGTGCAGCAACAAGCTGGCAATAGATATGGCTATGGGTGTATAAGTATGTTTGTATGATTATGCGGCATCGGTATCCAGAAGATAGCCTTGAATTATTCAAGCGCGTGTGACTCGCTTAGTAATTAAGCCAGCAGCGGATTCAGCGGCGGCAGCAGAAGCAGCTGAAACAAAAGCCAACCGCTGTCTGATGATGAGTCGCCTTTGCTGCCTTTGCCTGGGAAGGGGGAGGGAGCTAAGGTAGTAGTATGAGACGACGTCCACATCAAGTGGCAGACACCACACACGTACAGCCCCAGCCACATCCAACCGTCGTACATGGGTTACTTGTATTCCTTTTTGTTTGTCTGGCGTTTGTTTGTTCGTTTGTTTTGTTTTGCTTTGTTTTTATACATTTATACATATCATCCTCATCATTGTCTTTGCCTGGCACCATGTCTGGGAGAAGGTGAATGCTTCCTGCAATGCCAACAGGTAGACAAAGGCAGAAACAGAGACTCAGCCCGAAGCCTGACGCGCGGACAACAACACTGTGTGGGAATCGACGACGACGACAACGCTCCAAGCAAGCCAAATAGTTGTAGTTGTAGTTGTAGTTTCAGATTTGTCTATAAATTGTCTAGTTCCTAAAAACAAACGAAGCTGTCAAATACAAAGTATCCACGAGTATCTATCAATCCACCTATCAATCTATTCATCTATCCAGCCTTAATGACTGACAAGCCCTTGCGACAATTGTGGACTTTGGCTTTGCCAGCACGAACCCTGAATACTCGTAACCACGGCGGATATGGTCTAACAAATGGTTCAATCATAAATTACGTGTACAATTCACGGCTCGGAGCTTGGTATAGCACCAGCTCCAGCTCCAACTCTGACTGGCAAGGATTTATTCGGCGTCACGTTATTTGTGCATTTGTCAAGTTCAAGCGTAACTTTGATTACACTAGACAACATGAAAAGTGAATACACAGCGGATTGCCTAATAGTATATGCTATTGATTGCTTAACTTTATCGTTTGGTCTCTTGGAGTTCAGCAAATTAAAAAGTAATGGAAGCAATTAGAAAAACATGCTAAAACTTAAACTTTCATTACCAAAAAGTCACAATTGGGTTAGGGCAATCATACCTAATCGATGGGGATTGAGGATATGGAACCGAATTGGTTTGAAATCATGTAATCAGCTTTTATCCACTGAACCGAAGCACAGATTAGGGATAAGCATGGATAATATGAAAAATTCCAAATTCTGTTTCCAAATTCTGTTGCACAGTGTTTCTCAAGCAGCGGTAAAGTCAAAAATAGACGACACCTTGCCTGCGGCTCCTTCGTTGTGTTGTTTGTGAGTTTGGATGTCAGTTGGCGGCACCTTCGTGATTTGTGGCTTAAGGGCACATGTGCAGAGAGAGACAGACAGATGGATGGAGACAAAGTCAGAGCCAGCGTAACCACTTGGTGGTCCCCATGGCGGCCATGGTTCCAGGTCCCGATCCCACTCTACCACTTACAATCCTGCCGACTCCTGGTCACATTGTGTCTGTCTTCTTTATTTTTGGCCGCCGGATTAGCATTGAAATTGAGTTCGTGCTGTGCTCATTAAAATTTTACGTGCATAAAAGTTGATTTCTTTCGATTTGCTTGCAGTTGTCGCTCTGTTGGCTACTTTGGGCCAACCCTCAACGTGAAGCCCAAACAATTACATTTCGTGGTTTCGCGGTTGGACTTAGAATATTTCCAAGAATTTCCTAGAATTTTACCACAACAAAATAAGTATTGTGTTTGCTCTCCCGCGCTCTCTCTCTCTGTCTCTCACTGAAAAGAAAGAGGAAAGTACTAACAATAACTACTGTTGCTGGTTTGCTTCCTTATTGGCCACCAGAATCAGCTAAAGCAATAGCCCGACCCTTTCCGTTTATTTGCCAGACGCGCAGTTACGATATTGGCAACTCTTAATGCGTTTTTGGCCAATGGTTCGGTTAGATGCATTAACAAGTTTACGACCATTTTGGAATTGATGTGGCTAACAACTTTTTCAATTACCCAGCGAGGGGCACAGGAGGCAGAAGAGTCAACAAACAAAGTCAGAATCAGCAACAGCAACAGCAACAGAATCTTTAGTTGCAGTCCTCCATCTCACTTCGAGTCGGAGTCCGATCATCATAATGATCAGTTGGGCTCAGATACCGCAAAAGCAACTTCTTCTTCTGACTGCTGCTCATCCACCACTTCAGCTGCTGCTGCTGCTGCTGCTGATGCTGCTGTTGATGTTGCTGTTTCTGTTTCTGTTATTATGCCATGAGGCTATAAAAACTCGTTTTCAGCTGTTTTCCAACAAAGTTCATGATCAGCTGTGAACTGAAAGTGGTTGATTGGAGCAAAGCAGCCGCTTTCAGTATCCAGCAGAAGCAGAACACTCAAACGCTCAGCTTTGGACTCGTCCCCAGCTCTCCAGCTCCAGCTTTAGCTCTAGCTTTAACTGGCCTCCTCAGCTGGTACCGGTTTTTGCTGTTACTCTGCCACACTCTGTGACCATGGCCCCGGCCCCCAACAATTGCAGCAGCACGTAATTGAGCCGCTGCCACATCGTTGACTCAACTTGGGTTACATTCAGCACCAACTGATTGATCACGGTGATCGATGGCTACAAATGGTTCAAGAAACTACTGTGAATCTTCGAGATTGTTGCATCAGTTCATGGTTTGGCTTATGATTTAGAACACTAGAACAAATTTACGTAAATTATGTGACTTCTAATAAGAATTTTAATATTACATAATATCATATTTTCAGTTTAAAATCGACCGCAACCGATAGCATTATTTCCCTGTTTTGCTGTAACTGAACATTCCTAAGACTAATGTTACTAAGTTTATTGAACATATAGCTTTCTAATCCACTTTGACAACTTTTAAATAATAAGCAGAATCTTCTTGTATATGTTTAGGCCACAAACGATAACAACTTTCTTTAGCTATTGATTTAGGGTCCCTGCTCGGGCGCCATTGAGATATATTAGTTAATTATATGCAATCCACATTCCAATAATAAATTTACCAGACTTTCTAGCCTTTGTGTTTATTATATTCCAGACAAATCTGATCATAGAGTACCACCATTTCATATTATATCTTTTCGATTCAGATTCTGTTGATAAATGAAATTCTGTTTAGTACCCTGGATCAGCTTCGCACTTTCAGGAACCATCATGATAATAACGGAAACTTTAATAAATTAGTCTACTAATCACTGTCCAGATCTTCTGATTAATGATCACCGAATCCAGCTCCTTAGTGCTCACGACAGTGCCTCAGCTGAACGGAGCCCAAAAGGCTCTCAGTGTTTTAGTTGCTACAGCATCATTTTGCTGCCCTCCTTTCCGCTCAGCGCCTCTGATCGGATCTGCTCCTGCTTGATCGTATTACGTGCACTGATGTAACAGCAAATGTTGCAACAGTGTTTACTCTGTGCGGATTTTGCCCTGCCTCAGCGTTATTGCCTTTGAAGTTTCTGTTGCCATGAAATCGAAACGCGCTTTGTTATCTTAAGCTCCGTCTCCGGCAAATGTGACAGACAGGCGGCTGTGAGAGATGCAGCCGGTACAGGCATTCGAGTTGGAGTATTTTGTGTACATTTTGGCATCTTCATTTGAATTTGCCCTATAATATTTCAACACCCGATCGAAGTCGAGGCAGAACTTCCTGCATTTTGCAGAAGCGACACAGCGAGCACAGAAATGCTGAGACTTTGAGTATTCTGAAATGCTGGTGAAATGCAAGGAACAACAATTGCAATATTTGGCATAGTCATCATCATTATTCATCATTATCATCGCCAGCAGTTGGGGAGGGATTCCAAGAACGGAACGCCGCTGTCGCCGCTGCGGTCTGCAATGCATTCCGGCCGTGCAGCGAGCATGACAGCCTAGACCTGATCTATTTTGGGCCGTGCGCCTTTGGTTTTGTTGCTGCTGCGTTTGCACATTGCAAAAAATGCTTCTATATCTGGATATATGCATATATATATTTACATGTATATATATTCACATATGCCACATATGCCACAAAATCGCCCCCGCTGCTCAAAACAAACAATTTGTAGGTGTGGCTGCTCTTCTGTTGGTGCAGAACTATGGTTTGGGCAGGGGAAGGGGCAGTGGCATGGTATGTGGTGTTGATGTTGCTTGTGCCCCTCGTTGTTGCGGTTGATGGCCGTTCTGGTAGATCAAGCGGAAATGTGACGTTGAAATGGCAATAAATTCAATCGCTTTGTTCAGTGCAAAGTTCAAAGTTGTTCAACGAACAGATCACAATACGACCTCATATCCATATATTGATCGATTGGCAATCAATTTTGGGAATGGCAATCGGCATGACATTGGACTGCTAACGAAAATATTTATTGGAGAATTTTTGTGAACACAAATCAAGTGTTTTTTTAACAATTAAAGATTAGGTGTTAATAAGGCAAAGATCATTCTATGATTAGAGACATATATTGGAGTTAAAACGATGGCTTTATTATTTGCTTAACAGAGGTATTCTTCATAAATTTATCAATTCCAAGTTTCATTGTTTTTATCTATAATTCCGAATACATTGTTTGTAATTGGAAACGGAAACAGAGCTGTCTAGTGTAAGGACCTTCTGGCCATCTGGCGAAATTCTTTGGAATCAGCAACATCTGAGCAAGTTGGGTTAGCGATTGCCCAGCTATTAGCTGAGTTTGTGTTCTAAGCTGTCGTTGATAGCCAGTTTTATACCCCCCTCCACTGTCCCCGTCTGCTGATTATGCGCAGATTTTGACTTCTGCTAAATGAATTCATCTAGATACAAACTTTTTATATTTGGACTCGAATAAGGAAAAAAGTAAAGAACTTCTCAATGTGTAAAGTAAATTAAGTTAAGGAATTCTATAACAAATATCATGTTTTTACTTTCAATGCAATTCAAAAATGCAGGAAACTGACGACTGTGAGTCAAAGGAGAAATCATGCCGGGTCGTCTCCGAATCCAAATAGTTTTGCATCTAGAAGCCTAGTAGTACATAGCTAGCTATGTCATGCTTTTATATAAACTTTTATAACATTCACAAAATTATAATTAGGTTTGCAGCGCAGAGAAGAAAGCGTTTCCGACACTATAAGATATATATACGAGTACATATCCGTCTAACGTTCTATCCTTCTGTCCGTCTACATTAACCCAGCATCTAGATTTCACATAAGAATCAAAAAGGTTTCAACTCTGAAGTGATTAAGACTTTTGAGATCTCTTTGACATACACAGACAGATGGACAGACAGACAGACAGACGGACAGAGAGACAGAAGGATAGACAGACAGTCAGACTCCTCTTGTGGGGCTGATCAAGAATATATACTCCTTATAAAGCCAGCAATGCTTCCTTCTGTGCTTTGCAAACTTCCTGTTGAAATTTACATATATAATTTTTCGATTGGTATAAAAATTTAAGAAGACAAACATTAAATTTTCCAAGCCGTTGATACCTTTATATATCAATACTACATACATAGTTATAGGTGTGACGTCATTATAATATATCAATTTTTCATTTATGCGCTCTTTCTTCACATTCCACATTTTTATTATGATTCTCTTTAATTTTCACTTGTTCACTAAATTGATTTTTTTTTAATACCTTGAAATTGTTATTATCGAACAAATGTCTAAACACTATTTTGGTGGCTAGCTGGGCGTATGCTTAATTATAGTTTAGTGCTGGCGGCACTTTTGACCAGGTGTGGCCCTTTTCATAACAAATTAATTATTGTTGAAAATTGTTGGTAGAAAAATAAAAATGCAAAGGTCCCAATATGTAGTTTCAACGGCAACGACAATAACAACAGCAACACAACAACAATAGAAACACACTCATAGCTGGGCGTCGACGCACTTTGTACCCCCCGTTCCCATTCATTCCATTCATCGACATCATCGACAACGGCTGGCCACACCGATGCAAGCAACTTAGTGAGTTGGAAATTTGCCGGCCAGCGGCCAACAAGTTGTCTTTTGGTTTTTATTTCGCTTTTCTATAATTTATTAACAAAACAACAAGCACAAAATGCACATGCATATGTATATGAGTGCGGGTGTGTGTGTGTGTGTGTGTGTGTGCAACGCCTTTGTGTGCGCCTTTGCATGCGTAATGTTGTTGTCTTTGGCTTTGACGGTGGTCCAACTCAACTCAACTCAACACAGCACACCAAATCCAAATCCGAATCCGTGTACAACAGCACCCGCATTGAATAATTGCCAAAGGCTGGGCGCCACACGCCGGGACATGACTATACATACTATATCTGTGTATATCTGTCTATATATACAAATATATATATATCTGCATATGTTGTGCATATTAGTATGCGATATGTTTGTATATATCTGCATATATGCTAATGCCAAAGGCATGTCGTCTTGATTACTCACAGAAGACAACGTTGGCG
The DNA here is from genome assembly GCA_037043425.1 of Hirtodrosophila duncani. NCBI lineage: Eukaryota > Metazoa > Arthropoda > Insecta > Diptera > Drosophilidae > Hirtodrosophila > Hirtodrosophila duncani. The sequence goes on along the minus strand of JBAMBM010000793.1, from coordinate 1,823,615 downwards.
ATCGGAATGGGGGGGGGGGGTCAGGGAAACAGGGAGGCAAGGAGATACAAACACAGACGGAGCCCGACGAACCGAAAAACGTTGCCTGCTTTCTGCTGTTTTCCTGCAATTTTTTGTGTTTTTCTGTTTTCTGTTGCTGCGATCGTAATTTAGTTTTCAACATCAAAGGCGTGGGAATGACGGCCTGTTATATATATGCCATATTTCGGATACCCATGATACCCGAGCACAAAAACCTCAATCCGTCGAAAACCCAAGTGAGATTAATGGGCTCTACGTTGACCAAAAAGTGCCGACAAATCCGCCAATGGAACGGAAATTTGTCGCCCCAAACAAATTGAAAACAAAACACAGAGAACGAAAACAAATGAAATTTTGAAATATAAGAAAACTTTCAAATACAACGAAGCCTGAATACCCTTTAAGAACGGAGAGGGCAATGGGTGATCATGATTTTTGGATTAAGAAATTAGATCTTGAATTATATTTATCCACTAATTAGCTGTTTACCGGGGGGCATTGATCGGGCACATTCTGTTTTCTTTATGGAATATAGAAAGATCGTACAAGTTTCTCCTGTCCTCCTTCCTGCTTTCTCTCTGACCACTCTCTGTTTCCCTTTTTCTATCTCCTTAATTTTCTACCTTCCAAGTCTGGCCGAGTACCACTTGGTTCGGGGCTCCCAATCTTTGGCCACACTTTGAACCTCTGACTCGGTACCAAGACCTAGACACAATTCCTGTGAGAGCCCCTCTTCTTCTAATCGTTCTATCTCCTTGCTTTCTATTCTCTTTTCTCTCTGTTTCATTGAGAATTTTGATCAATTCCGCCTTCCCAAGTACAAACCTACTAATAAAGTGTATATACTCAGTCTTAAAGTAGAGTGAAAGAGTAGAGAACAAATGCCAAAGCGATTTGAAGAATTTGTAATAACAAAAAATCGAACGCACATTCAATGCGTCGTCTCCCAAGAACATTGAAGAATTCTTTGAAGCCCTGACTCTTCGTTGGCAAGGAGCGGTGGGGTGGTTGCCGAGGGAGACGCTTTTAGGTGAGGGGTAGATCTAAATGGTAGACGACGCCATACCGTTTGACAATGGCAAGCCAGCCTCAGAGACTCAAAACTGAGAACTCAGAACGGTGCGGCGTCCGACTGACGCGCGCATTTGGGTCAATGACGAAACGAAATGAAAACGAAGCCAGGCCAGACCAGGCGATGCGATGATTCCAAATGATTTAGAACCCCTGCATTTTAAACAGCACCGGCTTTGAGATGGCAGCTTGAATTTGGCAGGCAATCAAGCAGAAAATACATACTTATGCGAGTTATACGACTACAAAAAAAGAGATTCATTATTTTTAGCATGTGGCGACAACACAACAGCGCGGATCGAGATCGATCGCACACACTGATCAGGGGAAGGAAGTTGTCTCGCTGTGTGGTGCTCAGTGCTCAGGCTAGTGGTGCTGGTTGAGCTGGTGGTGATGCTTGTGTTGGTAGTGAGTGGTTCGTTCATTCCAGTCGATGGTGATCATTTTGTTCAATCGATTGTAAACGATGCGTTGCGATCGCTGTTTTGCGGCTTTGATCAAATGACAAAATTGATCATTTTCTGTTTGAATGGATTTCAAAGAGGCTATACTCCGCACACCCGCACATCCGCACCCCTGTGACATCCACCTTGACAACAATTGATTTATGCTCGGTTTGTTGTTTGTTTTTTGTTGCTTTTGTTGCTGCTGTCTCTACTCTGCTGTTGTGGGGTCTGGTACTGGCACTGGCACTGGGCATGTGCAGCAACAAAAATGGCAACAATATGAGCAGCAACAACAACAACGAAAAACTGCAAAAAAAAGACAACAACAAAACTCAATCGTTGTGTTACCAATAAAATCTCCCAGCTTTTGTGTTGAGTCAAAAGGCGCTATAAATCAAGCCAAGGTGCGCGCACCTCTTTTTGTTTTCGGGCCGCGTACGCTTTTGACCAAAAATTTGTTCCCCCGAACAACTGAAATCCCGAATAGCAAAAACAAAAACAAAGCCAACAACAAGTCCAACGAAAAGTGGCTGGCAAATTAGTAACAATGCGAAAAACATTTTCACGTCATAACAATTAATAGCGGGCCAAAATAGGTTTGAACTATACGTTCGACTGTACGGCCATGAGGGTGGAGAGCGTGTCGTGACACGAACTGCGGATAAGTATAGTGATTCATATGGTAGGTAAAAAATTATGGGAAGTATTGTTTAATATGATTTATATGATGCCCGAACAAGTCAACAGAAACAAGCCAACATCAGGCCAGTGATCTTATACGAAGTGATTTTCGGACAACTTTTGGAAACTTTAATTTACAGTGCTGAAACATAATGAACTCTTAGGGAAACACAAATCAATGGAAGGTTGGTCCCCACATGAGGCAATAAGGCGACTAGAGGATAGTATGGAATACTAGAGGAACGTATGGAATCTCTAGAACACAGTGCTGAAATACAATCAACTGCTTTGAGAAACGTAAATCAAACGAAGCCGAAAATTGCCAAGAAAACATCTGTACACTGCGCAAAATCCAAGAAGCACAAGTTCACGGCATGCTGTCCACGTAGCTGTGGGTTATGGCTTCTCAACCTAAATCAGGAAATCCATATTAACAAGCAGAACCAAGACGATTTACCTTACCTTAAGATCGATCAGGATCCAACATCAGGCGGCATGAAAAATCATCATGCCCAACATCCTCCTCATATTAAAAACTCAACGATGAGGGCGGTTTTCACTCTCATGTCCTCTTCCAGTGACCCATCGTAATCGATAAGCCGTCCATCGCTAAATGCAAACTTCAAATGCTGCTCAAAAATCTCTCAAAGTGCACGCTTCGTCCGTCAGTCGACAAAGCTAAGGCTCTGGCTCAGGCTCTCAAATTCGATTTCACATTCCCGTAGGGGTGAAATCTTTTTGCGTTTGGGTTTTTTTTCGGCTTTTCGCGTTTTTCGCTAACGCTGTGGGTATTATTATCCACCAAAAATTAGCAAAAATTGCTAAAGTTTGACTTGCATGATTTATCTATAATTTTGCATCGCAAGCGGGCTGGCAGGCAGCGGGTGGTGCGGGTGGTGCGGGTAGCAGGCCTTGCTTGGGCAGCCAAAAGTTGCCCCACTCGCCATCTGATAGGCATACACACATAAGCAGGGGGGATGGGCGAGAGATGGGGAGCGGGGCGGGGCAAGAGCACAAACTCCAACCTGGACACTCCACAAAAAAATGCCAGGCAGACAGTCTGGGCCACTTTTAAATGCGATTTGCCAGTCTAAGCGATTTTCAGTTTTTCGGTTTTCCTTTTTGCAGCTTAACACTTGCGGGTGTTGTTGTGGCTATTGTTGTTGTTATTGTTGTTGTTGTTGTTGTCTGCAAAGCACAACACAACACAACACAACATTGTAACATGTAATCGCTATAATAATAAAAATTTGCAAATGATTTGGCGTTACTCAATCAGTAATCTTCCAACTACTATCGTTTCAGTCCTGGTTATGGCATCCCGGCTGGCCGCTGGCAACACCCAATGGAGCCCTGCTGCTCCAGCTGAGCGACGTTGAGTTTGCGCACGCACTACGTCCAGCTGAGCTGTATCTTTGCATCAAATTGGGTAAGTGGGTCGGATCCGATATGAATAAAAGCTTAAGCATGTGAACATAGAAACGATCTAGATCCTTGATGTAGCCTTAAGATAGATGTGGTATACAATTTTGAATAATTGAACAATGAGGAATTTATAAAATTGAGTAATTGAATGTTTCTACTGACTCAAGATCAATCTTCAACACTTTCAGAGACAGCCACAGATTACGCCTCCTTGAAATCCATAACCGAAACTAAATCCGAAAACCCACTGCAGCAACCGGCAACATCGCCTCAGCCTCAGCTCTATGCCGTTTGGCGCTCCCCAAGGGACGTGGAGGAGAGCAGAATACAGAGCTGTTGCTTGGATTACAGCAGTGCACAGCAATTGCCATTGAGCGTCCTCCAATTAGAAATGTCGACGGCAATGGCCGTGCCAGATGGCGGCGAGCTGCCGCAATTGTTGCAGAATCTGCTCGTCAGCGTGGAGCGCAGCATTGAGCGAGTGTCACTAAACGAGCTACAAATGCCGCTGGCTGTTGCTGAGGAGCAGCTGGATGACACCAACAACAACAGCATGAACAGCAATAACAGTAACAGCAATAACAACAGCGTGGTGGGCTCACCCAAGTGCGGATTGCGACGTAGCGATTTGATAACCAAAAACAAGGTGTTCAACAACAGATATATGCTGCGTCGCCTGACCAATCGACAGGATAGCATGAATTCCACCTCGTCGGGGAATAGCAATGCCAGCAGTAGTAGTGGCAGTAGCAGTGCCGGCGAGGAGTTGCAGCTGCATGGCAACGGGAATGGCAATGGCAATGGGGATGCAATGGCCACATCCTCATCCACATCGCCAGCTTTGCCTCTCTTCTGTCTGGGCAACTCATTTCCGCACATTGACAGCGACGAGGAGCCGAGCGAAGGTGCTGCTGATAACCAGCAGCAGCAGCAGCAACACCAGCGACTGGGTAAGTTAACCTAACCAGGCGGCGTATACGTAATCTGGCATTACGCATTCGCCATGGCTGCCTAGCTGCCTGCCTGCCTGGTTTGCCATGAATACATTTTATGGCCAAAAGCGCTCAGCAATTGCTCAAGTTGCCGCAGTTTTGCGAAATGGATTTTCAGTTGCAACTTGCTACAGTTGTAGCTGCTGCCTCAATGGAGCCACAGCTTATCGCAATTTCTGGGCGTGATTCGCCTTATTTGTTTTTCGCCAGCCGCAACCATAGTCATCGTATGCAAATCTTAGCCAGCTGAAATATTCAATTAAACGCCCCGCGGCCAAAATGCCAAAACCAACCAACCACACCACACCGCACCACACCAGCCCAGTGCAAGCCAAAGTGGAGCTCATTTTTCTATCGAACGGCGCTTTGAAGTCGAGCTATAATAATATGCGATTTGATAGTGCGGCGTTCAGCAAATTTAGCGCTAATTTGATATATTTTCTGTGCATAAATTTCTGCTCAACATTTAATTCAATTAATGGCTAGAGATTGCGCCCGATATGCAAGTTGGATTCGAGTTGAGTTTTGAGTTCAGTTCAGGTGGGTAGAGATGCCCTGAATTCTAGCGATAGCGAAAGTTGAACAGGAAATCAACAAAGTCATTGATGGGTCAAACTAAACAGAATAAAGTTGAAAGTAAATAAGTGTTGAAATCATGTTGTTGATGAAAGAGAAAGCTAAGGGTTGGGGATGAAGATTGTGAAATCTGATTAGCTTATCTACAAGATTTTACACATGTCTCTAGCAGTGTACTTCTCATTTTCATATCAATAATAACCAAGGATCTTGTGAAGGATCATGAGAAACTCACCTCATGGTTGATACTAAATCTTGCATGATAACAAATCCTACTTCTGCCCTCTGACCAATCCTCGGCAGGCTTAGCAAACTCACATAACATGCAATATATTACAATAGAATGCTTGGCCTCAGCTGCCTACATTGGTCATTGCCGCCCACTGATTGGCCAGACTAAGTAAACCACTAAACCGAAAAACCATTAGCCATTAACAACCACTGCTACCCACCGGTGCTGCCAGCGAGACGAGGTTGCGACGCGCCATTGGTTAACCACAAAATATGTGTATCGTTTTGGTATCGTTGTATCGGTCTCCACAACAACGGTGCAAATGCCTTTTAATTTGTCAGAAAAAAGAGCTTAAAATATGAAAATTAAATGAGAAACCAAATCAGCATGTTTAACAGTGGGACAAAGAAAGCAGTCAAGTAACAAATATTATGAAAGTCTGCGAAAGTCTCAATTATGTAAAGGAATAGCTTGCAGTCTTCCGTAGGCAAACCTTTCTAGTGGGTGATCTCATTTGAAAACAGCAAATATAGATTCAGAAGTTGAGCCTAAGCAGTTGCCAGGCAAGACGCATTTTGGGGTGGACTTGTAAGAAAGATTGTCAAAGAGCTAGGAGTGAACAAAAATGGGCATTGAGAAGACCGCACATATGACCTATGTCAGGCCTCTAATATGTAGCATGTTTTCACTTATGATGGCAAAACCTATTTCCAATTCTTCTAATAAAGTTTCATATAAGCAGAATCTCTTCAATCACCTTCATCTTGCGCTCATATCGATCGTCTACTCTATTTCGCGTACAAAATACACGTTACTGCGCCCACTGTACAGTGGGAATGCATTGTGAATTGTGAATTGCGACCCCAAGTTGCTGCCTTGCCGCATTTTGGGTGTGGGTGCAATTTGCAGGCTCCCATAAATCAGCTGACAAATGCGGGGGCAATTGTGGTCTTTATATATGCATAGCTCGGGTATTGAATTACATGTTCCAAACGACCAAACAAAACGAACCCAGCAACAATCCAGCCAGCCAACAGGTGGCCAACAGTTGCACTACTCCCAACATCCGCCAACCGGAGTCCGAGGAGTTCATTGTGACAGTTGGCAGAATTTCTGCAGACGCTGCTGCAATGTGTCGCATTTATCACACCACCGGCAACGGCAACAACAACAAAGACCACAAAAACCACAGCAACAACAAATTTGTCGCACGCGAAAGTGCAACTTCTTTGATTTATAACAAACTGGTTGCTTCGCCAACACGCCCAGCGCCCCAAAAACTAGGTGGGCATTGGGTGGCTTTTGGTTTTTGGTTTCGATTTTGAGTTGATTTTGATTTGGAGTAGCCTGGGCCTGTCACCAAATTGAACAAATGACATTATTATGCAAAGTGCTCAACGGGTTTTCAAGGTTTTCTGCGACGATTAAAATGCAATTAACCCATTTATGGAAATACATTTTTCTTGCAGCCGCCGAGCAGCAGGCCACCGCAATGGAGGTGGACAAGGAGGAAATGAAGGCAGCAGCCAGTGAAGTGCAGCTACTGCCGGTGAGCTCCATCAGTGAGCTGCCCGAGAAACTGCTGACCAGTGGTGTCTATTTGCCAGGTGAGTGTACAAGCGTGGAGGAGGAGGAGGAGCAGCAGCAGCAGCACAAGGTGACAAACTTTCCCTGATGCTGCTACTCCTCTGCATAATTCTAGACTTTCACTTGGCCAAAATCAAATTTGCTTACAAATTGAAAATCGCTCACAATGGCCGCCCCGTTAGGCTTTCGGTGAAAAGCGTTTTTCAATTAATTCGCACACATTTTCACACGTTATCAACAAAAAGTAAGAGCCAACGGCCACCCAATGTGTGGCTCACATGGAGCTGCGATTCGATCTCAATTACCAATTCCGATTGCAATTTTGATTCCGTTTACATTTTCCAGGCACACGCACCCTCCAAGGCGACCCACTTGTGACCGTCGATGCGGCCTGTGTGGCAGCCGCAGGCCTCAATTGCTATGAGCTGGCCACGCTGCTGCTTTACTACAGCACAATTCCCGAGCGCAGGTGAGTTAGGCGCCCCCTTTTCCCCCGTTTGGCCACCCACCGTTTGGAGTGTTAGGTTGCCAGAGATCCCCTTGGGAAGGAAGCATGTGCAGTCTTAGGCATTGTATGATATGTAATAAAGTTCTTATGATATTTGTCAGCATTAAATTTTAGCTTTCCGAATGCTGATAAAATTTTACACTGGCAGAAAACTTATTATTATATAAAAGGGAAACATTTAGATTTATAAGAGAAAGTAAAAAACTCCAAGCCAAAACGCCACAGCCAGATCGATGCAAACATGGACTCGTAGAAAAGACCATCCACTACCCAAACCAAAACGCCACATATACTATTAATACACAGAACAATGCTCAAATGATCTTTGTCTTTAATACAAACCTTGCAGCTCATAAAGCTTTTAAAGACTTTCATACCAACTTTGACCTTGATTTTCACTCACTTGCAGGTGCTATTTAACATTGTAATTGTTTTAAGCAACTTTTACTGCGAGAACTTAACTAATTTTTTCTCCAAGTGTCATTGAAATCAGCAACAGCATAGGTTTAATGTCAAAGTAACGCATGGGAATGGGAATGGGAATGAGAATGGGAACCATAAGCAGACCCAGAACCAAACTCAGGCAATTCAATTTGTCTGGCAAAAGGTTCATGCACATACAAACACATACACATAGCCATAGAGACATAGCCATAGACCCCCACAAGCTGTAACTGTGGCCCATCCATATATTAGCGCACAGATATGCAAATGTGCAGTTAATGCCAAATGCCGGACGACCAACTGGCTCAGGTTTACCAACTAGCAACTGGCGCTGAGAACGTTGTAAGAACCAAGACCAAGTCGAAGTCAAAAACGAAGACGAAGGCGCTGGCACTTAAGCCTTTAATATGTCGACAACGACATCGATGTCTTTCTACCTCACACCCCACCTACCATTTCCCAGCGTCTTCTTTGGTCGTCTGGCTGTCTGGTTGGTCGCCATCGCCAATAGAGAATGCATGTCAGTCAATTTGCCACTTTGGCTAAAAGGCAACATGCAACAGCAAGAACAACAACATTGAACAGCACTTGCAGTGTAAAGTTAGCTTCGCTGAGAACTTTGTCTATAGAAAATATAGAACAAAGGCCTCAACTAAAAAGTCAATAACACTCTGCTACAATAAATTCGTAATCAACTGGAATGGCCCAGATCTGAGCATTGATAGCAAAGATCTTAGATGTAGATAATGGAGATGTGTGAGCAGTATAATCACGAGTCAGAAGCCAAACACCATTAACTAAACTAGAATTTGTCAATTATAGGTGAAAGCTTCTACGAAATCCTTTCATTTTGTAAATTATAATATAGACCGTCCCTGATTTGATAAAAGCAAGCATATTTCGGTGAAATAAAAATGATTTCCGCAGTAAAATATAAATCAGCTATGCCAAACTATTCAATCAAGCGGAAGATATCAACGTTGTTTGCTCATTCTTACTATTGCATTCTTACTATTGCTTAGCTAATTTGAGGAGAATGACCTAAGTACCAGTCGATCTTTTATAGCAACGAGAGTAATAAAGTTCTCATAAATCTGATCACAATCAATAAGTAACGTCTTCCTTTTGCCATCCACATTTCAAGACTGTTTGACTGACTCATTCAATCACAGACAGGAAATACAAAATCTGTTGAAATTTCATTGAACTATTATGACGCATATCTATTAATGTATTTTTCTTAAAAAGTCCTACACATATGCCCATGTTATGTTCATGCTGTTCAGTGTAAATTAGAATTCTAAGCAGGCAGAGGCATGCCCAGACCCACACCAGGCCAGGCCAGGCCACAGTTTCGGGCTTTGTGGCTGTGGAAGACACGTTTCTTTGGCGTCCAAGTTTCAGCTGGAGCTTCGGGCTTAAGTTTTAGTTTGAAGTTGAGCTTGAGTTTGCGTTTTGAGGGATTTGTGTGCGGCTCGCCTTTGTGAAGTAAACGAGAGCGCGCGCTGCAGGCATATGAATGATTTTTGCAGACAGATTCGTGACACTTTGAATTTATGATGTGAACTTTTTGTTCCCGCTCCGTTCCTGCTGCCATACATTGGCCATGGAACGGATTCCTGGAAACTAAACAAATCTGCGAATTTTAAATCGACATCAAAAGCACACTTCATAGATACAGATACAGATGTGTATATTTGCAGATACAGAAGATATACAAATACAGATATCTAAAGCCAGTTGCCCGCTGCCGGTGTCAGTTGTGCCGTAGAGTTCTTTAGTTCATCGGCTCTTCATCCAGCTGCATGTTAATTGCTTCAATGCCAATTTCTGAAAACGCGGCCAAATCGTGTAGAAAACTTTGACAAACATTTGCAGACTCGTAACTGCACAAGCAATTTGAAGATAGATCTGGAAAAAAATAACACAAAAACTGGCACATCTCAACATCTAACTCTGACTCTGACTCTAACTCCAACTCCAGTTTGAATGTCTAACGCATGACGAGTTGAAGTTGTACAGACGGATGGATGGACTGATGGACGGATGGACAGGCACTCAGACTAGCCATTGACATTATTTGCGTTTTGTTTGCGGACATGTGTAAGGTATTCATTAGCTGCCTGTCCAAAGCCACAAACCAAATGTCAGTCAATATGCAACCTCAGTCAAAGACTGCAGCAAATATTAAATATTTGAGCTTTGTAAAGTTTTCACCAACGAGAGACTGAAACTTACATTGAGAGAAATGTGTAGGGCCTAAGAGAATGCGGCTTGTAAACATATATTTATATACTCATGCGATCGCATATATCTCGATTAACATTTAATCAAAGCACAGCCCAAGTGGCTAAGTCGAGAAAAGTGGAATTTTGCCTGGAAAATATTTAGTATATAGTACAGAATTGAGTTATGTGAGACAACTCTTTATAGTGAACAAAATAGTATCAAATATGTCTGTATATCTTTGAAAGAGATTGCCAAAGCACAATTTGAGTGGAATGTATGCCCATATTACAATATCGATCAAAATTACTTGATAGAACTAATACACTATGAAATCCAAACAATCAGTTTTCCACAGGTTACTCATAGATCAAAGACGACCTTCAGACGTAGACGCAACCCACCAGCAACTGTTGCTAATAGAAAGGCAGGATGAATGATCCATATAGTATATCATATAGTTACCATAAAATCGTATCTATATTTTCAATATCAATGGCTTTGCTTCTGTGTCTTAAGACTCCTTTTCGCTGTAGTTTTTTACAGTGCGGCTTTCAACGCCATCAGCTGACTATAAGCTTAAGTATGTACGAATATGAATGTGTGTCTTTTGCTTATCCAAAACTTACATCACATTTTGAGGCGGTTTGTTGACTGTGACCCACGTTGTTGCTGATGAGGATGAGGATGGGTATGGGTATGGGTATGATGATGATGTCTCGCTTTCTGTGACAGCTGGCAATTAAATTTGTTTTTATGGTCGCTGAACTGCATTTCTTGGAATCTCTCAGAAGTGCAGTTCCACAAACTATGGAAGGGTACATTTAAGTACACATTTATATGTATGTACACTCGTTCGTACCTTATACATATGCATGTCTGTATGTATGAATGATGCATAATGCATGCTCGTGCATAATGCGAATATAAAAGAAAAGCTCGGGTTACACACGAACGACCTCCTGGCCTGGGCTTGGGATTGGGATTGTTCTAGGCTGTGCGGCTCATAATTTAAATGCTCTACTTCTGCTTGTCCCGCTTTGGCTAACTATGATGGAGAGTGAGATGAGTTTCATATTACATTTACCCACCTTCTGAGCAATATTTGGAAAGTGATTGGATATTTTTGGCGACCTCTATTTGGGTGTCATTGATCAGTGAGAAAACGACGCTGTCCAAGGGAGTTCTAAGCACATTGTGGGGCCATCAAAAATCTTTAAATTTGTTACTCCGTCGATCCAGCTAGCCAAACAACAAGGTTAATTGGATAATGCAAATATAGTTTTAATAACAGAAACTGTGATTTTTATGGTGCAAGAAGAATGTGAAAGCCTTAGGGATGCATGCGAGCATTGGTTGATTTCAAAGACTTCACATTACACTGAGCCAAACATTGAACAAGCCAACTACATTTGCAATTCTCAAGATATGTTAAGTCTATCAATTTGTTCATATTATATATATCCCATACATATCCCCATACATATCCCCATATCAGGAAAAATGTTCACATCTGTAGCATCGCTTCCTCATGCTTCTGGTTTCTTCACTTCGCCAACTGTTGGTTCTTCTGTTTCAACTAATTTACACTTTTATGCTTCAACATTAGCTTCATGTGGCAGAGTATTGCAGATTTCGTTGCACTTATGAGCTGCGTACGAACGGTTTCTTTGCGTTCTCATGTAGGCTGCTTTGAAATTGAAATGCCAAACGCTTTTTATAGCCGCTGTGTGCGGCATCATCATTAAACTTAAGCCCAAGACGTGGCAGCAGCAGCAGCAAGCACGATGGCGATTGCAATGATGATGACGAAGACGAAGCAGACGATGAGCCAGCCCGCAGTTTTCGAACTTGGCCCGCCTGACACTGGCTCTGGCACATGAGCATTGCGTGCAATTTGCAAACTGGCTGCTCCGGCGGGGGTGGACTGCATGTAGCTGCTGCCGCTGTTGCTGGGAATAAGAACGCATAGGACCAAACATAACTGGTCCCAGCACCAGCTCCAACTCCAGCTGGCTTGTGTTTACAGTTAGTTGCTGTTAAGCTGCGAGCAAAGAGTTAAGAGCTCTGAAAGCTAGACAAACTTTGGCTTTAAAGTGTTAGGAAATGGCTAGTTTTTGCTCGGAATGTGTCTGACGACGTGTTGGGGGAGTTGCGGTCGGGCTGGAGCTGGAGCTGGTGCTGGTGCTGGATTTTTATTAATGCCCAGCACCTGCCATTAGCAGCAATTTTCAATTTTTATTTACGCTGATTAAAAGTGGCTACCAACTTGTCAAAGTTACGACTGGGAAGGGGGAAGGAGAGAAGGAACTACCTATAAACCAAGTGTACTAGTACCAGTACCGATTCCCAATTGACCATTCCTTATGCCGGATTCGGAGGCAAGTGCAGAGGCCGCTTATTGCCAATTAAGTTGAACTTGTTTTGGGCGTAGCCCAGCTTTAGCAGTTGGTTCTGTTCAAAGCATGAAGCAATTGGACATACATACACACCATCAGCCAGCACAAGGTGGCCCCCAGTCAGGACAGGGGCTGACCACATCCACATTTTACACCAAAACACAACATTTTAGACATTGTTTATGACCGTGGCGAGTCGAGACTTGGCGACTTCTAGGAGTCACTTTTGAACATGCCCAGACCTACACGTAAACCCGCATTTATTGGCTCTTTTTTTTCTCAATTTTACAGCAACCCAACAACAACAGCAGCGTCTACTACTGGCCATAAAAGTGTAGAACAGCAACAACAAAAGCAACAGCAACAGAAACAAAAACAAAAACAACCCGCCCAGCAAACATTTACCATTTTAATTGCGATCGAGAAGTCGCAACATTTATGCGTAATCGACTTAATTTGCCAAAGTCTCAAGCTCATAGCCAAGCAAATTGGCAGTTGTGAAATTTTGGTCGTTTGCACCGATTCCAATACCAATTCCGAATCCGAAACTGATTCCAATTCGAATACGAATACAAAATTACAGCAGTTGTGCAACGAACAGCAGCAGAACTTCAGTAACAACAACAACAACAACAACAAAAGCAGCCGAGATCATCAGGTAAGTCTTAAGTCTGACCTTTTGTGATTGCAAACCGAAATGAACTGAAATGAAATCATTAGAGAGTTCAAATCCAAGCCCAAGCCAGGCAATGCGCTGTTGACGCCCCTAAAAAAAAAAATAGTCCTCAAAATTCACAAAAAAAAACCAAGCTCTCAACAAAAAACACCCAATTAACCCGCTTTACATGACCCAAGTCTGACTATTAAACTGAAAAGATCAGTAAGAACTAAGCTAAAAAATGAATGTTTTGTAATGAGAATTGGCAGGCAGAAGTACTTTTGGAAACAAGAAATCTATTAATTCTACAATTCTACAAAAATCAATATGAAATGGTTCAATCTGTTAATAGATTTTACAATACATTTTGTATCAATTCTGAAGATGCCCTCGAGTAAAACTCTTGGTTTCATTAACTATCAAATCGAAAAGTCCCAACCAAAGTTTTAATTCACATGTTAGATATGTTTTCAAGCATTTGATATATAATGCTTTATCCCTAATTCCAACCTCTGTATTTGAACACTACTGAAACCATCTTAGCTCTTGGTCCTGCTGGTCTACTCTACTTAATAGTCATTGGAGTGATCCAACCTGGGCAAATGTGCCAAAGAACTTGGCCACACTAATGAAAACGACTAACGACTGCATTTTGCTTTGTTTTGCTTTGTTTTCTGTTTCCGCCTCCGTCTCCGTCTCTATCTCCATGTGCGTCTCTGACTGGGCTGACCCCACCACAGCAGGAACAGCAGCGCCAGCCAACGCCGCCATCGTCATCGCATTTGGTTAAATTCATTAGCGTTGGCCAAGTCACGACAAGTGTTGCGCCATCGCAGCTGCCAAGCGGCCTGCTACCCGGTCTCGGTTTCCATCCTGGCCAGCATCATCATCACGATCCGCGCAAGTGGCGCGAGTTCTTCGCCCAGTTGGAGGCGTTTCAGCGCCAATGCTCATTGGCCGGCGGTCGCCTGGTGAGCGCTTTGAGCGACATACGCGCTGCCGATCTGCAGGGGCTGCCAACACGTCGTCAGCTTTATGGCCAGCATCGTGCCTTGAGCCGTGCCCTCATGGACTCCCAATTGCTTAATCTGCGCAAGCGTGGCGCCACTCAGCTGACCCAGCTGCAAGAGTCAGCCAGAGCCATCAATTCAACGGCCAATTACAGTTCATCGCCAGTGACGTCATCAGCCATGATCAGCAATGTGGACGCTGCCCACAAACTGCGTAAGGTGACGCTGCTCTTCAATGAAGTGGATCGTGCCGCCCAGCGTCTGGAACAGCTTACGGAACAGAGACGCGAGCGCCTCAGGCAATTGACGCGACAAAGGGCCCTGGAGGATGAGATCAACGAGGTGAGTGTGGAGGCATCTATATACTCAGTAATCTGATAATCCGAATTCTATATAAATCAATTGATCGTAAGTAGATCGCGCTCTCAGTTCTACTCTCAACTTGCACAGTTCTTTTACTTTCACAACGATAGATTTTACTGACATAAATCTGACATACTTTTAGATGCATTTCAAAGTGAGTTTCGACTAATTTCTGAAACTAATTTGATCGATTTTTCGAGATCGTAAAAGAATGCCATAGCAAATCGAACTGTCTTTCCAAGAGAAAGTAACATAACATGCCTAAGCCTGAGAAACTTAATGCCATTTTATTTGATTTTCTTCTGTTAAGGGGCTGGGAGGGGGTCAACTTAATAGCCGGTAGGGTTTCCCCATTAAAAAAACATAAAACGATACATTCATAAGTAGCTTATAGGCATATGAGTGCTCTTTCAGGGGGGAATTACTATGATGGGTATGCTCCTGTCTAATACAATATCGCTCGTATATTTCAGAGTTCCAAATACAAGAGGCATGTTTCCCCCTCTCCTTCCTTTTTCACAATTCCAGATCTACTATATCCATAAAGTTGATCTAAACGCGGTTAGCTAGAATCACAATGTTGCCACTTAATGAGCATTGCTTTTTGCGATTGCTGACAGGAAATGCCGCCCCATCAACGTCACCATTACCATCAGCAACACCAGCGCCAGCGCCAGCACCATCGTCTTCGCCTTCGCCAATGCCAATAGCATCTTCTGCTATCTGCAGAGCGAGCCAAATGTATCTGCCAGATAGACGCGTTTGCGATGCGCATACGCGCCACTCACAGCCTCAGCCTGACATTGTTAATTGAATATGCATTGCATTTAAAGCTGGCTTTATTAATTTATTACGCGCATCCGCTTAATGTCCGCAAGTGGTTGGGGAGCGGGCTCGGCTTGGATATGGGATTCAGATACGTCTCTCGTAGTTTTTGCATTGGCTTTGCTGTCTTTAGATTTTAGCTCTCCACTTGTCCGAGAGCCAAATGGAGCCGTTAGATAAGCCAACCTGCCACAGATTCGAGCGTTCATCATTTCTATCTTCGAGTAGCATTGACCACAGTTTTGCAAATCGTTTCAATTTCCTGGCACCTTAATTGACTTGTTAATGGTTTAGCTGGCAATTGCAATTGCAATATCAGTGCCACCCCCTGACCTTCTCTTTGCATCACCAAAAGGACTCGATGGGGAGTTTTGTACACTCGTAAAAATATCAAATAAAAACGCGGACAAAATTTAGAATATTTGCACAGGCAAAATAACTACTCGGCATTATCAGTAGATGAAAAATGGCCCGCTGAGATAGATATCTAAATGCAGTGTCCTGCCTTTAGAATAATATATTTATTAAACTCGTTGTCCTTTCTGGCCTTCATACCACTCCAGAAGCAAGCTTCTGGAAGTGAATAGACTTCAGAGAAACTTCTGTACAGTTCTAGAGTACATTAAGGAGAGACTGGACATGGCCTAAAGGGTCTGTTAGTGATGAATAAAATGTACAAATTTCTGCAGAATTTCAATTTTGAAAATTCAGTTTGGCAAAACTATCAAATACTTCTCGCAAATTCGAAAGTCTTAGGCAAAATTTTGGCTGAGTGTGCAGATATATGTATATAAGGCAAAGGTCTATTGTACCTTTAACCCAAGACTGCCGCTGGCTGCCGTGATGTGCATAATTGCGCACGCACGCACCCACAACATGCCATTCGTACTTGTAGGTAACTCTGACAATGAGAGTCTTCTCCAGCTCCATCTTGGTCATATCTGCCTGGGGTAATCTCACACGGCGGCGCTTAATCAGCGCCAGTGACAGTTGCAGCAACGCCCAAAGAGCCAGCCAGCATAGGCAATGATGATGGGGATGGGTATGGGGCGACTGGCTGGAATGGTTGGAATGGATTGGATTGGTTAGATGTGGATGTAGATGCTGATGCTGGTGCTGGTGGTGCGGATGTGCGGATGACGGTAACTCTGGTAACTCGCAACTGCCAACTGGCAACTACATATGGCTAATGCAATTTCGCTGATTAATCACTATAATTTGTTGTGTGGGATTAGTTAGCGCAGTGCAGTCATGGAAGGGGCTGCTACTTTAGCTGCCAACTTATGGTTTTCCAGCTGCAGGTTCAGATACAGCAGCATCAGCTCAATGCGATGTCATACCCGATTCCTCGATCCCCCCGATGGGATGCCAGGCAATGCGTTTACATATTCGTCATACTTTCGCGCTACTATTAAGTTTTGCCATTATTATTATGATTGTTGTTGTTGTAGTAGCTGATGCTGCTGTTGTTATTGTTGTTTTTGTTGTTGGTAGTAGTAGAAAAGTATGTCAAATTGCAAACACACGACAGCAACAACAGCAGCATCAGCCACATCATATATGTGTATAGAGATATAGATAGGCTATAGACTCGATACTCAACTTCATTTAAAACTTTTTTTATTTTGCGGAAATTGGCATTTAGCAATTTGCTAAGCCTTGTTAAAGCTCCTACGGTTGGCCTTTTTCACACGCTCCCTCTCCACCCTTTATTTTGCTGGCCAAGAAAAATGAGCAGCCATTTATCTGGTTTCTTGCAAAAAATTGAATTTTAATTGCCAAACGAAAAGTTAATGAGAAAAGTGAAAGCCAAGTTTAAGAAATTAAATACATTTTGTTCAATGATTTGTTGTTGAGTTTTGCTGCCCATTGATTGATGCGATTGATATGCCCCGTTTGATACCAGTATATATTGCTTGGGTTTGGTCAATCACATTCAACAAGCATCCATCCCAACCGAACCCAACCCAACCCATCCTATCCATTCATTCATTCATTCATTTTCATTCAAAAGCCCCGACGGCTCTTGCTCTGAATGACTGACTGTCCATCTGGTTTTGTTTTTGTCTCTCCATCTCTCCATCTCTCTCCCTCTCTGTCTCTCAATGTATGGCTGTGTCGCCCGCTTGTCATATCGCCAATCGGTGCAAAAATCATACTAACAGATACAGATGCAGATACTACAAGCATTTAACACCAACACGCTTTCAATTAAAAAGGCGTTGACAGCTACCAATTTTGTGTAGCTTTTGTGTTAGCTTTGCCTTTGTTTTCAAATACCCTTACTATGAGAGAGAGTGTTATTAACTTCATGTGAGGCTTTATACATTGGAATGTGGTCATTGGATATTTGCACATCTAGCCATATAGTATCAATTGTAGATCATATTTGCAACTTGTCCTTCACCCAGATCCGTGATCTTCTGTTTCGGAGCCTCTTTCAAGCTGTCCAACTAAATAGTTCGCAAACGAACTCATAGTCGCATTGCTTCTTCTCGTTCTTCTTCTTCTACCTCACCTTTCCGCTTCCCATTTGCTGGCATCCACAGGTCCAAGAACTTACACACTTATACTCCAGCGAAACATATCAAATGGCCAATATATCATCGAAGAGAGCATTAAATCTTCGATTTGCCACAATCATATATCATTTAAGCTTGTTTCTTTTAATTAACAAGACCAAAAACCAACAGACTGAAAGACGGAAAGATAGTAAACAAAAAAAGAGCAAAAAGACCCACCGAGTCAAAGACTAAAACTAGACCAAAACCGAATCCGAATCCGAGTCCAAATGCGAATCCAACTTTAGCTGCAAACGAATGTTGCCTGTCAGCCATTAGGCGCGCGCATTCAAACAAGGTGCGAAAAAAGAAGCCGCCGGAGGCGAAGGCGACGTCGACGGCGACATTAGGAGGAGATCGAGTATGATGCGATATGCGATATTATATCTAAATTGCTGATCGCCTGCATTACTTGGAGCGCCCGCTGAGCTGAGAGACACAAATATGGCCATGAGTGTTAGCCTTGGGTGAAAGAGTTGACGCTAGCGATAGATAGATGGATGGCTGGCTGCTGCATATAGTCGCACATATCTACATATAGCAACGCTTTATACATAATGCTGGAGGTGAAATTGGATTTGTTTGGAGCGCACTTTCTTTGGAAATGAATTTGCCAACTGAGCGACGACAACGGCGGCGGCGGCGGCGGCTTTTGTGCAATGAAAACTATGTTTAATTGTTTCGCGCCTTGAATTGCAAACAGATTCAATTAAGTCGGACGACATCTATGGTGCGGAAGCCCATGGTGACCGTCAGTATGCCTGCCTGTTGGCTTGTCCACTTGGCCAGCTTATTTATGGCCTCTGACATTTGAACCTCACCCCAACCCCAACCCAGACCCAAACACAGACTCTGCCTCCGACTCGGGCGCAAGCCAGGAATGCGGTGGCAACTTCTCCACAACTTGCATAACTTGCAGCTGCTGTGGCATCCGAGAGAACTCGCTAGCTAGATGGCTGCCTGGTTGGCTGGCTGGTAAAGAATTCGGTCAGCCATGGAGTAGCCAAGAAATATGAAGGCTTATTTAGTGTCGACATGCATTGCAGGCTCTGCCGAAGATTTGCCCCAAGGAGCAGGCATTCTACAATGGCATTAATAACAAGTCGGTGGAGAGCTGCAGCTTAACAAGGCGAAGCTTCAATACACTTTCAAAGCGAGGATTCTGAAGTACGCAAACAATTCCCATGACTTGAAAAAAATGACGAACCAAAGTGGGGAATATATCAATGGAGTTTTTCTGAAAGAATCAATGCCAACCCAAAGTGTGCGGATCACGAATCTTGAATCCATCTCACCTCCAGCTAGAATTTTACTCTAGGCATTGTTATGTAGACAAACTGCCTGGCACAGTTGATGGACCCTCGCTCAGCCATTTATAGACACATGTAATAACTAAGCATATTAACCCTCGCAGCTATAATAAGTTTCTTTTCTTCTCTGGAGACCAGAGAAGACATGGAAATGGACATGGACATGCATGTGGCTGTACTACGAGTACTCGTAGCTCACTGGCTGCCCGCAAGTGCCGACAATCTCAAACCCAACCGGTTGCATGCAAAACGTTCCACTCTGTACAACAAACAAACAATCCTGCTGTCCCCGCTCCTCCTACTCTGCTGCTCCTTCTTCTGCTGCTGCTTCTGCTGTTGTGGCCGACGTCTTCGACTGCGAGTCCGGGTCTCATCAAAAGTGGACGTTAATCATATGCTTAGCATGGCAGGCATCGCCAAAGGCAGCTTACTTTAGAATCGTGTTCGTGTATTTATTGAATTAACACTTGGTCAGGGTCCTCGGCTTCTGCTCTGGTCTGCTCTATGCGGCACTTGGACGGGCGACATATAACAAAGCGTAATTGTTGTCGTTGTCATCGTTGGCTCATGTCACAAATGTAACTGTCACATTGGGTTTGACATGTTTTTTAACACTAATTTTACACGCATTTTTAGAAATCGTCAACTTCATCAACAGCTGTCATCATTTTTTCGAGCGCCGTCACGTCTCCCTGGCTCTACCCCTGTCCCCTGCTCCTGTCCGCTGCCCCACCCAATGCAAGTCCAGCGTTAAAGCTGTAGATCGACGATAAGCTGCGCATTCACAAGCTGGAAACATAGCCAGAGGCCCGCGGGCCATGCCGACGATGTCTATGGCGATGGTGATGGTGATGATGATGCACTTGCTGTGCGCAAAGCTGCTTTTCGGCCAACAACAAATACCAAAACCAGGAGAAGCAGTGAGGTCCGAAGTCTGGTTGCATGCAATATTGTCACCACATTAACGTCTTGGCCTTTTGTGGCCACAATTTATGAGTCTCAGTGCGTGTCGTAGTTATAAGATTTGGAATTGAAATTGAAATTGGAATTGAGTTGGGTGTGGAATAGGATAGGATGGGATGCGATGCGATGCGATGAAATGTGATGGGGTTAGGTGGGGTGTTTTTTATTTGTACTTGTATTTGTGTTTGTTTTGCCTGCTTCGTTGATTTGGAAAGTGAAAAAATAAGTAAAATTTTAAACGCCGCTTTTGCCGTCAAATAGTTTAACGAAATTGCTTTATTAAATGAGTGCATATGGATCGCACATATGTTGAGATATGTACGAACATGTAGTCAAAACAACTCGCAGTTTGAAAAAATGCAGTAGAGCGTGCTTTTTCGGTAAGTGGACTACTTGTACCTGCACTGTGAACACTGAGATAATTATTTGTAGTTTGTAGATCAACTTGATTAAAAGTCATAATGCATGTGTTGAAATTTTCCAAATTAAATAGAAAATTCGAAAAGTGTTTGTTGTATTTTTATACCATGGGATCACAAATGAAGTCTGCCTATAAGAGAAGTATACCGACACCCTCTCTGAGTCGTATTCTTTGGGAAGTTCAATCGGATCGAAAATTGTTTGAGAAATGTATAGCAAAGCCAATAGCAGCCTTTTAGTCGCTTTAACAGCTTAGCCAGTCAAAAGGTGAAGCTGTTGAGCAGAAAGTCTTCTGATGAGAGATCGTGACAGATCTAGAAACTTTAGCTAAAGTCTGCCAAGCTCATGCCACTGGCCTACTTTGCAGGCCTGTTCTTTAATAGTGATCAATGGCAAAAGCTGTGATCATCTTCTGTTATCTTCTCTAACAATTAGCAAGCCTCCACATCACTTTTGCCATAATCTAAATATGTTTGCCATATAAATTCACTCTCTACTCCACCATTTATCCGCGAGCTAAGCCCCAGCGCTGAAATATTCGTAATTTATGGCTTTCTCAGCCAACCCACAGTCATGTTCAATGTTTAATGTCTCACTTGGCACACACATCCGCAGACTCACAGAGACTCACAAACATATATGCCTCTGATCTTTCAGTGGTATCGGAGCTATAATTTCTAACATGCTGCCATAAATTCAAACACAAATTACACGACATGGCTGTTAAAATACAAAAAGAACTAAGCCTTTAAAGCCGTAGATAAGCCAAACAGAACAAATTAGCCAAAACCAGAAATTGAATTGGAAATGGCAATATGCATATCATACGCGCATATCACTTAAGAGTCACTTCAAAATAAATTTAACCAAGAGAACGCGATTGAGAACAAGAAGCAGACACAAACAGAACTGAACCAAAGCTGAAATCGTATCCACATTGTGTGAAAGACCATAGGCAAGAAGAATTTGCAGGAGTTGTGGTAAAACTGTGTAAATGAATTACAGATACCCTATAGATAGTTGCTGAATGAATGAATCTTTAAAGCCCTGCAAAATATGTATAGATACCTGTTGCCTACTTGCACCTTCTATACTTTCTTGGGATTCGTTTTGGAAATGAAGTCCCTAAAGTTACGGTCGTACTAAGAATGAGATATCAATGTACATATTTATTAAAAGGTTCTAAAAGAAGGTAGTTCCAACTGAAAGTTCCTAATAATTAATAATATATAAAGGGCAGACCATTACTAATGAATATCCTTAGGTTTACCTCGAACGTGCTGCTACTTACACTCTTTGCTTCGTGACGTTTGGTATAGTGCGTCTAAATTAACAAGAAATATAAGTAAAATAAATGGAATTGTTTAATTTCAAAAATTAATACGATTTGAAATTCCTAAAAGTATTTTCTAAAATTTTGAAATTTATTTTTACTGACCTGTAGAGAATAATGACATATGTAGTGGCTTCTCATGTGCCGTCTTGTGGTTTTTCTAGCCAATAACTGGCTGCGGCTTCACAACTTTGTTGTCTTCCCAATATCCTCAAATGTAATCACTTTTCATACTTTTCAATACGACAGGGTACAGCAGCATTCCAATAGCTGTTGTTATACGCTAGGATAGACAAAAAACAGTACAACAACAATAACAACAGCAACAAACAGGCGACAACTTTGTAAAGTGTCAAAATAAATTCGATATTGTGGCTTAAGAAATGTTTATGGCCATGAGATAAATGCGCGACATTTGTGTAAATTACACGACAGCAACAGCAGCAACCGCCGCTGGAAGCCACGCATGCGCAGTTGTTGTTGCCGTTGTTGTTGTAGGTGTTGCATGTGTTGCATGTGTTTTATGGCCGAGGCAATGCAACTTGTAAAAATGTCACGTTAAATTTGCGTTTTATGTCAGGCCCAGGCCTTAGACTCAGGCCGCTAGAGCTTCTAAGATGTGCCGATCGCCAGCGCCGCTTAAGAACTAGGAACTCTTTCCCCTCTCTCTCTCTCTATATATATAGAGTGCAATCAACTCTGTGTCAGATGGTGCGAGTTTCTTACCTTATCAGCAGAAGCAGCAGCAGCAAAAAGACAAAAGACAACATCCGTCCGCCGGCTCAAAGTCAGAGAGTCAGTGGCAGGCAAATAGAAAAATAGTTCAACCCGAGGCCTTATCATCGTCGTCCATGGCAGAAGCAGCAACATAAGAAGCAACTGCAGCAGCAGCAGTTGATAGGCGCGCAATTGGACGGGGCTTGCTCTAAATGCAGAAGACATTTGCCTTTATTTACTTAGCTAAGCAAATTCAAACATGCAACGCTTGTGGTGGCGGCTATATCGCAACGTCACTACATTCCAAGCTCAATGCTTTGTGGACAGCTATACACTCGGAGAAAATATGTTGAAAGCCAGTTCAATATAAACAAGTAAAAGCGCTATAGACCATATTCCGACTATAAGATACTCGTACTCTGCATTTATTCAATATTCGACACGCTCAAAAGTATAAAACACTTAGTGATAGGCCTAATCCGCTCCTACGACCATTGCTTGAGCAGGTAGAAAATAAAACCTGTATGCCTTTTTGTAGGAGAGGGCGTGGCAAAGTTTTAAGACAAACTTGATCTGACGCCCCACAAGGAGAGTCTACATACCAAATTTGGCCTCTCTAGGCTTTATAGCCTCCGTTATAGCCTCCTTTATAGAATATACATACCTTATGGGGTCGGAAACGCCTCCTTTTGCCTGGGTATAGTTTCGAGTCACAGAGGGACACAGGAACTGATCTGGTTTGAACCACAAATATATTTCTTGAAATTGCATTTTTAATCTAATTTTTTTTTGGTTTTTAATATTGATTTTGTTTGAAACTGAATCTGTTCAATCTTCCTCAAATTTTATCTCAGTGTTTAGCTGCTTTCTCGCTTCTAACTCCAATTACAGACTCGTCAGCATGGTTGCCTTGCCGTATATATCACTTGTTTACATTTGGCTGATTGTTTTCAATTTTATTAAAATTCATTGAGAGCCGGCACGGCAAATTGAAAATAGACATAGACGACTATATACATATAACAAAAATGTATATAAAATGACAGAACTGCAATCTGCAATTCGCTTTGATTTTGCAGTTGCAATTCTGAGCTGCCTCTGGCATGTTGTCTGATCTTCCAAAGCGATTATAGTAGCTAACTCGCCACATGGCAAGTGATTGTGAAATGTTTGACATGCAGCATTTGGCAGCCGATATAGCCAACTATGTGAGTCATCATTCGTGATAATATAACCCAAATAAATAATACAAATACAAAGAAATGCTACTCCAGAACTCAGTGTTCAGTTCGGGCCCACGATCTTGCCCTAGTCTCGGTTTCAAGTTCTTATCGGCGGCCGGCAGTGCGTTGAAAGTTTCATTGAACCAAAACAACAACAAAAACTTTTCTTAAATCAATTAATTCATTTATTTATTTAACGTTCGCCTGTGTGTGGCAATCGTTCTGAAATAATCTCTCAAATGGCAGCATTTGCCAATAAATAACAAAAAAAAATAAATAAACATGGTCAAACGCCCCATTATCTAAACGATTTGTATAGAGCCGGCTTTATACATTTTCATACAGGGTGTTCGCGCAAATGTGTTAGTAGACTGATGTTAGGTAAATGAGGTTATTTCTTATAAAACTGATCTCATTATAGTTTTTTCGGTTTACCATATGACATCCCATTAAGTAATTTCAGTCAGTGTTTTCCAACTGACGATCAGCTTCGAAAGACAGATGCCAATCGAATGATATTTTACTCTTCCAAGATCTGAACAGCTCAGAACAGGGATTCCTGATACCTCTACTGATATATTGTTTTAAATATATTCAATCAGCCCACCTGAAATTCTCCTAAAATCATCAACCTCTTTGCGATAACCCATGTTGAGAAATGTTCAATAAATTGTTATAACAAATTCAATTGCATGATTTTTGTGAGCTCAAAAACTTAATTGACAATCATTTCATAATTTTGAAAGCCCAAATTCAATTAAGAGTAATTACAAATTAGAAAAAAAAAACAATAGGGGACAACACCCTGTATATGCCTCTGCCTTGCTTTGCCATATCTGATGAGCATGAAGAGTCAGTGAGTCGCAGGCGGCCGCTGTGAAACTAGAGCAGCTCAGCTCGGCTTCAATTCCCCCATCATCCCCACCCATGCCGGCAGACAGTTTCATTCATTGGGGAGGACGTCAGACATAGATGTGGACATGCCCCCAAAAGTGGATCGGCTTGGCTTGGCTTGGCGTGGCTTGGACATTATCTCAAAGCCAAACATCGACAATGACGATGACGATGATGCCGACGACGAAGACAAAGACAGACCAAAAACGGAAAGTGAAGGCGCGCGTGGCGGCTACACACACAGCTGGGACTGGGATTGGTAGCTGGAGAGGAGCTGCTTAGAGCTAGTTACCCTTCCCACACGTTTCCCACTCGCTGAGTCTGAGTGTGCCCTAACCATAGTCGCATCATCATCATCATCATCATCATCTTTGATTGTATCAATTCAATTGGACGCAGCAGGTGATTAAAAATTGGTTAGAGCCACAAAATTATCAATGTTCGACGATTGTTGTTGTTATGTTGGTTGTTATATTAGTTGTTGTTTTTGTTGCTTTCAATACCTTGGGGATACTTTGAAGTTGGAAACGTTTTATTTGATTTGTGTACGATGGGATTTTAATTTGTAAAGTGGAGGCTAATTAGAGCATCGAATCGAACATTTTCTATGAGTTTCACTTTTCATAAAATGTGGATGTCGGGGAAGGGAAGGGAAATTGGAGCAACTGAAAACCTTGGCCTGGCGTGGGCGCATTGTACCTGAAGTTGAAGGTTTCCCCAACTGATCTCAATCTAATTTGTATGATTTTTTAGGTCACCTCTTGGTTGAGCAGCGATGGAGTGGACAATTTGCAAAAATTTGGCCAATTGCAATGGGAAAATGAGACGGAGCTGAAGGCGCAGGAGCAGGATTTTGAGAACTACTATTTCATAGCTATGGTGAGTTAGATGAGACGTAAGATTGTAGCTTCCAAGGAATTGGTATAAAAATGCCTAAAGAGTAACAGGAACTTAGGTTCAACGTAGGTATGCAGAGGCCGCTCTCTAATGCAAAGGGAGGATGGAGAAATCGACATAGTCCATCCTTAACTTCCTCTAACTAATATAGAATCCACTTTGTCTTAAAGCACCTATCAGATTTTATCCTTACTCACAATAATCCACTACTGCACCCCTAGAAACATCTGGCCAAAGGTCGTGATTTGCATGCAGCAGCCCTTAAGATGCCCGTTCTAAAGGACAGCGCTAGCAATTTGAAGACAGCCCTGGATCAGTTTGCACAAAAGCTGGAGCAGTCACGGGAGCGCATTGAGGGAGCCGCCCGTCTGCTCCACCTGCTTACTCAGCACAAGGGCGAGGCCGGCGCTCACGAAGAAGAGCTGCAGCAGCTGGCCGAGCGATTAGGCGCCTCAAGGACATTGCTGGAGAAGCACTGGCCGGCAGCAGCCTTAAGAAAGACTGTGTCAATGCCAGCTGCTAGCAGCACGCCAGCTGCGCCCTCCAGAGGAGCAGGAGAGAATGGCAAGAGGAGCAGCTATCGCTGTAGCTCTGGCATAGGCAGCTCCTTTGAGGCTAGTGGTGGCGGCGGCAGCAACTGTAGCTGCTGGCGAGAGAGTCGCAATCTAGATGATACGGAGCCAGAGGAGGAACCAGATGTAGAGGAACGGGATTGCGATGCGGAGGGCGAGGAACAGCAGTCGAAGATAGCCGATTCTGGTGTGGGAGTTTGCGACAATTGTGAACGCAACCCGAAGATGGCACGCGCCTGCTCTTGCCAGAGTCTCAACGAGAAGAGGTAAGTGGAGTCTGGCTTGATATGGCAGTCATTTCTTGGACTAATTTGTGTTTCCATTGCAGTCACGATGAGCTGCTCGAGGACGAGTGCTTCGAGCGGCCCACAAAACGCTACATGGACATGCATTCGCCCCTGGAAGCGAATGCCCATTTACAGTGCCATGGCTCAAGTCTAGAGCTGCCCAAACTAGAGGAGCTCAGTTGTTTGGAACCAAAAATACAAAAGTAAGCTCCAATATACAAGTCCTTTTAGAAGTCCCAATCCTGATTTGCTCTTTCCAGAACGCTTCTATTGATCATGCGCGAAATGATTGGTACCGAACGCGACTATGTGCGCTCCCTGTACTACGTGATCGAAAACTACATAGATGAGTTGCTGCGCGACGACATTCCCCAGCCATTGCGTGGCCAGCGCAACGTGATCTTTGGCAATATTGAGAAGATCTTTGAGTTCCACAACTCGCACTTCCTCGGCGAGCTGGAGCGATATGAACGCAATCCGCTGAAAGTGGGCGCCGCCTTCCTGGAAATGGAGTCCAAGTTCTACCTGTATGCGCTGTACAACAAGAACAAACCGAAGAGCGACACGCTGCTGAGCGAGTACGGCAGCTCCTTCTTCAAGCCCAAGCAAATGGAACTCCAGGATAAGATGGATCTGGCCTCGTATCTGCTGAAACCTGTACAGCGTATGGGCAAGTATGCCTTGCTGCTGCAGCAGCTGGTCAAGGCATGCCATAGTGTAGAGGGCTCCGCCCTGCACGAGATTGCCGCCGATGTGGAGGAACTGCAGCGGGCCGAGGAGATGGTAAAGTTTCAGTTGCGACATGGCAATGATCTGTTGGCCATGGACTCTTTGCGTGATTGCGATGTGAATGTCAAGGAGCAGGGCCGTCTGCTCAGGCAGAATGAGTTTCTGGTGTGGCAAGGGCGCGGTGGCAAGAAGACGTTGCGTCAGGTGTTTCTCTTCGAAGAGCTGGTGCTGTTCAGCAAGGCGCGTCGCTTTCCAGACCACAAGGTGACCTAAACGCTGCTGGGAAGCCATGGGGTTTTTGACTAATCCAGTATATCCTACAGAATCTGGACATATACATCTATAAGAACAGCATCAAGACCTCGGATATTGGTCTGACAGCGCACACAGGCGACTCTCCCACCAAGTTCGAGATTTGGTTTAGGAAACGCAAGCCAGATGACACCTGGATGCTGCAGTGTATGTCGGAGGATATCAAGAACGCCTGGACCGAGGAGATATCCAAGCTGCTGTGGAAACAGGCGAAGCGAAATCGAGGTGAGTTTTCAGTCAGTCTATAAGGAATCTGCTACTCAAAATGCTTTTAATTTCGCAGATATTCGCCTGGCGGAGATGTCCTCAATGGGCATAGGCAGCAAACCCTGTCTGGACATACGCCCCAGTCACAATCAGATCAGCGATCGTTCCATACCCCTCGCCCAGTTGAACAAGAGTGAGTTTGAGACATTTCCTGACAGGTCACGTTGCTAATGTGTTTCCCTTTGGCTAGCGCCCAAGCTGCGTCACTCAGAGCTTGGCAAGAGCAGCCTGCGGCGTCCCAATTCATTAATATCGGAGAGTTCTTTGTCCAGTGGCACGAGTACTACAAGCAGCTCCTCAATAAGTGGCGGCTCCTCGACGGGTCATGGCGCACACGAACCGTTGCGGCATAGTCTGAACTTTGGCAAAATGAACAGCAGCCAGATAAATAGCAGCCACAACCTGGAGCTCATCAACGAGACGCAGACCTTAATGCTAAGCGGCGAACAAATTGCTGAGAAAGCAGGAAACGGAAGTGCCAATGACAATGGGAATGGCACAAGCAATGGCAATAGAAGCGGCAATGTCCATGGCAGCAAACGCCATCATCATAAGCGTTCGACGACAATTGTCAGCCAGCTATCCATGGGTATAGAGCTTGAATTGTGCTACTTCTTCTAAATGCACCCCCCTGTTGTGGACCCATCCTGTATATAACTGTAACTAATAACCAACCCCTAGAGTTGAGCCATACATGTATAACAAGTTTCTCTACAATACTATACATATTTTAAGTTATACCTGCTTTTGGATCCATGCAAATTGTGGCGTACTTTTTTGGTCTTAACTTAATATATATATATATGGTGAAGCATGACTTAAAATATATTTGATGAACCTACTTGCAGTTGCAAGTTTCCAAAATGGCTTCATAGTACACACATACACCTTGCATCAAATTTGCATGAAGATTTCAGCCTCCTAATATAGACGTTAGGAGGGTCGTTCCCATCATACATGAATTATGTAAATTGTTTTCAAAATCTGAAACTATGGCTCCTCTCAAAACACCAACCCCACACCACTGTAAATACTCCTATATGTGTAGTTCAATACCCAAAACCTCAACCTAAACCACCTGCATGTTATGTATGTTCCCATGTTATGTAATCCTGTGTATCCTTTGGCTGAATGAATCGTTGCTGCATACAT
This sequence comes from Hirtodrosophila duncani, assembly GCA_037043425.1. Lineage (NCBI taxonomy): Eukaryota > Metazoa > Arthropoda > Insecta > Diptera > Drosophilidae > Hirtodrosophila > Hirtodrosophila duncani. The sequence goes on along the minus strand of JBAMBM010000793.1, from coordinate 1,794,514 downwards.
CTTATTGAAAAACTTTCCTTATATGCATGCATGTGTATCCAGAGAGCGGCATTATATCAGACATATCCACCACGCCGGAACAAGAGCATGTCGGCGAGCAGCAAATTACTCTGGGAATGGGCATGGGCCTGGGCCTGGGCAAGGGAAGCAGCTGGTCCACATCGTCGGCGAGCACCTCAACGGTCATACTAAGGCGCTATAAGTCCTATGCCCATGCAGCCGAATCCGCAGCTGGAGGTGGAACTGCAGCTGGAGGTGGAGCCGGATCTGAAGCTAATTTGGAGAGCAGCAAATAGTTTCTTTAAGAAGATGAAGAACAACAACAACATTAAATAGCTTTAGCTAAAGGTTTCGAATTATCATTATAATACATCCATCTATCGTTTTATTATAAGAATTTTACATTTTTTGTTATTTATTATTTATTATGTTAATTTTTTTGTCATAAATCTTCGTATTCTCTTACTGCATTATCTCTATCCAATAAATTAGCTTGTTTTTGTTTCTTAATTTTTGAAAAAATTTCGAAATTATTTGAATTCAATGTGTCAATGTCGCAATTCATATACTTATACATATACATATATATTATATCTATTAGATCTTACACAAGAATCAAAAGAAGCGAACTTAATTGCGTACAGTTAGTAAATAAATACAAACATATATAAAAATTTAAGTGCCTACCATTTACAAAAACAAACAAAAAATGCATTAAAATTAAATCTATATATACATATACATACATATATTACCTATAAGACAAACAAAAGCGAAGAATATTTGAATAAATGTTGCTTGAAAATTTCAAATTGACATACGCATTATTTTCTTTAGCGCAGTGTTTCCTAAGTAATTAGTAAAGTGTTGAAATATCGACGGTTTGAACTTTTTCTCTATCTTCATATTAATTTCTGCAAATCTCCATAAACTGCCTACATTTCGGGTACATTTGCAACTCATGTGGTCTTACAATTCTCAATTCTTTTTTCGCCATTTGCCTGCTATAAATACCGGCATTGTCTTGGCAACGTGCTAAATATTGATATGAAGAAACTTTTACACCCCGAACAATCGTGTGGGCCTTTGTCATTTATGTCAAAGGGACGTAATTCTGATTAAAAAGTATAAATATTTTATTATCATACCTAAGACTCGCACGGACTGCCCTTCCCATGGCGTATGCGGCTAAACGGCGGGTTGTGGCACGTCAAACTGTGGGTTCGGTCCCCCTACAACAACAAAGTTTATAGTTTTCTTTTTTTTACATAATTTTATTTATACAAAACTAAACTTTACGCTTTTAAACATAAGATACATTTTGTTATCCACCATGTAGGGTGGATATAAAAAGAACATTATCATTCGGCTGGAGTTCGTAGTCCAATTCACCCTGGAATTAAATTTTGTGAGTTAAACTGAGTGTTAGTTGCGTGTTTTATTCTCTGCTTTACCAGTAGCTCCCAGTCTGTGTCATTGATCAGCACCAAAATTCCGGGTCGCCTAAAATCAAAAGGCAGAGTGAGATCACTCCAAATTTTAGACTTTTCGCTGACGCCGCCGCAGTATACTTACACAGACTCTCCTTGCAGAAAGAGTTCTGGGCGCTCTGTCAATATGTTACTATGCATCCATTTCAATAGCTTGGCAATGGTCCCTGCAAATATCATATTATATTAATTGAATATGTTTAAGCAGAATTCTCTTGGAGCACATGTTTCAAATTTGTTTGTTTACATTTTTGTGCGCCATCCAAAGAGAGCTGCCGGCGCTTGATGTTCCCAAAGAGAAGTTCGGCCCCCGAGCTGTGCATATCGAAGTAAACAATTAAATGGGAACAATGTAATCAATGATTTATAAAATCCAAAATACCTGAATTCCAATATTATATTCAAATCTTGCATTGCAATTTACATTTGCACTCGCATTTTATACAAACAGCTGATTTAACACTATCGATAACGATACCTACCGATGCCCAAACTATCGCTATTACAAGGAGACAGTATTTTTGCGGTTTCAAAGTAGTATGTTACGGAAAATTAATGTGTTCGGTAATCAGCATATTCCTGCTTTAAATTTTCGGTCATACTGTCTGCCATAGCGACTGTCATTTTATTGTTGGGCACCCCAGGAATTAGCTGCTGCGTCACAAAGTTTCTTGAACGTGTCTTGAAGGAGATATCCATCAGCCCGGAGCACCGTCACTCCTTTAAGAAAGATGCCTAAACCATACAAATGCTTCTATTGAGGCCATTACGCGTTTGGATCCGATGTTCAATAATGCATTCCAAGGCCTAAGCTTGAGGGGCAGCCTTTTAGTTCCAGGCCAACGAATGGCCCAAAGAAATGCCGAGAACCGCACCTGGTTCGCTGTACCACAAAATATATGTTTGGAAATGCTTTTTAAAAACGGGATATTTGACGTTTGAGTTGGCGCCGGATGACAATGTCTTTGCCAACTTACCCGATGAAGAAAAACGTAAATATGAGGAAACTCCGTCGTTGCCACCGCAAGTTAGGCGATTCTTATGAACAAAACTGCTTGATCTCCAACTACTTGCGCGACCTTTTCGGTGTCTTCTAATGCAGAAAGAAGTGCCCGGTTCTGGATGTCCAAGCTATCAAGCATAAACACATTCAAGACATATACAGCTTCTAATACATATTGGCATGAATTCCAGTTGTTTTTATATTTTGTATTAAAAGACTGTCCATGTACATTCCGATGGAAGCACTTATCTAATAAACAATATTATTCCACATTCATTTATTGCTGTTTCTTTGAATCTTCATAGTCTTTTTCTAGTTTAAAATCGATGGGCTTATCATAGCCCATTATCCTTACATAGTGCTCGGGATCATCGAACAAAGCCGGGTCCACAAACAGTGGACGATTGTTAACCACGAATGATGTAAACATTCCAGGCACATCTGGCACAGTGACATCACCAGGACGGAACTTGGTCTGTAAGCATAAATACAATTCTTACTTTATGTACTCTTTACTGAAAGCCACACTTCACCTTAATCTTCAGCAGCAATATGGATATCGTTGTGGCCGTGTATTCCTCTGTGATGTGATTATAATGCAGTTCGGTAACGTACTTTTTGGTCACAAAATGCAAAAGCAGTGGAGTGACAAATGTAAAGAAACCGCCCACTGTGCACAGGAAGACAGCCATGCCAGTACCGCCAATTTTCATGCCCTGCTCCATGAGTATGGGCTGAGCGGCCAGGCCAGCGATGCTGGTGGATAATGAGAAGAATTTGACCAACTTCATTCGGGGCGCCAGAGTACCATAATAGATGCGTTTCAGTCCACCTTTTTCGTCATCCTGTGGTTTGTTCTGGCCCTGGCCACTACCTGGTGACACTGTTCCTATCCATCTGTGTTTTTGTTGTGCCTCCATCTGAACCGGTGCCGCAAGCAGGCGGTGCACAGCCAGAGTTTTCTTTGTTGTCCAGTGGGCATGACGTGCAGCGCTTGCCATAACATTCGGAAGTCGTTTGCCGCACGTCAAAGTCGAGCGTATTGCAAACATTTTATATTTATTTACTTTACTTTATAATTTTTTTGCTTTAGCAATTTCTGTTTCACGCTTGCACTTGCATTGAATAACACACAGAAACAGCTGTTGCTGTCTGTGTTAATGTGACCAAATTAAGTGCAGATACTCTTTTGCCAACACTGTTTTCTCAATACTATTCCGCCAGGCAATTCAAATTTAAATGTGTTTGAACGTCACACAGAAGCAAGCAGAATACAAACAGTACTAATACGTGTTAGGTTTGTTTGTAATGCTTATGCTTACTTTTTAAATGCGAAACAAATTCTGGAGTATTTACTCAGTCAATTAATGTAAGTGAATTAATTTATATATTTGAGAAAACGACTTATGCTTACAAACCATAAGGTGATAACTTAAAGTCATCCGCACATTCATTAATTTTGTTGTCTGCCGAACAAATATTCACAGATTTACTTAAGGATTTTAAGCAGAAAAATATAAACCTGAGATCTGTTTAACACATATAATATAATAAGAAAATTCTAAATTATTGGCTAACGTATTTTAGAAAACTAAGATTTAAATAAGGTGTTTGGCAGAGTTTTTCAAATTGTCATATATATTTACTACAACTGAACTTATCATTATATACTGTTTAACTGCGACTAATAATCGCCTTAAACCCAAAGAGGGAGCTTATTTGAAATTACTACTAATAGATTTTATGGATTGATAAATATGCATTATATGTATGTGTAAAAATCGGGCATGGTAATTGGCCAACACCAAAAGGGGTGACATGTGCGGATGGTGCTGGAGCTGGATGAATGTGAATTTATGCCATGTTATTATGGAAACCCAAAACACACACAAAATTCGCATGTAAATTCGAATTAATATGCTCGAATTAATGGCAATCGACATGTGTGGGCGAGACATCGGACATATACATATTTCTATATGCATGCATGTGTAGCTGCTATATGGTATATGGGGATAGTAAGGTTGTACATGCAATTTGTCGGCTGTTTCGCTGGCAAGCCGCAAGATTCGACCGCATTTTTAATTTATGTGCCTTTAATTGTTTAAATTAAATTGGCTATCCAGGTTATGGTTACACAACACACATATTCAATTGATTGCCATTGTTGTTGTTGTCGGTTTCGCTGACTGGACCTGGACTTGACATATTCAGATTAACTCTGAATCATAATCCTTGAAAATCGCTAGTCCATCCATTCCATTCAATCCATGCACTCGCATGCACTCGACTGCATTCAGGCGTTACTAATCAACAATTTTCAAAGTGACCAAAAATCACAATTTGATTTTGAATGTTCCCCCCTTTTAACCCTTACCCTTAGCCGCATGCAAGCCTAGTCTCTGCCTCGTATTTGGTATTCGGTCACAGCTCAACAAACTGACATGTGCATACTTTGCCTCTGCGGCAACCTCGGCCATCCTATTGTTATCCATTGCCTTTTGTTGTCATTTCATTATTGTTATTTCATGCATCATATTCCTGTCACCCCTCTCTTGGCCACCCACCATGCCATGACTGCATATATACATATATAGTTAGGTTGTTGCTGCTTTTGCCAATTGTTTGGCCAAAAATTTCCCATGCATCAGGCAAAAATAATTCATAGCAAAACAAAAAAAAATAGAAAAAATGCCTCGCGATTGCCAGGAAGCGGTAGCAGGTTGCCAGCCAGGAAAGGATGATGGGGATGTAGATGGACAGGAGGAGTAGTGCGCTGGGGTGTAGTCCACAAATATATTGCGCTCATTTAAATTCGTTGTGATATCAATTTATTTTTATGCTTCTGCTTTGGCGACAGGACCCTCCTCCTCAAATCATTGATGCGCGACTTTAACCTGAAGCTCGCTTAGTTCCATAATCTACTATAGAGTTCTCAATATGAAATGCTTTTTCTAATATATAATGGGACGTTGACGTATAATGCCACGAGGCTTGTAACGCGCGAAACTCGGACAAGAAGCACCCGCCTCCCGACCAAGCGGGCTCTCTCGCATACTTTCAATGAAATTAAAGACGAACAATAAACGAATAACATTATCTACTTGCTAGGTGCGTTAGTATAGATGTTTTATATGAATTGAGTGAGCTGTTAATGAAAATATAGTTAAAGGGATTGTTATAGTTTCAACACAGAACACGAACAGGTTCATGTAAGACATAGTTTGAGTTACAATGCTGAAGTTAGATAGGAGCGTAGCTTCTAGTAGTTCTACGAGGAACAGAAACATTAATTTGGCTCATCAAATTCGAGAATTAATTTCAGCATTAATCAGCTTATGTATAAAGTAACATTAAGCACGATTCTATGGTTTTCTACGGATGGAAGGTTTATTGAAAAGAATGCATATTGGCTATTTGGATCCCAGTTTAAGCCACGAAGAGCAAGTAGCAAAAATTTCTTTTGAACAGACTCAATGCGGGCCTGAAGATTCCTGTATTGAGGACACCAGACACGCGATGGGTACTCTAAAATGGGTCGGATCAGAAAAGTGTTTGGCCTACAGCGAGCGAGTATAAAGTCAGAGAAAGTCATCAGCTTCGGCACCATTCACTTCCTCATATGTTGGCACTAACGACAAGTAATGAGTGGCACAGCTGCAATATGGTCGTATAAGTTCTTGATTTGACGAATTTTATAAGGTCGACAAATGGCCCTTATTATGTCATTCACAAAATTGTGTATTCATTTTGAAATGAAGTTCAGGCCATAGGGAGTGCATATATATGACAGCATGGCAAGCGGAGTCGTTGCTTATTGTTTTGGAGGACTCAGAAGTCTTAGAAGCACTAAATACTCTATGGAAAACTTTATTACAAAAAACTGTTTTGATTAGAAATGGTCTTCAGATTGCTTGATAATACCATTCAGCTGTTATAGGAAATTCAATATATATAAGTTCTAACATAATTACGATGTCCCTATCTATACAATTGATAACTCTTTATGATTCTAATGAAGTGAGAATCTCTTACTTTGAATATTGGCGCGAGTTTTCGGAATGTGAACTTTATAGATGTGTGGGAGCACATTTTGATTGTATATCATAAATAAATTGCGGATGGGCATAATATTCTGAATGCCTCGAAAGAATCTCAAGCCATATTCATGCAATGCGGTTACAAAAACCCTTTAAACTCACTTACCATATGTGAATAGTGTAGTGTAGTGCTATCGAAGGTGGTTAAATATCAACAGCTTCAAGTTTGATAATTAGCTCGTCAAAATGACCTAAGATATTTAGCTTTGTTCTAGGGAAATCAAAGTCTCTTCCCCAACTTGTCAGATTGATAACAATTCTCATAGTTGCCCTTGCTCCTGCTACGCCTACACACATTCTATAACAACTTCAAGCGCATTTCAAAATCTCACTCAAATTTTTAAGACACTCACACAAACGCCTTCGATTGGCTCAAACATTAAACGATTGCAACTTGGTCTAAGCTCAAAAATTGAAATTATACTCAATTTCTGCAAAGTTCGATTCGCATTATCCTGCAACCGCAACTGCAACTGGGCACAAGTTGCTTGGACTTGCCGTTCAGCTAAGTTGGAGTTGTAAGGATACAGGGGTAAACATACAACATCAAACTCGAACATGATACACATTGATATAAGTATAAGAGTTGCAAATTTGAGTTGACTCAAGCTCAAACCGTGAAAACTGAGTGAGTCGCGAAAGGAAAATGAAGTCAATTGAAATTGCCTTACCTACGCCTTAAAAGGCCGGTGGGGTAGCGGTGGTGTAATTTTAATGTCCCATAATTGCAAAGTTAATGCGAAAGAATGGGGGACAAAAAGAAAAATGAACGAGGCTTACTTTGACTTTGGCTCAATTGTTGTAGAATTCCACTTAAAATGCTAACGAGCCGAGGGGAAAACTAAGAGCTAATTGAAATTTTCGAGAAAAACTAGCAAGTGTTTCCTAGCTTAGAAAAAATCCAGGAACACTGAACTCGTGGTGTTGCAATAAATCATTTTCACATTCACTTTCAAGCACAAAGTGAGCACAAGCACATCCTGCGGGCAGCAGCAGCAGTCTAAAATTTTGCAACTAAATGTTGGAATAATTGCGAGACCCAAAACTATGCGCATATTTAGAAAACTTTTTGTAGATGAAGAGCAATACCCAAAAAATATATTTAAAAAAAAATTTTAAAAAAATATGTTGATAGTAGATAACATAGAGTTAAATGCTTATCGTAATTTTGGCTGGCTGGCTTAATAATTGTAGCTAAATAATTGACTGGCTGACTGAGGAACAATGTACAGTCCGAAACCTAATAACTTAGATGCTGATATGTTCACATAAGTTCGAGTTTATGGTGAAAATTCGAACCGGAAGTAGCTCAAAATTGAAGTGTGGCTTATATACATATTAGCTTATTTATATACCACTCTTGCCGCAATCACTATTAAGTAAAAACTGTAGCATACTTTTAATTGCAACGAGGCAAAATATCAACAACAACGCCTATAGATTGTTAAGCTTTTATACCCTTGCAGACGGTATTATAATTATCTCAAGATATTTGTAACGCATAGAAGGAAGCATCTCCGATCCCATAAAGTATATATAAAGTGTATAGCAGCATGACAAGCCGAGTCGATATAGCCATGTCCGTCTGTCTGTCCGTCTAACTGACTGTCTGTCTCTTACTATGAGAAATAGTCTCACAGTTTTAGATAGAATTCTTTCTGCTGAAAGCTGCTCATATGCCAAAATCATTTACATCGGAGCACTATATCATATAGCTTCCATAAATCCAACCGATTCGGAATGAACTCTTCGTACAGAAAAGTTGGTTGTTTTTTTATGCAAAGTGAACCAGGGCTAAATCGACTCCGCTGTAGATGCTGATCAAGAATATCTAATCTTTATGGGGATGGAAACGCTTCCTTTTGCCTGTTACATACATTTGCACAACTGCCATATACCCTTCACTCCACGAGTACAGGGTATAAATACCATATATTCTTTCGAGAAATTCTAGAACGCTTTAGAAAGAATTTGAATTTCTGACACCAAGACCTATTTCCCCTTATGTACCCTTGCTATGCTAGTATGCCTGCAAGCCCTTTATATGAAGCTTTTATATGCAAGCCTCTATATGAAATATGGTGAGTGCAGTTAGCTGTGTCTATGTACATATAGGATATTTCCAAGATTCATACAGGTGGCACGTGGTACGTATGAATGTGTAACTTAATCTATCGCCTACGTCAGCATAACTCATTTTGTAGACATAATAATGTTTTTTTTCGTAGTTGTTGTACTTGCTTTATACCTCGCTCTGCTGCTGTTACTGGTACTTGCACTCCCACAAATTGGTAGTTAATTTTCTCAGCTCAGCACTCATTTTGTGCACATTTCCGAGCGGCTAGTTATTAAATTGGTTTGTAATTTATACGTTTCCAGCGAGTTTCCAGCCAGCGAACGCGAGCACTCATAATTTTTCACATTTCACGTTTAATAAAGACAAATGTATATCAAGTGGAAAGTCCTTAAAAAATGAGTGGGATTGCGAAAACGCAGAGCTGTACAGGGCAGGAGGGGCATCATCGTCCCTGTAATACACACGCCCAATTGTGAGGTGCTTTGCTTAATGAGTGTTTTGCTTAATCAACTTTGTACCAAATTATTGAACAATAGTGCTAAGGCCAGATGGAGTGACTCGTGCTCTGAATCGATTAAAAAGAAAATATATATGTTTTTGACAGACAGAATGCATTATCAGACTTGATCCAGAATCGGTCTAAGCTGAAGTCGTCTGAATGCGAAGAAGTCTAAAGCAAAGGCAATCGTAACCAATCGTAATCAAAGTTAAGAGCTGAACAGTAACCATAGCTTGTAGTATAATTACTATGATTATGTACCTCCATATACTGCTAATCAGCTACAAGCAAACATTCATAGCTCCTCAAATAGATGAAACTAACAAAAAGTCATTCGAGCTCTCGTCTCTACTGGTGCAATGATGCTGATAATAATTCTTATGAGAGAGACCAAGTCCAAATATGATATATTTCAAATATGTTTTGTAAATTCCAGTTAAAACTTGCCTTTACCCTTGTATCCCCCTCCTCGTCTTCACTTTCCGCATTTTGTCGACGTCTGCCGTCTGTGCTAAAATAATTACTGACAAAGCCTTAAATATTAAATTACACACTTATTTATTTTGCCAAAGCCAAAGCCATCGTCAACTAACCTGCCCCTGCTGCGTCCTTGTCGTTCACCTTCTGCAGCTCCCATCTCCGTTCGTCCGCACTTCCTGACATCGCACGTACAATGTCCTTGTCCGGCGTAATACGCAGTGTCTTTGCTTGGTCTAGAGCTATTCAAATACCCACACCAATACCCAACCCCTTCCTTTTGCTGCTAGTTGTCGGCACTCTGGAGCAGCAGGAGCTGCAGGAACTGCTGCCACTCTAGTGTTTACTTTGTGGTTATTTTGAGGCTACAAGTTGCAACTTTTACATTTACGATGGGACGAGCAAACAAACAACAGGAGCAGCAACAGCAACAGCAGCCGCACTAGAAGCTCACGTAGTGGCCGCCAGCGAACTGGTTGGGAATGAACGCTTAGAGTCCCCTATTCCTGTGGCTTTTGTGGTGGCATGGCAACGGGAGCCTCCATTGCTGCTCCCTTTACTCCAATGCAGATAAAGAATACTTAGATGCGTACCTTAATCTAATGAAATTGAAATATCTACACTGGTAAACATGAAACGTACAGAGTTGGACAGAAGTTGGGTCTGGAATACTTCCAAATAGCTACTCAGCCGCATTCGACTGTTTGTCAAGCGTCTGTTTCCCGCAGTGTATTTGAAGTTTGATAAATTGAGACTATGTCAGTCAAATCAATTGATTTGTATAGATGCAGATGGAGATGAACAGAACAGGGAGATGCATTAAAGTGCTCTTTCATTAACCCGGTTACGTATACGCATCGTGGTCTTTTGTCGTCCTCTAAGAGTCTGTCTCTGGATGTGCAATGGAGTGCAACTTAAATTTCAATAAACCCTAAAGGATACATACAAACACACTCACTTGTGCTCGTCTTCGTCCTCATCCTGCTCTGTCCAAATGAATGCATGTCTAAGTTTCTGCTTCAGCACGCAGCGGACTTCAAGCTGTCTGCCGGCGTTTAAATCAAAATTAAACCTCCGAAAATAAGCTGGCAATGAAGTAGGATACGGGTGCGAGGCAGTCAGCGGGTGTGCTTGGAGAAGCTGCAACTACCAAGTGTCTAAAGTCAATGGGTGTTGTTCTTGTTGGTGATGCTGCTGCTGTTGTTCCTATACAGTTTGTGCCATGGCTGCGTATACGTAACATTTTGTTTTGCCCCACAACCAAGCGAATGCAACAGACATAGCAATCTATCTCTTCTCACTCTCCCTCTCTCTATCTCTCTGCCTCCCTCTATGCGCGTATGTGTGTGTAGCGATTTAATAAAAATAGATGAGTAAAGTACTGACATTAGGAGTCTTGGCTGGCCGGCTCTCCTACATCTCCTACATCGTTGCTCTTTATTGGCTTTGTGCGTTGCCTTTGCCTCACTTCAAGCGTTACAAATTCAACTTTAAGCGTTTTGACGCTAAGTAGTTGATGGGATACTACTCCAGCTCGTGCTGCTCTTAGCTGCAACTCCAGTTCTGCCTCCTGCTGTTGCGGCCACACATCCCTACATAGCCCACACTGCCCAACCAGGCCATGCTTATCCATTCTGCTGGCTGCTGCCAACTACGACTGAGTGCACTCCCACAATATTTCCTTTAGCATATATCAAAAGTTATAGTTAAAGAGTTGCTTGTTTGGCCGTCATATCCTTGTCCCCCGCCTGTCCTGGGCTCACTTCCTTCCGCCACTTTGACTGGCCCTGGTCTGGTTCTGGGGCTGGCGTTGCTTCCGACTCTAGCCGGTAGATTTCTGTCTGCTCGCTTCAATGCAGCAAGCGTTCCAATCCCGCTCCTGGCCCTCTGCACGCATCCTTGAAGCTAAATTGAAGTGTTTGTGCTGCCAAGGAGCACAAGTGGCCCAAATGTGCATGAAAACAGCTTACAACAGCATGAAAATTCTGACAAGACGTCAGTGCAGGACGCCACCAAAATGTTGATCGCGCTTGCCGGCAAGGGGCAGGGCAAGGCGTTGCAACAGAGCGGCGCGGGTTGACATTCATGTGGATTATGATGATTATGACAATGATAATGATGATGATAGTGTTTTGCGCACATCGTTTGGCTCTAAATATGGCATCTATAATAATGACACTGCATATACGCCGCGTAAACGAAACACTAATAAACGAAAGTCGAACACTGAGGTTCCGGGAATTTTGTGCAATCACAGTTTTGCCCTTCTTTGTTTATATTTCTATTCGAACAGTTCGTTTTTATTATAGAATATATCCCGATTAGAAATCATGTATAGGCGTCAGGATAACAAATGACAGAACAGAGGATGACGCTGCAAAGCGATCTACAGAAATGGAAGGAACGTTGGAACACATGGTTTGCACCTGTCTGTCACTGACACGGGCAAGAATGAGACACTTTGGCGTACGTACACACAAGGACACCAGGATCCTGAAAGACTTCGAAGAACATGTAAATGGTTCCGAATACTTTTCGGATCATCTAAGGGCCTACTTTGGCCGTTGTGTGGCCCCAAGAGGGTCGTCCAATTTAACCTAACCTAACCTAAAGAATATACAAATTTGATTATTTGGCTATGGAAATGTTAATATGTCTTAAGGTCTTCCAAAGGTTGAAGAAGAATCTGTAGATAAGAGTTTTGATTATTCCCCAATATCAATCAATTCTCATTTTACATATATTGTTAAGTGTTCCATCAATTTCACTTCCGGTGCTCAGACGGTAGCTTCAATGGCTGTGTAAAAATGACATTCTCCTTTGACTTAATTGGCTAATTGGCATGGCTATAAGCATATAAGTATGCATTTGTAAAAAGGCGGCAACAGGAGCAGTTTAATGGCGGCACTTGCATAACCATAACCTCAATTGTAAGCTCAGAGTTGCGCAGCAGAAGCAGAGCAAGCATGAACATACGAATAGGTAAGGACATGGGGAGCAGCGGCAGCAGGCTGCGACTTATGCGTATTGTAGACAAGAGACGCGCAATGTGTAAGGCATTATCTGCTGACTGGTTGGCCAATTAGACGCGGCTCGGTGCATGATGGCACTGGCATACGACCCGTCTTTGCCTTCGAAGCGCCTTCGCCTCCACTCACTTCTGCCGTTGGCCATGGCAACCGCATGCCAATTAGCTGTTGCCTTACATAGAGAAAAATAACATGACACTAAGACGTTGGAGCCAGCTTCAAATAAATGCCACTCTGAGCCACCTCGAAGGTCGCCTTTTTGCTAGATATGGAAGCAATCTAACAGCTTAATACTCTAGCTTCCATTTACTCTGAATTTTTCCTCAGTGTAATTAACTTGCTGTGTATGACATTAAATCTGTGTACAAGTACTTTCCATTAAGCTTAAATCTTGGCCAACTGCTTCGGCGGTGAAATTCATAAGCGAACTTTATTCATTAGCGGGCGATTCCTGACTCCCGACGCCAGGCTGCGCCTTCTCCCTGACATCACTTGGTTGTCCCTGGGAGAGGTTAGTGACGGGCGGGTTGTGAGTACTCATAGTCGGTGTGGATTGTGCAAATATCAAAACACAACTTGGCGACTCGTAAACGAAATAAGTTTTCGTTTTAGTTTTCTGGTAGCAAGTTGTGTTTATGAAATTTAAGGCAAGTTGTCATAAAAATGTCGCCGTTCTCGTTGCATCGCCGCACGGCTGCACAGTGGGGCATTCCAAAAAGAAACGGCACCCAAATCAAGCATAAAAGCACATCGATATACAAACTTCAAAGTATTTAATGTGTTATTAGAAAAAGACCGAAATGATACAGACTGCTCACTTGGCTAAGCCTGATATTTACCTTGTGTTGCCCTTTAAAGATCGATTGGTTATCTGATAAATATATATCTACACTTTCTCGTATATACGAATTCGCTGTTAAGAACTGTACAATTTACATTTCAGCTTGCAATGTTTGACCAAAGTATCTATCTGCAGCACCTCTTTATAATTACGATTTTTTCAGATTTTGACCCAGAACTTGAATTACTTCGATTACAAAACTCACTTGGCACATGTCTTAAGATCACTTTTCAAACCAATCGCCCCACAGTGCACCGCCGCTAGCCGCAAATCGCATTACAACTAACGCCAAATCTCGGTGAGCTGCTGCCAAAGTTGTCGCCGTCGCGTTGCCGTTGACTAAAATCCACTGTGGTTTGAATGTTCCCCTGCCCCAGCCCTTGCCATCCCCACCCTGGCATACAACTTCTGCTCTTTCCGCTTTTGTGGCAGCTGTTGTTGTTGGTGCTGCTGCTGTGGCTGTTCTCATGCATCGCAACTTTTGGCCTGTCACAATTGACACCTTTTTGGGTTTCCAAATCCAAAATGAAGACTTCGCTTTCAACTTTAACGGAGCCTGAACTTGCAGTTGAATTTGCCTGCTGTCTAAAAACTCATTGCCTACCTTCAGGCGCCTTGACTTCGTTCGTTCAGCAATTTTTTAGTCCTTTTTCGTGTTTTCGATGTTTTTATCAGGTGCACTCGGTCTGTTCTCCGGCTGCGGAAACTTTGTCCAGCAATTTAGCAGATGGCATTGTTTTTGCAACAATTCTAAACGTGCCCAAATGCGAAATGCGAAAACTCTATGAACATTTTGCGAAAAATTGGGAAAAAAGAAGAGGAAACTTGCGCTTAAACTTACTGCAAGTTCTTCTAATTTTAATTAAACGGATGAGCAGCAATTAGCGAAATAAATCTGACAATTTTGCAAATGAGCCAGCCAAAGCAGACAGAGAGATAGAAAGAGAGCAAGCGCAGAGGCAAGCAAAAAATGCTGGCAAATAAAATGAAAGAAAAAAATATGTTTTTAGTCTGATTTTGGCTTTGGGTTTGCAGGGAGACTTTGGCTTTTCCCAACAATTCGAATCCAAATTCACATTCTCTCAACACGAATTGGAAAATCGCTTAAATTCAAGTTAAACAGCCCACAAGCAATTGTGGATTTCCACTTGCTCGATTTTGCCCCGCCTCAACCTTCTACTCAACCGCACAGCAGTAGTTGGCGCATAGTTTTTGGCAAGGAGACGGGGACGGGAAGACTTCCTTGCTTAAGCCCCTCTCTCTTTTTTATGGCATTTTATATTCATTTTCGGTTTTAATTGAGGGACGCTTACTTGCATTTTCGTTGTCACTTTAGCATTTGTCACAGGCTCCAACTCTAGCCGCCCGCCATCCCCACAGCAAATGGAAAATGGCTTTTGCACTAGTAGATTTCTGTTCGTTTTTTTTAATTTTTACACATATTTTTTGTATTTTTGCATTTAATTATGAAAGTTTTTTAATTAAATTACTCAGTGGAACATCTGTGTCAAGTTGAGGTTGGTTCTTGTTCTGGTTGTTCCCCCACTCGCCCTCTTTGTTGAAACCCGTATGAGTTAACATAATCTATGTTGGGTTTGCCATGGCAGTGTGGGGCTTGAGCCTCGGGGCTCATGAGAGATCGCTGAGTTTCTACATGGTGAATTCCCGCAAACTACGCATGATATATTCACGGTCTTACGTCAAGCGAGAGAAATATGTATTACATAAGCGTGTACAAATAGATATCACTGTAAGTCGCTAAGAGGGTAGCTCCAAAAGTTTCGGCTACTTAAACAATGTTTGGAATTGGCCATAGAGTTCTGGAGCGTAGTCTGAAATAAAGGTCACACAATGAAGGCTCAGAGAATATAAATGAAAGACAGGAAGAAGAGGAAAAGAGAGGAACGACAGAAAGAAGAGTATTAGAAGAGAAGGAGACAGGGCGAAAGGGGTAAAAATAGAGGGAAGCGAAAGAAGTAGAATAAATGGTAGTCAGCGAACATAGAGAATATAGAGGCAACGAAAAGAAGAAAAGCAAGGCAATAATACGATATTGGGTAGATAGAAAAGAACGATGTATAGAGAAAACACAGAGAGAAGACATGAGGACATGAGGACAGAGAGAGTAAAATTTCGAATTAATTTTGATATTCTTTTGTATTCACTTTATTATTTCGAGGGGCTGAGATGATTGCTTGCTTCACCATAAAATTTCAAAAGTATTAAAACCACCCTCGCTGCTCTCCGCCTCCATTGTTAAACACCAAAGGGTTAATTACACACAAAGTGATTCAAAATAAAAATCACGTAAACCCATACATAAAGAGGCTATCGCTAAGGGGCATCCCAGAGTTTATCACTACAAATGAGCATTCCATGGCGAGCCATAAGTAAGCAGCGCTCCCAATCAAACCCATCTCAGTTCCAGCCATGAGCTCCAGCTTGATCGTTCTAGTATTAATTGCTGCTGCCGCAGCTGTTGCTGTTGGCGACACTGAATTGGTCATAGTAAGCCGATCAGAATGGAGGGCCCAAGCAGCCAAAGGTGATATGACCACCATGGAGCTGCCCCTGCCGCGAGCAGTTATTGCCCATACGGCGGGAGCTGCTTGCGACAATGATCAGGGATGTGCCCAGCAAATGCGCAGCCTGCAGAATTACCAAATGACGCGACTACAGTTCTCGGATATTGGATATCATTTCCTGATTGGCGGCAATGGACGTGTCTACGAGGGACGCAGTCCCAGCCAGCAGGCGGCTTTTGCGGCTGGCAACAATGCCGGCAGCATGGCCATAGCATTCATGGGCAACTTTGAAACTCAGACGCCGACGGAGGCGGCACTCCAGGCTGTCCAACAGCTGCTGACCCAGGCGGTGCAGGAGCAAAAGCTGGCGGCTGATTATAAGCTGTTTGGACATAGCCAGCTGACAGCCACTCAGAGTCCCGGGGCTGCTCTGTTCAGTCTGGTGAAGACCTGGCCCCACTGGAACAGCAATGTGGAGAGATAAGAGAGGATGCGGATGTAGAGACCACTTTAAGACCAAATGCTCACACATTTATTTTGTAAATATAACTATGTATAATTTGTTACTTGCTTAAATACGAATACTAAACTTTTTTTTAAATTTGTTTAATTTTTCAATTTGTTTTTTTTTTTTGTTTGTTTGTTTTTGTGGATCTGTTGCTTAACTTGCTTGGATTTTCGTCTAGCGCGAGAGTGCTTATGCTTAAGCTCCCCATGAGCTGGATCGAGCTGGGCCACACCCACACACACAGTAGAGAATTTTGAGACATCACATAGCATCATCGTCATGATCATCATCATCATTATTATTAACATTATAATTCATAATCATAATCCGAACTTCCCTTAGTTCTTCGCTTAAAAAAAAATCGAAAACTAAAGCTAACTTTACAGAGGTGCGCACAGGATAAAGGCTAAAGGAGACCAGCGCAGCAGACGGCAAATATATATAGATAGGTTATGGATCCTGTGTGTGCGATAAAAAGTACAGATACAAAGAAACATCGACGGCGCACTTGTAGTTTGGCTGCCACATTCCGTACAGATACAGATACAGATACGGATACGGTTCTACGAGATACAAAGTAGGTAAAGATAATGACACAGTTTACAAAATATAAAACAAGGAACTATACAAAAATTCGTAAAGTATTTAGTTTAAACAAAAAGAATTGCACTAGTATAAGCCCCCATTGCCATTCCCGTTGACATTCCCATTTACGCTTCCATTGACGCTCCCATTGACGCTCCCATTGACGCTCCCATTGACGCTCCCATTGACGCTCCCATTGACGCTGCCATTCGTTGCTCCTAGGACGGGAAGCTGGAGCAGCCAGTTGCGCTTGGCCTGGCCAGCTGGCGTCTCGCCACGCTGCACGCACAGCGGCTGGAAACAAGTGGTCAGTCCCACGCTGGGCGTGAACTCGGCCCTCTCACGCAGCTCCTCCTCGGTGGCCAGCATGATGCAGTCGTCGTCGATCTCCTCGCTGTTCACGTTGTAGGCCATCTGCTGCTGCTGATCCAGGCCACGCTGTTGCTGCACAATGCTGTCGCTGTTGCGGCGAAAGGAGTCGTCGGTCTTGCGCAGGAAATTGTACAGCGCCACGCAGCCGAGCACGATCTCGCCAATGTGCTTCTCGCTGATTCGCAGCGGCTGGGCCAGAATGGGGAACATGTTGCACAGGATGCGCATTGTTTGCTCCGCATGCGTGTTGACCTGCTCTAGGCTGTCGTGAGCGGCATTCTCCTTGGGCACGTTGCGTGTGCTGATAAGATATGACGTGGCCGGCAGCACGCCATCGCCCACAAAGTAGTAGCCCTTGCCAAGCGGTTCCAACTGAATCGCCGCCTTTAGCGCATCCATCTTGTGCTCGATCTGCTCCACGGCAGTGGTCTGGCTATAGATATCATTCGGTCGGCAGTTGGCCACACGCTCCACCTTCACATACTGGAAATTGTTTTCGGCGTCTACAATGGCCGTAAAGATGACGGGCGCCACTCTTTTGCGATCGTCAGCAGCGCCGGCACCGCCACCGCTGCCGCCACCGTTTGTGGCGTTGCCCGCCGCGCTGCTCTGCAGCTGAATGCTACGCATAAACAGATTACCCACACAGTGGGGCAGGTTGTGTTTGCGCTCCATATCCGTGGCCGCGCTTCGCCACTGATCATCAGTCTTTGGTAGTGTCACGTATTGGTCCTTGAGGTGCTCATAGAAGCCCAGACAGATATTGGCAATCATTTCGTTTATCACAAATTTCGAGGCACGGAAGCAGTAGTTTCGACAAGAATGCACTTCACCTAGATGGGGGATAGAGATGAGATTAGAGATATTAAAGAATTGCTTATATGTGTATGATGGAGGATGCAGGAGTGAACTCTAGGATAAGGGCTAGTTTTAGAATTAAGATTTATAATTACATTTTTAGACTTGTAACAAACGCATAATTTTTAATCATTTTTTTAAATGATTTTGTTTAGCAAGTTGAAGGTCAAGTGGGAGAGGAACACCTATAGTTTCATTGCAGTCCGACGGACAACAAAGTAGAAAGATCGCTTAAAAACAAATAATTAGGTATAGTGGGACCGGGACCCACGTCAAATATTTGTTTATAGTGGGGCGACGGCGACCCACAAACATAGCATAGATAAACTACAATAGTAGATCGTCAACTAGGAGAGGAGTTGCTTAAATGTTAAATAAACGTGCGTGGACACCTTTACGTTTTTTCGCACTTATTGGAAGACCAATGGTGCTGTCTCATATAAACACTTTAAGAGAGGCAGAGTGCCCACAGAATGTCGAAGAGCATTTGAATAAGAACCAGAGTTGACGGTCTATCAGTTTGTCTATGAGAAAAGCCAATGTCTCTCGTGTCGAGTCTCTCGCGCTCCCTGCGCCTTTATATACATATAATTACTTTAAGAAGTGAGATTGAAATCCTACTAACCTCCTATACCTTCGGAATTAAATACGAAATTGTATTCCATTCATACTTGTTTACTAAATGAACGCTCTAAACGCTGAATGACAAATTTATTTATGGTTTATCTGAACGACTATTCTATTTATTTTATGCTCTCTTTAGATTGTAGTCGTTTCTAATGAGCTTTTTGAATGCAATCATATAGGGCTCTAATACAAACATCTAAGCTTTAATACAAACATCTTAGCTCAAGTAAAAAACATTCATTTCATTGTAAACTAATATTAGATTTCGCTAGTGTCTAATTCAGGTCTGGTTTGATTCTCTTAAAATGTAAAAGGATCATATTAGAACTTTTGTAGTAAAAGCTTTGCATTCCCCGTTCAGTTTTGGGGTTCCTTGAAACGTTTTAAAGAAAGAAAATGCTCTGTAACACTTAGGCGATGAGAAGTGGATTCTTACAGCCCACCACGCTTGGTGTAGAACTCATTTTGATAATTTCATCACATAACAAGAGTTGTCCTCATATTTTCTGGATACATGGGGTTTTGCTAAGCAGTAAGAGACATTGGACAACCAAGAGGAAACTCTATTTTGAGAGTGGGAAAGGATGACCTCAATGGAGCTGCGGCTGATATCTGAATCATGAACTTTTTAACCGATGTTAGAGTGTTTTCTAAAATTTCAACTCTCTAAATTTAAGGATAGTTGCAGACTATGTGCCATAGCAATATCGATAAAGGTGGTCAGGCCCGCAGTTGCACAACATATAAGAATCAATTTAAGAACAGAGATTAGTGCACATAGGTACAGAGGAGATAATTTATAGGGTCGGAAATGCTTAGTCGAAATCGGCCGAAATCATGGAATCCAAAAAGTATTTCAACGGAAGCTGAAAAACGAAACCCAAATTTTTTTCGCTCAAACAGTTCGAATATTACAGGTCGATAACAAAATTTCAAATTTTTGAATAAAGTGTTTTCTAGTGACTCATAGCTTGAGCGCAGAGGCAGAGTTGATAAATTTTTGGAAACAATGGAGACTTATGGACCCTTCGGGATGTAAATCATATTGAAGACCTGTGAGATAACCTATCTTTTTAAAACTCTGCAAATGGGAAACCATAAAAGAGTATAAAGGACTTACAATGAGCATTAATTTAAGAATGAGGCCAATTTGGAACGATTCTTGCTTAAACTGTTGGCTGACCTGATGATAGGACGGGGTTTCTAAGAGATATTATGGTCAGGAAAATCCTATTTTAGCTTAATCTGCGAAAACGAAATTAATTCCATAATTTCGTTCGTATTATGTTGGGTCTAATTTCATAATTTATACTTTATCTGTACGATCGAATCTGGCATTTAAGAAGAGTTCAGAGTTTATACTTTAAAGTATGTTGTCCTATTTATGTTCTTCGCGTACCTTATATGGGTATTCCCGAATCTCCATGAATTGCATGTCTGTACTTTAATATTTCTGGAAATCCCCTTTTATTTTAAGTCATTTGTTTGAACCCTAACTACCCTAGCAATCCTTGGTCCGTCCTTGACACAAACTTTCTTTGCTTTGCTTACCCGTTGCCAAATACTTGAGCGTAATGGCCAGTCGCTCCTCGGCGCTGAAGGATTTCTTTTTGCGCTGTGGCGCATACTGGCTGATGATCGGCTCCAACTTTTGCACCAGATAACGAAACTGGCTTTCCGTTATGGCTAGGAAGTAATTCAAGTGATAGCACTCATCCTTGCGCGACTGGAGCTCGCTGAGCAGATTCTCTTTGCTGAGGAACTCGGCTTGGTTTTTGCGCAGCCACTCCTTGGTCCATTCCAGGCGACGACGCGTATTCAATATGCCGGCCAAGTCCAAAGCACTGAATTTCGATGTCTGCTGTGGTCGCGTTAGAACTGAGGTGCGAGCAGCTCCGCCAGCTCCAGTTGCAGCACCCACGCCGCCGGCGGCAGCCAATAATTGTGAGGTAGGGCCATCACTGCGATCTGGTCCAGGGCCAGGGGCGTGGCCATCCACATTGCCATTGCCATTGTCCTGGGTGACCCCAATTGTAACGGCCACGCCCACGGCCACCTGATGGTTGCCAACTCCACCGTTGACATTGCTGTTGTTGTTATTGTGATTGTTGTTGTGGTTGTTGTTGCCGCGCAGCACCCCAATAACCTTTAGTTTAATTTTGTCCATTGCAATCGCAAGCGCAGGAGGAGGCCGTCGTCGGTGTGTCGTATGCGTGTCGATGTGTTTGTGGATCTGGTTATGGTTGTGGGTGGATGTGTGGCCTGCCCTGGAATTAAACGCATTTTCAAACATGTGCATATTGCTGCAGCCAAAACTCGTCTTCGTCTCGTCCAAAATCCGTAGCAGTG
This sequence comes from Hirtodrosophila duncani, assembly GCA_037043425.1. Lineage (NCBI taxonomy): Eukaryota > Metazoa > Arthropoda > Insecta > Diptera > Drosophilidae > Hirtodrosophila > Hirtodrosophila duncani. Next base: position 1,773,174 of record JBAMBM010000793.1, on the reverse strand, counting down.
GGTGTGCAAAGTCGGTGTGTTTTGTGCAACAAATCGATTTTTACTCACCCTCACCCCTCCTCCTTAGCTCACCACTCCCCGCTGCCACTGCTGCTACTGCTGCCACAGTATGTATGTATAACCAGTTTTGTTCTTCGGGGGGGAACACAAAGCCAAATCGTACTTGTACTTGGGCCTGGTCTGGTTGTATAATTAGATTTGTCTTTTCGGCCAATGGCTGCCGGATTGTGTTTATCACCTTCAGCTGTATCTTTCTCAATTTAAATTTTATAAATTCGCAGCGTAGATTTGATTTCGTTGCATTTGCCTTTTCGGGTCTCAGTCGTGCCCGTGCCCCTGCCGCAACCAATGACCAATACCAACACCAATACGTAGAAACGCAACACCAACGTTTAGTTTGATTTCGTTTCGGGCAGAAATTTCATAGCCAGTTTTAGTTTGTGCGATTCTACACTAATTTCCTTTCTGTTTCTTTTTCCAGATCCGATTCCAACTGCCAGCTGGCTTGCGCTTACCTCAGGTTAGCGAATCACCACCACATTTTTCTCTGCAAAGTTGCCTGCTTTTATCCTCAAATGAAATTGTGTAGCAAATATTAGTATTAATCTCAGTCTCGTTGTTGCCAGCTGGTGTGTGGGTCTCAGAAAATCTACTAGACTTTCTATTGACCATTGCGGTGACTGGTCACACCAAACAGCTGTTTGCCATGCAGCTGAGGCAGTAAGGCCAGTGTGACCGTATTAAGATTAATACACCACTAAAAAGTATTAAAAACACTAAAATATAAACAGCCAGATCCACAGTTGCAAGTTCGTTATTTATTTGGGGTATTCTTGATTGATTAATTTGAAAATATTGGCGTTGGCGCCGTGATTTATTATATGTGGTGCAGCATTAGAAAAATGACTGAATATTTGCACTTTTTTTGTTCTATAAAACTTTTTTTAGAATCTTAGAGCGTTTGGTATAATTTTATTTATTAACTCATTATTTGTCATAATCAAGCTCATCTTGTACACCCTGTTGACTTTTGCCTGTGGGCCAAACAATTTGCGCTATCCAATCCAAGTAGCTGGAGACCCGGGTATATATGCTCAGCGCTCCAGTGCCACACCCTTGGGCCATGGAGGTGATCGTAGAATCCCTCATTATCAACGGGCCAACCGAATCACCCTGACAGGTGTTGGCTACATCTTGATCAAGATCCTCCAAATTACAGCATACATATTCTTCAGAAAATTTTGGATCCAAACAAAGTTGGGGAAATATTCGCCTTATTTTCCAATCGTACACAGCTATGTCACAATCGTGAAATAGCTTACAGCTACCATTTATCGGAGGATTGACCTCATATGGGAAGCAATCATCATATAATTCCTCGGGCATTAATGCGGAATCTAGTAATATATTTCTCAAAATATAGTTTAAATAAAACAAGAAAGAAGGGTTAGCTTCAGCTTGCCAAATCTTTTATACCATTCACATAGTAAATATATATCTAATTTCTATAGCAGCTACATGATATATTGGCCCGATACTGTTCCAATTCGGTCAGCTGACGCGGGGCTTCCTCAAAGCAGAAAGTTATGCTACTAGCTGTTCATTCTGGAAGAATTTTGTTATATGGAAGCTATATGATATATTTGTCCGATCCGTATGAATATTAAACTTAACCAGCGAGTAGACGAAAAAAGCCTCTGGTAATATTTTTACGCTCTCTAGTTTGTGAAACTTCTAAGATCTGGGGGTTAAAACAGAACGACGAACACTCGGGCGAACGGAAAGACATGGCTATATATACGACTTGAAAACTATTCGACAAAATAAAATATATAACATTTTGTGAATAAGTAAAGCAGAGAATACAAATATTTACAGTCGCTATTGACCTGAAACCCAAGGTCCGAAGCACAGCATCGCATTTCTCCAAGGGACAATATTTAGGATCTAAGCCCTTTTCCTTCCGGGTGTAGAAAGTTGTACAATCCTTCGTCAGCTTATAGATACCAGGTATAGTTCGAGCCTTATCTACGAAGCAATCATCGTCATCGGATTTCATAGGGAAGGTAATAAGACGCGGTACAGATACAAATTCTATAACAGCTACTGAAGCTATAGCAAGAACACCAACAGTGCTGATCGTGTTGCCATATTCAGGAGCATTGCAAAAAACGACACAATAATTACATTCAGATCTCAAGATAAGAAGATAAGACGCAAACATAAAGTTAATCTAATAAACTCTTGCATTTACATAAACTTTGAGCAAAAAAAAACGAGTTTTTAAATATATTATACCAAACTTGCTTAACTCAACTGGTATACCATTGCACCTATAGTACAGGATAAATTTATATATTTTTGTATTCCGGAGATTTGAAATTTATTGTTTGTATGTGTTATGTATGTGTTCTGGGTTAGCTGCATGTTTGCATGATAATTCCAATAGTTCAAATCAAAGTCAACTTTTGCTTACCTGCCCTAAATGTTAGTATTAATATCAGCCAGCGTTAGATATGCATAATCCTCCATATTTTGTTTCACGTTATCTCTACGTTTTGTAACTGACACTATCGATCTCTCGAAGGTTTCACATCTACCTGACACTGATGTGTTTGACTCCGACTTTACCTTCTTTCTGATTTAGCTTTTCTCTCGGGCTCGGCTTATGTTTGTTTTAGTGGAACGTGTGCAACGTACGATTCACCAACCCGCCAGGCAACTTTAACTGATATCAAAATTGCGACTGATTTGGTTGCTCTTATTTAGGTGGGCAAACTCATTTGTTTGTGTTTCTCTTTAAATTAATTTTTTTGTCACGATATTACTATATGTGTATACATGTTTCATCAGCATTAAATCGTAAGCCAATTTAATAGATTAATGTCCGCCTATTTCTATGCGAACTTCTCTCCCAGTTGGGAATCAAACAGAAACCAGAAATTTTCTGTAGAAAGATAGAAATATTTCAAAATATAGCTGATACATAAAATCCTACCAATTCAGAATTTAAAAGCATCAATCAATAAAATCATAAATATTCAAATCATGATTGAATGTCTAGCTTCATTTTACCTATTGGACTTAAGCGTTCTTAATTTTATTTTCTGTAAAACAAATTCATAAAATATTAGGATTTTCTTTTGAGCAGCGTTTGATGAAACTTTATTTTTATTTACATTTTTTGGACCTCAAGACAAAACACATAAGGTTTTCCGAATCAATCATCTTGTTCCTTTTCAGGGCAAGAATTGAATATCGAAAGACTGTTATTGCTGACGTTTCCCGGTTGTGAGAAAAGCGATTTCCTCTATCCAATCCAAGTAGCTGGAAATCCGAGTATATATGCCGGGCGCTCCACTGCCACAGCCCTGGCCCATGGAGGTGATGCCAACCACATACTGAAACTTAGTATCCCTCATTATCAACGGGCCACCCGAATCACCCTGACAGGTGTCCCTGTTCCAGATGACATCGCCTGCACACATTTGACTATCGATCACGCCCTTTGACAATATGTCTTCTCCATAGTGGGGCTGGCAGTTTGCATTGCTGACCCACTGGAGTGGTGCCTTGAGCAATTGGGATGACGAGAGCCCCGCAAATGTAGTCTGACCATATCCAACAGCAGTAAGATCATGATTCACTATTTCAGCATCCGACCAGAGGCAGGCGAAATACTCCACCGGCAACTGCACTTCCTCATCCAACTTCAGTAGCGCAATGTCATTGTAGCCGTCACTGGCATTATATCCAGGATGAGTGAAGACTCGCTTGATCTTGTAGTCAATACCCCGGGCAAGAGTGAGATTCTGGCCACCCAAACGCACTTGGCTGGGCGATTCCCTACAAACAGAAGTGTAGGTTGTTCATCCAATGCCCAATTGCATCCGTCATTCTTATGCCACTTACCCGCCAAAGTCAACGCAGTGTGCGGCGGTCAAAACAAAATTCTCATTAATAAGGGCGCCGCCACATCGATAGTAAATGGTTTCATCAAAGTTGGACCTCCAACCTAGGGCGGCCATAAAGGGGAACTCCTTGTTGATTGTTGGCAGGCCCCGGTAAACAGGACGAACATCATTCTCTGTGTCTGCATTCTCATAGATCACATTGTTTTTATCGTAGCAAGCTGCGGGGGATTTGATTGGAGCAGACATAATACAGGATCAGAGGAAACTCAACTATGCTACGACTATCTTACCCTTCACACTGGGACGCGGACGCTTAACCAACTGGAACGGAGGTAATACCGGCCCTGGTGTCAGCAGCGTTTTTAGGATGACACTATTGGCCACATCAGGATCCAGATCATCCAAAGCACAGCAGACTCGTACTTCATCGGATGTCGGATAGAAGCAAGTGCTGGGAAATATGCGCTTTAATTTCCAGTTGTACACAGCTGTGTCACAATCCTGAAACAGCTTACAGCTACCAGGTCGTTCGGAGCCAGTGTCATGTAGTGAACAACTAGAAAAATTGGCTGTAGCCAGATCGATTTTCTTCAAGGCGCAGCATCGAATTTCATCGGGTTTCTCCTTGCCATATAAATCCTTTATTTTAAAGCTGTAGAAAGTGACACAATCCTTTATCGGCTTACAACTACCAAGTATATTTCGATTCTCATCCACGAAGCAATCATCGGACTCCTTAGGCTTGGTGATGTTGCTCTGCAATTGTGGACATACTAGTGGAAGACCATTGAGAGAGAGAGAGTGAGAGAGATAGGTAGAAAAATAGCAGTTTATAAAAAATACAATGACCATCCGATATTGTAAATATCCGATTTCATTTTAGGTACCCCTTTGTCAATTTAATATCTAGGGAAAGACATATATTTAATCGCTACTGAAATATGGGAATGCAATCAAAGCGAACAGATTCACATTATAGAAGAATTCCAGCATATTTGTAGAATCAGGTTATGATGACCAAGGCGAATAGTCGATTTTCATTGCACTCGCAAAAGCGCGCCTTAAAAGTTAATATCTGACAGATATTTATTCTAATGACCTCTTGTATTAACATAAACGAATGTGTATTTTGAGCAAACAAAACGAGTTTTTTAATACAAAATTTCAACCTGACTTCAAAGATACCTTAATTCGTATACCATACCACACCATACCGTACCATAGTACAGAATAAATTTTGATGCTCTGACTAAACTTTCTATATCAGTCATTATACATTTTCTTAGCACTTTTATATGTCTACCATCAAACGTTTCCATCGAACTACGTATTCTGAATTTGCTTGCTTTTGTATATAACAATTAAATGAAATGTTTCGTACCTCCGCTAAGTGATAGCAATAATATCAGCCAGTATAAGTATAATATCTGCATGATGTGCCTCGTTTCCTATTCTCCCCGCTTGACGTGATCTTTACTTTTTGTAGCTGGCGCCAGCGATCGCTTGCAACTGATGGTTTTGGCTCTGACTCTGGCTCCTAAATAGCAGCTGTTTGTTCTTCTTTCTAATTTAGCTTTTTTTCTCTGTCGAAGTCTCGGTTTCTTCTAGTACAGCGTCTCGGTTTCTTCGTACGTTCCACAAACCCGCCAAGCAACTTCAACTGATAACAATATTGATCTCAGTTGCTCTCCGTATAATTGTGCAGTTGTTTCTTTTTTTCTATCACAATTTTGTCACAATACAAATTTCTAACGAATACACAGAGGGATGCATGGAGTTGAGAGAGCCATGTCCGTCTGTTTCCATGCGAATTACTCTATCAGTTTGAAATCAATTGAGCTGAAATGTTCACCTTAGTCATTTCTTTGTAGTAAGCTATCAAGATCGAAGCCCTATATGTGTGTGGCTTAGAAGCCACCACGTCCGTTGTCAACATATATCGGATTACTAAGAGAGGACTCTTGTCAAATAAAATGTGTATGCAAGAAATGTTTATATTTTTCTTTTTGTTTTTTATTATCTTGGCTTTATAAGTACATTATCTAAAGATCTGACAAATTTCATATAATAATTCCCAAAATTGGGAATATATTTTGTGTAACAAAAAATCCACCCTCACAAAGATAAATAAACATTGCATACCTTAAGGCGCTATTGAATTCCAGCTTTAAGTCTTTATGTAACGTTCACAGTTCTTTCTATATAATTCCATTAAAATAACTTGGTGTGTTTCTGATCTCCCATTGGGTTCCAGTGCTGCAATACCACTAAGTGCTTTGTCTTTGTCTTTGGCCGAGAATCTATTCTATTGGCATACACTCATAGTTGATGCAATTAAGCAACGGCTGAATTGTATTTTACTCTTTTAAGGGCTACGGGAGCTCTTATATGTAAATTGCACTTACGATCGCTAGCCTGTCTTCATCTCATCCTCAGCCACTGTCAATTACAATTTAAACAGTTCCTCTCCTAATATTTCTGCCAAAGAGGGCATTCTTCTGTCCGAAAATATACACAAAGTAAGGCTTTTACAGGTTTTGATCAACTTTTTTTGGGAAAAAATTTTGGATTTCATTTAACTCTCCACATGATGACTTGGGCATGCGGTTGAGTTCAGAGTACTGGGGCTATGGCCGGCAACCCCTGCTTTATATATATAGACTCATTGATAATAATGAAAAGGACATCGACCATTTATCAATACCTATCAATATTATCATAATAAAAACTAAAGGCACAACGTTTTATTAAGCATTTTATTTGGTTAATTCATACGCGTGTGGTTTACAATACAAATAATTTGTTATTACTTTCATTTTCTTTTTTTTTAATATTTATTGTATGTTTTAAACACAATTATCTGTATAATATGGATTCATATACCGTTACAGTGGCGTTGCTAAAATATTTTAATTTTCTGATTTCTGATTTTTGTTTTGAATTTTATTTAAATGACACGCTGTAAGATGTGCTTTACGAAAAATTAATTTTATGCTTTAGCTTTAATGAATAAATTGCCAAACATTGGTTTTATGTATATATATATATATATATATATATATATATATGTATATATATGTATTGTATATGTATATGTGTGTAAGTATTGAGATTTGTTCTATGGTTTGTCATAATTATATTGTATATTTATGTATAATAATCAATTGTTAAAATATGCAAGCGTAAAATTTGCTTGGTTCTTGTAAAAAAATGAGATTTTTAAAAGCATTTCACTTCCCAGGCCTTGACTATTTTCTCTTTCTTTTCTTTATTTGTTTTGCGTTCCCTGCATTCGCACATGCACTTGGTTCTCCTTTTTGTATATTTTGCTTAAATTAAACTACAATAAATAAGCCATCTAATTTATCCTTGGTACAATATGTATACATACATACAACTATAAGAAATTAAAAGCAAAGATGGAATAATCCATCACATAGCGCTAGCACGAAAAGTTTTCTCAGTTTTTTATTAAATTTTTTAAACATTAAAGCCAATAATAGAAAATGCTTTGAATGACGTTAGTTTGTCATATTCATATTTATGATCATATTCAAATTCATATATGTGATTTTGTATAGTTTTTATAAATATATAAAATATATACTTGTATTTAAAAACTCATGTAGGCATTGTATCAATTTCGCGTGTTGAGATGAAAAATTTTCAAAATTTGTGGAACTGATTGAGTTGTGGAAATCAGTGATGTTTACAGCTGGTGGCCATTGGCATTCTATGTCTCTCACTTGAAGGCCTCCTTATCTGTAAGAGTAGAGAAAGAGCAGGAAAGGTTATAGTATTTCCCAATAAAAGTCACGTCAAGAGCGGCGTAAATTAAAACCTTTTGGGTTCAAAGTTGAGCTCTGCTGAAGTTTAACTTAAAATAGTCAAATCAAATTAAAATTAAAAGCAGCGAAAAGTTAGATCAAGTTCACGCAGACCAAACGATACGAGTGTGTTTTAACATTTCGATCAAAATTGTTCTCAATTTCGCATCACCTCAAGTTTTATAGTCTTATGTGGAGAGTGATGCAATAATCAGGATCTGTATAGTATCAACATGTATGTATTTACTTCAAATACTTATCGAAATGAAAAATTCTATTGGAATATATCACGGAAATCTCTCAATTGTCGCTGTCAGAGAAATGTGGGCAGTTGGCAGTTTTGAAGAAAATTGTTTTCACATTTGCAAATGCATTTGAATGCATTTTCATGCAAGAAAAATTGTGAATTACAATTTCAATACTGTGCAACTATTCTAAGGAAATTCAATCGGCAAAATATTAAGATTTCAATAGAGGATTGTATATATCTAAATTTTACAAGAAAATTTACTATATTTGAAAACCTTCAAAAGACGCTTTGTGTCCGGTTTCCAGTTCTGTTCTGAATCACTAATATCTACAAGCACAAAATTCTGGTTTCCACATAAACTGATGCGAAATGGAGAACAAAGTTCTATCAAAGTCTAATTTTGTCTTTCATTCCTATCACATCGATTGGTACAGTCAGCCCCATATCTGATCTGCATGAACTTGGTCGAAAATGCTTACCTAGCCAAATATGTTTGTTCTATGTCATTGTTCACCATTCCCATCTTCTATTTCATAAACTCTCTCGCCACACACCTGCTTCGCCTTCTCATAGTGTCAGTCCCTTCTTATGGGTGTTGCTGTGGTTGTTGTTGCTGCTGCTGCTGTTGGGGATCCTCCACCACGGTGGACTCATCGTGCGACCAAAAGCCGGCTGACATTTGTGACGAAGTCATGGCACTGCCCACACCGGGAAATGAATCCTCCATGAGCGTACTTGAGGCGCAGCTGGTTATGCTGCCTGACATTTGGGAGTTGCCGGCGCTGGTCTGATACGTGGCCGTCGTTCCGGCCGAACTGGTGGTTTGCTCAATGCACAGATTTAGCGAATCAACGGATACATCCTTTGATAAGCTGGCAGCACCACTCTCATCCAGTGGCAGCTCCTGAATGCCAGCCCCACTACTGCCGCCGCTGGTACCACTGGTGCCGCCTAGTGTTGTTGTGGTTGTGGTTATGACCCGAGTCACAGTGTGCTCATGTCCATCAGCATCAGTGCTGGTCGTAGTTGTGGTCGTTGTGGTGGTGAGACCATCTCCCAGGGTAACACCGCCAGCGCCTCCGCTGACAAACTTCGACATAAGATCGAGCTGTTCCAGCTGCTCATCGCCAAAGGATTCGATGCTCTCCTGTCTCGAGTGCCGCTTGTCAATTTCCAGGGAGTCAATGTCGGAACGTGTGGTGGCATCCTTGGATATATCGAAGCTTTCAATGCTACTGGTCATCATGTCGTGACTCTTGCTTATCTCCATACTGTCAATGCTGTCCTTTTCCGAGTCCTGGCTGTCAATCTTTGACTTCAAGTCTAACTCTGTGCTGGCTATCGTGACCGGAGCAACAGTTGCCTCCTTTTCCAGCTTCTGTTTGAGCAGAGCTTCCATGTTGCCCTCAACTGGCACCACTTCAGTGCGGGTCACGGTGCGTGTAACCTTGGTGACCACCACTTGGCCAGCGCCACCAACGGCATTGTCGCTGCCATTGGACTTGTTCGATTCATCAGAGCGGGACAGTAAAGCCGCCTCCTCTCTGGCCTTGATCTCGATGAGCTGCGCCTCGATGCAGGCATTTTCCAGGCCTTCAAACTCCTTTAAACTGGATATGGAGACATCGTCGCCCGGCGCTGTTCCACTGCCACTGTGGCGCACCATGTAGCGGCGGGTAAAGCTGCCGTTGCTCGAATCTGTGGAGCCCTGGTGGCCGTGGGCGGCGGCACGGTTGCGGTTCTCAAGCGAGATGGCTTGCTCGAGCGACTCAAACTCCTGCAGACTGCTCATGGATACGTCATCATGCTCACCGCGTGAGCCATGATAGCGACCTCGCGCCAAAACATCATATTCGGGTGTGCTGGAGAAGGAATCTTTAAAGCTACTGATTCGACTGCTGCCCACCTCAAACTCGCCATCCTCTTCTTTGATATCCTCCAGCACGGCACCAGTAAGATCGTAGGGATAACGCAGTTGGTTGTCCGTCAACTGCATCTCAATCCAGCGCTTGTTGGCCGCCGCTGTGTCGCTGGAATCGCTTTCTTCCTGCTGGTCGCTGCTGCTGCTACCCGCTCCAGTAGGAGGGCTTTCCTCAAAGTCAAAGTTGAGATCGTCCTTATAGAGTTGCGAGCCCAGCTTGGGATCGGCTGGCGCCGATTTGATGATGATCTTCTCAACATCTGTGTCGTGCTTCTGCTCATACTTGATGGGCTTGATCTTAATGCTTTTGCCGCCCATGTCGACTTCGCCTGCCTCCTTGGCCACCTCTTCGATGATAACAAACTCATCGGATATATCGGGCTGCTCGACCATTTCGAAGGAATCGGGTGAGTCGGGGGCGCGACGATCATCAAAGTCGGCGCCCACTTCGGCTCGTTTGAGCTCTTCGAGCTTCTGCTTGTACTGCTCCTGGACGCGCCTCTGGAAGTCTTGCTCCTTCTCTTCCGCCCTGGCCGTATCCGTTGCCTTGTGAAGCTCCTCCTCAGTGCGCACTTTGTACAAAGTCTTCTCTGGGTAGTCATCAGTGTCCTCTTCCAAAATTGGCGACTTTATGTCCTCGGTTACCATTATATTCGGGATATTCGAATAGTCGAGCATATTTTGCGACGGACGCCGCTCTTCTATCATAGCTGCCTCGGCTTCCAGCTCCTCTGTGGCACTGTCCTCGACAATGACCTCGGCAACTAGTTGTGATGGCGTAAATGGACGTTTCTCCAGCTCAATGCTGTGATCCATTTCGGCGGCAGCCTGTTTCTTTTTCTTGCTCTTTCGCTCCTTTGGCGAACGGAATTGCCTAGCATACTCCGACTCATAGGGATCGGTATCGGACTCACTTTCAGACTCCTTACCTTCGCCCAACAGAGCCGCCGATGCGTCCTTCTCCAAATTCTTCAAGGCCTCGCCAGATATTGATGTACTTTCGTTGCGCTTGTGGCCACGTCGTTTCGACTCACCGCCTGGTGGGGTGCTGGCGTTGGAGTCCTGAGGCGAGTGCTCTTTGCTTTCCGTCTCCATGTCGAGCACAAAAGTGGTATCTTCGGACTGCAGCGGCACTGGTTCGTCGTGGCCATATTGGAAACCCTCTATACCTGTTAGCGATGACGAACCAGCCGATCCGATCATATCGTCAAAGTTCTCCACAACGGTGTCAATATTCGATGTGCTCGACATGCTGACGGAGAGAATGCTGCCCTCATCCAAGCTGGAGGCCAGCTTCGAATCGTCGATCGATTTTCGGGCATCGCCATGGTAAAGTAGAATATCCTCGCCCCTCTCACTATCTCTGTCGCGTGGACTGTCAGCCTTACTCTCTTCCATGGGATACGCCAAGCCCCAAGTGCGTTCTGCCTCTTTAGGCTTTGGATACTCCTCGATCTTGACAGCCTCAAGGGGCTCCTCGGTCTCCATTTTGGACTTGAAAATCATCTCTTGTGAGCGCTTCATCAGACTCTGCTGCTCGGCAACAACAGACCCAACAGCGGGCAACTCTAAGCTATCATCACTATCATCATCATCGTCCGCGCGCAAATCACGCATGCGGGCTATTTCCTCGGCCTCTAGGGCATCAGCCTCTGTTGAGGAGGCCACCAAGGTTTCCGACAGCTCTGACACATCAATGCTTGCCAGATTGGCGGACGTTTCCGATTGGGAATCCAGGCTGCGCATACTCTCATGCGAGCTAATCGACCTGCCACTGCTGCTGCTGAACGTGCTCATGGCACTCGCATACTCCGTGGTCTCCCGGCAAGTCGACGTGGAGGTGAAGTCCCGGGCAGTTTGATAATCGCTTGAGGTCCCAGTGCCAGTTCCCGTAGCGGTGAGCAAATTGTCTATGTCGGAGGACAGAGGTCGACTTTGTGTTTTGTGATAGCTCTCACTGGAGCTTGAGTTATCCACGTCGGGTATGGACCAGCGATTTGTTGAATCTGGCGAGGATTCGGTTTTTAAACGATGAACGACGACATCCACAGCTCGAATAGACTGTTCTGGGTCCGATATCACATCCTCAAAGGCGCTAGACATGGACGACTTGTCCACCGCGGCTACCTCTTCGGCGACCACACTAGCCGAGGCGAGTTTCTCCGTATAATAGTCTTCCATCGAGCTAAAGTCTTCGGCAGTTTCGGTCGAAATGAAACCAAGCGAGGCCTGCTCCTCCTTAGCAATGTGCTCCTCCATCGAACTCAGGTCATCGGCTGTGCCGGTGGAGACAAAACCCAAAGAACCATGATCATCACGTCGCCCAAAGACATCGTGAGCATAATGGGCCATTGCTGCCTGCTTGTTTAGGGTCTCCTTAATAGTGGTATCAAAGAGCCCCTCTGGGGCTTCCGTAGCCTGCAAGTCGGGTATGCCTATGAAGGAGGATATATTTTCGCTTTCCGCTTCGGTGGTAAAGGAATGAGGTTTGAATCCAAATTCAGAGCGTGATTCCTCAGTGAATTGATCAGCCCCTGAAACGCTCGTCACATCTAGAGCTTCCGACACTGTGGGCAGAGGTTCGCTTCCAAGTGACGAGTCGATGAAACTCTCAGCGGTTATTAAGGTGGCGTCTATTTGTTGCTGCGGCGAGTGCACCACCTTTGGTTTACCAGCGGATGGTATTTCCTTCTCCGAGATTTCCCACTCACTCTTCTCCAAAGGCAGCTCAAATTTAGTGTCACCTACAGCGACCTTCTCAGCAATCGTATTGACTATTTCTGGTATTTCCTTGCTAGATTCATCCGGATCTTCGCTGCTCGAAGGCGCCACCTCTATGATAGCGCGGCCACTCGAACCTGTCGAAGTCGTTGTGGCCAGGCTCTCCTCGGTGGTAACTTTCGATAGCTTAGGTTCCGCTGCAGGCTCTGCGGATTTTTCCGTAAATTCCAAGAGATCATTTCTCGTTTCCGAACCTTGTCTGACCATTTTCGATAATGCCGATTCTGGATCTTCGTGCTTCATTGTGATGTACTCCTTAAATACATCATTGGCCTCATCCGAGTCAACGGAGACCTCCTTCATCAGCGATATGTCCTTGGCCTCAATGGTTACGTCTAATTTTGGGTCCCCTTCCTCATCGTCCTCCTGGGTGCCACTGGTTGATTTCGTTGTGGTTTTTATGATCACATTTCGACTAGATTCACCAATGTAGAAACTGGTGGTATTTTCGACGCTCGCACACTCTGACTTTTCGGTGTCGGCCTCATCCACCGATATCTCACTGGTGGGCTCAAAGCTCTCTGTGTGATCTTCGGAGGCCGTGGTGGTATTGGTGGTGGCTGTGGTTGTGGTTGTCACAATGTCGCGCAACTGCGATCGCATCGACAGTTCTGTTGAAGGCTCGTCCGTCTTTGAGAGCTCTTCGGTGAAATCAAAGCTACGCAAGCTAACGCTATCCGATTGCTCCGCCAAAGCGGCTAAATTCTCGAACGGTTCCGTATGCTTTATGGGTGCACGGGGTCTTGGAACCGGGGCGGCAGCGGCGGCGGAATCAATACTTATGTCGATCGGTAACTCAGGTGGTTGCTCTTGACTTGGAATGGTAGTGGTGGTGCTATCTGTGCCATCGGAGACGGGGGAACTTGCTTTCAGTACGCGTGGTTTAGGTGTGGGTGTGTCGTGGCTTGTGGTGGTGACGGTAGACGTGGTTGTGAATGCAGATGTACTAGTTTTAGCCACCGTATCAGCTGCAGCTGGTGGTTCAGCGGTTGTTACGGTTACGGGAACGGGAGTGGTATCAGCTGAGATTGGTAAATCGCCGCCTGTTTCTACAAAACAATGGGTGTGAAAACAAAAGCAATTTTAAAAGTGTTGTGAAAGTCGAAATGGAAATGGGAGTAGAAAATGGAGTGGAAGAAAAGAGTAAAACAAACATACAATGGAACAGGATGATTAGATAGATACGAGTATATGCATAACGATTATGTGATAAGTTAGTTAGATAGGTTAGATAGGTTAGCATAGAGGATCATAGAGTTATAGAGTACATGTATGTAGATAGTAGAGTATTATGATGGATAAATGGATAATTTATGGATGTAATCACATGCATATTGGAGTATGAATCTTAGTTAATTTGAATGCAAATTTAAAATAAACATTTCAATGCAATTAGAGCTCAACTTGAACAAAAAGTTTTCTTTCATTGGCCGCCAAAATCAAAACGAATACAAATACGAAGTTACAATTACACTTAGACAATTAGATCTAGAGTTATGGGGCTCCATACGAATCACCAATAGAGTACAATTTTTAGTTACTATTACTATACAAAGCCATATCAAAACACAAGTGACAATGCTACAGTCGATCGTGGCCGACTGAAATATACTCTGTACCCAATGCATTCAGAGATCTTGGGTGTGTTTCTTATAAAACACAAAGTTGATAACAGACACGAACAGACTTAAGGTTCAAATACCCAAAAGGGTACAAAGCATATGGATTGATTAAGATGTTGGGCTACACGATACCATGATACCTGCTGTCAATTCTTGTACGAGTATTTCGTTATCGGGCGTTATTTGATTCTGTGCCAAATCGGCCAGAGTGTTGGTCGTGGGCGACACACTGTCATCCCAACTCAGCTTCGAGTAGTCACCTTGCAGCGCACTTATCTCATCCTCCTGCACGACAGCTTCAAATGTCTCATCGAATTGGACCTGGGCCTGGGCATTACTCACATCGTCCATGCCAGCGGCCAGCTTCTCAATCTTATAATCGATGCGTCTGGTGCGCACCTCGAACTTGTCTTCTTCTGTGGCTTGACTAGGTACTACGCCTACTTGGATGTGGATGTGGATATAGGTATGGCATATGGCAAACGGGTTTGAGCGATCATATAAGCAAACAATACAGGAGAACGGTTATGGTTATAGTTATGGCTATGGCTAGAGCGGACTAGTACCAACACAACTGCTTATACGTAGGTTTATATACCAGTACTTCAACTATATCTAAGAGTAAGTAGGAGGTGCTCGTTTCTGCTCGACTAAACACAAATTTATGGTCAGTTTCACGAATATTCTCTTGGATCTAGGATAACTGATAACTGACCAAAGATCCTATAAAACAATACGATGCGTAACAGTAAAAAATAGTTATAAAATTGTTTAAAAATTGTTAAAAATCTACAATTAAAAACCAAAGCTCAAAACTTTTTCTTATCCTTTTGTCTTATCCTTGTATACAGCAAGTGTTGATTCATTTTTTGTTATACTAAACTTTTCCTTGCATGTTATTGTAACTCAGAGAAGATGTCATTCCCCACCCCACAAATCTACTCTATATTGCTGATCAGCATTAAAAGTCGAGTTAATGTAGATAACATATAACATATACGTCTTTTTCATTACGAAAACTGGCAAAGAGCGAGAGGCCACCTCAAATTTTTGTTTCACGTTCAAATCTATTGAAATTACGCATCTTTTTGTCTTATAGATTCTTTGATCTAATCGTAGCTTAACTCAATTCCTTTGTAGTATATGTTACCTTTTGCTGTTGATAGAGTTGGAATACTCGTAGTTGCAGCACGGACAGCTGGTTGCTGATGTTGTTGGAACTGTGTAGTTACTGTTGATGTCATAGTTGTTGTTGTTGCACTTGTTGTTGTTGTTGTGTTTTGGACATGCAAGGATTGTGGTTGAAGTTGTGGTGGTGGTAAATGTATGTGCTCATCAGTGAAACTCATATTATCATCGAATGATTTGCCGGACATGGACTCAATGGTTGGCGATTTGATGACATCAACGCCTCCAATATCATCGCATGTTATGGCATAATTTTCACTATCAGAATTGTATTCCTGCCTTATGGAATCGTGACCATTAGATTGGGACTGCGATAGCTGATCCTGCTGATCCTCATGTTGCTGTTCTTGAAGCTGCTGTCCATGGCTCGCAATGATCTCAACGCTCTCTTCGAGCACACGATCGACTAGCACCTTGGCTTCGTCGCGTATGCGGGCTACAAGATCTTCGCTATCTTCTTTATCATTATCATATTCTCCACCTTCACCTTCACGACCATCATCATCAACACCACCAAACTTAACATCACCTGTAAAACAATTTGCACATTTACATTGGCATTGGTAGTTAGAAGAGATTGAAAGTGGCAACCGAAACGGAAACGGAAACGGAAATGGCATTACAAGCTGGAAAATCATTAACGGCATGAAAAGCGAATTTGCGAAATGCGAAATGTGCAAAATGTTATATGTTTTGTTTGATGGTGTATAAAATGCGGTGAAGCTAGTGTTGAAATCAGTGGTTAAGTGATGATAGCGATATATTTTAGCAGCGGTTTCTATTTGTTCAAATTGAGGCAAGTACATATGTACTTTGTCTTTTCACCTTTTGTCTCAATGAGCTTTAATTGCATTTTTTTAAACAATAATCGTTAATCGAAAATAATCACTAATATATCTACAGCCATGAAGCGCTATGAAATGTTAAGTACGAATAGTCGTAGCATTAAGTATTTGAAACTTACCGATTTCTTGTGAACTCTGTCCGATTAATGCATCAATTGATTGTTTTTTGTCTTGAGAAGTTTCTGCAAAAAACAGATCAAACAATTAATAACATTCAATGCTAAACTGTATGTTAAGAACATAAACGTGTCCTAGAGCTACTTTAATCGTAATCTACTAAAAAAAAGAACTCATGAACTTAATGGAACGATTTCACACGATTGAAACAAATAAGAACACAACAAACAAATATAACTGATACCAAAGGACTCTCTTGTTAGCACTAATTACGTTGGATATGCTAGTGTTAGTATTAGTTAGTTAGTTAGTTGGAACAATGCTTATATATAGTATAAACAATTTATTAGTATATTTTGTTAGTATTCTTGCACGACGACAAATGGGCTGATAACAATGTTAGTAAACAGACAGTAGCATTAAGATTTAGAATCAGTACCAGATTCAGGCATTTTGTGAGTGTAAAATGGCAAAAGTTTTGAATGAAGTTATTGTAGGTTAGGTTGAAAAGTAATCGAAACTTTTACTTAAAATACTCATATATACCATGCAAACATTTGTTGATTGTAGAGGTTGGGTGAACAGTGATTTCAGTACATATAAAACACTATCTTCTTGAAAGAAGAACATGAAAATATTATTTGACTTGAAGGACGTTTGACAGCAAATATGCGTGTCACTATGCTAATATGAGGTATAAGAAATTTGAATTACATATAAAATCTATCGAATCTAAATGTATCACATTCCCATAAACTTGCGGGTTGAGTTTTCTAAAACGGCTGCTTAGTGAATAACCTGTTCTTCAAACGTTTCAGTCTCGTAGTTTGAACTGAGCATTATATTAGCATACTTTTCGTCTGATGTGATATATTATGTAGCAGACTTTTAGCAGACTTATAATCGCACTTCTATACAAACTTTGACCTAGATTTCTCATAATTATAGACGATAGTGTGGCAAATTATATAAGCTATCGCTTGAAATTGTGTGTTTAAAAGGCCGACAAGCGGCTTTACAACTCTCTGCTAGAGCATATATACATTGGAGATACCTCATAATGTTCGCAGTGTTATAGAAACATTACAATGAGTATTTTAATTGAAAGTAAATCAGGCAAAGGTATGAACTTTCTGTGTTTGGAATCGTGATTTTATGTGATGCGATGTGACTGTCGAAGTGTGAGGCAGGACTATGTATGTTAACTTGTTGCGGTTTACTTACAAAATACTTGGCTTGAATGTACGGGTGTTAGATTGTGTTAGATTATTCAGTTAGACTTAAGACCTATCGTTGAGTTTGTTTTTGTATTTTTTTATTTTTTTGGCAAACTGGACACCACTTAATTGCCACCTCGGGCAGCGGCTGACTCATCCGACTCCACGTACTCAACGTCTGTATGGGCATCTCGTATCACGCCCTTTAGATGCAGTTTTTCAGACTCGGGATTGAAACATCTACCGGTTTTCTCATGGACCACTGTGTAGCTTTCATTCAGCATATCATTCAGTTCCTTACTATCGCTATTCGCCACCTTGATGGCGGGCGGTTCAAGGGCATCCTCAGCCTCAGATGGCAGCTGCACGTCCTCAATGTCCGTGTTTTGCTGGCTTATGGCATCCGCATCCTCTTTTAGTAGACGCAAATGTTGAGGCTTCAGATTTGATTTGTTTGTGGACTTCCTATCAGGAGCAGGCACCGGCGATTCGGTTCGGGCATCGGAAGCCTCTGAAACATCGGACACGTCATCGGTGGATATGTCTTCGGCATCTGTTAGCTGCGCCTTGGCCTTTGATTGTTGCTTCAGTTGATCCACGCGTTTAACGCTTGGCGGTAGGCCACATTCGCTGAGATCCATGTCTTCTACATCGGTTATATTCAAGCCCTCGTCCTTGGCCTTGACCACATCCAGCTTGTTCTTGCCCTTGCTCATGGTGCGAGTCTTCAACTTCTTGCGCCGATTGGTGCCCGCTACAAAGATCTCCTCCACATCAGTGACCGATTCAGCATTCGACTGGACTTCCAAGCGTTTGTTTTGCTGCTGTTTCATCAGCTCATTGGAGACAATGACTTCGTTATCAATAAGGTTCTGCACTCCTCCTCCTCCTCCAATGGCAGCAACCTCTACTGGAGAATGGTGGAGGCTCCAGTCCTCAGCACAAGAATATTCCTCAGAGTCAGTGTGCATAGCGTCTCTCAGCTGGTTATAGATGCCAAACTCATAGTTGCTGTCCATCGGCATGACATTGGTGATGGTGTCACCAAACTTGTCCTCCTTCAGCTCGACCATCTCCCGGTGCGGCAACGGCAAAGCTTCTAGCGCCACAGTAGCAATTTCAGGAACGGCGCTGGCGAAAGAAATGTCATCGCAGAACATGTCCTCTACATCAGTTAGGCAGGTGCCATCATCTCCAGATGCCAGAATGATGGCACGCGGTATTGGCTGCTCATAGTCCTCCTCGTTGTCAAAACTGTCCTCTTCGGCTGCCGAGTCATCTAAGCCCTCGATATCAGTTAGCACCTCTTCGTTCTTGGCGCTTGGCTGGAGGAAGTGCTTCTTGTCAGGAAAGGGTAGGGTTGAGGTTGTCTTGGAGTTTCGCCTTGGCTGCCCGCTGGCGCAGATAAAGGCCACATCTATGGCCGGCAAGCTGGCCTCACTAACGCTGTTACTTTTGGCGGCAGCGCCCTCCGATTCCGACTCGCTACCCGAACAGGCAATCTGACACACCTCTTCGCTGGACATTTCCAGCTCTTCGTCCTCTGATATTCCGCGCACTCCCTTCCCAGTACAGTCGGATAGAGCAGAGGCCAAATCACTCACACTGATATCGCTAATCACAGAGACGTCTTCATACTCCTCAGAGTCGTCCTGGTGCTTCTCACCATCGGCTATGTTGACACGCCCCTGATCGCCCACTGCTACGTCGAGGTCAACGCAGACGGACTTCTCAAACCCACCGCCCACCTCGGAGTCAGTGTCGTAGTCCTCGCAATCGGTTAAATAGTCGGCCAGGCCGTTCAAGTTTTGTGCTTGGAGAAAGTCACCTGCTTTTATTTCGCAACTCTCCTTGGCATCGTTGTCAACGGCCTCCTGGTTCTGTAGACCCTGTTGCAGGAACTCACGTAGCGACATCTTCAACTCGGGATAGGCTGTGCTCAAGCTTCGTTCGTCATCATCCGAGTCCGAGTAGTCCTCCACATCGGTGACATCGTTCTCAAATGGCTTCGATTTGGGCTTCGGCGATACATTACCAGAGCCACAGCGATGGCTGGGCTTGAGGGCCTCCGCTTGGCTATCGAAATCCTCGACATCGGTTACACCACCCGCCCCATTGCGACCATAGTCCATGTCATTGCTGTCGGAATTCCGTGAAGATGATGGCTCGGAATGCGAAGAGTGCTGCTCAGCAGTAACGGATATTGTTGGTAATTTTTTCGACATATTCGGTGATTGTTTCGGATTTTGGGTTAATTTATCGATGGTTTCTTTTAAGGCTTCTAGTTTTAGTGACTTTAAGTTAGTTTGCGTTTGCTATTTGTGAAAAACAAGTTAAAGTTATGTTAAGTAAAAGCATATTGTAAATTCATTGAAATATCAATTGGAAAAGTTGCATAAAAGTGTGAGAGTTCCCTAAACATGATGGGTATCGAAGCTAAGCTAAGCTAAGCTATGTTTAAATTGTGCTCTATATGCCTAATACCAAAGACCCTTAAACATGGCAGGCAACGACTGGGGTTTGCTTAGTTTCATTGTCTACCAGATTTAAGTGTCATTGGCCCAACACAAAGTCTCTTTAATTACCTTTTGATGTGCTGCTGCTCGGCTCCACCTCCATATCCACTTCGCACTCAGCCACCATCTGAGCTTCACTTGCCACCACCCTCACAATGCGGCTGCTACTGATTACGCTCTCGACTGGCGAGGGGTCGACAATGGCTACGCTACTATGTTGGTGATGGTGCTGATGCTGGTGAAGCTGGTGATGCGAATGCTGCTGCTGACGTCGCAGGGTCTCCTCGATCAGGGCTAGGGGACTACGGGTTGGCTTGGGTGACCCAGGACTGGCGGCCAGTAGACTTCGATCTGCATCCCCGGCGCCATGCATGGGTAATGGTAAGGCAACCGAATCGGAGAGACTGGAATCGGTGGTATCGATAAAACTAACATCGAACTCATTCACGCAGCGCTGGGGATCGTTTCTGGATAGCGGCCGCATCGACATCATGGCCGTGTGCTGTTCTACATCAAAGTCGGGCTGCCGGTACACTACTTCCAGGGGCTTGTCGGGGCCGAAGGTCTTAGTGAACACCTCGCTGGTTAGCACCTTGCGACTGTTGCTGCCACTACCGGAGGATGATGATGATGAGGAACTTTTTGTACTATCACTTGATTTAATGGAACGTATGGTTATCACCTCGGTGTCGTCATCAACCAGCACGGTGCTAACAGCTCCGGTTGTGGCCATCGGTGCCCGGTGCAAGCGTACCGTCGAAATCGATACTGTTGGAGTGGCCTTCTCCTTCTCCCTTGTTCGCTCCCTCTTCTCCGACAGCTTCGTGTTGGTCAACTCCTTGTCCGTCTTACGGCTGACGATCACGGAACGTACACTGCGCCGCGTGCTGTTCGATGAGCCGCTGGCACTGGTGCTACCGCTGCCAGTAGAGCTTGACTCATTTATGGAGTCCTTCATCTGCTTTTGTAGCTTCGGCTCAATGGAGCTGCGTGGGGCAACAGGCTTAGGTTTGGTGGCGGTCAATGGTAAGTTCGAGGTCTCTTTAGTGCTCTGTTTGCTAGCGGTGCGTCGACTAACGCTTTTCTTATTGTCTACCTGAGATTGAGGTTTATTAGCGGTTTCATCACTGTGGCTGCTTAGCTTAGTAGTTGGAGTGCTTCTTATGGAAGACGCGCTGCTAATGGGAACTCTGGTGCGCTTTATAGCAGCTGTGGACTTCTTCTGCAGCTGCAGACTTTCGACCTGCTTGTTGTCGGATTTTATGGAAGTTCTGTAGGCAATGGTTTTAGTTAAATTAGCTGACTGTGGGGTCTTCATGCTCTTAGACTTGGTTAGTTGGCTCTTGGAACCTATCACGTTTTTTGCTTCTTTGTTTTCTTTGGATATCTGTTTTTTATATAGGCGATCCGTGCTTTTCAGCGACTCTTTACTGTCGCTTTGGGAACCTCGTTTGGTTAAAACCAAAGACTGAGTTTGCTTTTCATTTATGAGTTTCTTTGAAGTGTTTTTTGAAAAGGCACTTGATATAGTAGTCTGTGTTCGGTTTGAACTTTTTGTATGTGTTTGTGGTGGACCTGGGGACTTGGGTGGCGCCGGCGATTTGGGCGGAACTGGGGTGACACCCCTGCTTTCTCCTTCCGCACTGGCGCCATGTCCGAAACGCATGCTGGTGGCTAAAGTCGGTTGCATATATCTGTGGGTGACAGCAGGTGTCGGTGTTAGAGCTTTCTTAATAGCGGCTGACTCATGACCGCTGGCTTTTGTGGAACTCTTTGTTGTGACTCGTCCACCAACTTTCTTAGTTTGCTTTGTGGCAGTCCGTTGCATGGCTGATGTTGACGTAGTCGCTGATTTGACCGCCTTTGAGGTCTTGTGAGGTGGACTGAGCGATCGGATTGAGGCATTGTATGGTATTACAGTTATGTCAGTTTTCACTCGGGGCCTTGGCGTCGTAGACCGACTGTTTTCCCCTTGAGGATGGCTTTCATAGAAAATGGAACTTGATGCTGGACTACCTGATCTCTCAAAATGAATTTCGCTTATAACACGACTAGTAGCAGATGCCGAACTGGTTGTGGTCGAAGATGAACTAGTAACTGAACGTCTTGACTCGGACTTGGCAGGAGCTATAAGCTTCTTTTTTTCTAGAGATGAAGTCCTTTTACCGATTGCTTGCTTACTTACTGATATCATTGGTTTAGCTGCCTGCAATGGAACCTTCTTCAAATCAACCTTAGCTGGCGTTTTTTCCTCTATTCCCTTCCTACTTTGTATTCTCTTCGTGACTGTAGTTGTAGCCTTTGGGCTCGCTTCCTGCATTGGCCCACTTTGAACCGTTAACGATTTTGTAGCTTTCTTTTGCGAACCTTTGAGAAATTCCTTCTTGGTAGCCGCTGCTCTCTTTTTCTCATCGTCTAAATTTACGAAGTATGCTATGGGTCGTACTTCCCTTGTTTTATGGTCTTTCAATTTTGCGGGCGAATCTTTGCTCTCTGGCAGGCTTTCACCTCCAGCGCCATCATTTTCTAAAAGCACATTTGCACTTTTTAATGTTTCTTCAACAATCTGGTCAACAGTCCGTTCATCTTCCTGTTCAAACATATTCTGGTCATAATCTGTGCGCCTGAGTACCTGAACATTTCTAAGTGTTTCGTTCACTATTTTTTGTACCTCTTCATCTCCCGCCCTTAAAGTCTCCTCAACGATCTGTTGAACCGATCTGCAATCATCGACTTCCGGAACTAGTTTCAATATTCTGTCCTCTTCCGCCACCCCAACAAAGGAATTCACACCTCCTTCATTTCTTACTTGCGTTTTATCGAATTTGGGGCTCACAATTGACTTTGGTTTATCCGCACTCTTAAGTGATGGTTGCAGAGCACTGTCCTCTAACTTCGTTGGAGTCTTAGCGGCTTTGGGATCAGAGGTAGTGTCTGGTTTATCGGCACCGTCAAATGGAGCTCGGATGGCGGAAATACTAGCAACTGTTTTCGAATCTTCCTTTTCATCTACAACAATGACAGACTTGAGACTCTCTTCGATTTTGGTTGCAACTTTATCGTCTTTGGAGTCGGCAATGGATTTTGGTTTATCATCAAGCTTAAGTGAAGGTTGGATGAAACTGTCGTCAAATGGATCAGCACTAAATTCGGCCTTATCATCACCCTCAAGAGTAGTTTCGATGGTGGAAATACCTGTAACTGTTTTCGAATCTTCCTTTTCATCTACCCCAACGACAGACTTGAGACTCTCTTCGATTTTAGTTGGAACTTTATCATCTTTGGAGTCGGCAATGGATTTTGGTTTATCATCAAGCTTAAGTGAAGGTAGGATGAATCTGTCTTTATATGGATCAGTACTGAGTTCTGGCTTATCATCAAACTCAAGAGTAGT
Source organism: Hirtodrosophila duncani (assembly GCA_037043425.1). Lineage (NCBI taxonomy): Eukaryota > Metazoa > Arthropoda > Insecta > Diptera > Drosophilidae > Hirtodrosophila > Hirtodrosophila duncani. The sequence continues at coordinate 1,749,582 of JBAMBM010000793.1, read as the reverse complement.
TTCGATGGTGGAAATACTTGTAAATGTTTTCGAATCTTCCTTTTCATCTACCCCAACGACAGACTTGAGACTCTCTTCGATTTTGGTTTGAACTTTATCATCTTTGGAGTCGGCAATGGATTTTGGTTTATCATCAAGCTTAAGTGAAGGTTGGATGAAACTGTCTTTAAATGGATCAGCACTAAATTCGGCCTTATCATCACCCTCGGTAGTTTCGATGGTGAAATACCGTAACTGTTTTCGAATCTTCCTTTTCATCTACCCCAACGACAGACTTGAGACTCTCTTCGATTTTAGTTGAACTTTATCATCTTTGGAGTCGGCAATGGATTTTGGTTTATCATCGCTTAAGTGAAGGTAGGATGAACTGTCTTTAATGGATCAGACTGAGTTCTCACCCTCGATAGTTTCGATGGTGGAAATACTTGTAACTGTTTCGAATCTTCCTTTTCATCTACCCCAACGAAAGACTTGAGATTCTCTTCGATTTTGGTTGGAACTTTATATCTTTGGAGTCGGCAATTGATTTTGGTTTATCATCAAGCTTAAGTGAAGGTAGGATGAAACTGTCTTTAAATGGATCAGCACTAAATTCGGCTTATCATCACCCTCAAGAGTAGTTTCGATGGTGGAAATACTTGTAACTGTTTTCGAATCTTCCTTTTCATCTACCCCAACGACAGACTTGAGACTCTCTTCGATTTTGGTTGGAACTTTATCATCTTTGGAGTCGGCAATGGATTTTGGTTTATCATCAAGCTTAAGTGAAGGTAGGATGAATCTGTCTTTATATGGATCAGTACTGAGTTCTGGCTTATCATCAAACTCAAGAGTAGTTTCGATGGTGGAAATACTTGTAACTGTTTTCGAATCTTCCTTTTCATCTACCCCAACGACAGACTTGAGACTCTCTTCGATTTTGGTTGGAACTTTATCATCTTTGGAGTCGGCAATGGATTTTGGTTTATCATCAAGCTTAAGTGAAGGTAGGATGAAACTGTCTTTAAATGGATCAGCACTAAATTCTGCCTTATCATCACCCTCAAGAGTAGTTTCGATGGTGGAAATACTTGTAACTGTTTTCGAATCTTCCTTTTCATCTACCCCAACGACAGACTTGAGACTCTCTTCGATTTTGGTTGGAACTTTATCATCTTTGGAGTCGGCAATGGATTTTGGTTTATCATCAAGCTTAAGTGAAGGTAGGATGAAACTGTCTTTAAATGGATCAGCACTAAATTCGGCCTTATCATCACCCTCAAGAGTAGTTTCGATGGTGGAAATACCTGTAACTGTTTTCGAATCTTCCTTTTCATCTACCCCAACGACAGACTTGAGACTCTCTTCGATTTTAGTTGGAACTTTATCATCTTTGGAGTCGGCAATGGATTTTGGTTTATCATCAAGCTTAAGTGAAGGTAGGATGAATCTGTCTTTATATGGATCAGTACTGAGTTCTGGCTTATCATCAAACTCAAGAGTAGTTTCGATGGTGGAAATACTTGTAACTGTTTTCGAATCTTCCTTTTCATCTACCCCAACGACAGACTTGAGATTCTCTTCGATTTTGGTTGGAACTTTATAGTCTTTTGGAGTCGGCAATTGATTTTGGTTTATCATCAAGCTTAAGTGAAGGTAGGATGAAACTGTCTTTAAATGGATCAGCACTAAATTCGGCCTTATCATCACCCTCAAGAGTAGTTTCGATGGTGGAAATACCTGTAACTGTTTTCGAATCTTCCTTTTCATCTACCCCAACGACAGACTTGAGACTCTCTTCGATTTTGGTTGGAACTTTATCATCTTTGGAGTCGGCAATGGATTTTGGTTTATCATCAAGCTTAAGTGAAGGTAGGATGAATCTGTCGTCATATGGATCAGCACTGAGTTCTGGCTTATCATCAACCTCAAGAGTAGTTTCGATGGTGGAAATACTTGTAACTGTTTTCGAATCTTCCTTTTCATCTACCCCAACGACAGACTTGAGACTCTCTTCGATTTTGGTTGGAACTTTATCATCTTTGGAGTCGGCAATGGATTTTGGTTTATCATCAAGCTTAAGTGAAGGTAGGATGAAACTGTCTTTAAATGGATCAGCACTAAATTCGGCCTTATCATCACCCTCAAGAGTAGTTTCGATGGTGGAAATACTTGTAACTGTTTTCGAATCTTCCTTTTCATCTACCCCAACGACAGACTTGAGACTGAGACTTGAGACTCTCTCGATTTTAGTTGGAACTTTATCATCTTTGGAGTCGGCAATGGATTTTGGTTTATCATCAAGCTTAAGTGAAGGTAGGATGAAACTGTCTTTAAATGGATCAGCACTGAGTTCTGGCTTATCATCACCCTCAAGAGTAGTTTCGATGGTGGAAATACTTGTAACTGTTTTCGAATCTTCCTTTTCATCTACCCCAACGACAGACTTGAGACTCTCTTCGATTTTGGTTGGAACTTTATCATCTTTGGAGTCGGCAATGGATTTTGGTTTATCATCAAGCTTAAGTGAAGGTAGGATGAATCTGTCTTTATATGGATCAGCACTGAGTTCTGGCTTATCATCACCCTCAAGAGTAGTTTCGATGGTGGAAATACTTGTAACTGTTTTCGAATCTTCCTTTTCATCTACCCCAACGAAAGACTTGAGACTCTCTTCGATTTTGGTTGGAACTTTATCAGCTTTGGAGTCGGCAATGGATTTTGGTTTATCATCAAGCTTAAGTGAAGGTAGGATGAAACTGTCGTCAAATGGATCAGCACTAAATTCGGCCTTATCATCACCCTCAAGAGTAGTTTCGATGGTGGAAATACCTGAACTGTTATCGGCATCTTTGGATTTGTCGGCAATGGATTTTGGTTTATCATCAAGCTTAAGTGAAGGTAGGATGAAACTGTCTTTAAATGGATCAGTACTGAGTTCTGGCTTATCATCACCCTCAAGAGTAGTTTCGATGGTGGAAATACTTGTAACTGTTTTCGAATCTTCCTTTTCATCTACCCCAACGACAGACTTGAGACTCTCTTCGATTTTAGTTGGAACTTTATCATCTTTGGAGTCGGCAATGGATTTTGGTTTATCATCAAGCTTAAGTGAAGGTAGGATGAAACTGTCGTCAAATGGATCAGTACTGAGTTCTGGCTTATCATCACCCTCAAGAGTAGTTTCGATGGTGGAAATACTTGTAACTGTTTTCGAATCTTCCTTTTCATCTACCCCAACGAAAGACTTGAGACTCTCTTCGATTTTGGTTGGAACTTTATCAGCTTTGGAGTCGGCAATGGATTTTGGTTTATCATCAAGCTTAATGAAGGTAGGATGAAACTGTCGTCAAATGGATCAGCACCAAATTCTGCCTTATCATCACCCTCAAGAGTCGTTATCGATGAATCTTCCTTTTCATCTACACCAACGACAGACTTGAGACTCTCTCCGATTTTGGTTGGAACTTTATCATCTTTGGAGTCGGCAATGGATTTTGGTTTATCATCAAGCTTAAGTGAAGGTTGGATGAAACTGTCTTCAAATGGATCAGCACTAAATTCTGCCTTATCATCACCCTCAAGAGTAGTTTCGATGGTGGAAATACTTGTAACTGTTTTCGAATCTTCCTTTTCATCTACCCCAACGAAAGACTTGAGACTCTCTCCGATTTTGGTTGGAACTTTATCATCTTTAGAGTCGGCAATGGATTTTGGTTTATCATCAAGCTTAGGTGAAGGTAGGAAGAAACTGTCTTTAAATGGATCAGCACTAAATTCGGCCTTATCATCACCCTCAAGAGTAGTTTCGATGGTGGAAATACTTGTAACTGTTTTCGAATCTTCCTTTTCATCTACCCCAACGAAAGACTTGAGACTCTCTTCGATTTTGGTTGGAACTTTATCGTCTTTAGAGTCGGCAATGGATTTTGGCTTATCATCAAGCTTAAGTGAAGGTAGGAAGAAACTGTCGTCAAATGGATCAGTACTGAGTTCTGGCTTATCATCACCCTCAAGAGTAGTTTCGATGGTGGAAATACTTGTAACTGTTTTCGGATCTTCCTTTTCATCTACCCCAACGAAAGACTTGAGACTCTCTTCGATTTTGGTTGGAACTTTATCATCTTTGGAGTCGGCAATGGATTTTGGCTTATCATCAAGCTTAAGTCGAAGGTAGGATGAAACTGTCGTCAAATGGATCAGCACTAAATTCTGCCTTATCATCACCCTCAAGAGTAGTTTCGATGTTGGAAATACTTGTAACTGTTTTCGAATCTTCCTTTTCATCTACCCCAACGAAAGACTTGAGACTCTCTCCGATTTTGGTTGGAACTTTATCATCTTTGGAGTCGGCAATGGATTTTGGTTTATCATCAAGCTTAAGTGAAGGTTGGATGAAACTGTCTTCAAAAGGATCAGCAATAAATTTTGGTTTATCATCACCCTTAAGAGTGGTTTCGATGGTGGAAATACCTGTAACTGTTTTCGAATCTTCCTTTTCATCTACAACAACGACAGACTTGAGACTCTCTTCGATTTTAGTTGGAACTTTATCATCTTTGGAGTCGGCAATGGATTTTGGTTTATCATCAAGCTTAAGTGAAGGTTGGATGAAACTGTCGTCAAATGGATCAGCACTAAATTCTGCCTTATCATCACCCTCAAGAGTAGTTTCGATGGTGGAAATACTTGTAACTGTTTTCGAATCTTGCTTTTCATCTACCCCAACGAAAGACTTGAGACTCTCTCCGATTTTGGTTGGAACTTTATCATCTTTGGAGTCGGCAATGGATTTTGGTTTATCATCAAGCTTAAGTGAAGGTAGGAAGAAACTGTCTTTAAATGGATCAGTACTGAGTTCTGGCTTATCATCAAACTCAAGAGTAGTTTCGATGGTGGAAATACTTGTAACTGTTTTTGGATCTTCCTTTTCATCTACCCCAACGACAGACTTGAGACTCTCTTCGATTTTGGTTGGAACTTTATCATCTTTGGAGTCGGCAATGGATTTTGGTTTATCATCAAGCTTAAGTGAAGGTAGGATGAAACTGTCGTCAAATGGATCAGCACTGAGTTCTGGCTTATCATCACCCTCAAGAGTAGTTTCGATGGTGGAAATACTTGTAACTGTTTTCGAATCTTCCTTTTCATCTACCCCAACGAAAGACTTGAGACTCTCTTCGATTTTGGTTGGAACTTTATCATCTTTGGAGTCGGCAATGGATTTTGGTTTATCATCAAGCTTAAGTGAAGGTAGGATGAAACTGTCGTCAAATGGATCAGCACTAAATTCTGCCTTATCATCACCCTCAAGAGTAGTTTCGATGGTGGAAATACTTGTAACTGTTTTCGAATCTTCCTTTTCATCTACCCCAACGAAAGACTTGAGACTCTCTCTCGATTTTGGTTGGAACTTTATCATCTTTGGAGTCGGCAATGGATTTTGGTTTATCATCAAGCTTAAGTGAAGGTTGGCTGAAACTGTCTTCAAAAGGATCAGCAATAAATTTTGGTTTATCATCACCCTTAAGAGTGGTTTCGATGGTGGAAATACCTGTAACTGTTTTCGAATCTTCCTTTTCATCTACAACAACGACAGACTTGAGACTCTCTTCGATTTTAGTTGGAACTTTATCATCTTTGGAGTCGGCAATGGATTTTGGTTTATCATCAAGCTTAAGTGAAGGTTGGATGAAACTGTCTTCAAATGGATCAGCACTAAATTCTGGCTTATCATCACCCTCAAGAGTAGTTTCGATGGTGGAAATACTTGTAACTGTTTTCGGATCTTCCTTTTCATCTACCCCAACGACAGACTTGAGACTCTCTTCGATTTTGGTTGGAACTTTATCGTCTTTGGAGTCGGCAATGGATTTTGGCTTATCATCAAGCTTAAGTGAAGGTTGGATAAAACTGTCGTCAAATGGATCAGCACTAAATTCTGCCTTATCATCACCCTCAAGAGTAGTTTCGATGGTGGAAATACTTGTAACTGTTTTCGAATCTTGCTTTTCAACTACCCCAACGAAAGACTTGAGACTCTCTCCGATTTTGGTTGGAACTTTATCATCTTTGGAGTCGGCAATGGATTTTGGTTTATCATCAAGCTTAAGTGAAGGTAGGATGAAACTGTCTTTAAATGGATCAGTACTGAGTTCTGGCTTATCATCACCCTCAAGAGTAGTTTCGATGGTGGAAATACTTGTAACTGTTTTCGAATCTTCCTTTTCATCTACCCCAACGAAAGACTTGAGACTCTCTTCGATTTTGGTTGGAACTTTATCATCTTTGGAGTCGGCAATGGATTTTGGTTTATCATCAAGCTTAAGTGAAGGTAGGATGAAACTGTCGTCAAATGGATCAGCACTAAATTCTGCCTTATCATCACCCTCAAGAGTAGTTTCGATGGTGGAAATACTTGTAACTGTTTTCGAATCTTCCTTTTCATCTACCCCAACGAAAGACTTGAGACTCTCTTCGATTTTGGTTGGAACTTTATCATCTTTGGAGTCGGCAATGGATTTTGGTTTATCATCAAGCTTAAGTGAAGGTAGGATGAAACTGTCGTCAAATGGATCAGCACTAAGTTCTGCCTTATCATCACCCTCAAGAGTAGTTTCGATGGTGGAAATACTTGTAACTGTTTTCGAATCTTCCTTTTCATCTACCCCAACGAAAGACTTGAGACTCTCTCCGATTTTGGTTGGAACTTTATCGTCTTTGGAGTCGGCAATGGATTTTGGTTTATCATCAAGCTTAAGTGAAGGTAGGATGAAACTGTCGTCAAATGGATCAGCACTAAATTCTGCCTTATCATCACCCTCAAGAGTAGTTTCGATGGTGGAAATACTTGTAACTGTTTTCGAATCTTCCTTTTCATCTACCCCAACGAAAGACTTGAGACTCTCTCCGATTTTGGTTGGAACTTTATCATCTTTGGAGTCGGCAATGGATTTTGGTTTATCATCAAGCTTAAGTGAAGGTAGGATGAAACTGTCGTCAAATGGATCAGCACTAAATTCTGCCTTATCATCACCCTCAAAAGTAGTTTCGATGGTGGAAATACCTGTAACTGTTTTCGAATCTTCCTTTTCATTTACCCCAACGAAAGACTTGACACTCTTTTCGATTTTGGTTGGAACTTTATCATCTTTGGAGTCGGCAATGGATTTTGGTTTATCATCAAGCTTAAGTGAAGGTTGGATGAAACTGTCTTCAAATGGATCAGCACTAAATTCTGGCTTATCATCACCCTCAAGAGTAGTTTCGATGGTGGAAATACTTGTAACTGTTTTCGAATCTTCCTTTTCATCTACCCCAACGAAAGACTTGAGACTCTCTTCGATTTTGGTTGGAACTTTATCGTCTTTGGAGTCGGCAATGGATTTTGGCTTATCATCAAGCTTAAGTGAAGGTAGGATGAAACTGTCGTCAAATGGATCAGCACTAAATTCTGCCTTATCATCACCCTCAAGAGTAGTTTCGATGGTGGAAATACTTGTAACTGTTTTCGAATCTTCCATTTCATCTACCCCAACGAAAGACTTGAGACTCTCTTCGATTTTGGTTTGAACTTTATCATCTTTGGAGTCGGCAATGGATTTTGGTTTATCATCAAGCTTAAGTGAAGGTAGGATGAAACTGTCTTTAAATGGATCAGCACTAAATTCTGGCTTATCATCACCCTCAAGAGTAGTTTCGATGGTGGAAATACCTGTAACTGTTTTCGAATCTTCCTTTTCATCTACCCCAACGACAGACTTGAGACTCTCTTCGATTTTAGTTGGAACTTTATCATCTTTGGAGTCGGCAATGGATTTTGGTTTATCATCAAGCTTAAGTGAAGGTAGGATGAAACTGTCGTCAAATGGATCAGCACTAAATTCTGCCTTATCATCACCCTCAAGAGTAGTTTCGATGGTGGAAATACCTGTAACTGTTTTCGAATCTTCCTTTTCATCTACCCCAACGAAAGACTTGAGACTCTCTTCGATTTTGGTTGGAACTTTATCATCTTTGGAGTCGGCAATGGATTTTGGTTTATCATCAAGCTTAAGTGAAGGTAGGATGAAACTGTCTTTAAATGGATCAGCACTGAGTTCTGGCTTATCATCACCCTCAAGAGTAGTTTCGATGGTGGAAATACCTGTAACTGTTTTCGAATCTTCCTTTTCATCTACCCCAACGACAGACTTGAGACTCTCTTCGATTTTAGTTGGAACTTTATCATCTTTGGAGTCGGCAATGGATTTTGGTTTATCATCAAGCTTAAGTGAAGGTGGATGAAACTGTCGTCAAATGGATCAGCACTAAGATTCTGCGCTTATCGATAGCATTTGTCCACCCTTAAGAGTGGTTTCGATGGTGGAAATACCTGTAACTGTTTTCGAATCTTCCTTTTCATCTACCCCAACGAAAGACTTGAGACTCTCTCGATTTTGGTTGGAACTTTATCATCTTTGGAGTCGGCAATGGATTTTGGTTTATCATCAAGCTTAAGTGAAGGTAGGATGAAACTGTCTTTAAATGGATCAGCACTAAATTCTGGCTTATCATCACCCTCAAGAGTAGTTTCGATGGTGGAAATACCTGTAACTGTTTTCGAATCTTCCTTTTCATCTACCCCAACGACAGACTTGAGACTCTCTTCGATTTTGGTTGGAACTTTATCATCTTTGGAGTCGGCAATGGATTTTGGTTTATCATCAAGCTTAAGTGAAGGTTGGATGAAACTGTCTTTAAATGGATCAGCACTAGAGTTCTGGCTTATCATCACCCTCAAGAGTAGTTTCGATGGTGGAAATACTTGTAACTGTTTTCGAGATCTTCCTTTTCATCTACCCCAACGACAGACTTGAGACTCTCTTCGATTTTGGTTGGAACTTTATCATCTTTGGAGTCGGCAATGGATTTTGGTTTATCATCAAGCTTAAGTGAAGGTTGGATGAAACTGTCTTTAAATGGATCAGTACTGAGTTCTGGCTTATCATCACCCTCAAGAGTAGTTTCGATGGTGGAAATACTTGTAACTGTTTTCGAATCTTCCTTTTCATCTACCCCAACGAAAGACTTGAGACTCTCTTCGATTTTGGTTGGAACTTTATCATCTTTGGAGTCGGCAATGGATTTTGGTTTATCATCAAGCTTAAGTGAAGGTAGGAAGAAACTGTCTTTAAATGGATCAGCACTAAGTTCTGGCTTATCATCACCCTCAAGAGTAGTTTCGATGGTGGAAATACTTGTAACTGTTTTCGAATCTTCCTTTTCATCTACCCCAACGAAAGACTTGAGACTCTCTTCGATTTTGGTTGGAACTTTATCATCTTTGGAGTCGGCAATGGATTTTGGTTTATCTTGGACTTCTCGATGCATCTCTTGGAGTCGGCAATGGATTTTGGTTATCATCAAGCTTAAGTGAAGGTTGGATAAAACTGTCGTCAAATGGATCAGCACTAAATTCTGCCTTATCATCACCCTCAAGAGTAGTTTCGATGGTGGAAATACTTGTAACTGTTTTCGAATCTTCCTTTTCATCTACCCCAACGAAAGACTTGAGACTCTCTCCGATTTTGGTTGGAACTTTATCATCTTTGGAGTCGGCAATGGATTTTGGTTTATCATCAAGCTTAAGTGAAGGTAGGATAAAACTGTCGTCAAATGGATCAGCACTAAGTTCTGGCTTATCATCACCCTCAAGAGTAGTTTCGATGGTGGAAATACTTGTAACTGTTTTCGAATCTTCCTTTTCATCTACCCCAACGAAAGACTTGAGACTCTCTTCGATTTTGGTTGGAACTTTATCATCTTTGGAGTCGGCAATGGATTTTGGTTTATCATCAAGCTTAAGTGAAGGTAGGATGAAACTGTCGTCAAATGGATCAGCATTAGTTCTGCCTTATCATCACCCCAAAAGTAGTTTCGGATGGTGGAAATACTTGTAACTGTTTTTGAATCTTCCTTTTCATCTACCCCAACGAAAGACTTGAGACTCTCTTCGATTTTGGTTGGAACTTTATCATCTTTGGAGTCGGCAATGGATTTTGGTTTATCATCAAGCTTAAGTGAAGGTAGGATGAAACTGTCGTCAAATGGATCAGCACTAAATTCTGCCTTATCATCACCCTCAAGAGTAGTTTCGATGGTGGAAATACTTGTAACTGTTTTCGAATCTTCCTTTTCATCTACCCCAACGAAAGACTTGAGACTCTCTTCCGATTTTGGTTGGAACTTTATCATCTTTGGAGTCGGCAATGGATTTTGGTTTATCATCAAGCTTAAGTGAAGGTAGGATAAAACTGTCGTCAAATGGATCAGCACTAAGTTCTGCCTTATCATCACCCTCAAAAGTAGTTTCGATGGTGGAAATACTTGTAACTGTTTTCGAATCTTCCCTTTCATCTACCCCAACGAAAGACTTGAGACTCTCTTCGATTTTGGTTGGAACTTTATCCTTATCATCTTTGGAGTCGGCAATGGATTTTGGTTTATCATCAAGCTTAAGTGAAGGTTGGATGAAACTGTCTTCAAATGGATCAGCACTAAATTTCTGGCTTATCATCACCCTCAAGAGTAGTTTCGATGGTGGAAATACTTGTAACTGTTTTCGAATCTTCCTTTTCATCTACCCCAACGAAAGACTTGAGACTCTCTTCGATTTTGGTTGGAACTTTATCATCTTTGGAGTCGGCAATGGATTTTGGTTTATCATCAAGCTTAAGTGAAGGTAGGATGAAACTGTCTTCAAATGGATCAGCACTAAATTCTGCCTTATCATCACCCTCAAGAGTAGTTTCGATGGTGGAAATACTTGTAACTGTTTTCGAATCTTCCTTTTCATCTACCCCAACGACAGACTTGAGACTCTCTTCGATTTTGGTTGGAACTTTATCATCTTTGGAGTCGGCAATGGATTTTGGTTTATCATCAAGCTTAAGTGAAGGTAGGATGAAACTGTCTTTAAATGGATCAGCACTAAATTCTGCCTTATCATCACCCTCAAGAGTAGTTTCGATGGTGGAAATACTTGGTAACTGTTTTCGAACCTTCCTTTTCTATCTACCCCAACTAAAGACTTGAGACTCTCTTCGATTTTAGTTGGAACTTTATCATCTTTGAGTCGGCAATGGATTTTGGTTTATCATCAAGCTAAGTGAAGGTAGGATGAAACTGTCTTTAAATGGATCAGCACTAAATTCTGGCTTATCATCACCCTCAAGAGTAGTTTCGATGGTGGAAATACTTGTAACTGTTTTCGAATCTTCCTTTTCATCTACCCCAACGAAAGACTTGAGACTCTCTTCGATTTTGGTTGGAACTTTATCATCTTTGGAGTCGGCAATGGATTTTGGCTTATCATCAAGCTTAAGTGAAGGTTGGATGAAACTGTCTTCAAATGGATCAGCACTAAATTCTGCCTTATCATCACCCTCAAGAGTAGTTTCGATGGTGGAAATACTTGTAACTGTTTTCGAATCTTCCTTTTCATCTACCCCAACGAAAGACTTGAGACTCTCTTCGATTTTGGTTGGAACTTTATCATCTTTGGAGTCGGCAATGGATTTTGGTTTATCATCAAGCTTAAGTGAAGGTTGGCTGAAACTGTCTTCAAAAGGATCAGCAATAAATTTTGGTTTATCATCACCCTTAAGAGTGGTTTCGATGGTGGAAATACCTGTAACTGTTTTCGAATCTTCCTTTTCATCTACAACAACGACAGACTTGAGACTCTCTTCGATTTTAGTTGGAACTTTATCATCTTTTGAGTCGGCAATGGATTTTGGTTTATCATCAAGCTTAAGTGAAGGTAGGAAGAAACTGTCTTTAAATGGATCAGCACTAAATTCGGCCTTATCATCACCCTCAAGAGTAGTTTCGATGGTGGAAATACTTGTAACTGTTTTCGAATCTTCCTTTTCATCTACCCCAACGAAAGACTTGAGACTCTCTCCGATTTTGGTTGGAACTTTATCATCTTTGGAGTAGGCAATGGATTTTGGCTTATCATCAAGCTTAAGTGAAGGTTGGATGAAACTGTCTTTAAATGGATCAGTACTGAGTTCTGGCTTATCATCACCCTCAAGAGTAGTTTCGATGGTGGAAATACTTGTAACTGTTTTCGGATCTTCCTTTTCATCTACCCCAACGACAGACTTGAGACTCTCTTCGATTTTGGTTGGAACTTTATCGTCTTTGGAGTCGGCAATGGATTTTGGCTTATCATCAAGCTTAAGTGAAGGTTGGATGAAACTGTCGTCAAATGGATCAGCACTAAATTCTGCCTTATCATCACCCTCAAGAGTAGTTTCGATGGTGGAAATACCTGTAAATGTTTTCGAATCTTTCTTTTCATCTACCATAACGAAAGACTTGAGACTCTCTTCGATTTTAGTTGGAACTTTATCATCTTTGGAGTCGGCATCGGATTTTGGTTCATCATCAAACTTAAGTGAAGGCTGACTAAGACTGTCTTTGAATGGATCAGCAGGGAAGTCTGGCTTGTCGTCACCCTTTAGAGTAGTTTCGGTAGTGGAAATGCTAGTAACCGTTTTCGAATCTTTCTTTTCATCTACCATAACGAAAGACTTGAGACTCTCTTCGATTTTAGTTGGAACTTTATCATCTTTGGAGTCGGCAACGGATTTTGGTTCATCATCAAACTTAAGTGAAGGCTGACTAAGACTGTCTTTGAATGGATCAGCAGGGAACTCTGGCTTGTCGTCACCCTTTAGAGTAGTTTCTGTAGTGGAAATGCTAGTAACCGTTTTCGAATCTTTCTTTTCATCTACCATAACGAAAGACTTGAGACTCTCTTCGATTTTAGTTGGAACTTTATCATCTTTGGAGTCGGCAACGGATTTTGGTTCATCATCAAACTTAAGTGAAGGCTGACTAAGACTGTCTTTGAATGGATCAGCAGGGAAGTCTGGCTTGTCGTCACCCTTTAGAGTAGTTTCGGTAGTGGAAATGCTAGTAGCCGTTTTCGAATCTTTCTTTTCATCTACCATAACGAAAGACTTGAGACTCTCTTCGATTTTAGTTGGAACTTTATCATCTTTGGAGTCGGCAACGGATTTTGGTTCATCATCAAACTTAAGTGAAGGCTGACTAAGACTGTCTTTGAATGGATCAGCAGGGAATCTGGCTTGTCTCACCCTTTAAGTAGTTTCTGATAGTGGAAGTGCTAGTAACCGTTTTCGAATCTTTCTTTTCATCTACCATAACGAAAGACTTGAGACTCTCTTCGATTTTAGTTGGAACTTTATCATCTTTGGAGTCGGCAACGGATTTTGGTTCATCATCAAACTTAAGTGAAGGCTGACTAAGACTGTCTTTGAATGGATCAGCAGGGAAGTCTGGCTTGTCGTCACCCTTTAGAGTAGTTTCGGTAGTGGAAATGCTAGTAACCGTTTTCGAATCTTTCTTTTCATCTACCATAACGAAAGACTTGAGACTCTCTTCGATTTTAGTTGGAACTTTATCATCTTTGGAGTCGGCAACGGATTTTGGTTCATCATCAAACTTAAGTGAAGGCTGACTAAGACTGTCTTTGAATGGATCAGCAGGGAAGTCTGGCTTGTCGTCACCCTTTAGAGTAGTTTCGGTAGTGGAAATGCTAGTAGCCTTTTCGAATCTTTCTTTCACTACCATAACGAAGACTTGAGACTCTCTTCGATTTTAGTTGAACTTTATATCTTTGGGTCGGCAACGGATTTTGGTCTCATCCAGTGAAGGCGACAAGAGCTTGAGACGCGGTCTGGCTTGCGCACCCTTTTAGTTGATGCTAGTAACCGTTTTCGAATCTTTCTTTTCATCTACCATAACGAAAGACTTGAGACTCTCTTCGATTTTAGTTGGACTTTACATCTGGGTCGGCAACGGATTTTGGTTCATCATCAAACTTAAGTGAAGGCTGACTAAGACTGTCTTTGAATGGATCAGCAGGGAAGTCTGGCTTGTCGTCACCCTTTAGAGTAGTTTCGGTAGTGGAAATGCTAGTAGCCGTTTTCGAATCTTTCTTTTCATCTACCATAACGAAAGACTTGAGACTCTCTTCGATTTTAGTTGGAACTTTATATCTTTGGAGTCGGCAACGGATTTTGGTTCATCATCAAACTTAAGTGAAGGCTGACTAAGACTGTCTTTGAATGGATCAGCAGGGAAGTCTGGCTTGTCGTCACCCTTTAGAGTAGTTTCGGTAGTGGAAATGCTAGTAACCGTTTTCGAATCTTTCTTTTCATCTACCATAACGAAAGACTTGAGACTCTCTTCGATTTTAGTTGGAACTTTATCATCTTTGGAGTCGGCAACGGATTTTGGTTCATCATCAAACTTAAGTGAAGGCTGACTAAGACTGTCTTTGAATGGATCAGCAGGGAAGTCTGGCTTGTCGTCACCCTTTAGAGTAGTTTCTGTAGTGGAAATGCTAGTAACCGTTTTCGAATCTTTCTTTTCATCTACCATAACGAAAGACTTGAGACTCTCTTCGATTTTAGTTGGAACTTTATCATCTTTGGAGTCGGCAACGGATTTTGGTTCATCATCAAACTTAAGTGAAGGCTGACTAAGACTGTCTTTGAATGGATCAGCAGGGAAGTCTGGCTTGTCGTCACCCTTTAGAGTAGTTTCGGTAGTGGAAATGCTAGTAACCGTTTTCGAATCTTTCTTTTCATCTACCATAACGAAAGACTTGAGACTCTCTTCGATTTTAGTTGGAACTTTATCATCTTTGGAGTCGGCAACGGATTTTGGTTCATCATCAAACTTAAGTGAAGGCTGACTAAGACTGTCTTTGAATGGATCAGCAGGGAAGTCTGGCTTGTCGTCACCCTTTAGAGTAGTTTCGGTAGTGGAAATGCTAGTAGCCGTTTTCGAATCTTTCTTTTCATCTACCATAACGAAAGACTTGAGACTCTCTTCGATTTTAGTTGGAACTTTATCATCTTTGGAGTCGGCAACGGATTTTGGTTCATCATCAAACTTAAGTGAAGGCTGACTAAGACTGTCTTTGAATGGATCAGCGGATCTGGCTTGCGTCACCCTTTAGAGAGTTTCTAGTGGAATGCTAGTACCGTTTCGAATCTTTCTTCGGCTTGGCTCTGGGCTTCACTGGCGGCGGATGGCACAACTTAAGTGAGGCGACTAAGACTGTCTTTGAATGGATCAGCAGGAATCTGGCTTGTCGTCACCCTTTAGTAGTTTCGGTAGTGGAAATGCTAGTAGCCGTTTTCGAATCTTTCTTTTCATCTACCATAACGAAAGACTTGAGACTCTCTTCGATTTTAGTTGGAACTTTATCATCTTTGGAGTCGGCAACGGATTTTGGTTCATCATCAAACTTAAGTGAAGGCTGACTAAGACTGTCTTTGAATGGATCAGCAGGGAACTCTGGCTTGTCGTCACCCTTTAGAGTAGTTTCGGTAGTGGAAATGCTAGTAGCCGTTTTCGAATCTTTCTTTTCATCTACCATAACGAAAGACTTGAGACTCTCTTCGATTTTAGTTGGAACTTTATCATCTTTGGAGTCGGCAACGGATTTTGGTTCATCATCAAACTTAAGTGAAGGCTGACTAAGACTGTCTTTGAATGGATCAGCAGGGAAGTCTGGCTTGTCGTCACCCTTTAGAGTAGTTTCGGTAGTGGAAATGCTAGTAGCCGTTTTCGAATCTTTCTTTTCATCTACCATAACGAAAGACTTGAGACTCTCTTCGTTTTAGTTGGAACTTTTCATCGGAGTGGCACATCTTCGATTTTAGTTGAACTTATCATCTTGGAGTCGGCAACGGTTTTGGTTCATCATCAAACTTAGTGAGGCTGACTAAGACTGTCTTTGAATGGATCAGCAGGGAACTCTGGCTTGTCGTCACCCTTTAGAGTAGTTTCGGTAGTGGAAATGCTAGTAGCCGTTTTCGAATCTTTCTTTTCATCTACCATAACGAAAGACTTGAGACTCTCTTCGATTTTAGTTGGAACTTTATCATCTTTGGAGTCGGCAACGGATTTTGGTTCATCATCAAACTTAAGTGAAGGCTGACTAAGACTGTCTTTGAATGGATCAGCAGGGAACTCTGGCTTGTCGTCACCCTTTAGAGTAGTTTCTGAAGTGGAAATGCTAGTAGCCGTTTTCGAATCTTTCTTTTCATCTACCATAACGAAAGACTTGAGACTCTCTTCGATTTTAGTTGGAACTTTATCATCTTTGGAGTCGGCAACGGATTTTGGTTCATCATCAAACTTAAGTGAAGGCTGACTAAGACTGTCTTTGAATGGATCAGCAGGGAAGTCTGGCTTGTCGTCACCCTTTAGAGTAGTTTCGGTAGTGGAAATGCTAGTAACCGTTTTCGAATCTTTCTTTTCATCTACCATAACGAAAGACTTGAGACTCTCTTCGATTTTAGTTGGAACTTTATCATCTTTGGAGTCGGCAACGGATTTTGGTTCATCATCAAACTTAAGTGAAGGCTGACTAAGACTGTCTTTGAATGGATCAGCAGGGAACTCTGGCTTGTCGTCACCCTTTAGAGTAGTTTCTAAGTGGAATGCTAGTAGCCGTTTTCGAATCTTTCTTTTCATCTACCATAACGAAAGACTTGAGACTCTCTTCGATTTTAGTTGGAATTTTATCATCTTTGGAGTCGGCAACGGATTTTGGTTCATCATCAAACTTAAGTGAAGGCTGACTAAGACTGTCTTTGAATGGATCAGCAGGGAACTCTGGCTTGTCGTCACCCTTTAGAGTAGTTTCGGTAGTGGAAATGCTAGTAGCCGTTTTCGAATCTTTCTTTTCATCTACCATAACGAAAGACTTGAGACTCTCTTCGATTTTAGTTGGAACTTTACCATCTTTGGAGTCGGCAACGGATTTTGGTTCATCATCAAACTTAAGTGAAGGCTGACTAAGACTGTCTTTGAATGGATCAGCAGGGAAGTCTCGCTTGTCGTCACCCTTTAGAGTAGTTTCGGTAGTGGAAATGCTAGTAACCGTTTTCGAATCTTTCTTTTCAACTACCCCAACGAAAGATTTGAGACTCTCTTCGATTTTAGTTGGAATTTTATCATCTTTGGAGTCGGCAACGGATTTTGGTTCATCATCAAACTTAAGTGAAGGCTGACTAAGAGTATTGTACTTAGTATTGTCTACAAGTTTTTGAGTTTCTTTTACTTTGGTTATGAAATCTATGTGTAAGCTTTGCTCACTAACTCTACCTAATTCCGACCCTAATTCAGTTGATATCGTTTCCGACATGTATCTCAATTGCGTATCTAAACCTGTTTTCTGTTGTACTATTTCCCTCTCTATTTCCTTCAAGTCGTCTGCCACCTGAAAAATCTTACGCTTCTCACAAACTTTCTCGCAAACTTCCTCTTTGAGATCAGCCAACCCAAGAGATTCATGTTCTGTGGTCTCCATTGGAGATACTTTCGCCACCTGAGAAGGTGGTTCACATTTAATAAGGCTCTCGAAAGCCAAGTCTGCCGTGGTTAAAATCTGTTTCTCTAGCTGTGTAACATCTGGTGTTTTTGGATCCTCATGAGGTACTCGCTTTTGTACAGCAAATGGGATAGCCGACACTAAGCTTTCACAGATCTTATCTTCGTGCTCAACGAATTCGCGGGTTTTATCAGATGCTGTATCGGTTTTATCATCTCGATCTACTGTTTCGGAAATTTCAAAATCATCAAGCTTGTCACTCGTTACCGGTTTCGGCTGAAGAGACTGCGACTGCGGATGAGCCTGCAGTTGTGTCTGCTGCTCCATGCTTAGGAAATCAGCGGTAAGTTCACGCTCATTCAAAGACTGCTTTTTCTGCTCCTCAAACACTTTTGGTGCTTCCTCAATAAGAGATTTTTGAACCTCCACTTCTGGTATTTTACTGGCAGGTTTCACTGAGATCCCCGACTCAGCTTCGATGGTCATTATAGATGTTTGCTCCGCTTGCTTGGGCATATTTGCCAGTTGACTATGTCGTTCCATAGTAAGAAAACCTTTTGTTTGTCTGTGTGTGTCTGATGTTGTGATTTCCTCATCAATTTTATGGAATGTTTCAAAAACTCCGGCAACATTTCCGAGAGTATCTCGCTCTTTCTCAGCAATATCAGTCTGCTTTTGTGGAAGAATTTCAATGTCTTCCTGCATCTTAGTGCATGTTGCAGATGTAATCCTTTTTTCTTCGAATTTGTGGAATGTTGCAGGTTGCTCATCGACTCCACCTTTGAACTCTGATTGCTTAACAGATGCTTCCTTGGGCAACTGAGTGGACATAGCTTCTTTCTCTGCAGTCACCTCATGGAAAGTAGTTTCTATGATTTCAAGACAGTGCAAACCCGTAGCTAAAGTCTTTTTAACGGGTGTTTGCTTAACAAGGATAAAGTCGTCAACGCTTTCGTCATCCGGATATTCTTCTAATGTTGCTTCAACTAAGCTTTTCCTATCTCCACTAATGGGGGATTTAGGGCTCTGTTTTAACATGCTACGGATTTCTATAGGTTCGGCCTTGGATTTATCAACTCGTGTTGATTCAAAAGTACTAATCAATGCGGTGGAGTCTTTAGAATCTCCACGATCAAAAGAAGCCTTGATATTTAATTGGGTGTCCAATATCTTGCAACTTTCACTTTCAGAAAATGTAGTTTGATCTAATTTGGGGAACTCAACTAAATTCTTCTTAGTCACATCTCTGGTAATAGATTCTTTTATTGTCGTGGATGTAATTGTGGTTAAATCCTTTTCAACAGTTGATAATCGTTTAATTTTCTGTCTTTTTTTGCAATGATCAAGCTCCTCATCACTGTCGCTATCGCTGATTCCTTTCGATATCTTCATTTTGGTGTCTGAAGGAAATTTGCTTTGCTCATGTTCAGGATCAGTTTGTTTAAAATGTTCTTTAGAGCCGGAACCCAAGTTCTGATAGGCTTCAAGCTCGTGTGTGGGAAACCTTCCGGCTGCTTGTTCCAGATCTGACTCTGGCTGAGGTATTTCTCTGGTTCTATCCGAAGTTAACTGACTTAGTCTGCTTTCGTAATCAATAGCTACGTGTGCGTATTCCTTAATGTCTTCTATTCTATCGGTTTTCGAAATCGTGTGTAATTGTTCATTAGCTAGCGTAACTTTTGGAAAGCCTGCATCTATTCTATCCTTAGCTGATTGTATGGGAAATTCTTGTTTATCACATTCTGTTACCAACTTAATTTGACTTTCGGCCACCTCACCTTTTGCCTCGAATGTCTTAATGCTCTGAGCTATATCATATGTGATTGCCTCCTGCTCTAGGAACTTTGGTGTAGAGGATTTAAGGTCATCATGTTCACCTCCTTGCTTCTCAAACCCTTCTGCCATATCAAAGACTGTGCGCTTTGAGCATATCTTCTCACAGACAGGCTCGAGCTTGTCAACGCTTGGACTGCTCTTGACAGCTTCCGAAACGGGCGTTACCACCTTCTGTTCTGGAACTCTTATACTACCTAAGCCCTCTAAAATCATATCGGTTTCAGTTAAAATCTGTTTTTCTATTATCAAAATATCTGCTTCCTTGCGTGCTATGGCGGCACGCTTGCGTGGACTAAATGGCGTGGCCGCTAAGTTCGCTGCCGGATATCTGCGTTCAATGTTCTGGACCACTTCCATTACCTTCGGCAATTCTTCCTTATCTACTAAGTCTTTGTGCTCATCAATACTTTCAGTTAAAATCTGGCCAGGTACATGTCTTATTTGCTTATCGCTACCTAAATCTTCTTCCTGTTCTGCTAAAGTCTTTCCCGTTTCAATTAAGTCTTGTGCCACCTCAAAGGCCTTGCGCTTCTCACAAACTTTCTCGCAAACTTCTTCCTGTAACTCTGCCAAACCAGCCCCTGTTCGCTCCATGGCCTCTATGGGAGATATTTTAACAATCTGTGCGACTGGTTCACATTTGATCAGGCTCTCGAAAGCCAAGTCTGCCTTGGTTAGAATCTGTTTCTCTAGTTGTGCCACATCCGGTGCCCTTGAATCATGATCGGGCAATCGCTTTTGTACTGCAAATGGAATAGCCGACACCTCAGTACTGCAGATTTTATCCTCAATGCTCTGCACCACCTCCTTGACCACTGGCACATTGTCGCCTATATACTTCGGGTTTGCCGTAGCACTGGGCTCCAAGGTGATCTCGGTACTGCCGCTGCTCTCCAAGCGCATTATCTTGCGTCTAACATCACCGCAGCCCATGATTTGCTCTAAATACTCTCTGTCACTGGCAGCCGTGTCAGTGTCTGATTCTGCCTCTGGCTCCTGCTGCTTCTGTTGCTGCTGCTGATCCTTGGATTGTGCCTGCACAGATGGCACAGTCAAATCTAACTTTGTGCGTTCTTTTTGCGATGTCAGGGTTGTCGTTGTTGTTGCTGTTATTGGTGCTGTTGTGGGGGCTGTCGTCTTCGCAATTTGACTACTTGTACTCATTTCTGGAAATGAGGTAGTGTCTTGTGAGTAGGGTGTCTGGTTATCGGGTTTAGCTGCCATTGCATGAAGCAGCTTATCAGTTTCATCAGGCTTTACATTATGAACACTGAAGTGCTCTGTTTGAGGCATTGGCAATAGCATACAGGTTGGTCCCAGATGGTAATTGGTTTAATGTAATTTGGTTAGAGCAGGGGGAAGTAGAAATAGGCAATAGTTAAGACAGTTAACACCGATTACAAACAGGCCAGAGTTGCTATATATGGTGGAGGTTAGTTTATGTACACAGTGCAATGATGCGTAGGACATTAGCACGCCGTAAATGCATTTATTGCCAGGTACTAGGGTCCTGCATGAGCGTAATACCAATAGCCGGCATTTTGAGTGTGTACAAGTGTACTCACTGACTCATGCAGGGCTCTAGTACGCACATATGGACTACAAGCTGTACGCCAAAACGAACCCAGCAGCAGGCACAAACATGCAATCTCTTGTACAATACGGATAAATGCAGAGTTACGAGTATTTTAGTTAGTTTAATTGGCAAAGCAAAATCAAAACTTCTGGACACACGCACACACACACAGACACAGAATGCCCGGTGCATAGTCATACATACATACATACATACACAAACACAGGCATGCATGTATGCTATATATGAGGTCGTGGATTTGGATTCTTTGCCCATATCTTCTGGATGCGAATGCGAATACAAATACAAATACAAATATTTACGGCTGAGCTTGAAAGCAAGTCTTCAAATTTCATTACGTTTGCACATTTTTATAAAAATATTTTAAGCAAATGCTTATGCTTTACGTTTTGTTCAAAAATTAACTCAAAATACAAAATTAGCAAATACTGCAAGAAAATGCATATTAAGCCACGACATCATACATATGTCACATACATCATTTGCACTCTAACTATAACATGATTACATTTGTAAAGCCAATTGCTATATATATGTACGTAAGCGCGTTGTTTGCAGGGTTCAGGGTTCGGGGTTAGGCGAGACGGGAGTGCATACAAAATTAATCTTCATTGTGTGGTGTCGTTGTGTGTCAAGGTAAGCCGCAAATAATTATTTAATACATTGGTTAGACTTATTAAAGCGCTACTTTGGTGATTTTTCAAACAGTTTTTTGCGACTAAACATTTGGTTATCATATCAAGTACATATACGATCTATGCACCTAGGCTCTGTCGTTAAAAGGACTCACAAAAGAACGTAACATATATAGGCAAATGAAACATACATAATTATTGTGGCTCAAAATGAAATCAAATCAACGAAAAGGTTTGGGAAAACTTAAAGCCATGTGGAACAGGGTGTTTTTAACGACGATGCTTCATCATGTTAATATCGAAAGTGCATGATTACGAGTATGAGTTCATATTCAAGATCACCATAAGTATATGCTCAGCTTCATGTTCCCGCTGCTGTTGTTGAAAATTTTGAATATAGTATGCCAAAAGTGTTTATCTTAATGAAAAAAATCTTTAATATTTGACAACACCTTCTATATCATTTTGTTCCACACACATATAGGGTACGATATAGATCTATTATAGTATAAATATTTTGGCTCAGCTTTTACAAATTGTATCAATTATTGTAGCTTGCAGTAATTGTTAAAGGAATAGAACAAAACATAAACATAAACTGTATGGCTTAGATAATTGCTAAAAATTGCAAACGTAATTAATATTTGATATTCTTCAATACTGAATCACGCGACACACATACCGAGAGAGAGAGAGCGAGCAAGAAGAGGAAAAGATATTGAGAGATTGAGAGACATACCTAATGCTTTTATAACGATACCCATCATATATAATTTATGGCAACTTTTCAAATTGATATTTTTTTATATTACACAAAATGTATGCCTTCAAAAACTTACCATTAACAATACAAGACTTAAAGTTACTTTAGTTTACAGTTTAGTTTAGTTTAATTTAGTTTTGTTTAATTAATTTAATATTCAAACATTTTATTCATTGATTAATGCATTGAATAAACCACAAACAACAACTCAATGCTACAATATTTGTCTACTTCTTTGTATTATTTTTCTTGCATTTAATTTAACAAGCACACTAAAACACACACATTATTTGCATAAGTTATTTAGTTAGTCGACAATGTGAAGAGACAGCGTGTATTTGGTATAAACCGCTTGGATCGCGCGTCCTGGCGCAATACAATTTTCTGACTAAATCACCACCAAATGAGCGCCTACAGCTATGCTACACAAATGTGAGCGAAACAAATTAAATTAAGTATACGCCACACCGTACGTTGAGCTTGCTTGTTTTGCGTTTGCGTTTTGCGAACGAATGACATAAGTGCACGCTAACGAAATACTGGATTCTGGTAATTACATAAAGCTATTTCTCACTAATGATTTTTTTAACAAATAGAAACTTTAACATTAAAGTTCTAAGCAACTTGAAGAATAAGAATTATAAAGAAAAGACTCTAAATATGATATAGTCTATTGATTTCTTTCGACTTGTGACCTTGTGCGGCTTTGAATGTTAATTTTATATACTCGTATATAGGGCTATCTATGTATTGCCTAGACAGACAAAATAGTGGCGCCAGCAACGATATATTAGCTGATTTTCTCTGCCCGATGGCGACCTTTGTTTGTAATTGGATTAACTAACCGCCTGTTGGGCTGTTGACAGCACTGTGTGTTGTTGCCACAAAATGGAATTTGCAATTTGGTTTAGTAATTTTGTAACTTTGAGCTGTTGTTGCCACATTCAGACAACGCTAGTTTTTAAGTTTATGTTCGAAACTAAGTAAGTTGATAATGCTCCAGACTTTTTTGATTAAGATACACACACTAGCAGCTCCATTTCATTCCAGTATTTTAATTAGTGCTAATTTTTGTCGTTTCCAACGTTCTTTTCTTTCTTTTAATGAATGGTATTTTGCATACAAAAAGCCTTTGGTTGGAAATCATAAAACGGTAAGGTAGTGGGAAAAATTAAAAGCAGGGACAAATCATCCTAAGAGAAATGAAATAATATGCACAAATAAGAATTGTTCTCAACAAACACTACAAAACGGTGGCACAAAGTATAATGATATCATAGTACAACAAATCAAGTTTTTTGGGTGTTCAGAAATAATCTTTAAGTTTTAGTTCATATTTATTTTTGTTACCGAATCAAAAGTCGAATATAAGGCAAATCAATTTACATAACAATACAAATACAAATTGCATAGAAAAGGCAGAAACAGAAATCGGAACAGAAGTAGAAATAGAAAGTCAGCCTTCTATATATCGCACTTACCAACTTTGGTAATGGCAGCAACGCGCTCAAAGCTCGACTCTGTGGTAGTTGTGTGCAATGTGGTCACAGTGTCGGCCAGGTAATCTATTACAAAAGGGATTATAAATCAGTCAGTGAAATAACAGATTACATATGTATATATATACACTCAGGAAAAAGTTTACATAAAATTTTGAAAGTTTCGACTATCCATTTGTAATGGATTCAGCTAGCGTTCAGAAATGAACTAATTTGAAAAGCAAAACCATAATTTTGCATGTTTAAATATTTCACACAAACTCATGAACTGTGAAAATGAAAAATATACAAAAGACAGCTTGTAACTTTTCTGGAAAATCGGAGAAAAACCACCTTAAATGGTTTTGGAAAACGTCCACCTTTATAGTTCTAGCATATTTCTCTCTACGATAAGTAAAATGACACTGTATATTTAATTTTTCATTCTCATGAATGATTCTGAGGAAATATAAATATGTTTTAAACTATATTCCTGTTTTCTTAGGAGAAACTAGTATTTTGTGTGGATTCCTCTTTGATGCTTTTGCCAGAACTGGCCTTTTCCTACAAAGGGGTACGGTTCAATTTACCAAGAAATTGACTAATTTTGACATTTACTGTAGCATCTAACTTATAATAACTAATATCTCTTATAGTTTTAGCAGTGCACTGCTCCTCAGTCACTCAATCATTAAGGATACACATTTTATATATGCAGATAGAAGATAACTTTTAAAAAATATAAAATCTTTCACTAAACTTTCTTTCTAAATTTCAGCCAAATTTCTTCCTGAATGCAACATAAGCCACCCGATCGCATAAGTTTCCATGCAAACATGCAATGTTTAGGAAGAGCTTACCGCGCTCCAAGCTGCTAAGCTCTGGCTGCTCATTCTGCTTCTCAAGTTTCGTGTCGCTCGGTGTGGGGGGTGGAGTCTGGGAGTCTGGAATGTCGCTCGCTGAAAATACCCAAAAACAATTTAATATACACTCAACTTTTCATGAAGTTAACCAGGCCCCACCTATCTGTTTGAGCTCATCGGATATTTCAATTAAACCCTCGCTCATCTTTTTGGTAATGGTATCGCCCACCGACTTGCAGAACTCAGCATCTGTTAGCGACTTGCGCGGCTCCATGGGCAATGGTGCATAGAGACCTAGACCCTCATCCTTGGTTAGATCACTCACTGGTACAGTGGCCCGCTTGTCAAAGGTCTCACTGTCGTACTCGATGACTTTTTGAGCGATGGTGGGCAGCTGCGTTTGTTGCTCCATGGCTAGAAAATCAGCGGTCAGCTTACGTGCGGGAAATGGTGATGCTTCTCCAACTGGTGCGGCAGATTCAATGCCATCATCAGATCCCAGCTGCTCAGTAGACTTCTTGGGTTGAATGGATGCTAGCACTGGAGTTGCCTTTAGGTCAGCCAAGTCAGCTGAAGCTAAGGTCTCCTTCACGACTGCCTGCAGAGGCTGGGTCAGGCTCTGCGGCTCCTTTTTCTTCTCTTCAGTCACTTTTGGTGTTTCGTCGATCAGGGATTTTCGCGGTTCTACTTTTGGTATTTTACTGGCGGGCGGCGCTGGCTTTACTGAGATCACCGACTCAGCTTCGGAGGTCGTCATGGATGTCTGACCAGACTCCATAGTCTGATCTGCTTGCTTGGGCATACTTGCCAGTTGACTTTGTTGTTCCATGCTAAGAAAGTCTTGCGTTTGCTTAAGTGTATCTTTTGTGATGATTTGCTCATCAATCTTATAGAATGTTTCTACAACATCGGCAACCTTTTCGGCCACCTTGTCACCCTGTGGAAGTACTGCATCAACCTTTTCTTTTGCTACTTTACTGGCAATGTCTGCGGTCTTCTCTGTTTTCGTCATCTTCTCTTCGATTGTGTGGAATGTGTCTAGTAAGTCAGCGACCTTCTCGGTCAGAATTTCAGCCTTGGCAGCTATCTCTGGCTGCTTGGGTGCTTTGGTCAGCCCAGATGTGATAATCGTGGCTGTTGAAGCAACCACATCATCCAAGACTTTTAATTCCTTTTCAGGCAATTTCTCCACGGATTTTCTCGGCTCTACTTTGGGTATCTTACTGGCTGCAGGGGCTGGTTTGGGTTCGGCAGCAGGAGGCGCTGCCGCCAGCTGTTCGCTTTGCAGGAAATCCTGGGTGATTTTACGCGCTTCTGCCTCACCAAGCTTGCCAGTCTCGCCTGCTCCAGTCTTGACTGGGATCTTGGAGATGGGCTTCTCCGATTTGGTTTCAACTGTAGTTCCCTTTTCGGCTTCGCTTTCTGCAGCGGCACGCGGAGCTGCCGTGGGCTTTAGAGGTTCATCACTGAGTTTCTTCATAAGCTTGGGAATCTGGGTTTTGGGTTCACCGCCATGGAAATCGTACTTGACCTTTTTCGCTTCGAAGTCAGCAATCTTCTCTTCGATTGTTGTGGTTTCACCGAATTCTACCGTCTTGACATGCGTAATCTCCTGGTGGTGCGACGTTGTGGCATCTGCCAGCTGCTGTTTGGTCTCGCTGACCTTCGTTGTTTCGGAGGTAGTCTGAGTGGCCGGTGGGATAGCTTTCTCCTCCGGCTTGGAGCTTTCAAAGGAGCTTATAATGCTCTCCACTTTCTTGCTGGCTTTTTCAGTTACCTCGCTGATTACCTGTTCCACTTCCTTAATAGTCTCCTGTGTGATGGGACTGGTCTTTTCCTTCACCTCCTCCACGAACTTTTCGTGAACTGCTGTTGAGGCTGGGACTGCTGTTGAGGCTGGGACTGCTGTTGAGGCTGGGACTGCTGTTGAGGCAGGCAGTTGACTGCGCTTTTCGAATTCCAGAAAATCTTCGGTCATATCACGAGCCTCCTGGCGGGTTATGGTTGTCACTCTGCTAATAAAAACGCCATCCTTCTTTTCTGTCTTCTCCGCTGAGCTTATGTCCTGGACAATCTTATCAACCCCGACCGGAGAGGTTTGCTCTTCCTCCTCGGAGCTACGCCCAGAGGATTTGAACTTGTGCGTCAGCTCCTTGTCGAACTCACTCTTGCTGATCTCCGTCGAGTCTAGTTTGCCCATCTTCATCTTGATCACCTGCTCTGGTACAGCGGCTCCCTTGATGATCACATTATCGGTGGGCAACTGCATCAATATCTCAGACTCGTGGATGGCCTTCTTGTCCTCAATAAGACTCTTTCGTTTGATCTCGGTTATTTCGCGGGTAATCTCCTTCTTTTGAGTCGAGGCCGGTATGGAACGCTCCGTAGACAGACGCTTTACAATCTTCTCCCGTCGCTCGGCTACTGTGCGCTTGGCCGCCTCCTCATCGGACTCGGATTCTTCGACTTCCTTCTCCTCGGCAGAGTATTTCACTTCCTCGCGTTCGTTGATTTGCTGGATTCGCTTGCCTGCAATAAGGAGAAGGATGTGATAGGGAGCTTCACTTCACTTTCAAACTAATGACTTACTTTCTCTGCGAACCAGCTCCTCCACCGACTCCGAGTTCTTCATGATATCCGTGTCATCGAACTCTCGCGAATGCGATAGGCGTCCACTCTTGCACTTCTTCATAATGTCGTCGCGTCCAATGTGCTTCAGTGCCGCTTCCAGGGCCAGTATGTCATAGTTAGGCTTATCCTTGTACAGACGGATCATGCTCTGCGCCTGCCGTGCTATACTGTCCGTATTATGGTCAATGATCTCATCGATCTCTTCCGTATTGATACCGATCTCGGGGGCTAGTTGTATCCAATCCTTGCCGAGCAAATTGGACAGATCCACAATGCGTATGTCACCAATGTAATGATCATTCTGATGCTTGCTCAAGCTGAACATTGAGGTTCTATAAGCAGAGCTGACGCGATCGGAGAATGCAGTCGTTGAGTCCGGAATGACAGCCTCGGGCAGCACAATGTTCAGAATGCAGATAGGTTGCTGGGGCGGCTCGCCCTTAGCCACCTTCGGTTCTTTCATGAAGAGCGTGCGTCCCACAATATCTGCATGCTGATCCTTCACACGGACCGTAAAGGGCAGACGATTCTCGCGGAAGGCTTTGAACTGCAGCTGCAACTGATCACCTGATTTGGTAACTGGCACCAAATTGCCTGCCATTTCAATGTACTGCGGTTTGCCCTCGAGCACCTCGACGTCGCGACTCTTGGCTACCTCTGTGTAGAGCTCGTGCTTCTCGAGCGTTTTGTCCTCACGATCGTCCGTCATGCAGAAGACACGCAGTCGCGCCTCAAACGGTTCGATCTTCTTGGCAAACACCACAAATTTGGCTATGAAAGGCACATGAATGACTTCCCTAAAAGGATGGGACAGAGAGAGATTCCAAAATAATTATGCGCGAAGATGTAAAGGATAGGCTGACACTCACTTGTACAACTCAGTGGCCATTTTGGTGGCATCCGAAATATTTCGGCAGTCCATCAGCCAAAAGCGTGCGGACACTGTCGTCGTAAAGGAGACACAATCGTTGACAAACGTCAATGGCGTCGATCCGGTGACATCCTCCCATTGTGCTCGAGATGGTCCTCCTAGTGGGGGATTTGAATATGGATGTATGTTCAATTATCAAGCACAAGCCAAATGGGGAAGTCATGGTACATTGACTACATCTATGTTAAAACTCTTGGAAAACTCTACTTTTGTCTCAATAGCAGATCATTTACGTAATATTTATGGAATTCGAAAAATTCAACTAATTGGTTAAGGAAAAGAAAAATTTATCGAAAGTGAAAACTCAATGAGAGAAACAACAAGTAAGAATGCTGCAGTCGAGGGAGCCCGACAACGAGATGCTCTGTTTCCCTTTCCTCATATTACCTTTATGCAAATTATGGCTATAAAATTGCGGGAATGCATCCTCAAACCATTAACAACTGCTCATATCCCTAAGATGCAAATGCAAACGTTAGGCCTGATGTTCATCCACTTACAGTTGAAATTTTCGAAAGCCATTTCCGAATAAAATCGAACTTGTAAATTTCCGCCTCCTAGAACTTACACCTTGGGGTGTGCGTTGCTCGCCAGTCAGTTAATCCATTAGTCAAGACTAAGTTTCATATATGTTGACGACAAATTCTCATTTATCTATAAAAATGCCAAGACACTTGTACATTTGATCATACTGTTCCTGGTCTCAAATAACCTATACAGGTGCATTGTACCGCTGGTAGATGCAAAACCCTGACATTTAGCCAATTCCAGGTGGACTTTTAGAAAACGGCTTCTTCAGTTGTGTGGAAATTTCAGTTTCCTATCTCTGAATGTCTGGGCTGTGCGTTGGTCAGTTAATCAATCAAAGAATACAAAATGTATTATATAAATAGTCATAAGTGCGTAGGTGCCATTTGCAACTTTCTCTAACTTAGTTTACGTTTAACCATATCTTTGGTGTTTCAAGGAGACCCAGACATATTACACTTGACTACGTTTGTAACAAGATCACAAGATACGTATAAGAATACAAACAGAATACAGCCTTGAAACTTAAGAACTAAGTTGTGTAACGAAAATTGAGATTACATATCTATTTTGTATAAGAGGCAATCCTTCGAGGTTTCCTTGCCATTTGAAGCGTGCCAAAGCTTTCAGAACCAATACTCTTGCCTTTAGCGATCGTGTCCATTTGTACTTATAAAAGAGGGGATCGATCTAGTATATGTTGACATAGATCACTTTAGAACAGGGATGGGCACACAAGTTCACTGTTCTACAGGTGAGAGTAGGCAAATCACGAAATTAAGTGACATCGCATGCAATCAAGTGCCAAAGTACAGCACAACACAATGTTACACCTATGCATGTGGATATACGTGTGCTGACTGCGCTACCTAAGCTTAATTTTTTCCTGTCCCGCGTTGTAGACTTTCTTAAAGCTGCCCATCTCTACTATATACACCCAGCTTTGTGGGGAGACTTTTGCTAAACGAAACAGACGGACAAGCAATATATCTACTCTCTTCTGCTTCTTAGGGGAACAGAGCATCATTACTATCGGGTGATGGTGTGTGTGAGTGTATGTGTTAATTACAAAGCAATTATATATTTGTATTTAAGAATAAGTATGTATATATAGTATGATATAGTAAGAGTAGTAGGTAAGTAGTTGTTGACAAGTAAGTATTGTGTGTTAGCGAATTATTAATACTAAGTAGAAAGGATAAGAAAGTGTTGTAGTTGTTGTTGACTTTTGGTTAATGAAATGCATGTGAGGCGTTGAGATTTGAGTGTCTGTGTGTGTGTGTGTGTGTGATGTATGACAATGTTTGAGTGTGAGAGTGTAGAAATAATTAAATGGCGCACTTTATTTGGGGAATTTTCAAGCATATATTATTTAATTATTTGGTTTATTTTCAGGGCTGTAGCATTTACAGAGTGGCGCGTTAATTATATTTATTTTTTTAATTTTTTTTTTTTTGGAAACAACATGCTTAATAATTTAGAAATTAAATGTTACATTTGTGAGCGCGTCACGTGTTTCTTGTAAATGTGTGGAAAAATTAGAAAGAAAATTAAAGGAAACAATACAAAAATCAGAAATCAATAAACGAAAGTCTGAACCAACTGAAAGAACCGTAGACTGGTTTATGTACAATTTAAAATTAAAATATATCAATTATATGTATTAAGTATTTAAGCATAGGCTTCATATCAGTAATAAGTTTCTTTCTCTCATTCATCTTTTTCGGTTTCAGAAAAGTTCTCTTTGGCGCCACAAACAGTAGAAATTCAAAATTGAATTTGGCTTTGCATATATGTATTTCTTCGTCTTGTTTTTAAATAATTGATAAATGTTTTGAATATATTCTGCTTGAGGTTTTGACAAACAAATGTTTAATCAATATAATATAATACAATAATCATATAATAAGAGTACTAAAATTACATCAAGTGCATAAACATTCCAAAATTAAAGCACAAATTAACATTAAGAATAATTACACAAATAATACAATTATTTATAAATGATATCCTTGCTTTTAGCATACGGTTTTAATGGCCCAAAGAGCAACTTTAGCGTTTAAGTTTTTTTTTTTTTTTAAGAAAAAAAAATATATATATAGGAAAAAAGGAAATGGAGAAGTCCTTATTAAAAGACCTATAAAACTCTGGTTGAATGAAATTGTGCAATTTAGTTAGGTATTTGATTGTTGGGTACGAGTATACGTAAGTACATATATGTATTTAGTAAAAACCGCGTGCATCCAGAAATTCTTTATTTATTTATTAGATTAGGAGAGAAACGCAGCAAAAACGTTTTGCAGAACAAGCTTAAGGAATCATAAAGTATACACACACAAAAATCGGAGGCCAACCTATGAGTGTGATCAAATCTATCCCATCTATGAATATGGTTAAATCATTTGTGGGTCAAATCAACCTATAAATGTGATAAATCAGCCCATAAATGTGGATTGAGCTACGTTTGGGTTAAGCTGGACACATTAATGGGTTGAGAGGACCACAGTCATGTGTTGATAAGACCACATTTATATGTTGACTTAACCAGATTCATGTGTTCATTAGTGCACACTTATTGACCATATTCGTGGACTGATTTGACCACATTCATGGGTTGCCTTGTTTTATTATTTTTTGTGCGCAAATTGGGGAAATATTTGCTTAATTCAACAAAAACTAAGAGGCTTGTTTTATTATTTCTTTTCAGCTAGAAGCATAAAAGTATAGATTAGGCATAGATGTAGGCTTTAGGGCCCCCGAATGGAAGGTTTTAGATAGCAAAGAGTGAGTGTAGCCTAAGCTGCCTATATGTTTTGTACAGTTTTAGCTTAGAGAAAACCCTCAGAAGGGACGCAGCATAACCCGAATTCGCAAAAACGCAAAATCTAAAACAAATAAAAAATAAATAAAAGAAAACATAAATATCTATAAGAACATAAATCAATTAAGCAAAATATATAACAACAAAAATTATATGAAATATTCATTATTTATATAAGCATAGTAGTTGAGAGAAACTTTGAGAAATATTTGCAATTTGAACTAGGGAATTTCTTTCAAACAAAATATATAAATATGCAGAATTTTCAAATTTTGCAAACATTTTTAACTTAATTTAACTTTGGGTTTTTTCATTTTTCTTCATTTTCACTAATTGTTTTTCAGTATTTTGAACGAAACAACTAAATATGAACAAATAACATTTTGTATATATTTGTAAACGATTTCAATTTGAAACTTCATACATGTTTGTGAATTTCTGAATTTTTATTTTATTTAATTTTCTTTTTTAATTTTTGACTTTTTTATTGTTTGTTAGTTACCTTTTAGAGACCTTTTCCGAAACACACCTTCAATGGGGATTGAGAAAAAACAGAATGGAATGCGTGCACACACATATGCATATCGACGCATTAGTACGAAATTATATAGAACAATTAAATATGTTTTCAATCAAGAATTGAATTGAAGTTTTTTTTGTACGAGTATTATTTTGTCTTGGTATTTGTTTGGTCGAAAATGAAATATTGAAAACTTGAAAAACAAGACGAGAAGAAATCAAACGGAGAAGACAAACCGAAAATGGAAACACAAAGGAGAAACAACAACATACACTGTTCAAGAGACACTGACAAGAAGAACATGACATTTTGAGTGTTGTATCGGGTGGAAGAATGTATATGTGTATGTGTGTATGTGTGGCAGTGTGTGGGTGTGGATGTAGCTGAAGTATGATGGTTCGATCTGTTGTATCCTATGTCTAGGATATGTTTGTGGGTGAATGACTTGTATGACTACAACTGGCTATATAATATGTAAGTTCAAAAACCCGAACAAAATATACACAGCTACTATTTACGAGTACACACACGCACAAGCACATTGTATCATCATCAATCATCATTATTATCATGATCATTATTATATTATATCATCTGCACAACATGGAATGTTAGGGGCGGGAACGGGACCTACTATTATTCGAATTTGAAATACCAATTCACGAATTTCAAGTTTAGTTTCTAGGTTTTAGTTTTTATGTTTTGGCAATTTTTCACTGTACAAAATAATGGTTACATGTAGTAGATATATGGCGGGTATGATATAAATATATATTTATATATATAGTACGTACATTTAGCACATGATACGAGTACTTTTTAAACTAGAGATTTATAG
This sequence comes from Hirtodrosophila duncani, assembly GCA_037043425.1. Classification (NCBI taxonomy): domain Eukaryota; kingdom Metazoa; phylum Arthropoda; class Insecta; order Diptera; family Drosophilidae; genus Hirtodrosophila; species Hirtodrosophila duncani. Next base: position 1,716,734 of record JBAMBM010000793.1, on the reverse strand, counting down.
ACAACCAAAAACTATAATCAAAAATCAACAAAAACGAACCCAAAGAAATCAAAGTAACACAACATAACTAAGAACTAAATGGAAACCTCAGTAAGAGAGCGATATATAGTTATATAAATGTAGAGATAGAGCGAACGGATTTGAGTTTTAGGATTTCGATGAATACTTGGAAACTATAAAAACGTCAGCTAAGAAACCAAAATTTAAGATTATAAATGTAACAAGTTTATACTCATTATAATAGGATAATAACTGATTTATTCTGGTTTTAGAACACAACACAAAATACATGTGGGGAGGTAGGAGAATGGGGTAGGCAGTAGAGATGGCATAGGTGTCACAAAATTCCAGCTGGTTCTGAAATTATTTCCACGTCCCGAAATCAACAATAACAATATTTGTAAGCAAAAGTAAACGTTATACGATCTGGTGACCTTTGAAATTAATAATTGTTTATCTTTAGCTCTGAGTGTTGATTGAAAGTTAACTGTTTTAATTCTTTTCACACAATTTTCGGGTGGTATTCAGGACCAGCGGGAACAATCTTCAAATAATCGGAACGGTTCTTCCCGATCCCATCTCTGTTAGGTCGATATGTTGATAGTAAGATTCAAAGGACATAATACATTGGCAACATTTTCAAACTTACCTGTGATGGAGCACAGCAGACGCAGAGTGGGCGTATTGCCCGAATACTGATTGATCATGCCCTGGCTATGGGCCTTCGGCGCCGGCATACTCAATGTGATGGCCTTGTGGAATTTGCGGCGACGCGGCTCGACCGTCACAATTGGCGATACGGCCACCCCGCGACCCAGCAGCTTAGCAGTTAGATCGGGATCAACCGGTTGGGCCTAGAAATGTAACGAATGGCATTTTCCATACTATAGACAAAAATCGATTTTGCTTTGGCCACGCTTATAATATTATATACACGACATAAATACACTGATCGAAAATAAAAAAAAACGTAAACGTAATCAAAAAAAAACATGTATAATAATGATATACGAAATATGCGCCAGTTGTTTGTATAACAAATTAACTGAGCTAAGCTATAGTTGTTGTTGTTTTCTTGTTGTTTTTCTTGGTGAACATTTCTCAATTTTGGGAGGTTTTATGTTTCTTTGTACAATGTTTGCAATGTAGGTAGGTCTCTCGGGCACATAATTTTGTTTAGCAGTGTAGAGCAATTGCTTGTTTTTAGTTAATATAATACACACACAGCATCAGTTAACTACAAACAATAACAATGTGTCAAGGCCCATTTGCATCCCAATAAATTTAGTCATCAACAAAAATCTTTCGACTACAACTTAAGATCTAGACAAACGTAAGATGTAAGACTTAAGAAGACTGTACAAATATATAAACAAAGAATTCAAATCAAATCAAATAGTTCAGTTTTTGTTTTCAGATAAAATGCAAATAAAACTCGCTAAAACAAATTTCCAACTCAAAAGTGGCGGGCCATTACAAAAATCGTTTCTTGTTCCTTGACTTGGCTTACATGTTACATTCGCATTAGGCACACACACATACATCTCATTTTCCTCAACCGGAACCGGACCCAATTTGTAACTGTCTAAGCTTTTCATTACACAACAGATCTCTTCAATGTCAATGACACAATATCTCATTGAAAAAGCAATTGAATTGAAAAATTAATCAAATGAAAATTAATTAAAACATTCTCCATTGGCATAAAGTTGTTTTGTTGAACTAAATTTATTGGGTAGTACGAGTAGTATTAGTAGTATAGTATAGTATAGCATATGCATATCAGAACTTTGGAAAATCTTTGACGATATTATAAACTTAGGCATAGCATAATCAATAAGTATATAATAGTAGATAGTTAGCATATGTATTAAGTATTGTATAATATTTTGATATACGCGAATTTCAGTATAACTTGTCTTAGTTAAGTGGACAATCGATTTTCAAGTTAAGTTAGGCTTTAAGAAAATATCGTATGCGAACTGACATTAGTCGCTTTGATCCATGATCAATTACATTTATGTCTATCAATTTTTTATATAAATACGAGTATTATTGCGTGTCTTTAGAAATGGTACCCTTCAAATAGGGTACATGTGTATACTAGTTTCATAAGTGTAAGCTTGGTTGCCACAAAAGTTCATCAATAATCGGCTAATTGTTTAAACAAAGTGCACATATTTCATATATACGAGTGTATAAATAACATTTCGATCTTCAAAATTCAAGTAGTCTATCGAACTTGCTCTCAATTATTGCATCACTTTTCAAGGAATTATATTTATTGATTCAAAAATTCTATTTTGCACACATCTTCGAAAATTTGAATCAAATTTATTGATTACAGATTTCCGAGTTCCATTTCGAAAATGCAAAATTGAGAACAAGCTTTATATTTAGCATATATGTAGTTCACAATGGGAATACTGAGACTCGTTTTCACATCGTCTCGATAAGGTAGGGTGTAGACGTTGTAAACGTTGTGCGTTTTTGATAACTTTATTTTCAAAGTTTGTAAATATTTTATGAAATGGCCAATGATCATCAGAATGATTGGCAGCCCAGGTGAGCATTGGAAAATATGGCCACACTGGTAATATTACCATATATATTTGATATATTTTGTGTGGAAAACTTCAAAATAGCACTTAAGTGAAGAAAGTCCGCTTTCTGCAGACGTTCTTGAAAACAAACAGTCACCCCTGGCAACCAGGAAGCCGGAGGTGTAGATCTGGGAGTAGAAGGAGTATATCTGCTTGACTCTTCACACTATTCAGATATATGTTTCATTCGTTCATTTACAATGCATTTAGTAGACTAAATTCTCACTAAGTTTATAGATGAGCAAAGCCTACTTGTGGAAATGAAAAGCTGGACAAAGAGCAATTAGCTTTATCGATATGTGAAAACGGGCCTTAAGATGTCTTAAACTTTATATAGTTCCTTCAAAGGAAATCCAATAGGGAAATTTAAGTGATCTACATAATCCACTGTGAATCAATCTTTTAAACTTTGGCTTTGATTACTACATATCAATTCTGGGTTCAAGACGGGGCGGGGAGGTTAACATAGCTGGCTGGGTTAAATGCTTTCACATACAAATTACTGTTATTTGGAAAACATCTTCCTTAGCATTCCTGATTTTCGTTTATGAAGTTCTAAATATATAAGTTGTAAATGCACGAGTATATATGTTTGTTAAATGGATATATGGATAGTTAGATCGATAAATAATAACCGAAATGGACCCGGGTCCAACTGTTTACCAAATGAGCGAGAAGCGCTTCTTTTTGGGCACATGGTTAACGCTTATCTTGCGTAGTTTCTCGGGGGCAACCCCTTTGCGCGGCTTAAAGAGGTTTACCTGTAGGCCAACTTTGATTTTCTTGGTAAGTGCGCCTTGCGGAAAGACGGCCTGCACCTGAGGCACCACAGTGCTGGACACCATGCCGCCCTCGGGTCCAATGGCGTGCACCTCCTGGCGTATGCGCGAGACAACGGCAAAGTACTGGGGGAAGTCGTAGGTGACAAAGCGGCACACATGATTACCAGCCTGTTCCTCCAATTGGGCGATCTCTGCAAGCAAATATGCTATAGTCTACGTCCATGGCTAAGTAGCTGGTCACTCACCCTCCGGCTCGAAGCATTGCTGCATGACATCGTGTATGATCTCTTCGGAGTTATCAATGGTATGCTCCCGCCAGGTCTCGCCATTGTCGGAGCGCAATATGATAATCTCACGCTCCTTGCCGCGCAGCGAGGCGAAGTGCGGCACCTCCATGATCACGGGCCCAATAAACTTGGTCGAGCAGGGTCCCAGCTCCAGCACACGACTGGCCAAGGCCTCGCCCTCCATCAACTGCGGCGGATGCATGGTGCGCTGCGGCTTAACATAGCGGCAGGTCACCCGCGTCGGCTGGCAGGTGGAGCGCGATGGGATGATCATGCGCACCCCACTGTGACGGCAGCCACGCATGGCTCCGCCTCGTGCATCGACCAGGAAGGACACCAGGAAGCTCTTCCAGCTCAGCTTGCGACTATTAGGAGAACACAATTTTACTTTACAAATGCAACTTGGCTGGCTTTGACCCTGAACTTACCCAACATGCGGCGGCTCTTCGTGGCCAGAGCCATTGGCTATGTAGACACCATCAACAGTGGCCTTCGGGGAGTTGCCGTAGACTTGAGCCTTGTGTGGACTGATGGCCTCCTCGCCAATTGTGGGTGGCACGCCGGTACCATACTCGCCACTCTGGGTCATGCGATTCGAGTCCAAACGCTCGTCACGGGTCACATCAATGGGCAGCGAGTCATCGCCTAGGGATTTCATTTCGTCAACGGTCAGATAGCGGTACGGTTGATCGGATAGCATATTGTCTTCGCCTAGATTTTCGATTTGCATATGCGTTTCGTTTGCATTCCAAGCACAAGACACAGTCCAATTGAAGGCCATATTTAGCGATGTTTGTTGGTTTTATGTGGATTTGTTGTTGTTATAGTAATTGTGTTGTGGTGTTGTTGTTGTATTGTTGATTGATTGCAGTTGATATAATAGCGCGGTGCATTTGAAAATAGAAGAATGCAAATGAGTTTTTTCGATTTTAGTTGATAAATTTCATAGATTTCACATGCTTTCATTATAGACATACATACATAATATTTATATACATATATATTTGATATTTCGATGATATGGAAGCTAGCATGACCATTATAAATATAGGAGTATATTACTTAAATAATATATAGCATAAAGTTGTTGGTTTATAGAGGAATATAGTTTTTCATGCCGTGGTTCAAGCAAAATATAAGAACATTTATAACAAACTCCCCTAAAACTGACACTTAAAGCAAAAGTATCCCTATAAAGAGGTATAGTTTCTCTTTCAAATAAAAGGGTTTTATTGAACCTTAATACTATTAGTCACCTTTGGATAAAAATACAAAACCTAGATCAAAGAGCATTTACTTATAGAGTCTCATATGGGGTCACAGACATCGTTTGCTCAAGAACAAATTCTGGTGTAGATCAATTTATGCAATGGGTAAACTGATTGTGGGAGATTGAGACATCTTTGGTGCTTAGTTTCAAAGTTGTATAAACATTTCGCCAGGAAGAAGATATTATGTCATAGCAACAGGTGACGCATCATGGATATATATTTATGAAAGGGAAGTAAACAGGATTAGACAGCATGGGTGCAAATCCAACACAAGTTGCTTACGGACAAATTACTTCAAAGCAAATGCTCGATGGGTTTTTCTCAAAAACCGGAGAAGTACCTAACTTTACCATTAGGGTATTTGGATGGAATACAAACATTTGTTTGCCTGAAGCACTTAGGGAATTGGGGAAAACTAGCCGCCGAATATGGATAATCCTTCAACACGACAGTGCGAGCTCTCCAAATTCAGCTCACAAAATATCGGTTGAATACTTCAGTCGTCGGTTGAATACTTCAGTCAGCCCCGAGCTAATAACTTCCTTTTGTGCTTTATTATAAAAATGGCGAAGTCAACTCTTCGACAACTGAAGAAGCATTTGAAGTTTTTAGATACAGTCATATTCCTTTTCATAAAACATGATCAACAACTTGAAATTCAGTCAAAATTTGACTATGTTATGTTATGTTGATATTGGCGCCCGTTGAACGAAGCTGGCCCATCTTTGGGTACGTCTTGAACAAGTATATCGTGAAATGTTGGGGGAATCCTACAGCGCCTATTTTATACGCTACAAGCAGTGCGTGATATTTCAATCATGATCTAATAAACACAGCTCCGATTTGTATGCCCTTGCAGAGCTTAATAAAGTTTATCTCGATTATTTATAACGCACAGAATGAAGCATGAAGTCTCACCATATTCTTATTTCTGATTTAAGATGCTCATAAGCCATAAAATCGACCGATTCTGAATGAATTCTTAGTACGCAGAACTCACGATAGATGGCGCTAATGAATGATTATGGACTTAGCAAGAACAACTTTAGTTGTCTGCATTCTAATTGATTTCCTCTCTTGTTAATTTCCTAATCCACACTCACAAAATACATCTAGAATAGGTGGGGAATATGTACAGTACACATATTTATAATAAAGCAAACATCTATGTATGTATGGCATAAATACGATTAGAGGAGTACGATTATTGGAGTACATTTTAGATTAATTCTGCGCTCATAATTTTGTACAACGTCAAGAATTGTAATTGCAACATTTAAGACGATCTCAGCCATATAAAGTGCCTTAGGTTATAATAATTTCGGACACATTTTTGTATTTTAAAACATCAAATCCGGTGCCAATCTCTTAGCCAATTTGGTGCACTTGATAACGATCAGTTCTGGGGAAGCCTTTAAATGGCTGGGAGGCACTTACTAGAGACATAGAGATTGTCGCCCTGGTAATACGGCAGATAGACGTGAGTATCGGGCAATCGATCACAATTACCGCCACTGCCAATGCCATACTCGTAGCACGCGTCCAATTCCCAATTTGTGTCACCTGAAGACAACGATGATGACGACAACGAGGGCACACATAATACATAAAAGCGGGGTATTCACTTAGGACTAGGCATATACAAATGGTTGTGGTTTGGGTCTTGGTTTGTGTGGTTACTGTGGAGTGTGCTGGAGCTGGCTGGCTAGCATGGCAGTGTCAAGAGTAGACTGGAGGAAAAGAACCGCTCCTTCCCCCATAGCATATGAAGAATGGATAACAAAAGGCAATACATACCACCCTCTTCCTCGGAGTCGGACATGAAGGACTCATGCATAGCCTCGGGCGCCACAACGCGGTACTTCTCCTCTGTTTGTGTAGTGGTGGCTGCCGGTTCCTCCTCCTTGGTTATGGATTTCAGCGAGTCCAGCACGCTGATGTAGCCCAGCTTGCGGGCAATGTGCAGCGGCGTCTGTCCATTCACTGTCTGTGCATTGGCATTGGCCTTGTGCTCCAGCAGCAGGTTCACAATGTGACAGTGACCCTGCTGGGCCGTCTGATGCAGCGGAGTGTAGCCAATGGAGGTGGCCGCATCCACATTGGCGCCATTCTGCAGCAGGAAGCGCACCATGTTGGCCTGGCCAAAGTGCGAGGCCACATGCAGGGGCGTGTAACCGGCCTTGGTGGCCATATCGATGTTGGCCCCATTGCGCTGCAGAATCTCAGCCACGTTCACGTTGTCTTCTTGGGCACACAGATGCATGGGCGTCAAGCCATTCTTAGCTGGATGGTTGACGGCGGCCTTGTGTTCGATCAGCAGATTCGATATCTCGGCGTGACCCTCCTGGCTGCTCAAATGCAGCGGCGTGAATCCGGCCTTGCTCTCGGCATTGGCCTGGGCCCCGTACTCCAGCAGAGTGGTGGCAATGTCCATCTGGTTCTTGCGGGCCGCAATGTGCAGTGGAGTGTGTCCGTTTTTGGCCGTGGCATGGGGACTGGCACCCTTTTCCAGCAGCAGCAAGGCCACCTGCTGGTTGTTATAGTGGCAGGCCACATGGAGCGGTGTGACCCCGTTCTTGCCCTGCGCATCCACGTCGGCCTCCTTCTGCAGCAGCAGTTGAGCCACTTTGATGTGCCCATATTTGGCTGTCAGATGCAGCGGAGTGAAGCCCTTCTTGGTGGCTGCATCCAAAGCGGCGCCATTGTCAATCAACACAGCGGCCACCTAAGTTAGCAGGAGGAAGTTGCGGGTTAATGAACGCTCCTAAGATGGCCATGGCCACGAGCTCTACAAATGAAAATGAAGAAAAACAATACCAAAACAAAAGAAAAACGAAAAACTACCAAAAAACAAGATAGCAACGTTTATTTGCGATAACAAAAGACACAAAACTAATCGAAATGATCGTTTATCGAAATACAACAAAAGAAAAACAAACGGTAACGGAAGCCAATTTCAAATGAAAAACTCCTGATGACGGATCCAAAACAATTGCATTAAGTAGACGGTATCGATGTGATCCGTTATCTTTTTGGCAATCAAATCTTTTACCTCGTCCTGTCCCTCCTTGGCGGCTATATGCAGAGCCGTGTACATGTCCTTGGTGGTGGCATCCACCTGAGCTCCGTGCTGCAGCAACAGCATAACAATGTCAACATTGCCCAGACGTGAGGCGATGTGCAACGGAGTTTGCTGCTCCCGAGCACGTGCATCCACCTGGGCACCATTGCGCAGCAGAATGCGTATTATATCGGTCTGCAAAGGCACAGGAGATGAAGAGAGTGTTAGGCCCTGACCCTTTCAAACTCGACTATCGGCAATATCGATAGCAGTTCACTTTCAGCGAACTAGAAATGGAATACAAGATTCCTCACCTGGTTGGCGCGTGCGGCAAGATGCAAAGGTGTCTCGCCACGCACCGTGGGCACATCCGGACTGGCATCGTGTTGGAGCAAGTAAATTACAATATTCATGCATCCCATGAAGGCGGCCACATGCAGAGGCGTTAGACCGCTCTCCGTGGTGGCACTGATGCTGGCTCCGTGACGAAGCAGCAGCTCCACAACCTTCAAGCGGTTCTTCTTGCAGGCAATGTGCAGCGGTGTAAATCCGTTGAGGGCACGAGCATTGGCATCGGCGTTTCGATCCAGCAGTAGCTTAGCCACGCGCACATGTCCGCAGTGGGCGGCCACATGCAGGGCGGTCAGATAGTCCACGGTTACCTCATCCACAGGAGCCCGATGGTAGAGCAGAATGCGGGCTGCATCCACATGCTCGCCCTGAGCAGCCATATGCAGGGGGGCCAGACCGTTCTTGGTCTTGGCGCTGATGGGGGCACCGCGCTCCAGCAACATATCCACCACTTGCTCGTGACCAGAGCGAGCGGCACAGTGAAGAGGAGTGAGACCATCCCGAGTCTTGGCCTCGATGTTGCCGCCCTTCTCCAATAGCAGCGAGACCATGTTGGTCTTGCCCCACTTGGCGGCCACGTGGAGTGGACTGATATTATGCTTGGCCGAATAATTGACATCGGCTCCCTTTTGGATCAGCAAATTGGCAATGTTCTGGTTGCCATAATGCGACGCAATATGCAGAGGTGTGAAGCCCGACTTGGAAGTAACATCCGGATTGTGATCGTTCTGCAAGTGGAAGAAGACTTTGGATTAGTACTGAATGTCTCCCACATCTATAGATACATCTACTTACATCTAAAAGCAGGGTGGCCGCCTTGACGTCATCCTTTTTGGCAGCTATGTGCAGGGCCGGCAGGCGCACTTTGCCGCGCGTATCGCTCTCGAGGAGCACTGCGACCACCTTATCGTGGCCTTGCTGCATTGCCACGGCCAGTGGCGTGAAGCCATCCTCCGTGGCCAGGCTCTGGTTGGCGCCATTGGACAACAGCAGACGCACTACGGCATCATGATTCTCCTGGGCAGCCATGTATAGCGGCGTGAACCCATTCTGAGACTGCACATTGACGGAGGCATTGTGTTCCAATAACAATTTAACCACCTCCTCTTGTCCAGCCAGCGAGGCAATGTGCAAAGCCGTATTGCCCTTCTTCGTGGCACTGTCCACGAGGGCACCCCGTCGCAGCAGCTCCGACACGACATGTATATGGCCGTCCTTGGAAGCCAGATGCAGGGCATTCAGGCCATTCTAAGGGACAACAGCGAGAGAGCAATATTAGAATGGATAAGTGCTACAAAGGATAAGTGTTAACCTTACCGCATTGCTGGTGTTGATGTCAATGTTATTCTTCAGATGCTCCAGCACACGCTCCAGATTGCCTGCGCGAGCCGCACGCAGGAAGGATGTGTTACCATCGCCCTAGAAAATGTCAGGAAAAATATTGAGTAAGAGTTAACTGTGAAACATTTTCATGAAGAGCATAGGAACTTTCAAAGAAATACTTTTGAAAGACACGCACTGCCCCAACGCTAAGAGTTTAGAGATTCATATTTTCAAACAAGAATTTTACCCGCAAGTGGGTCAACATCGAGAGTCTTCTCAATATTTCTGGAATTCGAACGTTCGAAAGACGAACAAATTTCTAGAGACTTAACGTTCTGCGCAGTGGCAGGATTGTGATTGCATGTTTGTATGTGTAACTACAAGCGAGACTGGACAGTTATATGCAAAACAGTACAGAGTGTTCATAACTTAATACAAACAATTCAGAGCCTTGACAAATTCAAATGAAATGAAAGCTAGAAGAAATCTGTGTCAGTTCTTAATCCACCAACTACAAAGCGGACCCGGACATCATCGAATGAGTGAAGAAATATATACTGTCTACCAAAATGCCATAAATATATTCCATATAAATCAAAGTTTAACCTTAACTGACAAACGAATAGTTGCGTGTTAGCCACGTATACATCACCTTTGGTTTTGTGCTATTCATCGATCGTTACGTTAGAATAGTACATATATATATACACTTGTATATAGAAACCCAAACCCATCCCCTTTGCAAGCATTGCGTAACTTATGTTGGCGCCCTTAACTCATAGTTCGTCCAACAACGACTGGTTCTGTGTACCTCGTAACGTTGCATTGCAGCTCAAGTTCAACTTGCCGCCTGAGCCCAACCCGCCCACGCCCCGTCCGCCATCCAGCATAATGACGACGACGGTCAAGGCGAGGGTTCAACGTTAGCGCAGGTGTAATTCGATTTTATGGCCGCCCACACCTGCCTCCCTGTCCCTATGCACACCCACACCCACCCAGACGCATTTTGTTTATGTTTTCCTTTTGCTTAGCGCTTCAGTGCTCACTGGAATTCGATATCGTAAATGACGTCATGTGGAAGCGGCGGGTGTGTTGCAACTGGAAGTCGGCTTCGGTTTAATTTTCGCACACTGGAAGCTGGAAATTTCGCATTTCGCAGAAGCCGCTGAAGTAGTGACCGCCACTCAGACGCTGGGTAGACATGAGCATTTTAAGCTGTTGCAATGTAAATGTAAAGAAAGACGAAGGCTCGGCTCGGCTCAACATCATGTAGCACCCTTAGCCACTCCCTACACCTTCAGCAAATTCGGATGCGGAAGTGTGCACAAGCAGAATGAACGATGCCAACACAAAACTCATTTTGTATGCCCCACAGCCTTGTTTGCGCAACTTGATGAGCAGGGAAAAGTTCAAAGGTCCTTTGGCTGGGGCTCTGAGCATTGTATAATAAGTTCAACTTGCGCCAATTGAGTGCCTGAAAGGAATGGCAGAATATACGGAAGTCGGGCTTGAATGAGCCTTGAAGTGGGTTTGCTTTGAACTTGTTTGTGTGGATGCAGAAATGTTGACACTTGAATGAGATTGGTACTTCAAAAGATTATCGTTAAGCAACAAATAAGGAACGTGAATATAAGTACTTGAATGATCGATTGAGATTTGTACTTCAAACTATGAGATTCTTTCTATTTCTACTGTTTAAAGCTGAAATCAATGTGAAGTTGGAAATTGGACATTTTCTTTTGAATACGAATAAGACTGCAGTGAACTGAGCTTCGAACCGAAACAGGTATAGTTGGACCTGAATGCAGCTCATTGGTGATGTTAAAATATATATATATATTGGCTAACACACAGCTTCTCAATAAAGTTACTAGTCTGTTTGGTGGCTATACAAATTGCTCTTGCTATTCACATACAGACATAGTATGCATCTCTTAGCAGCTGAAGCATAATACAGAGCCAAACACAGTGCCCGTGACTCAGTTGTTGTTGTGTTTCTTCTTAGGTGATTTGGAGTTATAGGAAATCGTTTTTAAATTTCATCAAATAATCTTATAAATTCATTATGCAATACTCTATACGAATCTTGGCTCTAAAAATACCAGAGAAACCAGAGTTCAAATCCTGAATACAAATTCAGGGAACTAGAATCAAAAATATAACCCATAAAATAAACTAGACTCATAGCTCTGACCCAACCTCTTAAAGCCATATGAAATACCCAAGAAATTTACTTACAGAGAATACTTCTTTCTGAGTGTGGTATAGGGGTACTTCAACTAGGTTTGGTGACTGCATTCGCAGCTGAGAACATTAAATGAGTCATATTATGGATTTTCTGCCTCAGCCACATCTTGGCCTGACGCAAATGTCGCATGTCATCATTAAATTTAACCTAAATCTCTATTACCTGACACTACAGGCATCACGAAACTCATACACACGTAGACTCACATACAAGAAGCCACACGCACGGACACAGAGTACCACACCCAGTTGAGGTCCAGCTTTTGGTATTGGTGGAACCCACCATCTGGCCACAGCAGACCCAGTACTTCTGGGGCTATTTAACTAATAACAATAGCAAATATTTCTACGCAAATTAACCCATTAAAGTTCTTCAATGCCCTTCCCAAAGTACACCGCTTTCAATTCAAAAGGAACCCCCCCAAGTCCTTCAAGAAAAATCGATATATGTCTGCCAGCTAAGAAAAAATGGGTGCGACCAACTTGAAAAGTTCTTTCTTAAGTTTTGAACTGTTTATCAAACATGTTTAGTTAAAATTGGTTCATATTTTATGCAATGGTTTATCCAGACTATGAAAAATCGATAATTTGCTAAATGGACGCCAATATGGCCGCTCTTCAGGCACCCACCCACACACGCACAGTCTGAACGAAAGCTTTATTACCGCTGTGCTGAAAATATAAATGTTTTCAAACTTAAACTTTAGTATTTACCTGAGCTCCATTTTCAGTGACCATTTTTCAGTCAATTAGAAAATGTCTGACGTGTGTCTCGAGATTTCTTTTCTATACGTATATATGCGTGTATGTATATACTATATAGTGTAGAGAAATTGTGTAAGCGCCGCCTCGCCTATGTCGTCACTGGTTAGTCATATTTTTTCACTGACTTCGATTTTCGCAAAGAATTGCACTTCTCTTAAGATTTTTAACTGATTTTTAAATGCACTCCTATCGATTTTTCCTCAGACTTTATATAAGCTATACGTGTATGTGTGAGTGCGATTATGTATATGATTGTGTGTGTGTACGCTGGTGTCTGTGTATGTGTGTGTGTGTGAGTGTGGCTGATTGGTTTCCTTTCTGGTTTTCACACACACAATAGTCGTTTGCCCCCCGTTTGCTTCTTTCTACTTTTGCTTTGATCACGATTTGAGGAGCAATTTTTGGCCTTGCTGCCGTTTTCTTCAATGTTCAACTCCAGACTGGATGCGTTGGCCAAGCGAAAAGTCCTACCGAGTGGTTGAAATTGTAGTCGGCAAACGCCAGGATTCGAACTTGCGAAGGACCTGCGCACTTGTATACACGTATTCCAATTGGAATACATTGCCGCCACCCTGCCGCGTCTGCGCCAACTGGCTGAGGGTTGGTTTGCCCTTGGAAGCGGAAGTGCAAGTCGCTCCCGCCGCCACCCTCTCTCTCTGACACGTGCGTTTTGTTTTGTTGACGCTTTTATAGTTTTTTTTTGCGCCGCAGCACGTGCTGCGACTGAAACTGAGGAGGAAATTGATTAATTCCATATGCAATTTTAGCAGGGGGAGCGGGCTCAGCTTCGATTTGAGGCTTAATTAAATATTTAACATAACCACCGCCGTTTTAGAACCAAGTCCACAAGATCTATGATTAAAGTGAGTCTTTATAAATCTAACCTTAAAATTCTGACATCAATTAGAAACATGTGAATAAGAAATAAGCGAATCTAACTTTAAAGGACACCGTTTTGTTTTGGCCTTATAATTTTTTGAACAAGTCTCAAAGTCGAGGAGAGTGAAAAGTTGATTGTTTTCGGCTGCCCAATGTATTCGAAGTCCGTCAAAGAATATAAATAGGGCACCAACTCACAGTATCTATATATATATACATATATATATATCTATTATTTAAAACTTTATATGAAACTTTCATTAGAGATATTTATAGATCGCAATTGCCAAGTTCAGTTTTACTACAAAATCAACTAGATTATTTTGAAATATCTAAAACCATTCAAAGCCGGAAAAATCAGTCTAAGCCATATATATGCTTGCATGAGTACTATTTGTGTTAGTTTAAAAATAAATATCCTCTCTCCTTCTAATTTTACATCCATTCCGACAACATGCATGCATCCAGTTTGTAATTTATTACAATCACTTGTCATGTCCGAACTAGAATCGGATTAAGTTTCCTTAATATTTACACTAGTCCAGTGCAAACACATTACAATTAGCCTAATTAGCTAAGTAAATGGAAATATCATCCACATAAACAGGTCCTGGTCCTACCCCTATATGACGCTAGCAGCTGCTGCCCAAAGTTTTGTTGACGATGCGTAAACAAATCCACAGTTGGTTGATGGGCAGGGTTGGTTGGTTTCCCTTGGCGCTTCCAAGAGATGTTGAATGGCGCAGACGCAAACCTTAACTGGATGTTGTTTATTTCCCAATTCGAATTCGAAAGTCACACTCTTAACCCTCTATATCAAATACACGTATAAAGAAACACACAATCACAATTGCCATCCGGCATCCGCATCAGATGGTGTTTTACATTCACAGTCACGTTGTGCCAAGTAAGCCGAAAGACAAAGGCGGGAAGGGGCTGGGCCAGGGCAAGGAACGACACAATTTTTGCCAGCGCCAGCAATTCAGATTGTTGTCGTTAGACTTCGGAATCGGGGAAATGGGTAACGGGTAATACAAAGTATAAGCAGTAAACCACCCTGACGCCACCAGTGGCCATTGGAGTAGCATTACGAATGCTCACCCTTGTGGCGGTTGCATAAAATTGCATTTCAAATTGCATCGTGACCGGCCCAAATTGCCCTTCCTCTCCCTATATGCGTGAATCACGTTGCAAGCAATTAGGGAGGATTTGGCACAAAACAGTGCACACCGTGTACTAAACGAGGCTAGCAAGGTGCGAAGCATATTCTGAATTCAATTAAAATGGCTCAGCGGGTTGGTCTTAAAGCTGCCTGTTTTGGCCTTTATCGCTTGGCCAAACATTGACTTATTTGTTGTTTGAACAACAACGCAAAAAGGGGTTTTCAACTTTATTTTAAATAAAACCATCGAGAGCGGAGGGGCTGTGCATGGCTCAGGGCTTGACACCAGGTTCAGGTTCTAAATGGCCTGCTCGCATGTCAGCTGGCATTCCAAAAATATTTGTTTACCCTAACACAGAATTAAAGGTATTGTGGGTGTATTAGGAAATATGTTGCAAATTGATTGGTTGCATGTAGATTTCAGTGAACCAAAAATGATTAGCTATTATTAATTCTTGTTCTTATAATATCACATAACTGTAAGTAAATCTACAATAAAGGGGTAAAACTGCCAAGACTAAGGCGTGTTTGCCGGTGATAGTATTATGTCAGCTTCCATTTTATTTCGCTTTCCGATTCACCATTAATTTGTTATTTCCTCGTTATTGCTCGTACTTATCTTCCTATTTATTTCAATTTTCAATTAAACTCTTAAACATTATACCATGGATAAAAATTTCTTTCATTAGACCAAAACCTAGAGCTAAACACAAAAACTAACGTGTGCGTAAGACGGATAAAAAATAGAAATCATAAGAAATTGTTTAAATACAAAATTAAAAGACAGATTACAAGCACAGCTATAATGGAACCCACGGAAACATCCAGCCTGCTTTGAGTTTCACCCTTCAAATACGAAAGGAAACTAAGAAAATCTAGCTCGGCTTACCCAAACTTATACACCATTCGTATTGTGTACATATGCCCGAACCCAGAACTATCGCATCTACATGATTGTATGATCTGGGTCAAATTTGGTCTCTGGACGAGGAGGCTTCTAAGCAATCTAATTAGTACAAATCAAATTTAATTAAGTTTTGATTAAGAGTAAAAAAGAATCTCATATTGGGGATGTCACATAACACTTCAATGTATAGCTTCATTTATATATTTTTTTTCTAGGATACAGGAAAATTCAAATGTATACTAGAATTGAAGCTTAACAAATATTGAAATGTTGATATTTTCAAAAGTCTCAGCAATCAGCAGACCTTCAGAAAGGCCTCAAAAAAGATTGGATTGAAGTTTCTTCTATCTTCGTACAAAGATATACAAATTAACCTATACATTTTATAATGTATAAATTGTTTAAATGTATAAACACATAAATTTCACCAAATCTCTAGAGATTTTCAAGACACCCTGACAATGACAAATGAATGAATCAAACCTACAAACAGATATAAGAAGTTTATGTCTAAAATTTCAGATCTGTGGCGTTAAAGACCTAAAATATCTCGAGGTTGGCACACACAGAAGGATGGTTGAACTTAGATATATAAACTAAAAGCCCCAACAATTTAAAAATGAAATAGGAATTTGCTAAATTATATGTATCAAATAAATTATTCCCATTTATCATAATATTCATAAGTAATTTCGCCTATCTTCCCTATATCACAACTTATCATCTCCAACGCGAATATAACTTCTGCTTTGAAAGTGTATTCAAGCATCGGTGAGCTTTATTTATTAGGTTTTTGTTTTTTTTTTAATATAGTTAATGTTTGTGTTAACGTCGATATCCACAAGAGGCATATATTAAGGCTTAACCTCAAGTAAATTACCAGCCAAGTCAGACGATATCGTCGTGGAGGTGGCAGGGCAAGTTGAATTGCCCATAATTTTTACGGCCTTAAAAAACGCACCACACTTGGTCACAATTTCAAATTCCACACGCCTCTCAACCCCCATGAAAGCTCTAAGAGCCTGAGCCTGAGGGGGAAGTTGGAGTAGCCGTGTAACCGCACACTGGGTTTAAATGTGAACACAATATGGACGCGGTGTCAATGCACTCGAAATATGAAATTCAACATATTCTTGGCACTATTTTGTTATTGTTGTAGTTGCTGCGGCAATGAAATCGAGTATTATTTTTAGGGGCTCTGCATTTTTGGTGAGTTGTCGTTGAACATTAATTATATAAAAACGAGTCCAAGGAGGCTGCGGCCAACTTACGCCCAAACTCTGCAACGATGGGAAGCGCTTCTTCAACGTCTCCATTCCGTTGAGTTTTTAACACACATCCAGTAAATTATATAGAAAATCCGCGTATATAGATTTGTCTTTGCAATAGATATAGATGTACCCGCGCGGCTTTCCGTTCGACGTTGTCTATCAGCGTTTGAGTAATTTTCTAAATTATTTTCGATTTCGCCCTGTTCTGCGGAACTCAGACGAAGAGCGCGGACAAAGAGAAATGCGCTATTTTTAAATCCAAACAAAACTGAATATTTTCAAAAAGAGCTTTTGTTGTGGGGCTCACAGAGCTCACCGAGTCAATAGCCAGCCAAAGGATGACTCTTAGATGTAGAGGGAGAAGTGGCATGTTTTTGGGGGACGCCTTTGGGACGGTTAACACGCGCGCCTTGCTTTTGAAGCTTCTTTTAATAGAGACACCATAAACACTAAATGATGCCTTGGAGACGTGGCGTCGCCAATTGGAGTTGTTAATGGCCCTGGTCGAGAGCTAACCGCAAGGACAACGAAGCGTTGATGATGACTCACTTGGCATTCAAGGATTTGCGATTGCGTCATTGAGTTGGGCGGTGCGCTGAGCTGGCGAGATGACAAGCTCACATATTCAAAGATTTTATTGTGGAAGGACACAGATAAGGCATTAAAAGAGATTCCAAAGAGCTTTAAATAGCTTTTAAAAAAGTGTTGAATTATAAATTCCCAGAGTTAACGAAATTACTTATTCAAACATTTGTCCATTCCCACCATGCCATTCAGAGAAGAATATCTATTGTATGTCTTAATCACCAACTGAATTCAAGGCCATTTTCATGATCTTAGCTTAAATTAATCTTAAGTTAAGATTCCCAAAATAAGAATGGAAATCATGCCTGAAAAACTACAATATGTTCTTTTGATATCATCTTGCTATCATTTAAGATTCCCAGAGCCTAGAGAACTCGAGCCAAAATCTGTGCCTAGAATTATGAATTTGTGATGCAATGACAGTATGTATACATAATTTCCCAAAAGTTTCGTGTCTCAACATGACTTTCAACTCACGCATCCTTCTTCAAAACTATGTATTTAAGGATAACCCGTACCACAACCACCCACACCCGCTGAGTTGATGATGTAAGCCTTGGTTCCTAGGCGGCCACCACTTACCGCACTCTGATGTCCTGTGGGGCAATGTTCATGCTTATCATGATGATGCTTATTGTTGGCTTTGGTGGGCGTGGTCGTGGCTCCGCCCGGGTGCTGAAAAGCCACCTCATGTTGATGCTGAAAGTAGTCGTAGTGTCCTACGTGCTCCGTTGGTGGCGAGGAAAGCTGGGAGGGCGGACTGTGTTGTGTCTTAGGATGATGCGAGGCCGTTGGGTGATGGAAAGCGTGCTGCTTGTGCTCTTTATGGTCTTTATGATCCTTGTGATCTTTATGATCTTTGTGATCTTTATGATCTTTGTGATCCTTATGATCTTTGTGATCTTTGTGATCTTTGTGATCCTTATGATCTTTGTGGTGACCATGCTGCTGTTGCTGCTGCTGATGATGGTGATGGCCGCCATGTTGATGGTGATTGGGTGGCGATGGCATGTTGTGCCCGCTGTGTGGCAAATGCGATGAATGTTGCACACCCACCTGATGACCATGATGGTGTGGCATATGACCTTGAGAGGCCTCCAGCAGCGTTGGCTGTATATGAGTCACAAATTGAGCCATATTGGCCACGCAATTTCACTTTCAAAGACGAATTTTTCGCAACTTTTCACTGGTTTTTCACTTGGCTTCCTCCAACTTTTCCTCACCCCAAATATGGGAGTGAGTAGCACAAATATAACACACACAAACGCACACAGAAGCACAAATATTTTACAATTGGACGAGGGGCGATGATGTTGGATAAGCTTTGCTTAGCGCGAGGACAACCTTTCGGCAGGAGCAATGTCAAATGACTGACTGCGACTGGCAAGCCTAGAACAGCCCAGACCAGACCAAGTCAGGCCAGCAAGCTATCCCAGTTGTGGCTCAGATGCGTTGGGACTTTCACCTCGTCCTCGATAACCACCAACGGCGACCCGATCCGTTCCACCCCGCTAATCCGAGGTGCTTCGTGTGCGATTCGTGTATGCAGCGAGGACATTCACATTCCCTTTCGGAAGCTTTAACCGGGCCAACTTTAATGCGCCTCACTGATAAGAGATGCGGATGCTGATGCTGTTAGCTACGGCTACGAGTAGCTGAAGCTGGGCAGTGAACGATGTTAATTTAATGAGCTCCAGCACCGATTTGTTTTTATTTTTGTGCTGCCTGGAGTGTGAGGGGCGGCATGAGAGCGACCCACTTTCCACATCATTTTCTTATTTTTAAATTTTGCCTTTGTCTTACTTATTTTTGTAGACCCCAAAAGTATATTTCTAGAATCGGCAACATTTGTGGGGAAGCATCAGCAGCCATATAGGAATATGATTGTGAATTTATGTTTGGCGCTCAAAGCTTTACATTACGTTGCGTTATAGAGGGCTTACGTCGTCGCGAGCTTTTATCGCTCGACTAGGTTTATTTAATGCGTACACTCAAAAAAGAAATGTTCACCACAAAATCGGATGTTCAACGGATGTTGAAGTTTCGAAAACAGATATATACTATATCTGGTTCCTATGATCGGTTTCAGGAAATCACCTTTGTAAGCATATTGGTATTTATTTATATCATATTTATGTACATAATGTAACATATATCGTTAGCCATATACATATATACATATATATATATAGTATTAGGCAAACCATAACTATTGCATAACATATCGATTGTATTAATTGTTTAGAAGGATATCAATGGGAGGAGAATGGATAGAGATATTGGCGAGGAAGCAGTCCGAGTAACATGGATTACACTTGATGTGGTCGGAAACACTTCCGTCTGTACGTTGCAATCTTCATGACAAAATTTATATACATTTGTAAGTGATATAAAAATAATATAGGAATAGCTTTGCGTATTAACAATTTTTTAAACATTCCCTTAACGGCTTTTTAAATTAGACGAATTCAAATGAAGGCAATAGTTATATGCATTATAGGTTTTAGTGAGAGAGCAAAGCTCAACACGAAAGCTTATATATTCAGACAACATACTAACGCGAACGTCATTGCATTGTGGTGTTGCTCTGGTTCCCCTTTAGCTTTAACGTTGGTTCATATTCATCTTCATGTGGTTGTTTTTGTGGCCATGCCAGAGCAACAGCAACAGGCGGAGCAGCAGCAGCAGCAGAGAGTCCAATGTTCAAACTTTCGTTGCCGGCGCATCGGGAACTCGTTTGGTTAATTTCGCGTTTATTTCGCTACGAGTCGTCGACGAGTGAAGTACGCAGCTGAGAAGCAAAGTTCTACAGATAGGCTAATAATTCTATAGATAGGCTTATAATTCTATATAAAATATATTATAAAGAATTATCTTATCGTTAACCACACAAATGGCGTTTCTGAACAAGGTAAGTCTGAATTGAAACCGCGATCTCAATTCGAGTGCAAAACTTTACTCCGTGGATAAAGTGAGAGTGAAAAGAAAGTCTACAGCGGTGTCGGTTCCAAAGTTCAAAAGGCTTGTGACGACAGCAACTCTTGTTGATCAGCTGGAGCTTTTTAGGGTAGACATTTTAAAAGTTTTCGTAAACAGTTTATAATTGTATGTACATGCTTATATGCCCGCCTATATCTTGATATTAATCTGTACTTTGACCCCCCTCAATCAGACATTAATTAAGTTGTTCGTGTAGCTCATACATTACATAGCCCACTTTTTGCACTTCACCCAAAGTGAGAAGCAAACACAAAATCTCATTACAGTTTGTTTTCTACTTTTATATCACAGCTCGCTGCGCCGGCTCTGCGTCAGCTGGTGTCCCACAGTCGGGCTTATGCAGGAGTCTCGCATGTCTCTCCCACGGGTACTTCTTTTGCCCTTACCGAGGAGCAGCAACAATTCCAGGAGCTGGCGCGTAAATTTACCCGCGAAGAGATCATACCAGTGGCCGCCCAATACGACAAGACCGGCGAGTATCCATGGCCGATCATAAAGAAGGCCTGGGAGTTGGGTCTAATGAACAATCACGTACCCGCCGACCTGGGTGGCATGGACCTGGACGTTTTTACCACATGTCTGACTGCTGAAGAGTTGGCATATGGCTGCACTGGCATTATGACGGCCCTGGAGGCCAGTGGTCTGGGTGTAAGTACAGTGAATCAGTGGCAGTGCAACAACTAACTCTGAAATAATTTTCGTCTGCAGCAAACCCCTGTGATCCTTTCGGGCAACAAGGAGCAGAAGAAAAAGTACCTGGGCCGTCTGTTAGAGGAGCCTCTGGTGGCGGCTTATGGCGTGACAGAGCCTGGAGCCGGCTCCGATGTGGCTGGCATCAAGACACGCGCCGAGAAGAAGGGCGACGAGTACATTATCAACGGCCAAAAGATGTGGATCACCAATGGAGGTGTGGCCAACTGGTACTTTGTGCTGGCACGCACTAATCCCGACCCCAAGTGCCCGCCCAGCAAGGCCTTCACCGGTTTCATCGTGGAACGCGACACGCCTGGCCTTACGCCCGGTCGGAAAGAGCTGAACATGGGTCAGCGTGCTTCCGACACACGCGGCATCACATTCGAGGATGTGCGTGTGCCCAAGGAGAACGTGCTTATTGGCGAGGGCGCCGGCTTCAAGATTGCTATGGGTACTTTCGACAAGACCCGCCCCCCAGTGGCCGCTGGTGCCGTAGGTCTTGCACAACGCTGTTTGGACGAAGCGCTGAAGTATGCGCTGGAGCGCAAGACTTTCGGAGTGCCCATTGCCCACCACCAGGCCGTGCAGTTCATGCTAGCCGATATGGCCATTGGAGTGGAAACATCGCGTCTGGCCTGGCGTCTGTCCGCCTGGGAGATCGACCAGGGACGCCGGAATAGTTACTACGCCTCCATCGCCAAGTGCCATGCCGCCGATGTGGCCAACAAAATTGCCTCCGATGCTGTGCAGATCTTTGGCGGCAACGGTTTCAACAGCGACTATCCCGTCGAGAAACTGATGCGCGATGCTAAGATCTACCAGATCTACGAAGGCACCTCCCAAATCCAGCGTCTCATCATCTCCAGAAACATGTACGAGGTGGCCAAGGGTCAAGCGGGCAGCTAAGTTTGTTTAGATTCTTCAGTGCTTCACATATCCAGGGTCCATCCTCATTCACAAAGTCCTTGATTCACTTAACAAAAGTACAATAATTTAAAATAAAGTAACCTAGTTGAACCGAAGTGAATATGTACACGATTTGGATCGATCCTCTATAGAACCAGCACAACATTGAGCTAAAAACCCTTTAAAACAAGAGAGGAAGGCTAGCTTCAGAAAGCAGAAAGCTTTTAGAATGCAGACAACCACCTTTGGTCAGACGAAGTAATCATTCATGAGCGTCCCGCTGAAAAAGGAGAGCTGAAAGGAACGCTTTGGTGCGAGGTGTCCTTTCGCTCTTTGGAAAAACATGCGCACACACTCAAGCGCACCCCCTCTGTCTTTACCCGAGTATAATCTTGCATTTCGTTTATTGCTTCAACCGCTGATAATATTGTGATTACGCACCATTCGTAATCGGTAAAAACATAGCACGAGGACGTATTATATCCTACTCCTCCTATTACGCATCGCTCTCATGGACAAAGAGCTTCAGGTTCTTCTTGTTTGGCTTGGACTTTGTTCCTCCATTTCCGTTGGAAACGAGCAGCTTTGCCTTGTCGCCCCACTTCAGTTGCCAAAGATCGCGCAATGTTTCCAAGATGCCGGGAAAGGCAAACGACTGCTCATCAATGGTCAATTCCAGGCACCTGGGCAGCTGTTTCTGTTGCTCCAGCCTCTGCAGGCGATTATCGTCCAGTAGGCGGGCACAATTTGTGGCCAGCAGACAGCGCAAATGAGGCAACTCATCCATTATGTAGCCTAGGGTCGATCCTCCCAGGCTTGTGTTGTCGCTAATGTCAAGCCACTGCAGCTGCTTGGCCTTGCCCAGATATTGCGCCAGCTGGTAGAGATGAGTATCGTTCAGCCCGCAGCCTGCCAGCTCCACACGCACGAAACGTTCGCAGGTGCCGCTCTCGAATAGCGACACCAGACACTCGCCCAGAGCCAAACCGCTTTGCTCGTCCAGCGGCCAACGAATATAACTCAGATTGAGGTGTTCCAGTCGGCTGCTATTCAGCTGTGCCGTCAATCTGCGCACGCTCTGCTGACTGAGCTGGTTGAAGCTCAAGTCGAAGCTCCTCAGCTGGGTGTAGGCCAAGTCAAAGTCCTGCAACTCCCTGATCTCACATTGCCTCAGATGCAGGATGGCCAGACTGCGACCTGCTCCACTGCCACAGAACTTATGCAGGGTACCCAAGCTGGCATTGCCCAGAGGATTCTGACTCAACTGAAGCTCCTGTAAGTGCTCTAATTTGCCTATGCCGGGGCTGCCGAGCAGCGCCTCCAAGCCCTGCTGGTCAATGGCATTGCACTGCAGGCGCAGTACCTTCAGCTGCAGCAATGTGGGCAAAGCCTTGGCCAGCTGTTGGCATCCCTCGTTGCCTATAAAGTTGCGAGATAGGTCCAACACCGTGAGACGTGCCTGATGTAGAAGCGCTTTGAACAGAGGTTGTGCTTCCTTTGGACGCATCCACAACCCCGCCAGCTCCAGTGATTGTGTGTTCTGCGTACGTTCCAGCAGTGCCTTAATTTTGTCGTTCACACCTGGAAGGGAAGAGACACGAACAAAGTTGCGAAAAAGGTTAAAGGACAACCAATCCCGACCCCTTTCCGTGGGCCACACTCACAGTGCTGCAATTGATGACACATTTGCTCATAGCGCTGTGAGAGCGGCGATATCTTCCAGTCTAGTATGGTGGACAGCAGCATGGGCTGCTCCAGGGCAGCACTCACAGCGTCCGTTTCCTCATAGGCAAAACCGTCGGCGGTCTTCAGACGCAGCAACGGCGTGAGGCCCGTAAGTCTGTGGAGCACAAGTCAAGAATCTAATTTACACTCAGTTTAAAAAATGATTTAAGAATGTTCTTGATCAGCATGACGAGGGCATTAAATTTAGCTATGTTCGTCCGTCTCTACGTATTTTTGTTTAAGCTCAGAGATTTGAGGTCTTAAGAGCTACAGATCTGACATTTTTAACAGATGCTTCTTATATCTGCACGCCGGTTATGCTTAAATTCATAATTTTCTGCGTGTAAGAACAGATGCATACATGTGGAAGATGGATGATGTACTTACTTATTGTATCGTCTGCCCGCCTCCTCGGCTAGCCAGCGCATGTTTATGTCCTGCAGCTTCCTCCTCTCTATAGGCACAAGCAGCAGCTCCTCCTGCACCTTGACCTTAAAGGAGACGGTGGTGGCCAGCACAGGCATATGCACTTGCGCGGCCTGCACTTTGATGGGCGACGACTTGGACTTAGCCGGCGAGATGAGCAGTTGAATAGCTGTTGTCGTGCCGGATGTAGTGGAATCCGCTTCTGTGGTGCGCAAGCCAGACCAGCTCAGCTGAGAGATGCCATCCAAGGAGCTTTCGGACGGGCTCTCGCTGCGGAAGCGACAGAAGCCGCTGTCCAGCAGCGAACCCTGCCTAGATCTTGGCTTAGAGCTCGAGCTACTGCTGGGGCTGGAACTGAGCGTAAGCTTGCGCATTTGTTGCTTGCGTTTGGTGGGACCAGTGGTCGACGCGGCGCTGAGCACTTGATGAGCATCTTCCAGCGGCACCTCCTCCAGCCGCGAGCTGGATATGGATGACTGTGGCTGGTCGGCGTCATAGAGATTCTCTTTCGAGGCCCTCCTTCCCAGGCTCACAGAGTTGTAGCGTTTGCGTTTTCGATCGGGCGCCAGATCATCGATCAGCCAGTAGTCCGCATCCACTTCGTGCTCGTCGAGAAAGGCATTACGCTTCTTACTGCTGCTGCTGCTGCTGGGTACATCATCATCATAGTTGGCGGCATTACGATTTGGCCGTTTCAGCTGGGCCATTACATGCCTGTACTCCTTGCTGGCACTGGGATGGGCTTTACCAGCAGAGCGGTTCAGGCTTGAGGAATGCCTACGCCGCGCTCGATGTTCCTCTTCTTCAACATTATCTTCCTGTTCATCTTCCTCGGATGCGCTGCCCACTGCCACATTGGCATTGGTCAAGGGTCGAGCATTCTCATCACTGCATATGCCCACCTTGAAGAGGGTGTGAAGTAGATTCTCGCGCAGCTGGGCATACTGGGCCTGTTCTCCGTCCACCAGTCGGGCCGACTGCCTCCACTTGTCCAGTGCGGCTATGCAGGTCTCATTGTAATCGGTTCGAACGGTGGCATCGGCACCACGCTCCAGCAGCAGCTCGGCCACATCCAAGTAGCCATTGGCACACGCATCGTAAAGCGGCGTAATGCCGTCGCAGCTGGTCCCGCCCTTGTCATTGATGGCAACAGCGGCTCCCTTGTCCAACAGCACCTCTACAATGTCCCGGTGGCCATGGTTACAGGCCTCGTGCAGGGGCAGCCAGCCGGCATGGTCGCGCACATTGACCGTGTGTCCCTGGTCGATGAGGCGTCGGACGAGTTCCAGGTTACCTGCTATGCAGGCCTGATGGAGCTGCGTCTCGCCTTTGTTGTTGCGCTTGATGGTCAAGGTGCGGCTGCCACGCGTGATCCGCTGCGGACGCGGTTTCTCACTTTCGTCCAGGTCGCTGGCATCCGAATCAGTTAAGGCGTCCAGATCCACATCGTCACCCCAATCGGGCGTGTTCTGCTGCACTGCAGCCTCTGCGTTTGCATCCTCCTCATCGTCCTCGTCTTCCTGCTCTAAATTTATGGCTTTGGCCTTTGCCTCCGCTTCCAGATTCTGGGCGAGCGCATGCATGTTGTGCTTCAGCAATAGCCGCCTCAAACGCACTAAGCCAATTTTCTCCAGTTTGGCTGCGGCTGCAGAGGTAGAGTCACCTGCATTGGCGGCCTGCCTCAACGCTTGCTGATAGATATCATGCACTGTCCAGAATGGTTGACCCTGCTGCTCGCATATCTCGGCTATGGTGCAGAGCGTAATGAAAGCCTCTGCCGGCACATCTTGGTTAAGCTCGAACTCCTTCCACAGATACTCCAATGCCTTATCGTATTGCTTGTTATCCCGGTAGGTCTGATAGAGACTCACATAGATGGGTACCAGACTCTTGTCCGTCTCCTGGTTGAGCTCGGCGCACTCGAGCATCTTCTGGTAATAGACGAGCGCCTTTTCATAATTCTGCAGGTGGCAACAGCCGTCGCCTAGTCGCTCGTACAAACTCTTCAGCTTGGCATAGTCCACGGAGCTGGTGAGAACCAGCTCATCGAGGGTCTGACAGATCTTAACCACTAAGCGAAGCTGTCGCTCGATGCTTGCCTGATCATTCTCGTCCGGCGTGTTCTTCTTGTAGGCTTTGGTCAAAATCTGCTTGACGCTGGCGAAATCGCCCGCCTTAATCAATATCTCCGACTTAGTGATGAGCGTCTCGCATATCTTCTTCACCTTGTCGGGAAGCCGCTTAGCCACCTGCAACGCCAAATTGCAGAAGCGAAGCGCAGCCGTGGTGTCGTTTCTCTTGCAGCTGTGCAGCAGACTCATCGATATGTAGCACAGATGGGTCAGCTCGAACAGATCGTGTGCCTTGCTGATTCGAATAGCCTTCTCCATGTACTCCAGCGACTCCTCAAACTGTTCCATATGCTCTTTGACGACGCCAATATTGAGATAGCATCGGGCAGTCATATCAAGCTGTTCCAGCTTAGAGATTTGACCAGGCAGCCTGCAAGGATATGTGAGTTTAAGCTGTGTCTGCGTTACAAGTGGATGCACTTACTCTTTGATCAACAGCAAACTGCGTAGGAAGCTCTTTTCCGCCAGCCTCAGCTGCTCCATGGCACCCGAGGCGCTAGTCTCGGTCAGGCTCTGTCCATGCAGCAGGTGCACACGGCCCAAGGTAGCATATGCTCGTTGCTCTTCCACCTTGTTCTGCAAGCGTTTTGCAATTTCTACGTAAGAAACAAAATCAATATCGCTGTTAACTTCTTTGCGAGCTGTGCCTGCCACTCACTCAAGTAGTCGTTGATGTGATCTTTGGCCGCATCGTATTCACAGAGCAATGTGAACATCTCGCCCACCATTCGCTTGGCCTTAGCCATTTCCAACTCCTTCCCCATGCTGGCATAAATGGTAGCCTCCTGATTGTATTCCTTGACTGCATCCGAGTACTTGCCCAGTTGATTGTAGAAGTTACCCAGTTGATTGCAACTGACAGCCAGTTGCTCCCGATTGCCATCACTGCGTGCCTTCTCCTTGCGCTTTAGACAACGCTTCTCATCCATGGTGACACAAATACTGGACTGTTACACGAACATATATATTTCCCAGTTTCACAAAAACATTTTTGCTGCTTTTATTTGTTTTCAGCGCGAAATTATAATGCTGCCACATCGTTGTCTTATTTTAATACCAGCTTTTGGTATTTGGCCACACTGGACTGTGGCAGCGCCATAGCGATAGCGTGCCGGTTGAGGTAGTATTTTGAGGGTTAGTGCTGCAATAGTATATTTTGCACGCAAATGGTGTATTTTCGGTCACACTAGTCGCCGGTTGAGGTTGCTAGACAGCAATTTTTTCACACAACATTTTAAGGTAATTAAACCACGCCATTCCATTTAAATCAAGCTATTTAGTTGAGCACCGTGTGTAACTATAACCTGCACATCGTGTTACATACGTGCCGTTACGTATTACCCTCGAAAAACACATGTGAAGTTGGCATTAAAAAATCGATAGAGAAAAAATGGTGCTGGTGATGGGGACTTTTTTGTACATGACGTGACTGAAACTCGTTTGTCGTTCACAGCATTAAACAGGCTATTATTGGGAAAGCACATATAAATTTCAACCAATTCCAACTTGCCCCAAAAGAATCCAATCAACAGAGGCAGGAGGCGAACAGTAGCAATAAATAAATAACTAATGTAAGTAGCACAATAAGCAACTGCTTGGGACGGGAATGGCAATGGTAATAGTGGTGGTTGGGGTACTGCGTGGCCTAGGTACTTGTGTATAGTTGATTCGCATCGATTTGTATTTGTAATTTTACAGCAAACGTCTGCTCGCGGTAATGGCAAACAATAACTACGCCGGGTTCAACTACGGCGGCACCCAGTACAATACGGGCCAAGTCTCGTATCCGGCTGTAACGAACGCTACTTATGCAAATGCGGCTGCCTACCAGAGCGCGGCTGTGGCTGCTGGCCAAAGTGGGTATGCAGGGGCCGGTAGCGGTGCTGCTGCCGCAGCTGGTGCTGGCGCCGGTGGTTATGCGGCAGGAGGCGGATATGGTGATTACCGCAATGCCATGCAATCGTATGACGCCACCAAAACATTCTACCAGCAGGCACCGGCCAGCTACAACACACCGTCAGCAGGCACAGTCAGCAAGACCCATTACTCGGCGCCGCCCGTAAAGAACCCAAATTCCACGCAAAAGGGCGGCAAAATGGACAAGTCGAATGGTCAACCCAAGCCACCCAACTCTGCTCCGCCTCCAGGAGGCGCCGCCAACTACAGCGGCTATGACACGGCCCTCTACAACGCGGCCAGCATGTACGTGGCTCAACAGCATCAAGGTGGACCGCCGCAGGGCAAGCCCAATGGAGCTGGATCGAACAATTGGTACCAACGCAAGATGGGTCCCCCCATACCGGGAGCGGCGGCCTTGCGTGGTCTGCGACCCAAGGCTCCGCCTCGACCTCAGCAATTGCACTACTGTGAGGTGTGCAAAATCTCCTGTGCTGGACCGCAGACCTATCGCGAGCATCTGGAGGGGCAGAAGCACAAGAAGCGTGAGGCATCGCTTAAGATGCAGGCCAGCGCCACCACCACCACCCAAAATCGGGGCAACAACTACCACTGTGAGCTGTGTGATGTCACCTGCACTGGCACGGATGCCTATGCGGCTCATGTTCGCGGAGCCAAGCATCAGAAGGTGGTGAAGCTACACCAGAAGCTCGGCAAGCCAATACCCTCAGAGGAGCCCAAGAAACTTTCCAAGATAAACTTTGTGCCCGCAGCTGGCGGCGGTTCGAATGCTACCGCAGCAGGAGGCGCTTCCACAGCCAAATCTGATGGAGCAGCTGATAATGAAACTGGCGCTGCTGCCGAAAATGTGGATGACAGCTTGGACGACTCTTTGGGAGAGAACACTGACAATATAAAGCCAGTGGGTGGCGAGTATATAGAGGAAGTCAAGGATGATGAGGGCAAGATTCTCAGCTTTAACTGCAAACTCTGCGACTGCAAGTTCAATGATCCCAATGCCAAAGAAATGCACATGAAGGGCCGCCGCCATCGGCTGCAGTACAAGCGTAAGGTGCAGCCTGATCTTGTCGTTGACTTTAAGCCGACTCCACGGCAGCGCCGCTTGGCCGAGGCTCGTGCTCAACGCGCTCTCATGTCCTCTCATCGTGGTGGCGATGACCATGAGGGTGGTGGAAACTACTGGGACGAGCAACGCAATCGCCAATACAATGAGGAATACGACTACAACAATTGGATGAATCGCAGCTTTGGCGGTGAGTTCCCCAACACATTGCTCTCCCAACCAATCCAACACTTGCTTTGCTTATAAACCAATCAACTTTTTAGGCGCCCAGCGCTTTGGACGCATGGGCAATGGTCCACCGCCACACTTCGGCATGATGCCCGGTGGCAATGTGCGTCGCCCGGAGAGCACTGACGATCGCCATGCCATAGCGCGCCATGCCGAGATCTACCCAAAGGAGGAGGAACTGCAGACCATTCAACGTATTGTTTCGCACACCGAACGTGCCCTCAAACTCGTCTCCGATGCCCTGGCTGAGCAGCCCAATGATGGTGGCCCGGCTGCCAAGAAGGAGAAGACCGATAAGCCCTCGGAGAAGGATGGACGCGACAATCAGATCTTCTCATTCCACAAGGATGCCGACAATGGTGGCAATGTTGTACGCATCCTCAAAGGTGTAATGCGCGTGGGCTACCTGGCCAAGGGATTGCTGTTGCACAACGACAATGCTGTCGAGCTGGTCGTTCTCTGTGCAGAGAAACCAACAGCAGCTCTGCTGCAGCGCGTGGCAAACGTTTTACCCGACAAACTGAAGGAAGTAGCAGGTAAGTGGCGGCAAGTGAACGGGAATGCCCTGACGGGGGAACAGCAAAGAACCTATTAAAGAATGATATGCGCAAGGACCATACATTGGAAAGTGGGACAGTTAAAGTTATATATATCTCGGAGATTAGTAAATTAATATGAGATGGTTTTGTTCAGCCAGTTAAGCTGCACGAATAGCTTAACATTATCTGTAAAAGTAACATGAGAGAGCTATGTTGAATGAAAGAAGTATGCAGAGTAAAGAAGTTTAGAAAAGGAATAGGCAATTATTCTCTACAAATTAACCTAAAGGCGCCTGGCACAGGGCTCTACTATTAAGTGAGAGATGGCCATATGAAGCGACGCGAGAATGAACTCAGTGAAGTGAACATATTGGTGCTGACAGTAAGCTCGCGAAAGAAAAATTTATCCAATTAAAAAAGGCCTGAGGAGACAGTAGATGCTGTGTGAAGCGTTGCTCTAAGGCAATTATAATGGAAGAAGAAGAACTGGCGCTCGGTTTGCAAGGCGTGACCATCAATCTTCGTCATAAACTTTATGGGTTCGGGAATGTTTTCCGCTAGTGACAAAATGTACCAGAATAAATAAACTCTGGCTGACGGCAATGATATCAAATGTTTTTAGACACGGGACTGTTCTACACGGTTACGCTTCCTCTCTCACAGAGAGATTTAAAGTCTGTTTTTAATTCTTAAATCGCTCCAGTCTGTGCGACCAGTCCGCGACAGACGAATCGTCTTGTCTTTCTGTAATCACCACTACTTCCCGCCCAATCTACTAGCAATTCATTTGATAGGCGAATTTAACATTATGTATAACAAAAGAACTGACGACAGACCGGCGAATTGTAATGCAGCGGTGGCGATTGTCCCCAGTGCATTTATTCCACTATTTACATAGAAGCGACGAAAGACCGACGAATTTGTATGCAGCGGT
Organism: Hirtodrosophila duncani; assembly: GCA_037043425.1. NCBI lineage: Eukaryota > Metazoa > Arthropoda > Insecta > Diptera > Drosophilidae > Hirtodrosophila > Hirtodrosophila duncani. The sequence continues at coordinate 1,685,677 of JBAMBM010000793.1, read as the reverse complement.
GGCGATGGACACCTATATATGTATTCTTCAATCCACTAGTAATGCAACTGTAGCGATTTTCTATATACAAAGAGACAATCGCCACAGCGCATACTGGAGGGATTGTTCTGTTCATGTCCTTACGCATCTTATTGTTTTATGGGATCTTTGCTAGTAGCAAGCCCCTGCCCCATTATCTATCTTTCTTTCAATATAAATATTTATCTTTGATATGACCTTGTTGACATATATATCTACTATGTAAATATATATCGGTGTCCGGTGTGAAACCCCGATTGTGAGGCAAAAACTTTTTCCAGAGAAATGGCTTGAGTGAAATCAACAAACAGTAAAACGTAACTAATTCTTGGCCAATTTCACAGTGCAATAAAATGCATCATCTGAATTTAGCCAAAAGATAAAAAAAAAACCGTCACCGTGCGAAACTCGATATCGGAATATCGAAGTTGGAATGCAAGTTGCAAGTTAAAAAAATGCTAGAAAATGCGATCGATGGAAAGGCAATTTGTATGGAAAAAGTCTTAGAACACTCGAACACAGCGGAACACAAAATAAAAATGTTCAATTTTTAAATTACGTATCTGTAAATACATACATAACTCTAGCTGTTATATAACTGTTGAGCCCTGTTGCGGCGGTGGATTTGATATACATACACATGCATATAATATACATATATATATATATATGTACGACCGCCCGCCCGAACCGCGCCCAACGCAGCAAAATCAAAAACCAATCAACAAGCAAACTCTAAGCCAAAATAAAAACGTATTTGCCGTTTTCAGCTTCTCTTTCTGCAGGATAAGATTTGTGCAGATTTACTCACTCAGGTCACTCCACTACTCTCCGCTCCACTCCACTATGTCAGGTGCAGGTGTTAGCCGTCTCTCTCTGTGTGTGTAGCCTCCTCCGTCTCCCCCAGTTCGCCGCTGCTGCTGGTGGTGGATTTAACTATCGACGGATTACGATTGTACGGATTGACTGATTGCAACGGTAACACAACACGAGTACTCCGTACCCGCAACAGGAAGAGTTGTTCGTTGAGTTGTTTGTTTGTGTGGCGATGTTGTTCTTGAATGAGAAGTTCTCGATATCAAGATTATGATGATGATAAAGAACAAGTTAAAAAACAAAACAAAAATAACAAACGAATGAACCAAAGGAATATATTTATACAAAGTTCAGGCAACGTACACGCGCGCTCTCTACTACTCTGCTCCACTGTCTTCAGCAGCTGCTAGGAAAACGAAAAAGAAAATAAAACGGAATATAATTTCACAAAAAGGACATACTGTATTCGGCCAGCCGAAGCCTACAAACCCTTGCAGATGTTTTTACATAAATTCATGGATAAAGACTAATTCGACAGAGGACTGTACTACTCAATACTATGTAACAATACTAGTAATTTCTCTCGAGCTCTTTTTGCTATGCTCAGCGAAAAAGACAAATAGAAAAACCTGTTCTTCCATCATAAATCTATCTGCTCTGCACTGTTGTTGCCTCTGCATTTAAAAGTATGCCGAGAGCATTGAACTTTTTATGTCTAAATGGTTTTATTTACCATTCTTGGGGTCTGTAGTGTAGTCTATAGTCTATAGTCCGATGAACCTTAACTTGTAATACACATTACCATAACCGAAAAACAATCAAATTTTTCACTGAATGCAACCTTAAGCTTGCTAAAAAAAAATATAACATTTTTAGCATACTTTTGTCGATTTGACGTTCTTCCGTTGCAAATTTTGCACAAAGAAAGTCCTGATTCAAGTACGAAATTCTTAATTCAACAGTTTTTTTAAGTCCAATAAACAATTATTTTGAGTATGAAAAATTCTTATTTTATGATTTCAGACTTGATACAAGACAGCGGACATTTTTGAATTTAAGAATTTTTCGTACCTGATTTAAATCCGAAAGATTCTTAATATAAATATTATCGGACTTCTACATAAATTCGTGATTTAAGGAATTTCGTACTTCAATCAAGATTTTTTTGAACTTGATCAATTTTTTGTCCTGACTACATAATATCCTCTGCAAGGGTTTCGAAACTAAACGACAACTTTTTTACGCTCACGCTTTCTATAAATGAATTCCGCTTCTGCAACGAGCCGGCGTCTCTCACTCTCGCTCTCTCTTTCTGAATCTATCTCACACTTTCTCTGCATAGCAACTTTGTGTAAATAAAGTCCTTTGAGGTGGCCATATCTATATATATGCATACCGATATACATATAATAATCAATGCTGATTCAAAACAAGACGCCATGAAGCAATGCGATTGATCCACACATGCACATCCTATATAAGAACAAGGCGCTTCGAGATTAACCTCTAACTATGACTATGGAATGTTGCCTCCTAAAAAGCAAAATTGTACAAATCCAAATCCCCAAGCGGCCGATTCTGTGTGTGTATCAAGCTTGATTGTGATCTAGATCTATATCTACATATATATTGTTCAAAAAAAAAAAATAAAAATAATTGAAAACTTGCGAAAAAAAATTGCCACCGAAATTTGTGTTGCTCCCAAGGATCTGATGATGCATTCCATCCATCATATGTTCTCTTACTTTTTAAAAGCCAACAAATGCAAACAAAACAACAAAATTTCGCTGCAAGTTTTTTGAAAACTAAACTAACACAACCAGACATGAATGTGAATGTATATATATATAGATATTATATATATTTGTGCGTGAGTCAAGAAACAGCACATTGCTCTAAGTGGAATTGCAATGGAAGATGCTTGCAATTCCGTTTATGAGGCGTATGGATCCCCAGTCCCAGCACGCAAATCGAAACGTAGCGCTCATCGTGTGTGTGTATTTGTTTCGTGTTAAGTATTACGTAAAGCGTTACGTATTACGTTAGCTCTGTTTGCTGGGTACAGAGCGGGAATTGCTTAATTATGTGTGTGGATCGAAGGAAGAAACAAACATTTGTATTCCAATCTATCTATATATTATATATACATCATATATATCTGTTCCAATACGAATACGTACTAGTATATATATATATCTATGGTATGACTATGCCTTTGCCAAACTATATATTCCCAATACATACGAGAATAATATTTATGGGCCCGACTTGCAATATGACAATTCCATTCAAATATTCTACAATGTTTGTCTCTTTTCTAAGCCGAACATAAAGTGAACATATATATATATGCGCATGATTCATTACTGACTCCATACGTCTGCCATTCTGTTTCCCTTTTCTCTCTCTCCCGTCCCCTGATAAATTCTTCATTTTAGGCGACATCCAAGTCAACTATCGCGTTGAGGTGAATGCCGAGGAGGCTGCCGCAATTGTGCTGGACGATTCAGTCTCTGTGAAGATCACTCTCACCTCGCCGCTGCTGCGCGAGACCAGTGCAGGCGAAGCTCCCGGCAAGGCCGCTGACGATGCCATGGCTGGCGGAGAAACTGGATTGTTGCCACGCGAGCCGTGTCTCCGGGTGGGTATTGGAAATCTGTATGTCTTGATTCGCAACGTAACTTTCTCATTGCTTTGCAGGCCCTCGCCGATTTGCGTCATGCTAAGTGGTTCCAGGCGCGTGCAACTGGCTTGCAGTCCTGCGTCATGGTCATACGCATTCTGCGAGATCTATGCCAACGTGTGGACTCATGGCGTTCGCTGCCACAGTGGTCGCTGGAGCTGTTTGTGGAGAAGGTCATCTCATCGGCCGGCTTTCCAATCTCACCCGGCGACTGCATGCGTCGCATTATGGAGGCATTGTCATCGGGCTTTTTGATCAATGGGCCTGGCCTACTCGATCCTTGCGAAAAGGACCCAACCGATGCGTTGCAAGAGCTCACCAAACAGGAGCGCGAAGATCTCACTGTATCGGCACAGCTTTTCCTGCGCTATATAGCCTTCCGTCAGATATACAAAGTGCTCGGAATGGACCAGCTGCCGGCCATGAAGTTTCCCATGCGTCCGTGGCGTATCAATCGCAAACGTCGTCGCTCATCTGGCAAGACCGGAGCCCCTGGAGGCGATACAGAGGCCGGCGACGTTGAGGAGACCGGCTCCGATGAGAAGGTGGCCAAGAAAGATGGCGCCGCTGCCTAAGCTGAAGCTAATCTAATTAAATATTTCTCACTTTATGTGCGCCATGGGACGCCCAGCAACTACAAGTATAAACTATTCTATTAGCTCTCTTAAGAGTATTTACAATTATATAATTGTGGACTAGAAAGGATCGTCGCAAGCCCACAGATAACACACACACATAAAAACCCAACTTTCAATATTTAACAAACAAAACTTGTATTTTTTCTAGATTGTGTCGATACAAAAGCAAAAACTAAGATTATATTAATGTATTCCACTTAGATATGGAACGCTGTGGTTCTCTAATATATACATATATATCCAAGTATACCCAAATTGCCTCCAGAACACGTTTCAATACATCAGCATAACAGTCGAAACAGATTTTAATAAATTATACAATGAACAAATATACTTAGCATAGATAACGCCTGCCGTCTTGTTTATTACGATTCGACAAGGAGAAGTCGACGAAAGTTGGTTATACACTTTCCAGTGGCGGGGGCCTACGGTCTCCAAAGGAGAAGTGGTATGGGATGGGTAAGTGTAAAACGGCGAAAACTTCATCCCCGATAAGGGAGGGATAGTAAACGAAGAGGTATAACGACTATAGAGATGATAGGAAAGCGATAGGGAATACGTCTTGCGGAATCATATAATTATATTGTATGTAACCGCTACTTCTAGTTGCCAAAGAACTGCAAAATCCACAGTACCAACATCAATATTTGCCCTCGCTGGCTACGCCTTTGAATAACTGTTTTAATTAAAGACGAGCGAGCAGTTAGAATCAAATGCGTAGCCGGCCAAGGGAGGAGCTGTCCAAGGAGGGACCAATAACTTCGCTATCATTAGTTCCTTATGAATTATACCATTATAAAACATTATAGTGAATTTAGAGCTAAAGGGGCCACGACCTTCTCTGGCTACGCCCTTAGGCTTTTGATCCTTAACTATTTCTAGTGTAAGTTTAAGAAATGAGTAGAAATAAAACTACATATGTTTATTCAGACCTCGAATTACAAATAATCCTGCCACTTGGAGTGCGGCCTTTTGGTAACAACATTTTCGTTTTCTGTCGCACGCTTCAGGAAGCGCCGGGGTCTATCTTGATCATAGCTCATGGTAATTGTGGAGGTCTCTACGTCAGAGCTTTCCTGCGGCTTAGGCAAGTAGTGATTACCAAGTGATTCGCTAGTAGAGGGCTTAAGCTTGGAGATGGGTTCATCCACATAGCTGGCCCACTTGCTACCGCCTCCAGATCTGACTGCTGCAAAAGGAGCTTCTGATGGGTTATTTGTATGCTCTTGCTGCACATCAGACCTTTTTTCAAGTAATCATGACCAAGTGATTTACTCTTAGCGGGCGTAAGCTTGGAGATAGGTTCATCTACATAGGTGGCCCATTTGCTAACGCCTACGTTTCCGTCTCCAGATCTTGCCTCTGCAAGAGGGGTTTCTGATGATTTATTTGTGTGCTCTACCTGTTCCTGGGCTCTTAGCAAGACGTGCTCGTCCATGGCGTGCCGCTTTTGGCCATATTCCAAGTTTAATTGTTTGACCTTTTCCCGGCATTCAGCACCAGATCCTCGAAATAACTCTTTAAATACATCCTGCTTTTGGCGGCAAACTTTACACTCCCATTTGTTGGTCTTTTTGACAATGTCCACCTGAATGCAACAACATAAGCTTTAGCTATCATCAGGCGGGCAATAATTCAGCACCTACCTGGAACAAAGCGCATTCCATGCATTGCAAGACGCGAATTTGTTGGGACATTTTTTATTATATTTCAACGAAATGCAATGAACAAATGTGCGTAGAGTTGCCCTATCGATCGATTGCTGCTGCTTGCCGCTACTTGGTATAGTCTGGCAGCACTGTGAGTCGCGAATTATAAACAAAATCTTAACTTTCGTTTGTATATAACAAGCTGCAACGTTTAATCAGCAGCAGTTGACTTTGGATCTGTTACGGCGATTGGTGCTTTTCCCCTCCAATAATGCGTTTGGTAAGCCGCTATAACAACAGCTTTATCTTTAGATTTAATAATTATAACATCTGTTTATAGTTCTGTCTCAGCGGTGATTTGGCCAAGCCATGCTACATCATTACCTTCAAGGGTTTGCGGATAATGCTGGACTGCGGACTGACAGAGCAGACGGTTCTCAACTTTCTGCCACTGCCCTTTGTCCAGAGTTTGAAGCTGAGCACTATGGCAAATTTCATACCAAGCCGGGACCATGATCCCCAAATGGACGGCGAGCTGAAAGAGTGCTGCGGCAGGGTATTCGTGGACTCGACGCCCGAGTTCAATCTGCCCATGGACAAGATGCTCAGTTTCAGCGAAGTGGACGTCATACTCATATCCAACTATTTGAACATGTTGGCCCTTCCGTACATCACGGAAAACACGGGCTTCAAGGGCAAGGTGTATGCCACCGAGCCGACTCTGCAGATCGGACGGTTCTTTCTCGAGGAACTGGTCGACTATATTGAGGTTTCTCCCAAGGCGTGCACGGCACGTCTGTGGAAGGACAAACTGCATCTGCTACCGAGTCCCCTGTGCGAAGCCTTTCGTGCCAAGAAGTGGCGCACAATCTTCAGTCTCAAGGATGTCCAGGGTAGTCTATCCAAGGTGACTATTATGGGCTACGACGAAAAGCTGGATATTTTGGGTGCCTTCATAGCCACGCCCGTTAGTTCTGGCTATTGCCTGGGCTCCAGTAACTGGGTGCTGAGCACAGCGCACGAAAAGATCTGCTACGTGAGTGGCTCTTCAACGCTAACAACACATCCGCGACCCATCAACCAGTCGGCGCTGAAGCATGCCGATGTGCTGATCATGACTGGCCTGACGCAGGCACCCACAGTCAATCCAGACACCAAACTAGGCGAGCTTTGCATGAATGTGGCCCTGACTATACGGAACAACGGGTCTGCACTAATCCCGTGCTATCCCTCTGGCGTGGTCTACGATCTGTTCGAGTGCCTCACCCAGAATCTGGAGAATGCCGGCCTCAACAATGTGCCCATGTTCTTCATATCGCCTGTAGCCGACAGTTCGCTTGCCTACTCCAACATTCTGGCCGAATGGTTGAGCTCGGTCAAGCAGAATAAGGTCTACCTGCCGGATGATCCCTTTCCGCACGCTGCATACCTCCGCAACTCCAAGTTGAAGCACTACAACCATGTCTTCTCCGAAGGCTTCAGCAAGGACTTCCGCCAGGTGAGTTAAAATCAGTGGGAATTCCATTTAACACTTAATGAAACTTTCCTGTTTCTGCTTTCATATGTAGCCGTGTGTCGTATTCTGCGGTCATCCCAGCCTGCGATTTGGGGATGCCGTCCACTTCATCGAAATGTGGGGCAACAATCCCAACAACTCGATTATATTCACGGAGCCGGACTTCCCGTACCTTCAAGTATTGGCCCCGTTCCAGCCCCTGGCCATGAAGGCATTCTACTGCCCCATCGACACCTCGCTGAATTATCAGCAGGCCAACAAGTTGATCAAGGAGCTCAAGCCGAATGTCTTGGTAATACCGGAGGCCTACACGAAGCCACATCCCTCGGCGCCCAATCTGTTCATTGAGCAGCCCGACAAGAAGATCATCACCTTCAGGTGTGGCGAAATCATCCGGTTGCCACTAAAACGCAAGCTGGACCGCATCTATATCACCTCGGAGCTGGCCCAAAAGATATCGCCCAAGGAGGTGGCCACTGGTGTGACGCTATCCACGCTGACCGGAGTGCTACAAGTCAAGGACAAGATTCACTGCATCCAGCCGTGTGCTGACAACATCAAGGACGAGACCGGCAACGCTGGTGGCGTGCCCTCCAAAGAGGATGTACTCAAGAACATGAAATACGAGTACGGCAATATCGATGTGGATGCGCTGACCAAGCGTTTGGCGCAAGATGGCTTCTCCAACATCAAGCTGGATCGCACTGGCGGCTCACTGACGCTGCTGCTGGAAAACGAGGCCACCACTATCAAGTTCGAGGATAACGAGACGCACATCATCTGCGCTGGCAAGCCCACGACGCGGCTTAAGCTGCGCGACACCCTGCTCAAGTGCCTGCAGAGCTTCTGAGCATCACCAAACCCACACACACATAAACACAAAATGCATAACACAAATGGATTTCTTTAAGTTAAACCAGGAAAGATTTACTATTCTTATGATATAATGCTAGAGCAGCGCCTGCACAACTCCTCCAGCTGCCCTTCAACCCCTGCGAGACTATAGCGTCGACAACGCGGGCAAAGCGTTGAATTTAGGGATTCAATTGCTACTCCTTCGACATCTGCCTGAGACCTCAAATTAGCGCTGCCCACTTGAAGGATCTCGCACAATTCGGAGTCGTGCACAGATCGATCCAGTGTGGGATGCAGGGCGCCAAGCAGCTCCAATTGCATCTGACTGCCACATTTGATGGTGGCCGAAATCTGCCAACTGTTCTTGTCTCCAGCCTGCTGGTTGATCAGTCGCTTGACGTTTAAAGCTGCATTGACCACTTGGTGGGCCCTTGGATCATGCCAAGCCTCCTGAGCCTGCACTGTTTCGGCATGGAAGGCTGATCCTGTTCCATAGTAACTCCAGCTCTCCTCCACCAAAAACGGTGCAATAGGCCACAAGGACTTGCACAGCTGGCGGTAGCAGTGGGTGAGCGTGTGCTGTATGGCCAGAAGCTCCTGCTCGCTGCCACAGTACAGCCGATCCTTGATGAGATGCACATAAGTGGCGGACACTTGGTTGGCAACAAAGTTCTGAATACTCGCCACCACACGATTGTACTCATAAACATTGTAGAGCAGTTGGATCTGTATGGTCAAGGATCCAACATTTAAATAAGTCGGAAAAGCACGTGGAATACTAACCTCTTTCTCAAAGTCCAACAGACTACTTAAAAGATATTTGTTTAAATAGCTGGTATCTGGAACTTCCACATCCTGGACTTGTTTTCCACCAAGTTCGATCACACCGTTGAGATAGCGCAGTGTGGCCCGAATCTTACTTAGATTGTCGGCCGCCTGTTGGAGCAGCTTGTCGCTGACCGTGATGGACATGTGCTGGGTGCCATGCGAGGCCACCCACCAGCGGAGCACATCTGTGCCATACTTCTTGGTTATCTGCTTGGGCGAAATCACATTGCCCAGCGACTTGGACATCTTGTGGCCCTGCTCATCGACGGTAAAACCGTGCACGAAAAGAGCCCTGCAAGTGAAGGTCAGGTCAGTTGAGCTCTCAATAATATCATCACCTGATACTCACTTGTAGGGCGCGCAGCCGCGGGCAGCTATGCTTGTGAGGAGCGAGGACTGAAACCAGCCGGTAAACTGGTCATAGCCCTCTAAATAGAGATCCGCCACTTGTGGAGCCTTGAGCACTGCCGACCAGGTGCTGCCCGAGTCGAACCAGATGTCGAATATATCGCTGCCCTTCACCAGATCCTTGGCCTCGCAGCCTAGTTGTTCTAACAGCTTTCCAGGCAGTAGTTCCTCCAGCGTTTTCGACCACCAGAAGTCCATGGAGCCTTCACTGGCCAGCAATGCGCAGAAGTGTTCCAACAGTGCCTGGTTGATCACAGTCTGACCAGTATCCTTGCGGTAGAGCACGGGTATGGGCACACCCCAGGCACGCTGCCTGGATATGCACCAATAGGGACGCTTCTGGAGCTGCATGAGCAGCGCCTTCTTGCTAGCCTCGGCATTGACACGCGGGTAGATCTCCAGCTGGTCCAAGGCCGTAGCCGCTGGTTCTTTGAGTTTATCCGTGTTAATGAACCACTGCTCGCTGGCCCGGACTATGACGGGCTGTTTGGTGCGCCAGTCTATAGGATACGCATGCTCTATCTGGGCGACATGCACCAAATCCTGGGCAATTTGTTGCAACACCAGGGTATTACCTTGGCCCAGAACGGACTGACCACGTAAAAATGCTGGAGCCTGATCCGTATAAATACCCGCCTCATTCACATAGCACTTAACGGGCAGCTTGTTGGCCAGGGCCACCAGGAAGTCCTCGGGCCCATGGGCGGGCGCCGTGTGCACCAATCCTGTGCCCCTGTTGTCCAGCACATGGTTGGCATCAAAAAAGGGCAACTCCGCCTGCTGACTGTCTATGGGATGCCGGTAGGTGCACTGGCTCAAGGCTCGGCCAGCAAACCGCTCCACAATCTCGCACTGCACCTGTGTGACTGCCTGGAAGTCCGCCACCAGATTCGAGGCTAAGAGGTACAGCTCATCTAGATTGCGGCCTGAGAATCTGACAAGGACATACTCCAGGGAGGCATTGAAACATATAGCCTGGTTACTGGGCAGTGTCCAAGGTGTGGTGGTCCACACCAAAGCAAAGATTTGCTGCCCTTTGTGGAAATTTGGCAGTGAATTCCCATTGAGAGCAAATCTCACATAGACAGAGGGACTAATGTGATGGGCATCATACTCCAGTTCCGCCTCAGCCAGGGCTGTTCTAAAGATAAGCTCAACAATCCATATCCAAGCAGGGAAAAATGCACACTCCAGGCTTACCTCGAGGATGGTGACCAGTAGACCGGCTTCAGATCTCGATAGACCAGACCACGTTGGTAGAATTCATAAAACATGCTCAACTGATTCGTTATGAACTCAGGCTGCAAAGTCAGGTAGATGTTTTCCTTCGCCCAGTTGGCTATAATCCCCCAGCTGCGAAATTCCTCCTTCTGTGACTCAATTGCCTCCAGGGCAAAGGAGCGTGCTGCAAAGACAACATTTGGTACATCCCTAATCCTATTTCTAGGTGGACTTAGACTCACATTGCTTGCGTATTTCCAACGCACTTGGACTATGTGCTCCGACAGTTGCCATAGCCTTCAGCTCAATGGGCAGGCCGTGGCAGTCCCAGCCGGGTATGTAGTTCACATGTTGTCCATGAACCACATGCTGTCGCAGTGTTATATCCTTGAGTATCTTATTGACCGCATGGCCCATGTGCAATTGACCATTGGCATAGGGAGGACCATCGTGCAGCACAAAGGCGGGCTTCCGCTGATCCTTGGGCTGCAGCTGTTGCTTCTGCTCCTGGTAACCATAACTCACAGCAATTGTTTCCTGTAATGTTGAGTTGAATAAATTGTAGTTTCTTCGCTATTAAAATTTTCAATATTACATTGAGAATTTTCCGTTCTTGCTCCGTGCGTTTGGCAGCGGTGAGACGATTGGGAAATCTCGTCCTGGGCAGATTAATGGTGTCTGTGTACTTCTTTGCATCCTGTTTAGCAGTTTTCACTGAATATAAGCGAGTTCCAAGGCGAAATTGGAAAACACGCAACATTTTGCTCACCAACAGGGGAGGGGTAGGAAAAGATGAAGCACTCAGCAGATATGAAAAATCAGCTGTACAGCCAGGTTCACACCTAGGCTAATATGCTTTTATAACATTCGCGGTGACTATAAACCGCTAGCTACGGTTTGGCGAAGCTTGTATACCACTCACAAATATACAAATTTAACCAATCCTTATCTAACCTGGTCAGCGGCCGTGCATCTACAGGGGACACAAAATGAATTTGGTTTGATTTGGATGGAAAACAGAAAAGTTATGCTACTATGTTTTCATTCTGGTACAATCGGTTATACGGGTGCTATATGATATAGTTCGATCTTACTCAAACCTGGTCAGCGACCGTGGGGCTCTCTCAAATGGATACGCACCGAATTTGGTTTGGATGAAAAACAGAAAAGTTATGCTCCTAAGTGTTTATGCCTTTATATGGGAGCCATATGACATAGTTGCCTGATCTCCACCAGATCTTTTCAGGATCTCAACGATTGTATGATTATATCGATCAAGAACACACTTCCTGACAAATTTAATATACCCTTGTTAACTGCGTCATATATCGACATTGAAAAACTATCGACCAAAAGTATCGACTCAGGTAGACTTGTAAATAGAAACTAAACTATGTAAAATATCGCCCATCGCTATTAAAACAATAAATGCAAAAAAAAACAGGTTGTGGAAATGCCCTTTGCCAAAATAGAGCAAAAACAAGACAGCGAGCTGGATGAGTTCAGCTCTAGCTGTGTGAGAAACGAGCCCCTGGATCTAGAGCCGTCCAACGACATTTTCGAAACACCAATGGAAGAGGAAGACTTAGAAGTTGGCAGCGTTAAAATTGAAGAGGACGAAGATCACAGAGAGGTTGAAAAAAAGAGAACAATGAAACGGCAGCAACCAATGAACATCAGTGCCTTAATTGTCTCAGAGATTTTTCACATGCTTACAAGGTCCAAAGGCATACCACCAATCGGCCACACAAGTGTCTCCAGTGTCCAATGGTCTTCACCGATAACTCATCTCTCAAGCGGCACATTAAAGCTCATACTGGTGAACGGCCTTACCAGTGTAGCTCATTCTCATATACCAAAAACTCTAATCTCCAGAGACACATTAAACTCGTTCATGACGTTGAAAAAGAAGAGAGGCCAATCACAAAAGGAGACTCCCCCCTTTACCAAAGTTCTAGCTGTGTGAATATAGAGCCTCCTGACAGCTCAGACAGCTTCGAAATGGAAACAACATGGAAGGAACCGACAGCATGTGGATTAGAGCTTGATTCCCAAATAGATTTAGAATTGGGTTGCGTCAAAATTGAAACACCAGAAGACAAGGGGATGGACAAAACCGAGGATCAGGACAGCTCAGACATCTTTGAAATGGAAGCAGCAATGAAGAAACCTGAAGATTGTGAATTCGAGGTCGAGCCCCAAAAAGATTTCGATTTAGAATTGGGTTGCGTTAAAATTGAAGCAGCCGATGACAGAGAGTTGGGCAAAACCGAGGAGGATCAGCATCGACAGCTAAATAACAACAAATCTAAGGCAGCAAACAATACCCATCAGTGCCTCCACTGCCACATGGCCTTCGCAAGGTCCACCAATCTAAGGATTCATATGCGAGTTCATACTGGAGAACGGCCCTACAAGTGCCTTCAGTGTCCAATGGCCTTTGCAAACAGCGGGAATCTCAAGCGCCACATTATAGTTCATACTGGTGAACGGCCTTACAAGTGTTCCCAATGCTCATTAGCATTTGCTAAAAACTCTAGCCTCCAAGATCATATACAAATCGTTCATGAAGGGTCCTCCAAAACGCAGACTAATCCTAAGATTCACGAACGACTCTTTACATGTATTTACTGTCCAAAAGCCTTTTCTCATGACTCCGCTCTACAACGCCACACTCGAACGCACACTGGTGAGCGACCATACAAATGTCCCCACTGTTCAAAGGGATTTAGCGAATATGCTAATCTCCAAGATCACATTCGAAGGCATACTGGTGAACGACCTTACAAATGTACCTATTGTCCAAGAGCATTTGGCCGTTCCTCGGTGCTTAAGAATCACCACAGAACTCACACTGGCGAGCGGCCCTACAAATGTACCCATTGCACAAAGGCGTTTACTCAGTCCAACACCCTTCAGCGCCACATCAATGTTGTGCACGCTGTTGATGGTTAACACTAAGATAGAGTTTAGATTCTTAATAAAAATCTAGAACATACAAATTTTCCTTGGGAATCTCAGTTGGCTGTGCGTTTTACGGCTCCATGTCAACAGGAGCATACGAATACAGAAGCTGTCATTCGCTATTCGTTAATTCAGACGCGAACATTACGTAGTCCGGAAAAATAAAAAAATATACCTAAAAAGTAATTAAGATGCTGGCGACCTGGGGAAGATGGGCCACAGGTAAGCAGAGTCTACAAATGTCTTATAGCCTGTAGATCCGTTGTAATAGCCTTTTAAAGCTTGTGCAAGAATCGGTCCAAGAGTTGGCCCACAGACTGCTGCTGGGGTTTATGGCCGTGCCATGAAAGTTCAGTTGAGAAATATCAAGTTCCCGCTGCAGGTGCGTGCGGTTCACATATCGCTAATGCTCAGCGACAAAGATGATGATGGAGGCAAGAAACCACCGAACAGCGATGAATGCAATCTTGGCGATGAGGTCAAGAAGGCCAATGACCTCTGTTCAGAGGATGACGACAAGGCGGCAATTGCGTCACATGTTGGCAAGGGGGATTGTCCGGATCCAGATCCCTGCAGTCCATCACTGGACGCCTGCAGTATTCCACCGGATCCATGCAGCCCAAATCCAGATCCATGCGATGATATGATTAAGACTCATGTGGGCACTAGTGAGAAGGCAGATCCCTGCGAGGAAGCACTTAAAGCCCATATTGGAACGGGCTCTGGAAAACCAGCCGAGCTTTCGAAGGATGCTCCCAAAACAGGTAGCGAAGGTGGTGGTGGGGCAGTGAAGCTGGTTAGCAAGGGCCGCGAGGGTTATATTCACGCCGTTATTGGACCCGTTATCGATGTTTATTTTCCGGAAGAGGTACCCGAGGTCCTGAACGCCATGGAGGTTCAAGACGCACCCATTGGGCATTTGGTGCTAGAGGTAAGCACCAGCACGGATTCAGTCCAAATCCACGCATTGTCTTTAAATCTTACGTCAAACCCCTTGCAGGTCTTCCATCATTTGGGCAACAATGTAGTGCGGTGTGTGGCCATGGATTCCACCGAGGGCCTCCGGCGAGGACAGAAAGTCATCGACACTGGCTACCCGATCCGCGTGCCGGTGGGCAAATCCGTCCTTGGGCGCATTATAAATGTGGTGGGTGACCCGATTGACGAACGCGGCGAGATTAAGAGTGAGTTCTACTCCTTCATTCATAACGAGGCGCCGGGGCTAGTGGAGCTGAGCGTCAAGCCGGAGATACTGGCCACCGGTATCAAGGTAATCGATCTGCTTGCGCCTTACGTCAAGGGCGGCAAGATTGGCCTCTTTGGAGGTGCCGGCGTGGGCAAGACAGTGCTAATCATGGAGCTGATCAATAACATTGCCAAGTCGCACGGCGGATATTCGGTATTTGTGGGCGCTGGGGAGCGGACCCGCGAGGGCAACGATCTTTACCATGAGATGATCGAGTCTAAGGTGATCTCCATTGAAGATGACACATCAAAGGTGGCCCTTGTTTACGGCCAGATGAATGAACCGCCCGGTGCACGAAGTCGGGTCGTGCTTACCGGTCTTACTATAGCCGAATACTTCCGTGACATTGATGGCCAGGATGTACTGCTCTTCATAGACAACATTTTTCGCTTCACGCAGGCCGGATCAGAGGTATCTGCCCTGTTGGGACGCATCCCCTCTGCAGTGGGTTATCAGCCGACACTCGGAACGGATATGGGCACCATGCAAGAACGGATTACAAGCACCAAGAACGGGTCAATTACTTCCGTGCAGGCGGTTTATGTGCCCGCTGACGATCTCACTGATCCAGCGCCGGCGGCCACATTTTCCCACTTGGACGCCACAACCGTACTATCGCGTCCTATTGCCGAGTTGGGGATTTACCCTGCCGTTGATCCCCTAGACTCCTCTTCACGCATTCTTGATCCGGATATCGTTGGTGAGGAGCACTATAATGTAGCCCGAGCTGTTCAGAAAACACTGCAGGGCTACAAGTCGCTGCAGGATATCATTGCCATCCTGGGTATGGATGAGCTCTCCGAAGAGGACAAGCTGACGGTGGCTCGGGCCCGCAAAATGCAACGCTTCCTCTCCCAGCCCTTCCAGGTGGCCGAGGTCTTCACTGGTCATCCGGGAAAGATAGTGCCCATCGAGAAGTCCGTGGAGGGCTTCAAGCGTCTGCTCAACGGCGAATATGATGACATACCGGAAATAGCATTCTACATGGTCGGTGATGCCGAGGAGGTGCTAGCCAAAGCCAATCAGTTGGCTACCACAATGTCGCTCGATGGGTCGCCAAAGGGTGACAAGAAACCAGATGACAAAGCAAAATCTGCCAAGCCCGAAGGAGCAACCAAGGATAAAAAGCCCGAAGGGGGTCCTACGGATGCCAAACCTAAGGAAGAAGCCAAAGCAGCTCCGAAGGCTGAAAAGCCAAAAGAAGATAAGGATAAGGCGACACCCAAATCTGAACCCCCCAAAGGCGAAGCCAAGAAAACAGAACCATCAAAGCCCGATGCGCCCAAGGGAAAGGCCGACTCACCCAAGGATAAAGAAAAAAAGTAGACACCTGGAACCCGGAGCCTGATTGAATGAGATCCCTATTGAGCATTAACATCGAAAATGTCAATTGTGGTAACTCAAAGACGATTCTCCCTGATGGATATAATAATAATATAATAAAAAAAATTAGTTCCAATTTGGAATCGTAATTAAACCCGTTTTTATATATAATGTTTGCTATAGGAATAGGCGGAGGGGAATGCTCGATCCAAGAACAATCTAGAAATGTTTCTGGCTAAAAATTACCTGAAATTTTAGGTAAATCAGACTATTTTTGGAGCCAAAGAAAATGTTCCCAAATATTATTCCATGATTACCTAATCATTTCACACAATTTTAGGATATCATTAAGTAATTGAACTAAAAAATTAGTTCATGTAAAGTTACATTTTTAGCCAATTTCAGTCCTAACCGAAGCTTACATACCCTTGCAGATTAGTACTATAATAAACCTAATGGATGAAAACTAACTTCGGGCACCCGACACAGACGGACAGACAAGCCGAGTGGCTTGTCAGAATATATATGCTTTATATGGTCGGTAATACTTCCTTGTATACGTTACAAACATCGTGACAAAATTATAGTACCCTCTGCAAGGGTATAAATATTTCCTACTATTTTCCTACATTTTAGGTAATACATTTTTTAAGCAACAATTAAAAAAAAAATGTTTTTTCTGTATGGTAAAAATAATTTTTTTCTGAGTGTAGTAATACATTGCTCTCCTAGTTCCAGCTGATAGCTTGCTCGGTTGCCACTAGCAACCACAGCCAAAACAACCTCATCCATATCAACCTCAATCATAGAAACTAAGGCCACAATACTCGCAATCACTAGTGATAGGTAAAATGGCTTCTGGAATGGACGTGCTTTCGCTTTATAGCTCACCGGTGGTTGAATTTCCGGCCACAAAGCCGCTAGAGAAGCAAAATGCTATGGTGGATAACTGTACGGGCACGGATGCGCCGCCTCCTAGCGCAGATGCCAGCACAAAGACGCAAGACAAAGTGAATGTGGCTTGCCAAACGGAGCACGATCAGCAGCGTTCAGTTTGGCAGGAAGGTGGCGTTGATTACGATGAGCGGGCGCTGGCCAAGTGGCTACGTCAGATTTACCCACTAGTAGAGCGGGAATTGATGCAGCCCACACCATTTGATGGCCAGTCAGCTAGTAATCAGTGCTCGCTGCAGGAGGAACTGCAGGTGCACACATACCAAAAGCTGGCCATGAGTGGAGACCCACAATCACACGGTTTGGCCATCTGGCTGAGTGTGCACACCAACAATGCACCAGTACTGGTGGCCACAACGGTGGCTCCCCACGATGACTTCTGTGAGCATGTGGGCCAGCAGCTGAAGCTGTTTGTTCCGCTGCGCATGCAACATGGCAGCTTTGTGGTCTACACAGAGGCCAAGGCGCTGTCTCTCAAGTCCTGTCTGCGCAGCCTGTGCACCAATCCCTTCAACAAGAACATCTTCGCCGGCGCTACCATGGATGGCGAGATCTTTGTATGGCAGTACGAACGTGATGGCGACTCTAATGTGGACATCAAGCAGCTGGTGAACGAATCATCCAACCAGGGGACGGCTGTGGCCCTGGATTGGGTGACCGAACAGCGTTTGCTGGCCTGCTTTGCCAATGGCACGGTGCATCAATGGCACCTGGGCAAGCAGTTAACCCTGGACTGGCAGTGAGTTGTGGACAGCTCTGATGATGTTTATAAAATATTAAATAAAATTATAATTACAGATACACGCTGCCATCCACAGTGGGTTCGGAATTGACGGCCTTGGTTGCCCTGGGCTTAGATGACTTTGTCCTAGGCACGAACGATGGCGGCATCTATCGCTGCTGGGGCACTGGCCGTCCGCCTGTGGCTAATGTTGCTGCCACCACCACTGGTAAGGATAAAGATAAGCCCACTATTAGGCAGTTCCAGCTTTTGCCCTTGCGTCGACATCGATTCATGGTTTCCACTCTGCTGAAAACACAAATGGAAGGCCATCAGACTCTGCTCAGCTGTGACCTGAGCGGACAGGCCTTCTATCACGATATGCGACTGGCGGATGAGGTGAGCACTGATGCGGTGGCGTATTGTTAAAGGAAACTTAATGGCTTCTTACTGTCCAGGACACCGCTCAGATGATTGTGCAGATACCGCTTCCCTTCAAAAATGTGATCACCTGCAGTCGAGATGGCAACATCATCTATTGTCCCAGCAACGACGGCGCCTTGGACTATTACAGAGTCAGCGATGGAGCCCATGGCCATGTCAAGGGTGCGCTGCGTGGTCGAGGCAGTCTCATACGCAGTAGTGACAATGGGTAAGTTCAGTTTGGGAATCGGCTTGAGTTTGATTTCATGTAAAGTGGCATTTTTAATAGATGCTGGTTAATCACGGGACTCTATGGCGACGAATTCCAAATTTTCTACATTGAACATTGAGAATATAGAAAGTAGTGCTGATCCTGATTAAGATAGATGCTGATATGGAGAACATTTAATAACAATAAAGAGCGACTAACCAATAGTTGATATGGTTCAAAAGCATGAAGGATGGTGGCTTGTATGGGGTTACTCCTAAAAGATGGGCGTTTCAAATTGAATTAATAATCTTATTATTAATATTCATATAGTCGCGTTTTATATATATTTCTTTTATATATGTATTTTGTAAGATGCGGCTTAAGTGTATGTATACATCATCATCTTAATTATGATATTTACATGAGTTTGGTAGAATTTTTAAAATTTCTCTAACAAATATAATACATATAGCTTTACAGTTTAGCAATGCATATATTAATATATATAAATAATAGTTGCTCTGCTCGAAATTTTGAACGAAATGCAACACTTTTAATGGCATTGCATAATTGTACATATAATTCGTATTATATAAAATGAAAACGATTTCCCGGATATAGCGGAGTTTTGCATAAAAATAACACATTTCACAGAATAAAAGTGTACATCATATTTTTTTCATCACGTCGATGCCTAGGTATGTATATGTGTGTGTATGTATATAAAAATAATGTATGTATGCGTGTGTGTGTATGTGGAAACACATATATGCATGTTTGACAATGTGTCGGGACAACATGAAGCATCATTACGAGTAATTACAAAGGTGGCCCATAAAAGGAGACTGCGCTTATAAACATTTGCACTAGATTTTCAAAATAAATTATACAATTAACATTAACGATATACATATATGTATGATAATAATAATATAAATATTTGTGTGTGTATATAGTTATTGGGATGTGTAACACAAATCTCTAAAGACTTTTGAGAAATTAATATGTAAACATATCACATATATATTTAACTTGATTTTTACGTTTGTCTGTTTAGGTCATATCTTGCAACTTAATTTGAAAACAGTTATCCCTAACCGAGTGGAGCTGATATTTTGCATACGCGTTTGGATTGGATGACATTGCATTGTTCGTTAAGTGACGTCATTCTAAATTCAATATGGCGGACTATCAGAGATCCATTAGACTATCAGAATGTTCATTTCTTATGCACCCCCACGATAGGGGATCAATCAAAAGGGTTTTCTGAGAAGAATAAGAAAATGTGGTTAATTGACGTCATTCTTAATTCAATATGGCAGACTACCAGATAGCTGATTAGTGATTTTTTGCAACCCACATGATATGGGTATAAATCAAAAGTATTTGTTGAGAAGAATACGAAAACAAAACTAGAACAAAATTAATACTAAAAATGTATTTAAAAAACAAGCTTTTATTTAAATGGCCAAAAAAAGACAAACTTCAACATAAACCGTTCAGTTTATGATTTAAAGTTTCGAGAAATACCTGCGTAAATAGACAGGAGCACAGTTATATAACTTGATATGGACACAAGTTATCCTAAGAATAAATGTATGAATTTCAAGTTAAATCTTTCGACAAGTTGTTATGGCATATTAATTGTATAATGTAATGTAATAGATTTGATTTAATTGAAAGTTTAGTTTCTTCTTTGTTTTTGAACTTTTAAATAAAAGCATGTTTTTATTGCTTTCTCATTGTTATTTTTCATGAGAAATTCATTTGTCCCCAAAACGAAAAATATGTTTATCAAGTATCAATTGTTTTTGGACTCATATAAACAAGTAATTTCTTAAATGCTTACATAATCATTTCCCGAAATTCTTAGAGATTTGTGTGGCACCGCCCTAAATGTATGTATAATTAGCACTGCACACACAATTTTGCTAAATCTCTCACACTCGTCCAACAGTTCGAACGTTGAACGTTGCTCTCATTCTCTCTCTCTTTCAATTGGCCTCGGCTCTCGCCACACACTCTGGCCATACTCGTTCACTCTCTTCCACACTGCTACTCCTCCTATCCTACATGGTTCAACTTTTCTGCTTAAATTTAGGATTTCTAATTTGCAATTTGCCCTCTCTCGAATATAGCTATTAAATATTGTTGTTGTTGCTGTTGGATTGCATTAGTACAGGTAATAATATTGGTAATAATAATAGTAATTGTTATAACTAGAAGCTGCCCAGCTGCTGTGTGAGTTTGGCTGTGCTCAATAAATTCTCAACTTAGTTGAAGAGCACCGTGTTGGGGTCTTCGTTATCCATTTGCTTAACATGGCGCAGGACATCCTTTTTCGTAATTACACCAAGCAGACGGCTAAAGAAAGGACGGAGGAGGGAATTGATTGGTTAGCTTCTTTACCAATCCGTTTTCCAATCTGTTCACACTCACCCGTTGTGCGTGACCAGCGTCTGTCGCAGTCCCAATTTGCGAAACATGTCAACGACAGTTTCCATGGGCGTTTGATCGGTGACTGTTATGGGCGCCATGTCGAGTATCTTCTTCAGCTTCAGTGGCGGCGGTCCCAGATTTTGAGTGGGAGTTGTCGAGGTGAATAATACTATGGAGTTGCCGTTGATGCCCTCGATAAGACGTTTGGCGTTGCCTGCAAATACGCATTGCGTTGAGTGTTTGTGTTGCCTTCGGTCGTTGGGCAGGATAATAACTCACCAATGGCCAGGTTAAGATCCCTGCGCAGTACAAAGCCAACCAAATATTGATTTTCTCTAGACACCACAACCGGATAGCCATTGTGTTCGGTCTCCTTTAGCAGATTCTCCACATCGTCCACGGTCATCGAGTCCTGGGTGATGACATTCAAGGTTTCATTGCGCCTAAACGAATTGGAAATGATATTGGTCATATTCGGTAAGGATCCGCCGCCTTGAGCTTCACTCACTTTGGCTGCATAACATCCGCTGCTAGCGTGGTGTGGGCAAACTCCTCTTTGCTATCGAGGAACGGATAACCATTTAATGCAATGTGTGCATCATAAATACCCTGACGGTCGAGGGCGTCGCCCACCCATTTGGAGGCCATGGCAGCTGCCATCAGTGGCACAATATACCGCACTCCGCCAGTTAGCTCAAACATGATGACGACCAGGGAAACGGTCATCCTCGTGACGCCACCCAAAACGGCCGCAGCGCCCACAACGGCATACAGGCCGGGCGTGATTAGATTGCTATCTGCGCACTCGCCGGTGAAGAACCAAAAGTTTGGATAGCTATATGCAAACTGCTCGACACCAATGCCCACGATGCGACCCATTATGGCACCCAACAGCAGCGAGGGGATGAACAGGCCAGAGGGCACTTTAATGCCAAACGTGAAGATCGTCAGAGCCAGTTTCAGTATGAATGTCAAGACCAGTAGCCAAATGGAGCTATATACGCCGGGACCCGGCTCGGTAACCTCAATGAAGCTGGTGCCCGTTGATATATTCATCCGTTTGTAGTCGCTGGAGAAGGATTTCAATCATTATTAGTTTTCCACAGGTTAAAATGTAAAACTGTAACTCACCATAAGGGATTGGTTACATCGCCGGGCGAGCATTTGCTGACGAGCAGAAAGATCAGCTCATTCATGTTCATGCGCGTGAAGGGATTCGGATAGCAAATGATGCCCGTTATCAAAGTGATGAAGATAACCTCCGTCACGGGATATTGGCCCAGCTTGCTGAACTTCCGGTAGCGACACCACCACAAATTTGCCTTGATAAAACAGGTGCCAATGACGCCCTGCAACGAGAAGACGAAGAGTCAGTCATCTTGATATTGACCAGCAGCAATGATCTACTCACGCCCATAATGCCTAGGAAAACAAACGGTATCAGCTCAAAGAATATCCACGGCTTGTTGTACTCAACGAAGAAAAGCACGGAATGCTCATTGCCAAAGGGAGTCAGCGAGCGCAGAACGAAGGCCGCAATCAGGGCACAGAAGAAAGAACGCCACAGAGTCTTCAGGGGGAAATAATAAGAGACCTCTTCCAGCGAGAAGAGCACGCCGCCAATGGGTGCTCCAAACGCCACGGAGACACCTGCGGCGGCTGCGGCCGATAGGATTTCGCGTTTCTTAGCCTCATTCCGTCCGTATTTGGGAAACAGATGCGAAAATATGTTGCCTATGCAGCTCGCAATGTGCACCATGGGTCCTTCCTTGCCCAGCGTTAGGCCCGCGGAGACGGATAGCATTAGGCCCACCGATTTGATCAGCAGCGTCCATTTACCCAGATAGCCGCGTATTATGAAGCCCGACAAAATGGTCTTGATCTCTGGAATACCAGAGCCGCAGGCATACGGAGCAAACATCCGCACCAGCGAAGCGCTGAGTGAGGCGAACAGCAAAGCCCACAGAATGTACCAGATATAGGAGATGATGTACGGACCCGTGCCGTTCCGACTTAGGCCAAAGATCTCCGGCCAGGTCTTCCACTGTAAAGCGAATGTAGAGCTGTTTAGATTTCACAAAAGGATTGATTTTGTACTCTTACCGTAGAGCAGTTGCCTTCCTCGAAGACAGATTGCTTGGCTGGATAACAGCATTGCTCACGATTGAACCAAAATGCGGGCGGACAGATGCCATGCTTCAGGTCTGACATCCAGCTGGCTCCGATGTCCACCATGCCCGCCACGCAGCCGGCCGCAATGCCCACGAGCAGGACACACAACCAGCCGGAACCAGCATCAATGGAGCCCTAGAAGAAGTTTCAACTTGAAAATCCTTGACTGATCTAAAATACATGTTTCCTTATGGTTACCTTGATCAGATCCCAGACGGAATCCTGCCGCTTCTTGACTATATAGCGATGCCGCATCCGATCTCTCGCGATATCCCTCTGCCAATCGATGGTGTGGAAATCCTCATACTGGCCAATGCCAGGTATATCATCTTGCACATCCGAGGAGCCATAGAATGATAGAGCACCTAAAGCAATGAATCGATTAAAATTGTTACTAAACTTCTGTACGTACACATTTCGGTTTTGTGACAGAGAATGGCAGAGGACAGGGCAATTGAGGAAGAACAAAGGGAGACTGCACATGATTAATATTATCATGTGATCATATATACTTATGTTGTCAAATCAGGTTTGAATCCAAACTGGTTTGAAACGAAAAAAAATAGAAAGGCTTCATTCGATTACACAGTGGACCACTTACTATCTAGACCTTATCACGTCAAGATTACTGGAACTGAAGTTTAAAAATTATGTTTGTATAATTCGAGTTGTGTTTACAAAAAACTCAATCACACTTTTATTATACCATTCACAAAGAATGTGAATGTACTTTAGTTTTGTCATGAAGTTTGCAACGCACAGACTGTTGTGTTTTCGACCATATAAAGTATGTATATATATACTTGATCAGCATGGCAGTCGATATAGCTAAAGTAAAAGCTAGTAAAAGAACTACAAAGCTCTTTCATCTGCCCGCTGATTGAGTTTAAATTGAACAATTGGGTGGATTGGACAACTTATCATACAGCTATCATATAACCAACTGCTTCAGAATACACAGTAGAACAAACAAGTAAAAACAGCATTTATTAATAATATATATATATATATATATTTCGACCCACTCGGAAGTATCCAACACTGTGATTTTTTGTGGGGGTGTGGTGCCCGCCCAAATAAATGTGTCAAAAATTGTGGGAAATATATGGTTTTTATCGATTTGCAAGGGCGGGCGTGAAGACACACTAGGGGAGTCTACGTACATGACACTAGCTCTTATAGTCCTCGAGATCTAGGTGTTCATGCGGACGGACATGGTTAGATCGACTCGACTGTTGCTCCTGATAAAGAATATATATACTTTATGGGATCGGAAAAGTTTCATTTCGCCTGTTACACACATTTACACGAATTCAATATACTCGTTTACTCTACTAAAGTACGAGTATTAACACAAAAAATTAATTTATTAAAAAACATATTTAAATATCCGTAAAAGAAGAGCATTAAGTTCAATTTAACGTTTGTTTTATCATTTCAACGTGAATGGTATATAAGTTACGGCAAAGCCCGAATCTATATTTCTTTTCTTGTTTTTACAGTCTTTGGCTTTAAAATCTGCCAGCAACAACGACAATGGCCCGCACAATTATGCACACGAGTCTGGTCTGCCGCTCTGCTCTGGCTTTGGCTGTGGCTGTATGCTAATAATCGTTTACGAGTGGAACTGTGTGTATGTATGTACACAAATATACGTTTTGGAATGAAAGACCCCCGTAAAAGCAATAAAACTGGACACAGCTGTTGCCACGCCGTCACAATTGGTTTGAAGCCAACGTTGACGGCGTTTGCGGCAGTATATCAGCTGATCATGACCATGATTAAAACAATGCAAATGAGAATGAAGAGGCTAACAATATTGTTCAGATTTGTACCATTTCTGATCCGGACGTTCATCCGAAAACACTCACCATCCATGGGATCTCCGAAAGCGCTGTGAGTTGGCACATGCTGATGATGATGGAGGTGCATTGTACGCTGATTGTGTTGATTGCCCGAATGCGCAAAATCGCGCTCCGTGTCCGACTCGGTGGCGGTCTCGCGATGATAGCCACCGCTGCTGCTGCCACCGCCTCCGATAAGATCGCCTGGGCTGGATCGAGGCGTTATGTCGATCATATCTTCATCGTCTGTGGCTGTGAGCGATGTGGTTGCTGCCGCCGACGCGTTAGTTAGCTTCGAATGCGGCGCTAGTGGATGATCATGATAATTGGCATCGCCCTCACCACCGCTGCCCGTTGTGTGGCCGTTCGACTGGAAAATGGAAATTGAGCAATATATAGAAATGTACGTGTATGCACATATAGTTGACTAAAAAAGGCAACCGCTTTGTTTACGCACGAACTCTGATAAGATTAAGTAGCTTTTTGGGAATCTTTGCTTTGTGAGCTTATAAAATAAGTGAATGTTGCTTGCCACACACTCTGTGTGTTCATCACATGTAGGGCCCGGTCAGCAGATAATCTTGATCTGATTTTGTGATTTCTAATCAGGCTCAAGATTCAGTATCATATCCAAATAATTAAATAGTTTGGCTGATGAGTTTTGTATGAATTCGTAAATGATAATTGTGATTACAGATGGGATCCCAATCCAAGAAATAATTCCTCATTCTCTAATAGTGATCACTACACCAAGCATTCCAATCAATGCTGAACGGATCTATTACAGCTGACGAAAATTTGAGGGCAGCATTTCCGCTAAATATGCTCATCAGTGTGTATGCATGTAAATATGCTGTGTGTATGTGCAGTAACTACAGCTATAACTGTGGTATAGTTTTTGGACACTGATTGGTAAATCTCTTGGCTTTCTTATCAGTGTCTACTGGCATGAAATCGGAGCCTAGTCATCTGCACCGCCTACACACCGCCCCTTGTGTGGGTGTATTTTGTACTTACCTTTTTCATGACTGTTTGATAGGCGGTTATGTAGCTATTTCCCTCTGCTGCAGCCTCTCTGCTACCCTTCAATGGGAATTTTTCCATTGCTTTTTAAGACACGACGACGTATGCGTGTTGTTGCAAATGCGTTTTTTTCACTCTTACACTTTTCAGGCTGATTTGATTTGTTGGCCTTTTGCGTTGCAATAATACAGCTGTCTTTTCCTTTTCTTTTTACATATTTTAATTGGTGTTGGTATTGGTGTTGTGTTGGTGTATAACAAGTGCACCAGCCGACGTCACACAGAAATTGAAATTACAAACAGGAGGGGGAGGAGATGGATACAAGACTAACAATCTCGCTTAATCACTTTTCACGCATTTCACTTGCACATGCGGCCCTTTGAGCACTTGATTTGGTTTTCGCATGCATTAATTAATCTTTGCAATTATGTACAAAACGGCCAAATAGATAATTACACTTATAAAATAATCTTCCTTTTGTGTGTGCGAATATATTTTATTGCAAGACTCAGGGCCAGGGCTGCAGCTGCATCACGTATGGAATTTCACTCCAGGGGTCTTGAAATATTGTGGCAGTCACGATTATCAGAGCCTTTCTTTAGAGTTTATAACCAATCTGTTTTTATTATGTATCATTCAAAGAATATTTCACTATAAAAATCAACATTTTAAATAAATTTGCCGGTTTTTAATTGTTAATAGAGCTTAAAACTACTAAATTTATATCTGCATATCGCATTGCAGCCCTGGTAAAATCACGAACTTAGTGTTGCAAAGCGTTGCTGCTCACTTAACAGCTCTTTCAGAATGCAATGTTAACTTTCGGCCTGTGTTGATGTTCTGCGGTTAACAACTATTTTGGCCAAATTGTTTAACAAAGTATCTGCTGTCGACGTACTCGGACTATTAAACGCAGCATCACGCAGTTTAATATACAATGGCCGGCTTCGTAGCAGTGCATACGGGTAAAGTAACATTTTCTTTAAGGGTGCAGCACCGTTAGCCATGAGCAGAGGCAAAGCAGCACTGTTGCCGATATTTATTTGTAAACAAACGCTGAAACTGCTTTACACAGACAAAACAATATGCTTAATCTTAATTGTTTCATAGGAAAATATGATGCAATTTTTTTTTTTATTTTTGACTGCTTGTGGATGAATATGAATGTATGATGGATTGATGTTTATCGATCAATTTCAGGGGCTGGCAACTGCATTGACGAGGCCAAATACCAGCGCGTCATTAAAGAAGCATGCATACGGGCCACGGACATTCTGAGGAACGGAGGCACGGCTGTGGACGCTTGTGAATCAGCGATTATGCGCTTGGAGAATTGTGGCTACACCAATGCTGGCTATGGCTCGAATCTGTGCCTAGACGGATCGGTGCAGTGCGATGCTGGCATTATGAACGGGGCCAATCTAAACTTTGGCGCCTGCACCAATGTCAGCCGCGTTAAAAATCCCATTCAGCTTGCGCGACGCATATGCGATGGACAATCAAATTTGCAGCTGTTGGAACGCATTCCGCCCATGGTGCTGGCTGGAAGCGGTGCCGAGGACTATGCCGAGCAAGTGGGCTGTACCATGATCGATCCCGCAGCGCTAATATCGTCCAAGGCGAAATTCCAATATAACCACTACAAAACTAAATACGACCTGGTCCTGGACCTAAACCGGCAGCCGGATGTGCCGGAGGCAGGCAATGAAGTGGAGTTGCCAGTGGCACTAGACACTGTGGGAGCCGTCTGCGTGGATGGATCGGGGAATACTGCTGCCGGCTGTAGCTCCGGCGGCATACTGCTTAAGGTGCCCGGCCGAGTTGGGCAGGCGGCTACATATGGTGCCGGCTGTTGGGCCACCGACACGGACGAGCTAGCCATTGCCACCTGCACGACGGGTAACGGCGAGTACCTGATGAAAACGCTGCTTGCCCGAGAGATATGCAATGGCGCCTTCACCGGCGACACGGCCGTCACGAGTTTGCACAAGACGTTCAAGCAAAAGTTTCTCGACTCGCCTCTGCTGCCCCATCAGCAGGATCTCTATGCCGGCGCCTTGACATTGCTGTACGAGCCCAAGCAGAGCAGCGGCGAGGTCATGTGGAGCCATACGACGCAAGCCTTCTGCGTTGGATACATGGCGACCACCCAAAAAGTGCCCAAGGTATGTGTGTCCCCAAAATGATGTTTGCAGTGTGTGTGTGTGTGTATGCATATATCTCGTGCAGGCAGCAACTATCCATCATTATACCCTTGCCTTGGGTATAATAATTTGCTCAAGGTGTTTGTATTTGGCAATGGGATTGGGAAAGAAAATTCAATAATCATCATAATTAAGCCAATCTTCAAAGTCCGTTGACTAAATTTGAATGTAAACTTATATTCTGCTTGTGGGAATTGAATTTAGTATGACGTCAGTCAGCCAGTTCCGCAGGATCAGGATCCCGGTCCCATTTTGTTTACTTTGGAACGCTGGTTGTAAATGTATCATAAGTGTGCATAAGCTTCGGCTGGCCGAAGATAACTTTACTTTCTAGCGCTCGCCTCCGTAATCTCAATCATAATCGTGCCCGCCTTGTTTATATTCTTTACAGTTTGTACATTCGCTGCTGCCCACATACAGTGTCCCAGGCAGATCGTGCGTCGTCAATGGTCACAATTTCCATTTGCGCATTTAGAGATAAATAGATGGCCAGTGCCAGCAATAACTATAGCCATAGCCCAGCATCAGTCTACGTCTACTTCAGCTGCTGCTGTTGCTCCTCCTCCTGCTCGTCTTTCAGTGTCAGTTTTGCAGTTTTCTGCAATTCATTTGATTTAATGTTTAATTGCCGCGACAATCGCTGCCATTGCATAGACGGACAGACAGCCAACAACAAAAGCAACAACAAAACCCAACTAAAAAGTGCAAGAGCAATGTTTTCTTTTGCTTTTCAAGTCTATGAAATATTAAGAATCATTAAATGAAAACTTTTCATTGTAAATACATGCATACATATATGTATGTTTGTAGTTTGTAAGTGATATATGTATAATTGTATTGTTTTGTTTATATGATTGTACATACATATGTGCATAGGCATAGCATACTCCTCGTCACTGAAATAGAGACACCATAAATTCTAAATTTTTAAATATTATTTTAAAATGAGCTAGGAAGAGGAAATTAGTTTTCATTTACTTCATGTAGCCAAAATAATTTTCTATAAAATGTAAAATATTTCAATAACATGGCATTTACGGTTATTTAGTTGTTTTTGTCTTAAAAAACTTTGTTTTTTCGTCGACTTTGATCAAATATAACTTCCAAAATATACGATAAATATTGATAATATTATTTTAACTAATGACGTAACATTCCTCAATTAGAAATCGTTATTTTATAACTAATCAAAATGTAAACAATTTTATATATAAACAAAGCTAAAAAATCAGATCTAGCAAAAATTGTTAAAAATTACACTACATTATATATATTTACCATAATTAACGTTTGCGCAAGCTATCTAAAGAATGAAACTGCAGTATCCCGACTTATCTGGAATATTTAATTTAATATCTTAGCATTTAACATAATTATAGAACAAAAAAAAATATTCTCATCATTGAAATACTTAACCACCACTAACTACCACTTATATCATAACCCAATGAATGGCAATAATGACCTGTCACAGCCAAGGGTGTCAGAGTCACATTGGCCTTTGGTTCTCTGTGGCCAACTGCTTCATTCACTATGGTGCTAAGACTCAAAATATTTTGTGTATGAATTTAGCACATTAACTACTCTTATAACTTGATTTTGAGCAGATATAACTTCAAACATTTACAATTAATTTTGATAAATCTAATTTCTCTTAATTGAAAAACAAAACAACTAAGGCACACTTTTACATCTTACTTTTATCGCAAAGTGCCACTTCATCTGACACTTCAAACGCATTTTCGTTTTCACAAGTTCACTTCAATGTCAGCTCATCTAACCTTTTCAGATTTTAGGTGACAAGAGAGAACCTTTCTTCATCGGTTCTTCATACGCACCTGGCCATGCCCATTTCACTTTCATTGACTATTTTCAATTTGGCGCACTATAATTGTTGTGAGAAATTCATTTGGTATTAACCAAGCGTGGCCAGATTAGCATGCATATTAACCACCTTCTGCCAGACAGCATAAACATATGTTAAAATATGTTTAAATTTAAGATTTGACGTAATCCATTTGCCAGACCCGCCTTATTCTAGTGCTTAACAAATGCAACTTTACAGTGAAGATGTGAAAACAGCTCTAAGATTTAGAAATTATATAACTAATCTCAAATTGAATATATATATATTTCCTAAGAAAACAGCAGTTTGTTCAATAAAAGCAAAAAATGTTAAATCTTACCTATATCAGCTGCTTAGATCTACCATAATTGCTGCATATCCTACAGCCCATCAATATTTGATGGAAATCGTAATCCTATCCCAGTGTCGAGGAGTGTACATACTATCAAGTACTAGAAGTAGCAATGAAATAAGATTTCGAATATTATTATTTGAGTAAAACGCAACTGTTGGCCATATAAATCAGACGGAGAGAGAGGCGTGCGAGCCTCGAATATCATATTGTATTGTAGCTATAACTATGTATATTTAGACATGCTGACGTATGACATGCATATGTGTGCCTACGTGTGTGTGTGTGTTTATGGCCACGAATGTACAGAACTTAACCCATTAATTTCAGCCTCATAAAAATGTACACTATACATAAGATGTACATATACATAAATATATATATATATGACCGCACATAGTTCCAACAACAACAAGGTCTAGTTTTATAAGTTTGAAATTACTAAACGTACTTTAAATTGTAACATAAATTAGTAATACACAGACATTCATATGTATACATACATGCCCAAGTCTCTAGTACATACATTTTGACGAGCGTGTGCAGTTTTGTGTGCTCTGTGCATTCCCAGTTTATGGATTTGGATTTGTGCGAAATACAAATGTGTATATTGAAAATCAAGCTTATGTTCTTTCTTTCTATTCGTCCTAAAATTGAAATCGGCACTTAGTCGACTTTCTTTAGGAACCGATTTTGAATAAGTTTCACATTGTAAATATACAGCCGATATAGATGAAACCTGGTCGGCGAGCGTGGATGCAAGGGATACAAGACGAATTTGTTTTGATTTGTATGAAAAACAGATAAGTTACAATCGGTTATATGGGAGCTATATGATACAGTGGTCTGATCTGAATAAAATTTGGTCGCTCGCTCGCTTTCAGCGAAAGTAAAAACAACAAACCATAAACAATTTACATCTTCTACTAGCTAGATGCGTTAGTATAGATGTTTTGTTTGGGTTGAGTTATTATTAGAGATAAAGTTAAATAGATTATTATAGTTACAATAAAGGACACGAAAAGGTTCATCCAAGAGATAGTTTAAATTACAGTGCTGAAGGTAGATAGGAACATAATTTCTAGTAGCTGTACGAGGAACATAAAAACTGAAGATAGCTTTAAGCATAATTCTACGATTTTCAAGAGATGGAAGGTTTATTAGCAGCCCACGGAGAGCAAAAACAAACAAAATTTCAATGCGGTCCTGGTGATTCTTGTATTGTGGACACCAAACACACGATGCGTACTCTAAAATAGGTCGGACTAGAGAAGTATACAGTAGTTTAGTTATATAAACATCGTCAAATTTCTGCGACCATCTGTTGATAAAACCCAGAACATCCACAGCCTTATTAACGGTAATTGAAATGTGTAAGTCGAATTTTAATTTAGGGTCTAAAAGGGGCATATCGTTAATAAGCTACGATGTCTGAAGTGGTATGCTACGACAAAACGACATAACTTTGCATTTAGAAGAAAAGCATAAAAGACACTACTTAAAATTTTATACACGAACGCAAAAAAATTGGCACAATACGGGAGATTGAAAAAAAAGCAACCGTCTTGAGCGAAAGTCAGAGAGCGAGTGAAAGTCACAGTTTATAACTGCAGGCACTTTTCATTGCACTCGATTTATATAAAAGCTAAATAAAGAGCAAATAAAACAGTAATTCGGTACTTGGAGCGCTCTCTTCAAGAGAACTCATTTTCCTGCACTCAAGTATTGTTTTCACTACTCCTCTGACTCTCAAATTAAGCGCTGGCTACATGAATACCGATGTCGACGTTCAAGTTATACAAGGCAATATAAAATGTTGGCGTTCCCAGAACTCAAGATCTGTAGTTATATATGTTGATCAATTCGAGTTTGAATAATATTTATATAGATTGGTAGAGTTATACAATATACTCAAATTAAGTGTTTAATTAAATTTCATAAAAGCCCGCAGCTTCAGCAGTTGAATCTTAAGTGGGGATCACCAACTTTCTTAAGGCTTTAGCGGTTGTATGAGAAACGATTGAATGTTAAGAACATTTTTAAGGATTGATAGTGGTGATAGATTAAGGATTAAGTGGTAGACCCTGAAGAAGGCTCTATTGTGGTGGTAGATCCTGAAGGTATAGCGTTCTCCGGGGTAGATGCTGAAGAAGGATCGATGGTGGTTGTAGAATCAGAAGTCGGCACCGGGGTAGATTCAGAAGAAGGAGCGATTGTGGTGGTAGATCCTGGAGGTACACTGACCACTGGGGTAGAAGATGGATCGATTGTGGTGGTAGATTCTACAGTAGTCAATGGGGTAGATCCTGAAGAAGGATCGATTGTGGTGGTGGAATCAGAAGCAACAGTGGGCACCGGGGTAGATCCTGAAGAAGGGCCGATTGTACTGGTAGATTCAGAAGCAACAGTCGGCACCGGGGTAGATTCAGAAGAAGGAGCGATTGTGGTGGTAGATCCTGGAGGTACACTGGCCTCTGGGGTAGAAGATGGATCGATTTTGGTGGTAGATCCCACAGTAGTCAATGGGGTAGATCCGGAAGAGGGATCGATTGTAGTTGTAGAATCAGGAGCAACAGTGGGCACCGGGGTAGATTCTGAAGAAGGGCCGATTGTACTGGTAGATTCAGAAGCAACAGTCGGCACCGGGGTAGATTCAGAAGAAGGAGCGATTGTGGTGGTAGATCCTACAGTAGTCAATGGGGTAGATCCGGAAGAGGGATCGATTGTAGTTGTAGAATCAGGAGCAACAGTGGGCACCGGGGTAGATCCTGAAGAAGGGCCGATTGTACTGGTAGATTCAGAAGCAACAGTCGGCACCGGGGTAGATTCAGAAGAAGGAGCGATTGTGGTGGTAGATTCTGGAGGTAAACTGGACACTGGGGTAGAAGATGGATCGATTGTGGTGGTAGATATTGGAGGTACAGTGATCACCGGGGTAGTAGATTGTGGAGGAGTCCGGCATTCCTGCGGCTCGCTTGACACGCAACTGTTGGTTTCCGAATCGAAGTATGGCTTATCTCCGTTGCACCTCATAAAGATTGCCATCCAGGTGTTGCCGCTTCTCTGGCAATATAGATAGGAAGTGCAGGTGGTGTCAGTAGTATATCTGGTATAGAACCAAGTTGCCGATGTGGTTTGAGTTGCTGCTTCACTTCTACAGAAAGCCTCAGCGGTGTTGGGATTAGGTGTCGTAGGCGGCGGAGTGCTTGGAGCTGGCGTGGTTGTTACGTATTGAGCATTGCTGCAGGTCGACTCCACATCCAACTATAATTGCATACAAAAAATCCTCACATGTATGTTCATGTAGAGATCTTAGTGTCAATCTGTTACTTACAAAGGCCGCTACACACTGAGGCACACAGACAGTGCCGTAGTCGCTGTAGGCACTTAGCACACAAATCTCATCCGTTGCGCAACTGAATATTGTGGTCGTGGAAGCCAAGCCGTTGACACAGCGTGCATATTGATTGGTACTAAGGCAACTGTACTTGCTGCTACCTTCACAGACACCACAATCAACGCCTTCGCCGATGCTGCCTGCACACACATCCAAGATGGTGGTGCCGTCAACCCGGGACTTCGACACACATCCTTCTGGCGCATTGGAGCAGATAGTGCCTGCCGGACAGTTATACTCGAGGCCAACACTCACGTTTCCTGTTTGTATCCCAATTCAAGATCAGCAGGATGTTGAGGTTCAATGCAAATCCACCACCCATGGGCTATACTTACTCATGCAGTTCTTGAACTTGGTCTGGCTCAGACAGTAGACATTGTTGCTGGCCTGACACTCCTGGCAGATCTGGGCCGTCGTCGTGGTTATATACAAAGCCAACAAGGCTAATGTAGCACAGAGTTTGAACATACCTAGGCAAAGCTTTTGCTGTTCTGATGGCTTCCAGACAAGCAACTGTCTTTTATACCTGAAGACACGCACAGTACCACTCGCATCGAGCTTAGGTTTATGGTGCTGTCTTCTTGTTTTATAAAGATAATGTTGACGCTGTCATACTTGGAAATCATAAAGCAATATCGAAAGCACAACAAACTTTCAACGTTAACCCTGAAAAGATATATGTAGTAAGTCTTAAGATAAAAACTAAAACTTAGGAAGAAGCAAAAAATTTCCATAATAGATACAAATTGTTATTGTTGAAAACATTCCGTGTTTTTTTTTACAAATTATGTTGGTCTACCTAAAGTATAAGTTCTCTGCTATCTCTACAGGTTCTATTTAAGTGCAGAGATTTTCACCGAACTCGTAAGGTTGCAATGGGCAAAAGTTAATCCACTGTCAGCTCAGGGAATCACTCACTTACTAAATATTAGCGGGGCTTGGGTTTGAAGATGGTGCTATCTTCTCGCTGTTGTCCGTCAACCGCCCTACCCGATCCTATTTCTTCCCGTCATTTGTCTCTCTGAATTCTCTTCGTCGAGTCATTCCTTCTATACTCTCTCGTCCTCTGCCTTTATACTCCATCTTCTCCCGATCTTCTTGGTCCTCAGCTTTCTTTTCTCTTACTCTTCTTTCTACACCCTCTTTTTTCTGCAAAGCGCTATTGCCATGCCCGTAACCGCACATTCTTTCTTATAGCAGAACTCCATGCCCTGTTTCTGTTGCTGCCTGTTTCTCCTTGCACTGCTGGCGTTATGTGACATCGTCAACGGTTTTGATGAACAAGTTATAGAATACATTCATATAATGCATTATGTAAATCAAATCAAAAATAAAAGTTGTGAAGGAAAACCTACACAATGCTGATAGAAGTCTTCACACCATGGGATTCTTTCTGATCGTAAAAAAAATATGCTTAGTTCAACAGATCTATATTACTACAACTATTGTTTTCGAAGCTTCACGGGTTACTCTGCTGGTTTGTTATTCCATTTGTAAAGAAAAATGTTTCAGCTTACCTAAATATGCGTGACCGTATTCCTGTGACAGACAAAAGTAATTGTTTCTCCATTTCTATATTCTTAATCAGAATTTGCCTCATAATACCCTTGCAGAACGTATTATAATTTTGTCACGATATTTGTAACGCATAAAAGGAAACATCTCCGTCCCCATAAAGTATATATGTTCTTGATCAGCATGACAAGCCGAGTCGCTATAGCCATGTCTGTCCGCCTGTCCTTCGGTTTCTTTGCTAACTAGTTTCTCAACTTTAAAGCTATCAAGTTGAGTTTTTTAACATAGACTTCTTTCCACTTTCTCCATATAACCGACCTTTTTGGAATGAACTCTTACTATACACAACTTTTCTGTTTGTCATCCCAATTGAACCAATTTTGGTAATGTCTCCACGTGCGCTAACCAAATTTCATTGGGATCGGTTCACTATATCATATAGCTCTCATATAACCGACCGACTCGGAATGAACTCTTAGTAAAGCAAAATTGGTTGTTTTTATCCAAATTGAACCAAATTTGGTAAATGTCAGTTATAGAAGCCTCTACGTCTGCTTACCAAAGCTTATTATTCCTCCGACAAAGTTTAATTCCGCTAATCTCCATCGACTTCTCATATATAAAGAGCTCTTAATTGTCATCACAATTACAGCGTTTCCCACTCGCTAAATTTTTTAAGCCCCTTGCCAGTTCTGGAATTTACCAGCTTGCCATAAAGGAATTTGAATCGTGGGAGTTCTCAGCAAGTAGTGAACGCAACACTTAGCAAAATTGCTTGTATCTCCTTCTGAGCCTGTTGTTCTTCTAACTTATCGAAAATAGTTCTTATATTCTGATATCTTTTGATTAGTAACATATAATAAACTTTTATTTATTATCTTTAAAATATACTTAAGAATTTAGACCATTTTCGTTCCCAGTTCCAGAATTTTCCCCGTTTTCGTTCCCAGTTTCAATTTCTTCTGAAGAGGAAGAGTCGGAACATTCTTCCGGTTCGCTTGACACACAACTGTTGGTTTCCGAATCGAAGTATGGCTTATCTACGTTGCACCTCATAAAGATTGCCATCCAGGTGTTGCCGCTTCTCTGGCAATATAGATAGGAAGCGCAAGTGGTGTCGGTAGTATATCTGGTATAGAAATAAGTTGTCGATGTGGTTTGAGTTGCTGCTTCACTTCTACAGAAAGCCTCAGCGGTGGTGGGATTAGGTGTCGTAGGTGGCGGAGTGCTTGGAGCTGGCGTGGTTGTTACGTATTGAGTATTGCTGCAGGTCGACTCCACATCCAACTATAATTGTGTAAAAAAATCCTCACATTTATATTCATTTAGAGATCTTAGTGTCAATCTGTTACTTACAAAGTCCGCTACACACTGAGGCACACAGACAGTCCCGTAGTCGTTGTAGGCACTTAGCACACAAATCTCATCCGTTGCGCAACTGAATATTGTGGTCGTGGAAGCCAAGCCGTTGACACAGCGTGCATATTGATTGGTACTAAGGCAACTGTACTTGCTGCTACCTTCACAGACACCACAATCAGCGCCATCGCCGATGCTGCCTGCACACACATCCAAGATGGTGGTGCCGTCAACCCGGGTCTTCGACACACATCCTTCTTCCGCATTGGAGCAGACAGTGCCTGCCGGACAGTCATACTCGATGCCAACACTTACGTTTCCTGTTTGTATCCCAATTTAAGATCAGCAGGATGTTCAGGTTCAATGCAAATCCACCTCCCATACTTACTCATGCAGTTCTTGTACTTGGTCTGACTCACACAGTAGACATCGTTGCTGGCCTGACACTTCTGGCAGATCTGGGCCGTCGTCGTGGTTATATACAAAGCCAACAAGGCTAATGTAGCACAGAGTTTGAACATATCTCTGCTGGTTGGGTTGTTGATTATTCAAAATAGAAACTGATCTGATGACTTCCAGGCAACACACCACTGCTTTTATACTTGAAGATGTGTAGAGTTCCACGCACACGCCTCTTTGGGTTTATGATGGGTGGTGTTATGCTGCCTGATAAAGATAATGCCGTTGACTTGATATACTCTTTTAGCTCCAGCTCTATCGTACTTGGAAATGTGTTCATCATAAAGCAATATTGAAAGCAACTAAGCTCCATAACAAACTGACGGTGCTGGCCCTGAAAATAAATATGTATTTTAAATATATAACCAAAACCTAAGAGCCGGCAGGGCCTTATGCATATGCCTGAAGATTTACTTTGTCAACAAAAACCAATTTAAATTTAATAAAGAATTTTTATTTTTCTGTGAATTTGTTTGTTTTCTAGTCTTTTACGGGAGCCTAAATTCCTGGACTGATTACTACGATACTTAGGATTTTTTTACAGTATCAGAGGAAGTCCGTGGCATACTTCTTATACCATAAATGTTCTTCCCGCTCAAGCCTGCGGTCGGTTTTCTGTCAATATTGTTAACTTGTTAATATCAAAGTTGGAGTTGGTTTTCTGTCAATATTGTTAACTTGTTAATATCAAAGTTGGAGTATTTATTACAAGAATTATTTATTTATTTGTTTTAATTTGCGTATACGTATAGCTTTAAACATTTTCCTATGACTCATCAACAAAATTCCTAGCAGGTCAGACCTTTGACAAAGGAACGTCAACGGTTTTAAAGACGGGCACCTTAGGAAAAGAGACAGAAGACAAAAAAAAGAAGGGGCTTATCTTTGATGACAAATTCAAAACCATAATCAATCATTTTAAATTTTCTTTAGGGCTATCAG
Organism: Hirtodrosophila duncani; assembly: GCA_037043425.1. Lineage (NCBI taxonomy): Eukaryota > Metazoa > Arthropoda > Insecta > Diptera > Drosophilidae > Hirtodrosophila > Hirtodrosophila duncani. The sequence continues at coordinate 1,647,651 of JBAMBM010000793.1, read as the reverse complement.
GCTCTAGGTCTTGCTCAGCAAGAAAGACTCCTGATAATAATGTTTGGTAGGACTTTAAACATGCAGTGAGACGCTGTGAAAATCACGGAATTCAATGGACTTTTAATACATTTTCAAAGGCTATGGGAAACAATCGCCGCTTTTCTTTCACTGACGACCTTGAGCCTGATAACCCTAAAAAATATTTTTAAAAATGTGGATCGCTAACACAAAGAAATTTAAATATTTTTTAAACATAATTTTTGTAACTTAAGTTTATTCAAAGAAACAAACTAACGAATTGACATTCGTATCCTTTGAATTTGTTAAGGGCCTCTCTAAGTTACATATACAATCGTTGTATCTCTTGTCAAACTCTCCGACTATTAAAATTTATTATTCTCCATGAAGCATTTACTGTGCCTATCTTAAGAACAATTCGCCGACTTATCTTATAAATATTTTAAAGCATGAATACACACTTTATCTTTACGGCCATAATGCGAAGACAAAATGCCATTTCCAGTGCTATTAGAAAACATCATCACTTTATACTCTTAAGAAATATGCAAAACATAATTTGATTAGTGAATAATTTGTATGTTCTTATTAACTCTGCATCAGGTGTCTTATATATTTCGTCTTATCGACAATGTCATTCAGAGTTGTGAGTGCTTATCAGATGTAACAATGGAATAGACCAGAGAACTACAGCGATGAACAGCAACTACTAGCCCACTACTGCTATATGCGGTGTTTTGAGTGAACGGTGGTGCGTGTTGTTAAGTGAGTATTACGGTAATTTGAGTGCCAATAAACCCAAGGATGTTTCTGCTTCTGTCAGAGGTGTCTGATCGCGATTAACACCTACAACAAAACAATTACTAGTTGAGTAGCTGCATATTTAATAGTGGAAGTCAATTCCGAAACTAGTCGGAGCACGAGCGCCGTAACAATAGTAGTGGCAAAAATGGGCACCCTTGCAGTACTATGGAATAAGCCATGTCGCATCACTGTAAAACGCAATGGAAGTCGAAAGAGCCACTAGGGGCCCACCGCTGCTCGTTCCATCTTCATTTCGTGCTTATTTCTATTTCAATAAAAGACATTTTGAAAATGTTTGTTTACTTGCGATCACATTTATTAAGTTTCGTATTTGAATCAAATGTTTCTTAATTATTTTCTCACAATTTTACATATTACACAATTCAGTTAGCTTTTTGCTTGCTTGCTTGCTTTCTAACGATCCGTAATTTTTTTTTACGTTTAACACAAAATCTCTTAAACGAATTTAATAAATAACAGAAAAATATGTATGAATATATGTATGTATGTATATGATCATGTGTGTGTTTGTGTGTGTACGTTTCAGAGTCGGAACAACTAAATGATAGCTAAAATTAATTATGCATAAAATATAAGTATGTGTGTATGTGTGTGTGGTATATACGTATGCATGTTCGAGAGCATGCATGCATGTATGTATGTATATGCTAAGCAAAAACAACATTTGATGTGGTGATTTTAGATGTTCAAATGAAAACAGGACCATATTATTGTACAATAAGACAGAGCTCACAAATAACAGATGAATGTTTCTCGTTGTCCGTTTACTGATACTGTAAGCAAAGAGTCTAGAGACCGTTCACATCGGCTCTTAAAAAAAAAGTGTTTTCTTTTGCTCTGATTATTCCCGAACCGCATTTTCGTGTGCAATGAAGCAAAAGGTCCTTTGCGTATGTATGAGTATATGCACGAGGGTTTGGTTGTGTGTGTGTGTTTGGAATATGCGAATAAAAATTGAATATAAAAAATCTACAAAAAAACCTGCATATAAATTTAAAATGTTGCACGAGGGTTTGGTTGTGTGTGTGTGTTTGGAATATGCGAATAAAAATTGAATATAAAAAATCTACAAAAAAACCTGCATATAAATTTAAAATGTTCTTAAAAAAAATTTTGAAATTATTAAAATAACAAATTTGTGTCTAACTTATATATTTCTTTGAAGACAAATAAAAATAAAGATTATTTTGCGAGCGTCAATCGCACCTTTTTCTATGCCTTGTTTATTAAAAGAGCATCACACGAATAGCTCAACTCAGAGCGCTCAACAGAAAACAAAAACGAAAGGAAAGGAAGTCTGATGTTCGTTAAAAGAGCGCAACGTAGAAAGAGGTCAACTGTTATTTGCGAGCCCTGCAATAATTACAAATACAATGTGTGTGTGTGAGTGTGTAGGTGAAGCGCACAATTCTCAATTAAATATAGGTATGTATTTATGTAAATTAATTATTGCATATGCAATTCCAGCAATTGTTTAACAATTTCAAAAGATTCACTTGCTTTGCAATTCTACCATAGCATACTTTTAGGCACATAACACCTTTTGGGAAACATTGCTTTTGCCAAAGTGAATAACAGAAGTTGTTGTTGTTGTTGATTATAATTTATAATTATGTAAATGATCTTTAATTAAAAGTTTAAACAAATGTTTTACACTTTTATAAGTTGACGCGTGGGATGGTTTGCAAGAAAAAAAACACTCCCCTTGCTGCGAAGGCAGAGGGAATATAATGATATTATTACACATGGAAATGTGTTAGGTTTTTGATATATATAGACATAAATATATATTAAGACTTCATATATTCCAGTTTTCCCCCCAAACACATTAGATGATTGATAGCAAGCCAACAAATTGCTGAAGAGCATCCTAAGCTGTGAGATGAAAGTGAAAACTGAATTATTTTGTAGTTTTCTGATTTTCCATTGAATATTTAATATATGTATGTATGCATGTGTATATATAGTTGATAATTTAAATATGAAAAAATATATATATATATATATGTACGTATGTATATATGAATTGTAGTTAAACTAATTCTTTAACTAGGGCTCATTTGATGATTATGTTCTCAGTTTTGTATGTAAAGGTTGTTTCTCTTCTTCTGCATTTGCATTTGCATTCCTTCATATCATTGTTTATATAATTTATTAAGATTGTGTTTTGTTTTTGTTTTAAATTTATACATATATAATTTGCTCTAAAAATTTGACCAAATACATAAAATACATGGATTTTGTTATTGTTAAATACACACAATTAAATGAAAACGAAACAATTTTTGCATTTGATTTTCTTTTAACGATTTTTCGAAACATGGTTTCCATATATCATCTAGCGCTTAAATGCCTAACAAAATAATAATGTTTTAATAATAATAATATGTAATATTAAACAATTGTTGAAAATTTCACTTTCTTGGTTTCCAACGTCGTGTGTGTGTGTGTGGCATCTTGATACAGTTGTTGTTATTGTATATATTATATACTGCATATAGCAATTTCTTGATATCGTCCAAATTCGTCCAAATTTTTTAGGAAGAAACATAATTTCATTTACTTAATTTAGATATAACTCGAATCAACGCTGCATTCTCCTCCTTTAGGCGAAGATTATCCGATTTGTAGGCATCGAGTTGCTGTTTTTGATCAAATTGGAATTGTGGAAATTGGAAAATGAAAAAGAAAATTAGTATAAATTCAATGAATGTTAAGATAAATCAACAATAAATGCGGCTGGGGGCAAGGGGGCTTAGCATATTTACATACACTATTACATAGCAGAGTCTTAGGCATGCTATAGCTTTCTTTAGTAGCATATTGTTTGTGGTTTTCTTGCCTTCAAACACTGCAACAACACAACAATCAACAACAATAGCAACAGAAACAACAACAAACGATTAAATAAACCAACTCATATTGTTGTGGACCCTAAACAGACACGAAGGAACAGCAACAACATCATGCAAACTTAAGCATCAACAGATAGAAATTTGAAAGTCAAATATTATGATTTCTTTTCAGTTTTTCGTTGTGGATTCTCATCAAAAGTTGGGAAATTCCATGAGGCATGAACTCGTATGTTAACTATACGGAATGACAATGAACACTGTTTCCATGTAGAAGTTGAAACGACAATGTATATAGCTTTTATTGTTCGTATAATGTGAATAAAACACACACATAGTAGATCTTATAAATTGCGGAAAAGGGAAAATAACATTTGGTAACAATATTTAACAGCAAAGGGCAAGAACAATTTGTTATAAATTGCCTTAATAGACATAATACATAGATAAGTTTTGAATAGATATAAATTTGAAATATGTATATATAATATCATATAGGGGAGTGCTTCAAAATATGTATATACATAGTCTGCTCGACTTGTCATGCTGATCAAGGATATATATACTTTATGGGGTCGGAGAGAGGAAACTGTTAAGCCTGTGAGTTTGCTCGAATAGTTTCCAAATAGCTCAAATAGTTTCCAAGTTGAATTTTCCTTAAAATTTTGAGAACTAATGATGTTTATAGTTTTCTAGGTAACTGAACTTTTTCAAACAAAAGTACAGATTCAAGCACACATTTCCTTGCACTACTCAGACATTCGCTTAACTGGCTCGGAGTCTAGACTCAAGTCATGAATGAAAGACTAGAGATAGAGCTACAAGGACAGTCAGTTTTCGTTTGCTCTGCATATCAAGCAAGCTCACGATTATGCATGTGCAAGCAAGTGAGTATGTCTTTCATCTCACTCTACACCTCTCGGCCGAATAACGAAACTGCACATTACGCAATTTCTGGTATTTCGCTCATGGACTCCAGTGTAAATGCAGAATAAAAACTAAGCCTGAAATTAGCTTCCCTTTAATTTTGATTTAAAAAGACTAACAGTAAAACTGAGATCAGTCCTAATTATGCATATTTTGAAGCACTCCCAGAAAACACAGTTTATAACTAAATATATAGAAATATATATTTATAAATATATATGTATAGTAAGGTATTTATATAGTTCACAAATAGTTTGGTTTATATAAAAATTATTATAACAAAAACAATACAACAGCCAGCTCAGATTTTGACGCAGGTTCATTGGATTGGTGGTGTGGTAGGGTGGTATAGGTGTCGTAAGGAGATTTACCGTAAAGCTTCCGGCATATAGAGAATATGCTTATATGAGCTGCAACTGAAGCCTTGACCTGGGGGGCCTCTGGCCGATCTGGATTTTGTTTTATTTGGGTGGGCAATATTTTGAGCAATGGTTGTTGTTGTTGTTGAACTCTTCGTTGGTTTGATTTTTAATCTCTTTGATTTCAATTTAGACTTACTTATACACTATAATATATAGTTGGATATTACGATATAATATGATGATATACGACGAGATATTGTGAGTTTTGCATATGTGCTATTGTGTGATCACACGAGTGTATAGTATCTAGTGAGTGTTGGGTGTGTGGTTTCCAATTTGATATTTTATAGATCAAGTATTACAATATAAATTCGCACTAAAGATTGCACAAGCCATATTTGACTAAATATATATAGATATTTATGTATATCAAAAATTCGACTATGCTTTTGGGAATCGACTCCAATTGTAGAATTGTGGTGTCCCTTGTTCAGTCAATAAACTACAAATTTTGTGAATGAATTTCAATATCTAGAACATATCTAATTATTGATAATCGTTGCTCTCAACAAACAATGCTGTGCTTTGATTACTATTATAATGGTTAATATTATATATAATATTCATACAACTACATCAATGTTGCTTGTTGTTTAACTAAATAAGCGTCGTGTACGATATTTGTAATATATTATTTAATTAATACATATCGATAGTTGCTAACAAAATATTCAACTACGATCATTATCGATATATGAATATATATGCCTGTGTGAGTGTATGTGTGTGCACGAACAAAACAAAAAAAATAAACAATTTGAATGCGATGTGCTGTAGTTTATTTTGGTTTGATTTTTATATATCTGCGCTTGCTCTATTTGGTTTTCGCTAGCTGACTTTGAGCCGACGTTGTCAACTTTGAGACGACTCGCGTGAGGGCTCGATTCTCGGCACGCAGACGATCGTTCTCAGTCTTTAGCTTCTGCAATAGCTAAAATGACACAACAGCGTAAAAAAGAAGAAGTATATGAGGAATATAACGCATGATATATCAGTTTTGGGTTTGTTCAGATTTCGATTTCGATTCGATACGATGAGGCGCATGGGAAGAAACAGAGAGAGAGAGAAAAGAAAAACAATTTAAGTGAAACATTTTGAAATGGGATTTGCGTTAAGTCTAAAGGTGATTCAGAGCGAACAAAACCAACGCAATAATGGTTAACGTGAAAACTATAACACAATTGAGGTTATAATGACAGCAAACAAAAACGATGACTGACAGTGCTTTGACGACAATTATGAGATTTCGGGGGATTCCTGTCAGTGTTTATCGATAACTTTACTATCTGAATTTATCAAGTAAGCACAGGAATTCCCCTTAATGATAAACTTGAGTAATGAGATATGACACAAACAATGAACAGAGTGGAGCGTTGAAGCTGGTGCATGATGTTGATGAAATTCTGATGTATTGTCGTTGTTGTGTGTTTCTAACATGTACATATGAATGATAAATATATGAGAGAAGCATGAGTACTTAATGGGGATTTTTTTTTAAAGGGATCGTTTAAATGAATAACAACAACATAAGTCAAAGCAAATTCATATATATCTTCTGTACAGCAGCAGATGTTTATGTATGTATCTTTTTTATCATAAAAACAATATTGGGGAAAAATAATTTGGAAAATTATTGTGCTAAATGTTTCACAAAAAAACGTAAAGCAAAGAAAACTTATTACAATAAATATATAGTTTATATACAGAACTCAGTGCCAAACGTGTGGAGTGGGCTTTGGGTGAGGTAATTGAAAAGGAATAATCAATAAACATTCATTAACTATGCATAACGCATAACGAATGCTGTGAGTTTGCAAAGGTGAAAAAATATCAATTCAAGTTAAAAAGCAAGAATAGAAAGCCACGAGTATCTTCGGTTGACCGAGGCTGACAAATAAATTAAATTTGTATATGAACCGATTGCCTAGGTGGGCATTAGAAGCATTTCATATACGTAGTGAACTGATCTAGACAATAATAACGAATATCCGGGTCAGTGCTTAACGGATTTGTAATTAAGAGTAGTCCCTACACAAATTGGTAGTAGTCATTGTAGCGACAGAGCGCGAGTACAGAAAGAGAGGGCACTCAGAGCCTGGCTGTGGACTGTACTTTTACCATGCGATAGTGAGCGGTGATAAGGAAAGAGAGATCTTAAATGGGATATTTCCATCCTTTTATCTCACACGTTCCTATGGACTCGGGCTTTTCACTAAGTCCATTTTCAGCAACCGTTCGTAGGCATAGTATACAATAGAGCTCTGCATTATTGCATTCAAAACGCTAATTGCATTCATCAGAAATCAAATGATCGTTCATTCTGTAATCATTCCAAAACAAACGAATACTTGTAATGGTCGAAACCAAAAGTATTTGCACCATATTCATTCCAAAACAATTGGTGCATTTCGGAAATGGTATGCAACGGATACAAATGCTCATTGTTATTGCAGGGCTCTGGCATACAATATGTATACACATAGTAGTCTGCTCTTATTATTAAATTTCTGATGAACGTTTCATTTACCGTTTTGGATGTATTCGTACAGGTCTCAAATATATGCTGAGATGATTAAAAAAGAAAACAGCGCAAATGAAATCTCAGTATCACAGTAATAACAAGTTCTTGGAAACAGTTTTATATAATTTTCAGTTTAATTAGTCTTATTGAGTCTCCAAATTGTTTACGTATTAACTTTTTAATACAAATTGTTTAACGTTTCTAAATTTGTTATCCCTGAATGATAATTTCCCATAATTTATTTAATATTATATGCATTTCATTAGAAATGTATTTGCTAAATTCAAAAATTCTTCATTCTTCAACGGTACAAAAACAGTGAAATGCAAACTTGGTCAGCTGGACATAGCTGGAACTTCTTCAACAATTGGCGTTCGCGTTCAAAAAGAAATACGAATTACGCATATATTTTTAACTTAAATTGTAAGGATTAATAAATTAAAAATTAATAATAAAAGTGAACCAAATGAGCGTAAAGCGTTTTTGTTTAGAGCGAACTTTTTCAGTGGCAAATTTTTGGGGACAACACATGCGGGAAAGGCAGTAAAAAAATGATAATAACCAAAATTATTTCATCAAAAAACCATAAAAGCAAATATTTTAACAAATCAATTAAACTTGATATTTTCGTTCTATTAAAAAATAAGGAGCGGAAAGAAAATAAATAAAACAAGAAACAGCAAACAGCAGCAGCAGCAGCAGCAGCGCAACGTTAAGTTTACGAAATAGCAAAGGGAGTCCTTGTTTTGTTTGGGGATTTGTTTTTGGATTTCGATTGTTGTTTTGATTGTAATTACCTTGAGCTCTTCTTCCAATTCGGAAAGTTTGCGTTCCATAGCTCTTCTTTCACGTTTCTCAATCTCAGAGAGTGAGTTTTTAGATGTCTGCGAATGTGAAATGAAACAAGTTTTGTGTTTTGTGCATTTTCTTTTGCAATTCGAGATGTGTGAAGGATACAGTGTTTCCATTTACTGTTACTTTTACTGTTACAGTTATTGTTGTTCAGTTGTAGTGTTGTACTTTTTAAGGAAGAGATGGAGATAGACAGCAAGACAAATCGCGCAAGCCACAGGGTAAAGAGAGGCGGATATTGGGGAATTTATAGCAAAGAAAGGCAAACAGAGAGAGAGAGAGAGAGAGATAGAGAGAGGTGGAGAGTGGCGGAGACAGAACCTAACAACTGGGCTGATGGACACTTCCATAACGCGCAATTTAGTAAATAGAAATAGGTTAAGCATTGATCAAGTCCATTCTTTGGCCGCATCATTAGAACATAAGAAAGGGCTTTCATTTGACGTCACATGTGCTCATTTTGTGCTGCGCCTGACAAATTACGAAGCACGTTTCATACAATTTCGTGTAAAATTACAATATATACAACTCAACAATTGCATTTTTGAATAGAAATGGTAATTTACATTACGGAAATTAACTGACAAAAGCAGCCATCCTGAGTAAAATTGTACAAAAATTTGCTTCGGAGTTAGCAAGGCACAGCCCGAAATGAGCCCCTGGATGTCACGAGAGACTCAAAACAGCGAGTTTGGAGTAGAAAAGGTAAGTTTCACTGCTGATGGCCTAACTGGTAAGCTGTGTATAAAATGTATGTCTTTCAGAGTATTTTTGTGTTTAGTTTTTGTTGTTTCTGTTACAGCTGAGAGTGTTGTTGCTTGGGTATGTTTCTCTCTGTAGTAGGTGGATGGGTGTAGCATTCTGTTAGGCATTCGTGTTTTGTACTTACGGCATTCGCAAACCGCTCGAGCGTTGCACGGGTCTGAACCATTTCGTCATCCTTCTGCTTGAGCACTTGCTTCAACTTATCATTCTCCAATCTGAAATAAAGGAAGCAAGCATTTGAGAAGATGAAAAAAACATGGAAAAAAACGTGTGTGAAAAGAATAACATAGAAAGACTGTTATAGAAGAACTCACTTGGCCGCTTCCCAGAGCGCCTTGTAGTCAATGCCATCACCATTCTCCGCACTGCTGTTGTTCGACGATGTCTTCGACTCGCTAGCTGCACTCGTTGTAGCAGTACTCGCTGTGCTGCCCAGGCGAGAGCGAGAGGTGCGCTCGCTGCCGCTCTGAAATGAGAGAAAAGAGAGCAATCAAATGTATTATAGGCTCGCATAAATAAAAGCATTTGAATAAAAACAATCAATCATAATAGATCCCACATTATCGCTTTACATTAGCCAAATATTTGCTTACTTCATAGCCCTCGCTCTTCTCCGACGAGGCGCTGATGGAACGTTGAGCTGCGCTTCGGGAACGTGTGCGGTTGCGCGACTTGCGCTCTTGTTCGCGCAGCGAATTGCTGCGGGTAGCCGCTATGGCAGCCACTGTGGCACCTGCACTGCTGACTGTGGAGCCGCTGCCAGAGCCATAAGGGGCTGCATTTAGACTGCTGTTCGAAGTGGACAGGGATTTGGTTTTCAATAGACGCGCAGCGGAGGAGGAGCCCTTGAACGAATTGGAGGCACTCAAACCGGGTGACTTGAAGCTGAGCGAGGCTGTGGTCACACCATTGTCATAGCTGCTCGAATAGGGACTAACATAGCGATCACTGCCGTAGGACGAGGACGAAGGATAGGCACTGGATAAATAGCGAGAGCTGGAACTGGAACTATCGTAGCTCGGATTGGAGGCTGTTGAGCAGCCGTTCGACGATGACGAGGCGGAGGAGGTGGAGCAAGAGGACGATAGAGCAGAGGTGCCATAATTAGTATTACAATTTGGCCTGCCCACAACCAGTTGGTGATGCTGATGCTGTTGAAGCTGTAGCTGGTGATGATGCAAGTGCAGATACGAGTAGCGATTTCTGTGCGATGAGGTGGTTGTGGATGAGGTTACAGCTGCGGTTACAGCATGCCCATTGCTTGCGGTTGGCTGATGCTGATTATGGTGATGCTGATGATGATACTTGTTTGAAGATGTGGAGGCGCCAGTGCTAGCACAAGCGTTAGTCAAGTAATCATATCGATTACACGCATTACCATTCCCATAGCCATAAGCACCAGAAGAGCTGCGCCCGCCGCCAGCTCCACCAGAATAAAGACTCTCGCGCGAGCTGTACATATTGGCATAGGGACTCTGATAGCTACTGCTGCCGCTGTTGCTGCTGCTACTGGGAAAGTAGCCAGTGCTCAACGGTCTAGAGTTGCCGCTGTGTGTGTAGCCGCTGCTGCCATTGTAGTTGTAGGACCCCGTAGAGGAGCTAGCGCCACCCACTCTAGAGCTGGACGAGAGTGAACGTCGGTGACTGCCTAAAGGCGCCTGAGTTCGCGATCGTGAGCGAAAGGACATGACGTCGCTGGTGGCTAAATGAAAAAGATGTGCTTCTGATCAGTTGATCACAGTTTCATATACAGGAACTGTTTTCACTGATCTCGTGTGTGTCGTATATATATCTGTCATCAGCGCATTATTCAGAATTGCAATTACGCCTAAATGGTTTCCATTCTTCAGCCTCGAGCAAGCAATTACAAGAAAAGCACACAACACAATGTAGCCATGAATTCGCATATACCCTGCCCAAAGGGGTATTAGGACTTTATAAAGTTAAATATTATCGAAGGGAATTATACTTTGAATCAGCTTAACTGCTGGAGATAAAGCAATATTGTTCTAGAAATATCCAGGGATATGATACGAAGAAATTATGATATCGAAATTTAAATGGAAAAGTAACAAACTCGCAAAGTAACAACTTTCTGATGTGAAGGGTATAAAAACTTCGGTTAGTTGATGTTAGCCTTCCTTTCTTGTTATTATTATTTCTTTCTTTATTTATTTTTGCATAAACAAAAGCGTACACAAAGGCAAAACTTTTGTGTACACATGCAAAACCAAACGAAAAATCAACCAAAAGTATTTTCAAAATGTGGAAAACGCAATACGCGCAATATTGACATGTGGTTTGGATACCAGCAGAACGGAACCCCAACACAAGCCAAAAACCACACTCGACCAAAATGACGTCAAGACATAAATTTTGACATTTTGCCTGATTGCCTTGCCTGTTGTTCGCCGCCTGCTACAGGAATCACAATTTCCCCACCCCCTAGTGTGATTTGTGTGTGTTTGAATATTGAAAACACATCCCAGTGATCTGTGAGGGGGAGGGTCAATGTATTTGGACTCATGCATGGCACGATTCATGCTGAGAGTTCTAATTCTGTTTTAAGTTGTTGCTTATTTTCTTTATTCTTCCACTCAACCACCCACACGCGATGGATAATTTCAAACAACAAACATGAAAATGAAAAAACCAATGCATATAATTTATGACCCGGGTTGAGTCTGTTTCCCCAGTATCATATATATACTATATATACTAGCAGATCTTCAATGAATGGCACAAACCTTTTAAATGTTTGGCCTTTTGCAATACAATTTTTTTATGGCTCTTGAAATTCGTGTTAAATCGTTCGTTTAACTTGAACTATTAGAGAACACATAAAATGCTGCTTAGAATACATAAAAAAAAATGAGTCTTGTGTCGCGGGGACACGTAGCCTGGGATTAAGAAATGGCAACATAAATAATGTTGGCTGATTGCACAAATTCTTAAATTAAGAAACAATTTTGAAATGATGTATAAATAAGTTGTTCATCATCGTTTATTTACTGCCAGAAAAACAACATCCAGAATCTGAAGATTCGAAACAAAGTTTTAACGCATTGGTTCCCTTAGTGTACCAATAGTTTTGCAACATTTAAAGAGGGATTATGGCTTGGAGCATAAATCTTTAAGGAATTGAATGGGAAGTGATATCAGCTAGGACAAGATTTTGAATCTAGTATTCATAAATTTTGGAGGTCAGTTCTCAATCGAAACTCAAAATCTCAAAATCCAAATTGAAAACAAGAGCGATTTCTTTCATGAATGACTTTCATTGAAATCACCAGAGCTTATTCCTTTTGATATCCTGCGGAATCATTATGTTGACCCTCAGTTGAAGTAAGAAAGTAACACAGGTGGCATGTATCACACAAAAAATGCATTTTATGATTTGATCAACATTTCCGTTGGAATATTTCACTCAAAAAAGTATTCCCTGACAGCTGATTGCTGTCTTGATTAACATTTCTGTATTCAATTCATCGTCATCTATGATAATTCATCATCTCTTAGCTTAGTCAAATTTAACCTTTCGCACGAATATCAAATTAAAAAGTGATCAACATATTTTTGACCTTTTACAGAAGTTTGAAAACTTGAAATGACCAAAAAACAACTGTGCGCAATTGTTGTTTTCCAAATATGGTAACGCGTCTTAAATTGAAAACGAACAGAAACGAACTTGTAACCAAAAATCAATTTGGCCACAATGTTTGACTCGACTCGTCGCTAGCTTGGCTTGGCTTAGTTAGTTGAAAGCGTCGTAAACTGATCCCACAACGGCGGAATTGCAATTTTATTTTTTCACGCGTTCGACAAGTTTTGTGGTTTTGCACTTGCTGTCTTCTTTACATTCAACAATGTTTTGAATTTGGATACGGATTTGCTTGAAAACGGTTGGATTTAAATGTGGATCGATCCGGGTGATGCCTATGCTGCGCCTTGGCCGCACAAAATTCAACTGCGATGCTTATAAAAGTTTTGAAACGTTTTATTCAGCTCAAAAACTTGGGAGCACGTCGATGAACACAAATAAAACGCAAGAGAGCGAAATGGAAATGCGGTTGAAGAGAGCAACAGCGGCAAATTAAGAGAGCGCACATATGCCGCCAAGCCGGAAAAACACGGTCAGGCAGCAAATGTTATGCATAAAATATATAATGAGATAAAAACATAAAAGAAAAATACTTTTTACCGGGGGAGCCGGAGCCTTGGCAGCAATGGATTTTATATTTGAATTGCGCACAAAGCACAGAATTACGTGCAAATTAAACATAACACAGAATATAGCGTAGAGAAGAATGGAACTCTGTGTGGCGTGTGTGTGCTTATTTTCACCTGGTTGCCGTCTAAATTTAGTAAATCGCACACGTATTTGGCCCAATGTCCGAGCACTACAGAAGGGAGGGAGCGGGACAGCCACAAGAGAACTATAAACTATGCTGGGGTCAGCTGATGCCGCAAATCCTAAGTATATAGGAAAAGAAAACTAGGCCAAAAGGCGAAACTCAGTCATTGACACATGACAAAGAGACAGACAGACGGCATATATGCTCATGCTGAGAGGATGAAGATGGAAGAGTGGAGCTATTTTAGGAGTTTCTAAATTTACATGGTAAGATATGTGCGCGACACGTTGAGTTAACTCAAATTAGAGTTGTGTAGTTTAGCTACGGACTAGTTCAAATGAACTGGGATCGATTTCTAAGAAACTGGGAAGATGAAAGTCCATTCCATAGGAACAAATTGCTGTGAACCCAAACAACTATACTCCCTCCCACATCAATCACCTATGGGTAGCCTCCTCGATAGGATTATTATTGCAAATAGTTAAGTGTGTAATGTAAGTTGAAGCCCCCGAAGAGCTTAGGAGACTTAGCGCAAGTTTATAAGTTTTAGTATGGCTATTACATCTAGTTCAAAAATAACTTCTGGACATATAAGACTGAAGATTGACTAAATTTCTAAAGTCCATCAGCAGTAATGTTTGCCTATTAACTGTGCCAAGAATTTAGTTTTGGCTCATAAGACGAATACACACTTTCGTTTTGAACAAACAAAAATAGCCCATGACGAGCCACAAACGTCTCCACATCGTCTCATTCTCCGCTTTTCGCAATTGATCGTGTAGAAAGTGGAAAGTGCAGTGTATGCAGTTGATTTTTGTTAGCAAGGCATGCGAATGAGGAAACAAATATGCAATGCCTAAACTAAATACAAAACGTATAAATTTAGCAACAAATGCGATGCATATTATAAGTTATTTGGGCTTCTTCAGCCTTAGACGACATGTAACAAAGTTCAATGTACGTAATTGTAATTTTTTTCTGTTGTTTTTATAGGGGCCCGATGTTGTAATTGCCCACTTTGTTTATACAAAATTTAGAAATATATTTTCAATTGTTTGTGAGTAATATGAATTTTAGTATGTACATATATGCAGTTTTGTGGCAACATAAACACTTGATGTTGTCAATCAACTTACAATATGACTGGCATCATTAGCCACAGAATGGGGAGCCTTGGAAAACAACATCGAAATCTAATATGTAACCGTTGAGTTTTCCCATTTTTTAGCCACCTGATCTAAAATATATAAGTTACATTTCTTAACTCCAAATAAGTATAGTCTACATCAGCGGACGCATGAAATTTTCAATCGGGAACAGTACAACCACATCTACAACACCACCGTTAAAAAATCCGTCAACTCGACGCAATAACAATGTTGCTTAATTTGTATACTATTTTGTGAGGTCATTTGTTTTGCGTCTGATTTACATTGAAATCATCGATCCGTGTTTCAACTAACATTTTAATATTTCACGTTCCCTTAAAGGATTTTTACATCTGACCAGATTTGGTTTCCGCAGTCAACCATTCTAAAGGGCAATGCCAAACAGCACATTCACAAAATGTAAAATTAAGGGTAAATAGAAACTACTAGACCCCTTTTGCAAACAAAAAAAACAAAAGGAATCAATTATTATAAAATAAATGGTTACTTCGAATAAATACCTACATGCATCAGACATAGCCAAAAGTAATTAGACCATATTCATACCACTACAATGACCTCGACGTATACTATTACTTAGAGAAAGCGCGTTCTCTCACTACAATGACTAACTGTCGTAGAATGTGCAGAATTTAATAAGCAAAAAGTATAATAGGAATACAATATTGACTATGATGTGATGAACGAGGTAGACTTCCAACTTCACTTCTCAAAGAAACCATTTGTATGACTATACAAATTTGTGCAAGGGCTTCAATATCTAACTGAAAACTTTAGTCTACAGGCAAGTCAACTCTACTTTATTTGGAAGATATGAAAAAGGGCCTTACGGATTTGAATAAACTTACAAAGTTAACTTACAATTTTCCAAAATTCGACGTACACAAAGTGTTCTCAAACTATAAAACTGAATTAAGTATAGACCACGTTGGGCGCCATACATGTAAGGATGGCCTAAGAAATTTTGACTACGCTACCCACATTTTTAATTGTTAAGTATTCCCCACAAAGAAAACATTACCAACCCAATTGTTAGCAAGCATTTGAAGTCTATTAAGTTATGTCATTTTGTAGATACTATTCATGTCAATTCATCTTCTATTAGTACAGATTTAATGTGTTTGTCTTTTAGCATCCATCTCTATAGTCCGAAAGACAGACAGTTTGTCTGCTGTCAAGCCACACGAATGTATGCATAGAAGATATTCGTGCATATTAATTCTTAAATGACAATGTGCACTTATAAATTATGGCAGCTTCATTAGGAATGACCGACAATTGCTCGGGAAAACAAATTTAAACAAATTGTTAACAGGTTCGTGGCAATTCGAATCGAAACAAAATTTTGCCACAAATTGGATGCGCACTAATAGTTCTGACCTCGGCCATGAAAGGATTTGCATTTCGCCTTGCGCCCACATCGACGACGAACAACACAGCACACACTTGGAGGCATCTCTAAATGACCACAATGCCAGCAGCCGCCGCCACGTGAGTACTTTCTAAATGGCGACCGTCATCATCATCATCTTCATAATTCGGTGACACAAATGGGACGCTTGCTAATTGGAACAGACGGCAGCAGCAGCAACACAGCCGCTAGACAGGCAGAAGCAGCAACTGAATCAGAATTAGATTCAGCAACAGGCAACGGCAGCAGCTACTTGGAAGGACAGGGGAGAGGTTCTAAAATTGTCACAAGGTGCGAGAAAAATGCAACAACAATGTCAGGTGCAAAGTAGACAACGCAAATGACAAGCAGATGGCCCAAATGATAGCGGAATACAAAGAGTTAAAATCGAGTGGTTCCTAAATTTTAACATTAAAATTTGGTATATCTAACTTATATAGTTTATGTTCATTGCAATTGCTTACCTCTTTGTCCTTATCTTTCTCCTCGTTGTCATTGTTGGATGATTCATTTTGGCGTTCGGGATCAATCTCCTGCAAACCGAAGCATAGCATTAGTTAGTTGTTTGGGACTATAAATAAGTTGGTTGGCATGATGCTGAAAACGAATGGCTCATCTACTTTGACAAATGGCCTGGCAATTAGATGTATATACTTATATATAGACGTATATCTGAATAGTACTATATATATTCATGAATTTTGATATGTAATTGGCATAAACTTACATCCATATCAATGTGCACTACGCCAGTCGATCTGCGTTTGGGCTTGCGTCGTCGCTGTATCACCGTCTGGGTGCGATTATCATTCTCCTTGTCGTTATCTGCGGGAGAGATTTAGATTTTAGGTGATTTTAGGTGTTTTCATTAATCATAAGAATTATATAAGATTAATTTTAGTAAGAACGCTATAGTAATCTTCCGACTATAAGATACTCGTAAACAATACTTTTTTCCGAAATTTTGCCTAAGCTCGTTATGAAATTGAGCACATCGGTAGACATTGTGCTTATACATAACTTTAGCAAATAGGTTGACGCATATAGGCTTTCCTGATTCCTGGTAGAGGTAGGCGTCGCGACAAAAAGTGAAAAAGGTAGCTTTGATTTCATTGGTGAAGATTCTAGCTTTAATAGTCGTCTCAGAGATCTGTGTGCTCCTTCAGACACGACATCAGACGGACAGACAGTCAGATGGGCCCTGCTCTACTCGGTTGTTGATCCTGATCAAGAATATGTATACTTTATGGGACCGAAAAGGCTTTTCCTACAATTGGAATACAATATACCCTTACTCTTCTAGTGTATATTCGTATTTATACCAATTTCGTACAAATGTCTATCTTCGAGAGGCTTCTGGTACTGCTTACCCTTATCAACGTTGCTGCTTTGGGCTGTAGTTGCATGGTTGGCACTGGTTGCAGATGACGCTGAGTTGGTATTGGCAGTGGCTGAGGCGGAGGTGGAGGATGAGTTGGTGGCATTGGTGTTGCTGCTGCTACTGGTGGTGCCTGTGGCCGACGCAGATGTATCATATTTGCTGCGCACTGGGGGCGTGACATAGGCGTTGACATTTGGGCTCGTATTCTCGCTGGGTGCTGAGACAGGACGGCCCAACGAGTTCAGCGACTGGTTGGAAGCATTCACTGGCAGGATCACAATGAAATAAAGAGAACGCGTTACCAAAAGAGAAATTCTGTCAGAAAAATTATATGTACACTTACAGGCATTGGCTCCACTGCTAATGCGACGCTGGATGCCAGCTGTAGTGGATAGATTGGCGGCTGCCATGACTGCCGGAGCGCTGGGTATGATGGTGCTATTGTTGGGCGGATATGTGCCGCTATCCTCCAGCTTAAACTGCATGGAATTCAAGCAATTAATTGGACTAGTTCATAAATGGTGGGACATGGTATAAATCTCTTTACACTAAGAAAGTTATGTATTTGATATGTTGTTTTGTTTAACTATTCAGGTGCTGTTGTTGTTGTTGTTGTTTTGAGTGTGCAATATATGTTTTCTGTTGGTTTTAGCTATGTTTGTAATGTTGTTGCTGTTTTTTTTATTATGCTGCTGTTGTAGTTGTTGTTGTTATAAGCTTTGGAACCCTTAATTAGAGTCAAGGCTTGGTTAATTTTAGTTCATTTGCTGCGATAGTTAGTTTTGCAAACACGTTTAGTATTTTATAAAGCCGTTTACCCACAGAAAGTAAATATTACTTATATATCATTAGAGATCCGCCCTCTGGAACTAATATTTAGGTGTCAAATAAGTAAATATTTCTTCAATACAGTCAATTTCTACTCCTTAGCATTGTTTATTTCCAAATATTGTCTATTATAATATTATTAATTTTGTGAGTAAAGATTCCCTCACGTATTTTCGTACCCAATCATATTAGATATAGAATATACTAGTTAAATATCGTACAAAAATATTAAAAGAAACAGACGGCAGGCATCTCAACCCTTTATACCGAATGTGTAGCTTATGTTATACCAAAGACTATTAAGCACCTACTGGCCAAATTTCCTCGTGGTCTGTATAAAATGTTCATTGAAATAATGTTTAGGTGTTCAATATAGGATACTGATAAGGATTTCTGAAATATAACAGCGTGTAAGCAACGATCATAACCAATATAACAGCTTTGTTCGAAATTATTTGTTATATTCGAGTACAAAATGGCACCGATATCGGTATTGCGTTATAGTGTTCAGAAAGTCGGTCATCTGGCTTCTGGGCATAAGCATTTTAAATATGGGATGTTCACGACGGTGGGCATACATGAGTATATACACAACACTGCTTTCTATGCTTTCCACGGCAAAAAAGAAAACACTAATTTTGAACTCTTTAGGAATATGAAATTGTAACACTCGCACTTTATCCACATGCCCTACATCGTGAACACCCTCTTTACTCCGATGTGTTACATCATAATATTACATTAATGTATTTCTGATCAGCTTGGCAGGCTGCCTTGGTACTATCATTATGTAAATCAGCGTATTTGTTCGACCTTGTAAGATTGTTTCCCCTTTTAATTATTTAGAATTGCATTCGTTTAAATCCTAAAATGTTCCCAAACTATAAACTAATTAAATATATTTAATTAATTTAAAAAAAAAATAATAAATGTATAATAAAGGGCAATCCAAATGCAGCCAACACAAATTAATAAGCCATTATTATTAGTCACAAGAAATATTCATGATGAAAAATCTGTTGTGCATAAAATAAGTATGCTTTAAATTTACAATTAAATAATGTTCATTAGCCGATTAACTATGTGTGAGAGAAATATAAAGAATAACATGTTCATATATAATAATGGATATACAGTGTGATATTTATATATAGTATGAGCAGGGTACAAAAATATACATACATACGAATATTGATAAGTATATATATAAATGGACTATATGCAGATGATGCTTTCTCATAGACTCTAATATTAATTTTAAAAGAGCAATAATAAATTATGAGGCAACATAAAATATGATAAATGAAAATAATAAAAAAATAAAATAGATGTGCGTATGAAATATAAAATGAATCAAAAATAGTACTATAAAACTCAAGCAATAGACATAAAATATATATTTATAATTATATGGCATACAAATATTTCAGAAGTAACCTTGCACAGCCATTTATTTTCCAAATTTAGTTGAATTTCAATAAATTTGGTAATCAAATATCGAAATTCACATCTCAAGTTTTCTTTATTTGTAAATATCTGGCAGCGCTGCTTTCATAAAATGACAGTGCTCAACAGAATGGTTGGCAACGCAGCCTGATAGTTTGCATTAAACTGATCACACTGGTAGCAAACACAGTTGACTTTTTGAAGAAAAGGAGTAAGATTCCAATGGATAGTGTTCTACCATTTTGAAAGAATTGCTTTCTTGATTGCTAGATACAACAGAAATTACTGTATAACTCATTATTTCTTGTCAATTGTAAGCTGTGAATATGTGAAAACGGTACTAAATCTCACATTTGCGAGGATATTCGTACTTCGGTTAAACCACAGATATATTATCCTTAGCCTAAACCATGCTACACTTAAAGTTTAAAAAATAAAACAAAATCATTATCGCACACAGTTTAAAGTTTCTGTTTTTAGCCAGTCGGAGTAGATTAAATTCAGTTTTTGGTTTGGTTTGTTCATGGAAAGGTCAGTAGTTGGGCGATTTCTAGTAGAAATAGTAGTACAAAGTTGTTGCTGTTGTGGTGTGTGGCATTACCTTTGAGCCCGCATCAAATTTCAAACGCCAAGACGGACGACGTTCCGCGGCCGATGTGGACGCTGTTGCGGAAGACGCCGATACGGTGTCAGTGCCGGTGCCAGTTGCTACTGTCACACCCGCGGCGCCACCACCACCGCTCTCCAGTGTGCGACGTGCATATAAGCTAAGCAGCGAGTCACGAGCATTGAAATCTGGATGCGCCGACACTGGCGAGGCTGTATCAGACTTGGTGTCTGCATCTTGACTTTGAGTATTGGCGGCGCCGCTTAAGCCACGCTTATCCCGCAGTCGCACTGGACTCTCCAAGACACCTGCAGTGGGTGTGGGTGTGGTTGGCTTATTTAGAATGTTAGTTTCGACTGACGACTGCGTCAGCGCCAGATCTGTGGGCCTAGAAAGTGGCCGCTGTGACTGGATTTCGTGGTGGTCTTCACCAACTGTCTGTTGTTCAGTCTTTTGTTCGGTTGCAGGCTTCTCCCGCCGCGAGATGATGGTATAGCTGGCACTGACACTGGCGGCCTGTGGCTCCTCCAGCTGTTCGCTGACAGCAACGCCTTCGCCCTCATGGCTGGCGGCGGATGTGCGTCTTGCTGCGGGTGCTGTGAGTGTAAAGCAAGCCGTGGTATCGGCCGAATTCTCTGCATCGGGCTCAACAACAGCCAGCGCCTCGATTTCCGTCTCATCCGCTGCTGTTGTTGTTGTGGGTATTATGGTTGGCGGTGGTGTGGTGGGCGGCGGCGGAGGCTGTGGCTCTAGGTTGCTGCCGCTCTCAGTGGATGCTGCTGCGGTTGTGGTTGTTGTGGAGCTTGTTTCATTCTGTTAATAATATTAGTTTGGAACAAAAATAAAAAACAAAATACGATTCGAGATTCCTGCGCGATTTTCATACAAAAATCAAAACAAAGGCTTGGGCCCTTCCGATTGAATCTGGGGGTACTGCACAGTGTACACACGGGTATTATATTACGATATACATATATATAAATAGTTATAGCTACTGTACGTGATCACGTTAAACGATATACTCGTACGTTTACGATATACGTTATATACAATACGAGTGTATGCACATACGTAGAGTGCCCCGGGCACTACTGCATACTTCTAGGAGAACTTTACGCATGCGCCTTGAGACATGCAGAAATCATAAACATATCGATACTAAATAAGACATACATGACATTTAGATATATATAAACATACATCGAAACTAATCATAACTTAAAAGATATAAATATTCGTTAAATGGTAATTACTTGTTGAGAAAAATGATCAAAATATAAAGCTACGCTATTGAAAAGCTAAAAAATTAATGGAATGCCATTCTATACGATGTATGTAGGTGATGTGAAGATCTCTTTGCCAGGGCTAAAGACTTGGGCGTAGGCAGCAGGCTGAACTGGGCGGGCAAAGGCGCAATAAACTCAGACGCAGACGCAGGGAACTCAATTTGTTTGGCTTTTGTTTGCGCTTTCGATATTGTTAATTTAAAAAAAGAATTATTTCTTGTTTTTGATTTGCTTTGTTTTGCTGCGGAACTACGGCACAATCGCAAACGAACGACTGATAGATGATTATTATTATGAGGGGCGGACGGGCCACTTGCGCTAAATGATTGCTGATTGATCGAATGATGGATTGGTGAGGCGACGACATTGATCGAAATCTTGACAACTGCACTTTTTCGATGAAAATTAAAAAAAAAAAAAATAATAATTTATCCTATGCAACATTACTTGCTTTGCAAATATCGAAGAATATGAATACTTTTTGAATACATGTAAAGCGGCTTATATAAAATTTAGGGTATTCTTTTTCACATATCACGGTCCCACACACGTTCACGGCTTTTCTGTATTCTCAAGCATATTCTGTAAGAAATGACGAATCAAAAATACTTTTTGAGCTTGCATGTTGTTTCTAGGAATTTACATAGCGATTTCTGGAATCTATTGAAAGCAAAAATGATCTTTTATGATCTGATTTCTCTCATTTCCCAGATATTAAGGATAAACCCCACTTTTAAAAGACAATTTTAAAATACTAGCTAGCGGACAGTCTACGAAGACATGATCTTCACAGATCAGAAAAAAATCACCATTTATTCGTGACATGAACGTTCCAAATCATCAACATGTCTTAAGAAATATAAGCGTGGAGGTCACACTCAATCGTCCGCAAAGGCATGTGAAATGTTCAATGCGACACTGTTCCTGAGTTTCAGTCGTAATACAACTTTTCTTGGATAAAGCAAGCCATTTTTCCCAGAGCTTATTTCGATTACGTGAGTTTTTCGTGATATGTTAACATTCTGTCATTGTGAGTTTCCAAATTTTTGGATAAGTTTCTCTGTTATGTAACTGTTGCATAGAATAATTTCACAATAAATAGTTTAGCTAGATCTACTAGTTGGTAATTTCTTTTAGTATAAACTAAGCTTAAAAATCGCGAGCATACACGCTCACATATAAATGACTAATGCGTATATGTACACAAACACCAGCATGTTACAAAACAATCTTTTGTGAGTCGTATGGTGCTATGATCGCAAAGGTGGGTGCTGCTGAAGATGATGAGCTCTACACATACATAAAGGGTACAAATTCAATACACACACAACCACACATATGGACTTGAGTGGGGCGGTTGGATACACTTAAGGGACAGGGACTGGAACTTGGACAGGTACACCATAACCAAAAGCAGTTTTTGTAAGTTAATGCAAACGGAATCACAAAATGGTTCACAGTAACAGGAAGAAATTTTTTGGAATCACTTTCGGACTACGTTTGCACTGCCTGATTTTTGGTGTTCATGTTTTCGTGGTTGTTTGTAAATGTTCTAAGGCTCTGGTTCTACAGAATTTTCGGTACCAACTAAGTTGTATGGTTTTTTGTATGTATGATGATAATGGTTGGCTCTCTTACGGCGACAGTTTTGCTGAATTTGTGATGTGTGTACTTGATATGTTTGATTGTGATTTTGATTCTGAGTTTTGTGTTTATGTGATTTGGCACACAATTTACTTACGCCGATGCTGTTGCTGGTGCTGCTGTTGTTGTTGTTATTATTATTATTGTTGTTGTTAGTCATGCCCAGGTTCTTCTTTTTGACCAACTCCTCAGCACTCTTGATCTCATCGAGGGTGACGCCTTGCGTCGAACGACGAGTTTCACGAACTCTTTTGGCGTGCGCCTTGCGCTGCGTTTCGCTTTCCTCGTCCCGCACAGGTGGCACAAAGGATCTATAAGGCGGATTGAGATGGATAATCAAAAGTTAGCTTTTTTATATATGAAAATATTAAGGAAAATAGTAACAAATAAGTAGAACATGCCACAGAAAGGTAAACAATTAGTGACTGCTTTGGCCTTGGCGCCCAACGTGGGTTAGCATGAACCAAAATGGCGAGTTATCTGTTAGAAAAGCATTAAAATCAGATAAAAGCGTTTTCTTTTAAGAGTTACGTGGTTTGGACAATTTTTTAAGAAGTTATCAGGTGAACTATAAGATCTGCTGAAAAATCTTTGCAAATTATCGATCCAATCATGTAGAAGATGCTGTTCGGGTTCGCTTGGAATTTTCGATCTGCACAGATCAATTAACTAGTATGCAACATTTGGGGAATGCAACAAAAAGTAGATGATATCACAATACATTGGGCGTTTCCTTAAATTGGAAACTAACTAGAACTAACCAAGTAACCATTCTAATCATTTCCCGAACAACAAAATCACTCCCAGGCGGCTTTCAAAATTGGTATTTCTGAGCAATTTAAAGATTTGCAATTTCAGGTCATACGTAAACGCTCTATAAAACATTTTTATTGAACCTGATTAGATAGTTTAAGCCAATAAAGTTGAAGTAAGGACGCTCTAGTTAATATTCCAATCAGAGAACTGCAAAATTAAGGTTAACTAAGCCTCTATCAGTGATGCGTTCAATGAGCGCGTTCTCTTGCGTCTGCAGGCGAATTACGTTTTGTGCTACGCTCTTCCCCTGTTATTAAGCTAACAGATATAGGCTCACTAGAGATATATTCCTTAACATATTCAAGCAATTCTTGTTATTAATTCGTTTTGGTTAACTTTGGAGCAAGACAACACAAACATAAACAAATTGCGAAACAGGGTTGCATTTTTCTGCTATTACTTGAAGAAGTTTTTGAAAATATTGCCCGCCGATTGTTTTGGGGGCTTTGCTGCGTTTGTCGTCTCGGCATCGCTGGCACTCGCATTGGAGCTGCCATTGTTGTTGCTGTTGTTGTGGTTTTGAGCCACTTGGCTAACAATGTGAAATCGATTTACGAACATAAAATGATTTATAAGAGTATATAGGAGTTGTATAAGAGTTGAACACAGCGATCTCGACTTACCTGCGTATAGGTGGGGTTAGCACAGTTGTTGAGGGGGAACTGAGCGTTGTCGTTGTAGTCGTTGTTGGTTGTGCTGCTGATGTTGTCGTTGTAGTGGGCGTGGCAACTGAAGCAATCGGTTTCCTAAGCGAAAAAGAGTGTTGCAGAAAAACATTATTGAGAGCTTGCCTAAAGCGTGTTAAGGGAACAGCTAAGACAAAGAGAGGAGAGAGAAACATTGATATTTGACGAGGCGAGTATGTTGTGCAATTACAGATAAATGTTAAGTACATAAGTTTGGTGCAAGGATAATCCTTTTTCGATATTTGGATAAAGCTTAGGGGCTTGGCAAAGCGAAAGCACAGATGACAGTTACGAGTTATCAGGTAGTTAAGAGTTAGGAGAAGTAGTATAATTTTTAAATGTATGCACATATAAATAGATGGGTATGATAAGGCCTACATCATACAGATATACGAACATATACACTAGAGCTGTGCAAAATAGGTCTTATACTGGGCGTTGGGATTTAATCGTACTTTATTAACATTCATGAACAAATCTTGTTTGTGCATAATGCCTAAGGATGCCTCAATCTGAGAACTTGCACAGTTTTGACCCAGACGTGGGCAACTTTCAGAAAGTCTATCCCGTAGGATAGGAATAAAATAAACGGCGGCAGAGCAGCAAACACAAGCAAAGTATTATGTATAGATGCGTAACTTGGTGTTGTGCTCGTTGAATGTACTTTGGCTCTTGCTTTCATGCGACTTCGGTTAAGCAAAGCTTTTTTGTGTAAAGTAAGAAAAAAGTCACTTCCACTTCTTGTTCTGCCAACACACTCACATGTGAGGTCCTGAATTTTTGTTACATATTATGTGTGCCCATCCGTCGTTTGCAAAAAAAAAGCGACTCCGTCGAAAAAATGTACTAGTCGGAGATATGTCGCTATGCCACATTTATAAGGACAGCACTACATATCATATGGTGGGTGATATAAGACCTATTTAACGACCAATATAAAACCTATTTCACACATAGACACAACTCTAATACATACATAGGTAAACGCGAACAGCAAAAACAAACCTGTAATACATTGAGTTATCTTTAAGTGAGGCCGATCTTTGTACGCTATAATATTGACACTGATTTGTCGTTGTTGGTGCTGCTGCTGCTGCTACTGTTGATGCCGCCGCTGCTATTGCGGTTGTTGTCGGTTTTGTTGCAGATGTTGTGGTGTTGTTGGTGGAAGTGGAGTGGTGTGGATGTGTTGTGGCCAACAGCAGCGTAGCGCTTTTCTGATTGTTATTGTTATTATTATTGTTGTTGTTATTGCTACTTAGATTATTGTTATTATTGGATGTTGTATTGCTTGTAGCGGTGGCCTGACCCTGACCGTGACCGTGACCCTGACCTTGGCCAGGTATTGCATTCGCCGTCGCTGGCAGTATGGGGCATGAATTTGCCTTTATGCGTGCACGCAGCTCATTATACTTTTGATAGAATCTGTGAGTGAGTGTGTGTTTTGAGTGTGTATGTTTGTGTGTGTGCGGGTCGGGCGGGCGAGGCGAGGCGTGGCGTGGGTTAGATTTTGGTAAGCGTTTTGATGATGAGTTGGTTGGTTGGTTGGTAGGTTGGTGCGTTGGTGAGTCGCGTTTTCGGTTTTGTAAGAAAAGAACACACAGAAAACAAAACAAATGAAATTTGTGTAAAAAATGTTCAAACAAAAAATTAAAAGTCTATGTAACTCTAAAGAAAAACGTGTGGCACTTTTTGTATTTGTTGTTTGCTGTTTGTGCATGCTTCACTTTTTGCTTTGACGCAACTAAGCAAATAATTATTCCATTGGTAAGAAGAGTACGAACAATAAGAAGGAAAAGCTCTCTAAAACTCAGCTGTTTGCCTGTGAATGATGTTAAACTTTTTCCTAAGTGAAGTGAGTTTTTGGTTTAAAAACAGTTATTGCATCATATTTGCTTTGTTATTGGTTTTTTTTGGAATATAGATAATATATTTGATATGTATGTACAAATGAGGGTGTGTGTGTATGTGTGATAAGCAAATAATCAGGCAAACAGCAAAAACAACAAAAACAGGAAATTGCTAACTTCGATTACCCGAAGCTTACATACCCTTGCAGCAATGTGTACACTAAAGAAAAATATCGTTGAAGTGGTACCAAATTTATTAAAAACAAGAAAGGATGGCTAGTTTCGCCTTGCCAAGTCTATATACCATTCACATTGTAAGTGATTCCGCAATAATCGGCAATATAGGAGCTTTATGATACAGTTGTCCGACCTTGACTAGATCTGGTCAGCGAACGTGAGGCCGCCTCAAATGGATACACATCGAATTAGGTTTGCTTTGGATGATAAACAGAAAAGCTAAAGTGTTCATACTAAGTGTTCATTACGGAACAATTGGTTATGTGGGAGCCATATGATATAGTTCTCCGATCTGGATGAATCTCGAACTTAACCAGCGTGCAGACAAAAGAAACATCTGCTCAAAATTTCAGTTCTATAGCTCTTAAGACGTCTGATATATTGGGGTTGAAACAGAGGGACAGACATGGCTATATCGACTCATCTTGTCATGCTGATCAATAATATAATATATACATTCGAAGATGTTTCGTAACCTTCTGCAAGGGTATAAAAAGTGAAGCACGAACGGCAAACCCATCCCGAGCAAAAAAAAATTGTGTGGCTTAAAAATATGTGTGGCTAATGCGGGTTAAACTGTAACTTAAAATGCGAAAAAGTATGTACTCTCATATTCCACTCACTTTTGATCATTCTCAAAGCTTTGTGTGCGTCGCAGGATAACATCATTGGCACTATCACTGCTCTTGCTGCTAAGATCTTTATCAGGAACTTCTGCAAAATGGAGGAGTTACAAAAATTAGAATATCGTAATGCCTATTTGCACTAATATGTGCGTTAGGGTTTAGGTCTTACGAGGCTTAGTGGGACTGTCGTTGGGTGTGCGTGGTGTTTTTCGTCGCCAAGGTGCGTCCTCCTCCACAGGATGGTCGGCAACGTGAATTTGCTGATTGGGCTTCACATTTTCGGCTGTAACCAGCAGATGAGGAATTAATTAATCAAGCATGTCAGGTGCTACAAATCTTAACAAGTAATTGGCTTAGCACACTCTCAGAATAATCAGTGGAAACACAGTCACAAGGACGATAGATGACTGCAAAACAAACAACAAATGCCGACTACCTTCGCTCTCGGATAGACTAGTGGTATGCGAGCTCTCTGTGGAATCGCTGAGCTCTTCATCTGATGCGCTTTCAATGTCAGCGGCAGCAACAGCATCAGCAGGAGGAGGCGGTGGCACATCGTCATCATCATCATCAGCATCATGGACAATAGCTGGCGCAGCTAGGATGTTAGAGCAGAGCGGCGAGCTACTCGCTGCTGCAGTTTGCGTATGTGTGTGTGTGTGTATGTGTGCGTGTGTGTATGTGTGTTACAAGCAAAGACAAGACAAGACAGAGAGAAGACAAAGAGTAGGCACAAGAGTGGAAAAAACTGCTTAGATGATGTATACAGATGTACGTGGATGAAGATGGTACGGATTACTGGATGATGCTGATGAGAGGAGCCGAGGTAGTGGCAGATGTTTTTGGATTTTGTTACTTTTATTTTTTTTTGTGACGAACTTTGGAAATGCGGAGATGCTGTGATTTTAACGCGCATGAGAACCTAACCAAAAGGATAACGAGAACCAAGGACAACAGCACAACACACAAAAACAAAGTCAGTTCAGTTTCATGTGTGTGCGTTAAATTAAAAAAATCAAAGATATATCTTTCGATTATGCCATAGCGAAATAGAAAGTAGAATCTAGGATTATTATTTAATGCAGACGCACCATCCTTTGTGGCATCGGTTCGCACTTCAACGCGCACCAGTTTCGATGGCGTCTTGTCCCCATGATTTTCAATCGTATCTGAGATTCGGCTGCAAAAAGAAAGGACATTATATATACAATATAGTTATTCTAACAGAAATCCGGTACACACCTGATTTGACTAGATGGACGCCGCTTGTTGCGCTTGCTGGCGCGTAATTCTTCCAGAAATTTCACCATTTTGCGATCGGCCACATCTATGCAGGACTGACCGGCATAGTTGCGTATATCCATGTCGGCCAGCGACTCGACCAGCATTTCGGCTGTGCCCTTTTGGCCCCAATGGGCGGCAGCATGTAATGGCGTCCAGCCATCGTTATCCTGTCGATCCACATTGCCCCGTCCGGCCAGCAGTAGACTGAGCACTTTCGTATAGCCTTTGGCGGCGGCCACGTGCAAGGCCGTTGCGCCCGTCTTCGGATGTGGTCGATCCATTTCGGTAGCATCGCTGCGCAACCATTTCTTGGCATCACTCAACATGGCTATCTCTTCCGCTTTGCGCGCCTGCTCTACATCAATGTTGAGCTCCTGCACCATCTTCTCCATGTATTCAATCATGGGCATGTGCTGGACATCGATGGCCAGATCCAAGGCCAAATCGCCATCGCTATTAACGGCAGCCACATCGGCACCATTCTCAACCAAATAAACGGCAATGCTCACAAATCTGAGGGATGGATGAGGAGGGATAAGATTTAGACATGGACGTGTCAAAGCCAAGACTTACCCGCAGGACGCTGTGGCATGCAAAGGCGTCCAGCCTTCATTGTCCTGTCGATTAATATCGGCACCATGTTCCACCAAAAATTCAACCATATCCAGATTATCATCGATACAGGCCTGGAAAAAACCAAAAGGTAAAGAATAAGTATCGGATATCAAAGGTGAAAGGTGTGTAAGAATATCTGGAATTGTTCGAGATCTTTTTATCATTTTTATATTTGTATTTGTAGCGCATATAAGGAAGCATCTCCGACCCCATAGAGTATGTATATGTATTGGATATAGCATTGTCCGCCTACCTTTCCGTATCCTATCTCTCAATACAATAGGCTTCTTTGTAAATATCGTCTAAGTCGGGCCCTATATCATATTGCTGTCATATAAAAAACACTGATTTGGAATTAACTTTTTGGACCAGCACGCAGAAAATACAATAGATGGCGATAATGAAGCTAGCATTACTTTCTGATTTCTATTTAATGTTGCACTTGGATGCTCTAAAGTTTTTTGTATAAAAATCTATGTTTATTATCTGATGTTTTAATAATTTGACTAACTTTCTTTTAATGTGACCGCGTAACATGAAAAGCACACAGTAAGCCTAGTCTCTTGGATTTACTCTTGGATTTACATCAAAGAGCTGCAAAATCACTGTTTCATAGTGAATTCAGAGAGCGGTCGCTATTATCATTCGTTCAATGAGCGCGTATAGAGGAGAAGAACGTTTTGTGCTACGCTGAAAGCATATGCAGACAGGCGTCAAAAAATCACAAGCTCGAACAAACTCAGTGAGCGTTCAACATTTGCTTTCGGCTGAACATTTTGCAGACCCCAAATACAAACTTTAGAAGTTTTCTTCGTTGAAATGACGAGACATACGCTGAGATACGCAAACAGTATTGCTTGTACATGCTTGTACCGCGTACTGATGCGTATTCATCGGAGTTTGCAGTTTTCTGGTAAACATAGATATTTCAATTTAAAAACATCGAAAGAAAAGTTTACTTTCAAACATTGATCTTTGTGCAGTACTATGGTGTACTATAAGAGCTTTGGTGACGCAGGTTTCAATAGCTTTTCGCCGTAAATCTGTTTATCTTGCTAAAACGTTAAAGTAAACAGGCATAGAATCGACCCCTCCTTTTGTGATGACTGCGGACAGCGATGCAGAATATGAGGAGGGGTGGAATGGCAACCGGCATGGGCATGGGCATGTTGTTTATGCGGATTTCCGTTGAAGCCAGCCAAGGCACATGGTAGCAGTACGATGGCGACGACGGCGACGACGTCTATGGCTATGGTGATGGCGATGATATCATCAGCTTCTGTTTGTGGCGCGCCGTGCTATCAAACCCAATAACAAGAACAAGAACACAACACATGAATAACAGCAACAATTGTCCATGCTTTGTATGATAAGCGGCTGGGCCAGGCCAAAGCATTCCTTTCTTTTGCTCAGCAAAAGCGAAAACAAAAAATCATACTATTAGGAATGTTGCATTTTGGGGAGGTGATAGACTATGAAATGCTCTGTAATAGAGGCAAGTAAGGTGCAACATAAACAAATGGAAGACATTCATTCGGGCATTCATTCATCATTCATTCTTTAGGCCAGCCAAATTGAGTCCATACATTCGCAGAGCAGCTGTCGTGCGAAACTGGCTGAGGTAGGATTTCGTTGCAAACTTTTTTGAACGCTCTAAAAGAATTTGTTTAACGAAGAGAGCCGTCAAATCGGAAAATACATTTTGTATTTCATTTTCCAAAAGTTTCAGAAAGTTTACTTTGCATAATCGCATAATAGAAAAAAGATATAGTTGTCGGTTTCACAACATCGATATTGAAGGTGCTTGTGAAAGACAATGACATATAAAGAGGTAACAATTGTTTAACGACTCTGATCCAGAGAGATGGTTATTAATGCTGTTAATACTACTACGGACATAATCCTGATTCACGCTTTTGGAGAAAACGTTTTGGTTGTCTACCTTTCAAATTCCAAAGCGGTTGTGAGGACATCCACACTATATCTAAATTGTTTTAATATAGTTTTGTAAATCATTTTTGGCTTGTTTTTAACGACCTTTCAAATGTTTGTTATTTGCAAAGCTCGAGTTCAAGAGAGTGACTTTAGGGTTTTTGGCCGGTCAGACAGAGCGCTGTGTTTTGGGGTAGCCAGCCAAGCCCCTCATCAATAACCTTTGTAGCACCTATGACGATAGTTCGTATTTGATTACGATAATTTTGAATGCCTCTATGTATATCCCAGGTAAGACCCAACACGATCTTTGTTAGCATTTGAATTATTTAGGGTATACAAAATGGCATAACAAAAGAGAGCGTCAACAAAAAAATCATACACATTTTCGGCCCACCCCACCTTTTTTTCTTCTCTTTGCTTGCCAATTCTGATAAGCTTACGTTTAAACGTCGGGGAGAGGGGGTGACATTAAAAATCAAATCACTGACTTGTTGTTGCTTCTACTATTGTTGTTGTTTTGTTGCCGCCATATGTTAATTTACTTTCTGGTTAGGCTTCAAAAGTGCTGTTTGTCATTTGCGGATTTCTATTTTCTGTTTGCTGCCTGTCGCTATTGCCCATTGCTTTGAAAATCCAAAAAGCAATTTCCATTTCGCAGTAAAACGCATAAAAGGCACAGCAGCGATATAGAAGGAGGAGGGACAGAGTAGGAAGAGTGCAGAGCAAAAAAAGTGAACAAAAACGTTTCAACAATTTGTAAATCTGGAACGAAGCCAATTAATTAATTATGAACAATTTTGATAAACTGACCGAAAGCTGACGACAGTCATGTGCGTTGGCTGCTGAGGGGAGGAAAGCGCCCGCCCACGCGCTCAAAAAAAAAAAATTCGACTTTAACCAAAAAAACTCCGGTATGCAAAAATTTTGACGAGCTATTTTGTCAGCGATGAGTGTTGTATGTGTGTGAGTGTGCGAGGATTCCTTTGCTGGTTTGGTCTAGTCTGGCCTGCTGTCTCTGATCGTTTTTAATGTCAGGAAAATTCTTAGGCTATTTTCATTGCATCGAAAGCAATTGCTGCTACTGGCTATGCTTTCCCTCCAACAGCAACAACAACAAATTGCATGCTAAGTTTAGCCTTTTGTTTTGGCACGCTATTGAGCAGTATTTCTCTTTCGACTCTGCCACCCAAATGGTTATTCACCCCGCCGCAGTATTACGTATACGCAGCATAGGCCCGTATGCCAGTTTGCAACTTGTTGAGACAGCTTTGGAGCAGCCACAAGCCGCGTAATTCAACGACTTGTTCAGGCATTAAGCATTAATTCTTCTTTTTTGAGATCATAAATTAAGAGCTTGTTTAAAGTCTTACAGCATAAATGCACCGAGGAGAGGATTGGGGTTAGTGAAAGGAATTTGTTAGAGGCAAAGGAAGCACATCGTTGAAAATTCTTAGTTGAATTTTCAAAACTTGATTGTGATGTAAGCTTTCTCCCTTTCACCCTGCTAGGGCGCCTTCACGTAGCTGTAAAATATTTGAAGAAAAGCTTTGTCGTACAGTATAGTACTGTCACATCTGCCAGTTTCTAAAAATTGTATCTATTTCTCCTGTCATTATACAGGTGGATGCTGCCCTAATTACAAAGTCCGATGGGCTTCTAACATATTGTGTGCAACCGAAAACCAACCAACTTTTCTTGCCCACATCGACCTTGAGCTTGCTAAAAGAGATCAACGCGCTTAATTCGGAGTAATCAAAATCAAATTCAATTGATAAGATTATAAGCCTTTTCTTTATTAAAATCAAAAAAAGGTTCTTCAAGAATGTTTTAATAATAAATCTATATGACAAACTCATCGATCATGTTTGATTTGATTTCAAATACCGGTGAACTTTTCGAGTTATATTTTTTGGAATTTTTAGTTTGAATTTAAAAACTAGATTTTCAATATTTATTTATTCAATATTTTCTCACCATTTATGACAGATTTTATGTTTCGCTATTCTAGAAGTCAAAGAACTAACCTCGTTTACATGGTATAAGCATACATATTTGTATATGCAATATAATTAGCATACCAAAAGCCGCTTGCTTTCAATAAATTATAAATTTGAATAAATGCCTCGTTCATCCAGTTGAAGAGTCTGCCTACCACATGCTGAAATCATCATTTTTTGAAAATATTTGTTGTTTCGAGTATAATTTAGCTTCATGAATGCTTAGCTGCCAAAATGTATAAAAGGAATCCAACTGTGAGGCACGTTCGATTGAATTGTTTCAGTCACAGTTGCCAAATATTTGTATAAAATTTATTTGCCTCGATTTAGATTGCTCGAATTATCCAAATCTATTTAGTTAGCAGTTCCAGTTAGCAGTAAATATACATTCACATTTTTTGTGAATGGCATACAAAATGTGTCAATTGTGTGTTGCATTTTATCGGTTTTAGCATTTTTAGATTTCCTGCAAGTAGGCTTCACTAAATTAACATTTGATAACCCTTATCGTATGTACTTTCAATATAAATACACTTATCGCTCTTGTTAGACATATGTACATGTATTACGTATATGGAAATATATATGTATATATGTATATGTATATAATATTTGATAGCAATTTTGATAAAGAAGCAAAAAATCTTTTTATGAAAACGATAATACAAATTCTTTTTGTGATTCTTTATGAATGCATATTTACTTCCATACCAATTTTAATGCATAATATGCGTCTGCATCTGCTGGCCCTCATTTGTTGCGGGGTAGCTTTTCGTCTAACCTATCCTATATACCATTGTGAGATAAGTAAAACATTCTCATGGTTATAGATATTTTTATGAAAGTTCATATGTTCTGATGATGATGATCATATCTGATTTAAGTTTTGTATTTGAGTGCCCAAAACTATTTCTGTACCTATGTCGTCATAGATTTTGAGCAAAAGGAATATATGTATCTATATACAATTCTCTATAGTTTTTGAAAGGCAAACAAACAATTTTATAACATTTTCTTCTCTCAACAAATTTTTGCCCTGAAGCAACTGAAACTGAAACACATTTGTGAATATTACGTTTTTGGCTTGAAATGGTATTATGCAATGCAAAGGCGCACACACACACAGCATGCAGACGATCAGTAGAATGATTTTCATTTTGCTCATACGCTGGATTTTCAATATTTCAGGCATCGTTTGTTATTTTATTTGGGTGTAAAATAGCAAACGAGAAATAAATCAAATCAAGTGTAGCCGCATCGCAAAGCGAACCATATATATTTATGTATATAACGTATATATATATAACGCAACGCAACACGCGCTATGAATTCTTGAGGATGTAGTTTGATTTTGTTGTTGCTGCTGCTGCTTTAGCTGTATCTGTATCTGTTTGTGCGTTTCAACAGCTGTCCAACAGTGTCCATTTGAGAGAGCACAGAGATAGAACCGGGCCAAGGTTAGAAAACACGTCAACAAAACGCGTTAGCCAAACAACATCAATAGCAATAACAATAACAAGAAAACTCAATTTGTTGTTTTTTGGAAAACTCACGCACTCTCAAAGCATAAACGCAACTGATCTCAGCCGCCGACAGCCAACAGTTGTAGATTAACTGACAGAGACAGGAGTCTTGAAAACAATTATTTATTTTCTTCTTTTTTTTGGTCATTTGGTTGTTGCACGAGATCGATATCGATTTTGTCAATGATCAATGATTCAATATACTCATATGACAAAATTATGCACATTCGCATTGTGTATGTATGTATGAACGAGTATAGCTCAATTTGTGTAAAATGTTGACAAAATAATTTGCTAATTTATGCGCTGCCAGTTTTGCCTAAGCAATTTTAACTGCCAACCTGCCGGCTCTGCATCGCCGCTTGCATGTCTCGTCCAAAGCAACATTAAAATATATCAAACTAATTGGCATAAGTTTAAGATAAGAGTTATGTTATGTACTAAATTGTTACAAATCAAGAAAGCAAAGCTAGTTTGAGTTTTACCGAATCTTCCATACCCTTGTAGATATCAAAAGTGCTTCGAAATGGAATCTTTATCATTAAATTCGGGTTAGTTAAAAGGCTGAAGAAGACGATTGGGCGAGAGCCCGGGTAGCATTGGGTGAAAATTATAGTTGCTAGTGTAAATCTCTAGATCAAAAGTTTGTGGTAAGTATTAAGAAATTAACCCATAATTATATTACTTTTACAAACTTAATTATACCGACTTCTCTTTTATTGCACTAAAGATACTCTCTTTATACAATTGGTATCATTGGCTTTTCTCTATTTCTTCTATAACATACCTAACTGTAGTCTGTTAATCCATCGCCATACCTTCTGTCCCCTTCCTTTTGCCTTTTACGAACAGGATTTGTGTCCATTATGCACTATTTAATTTCTATGATATGTTATGTTACGATAGATATACGTTACAAATCACGCAGTCAAAAAAATAAACCTTGAAAATTCTACACATATATGACCATGCAGAAAATAAATTTCTAAAAACAAACCACAGAAAACCTTATACTTGAACTAAAATTATGAATATTAATTGTATATGAAAAACATATGTAAACATTTGTAATTTATGAAAATTTCTTTTGATACAATCTATTTTTCCCCAGTTGTCCGAATGTCAACGTACGCGGGCTAAGAAACTCAAAATCAAAGTCAGGCGGCATGGACACAAGACATAACCGTACGTACACTAAGAAAAAAGGCACATGAATCGATGATTTCTAAAATATAAGAATGCAATTCTCCAAATCTTGGTTGACAAAGTGGATAATCTACAAGGGAATGGGCATAGTCAAATGGCAAGGGACTGTGGATAGAAACTCCCGAACTATGCGAAATGACAGAGCTTAAAAAAAGTATTGAATCCAAGATTAAAAAACCTACAAAAGCTCTTAAATTTGAATTGATAAACAATCCTAAATATTATATGCATTTACATATATGATTTTCGTAAAATGCTTCTCATCTTGTAACTTTAATATTTAACCTTATTTTAGATGACATTCTCTAAATTTTTTCCTGAGTGTACAACAAAGAGCACAAGGTGACGGCACAGGCTGGGGCTCTGGCCGCGATTTTGATTTTTGGTCGCCTGTCGTCGTTGTCATCATTGAAACTGGCATGCAGGTGTGGTGAGATGTGGTCTATGTGTGGCGGGTTTAAAGATGTTCAGATATTACTTCTGCCTGCCTGACTCGGCCCGAATTGATGTCAATTCATACATATGCTTATGAATGAAAGCCAAACACACTCGCAATGCAAGTGAAAATTTGGTTCATGTTTTTGCGATTTATAAAAAAAAGAAAGCATTAGAGTGCGGTGGCGGTTGGGGCAGGTAAAATTGTGGGCGATGAGTTAGTTAATATAATAAATGCAATGAAATTCAGTTTGCGGTTTAACAGATAATAACAATAACAACAACAGCAACTACAACAGCAACATCAATAACAAAATAGCCGCAAGGCGACCCTCTCGGATTGCATATGCTCTGTGGCATGCAGGCAGGTAATTCAAAACTTAGCTGGGTTCCCATTGTTATTATTGTTGTAATTATAGTTGCACCCTTCCCCCACTCTTTTTCAGACATCATGTGTCTTCTCATTGTGTAAATTAGCATCTGGTTAACAAGTGCGCCGCGGCTAAACGGTGAAAATCTACGACTTTAGCAGGCGCAGCATAATTAAAATCAATTATCAGGAATTGCAGCTGACAACAACAGTGAATGCAAATAGTTTATGTATAATTATAAAAGTAAATATGATCCTAAATACATATTTAAATACATTTATGACTCAGTTGATATAATACTCGAAGAGGATATTTCTTTGTCTGTGTCTTTTAAAACGCATTAGAAAAAGTTTCTAATAAAAAATGATAAGAATTCGATAAAAAATCTTTAAGAAGAATCGATGATGTATGCATATGATTATGATGAACTTCTTAGAGCACTTCTTACTTGATTAATAAGTAGACAACCTAAACAACCTAAATACTTTACAATACATGTTTCAAAATCATTTTTTTCATTCATTTAATAATTTTCAAATATAAAATTTGAGTTTCCTTTCATAAATAACTCTCCTGAGTTCATTCCTTTGGCCACATGAATCTGTATTTGTTTATCTGTACAATCTCCCGCTTACAATATACGTATGTATATACTAAAATCTGTATTTAAATACAGAAAATTTATGCTAGAATTTAATGGTTAAATAGGTTTTCTTTTCAACAAGGTTCACCAGCCCCAACGAATGGGACAGCAGAATTCCTTTGTTTTGTTGTGTTTCATTCAACGCGCCACATGATATAAATTTCTCGATCAAAGAAAATCGCTAAAGCAAAGGCAAGAGCAAAAAGCAAAAAAAAGTTTCCAATTTTTGTACTAAAAGCAAAAATATTGTTCATAGCAGAAAATCGGTTTTAGTATTTTTTCAAGCGAAGCCAAAAATGAAATGAAAAACAGCAAGAACAAAAATCGAGACCGAAGAATAATAAATAAAGGAAAATGATTTGCGAAAATCTCGTTTTATAAGTATGTACTTATGTATGTATGTGTTGTTAGTGTGTGTTTGTGAAAAAGAAAATCCCGTGTGTGTGTACGAGAGTATTGTATATTTTTCTTAGCATTTTAAAAATAGAAAATTTTTGTATTTTTCCTATTTATTGCTGCGCCTCCGTTTGGCGTTTGCCATTGCTGAAAAACTGTTGTTGTTGTGTTCTTTCGGCATTCGACTTGTAAATCGTCGGCTTGCATTAGAAATGTATTTGTTAATGTTTTAGTTGTTGCGGCAGTGTTGAAACCGCAGAAAGAGCACGAAATATCCAACACATCTAGAAAAATACAAAGTGAACACGCTTACACATATGCAATACGCCGACGACGCCTAACGCACTGTGGAATTGGATATTTCATTAATAGTTTCGAATTGGAAATTCAAGACATTAAGACATTGGAAAGTGGTCCATAGGCGTTGTTTCTGAGACTCCGAGTCACAGGCTCGAAGAGAATAAAGTTGGAAAATTTGAGGATCGAGCTGCTTAAACTTTGGTTCGGGGTTCGAACCCTCGTTCAATTAAATTGGTTTGTGAGAACATTTAGCTATGTCTAGCTATGTTGATAACCAATGAGTTAGTCAATACAAAGAGTTTTAAACTTTTGGATAACTTTAAATTAGCAGCGCATAGAAAAATCTACACAATCCCACTGTGCCTGCTGGGCAGCGTCGCTGGCATCATTGCTGCGCTGGTTCGCAGTTGGACGCAACAGTTTCGAAATTGCGGCCCCTGCCCAGTCGCAGTTCCCGGGCCCAACCCCAACCGTTTCCATTGCCCCCGTTTTTCCAACCCTCCCACCCAATCAGTTCCGATGCTTGGGTCGCGTGTTTGCAATCTCAGCCGACTGACGTAATGTTTTCCTTTTGTAACACCCGATGTGTATGAATGGGGGGGGGGGGGTTGCAATTACTATTTACGCACCTGATGTAAGGCTGTGAGGCCATCCACATTAGCTGTGTTGATATCAGCTCCCTGCTCCAGCAGCTGAACGACCTCGTCCTTGTCGCTGGACAGGCAGGCAGCCAAGAAGACGCAGCCGGAGCTGAACTTAATGCGTCTGCCGTGCTCCTGGCGTGGTGTGGGAGCTGCACGATTTGTGTCCGACTCCTCCCAGCGCTTGAGCTGCTCGGCGCGCTTCATCATCGCCGAATTATTGCGTACGTCCAGCGTGGACATGCTGATGAGTGTGGGGATGGAGGGATGATCGCTTGAAGAGGGGGGATTTGGATTTGGGGATGGCTAATCCGGCTGCCGCTGCTTCGCTTGGCGGCAGCTTTGGCTTATTGTTGGATTAAGCCTGCTGATAATTTTGGTTTTTGCTGTTTTTTTCCAATGTTATTTGTACTTATTTATAGAAAATGTTTCACACTCGACTTGCTTTTGTTGTGTTGTGTTATTTTTCAACTCAACTCTGATCACTTTACAATTTGCTGTGGTTGCTTTGCTTCAACTGCTGCTTCTTCTTACTGTTATTATTAATTTTCTATTTTCACTCGATTCGTGTTGCTGCTTTGCTGCTCTTGTTGTTGTTGTGCGCTTTATCAGCGTCGTCGTTTAATACGGGCGTTTTTCGTTATCGTTTCTTCTCGCCGCAAACACACACACGCACACATATACATGCACTGCTTTGAGTATTGTGGCAGCAAACATTTTTTTTAAATTTTAATTTTAATTTCAAGATTAATATTTAAGGCAAGCACTTTTAGTTGTTGTTTCCATTCCGCTGCTGCTACTGCTGCTAAAAGAAAAGCAAAAGGGAGAAGCAACGCGTAAATGAAAATGAAAAGATAACTGCACACTGCAGGGGCAGGGTTGTCGTGTCGCAAAATATTTTAACACTTATTGGTTTAATTTATTCAAGCTACATATATTTTTTGGCTTAAACAGGCGCAAAACAAGAAGCAGAACAAAATTAATCGCTGCTGCTTCTGTTGCTGTTAATTTTTTCACTTTGTTTATCATTGCACATTTGTACTACTTGGCGCGTTCTCTCTTCGCTCTCTCCTCACGCTCTTTCATGCACTGTCACTGTGTGCGTGCGCGAGTGTGAGTGTTACCAATTTGACATAAATTCAACAGCCGCGTCGAGTAAATAGAACGCAACTAAAGATGGAAGATGATATTTTTTCTTCACACATGCACACATATCACTTTTACGCGTTTTATATAATTGTTGAAATTGGCCACAAGTGTGTATATCTGCCAACTGCACACACAATGTGTAATTATGTAAAGTTAACAATGTAAAGGCATTTTACTGCTGCACCTCGCATACACATACACACACTTACACACCTATGCTCGTACTCGCACGCACTCTCTTAGCAGAAAATGTTTGTTGGAAATGAAAAATCTATGGTTTTTCGCTTAGCCGCCGTATGCCCGCATTCGCACTCACTTTATTTTTCGTTTCGCGGCGTTCTTGCTATATTTTTCGCGTACCGATTTTGATTAAAAGCAGATATGGAAAATGAAGAGACGACTGAAACACTAAATAACACCAAAATACTTTTTCTGCCTTAATGTACTAAAAGTCAAAATACCAATAATACCAGAAACCGCATAACATTGCCCGTCTACTAACATTGCCAACTTTAACATAACATTTTGCACATAGACCGACGTCTATGGATAACATTGCGAACTTTAACATATGTTTAAAATAACAGTTTGCAAAGTAAACTGTGGTATTTACTTGCGGTGTTTGGTATTTTTCACGATAAAATTTACGCGCACTTCACTTAACTACTCAATTTTGGATCACTCACTTTGGAAACTTTTGGGTGACCAAAAATATACTAACAAAAATGTGCCATATAATTTCTGTAAAGCAAATAACAGCGACACTGACACAAAAATGGTATTTCTTTTTTTTTTGATATATCATCACTGTCACACTGAGTCGGTGCTGAGTAAAATGAAATGACAAGCCGTGTGGAACACTTTTAATATTTGCTTAGCCACACATAGAGAGCGCTTTAGAAAAATTTGTGTAGTTGCAAGAAATGAACGGCCAGATGGCGCCACTATATGTGGAAAACAA
The DNA here is from genome assembly GCA_037043425.1 of Hirtodrosophila duncani. Classification (NCBI taxonomy): domain Eukaryota; kingdom Metazoa; phylum Arthropoda; class Insecta; order Diptera; family Drosophilidae; genus Hirtodrosophila; species Hirtodrosophila duncani. The sequence goes on along the minus strand of JBAMBM010000793.1, from coordinate 1,606,689 downwards.
AATTATTGGGGGTTGTAAAGGAAATCTCAGGAGATTTGAAGAAATGAATGTGTAAACATTTCAATTAAAATTCATAGCTTCATTTGGAAATCATTTTAAAATGAAAATGCATCGATTTGAGGTTAAGGATATGTTGAAATGTTGTTTTCAAATCTCACAGCAAGTAGCAATCGCTTTGTTGAGATCTAAAATCTCCTAAAAAACTTTTCGTGTTAAGGTACACAAATGAAGCAAGTGTTTACAGTTATCCATCACACTGAGTTATCCAAATCTCTAAAGATTGCCGTAACACCCCCTAATATATCGTATTAAGGCTGCACAATACTGTTTTTAACGATTTCAAATTTGAATGATTTTTCCAAAATATAAAGTTTCCATGCTACTGCTTCCATTGACTATATTGCGCTTATGTATTTGTATAAATTTGATCATTTAAGCAAGCGTGAACCCAGAATTGGTTCTGGTTGCCACTCTCCTACCGCTCTCCCGCCTCTCACTCTCTCTAACATTTGCCACCCCAAAATACGAATAATAATTGCGCAACAATTTTTTGGCGGTAACAGCAAAAACTATTGCGTTTGCGTATCATTCTCGTTCCATCTGGACGCGTACATAGAAAGTAAACAAAAACAAAAACAAAACCCAGACCCAGCTGCGGCTGCGGCTGCGGCAGCGGCAGTAGCTATAGCTATGACTTTGGGCCCGTGTCTACATTTTCTCATAGTCACAGCGTGACGCTCAAGTCCACCGGTTGTGCTTTCTTTACTCCACAAATTGTAACTGAACTATAAAGGTTTGCATTTTTTAATCTTATCGTGAAACAAGTAAACAGCAACAGCACAAATATTTATTAATTTAAATGGGGACTGCTTAAGACATTGTCAACCAAAGTTCGTCATTATGGCTAAGGTAAGTTCAAGCTCCTTTCAGAAGGACACTCACACACTCATTCAATGCCGCTGGACCAGAGCATACAAGCTGTAGGGGTTGTAGTTGGCTTCATTCATGCTTACACATAAGCCCACAGACTTACATACATACACTCTCCCTTGAAATTTCCTCATTTTCCACTCACACATTCGCATTTCAAAATTTCGTGCAATTTTCCAACCCACCCTTTTCCGACGTCTATTATTTGTTTGTGCAATTTTCAGTTGCTGAGCTCATTCTCGTTCAATTTCATTCACAGTCATGCCCTCACATCAGTAACCCCTTCACCCCCCTTACAAACACAAGCTTTTAGAAACAGTTGTCTAGTTTCGTTTGAGCTTTTCGAATTTCGCATTTGGATAATTTTTCCTATTTTTAATTATCCCTCAATGTCACATTTGTATTTGTGTACTCGAAAGTTTCGCGCGTGTGGGTTTTCCTAGAGAACTATAACTATGAGTATATGTGTATGTGTATATCTAACCCTAAGTAGTGTATATATGGTATATATTATCAGCTGGTTTAGTTCAACAATTCCATACCTGTTTTTACTTCAATTTGTTTGCTTAGCAAAATACTTGTAATTACAATTAAGTGGAGACTTCCTTAACATTTATCATCTAGCGTCAACGCCCCTTGAAATTGTAGATAAGAAGGAGAATTTCTGATTTTCATATCGACGAACATTGTGAAAACAAAAGTTCAATTGACAAAATATTAAAATCAACACTTCCAAATAAGATAGATAATAATTATGAATCGGCAACATCTGAACGAGATTGGAAAAGTTTCGTTTCTTGGTTAAAAGAGATTGTCACAGAAATCTCTAGAGGATATATAAAAATCATTTAAATTATAGTTAAATTTATGTTGCTGGGTTATTTTAGGTACCCCTCCCAAATCCACCTAACAAATACAATAGAATGCGTTGCTTCAAAATACATACATTTTTATGTAAATATATATATTTTTTTAATATATTTTACGGCCCATTTTATGACGAATTGAGTTGCTCATTGCTGAGTGATTTCAACTGAACGGATCTGGTTGAGTTTTTTCCCTAACTTTGTACAAAACTATACAAAGGAAACTACATAGTATATGTATGTAAATTGATTACGCATTCATTCCTCTAAGTCTCTAGAGATATCTGACGAAATTGCACAGCTATTAAAAAAAAAACAAAAGGTCTGATGATGTGTTCTAATGCATATATCTTGTACCATAATCTATAGCAAATGCTCGTTTTATGACCTAACGACTTAGCTTAAAATGTGACTTTGTTAGGTACTCTGCTATTTACGATTGTTTGCAATATGTGCAAATTTATTTGGCCAATGTTTGAATGTATCTGAACTCATGATCGATGATGGGAAGCCATATATGTTGGTATGCACAGCAAAACAGCTCAAAAATACACCTACAGATTTTGTGCAGTTACGGCTTACTTAAGTGGAATACTATTTATGTATATGACTGCTGTCGCAATATTTCCAACCCACAACAGAAAACATCTCCTACCATATTAATCTATATTATAGCCTTCCACCGCTTCAGTTTCTCCTACCAATCTGAAAGCCATCACTGTAAAAAGCTAGCCAATAGACTTTTCATGTCGAACCGCTTTTAAGCCGCTGTTCAAGCAGCCCGCCAAAGCAAAAGGCACTGAACTGCTTAAACTGCTTGCTCCTGCTATATTGCACTGCTTGGACCTGCTTTGTATAATTGCACTCAGCTGCAGCCGCTGCCTCAGGTATCGCTGCGGATCTCTGTTGTTGCCACAAACTATGCAGCGCAGACGCAGGGGCGAGCCCGTGGCAGGGGCATCCTTAGCCTGGCTTAGCGTTAAACACCAGCTGGCACATGCCTTTTATTTGAATTAAACAATAACCATAAGGTAGTCTACATCTCGAGCAGCTGCCGCTGCTGCGTCTGCCTGTTTTTGATGAGGATCCTCTGATCCTTTTTGTTGGCCTGCAGCTGCCGGCACACGTCGCTGCCAAATTTTCAGGCATTCAACTGGAAAGAATGAAGGCAGACAAGCGCATATGTTGTAATAGACAATCTAATCAAGTTGTTGTAGTTGTTGCTGCAGTGGCACTTGCAGTGGCTTCTGTAATGGTTGTTGTTGCTATGCCACCTTTCGCAAAACGCACTGCGCAAATGAAGCAACAACAACAACGCTATCAATAAGTAAACACAGCAGTTGAGCCTGTTCGATAGCTACATAATTTGGTATAACTAAGAATGTAGTTTTATACTATATGGAAGTCGTCTTTCAACATGCTTTTAATTGTCGTTGGGAAGGACCCAAAAATATGTGAGACACAGCATATATCATTTTATATAAAATAATTTAGTAATATGTGACAATTTACCTGTTAAATCTCAACATGTGTCAAGAAACCAACAAAAATATTACATATATTGATCTGATCTGGTTACCTTCGACATCAAAGCATAAAGTGTTACATTGTTCATAGTATTCTGAATATATATATATATAGGTTTATATGCTTGTATATATTATACAATTTGGTTGGATCGAGATCACATAGAATCATATCTTGCAGAAAATCAACAATCGAAACTCTTTCAATGCATTAACATCTAGCATACTCTATAAGCTTATGGCACCTGCAGGGTAGTTGCAAGTGAAACAGGTTTCTCATTTTTGTGTACGAGTGTTCTGTGCATTTGGCTGTCAATTAAAACCGCAGAAAAGCTTACAAATTTTACTAAACACAAACATATATGCATACACACATACAAAGTTGCACACGCAGTGAGCAATAATAACAACAACAACAAGAACAAGGCGGAGTGCAACCAACTTTAAAAGGCCTTGCAAGGCCGTTTTAGCAACTAAGCTGCTTGGATGGATTTCTTGCTATTTGTATTTCTTTCTTAAAAACTAGTCGATCCGCTCAATTATATATAAACTATACTCGTATATATACACCCATTGTATATATATATATATAAATCTCTTTGTGTGGTCAATTTGCAAATGACTCGAAATGTGCTGCTGTGTCGTTCTCTCTAAATAGAACTCTCCGCTATAACTATAACTTACAAGGCGAACTTGTCAAAATCGTCTAGACATGCCTTGGTCGAAGAAGGCACATTTCTGAAAGGCGTCGCGACTAGCGGCGCGTCTTCTTCTATATTTAATTTTAGTTGCACTTATTTTTATAAAAGTTCAGTGATTTGTATGGTTTTTTGGACTTCGGTTGCTATGCATATGTCAAGTACTGTCTATGGCCTTATTGGTATGATTGTGAGTTTGTATGCGCATATTGATGATTCAATTGCAATTGGCAATCCTATATACGACAACTATATGATTTCATACGGCTTTGGTGATACTATAAAACGTGTTGGAATTTCCTTTCAAAATCAAATTAAATACCGTGTGGAATTCAGAGTAGATCAGGGCTGGGGTCCACTACAGCACTTGCAGGGAAACGCCTCGAATTTATTATATTTTTCTTCAATCGGTTTCGGATTTCAATCAGATTATTTTCTCATAGCTGTCAACTCGAAATGTAAAGGGGGCTTAGAGGTGACCTTTCGTATATCATAGAAAAGATCACAAAAAGTCAACCTGTTTGTCTTTTAGCCTTTTGCTTATGTGCATCCATCAAACTGTTTTGTTCAAAATGGCAAAAGATAATAGCCTAAACATACTTTGGCATAATTAAGCTCAGGATTGCTTCAATCGCACCTAAAGATTGAGTCCATTTTTGGCCTAAACTTTATTACATTTCATTCTATTGTTTCATACTTCAGAGTCTTAAGCACCCCGATAGGTGTGGTTGTGCTCTCTAAATTCAGGTAGTAAATTTGATGCTTGTGAACACACTTACACTCCTATAAGTGTCAGAATATCTATCTACCTAGATAAATTTCTTGGAACTTGCCACTGATATGATAAGAAATATAAATTGATTTTTTAAATTTAAAAATCGATAGCCTGATAAGAGAATTATATATTGCTGCCGTTTCAATTCAATTACAAATGCTATATAGGCTACATATATATATGTATGGTCTATAGACCCACTTGGGATTTTTCCTTGTATACTATATATAGTTAAATACTAAATTGGTTAACAGACTATCAACATAGCATTTTAAGAAGTTGTTCGACTCCAGTCTAATTTCTTCATTATTTAAGAAGTTACGACTTCTAGGACGTGTTCATACATTTATTACAACAATTTTAGATAAATGAAATATATTAAGCATTTATTATAGCAATTTTAGATAAACGAAAGCTAATATTTATTCTAGCAAGTGCAAATGTTTGGGACATTCAAGCCATATCTCTACTTATGGTGACACGTGTTATATATAAACTTTTGTTAACTTAAAAGTACGCAGTTCCTAGCTAAATTGTTTAATTGACCAATTGGTTATCACCGTACATGTACCTAGAAGTGTTTAACTTACAATTCTTTATCAATCTGCAATTAATTACTGGAAAGTGCATTGCAGACTTTAAGTTCCTATTACTCGTAGAAAGGTTAAGAGAAGTAAACCATAAGAGCAAATATAGTAGTTTTTGCCTGCAAATGTGTGAATAGCATATGTCCTACTTGTAATTCTGTAAAACCATTTGCCCTGCCTGACTGATTGGTGAACAACGCACAGCCCCAACCTTATTTCCATAAATAGTTTTCACACATATTGCAGCTGTCGTCATTTGGAATGCCCAAAAAGTTAGCCGACAAATTTAAAAGCCAGACGACAGGTAAAACACTCATACGTGCGTGGATGCATGTACGCCTCTTCATATATTCACTCATGCATACATATAAGTATGTAAGTCTGTATAAGAAACGCAGCTGCTGCTGCTGCAGGCGCTGCTGGTGCATTGACACGCGTCTCCTGTCTGAAGTGTTGATGAATTTTTTACCTGGCGCATGCTCCAGTCTTGCATTAAACAACTGCGGAAAAAATCAATGATCCTGGCTGTGGCTAGAGCTGGATGCAGTTTAGTGGGTGGAACAAGGATAACTGTAGTTGCATCTGTTGTGGATTGTACGGTACGCCATTTTGCGTATTAATACTAGACGTAGTAGAAGGTACACATAGTACGGACCTGCGCGCCTATGTTAATAATGACGTTTGTATGAACAGATGTATGTACATGCTTGCAGTTACATATACATACATAACTCATGCATCCATTAATAATAAAATGTACGAATAATAATAATAATAACATACTTATTAGGATCCTCAGCACATCTCAGGGCGTAAATTGCATATCAATTAAAATTTAACTATTAATATTTGCTTCCCAAATTATTAACAGCTGGGAGCATTTTAGATTCTACTTCAGCTACGCCTTCTCTCCCTCCCTTCAACAAACCGTCTCTCTCTCACTCTCCACACAACACACCACTGTACATTGCTAGTCTCTTCTCATTCTCATTGCCCTGACCAGGGTTGCCGAGCCTGAAAAGTAATAGCAGCTGCTCACCAGCGACTCAACTACATAGTAAATACAAGCGAGTCGACAACCCTGTTTTTTATGTCTAGCCTCGCTCGGGCTCGGGCTCGGCTCACCATTTTCACTTCGGTCTGGCATCTCGAACGCAAAAGATTATGGCTCTCGAATATTAAGAAATTTAATGCATTTAAAAATAACCTATTAAAAGTACAAAAAAGAGTGTTGTTTTATTTGTGGCCTCAATTGTGATATTTGGCATTGTATTTTGTTAAACAATAATTTTATTATATATATAAAATTACAAAACAAGCGAGTGCGCGTCGTTTTTTCTGTGTGCCCTTGTTCGTGTATATTTCCGTTATTATTTTACACACGACACACAGCTGAAAAAATCAATAACTGTGCAAAAGCAAAGGCCCAAAACGTACACAAAAATTATATCAAATATTTTGGAATCTCAAGCAAAATTAACTACTTAAAGTGCATTCTATTGCTACAGGGCAACTTGAGTTTTTCAACAAAAAGAGAAAAATTATCAAGGTGAGCTGAAAGTTACATTTATTTAAGATGTTAAACTGCATATGTAAACAAAAATAAGAGTTGTAATTGAATATAAATATAACCCCAAAATATATAAAGAAAACGTGACATCACAAAGCTAAAAGGCAGAGGTTTTTTCCTTCACATTAATTAAAGTAACATATTTGCTTTTTTTGCTTTGCTGGCTGCTTTTGCTTGCCGTTCACTCCCCGACAACGACAACCACACACGCGCACAAATACATACAAACCGCACATACAAACATATCAAGCACGTCGGTGATATCGTTTACTATGGCAGGCGACAAAAGTGTTGCAAACGTCTCTCTTTACATATGGTTAAATTTTCTTATGTATTGTTATTATCGTAAACTGTAAAAATTAACGTAATTTATAGATAATTTGAGCTAAGTAGAATTTTGAGTATTCTTATAAAATATCTTGATGGAAATGTGTGTTAAAACATAAAAACGTTTTTGTAACTTTTGCCGCCGGCTGTCTGCTTGCTCATGTTTATATTTTTGTTGTTCCCGTTTCATTCGCTCGCTCAGAGTAAGAGGTCGTGTCGTAAAAAGATGGCGGCGCGATTGTTCGGTACATTTATAGCCCTGGGATTGTAATTTTGTCAAGCTCTCAAAGCTTAGAAAAATACTGTGAAACAACATATAGTTTACCAATATGTTTATACTTATAAACATCCGGAAAGTAGCACTATTGAACGCAACAATACATTATATGTTTTAAAGGGTATTTTAGCTTCGACTAGGCTTAAAAGTTCGTTGTTGGCTGCTATTTTAAAATGTAAATAAAATTACAAATATTTTGCATTACTCAAAACTCGCTTTGTGTACTTTTTATATATTGTTACAAATTAATTGTTACGAATACAATTGAGCAACAACTTTTTGAGGGTATTTAAACAAAAACATGTAGTGTACTACTTATTATAGACTCATGACAACCCTGGCGCTTGCTCATCGTCATGAATGACTTCATGCTACGAATATTGCGCCCCTGCTGGCGCTTCAAAACAACATTCTCAAGGGGGAGTAAGAGAGGCACAGAGAGGAGAGGCAGCCGACCGAGCAGGGTGTTGTTTAGTATTTGCTCTCCGACGGATTTTGGACTACGCAATATGTTGTGTATTTAAATTGATGACAATATACATGCAAAATGTGTAGATGTTTTTTTTGTGTATTTCTACCTTTTTTTTTTGGCAGGCTAGAAGGTCATGGTATGACACATACGAAATTAAAAACAAGCTTCGAAATTGTTCTAATTAGTATGTTGATTGCTATTTTTTGTTCTCCCGCTAGATGACGCGTCTGCTTTTTATAATGGACATTTGTTTTCTTTTATATTTACGTTTATTTTACGTTGTGGCACTTCCTTTTACGCACACAAACTCCACTAAAGTTGCAGCTAAAACAGAAACCGAAGCATTGTTCTTCTCTCTTTCATTTCCGCTGCCAACATATGCTTGAACGGAAGTGGTGCACTCATGCGTGTGTGCCTCTGTGTGATTTCGCTCAACACCACATAGTAGCTGAAAAAGCAGCGGAAGAGAGAAGCATTCAAAAACATAAACAATAAAAAAACGTCATAAACCATGGCCGAAAGACTTACAGTGTGCAGAAAGAAACCAAACAATCCAAGCTTCGTAAGTTTTTGTTTTTGCCAATGTTCACTATGCTTCGTCTTATGCTTCGTTGGTTTTTGAACTCTTGCGCTCATTTCGCAGAAATACAAGTCCAGAGAAAGTCTGTCTTGAGCTTAAGTTTTTTTTCTTTGCTCTGGCAACGTCGTACACCCGCATAATCAACTGCCCCCACACACCACACCCGACACTGGGTGGTCCCAACGCCTACGCCAAAACAATGCCTTATGCCAGTCTTTTTTGTATAGATTTTCCACGCTTTTCTCCTTTAATAAAATGATAGATAAGACGAACAACAGTTTCTCACGTAGAATTTTCTTGAAATGGAAAATAAGAACCTTTTGTTATCGCATCTCCAGCAGACGGCGACGCATGAATGGGAAAGGCGGTCTCGGCCCTTGAAGAGCTAAAGAAAATTATTTTTTATTGTTGTTGTTGTGGAAATTCCCGGAATTCTCTATACACATCCACAGCCTCCAGCTGAATCATCAACTCATCGGTCGGCAGAGGCGCAGGCACGACCTTTGAGCCGCTGCGCGTGAAAAACGACCTTTCCAAAGCAAGCCAGGCCATTATTTCCACTAACGAGGCGCATTTAAAGCAATGCGATGTGTTGTGGAATTTCATGAGTCTGGTCTATCCCACACATACCAAAACCGATCTCACAGAACTCTGGAGCGTTCGAGATGCTGCATTGATGATAAAAACACACACACACAGAGCACAGCACGACTTGACTTTGGGTTTGGGAATAAGAAGAATTTTCCTCGTCTCCTCTTTCTTTGGAAAATCGCTGGCGGCGTACGGGTCTTTGAACTGAGCCGCCGTTAGATTTTGTTTCGCTTTGGACAATCGATCACTGTTCAATAGGGTAGAAGAAGAAGCAGAACAAGGAAGAAAAAGATGAGAACAAGCTGCTCTTAATGCATTCCACAGCGGCTCAGTCGTCGTCGCATTTATTATGATTACAATATTGCCCTTTATTGAAAACAAAAACAAGCCAACAAGCCTGCCCTGTGCCCAGTACATATCATCTTGCCAGCCTCAGCTTGGGATTTTTTTTCCTTATATGCATAATGTTTCTGCTCTCTGATGGTAAGGGTATGACCACTTTCTTATAGAGCACAAATGCATAATCACGCGGTAGGTAGTTTTAATCACTGATTAGCGATCAGTCTCTGGTGAGTACAATGACCACTGAAATGTTCTCCGATCACTTAAGAATGATCATCATCGAATCAAAATTTTATTAACATATCAATATTGGCAGATAATCGAGTCTGTTTTCGATCAGAAAAATAAGCTTGTGTTCATTCACCAGGTTCTGATCGGTTTTGCGAAGATCCAGTGATCACAGTTTCTATAGTTGTTTGGATGGGGAAGTGAACAGACCCGAGAAACTTTAAAGGGATCACATGAATACTTTTTTGGTGAACCTTCTCCTAAAATCTGACTTAAACTTCGCCACATCAATTATTATTGGCTAAAACTAAAGTAAAGTACATACTTCTTTAGCACATATATCCTGGATCAGCTACAAGGAGAAAGGGTATTTAAGTTTCCTTGGTTTTATTTTTGTTATCATTCAGCGTCGCATACTCGTCGTCGGCGGTCGTTTCCTTCATTCTCGTTCGTTGGCTTAGCTTCTCTTGTCGGTTGCATTTCTTGGAAGGACACACAACACACACACAGGCACGCAGTACAAACACAGCGCATGCAGGAATGTTCTTTGTGTGCACTCCTCCCCCGCCACCACCAGCAGTGCCACCAACACCGACAAACAAGCAGAGCTCCCTCCAAGTTCTTATGGATGGCGACGACTCATGCAGCTGCGTGCTTCTGCCTCTCGCCTTAGAGTTGAATCTCAGTCTCATTTGGCTGTGATTTTTTCCATGGCCAGTGACATCATGCTAAATAGTGACTTTTACTATAAATCGGATGAAATCCCGTGACTAGGAAAAATATTCATCACAATGCAGTGAGAGCCAGCGTTGCTGCAACTCCATCTCTTCTGCTATGAACTTTGTTTGGTCTGACTGGCTGTTGTGTTGTTCTACGTATCTGATATCACCGCATTCCAATCTCTGTTTTAGAAGACAACAGCAAGAAAGAAAAAAAGAATGGTAAATTGTGTTTACAATAGTTTCCCACAGTCCGCTTTGGCATTACGAACAGAAAACCGAGACCGGAGACACCAGACCTTTGCCACAGCGCGCGAGGCTTGCCTGTGGTTGGTTGGTTACCTTCACTTACAGCAGCAACACCGCCACCACTCCAAGTTACAATTCACCCGAGCCCAAGCCAGGCAATGCACTTAGAAAAACACATTCCAAATTCACTCTAAAATGAAGAAATACTTCTGTAATATTTTAGATTTAAAAACTGAATTCTTAAACAAAATTTGATTTTTTCTAAAAACCAGAAACAAGATTACAATTACAACATATTAGTCGGTCAATGTGAAATTTTTCAGATCGGTTCAGAACTTGATCATAATGTTATAATATATTTTTCTGAGTGTGTGGCATGGCCCATGCTTTGCCTTGTGGCTTTGGTTTTCCAATCAGAAAAACTCGCTCCAACTTCAGCTTCAACTTTGTTTTGTGTGTTTTTGTTTGGAGTTTGTAGAAAAGTTGTTTGACTGCATTCCAATGTTTGGCCTGCCTTGCCTTACCTTGCCTTGTCTGCGTCGTTAAGGTTTGTTGGACTGTGGTCTGCGGTCTTGGTCTGCTCTTCTCTCCCTCTCTCTCTCTCTTTCTCTATGTTCTAGCCTGGCCCCTAGGCCTTTGATTATGATTTTTCCCAAGCGTGTGCTGCCCACTTTTGGTATTTTCTTACCTAACCCCCTCCCGCTTTCAGCCAAGTCGTGTCTGTCATTCATGCTGCCCTTTTAGCTCTGGCTGCTGAGCTGTCAGTTGAGGTTTGCGCTTGCTCGGCATTTGTTCTGTGTGCGTTGTTATTGTTTACGTAAATTGTTTTTTGTTGAAATGATCAAAACTTATCATACGCAAAATTTAATCCAACTTAGTTGACATTTTATGTGCATTATTCAACACTGGTTCTTGTTGTGGCCAGCCCTGGTAAGTTGAACTTTAGCGAACTTTTCGTCTGAATTTCCTGTTGCAAAAATATAAAGCGAAATGCCAAAGTCGCAACAACAGCAACAGCAGCCGTTTACATTACAATTGTTAATGGGCTGCATTCCACAATAACAACAAATAACAACAACGCACAGGCAGATGTAATTGCAAGCAAGCAAAGCACCGAGTCTGCACTTTGTACTCGAACAACAACAACAACGGTGCTTGGTAATTGAAGCAACAACAGCCGCCACAGCATCCTCCTCATCTTCAAGCTATCATCTTTGTCCGTGATTGGCCTCTGCTGTTCCACTTCAAAATAAGAAAAATGAAAAAACAAAGCCCCCTAAATCTGTACCCCAAGATTTTTCCAGCAGAGGCTCGAGCTCTCTTCTCACTCAGCATTTGTAATTTACAATTGCATTTTTCCTTTATTTTTCTCTGTGCGCGATTTTTTTTGCACTTTTTCTTTGCACTCAAAGTTGTTTTTCCCATTGATGGTTTTTTGGTCTGCACATATTGCCATCCCGCTCTCTCATTGCATTTATGCTGCTTATGCTGTTTGCTTGCTTGCGGCTGTTTAGGGGAACAACGGGGGAATGTTGGAGCTGTTGAGTCGCGCCGTCGCCCCAAAGTCGTTTGACTGCATTCCATTAAAACTTTCTCACAGTCGTTGAGCTACGATTTGCTGCTGCGCTGTTGCAGCTCCACACAGTGCTTGGCACCGACAACCGCCGCCTGCCTTGGCCCCCAAGCCCCTCTTAAGGCGGCTGCGATGCAATTGTGTTTGGCGAGTTTGGCTGGTTTTGTGGTTGAAAATTATTTGGACTTTGTACACTGCTGCATTCGGTTCAGGTCCAGGTTCGGGCTCCAGTTCGAGCTCTACTTATCGGGCTGCCGTTGGGCCTCCGCTGGGCTGGGGAGCCCCTGTGGGGAGGAGGGGTCGAGCTAAAGTAAATGTCGAAAAACGGCTTTACAATCGCCTGGCTGGACAAGACCACCCAACTGAGAAGTAATGCAGGCAGGCAGCTTAGACACATGCACATTCACAGTCATACCGTAATATAATATATCCTAAAAGGCGATGTTTAGAATATCAGTAGATTATGATTAGCAGTGCAGTACTCCTGACTAACGTGTCCATCATTATGTTATATAGATTAGCTATATAGTTGGACTTTGTTTTTGGTACACTGAGCTTTGCACTCAACGTGCCACAGTACTTGGACCTGCAATGCAAATGATGCACTCAGAAATAAATATGTATGTATAGCATTGTCAAACGGCTCTGTACGAGTTCTCTTTTAGAATTTCTTCTTTTCTATAATGAAGTTTGGTTCAATGTATCTCAGATATTAATTTTGTATGACAAATGTCCTAAAAAAAAGAATACGCAAAGAAATGAATTTCTATAAAAACTTTGATCCCGATTTTGACCAGCTTGCAGTACGAATTTTCTAAAATGATTGCTTAGTGCTAAACAACGAAAGTAAATCCAACTTGTGTGAGAATTTCAGCCCTTCAGCTGTTATGGTTTTGGACTGGGCGTTGTTCTTCAATCAATCAGCCAGTCGGACACTTATAAGATAATCATTTTTTTCTGAGTGTACCTTCGAGTACATATCTGTGTATCTGTGTGGGCTTCAGCGATATTAGCATAGAGTTCCGCTTATTTCTAATTATTATGTTCATTAATATTTATCTATGGCTTGCGTTGCTTTGTGCAAAGTAATTGTAGTTTCGTCATTTGTTGTTTTTGTTGTTGTCTGTGCAAATGTTAATGGTTTTCTAGGAAATTTTACTATGAGTCAACGACGTAAATGTTTCAATGTTCTTATCAAACTAAAACTCGTCTAGCTGGCGCCCACGCACCACGTAGATTCATCGAGTTTGAGTCCAGTCAGCGTCAGCCTCAGCCAGCGCTAGCAGCTGTGGGTGTTGATGTTTGCCACTGACACCGCCACCCCCCATCCCCTATTTGTCTCTCTGCCTGTGTCTGCATTCTAGTTGTGAGTCGGCGCACTGCATCCATCTATTCGTGATTCGGTTGTAAGGTTGCGTACTCTACGCTACGTTTTTGCACATTTTTTTTTGTATTTCATACACCCTCCAATAGCGGCGGCAACAACCCTAGGTGTGGTTGACAATCCGGGGTGCCTGGGTGCGAGCGAGACAACTAGTGAATGGCGTTGTTGAAAATAGTTAAGGGCGCTTAAAGTTCGTTGCTGCTGACTCTGACTGAGGAGGGCTGATGTCGCTGCGGCATTGCAACTTCCAGTAAAATCTCGGGAGTTTCTTGAACTGCGTGAAAGTGCACATGTCTGTCTACCTACACAAGGAAAGTTTCGAGAATAAAGTGTCAATAAATAATTTAAAATTCCTTACACATCTTAAAAGGTATTTACCCAAAAAAAAAATAAAGCTTATAAAATGCTGATTGATGGAGGCGATTTATGGGCTAAATATAGAAATGTTGTTGCTAGATAAAGACAAAGGAAATATGTATGTGTGTATACAATCTACAAATTGCCGAAATTTATAATCTACGAGTACATATATGTATAGCTTTTTGTGTTCTGATTAAATTAAACTTTTGATGTTTTCAATTTTGTTACATTTAGGAAATTTAAGGGTTTATCACATTAAAAAATCTATCGAAACTGTAGTCTTACCTTTTACCCTAGGTGGTGAGAGCATAGTAGTATAGAAGTCATAGCAGCTAGCGTGAGAATGGCAAATAATTAATCGAACAGAAGATAATAGAATGCCTTGTTTTTCTTCTACACATTCGCATTCACAAAATACACACAAATACCTGCGATAAGATATTGCTCGAAGCACGAATATAATAAAAACTGATAATTTCTGTCTTTCATTTGCAGTTCGATAAACATACGGACAGGACGACAACTGTAGTTCAATTCCAAGCGGTAAACGTTAGATGCGAAGAAAATCTGAATCTGGAATCATGGCAAATGTAGCAACAAATACACGTTACACGCCTTATGGACCTACAAGCAACGCTAGCACAACAACGACTACAGCTACAACAATTACACTAGACCATCATTTGCCTTTGGACCTGGCTCTGGATCAGGTGGATGACGGCACGAACACGTCGATGATCTTCAAGAGTCGTGGGTTCGTGAACGGAATGAATGATAAATACTGTCGCGAGGATGAGCGGCTGAGAACGTTCGACCACAACTGGCCGCTCGCCTGGCTGGACAAGGGGGCGCTGGCCATGTCCGGAATGTTCTTCACGAATGTGGAGGACAAGGTGAAATGCTATTTCTGCGAGGTGGAGATTGGACGCTGGGAGCGCGACGATCTGCCTGTACCTGAGCATCTGCGCTGGTCGCCCAACTGCCCGCTGCTGCGTCGCCGCACCACTAACAACGTGCCGCTGAACAGCGAAGCCCTGGAGCGTCTTCTGCCGCCTATCAGCTACGACATATGTGGAGCCAACGATTCGTCCTTGGTGGAGGTGCGCGACCGCGCTTATGTGGAGGGGCCCATACCCATGTCGCGCATCATTCAATCTGTGGGCATAAATACTACCACAATGGCTACAGATCGTGTGGCCGGCGGCCCTACCTCCACCTCCACCACTGCGACCTCCACTGGGACTCAAGCCAATGGAATTGTGGGCAGTGGGGATGTCTTGCCTTCCCTACCAGCTTCTACCAGCGGCAACTATTTTCCGGAGCATCCGGAGTATGCCATCGAGCAGGCGCGCTTGCGCAGCTTCGAGGATTGGCCGCGCAACATGAAACAGAAGCCCCAACAGCTCGCCGAGGCGGGTTTCTTCTACACTGGCGTAGGCGATCGCGTCCGTTGCTTCAGCTGCGGCGGCGGCCTCAAGGATTGGGACGTCGAGGACGAGCCCTGGGAGCAGCATGCTCTTTGGCTAAGCCATTGCCGCTACGTGAAGCTCATAAAAGGACAACAGTACATCGATGCAGTGGCTGCAGCTGCAAAATCTTCAGCAGAAACCAGCGGAAGTGGCAGTTCCAGCGGAAGCTCCAGTCCAACGACAACCTTGAAACCATCTGGCAACGATGTTGCGCCCGCTGCCCAAGAAGGCAAAATGGCTTCAACCCCAGAAGTAGCCGAACAAAACTTCGATGCCGCCGCTGTAGAGCTCAAAGAAAAGACAGCACCTGGCTGCAGTACAGCGGCAGCGGGCGGTGCTCTTCCTGCTCCAGCCTCCGCCATCCCCGAGGAGAAGCTGTGCAAGATTTGCTATGCAGCCGAATACAACACGGCCTTTTTGCCCTGCGGTCATGTGGTGGCCTGCGCCAAGTGCGCCTCCTCCGTAACGAAATGTCCGCTCTGCCGGAAACCCTTCACCGATGTGATGCGTGTATATTTTTCTTAAGATATGCCAGCCTAGGTAGCCTAAGTCTAGATCTAACCCAATGTATTTACTCTAACTGTAAAGCTAAACTTAACACTCCAAATATGAAACACAAACCACTAAAACCGCTGCGGTAGCAACGGCCAGCTGGTGGAGCTTAAAGCATATAGTCCATCAGCTGGCCGTTGGAACAAAGGAAAGCAACACATATAAGTGGTAGATTATTCTTAGAGTGTAAAGCAGCGTGTGCATGTGGTTAGGAGAATCGGGTGATTTGAGATTTCAGGGAACTTTTTGTGAATTCTTTTGTAATACAAAAAAAACACCAGGATATTGAAAATTTTTTGAGAAATTGAAAATATTTTTATGAATATTTCCGATATATTCGATTTCAAATAAATGGTATATCTTGCTGAAAAAGGCGTCTTAAGATATATGAAATCTCGAAATAAATTCTGTTCTGAAATTAAGAATTTGTAACTACAGAAAGTTAATAATAGATCTCAAATCACGTGGCTTTTCATAGCCCCACAAAATAAGAATTCAAATGTGTATAGATACGGGAGAGAGAGAGAGAGAGAGCGCACGAACTGTAATCTTAGAGAGGAACTGTAATCATTAAACACGAAAATTTCGGTAAAGTTTTGACTCATCTGAAATTGCGCTTTTGAATTATTACATAACTTAAGCTTAAGTGTACACATAACAGTAAACAGAGTAGCAAACACCCGCAGGCAGGTTTGTTAAGATTTCAGATTCGGTAACATTTAAATATAGAATTTTGCGCACACTTGTAAATTTA
The DNA here is from genome assembly GCA_037043425.1 of Hirtodrosophila duncani. NCBI lineage: Eukaryota > Metazoa > Arthropoda > Insecta > Diptera > Drosophilidae > Hirtodrosophila > Hirtodrosophila duncani. The sequence continues at coordinate 1,589,860 of JBAMBM010000793.1, read as the reverse complement.
GCTTTTCGTCCCCTATTAATCTTATGCATATATATACGGTACATATAAAATATATATATATTCTTTTTTTCCTGAACTGCATAATTTAATAATTTAATAATAAAACACACTTAACGATATATAGATATATATTATTGACAAATAATTGTTTATTTCTTGGGCGGTTCTCGGATCGGTCGGATCGGGGGGTGGACAATTCAAACTGGTCTATAAAGGTGCCGCCGCCGACAAAGGCCCGGGGCGCCCGCCCGCACTTGGCTTCATGGTGGTGCTTAAACCCACAACTAAGGCTGTCATTTGCAAAATAAATGTTACTTGTGATGGGCTGGTGGCATGTGGGCAGTGCATGGATGACATAACAAGTTGACTCATACACAAGTGGAGAATCTAATCATATCTGTATTTCTGAGTAAAAATGATGCATTTCAAAATGACTACAGAATATTCTATGAATGTAAAGTACAGTAAGGATGTGATACTAAGCCAATTACACTTCATGGTGTACTTTGATGTTTTGTTATTAAATGTTTTTATTTAGGAAGCTCGAGGTCAAGTGACCAAGCCGATACAAAGTACTTGTTTTGTATTGTATCCTAGCATTTGGGATATTAGAGACTTAAAAACTTCGATTAGCCCTTCTATTTATTTATGGAAAGCTGGTTGAGATCTTTATCCTTATGAATAGCCATTAATATTATGCTGATCAAAATTTGATCAAACAAATCGTATACAGCAAATATGGGAAATACCAATTCCCCAGCTCGGCACGCGGCAACTTAATGCGAGTAACTCTGCTGGAATTTAGACTATACATTTGTGCAAGATAACAAACCAGCATGTGATCGGAGGCGGACTGACATTCCATTTATTATACCCATAAACTCGCCGAGTAAAAGGTATATTGGATGAGCGCAGATGTAAGTTACAAGCAAAAGCGTTTTGATCTCTATTTTCTTGTTCGACTTTATCAGTCTAGACATGTCTCTCTCTCTGCCTCCTCTATTCTCCTAGATCTCAGAGAATATAATAGATAGAGGTTCCCTAGTGTGGCCTCAGTTTCCCCAAGATTCCCTAGTATGACCTCAGTTTCCGGAAGTTTAAGCACGGTACCCTAGAACCCTTTAATAAACTGACCAAATTGTATCCCTATGGGAAAACTATATTATATAGCTGAAAAAAGCGATTGTTGATCGATATTGAAGTTCGGTTTATTATACTCGTACTCTAGTAGAGTAAACGAGTATTCGTACAAATGTGTATCACATGCAGAAGGAAGCGTTTAAGACCCCATAGAGTATGTATAATCTTGATCTGCATCGATCTAGCCATGTCCGAAATTGTAAAATGAAAAACGAATATTCTTTGAAACCATTTGTACACCAAAGAAATGCGATAAACAATGACAACATGATTCAGGCTTTGTTCGATAAAAATGGTTTCGCCCATTTCCAAAAACAATATAATTGTTATTGATGAAATCGCTTAGAACCGAGTATGGGGCCTCGCAACGAAAGAGGAGGTAATGGGTCGTATCTTCGGTGCCGATATAGCTTTAAGCTTAAAAATTATTTTTTATTTCCATTCTATTTTAGATACGGGCTCGCCGTTAGAGCTTATTGTTCCAGTTCTCCATTTTCATCCTCTTTTAGCTTAATTAATAAAATTCGACGTTTCCTTTAAGTTAAAAACGTTTTTGAATCAAGAAATGTGTAGAATTGTTCAAATAATGACATATATTTCCTGAGGGTGTAGCTTTCTGTGTTGAAATACGTTTCTTATCAGTCGGCCATCCAAAGTCCCATTAACTTATTGCCTTGGGCTATAAGCAGGTAAGTACATTCAACTGCATTTATCTAGTGAGTTTGCGTGATCTTGATGAAACCATGAATGTAAATGCATTGTGAAATCTTTTCAAAATACGAACGCTTACCTTGCAGAGGGTATTATAATTTTGTCACAATATTTGTAATGCATAGAAGGAAGCATCTCTGACTCCATAAAGTATATATATTCATGACTAGCATGTTTGTCCATCTGTTTCTATGCGAACTAGTCTCTGAGGTTCAAAGCTATCGAGTTGAAATTTGTACCACAGACTTCTTCCTGCTGGAAGCTGCTCATATGTCAAAACATCCAGATCGGACCACTATATCATATAGCTGCCATATAACCGACCGATTCGGAATGAACTCTAGTATACCGGATTTTTTTTTTGTTTTTTACCCGAATTAAACAAAATTTGGAACGTGTCTTAGAACCGAATTTATACCGAATCTGCAAGGGAATGTAAGCTTCGGTTACCCGAAGTTACTCCTTCTCTCTCTTGTTTTTAGTTTATAAAAGTACAGATCATAACAAAAACTCGAATTTTCTAATCAAAGATCACGAATAAAGTGAGTGATCAGGCATTTCATTGCATTCCTTATTTTAATCAATACACTTAAAATTTGCTTCATCATAAATTCCATATATTTTAGTTAATGTTAAGATTTACACATTATCGTTGATTACTGTAGAAGTTGGCTCACCTTTGTAACAATTGCTGGAAATCCCAATATCAATATCAATGACGATTGCAACTGCACTTACGCCAGCGATAACATTTTCGCAAGATTCAATTGATGACGGATAATTGGAATGAATCGGCAAAAGGTGAATGAAATATTTCCTGATATATTTCTTGAGAAATGAAAGTGTGATAAGGATACATCTGATTACTGCAATAGAGGCATACTACAAATATACTCTGTATCTACTACAAAAAGCTATGTCATTCACATCGTTTACCATTCAAATCGATATCTATAAATTTTATGCAAATGATTGCTCTAGTTTCAGATGTTCAAATGCTGACCTTAAACATTGCGTGCTGCTTTTAATTGCCAATTTACAAAAAAAAAGATTAGCAATTGCCGAAGGTCTCGGCTGTGAGACTTCTATCCGATCACCACAGACGCTGACTCCTATGCTATGCATTTAAATTCAATTAAATTATGAAATTAAATCTACTATTAGTTTCAAAATGCGTTGCTCCATACATCAAAGGTGACAGAAGTGGCGTTGTGTGTGCAACCGCTTGGTTTGTGTATTCGCTAAGACTGCTGAAACTTCAGTTTGCAGTTCCAGCGACGGTTATTATTTGCTATGATTTAGCCTCTTCGTTAATATTAATGGATGTAATACTTAATAAATTAATTTCAGCTTGATAATTAACAATGACAACTAAACATATACGCAGTATGTACAAGAAAATTAAAAAATAGTGCATACCTTGCGGCTGAATTTGAATAAAACAATTAAGAACGCTATATTCGATATTCCCGGCTATTAGAAACTCGTACTCAGCTTTTATTTAATATTCGACACACTCGAAAGTATGCAACACTTTTCTTGTGGGTGTTGGTGTGGTCTCATATAAAATGTTTCTTACGATTTTGTTTATAAATATTATCCGATTGTAATGAAATTTGGCAAATCGGCAGAACAAAGTTGATATGATGAATTACTAGGGGAGTCTACATACCAAATTTATTATCCGTGTTCATACGGACGGACAGATGGACATGGCTAGATCGACTCGGCTGTTGATGCTGATCAAGAATATATATACTTCGGAAACGCTTCTTTTTACCCTAGAGTACCCTAGTATTTTCCAATCGATGTAGTAAACACTCGATAACTTTAGTCAGTAAGAGTTATCGTTACCCTTTTGATTCGATATGCAAAAAAAATTTGAATATCAAAACTAGCACCCTTCGGCAAGCCGAAACTTATATACCATGTGGCCAAAGGAAAGAAAAGGGCCGTTGGATTGATAGTCGTGGTGCCGTTAGTAATCGTGCAGACTTGTTTTCTTTTTACCGCTCAGAAAGAGGTAGTTTTCGGCGAGGATAAAGTATGCTTTCCAATTGGAGACAAACAAAAAGCTCACAGTGGGCTTCGTGTTTGTTGTAACCATTTACATTTTGTATATCAACTGAATCCTATTCATCTGGCTATTTGGGAACAATTTAATGAACATCCAAATCGAAATCATCCAAATTACTGAAACTGCTTCTAAAACTACAAAGCTTCAAACTAAAAAACTTCGCTTTTTAAGCTACTGCAGCTACTATAAACTATAGGGTTTGCATGATAACTATATACTAATACCACAAACTTTTATCAGAAACTGTAAGCTTAAATATGTTTTGTAAACATATATACTTTAGAGTTACACTGAATTCGAAGTATTTTTATCATATATCTTAGACCAGATACATTTCTTAGTTTACATGTGTACTGTGTCGTCTATGTCTAGATCCTTGCTTTTCGAGATTGTATTCTTGGTCCCAATCGCTTTCGCCTCCTCGATTGTATTGGGCAGAATGATGTTTTTGGTTTCGGGTAAGAGAAGAATTAGGCTACCACTTAATATAGCCGTGGATGCGAATAGGATTGCAGGCGCATTATTATAATACTTGGCCTGCAGAAGAAACATAGTTTTTGAATTAAGAGATTCACAGCATAGTTGGTTGCGTACTCACCAGTAGCGGCGTTTGGGGCGCCAGCATGGAACCAAATTTGCCCATCATGGCACAAAAGCTGATCAAACTGTTTCTGAGATTTGTTGGAAAGAGTTCGGTGGCAATGAAATAGAGTACTTGGAAACTGGCCGTGATTGTCAGCTTGCCCATCATGAAGAGTATTAGCTGGAGCACTAACTGGTTTTCGCCAACAAGGACCAAGCCAATTGAACAAAGTCCACTTAGAAACAGAAGACCACAGAGCGAATACCTTCGCCCAAGGCGATCCACAATAAGGAGTGGCAGGAAAGTGCCAGGAATTTCCGCGAGGGCTGTGTAAACGAAATTGTTATACTTGTCTCCATCTAGATGCACCACATTCATGTTCAGACCGTAGAATACAAGGATATTCACAAACCAACACAAGGCAATGTTAACAATGCGCCATTTGAAATTCTTGAACGCCACCCGAATGGGAAACTTGCTGTCTACCACTTGATGCAGTTCATTCCTATTAGCCGATATCAGATGATCCAGGGATGTTTCCGATAGGTTTCGGCTGTTGATCTTGGCCGCCCTACGAATTATGCCCTTAGCTCGCTCCTCGCTTCCCCGACTCAAGAGCCACCGCACGCTCTCGGGTAAGATCCAGAAGTAAGCTAGGTGTATCATTGAAGATATATAGATAATACGAAGGATTATGCGCCAGTCTGGATACATCTTTGCGATCAAGGCCAATGCGATTTCACCCAATGTATAAAAGCTGGTTACCATACAAGCGGCCAACACTCGTCGCTCGGGTTGAACCAACTCAACCCCTATGATAAAGCAGGCGGCGTACACAGTCGCGCTCATCGTGCTGCTCAGGAACTCAAAGATCACAAACCATATATAGCTGGTCGCAAAAGAACGAATGATCCCTATCATACCGGCCAAGGAGACACCCAAAGCAATGTAAAATGCTCGGCCGTATCTAAAATGAAAAGAGAAAGTAGGCAAGGAGGAAGATACAGTTAAAGTCATAAGATACAATACCGATCTGATATAAATCCACCAATGGGTACGCCACAAAATTGGCCAAACGTACTTATGGTCCCGACTAGTGATAGTTTCCATTCGTCGCTACAGTAAATCCCAAACTAAAATAATTAAAAAAGAAAATTGTGTCTTTGGGCTGTGAACTCTGACCAGCAAGCTTTGATATAAAAGCAGTTGTCCTAACAGAGGCATCGATGTCTGTAAGATCTACTGACTATGATATGGTCATAAAAGAGGACCTACCTATATGTTCTTCAAGGTTGTCGAAACTAAAAGCTACGAAAACAGCGGAAATCAATCAAAATCTTACTGAGTATTTTTGAAAAACATAAAATATGTAAATATTTCTTTAAAATTTATAAGCAGAAGCTATTGAATTGTGAAGGGTAGTTGAGGTTCGTAAACAAGTGATCTATAGTATTCACAGCTTCGAAACAATAAATATTTGATAGATTTCCGGATCTTCTTTACCTTCTTCCTGGCTCTTTAGCCATATACATAATAACTTTGACCTCGATTTTGACACACTTGCAGTTGGATGAAAACAGGTTCTACATCATAATCTGTAGCTTGTAAGGACAAAGAGAACCCGCACTCAATAAAGTGGCATAGAATTTCAATTTAAACGATATTTGTCCGCACACAAAACAAGCATATGGTAAAACTTTCAGCTCTGCAGCTTTTAAGGCTTGTGAGATATTTGTGTTGAAACAGGCGGACAGACAAACGTACATGGTTATAAATTAATATACCAGCACAATTTTTTGTGAATGCTATAAAAATCTTACTGGTTGGCAATGTCGACCGATAACTACTCATAAGTACTGTTATATATAAAAAGTGTTAAATAAGTGATTATTTCTCTGTCTGGGCTTGATTCAAATTACCGCCTCTGCCACTCATAAAGATTGTTCACTTTCTTATCATTGCCTAATTTTCTATATCTCTTCTAACAACATAAGTACCATATTACCTTAATCTGAGTGTTTCAAGTAGTTTGAGCTGCGCAATTTTACTTAGTCATACTATAGTAATTAATGCAAAACCCCTTTATTGCTTTTTTACAATATTTCCATAATGTCGACGGCAGTTTATACTCACTTCATTGGAAATAGTTAATTCTTTATTGCGAAATATGAAATTGTTGTTGGGGCACTTTTCGATTGGGGTCTGAAAATAGCCGGCTAAGCAAATGTCTTGCGATTGATTCCACTGTGCCAACTCCCGATTTGTGTAGCGATGGCATTTGTCCAACTCTTTGCCATTCTTGGGTATGCTGTACTCAGTCCATGGCGCCTCATATGTGTACCTACTGTCGGGTCTATCACATTCTGTAATGTTACATCTGTGGATATTTGGAAATTTGATTTCACAAACAGAATCAACCAGATGTGGATCACCTATGCATCAAAGTTCCGGCGGTAAATATATATGAAAGTCCGAACATGGCAAAATATATCATGGGCAAAGCGATCAAAAGTATTACACATATCTGAAACTTTCCAAATTGGCCAATTTCCTCCAAAATGTCATCCAGAGTGATGTCCTTCGGATCCCCAACGGTACTATTAGGAGGCTTAGGCTGATGAATTGTCGATACCGGTCCATTTGTCGTCATTGGTAGCTTTTATAAGTATCTATAAATTTTCTTTCCGGAAAAGTTTTCCGTTGTGCGCGGCACAAAAGCGCGAAGTACACTGCGCTGTATATGATTACGACTAATATTAAGTAGCCACGAACCTAATTGTCGCTCTCCCTAGCCGGGCCTGATATTTGGAGAGGCTTTTACTATTATACCAGGTATTTGCAATACCATTCATCACTTGGACAAGAAAGAGAACATTCGAACCAGCGATATTATTTTTTATTTATACTTTTCTGATATTTCTGTTCTGCAGTTTTTAAACTGTTCACCCCTGCAGCCCCGGTAATATTTTTATTTTAACAATGTATATAATAATTTATTAATGTTTATTATTTAGGCAAAGCAAAACACAAATTAATATGTATAAGTATTTCATGCTGAGTTATTTGTTAGTGTTCAATACGAAAATGTTCTTCCTATACAAAATATATAACGATGGTCAAAAGAGCACTTTATGGTCTAGCAGAGGAGGTGAGGAGCAAACCATTTGAGAGGAGAGCACGAAATACTAAGACTTTCAGGCGAAATCAATGGCAGGAGTTTTAGGGCTAAGAGATTCAGAGTTAATTTAGTTTTTTTTCCCCCGCTGTGCCCGGCACGGATATAAGAAAGGCACTGAACTATGATTGCGATTTATACTAAGGTGCTCTGGCCAACTGGTTAGACGTCGCGTGGCTTTCTTTCATCCAGTCTTAATGGATTGTTTTTTCAATTTTTTATGTCTCAGAATAGTTTTTATGCATTCTATTAAGCTTCTAAAAATATGATATTTTAAACTATTTTGGACACTATTCACAGAAAACTATATAGTTTGGCACATGGCCAAAATCTGAAATGATATACAAGCGCTATCAGTGAGAATTCAACGTGTTCATAGCCAGCGATAATTATACTCGTACTCTAGTAGAGTAAACGAGTATATTGTATTAGTGCAAATATATGTAACAGGCAGAAGCAAGCGTCTCCGTCTCTGTCTCTGCCAGTGGACGTGGGACCTCCTCCCTCAGCGTGCAGACAAAGGAAGCATCTGGTAAAAAATGCAACTTTTAAGACTCTGAGATCTTTGTGGTGAAACAGAATTGTTCTAATATAAACGTCCTGCGCTTGTAGCATTCTTTGTTCTTAAAGTGTTGAAATACGTTTTTTATCAGTCGGCCATGCAAAGTTCCATTAACTTATGGTCTTTGGCTATAAAGCAGGTGAGTAGCAAGTGTTTCTATGCGAACTCTCAGTTTTTAAGCTATCGACTTGTAATTTTCACCATAGGCTGCTTTTTGCTATAAGCTGCTCAAATGTAAAATTCATAAAGATCGGACATTTATAACAGAAATAAAGTCCCATCTAAGCACATATAAATAAAAACTTTGTACAATAGATGGCGCTAGCAAAATTTTATTTGCAAGTCAGGCAGCCTTATTTGCGGTAGGTAGACCTGTGCTCTCTTTAAATATGTATTTTTATTCTAGAAACTGAACACTAAGAAGATTACTTATTAATCGAAACGAATGACTAAATTTGCCACTTTATATGTTATCAAAATATATTTAAATTTATTTATTGTGAACTTGGACTCTTGAGAAATATCGCATCTCTGTCAAAATATCGCCATATGAGAAATATCGCTATTCGAATGGCTAGGGCTGCCATACTTCACATGTATATTTGTCTCTTTTACGCAGGCTCGTTACTTTTTAAACTATCTACACAGTTTGCTTTTAGGTATTCAAAAATAAGTAAATCAAGATGAAGTAGAAACACCCAACTTGTAAGGAAAACTTCTTATAATAAATTCACATTATTCTACAAGTATAATTAAATGTTAATATACTTATCCGTAGAATATATTCGTAGAATATATGTCTTTCTTATTATATATTGGTTGATTTAGACAAGTGATGGGCAGGTGTTTGACTGAACTAGAGCACACAGACAGCGACTGTGCGATGTAGATTTGCCCAAGAAGTGTCCACTGACTTATAGTTAAGCTATTCATTCTTAGAGCTATATTTGTTCGAACTAGGCGCCTAAATCTATGTCCTTGCCTTTGGAAGGTTTCTTCTTGATTCCAATGGCATCCTGTACTGTGGTGGGCAGAATGATGTTTGTGGTTTCGGGAAAGAAGAGCGTTAGGCAACCGCTGAATATTGCCGCACAGGCAAAGAGTATGGCAGGAGCATTGGCGTAATATTTGGCCTGTGAAGAGAATCAAATTCAGAATTGAAGTTCGTGTTCCGCTTTAAGATTGTAGAGTTCTCACCAGTAGCGGCGTTTGGGGAGCCAACATGGAACCAAATCTGCCCATCATGGAGCAGAAGCTGAGCAAACTGTTCCTGAGGTTTGTGGGAAAGATTTCGGATGCAAAGAAATAGAGCACCTGGAAACTGGCCGTGATGGTCAGCTTGCCTACCAGAAAGAGTACCAGTTGAAGCACATGGTGATCCCCGCTAGCAAAGATGGTGCCAATGCAGCAGCATGCACTGAAAAGCATGAGTCCACAGAGCGAATACCTTCGTCCAAAACGATCCATGATTAGCAGGGGCAAGAAAAAGCCTGGAATCTCCACGAGAGCTATGTAAGCGAAATTATTATATTTGTCGCCATCAAGAAGCACCACATTCAGACTGAGACCATAGTAGACCAGGACATGGACAATCCAACACAAAGAGCAATTGGCAATGCGCCATTTAAAGTTCTTGAACGCTTCCCGGATGGGAAACTTGCTTTCCGCCGACTGCTGCAGCTTATCCCGATTTGCTATCACCAGCTTGTCCAGCGATGACTCCGATAGCTTTCTTTTGTTGACCTTGGCCGCTCTACGAAGAATGCCCTTGGCGCGCTCCTCCTTACCCTGGCTCAAGAGCCAGCGAACACTTTCGGGTAAGATCCAAAAGTAGGCCAGCAGTATTAGAGATGGCATGTAGGTGATGCGCAACAGCACGCGCCAGTCCGGGTAGGCCTTGGCGAACATGGCCAAGGCAACTTCGCCCACTGCATAAAAGATGGTTATTACACTACAGGCCAACACTCGACGCTTGGGTCCAACCAACTCAATGCCGATGACAAAGCAGGTGGAGTATAAGGTGCTGCTTGTCATGTTGTCCAGAAACTCAAAAACAAGGAACCACACATAGCTGGGTGAATAGGAACGTACAACGCCCAAAATGGCGCCCATAATGCCGCCCAGGGCTATGGAAAAGCTACGGCCATATCTGGAAATACAAAATGTGGTTATAAGTTGGGAGAAAGGGGAAGCAAGAGGTATCAAATACAATACCGATCTGCCACAAAGCCACCAATAGGTATGCCAAAGAATTGACCCAGGTTATTTATGGTGCCTACAAGTGATAACTTCCACTCATCATCACAGTAAATGCCAAACTGTAAAAGACCAGAATTGTCAAATGGAAGATTTAGGTTAGAGTTTCAGGAACATAGATAGTACCTATAGATGTCCCATTGTATGAAATCTCTTAAATAATAATATATGAATTTGTTATTTTTAATATGATTCCTACGCAAGGCCCACATCTTGCTTACCCAACACAACTTTCGTCACGTCACTATTGTGCTCTTCTCCCCGCCTTCACATTCCAGCTGAGTGGAAACGTCTTAAGTTGAATCCAACAATGGATATATGCACTTATTACAGTAACTGAGCTATTTATTCTTAAAAAAAAGTGTCGCTAAATAAATACAACAATTGCTGGCGTTTCGCAACTTGTTATTCACTTGAGAAAAGTTGAATTCGTTCGCTATTTATATGATATGCTATGCCATTATCAATCTTGAATCTGCTATCTTGATTTTGACATTTGTATGACTTAGGAGACACTTAACAGTCACTTAAATGTCAGTTGAGTCTATCGTCAATTAGGGGGCAGACAGTCCGCATATCTTATCCATAGCACTTGCGTTACCTGCAACATCACTTATCATAGTTCATTGCCTTGCCTACTTGGTTTTCAGGGTCTGCGATGAATACAAAATGGGATGTATGTATAAAGTAGTTATTTTATCTGCTTGTTTATTCAGCTGATATCGCGAGTAATTATTTATATTTAAGGGCATCTTGAGCTCATGTAAAATTTTGAGGGCTTCTTAGTAATAATCACATACTAAATGAATGAGATCTCTCAGGGTAATTTTGATTTGGGGGTCATAATCATTGCCATTTCAAACAAACATGACAAGCTCAAGCCTTTGTCTGTTGTCAACGTGACGTATAAGTAATAAGCTGAAGAGCCTAAGCCTAAGCCTAAACTGATCACTATATATTAAAGTTGAGCCATTTATTGAGTATCGATCGATTAGTTATTCCAAGCAATATCGGGACATGTTAATGTACTAAGTTCACGGAAAAATTGCGCAGTTGCAGCAAGCAAATATGTACAAGTATATATATGTAAAGTTGATATTAGAGTACTATATTTAGAGCTTTACAAATCGTTTACTTGTTAGGGCCATGTGAATCCTAACTGAGTCACTAATTCTCTTAACAAAGCATTTGCACTGAGTTCAACTGTTACTCAATACGATACTGTCCCCTAATAGCAAATCAAGAGGCATCAAAAACTAAAACTAAAAATTAAAAACTGAAATCAACCCATTTTGGTGTTTTATGTGTTCATTCCGAATTAAAGAAAAGCTATATGATATATAACTTTGGTCAGCAGACTTAGAGTCTTCTAAGACAGATATGTACCACATTTGGTTCACCTCATTCCGAATTGGGATGACATATGATATAGTGGTCCGATTTGGACAATTTTTACATATGAGCACCTTATAGCACAAAGAAGAGTGTGGTATAAGAGACTAGTTCGTATAGAAACAGACGGATAGACAGCCGAGTCGATATAGCCCATGTCTGTCTGTCCATCTGTCCGTCTGTTTCTATACGAGCCGGTGGTGGGTCAGAAAGAGAGCGAGTTAAAGAGGCGCAAGCTTGCCTTCTTCTGCTCTACCTCTCTCACTCACAAACAGAGATCAATGTGTTGTATGTAAATGTATATGAAAGCTTGCGTGTTTGTACATCAGAATGTATTTATGTATGGACAAAGTATTTGAAAGAAATTAGAAAGAAGATGCTACGCAGCCTATTGCTATGTCGAAGGAAATCCGTTGACGAAATCGTATAGGAATCGTGCTACATGCTTTTAACAGTTCTACAAGGGTATATAAAGTTCGGGTATCCGAAGTTAGCCTTGCTCTTTAAAACTTTACATACAAAACTATACATATAAAACTATATGAGAATAAAGTTTTTGGAGTTGAGGATCGCAAATCAAATTTATTTCGATTATACCTTTCGCCGCCTTATCAAAGGTGTAAACAATGAATTTATTAGTTGTTCAATGAAATTAATCACACCTTTAACTATCTAACATAATCTTATCAAAAGTTCGGGCCCCGTTCTGGCGTAAAATAACCAATTAATATTGTAAGCCTTCGTGTTGGACATGTTTTCAGTCATTGACTCGTAAACGTGTATGATTATTCTCTTATATTCGTAGCTTAGAGAGAGACACTAATGATTAGCGGTAATTGCCTTCTTATCAGTTAACTAAGCTCTCTATATGTGGCCTCCCTCAGTGGCTCCTGCCGGCCTATCTTGTCTGCCTGGTTGGTCCATTTCGTTTCACGCAGCATGTGTACAAATCGGCTGACTTATTGTCAAAGTCCATGTTTGTCATCATAGTCTGGCAAGAATCACATACGTGTGCCATTGTGGCTTGATAAGATTTCGGGCCCCCTTGTTAAATACATGGTGGCCACTCCATAATCTGAAGTGCACTTTGATACTCACGTCATTGGAAATAGTAAACTCATTATCGCGAAATATGAAATTCTGGTCGGGACAGCTTTCAGTTTCTGCCGTATAATAGTTGGCTATGCAAATATTGTGCGATTGATTCCACTGCGCCAACTCTCGATTTGTATAACGATTGCATTTGTCCAACTCCTTGCCATGCTTGGGTATGCTGTACTCGGTCCAAGGCGCTTCATATGCATACCCACTGTCGGCTCGATCGCACTCTGTGATGTTACATCTGTGGACGGTTCGAATTGTGATTCCACAAACACCAACACGAGAAAGACCAATGAGATGAACTTCACCTGTGCATCACTGTGCCGGCGGTGAAGACATATGTCACCGAGAACATGGCATGGAACATCATGGGCAGACATATAAGCATAAATATGATCAACTGAAAGCGTCCAAACTGGCCGATGTGCTTCAAAATGCTATCCAGTGTAATGTCATCTTGGTCAACTCTGACGCTAGGAGGAGCTGGAGGAGGTTCTGGCCTAGATTGTGGCTGTTGCTGGTGTGGAGTTTCATTGGATGCCATTTTAGGTAACCTCTCTCTTGTTCTTGTTAACAGAAATTTGTGCACAATTAACGCCGAACTCTGAGTAGGTTATTTTTGCACTATTTCGCCTTTTATTTCTTTCGTTTTATTTTTACTTTCAATTATTTTTATTTTTACATCGGGACAACTTTGTTGTGCACGGCACCGACACACGAAACGAACTGCGCAACCAGCGACTAAGATTCTACGAATCCGTTGCGCGATCTCAACCCGAGCGAACTGAATGGGCTATAGCCGACATCGACATCGAGATCGACATCGACATTCTCATTCGCCGACCAACTCCGACCAACTGTTGATGGGCAGCTCCCGTTCCCCCTGATTAAGTGCGAGTACGGGTATGTATCGACTCAGTAGGATCCCAGCACGTTAATGTCTATCAGAAATAGCCTTGATAAGGCTGTTCCATAATTTTATACAACTTGTTGTCGCGATTGGGCAATATTGTTTTAAGGGGGATGTGTTAACACATTCCATTGGTTATTGTTGTTTTTGGCATTCGGAGAAAGTGGCATTGATTTCTGGCCACTTTTAGAGGGCTATATAACAAAGTTAAGTGAGAACAGAACAGATTGAATAGCCGAAGCTTGCACACTCTTATCAAAATATTTGATTTTAGTACTTTTAAACCTAACCGGTAAGCTAAATGATATAGTAAATGATATAGAAGTCGCACAAAACACCAGGAGGAGCCAGGGCAAGGAGGATGAACTGGCTCCTCAACAGCCGTAACAAGCTGAGGTATAAATGTGGTTTATTCACATGATGACCATAAGCTGATGCTGAAATTTGCATAAATTGTTAAATAGTTAAATAGTTAAATGAACACTAAGTAGCAGTTTTGCAAGATTCCACCTGCAACGACAGTCGTGTAAAAATTCAGCTGCAGCTGGTGCAATATGTTGCAAGCTGCACAAACCTGAATATCAATTAAAATGTAAATAGAAATACAACACGTTAGACAGGTCAGTTATCTTATGCATACATTTTCATCCACACTATCTTCCGGCTAAAAATAATTTACCTTATCCACATACGCCTTCATCAGCAGACGCCTCAGGACTGTAACCCCACGTGCTAAAAACGTGATAGTTCCATGATGGTTTAGGTTTACTTATTTGAAATTTATTTCTACACTTTCTATCTCTAAACATGCAGCCACAACAAATACAACATCATTTGGCAACCAGCCAGCCAACACAGCAAATGGGCATATGTGATGATAATTACGATCAGCTTCATTATCATGATCATGACCAGCCGTAATTTCCCCTAATCGTGTGGTTGGAAAACTTGAACCTACAATTATTTTATGTAGCATTGCTCTGAGAATCCATGTAACTGGGAATTAAGGGGAATAAACCATAACGAGACGAAACCGGTTAGATTTTTAGCATACCGCGAACAATGTAAATTCTAATGTGAAATTATAATTTGTTTCGTTTATTGGGCAAAAAAACCCTCGCAAATCTAAATAATGCAAACTGAATTCGTGTGCTCCCCACAATAGTTAACCACGTTTCCCAGTAAAGTGTTAAGCTGTCAAATTGTTGTGGCAGTGATTACATGAACTCAACTTTTTAATTTTCCGTCACGTGGAAATTTATTGCTTTTCCGCCTATCAACGTAATTCGCGGTCAACAAATCAAATTAATTCAAAAACTCAAATAAGTAGCCAACTTTTACTCTCGCTCTCTGTATATTTCTCTATCGCATTCGCTCTCTTGATGTTTTTTGTTGATAAATGAGATACTTATATCTATTTTAGTTGTCATTTTATGAATGGACAGCAGCGAAAAAGAACAAGCATTCAGTGTTTGATTTATGCGAGACACTTGCACAACGTGTCGTATGCTCTTTTTTTTATGAACGTCGTTGCCATTCCATTCCATTCAAACAGCAGCAGCCTGAGCTGATTGTTAACATTCAAGGCATGGCTTGCCTTATGCACAGTTTGGCCAACATCTAGGTTAACTGGCTTGTGTGCAGAATAGATTTCTTCAATCAGGTTACTCAGTTGCCCAAGCAAACTGGAAAAGAAGCGGAATTTGGACTATCTACATGCATACTTATAAGATGTGAAAATCAGCTCTGAAACTGGAAACTTTGAATAATAAAGGAACCCGATTTGAACAAAAAAGCAAAAAAATAATTTAAGTAAAAGATTTATCATGGGTTTCAGCCCGTTTCAAACATGATGTAGTACTTTTTTTTCGGTGTGAACCAAATCATAAGCCAAACCAGGTGTGGGAGAACTGGAAGCTGAATATAACTAACATATACAGCTGGGCTCATTTCAGCCGCATTTCAGCAGCAGCTAAAAAAGAAGGGCATATGTGTAAATAAATACTAAAATACGTTTGTACCTGAATAGCAAGAGCAAAACATATACGCACGCTCCAAACCAATCAAAGATTCCCTGCAATATGTAGGGTTTCCCATTTCGGGGAACGACTACCATAAAATGTTGAGCCAAAAGCGAACGTGGATCGAGTATTGACTTTGTCAGAGGTTGTGATTTTCTGACCTAGAGAGAGGAGAGAGAGAGACATAAGCCAAATACGCATACGCATAAATGCATATACACGTTGTAGTATATATGCATGCCAGCAGACACTGTTACTGCAACGCTTTATTATCTCTCGCACCTCCCTCGCTATCACACTGCGCCGTTGCTCGCGTCTCCTGCTGCCCACCAACCCATAGTGAGTTTTTGGCGACGTCAAATACTGCCTTTCTTTGCTTTCTATGCTTTGAAAGAAGTACAAAACGTACTTCGTCTCCGTACGTAAGAGCACGAACGCATCACTGATAGAAGCGACGGCGACTTCTATTTTATACCATAAAGAGCGCGACCGCTCGCTGATTCACGATGAAGCAGTGATTTTTCAGTTCTCTGATTGGCAGCTTAATGCTTTTTAGGTGGCCTTAGACAGAAATTAATATGGAGGATATTGTTTGGAAAGCGATTGAAGGCAGACCCTTCCATTACTTGGCCTTGCAAGGCTGGTAGCCTCATAGCTTTACACGGATATCGAATCAGGTCTATATCTTGTGGATCCCTCGTACTTACTACTTCTGCGATCTCGCTACCACTTTGATAAATGAAAGATCAAGGTTTGTTTTGAATATATCTAAACACATACCTTTATTTAATGAATTCAAAAATTGTGTTAAATTCTGCTTTTGGTTTTTATGGTTTCTTATTTCTTATCATTTCTTCTTCTTTTCCATACATGTGATTACTCAATTTACTTGCAATTTCTATTCATTCGACATCCATACAACTATAGAAAGTATCTCTTAACGTTCATTTAGTTGCGGTTATGTATCATGTTTCATCATCATCATCATCATCATCATCATCATCATCATCATCATCATCATCATCATTATAATTTTTTTGCTTACTATGTTTTCCTTTTGTCATTATTATATGATATTTGTCTTACTGATTTTGAAGTAAAAATTTGACTCAAAAACATTTATTAGAGAACGCAAACACATTAATTATGGTAAGTAGATTGGTTTTTGTGTTTTGTTTTCTTTTGTTTTCATCTGCTAAGCTTTACGTGATTTTCATTTTGGGTAAATTTGCAAAGTGTGTTATCGTGATGTTGTGTTTATCGGTGATGCGATGCGATGCGGTCGTTATATAAGATGTGTAACTAAATCGGTTTTTGTTTTCATTTTCATTTTTGCTTTTGTTGTTGTTTAACGAAAGTCTAATTCTTTGTTTAGTTAGTGGTATGTATATATGCCTTGTATATAGATATATTTATGTATATATGTATATATATTTTGATGTATGTATATATATGATGTATATGAGTTGTGAATAAATACATATGCACTGTTAATAATAATAATAATAATCAGTTATAATAATAATCAATCAGTTTTTAAATAATTTCACTTAATTTTCATTTAATTTTTTTGCTTTAAATCTATAAATTCAATTATAATGCACTTAACTTTGTGTGTGTGTGTGTGTGTGTGACTGTGTCTGTGTGTGTGGTTGCTGCCTATTGCAAAATGGTGTAATATATGTATATGTTTATGATTGCGTATGTATTATGTATGTGTGTATGTTTGCATGTGTGTACGTATGTCTGCTGTGTGGTTTCTCCATGTATTTGTATTCGACTGTTTTTTTCATTTGTTTTGTTTTGTTTTGTTTTAGTTTTATTTTTTATTTTGACATTATATAATATGTAAATATTTTTAAATATAATTTATATAGAATTGTAAATATGTTTTTTGTAAATAATGTTTGCTTTTTTTTGTGTTTTTATTCTGTTTTTAAACTTGTTTATCATTTTGCTTGTACATTTGCCATTTTATATATGATTTTTATATGTTGCATGAGAATTTTGCAATACCGCTTTCCTACCGCTGTTGCTTATTGTAGATAGATGATTATGTTGTCTTTGCGTATGTGTGTGTGTGTGTGTGTGTGTGTGTAAATACAGTCCAAGTCAGATGATTAGAGAAAATGGAAAGTTTGCACTTGACTAAGCATAACATTTGAATTAGATTGGATAAACTTTTATGATATTTTTTGTAGATTTGTCTTTATATAAGATAAAATAGCGATTTGATGGATTTGATACTTAAATGTTTTTTGAGGCTACAGTGGAAAATCCATCGTAAGTACGCGTCTTGAGCGGAAGGACAACTATTTGTCAATCACATTTTTGACATTTTCCATCTGTTGTATATATTTATACATGTATATGTAGATAAAACAATGTGTGTTTGTACACCACAATGATCGCACAAAATATTTGAAGGTAATTAGAAAGAAGTTTGCTTCGCTGCCTATTGCTGCAGTTGATTGATTCTAATTTCTAAGTTGATTGATCAATTTTATGTTATAGCCGGCTTGAAGTGAAGAAAATTGGAATTTTATTTTTAATATTTTAATTTTTCGGTTAAAAAATTGACTATGATATCAACATTATGAAGCAGAAAGGTTGACCAAAGTCTTAAATGAAAGCTTGCCAATGAAAATATGAAAGAAGTATATTGAGAATGAATTCAAAATAGATTGATGGTTTCATGCACGAAATTTGCTTGATCTGCTCATACAAAACCTTAACGTTAAAGGCAAACTCTCCACTGTGTCTAACCAAATGATGAGTATTGTACGTGTGTGAGTATAGAGCCTTTGTCATATACTAGTTGTGGATTCCGTGACGTTCACTGTTTCTGAGTCTGAGTCTGAGTCTGACATGATGGAAATTATTACTTTCTGTTGGTTTTTACTTGTTTCAATTAACGCCTTTGTTTATAACCCAAGCAGTCTGTTTTGGTTTCTAGTAGCGCTAAATAATAATTCGTAATTAACTTTTGATGGCATTTGTAAGCGAGTGGAGACCATCAAAGGTCATCTTATATACCATGCCAAGTGAACATATCGAAGAAATCCTGCCAATATATAGAACAGCTATATGGCTGGCTAGTCCTGTATGTGTAGCGTTTGTTTAAATATTTGTATTTGTGTTTGTATTTGTATTTGTATTTGTATTTGTTGTTGTATCTATGCAATTCGGTTTTTGTTGCTTGTTTTTGGTTTTTGTATAGATTTATAATAATACACATTTAAGAATTATTTAAATATTATTGTTGTACACAGATAAACAAGATTAAATTTCACTTATGCTTTTTCTTTTGCTTTTGCTTTTTACTTTGCTTTACATTTACCCTTTTTTTTGTTTTTGCTTTGTGTTGGTTTCTATTATCGTTCTTTTCAGTGCTGCTTGACACCAAACAGCAAGGTGTTCTTGTGTTTTCCTTGCTTCCAGTGCATTGAGAGTGTTTGTGTTTGCATGTCATCATTTTTGTGGCTGTTTTTCAAAAACAACAAAAATCTCTGATGAAACACAAATGTATATTAAGCTCAATACTAACTTTGCTCTATTACTGGCTTATTAAGTTAATCCTGCTACACTACACTACACACTTGAGTTTTAATTTGTATTATAAACTGTACTGTGCTGTATAATGTTTCTAATGCATATTTCATTCTCTCATTTTGTTTTGAAAATGTCCCAAAAATTGGTGGTTTTGAAACCAACTGTACGAGTACTTTTTTGTTTTTGTTTTGTTTTTTTGTTTTTTTTTTTTGGTTTTGTGTATTTCTTTGTTTGTTTTTTCTTTTTCGACATAAATGTACTAAAACTTAAACATAGAAACATTGGAAAAGAATTACGCAAAAATTTGCACTAAAAGTTGGCATTAACTTTTGGTTTTTGTTGTTCTTTGTGTTTCCTTCATAAACCACAATAACCACAATAACAATGGAAATACATATTGTGTGTTATTTTTAATTCATTTGTGAATGTGTCTTAAATATATATGTACGTCCAAAAACATTTTCTAGGCATTTATAACCGTTTGTTTGCTTGTTTATTTGTTTTTTTAGCCGTAACTTTCATTGCTAGTTTTTTTTTCAATTACTTTTAATATTTTATTATGACAGTTGTGTTGATTTTATTTATTGAAGCTCTAGTTATATGATTGCCTTGCAGTTTTCTTCAACTTGTAAATATTTAGTTAGCATTTTTATCATATATGTTGCCCAAATTGTTGTCACGTGACGGACAGCTGCATATGCCAAATCATTAGAGAGATTTTTTCAGAGAATTTTCAACAAAAACAAACAAATTAAGCTTAATTTGATGGAAATTGTTGGTGTGTAAAGTTGTTGCTCAAAAATATGCAAAAATTGGATACAAAATGATGGTTTATAATTTGTGGAATCCAAAGAACTGGAAAATTAGATTATATACAATTAGATTATGTAATTATATATTATTATAAAAACTGTGTTTAAATTCGTCTGCTGTAAAGCATTCATCCATGATTAAAAACAGACTAGAAAACAAGTAAGAACGCTGTAGTCGAAATTCCGACTATAAGATACTCATACTCATAATGTATTTTACATTTCACACACTTTGAAAGGTATGCAACACTTTTGATTAGTTTTTTCTTTTTTTTTTTGTGGGGGTTTGGGTGCTTTTATACGATTTCATACAATTAATCTCATTTACGATTTGGTCTACAATTTTCATACGGACGAACACACCCACACACGACTAGATCGACTCGACTGTCGATCCTGATCAAGAATATAATATAAACACTTCCTGTTACATACATTTCCACAAACGCTAGAGTACGAGTTTGAGAAATGAAGCCCGAAAATACTTGATTCAAGTATGAAATTCTTCTTTAAAGAACATTGTTAAATCGGACATATTACAAATTTTCAGACTAAATTAACTACGTTGCAGACTATTATTATATAAATGATTCTGAATTCAAGAATTTTGTATGCTAAAATATATATATTAGATTATAAATATCTTAAATCAAGTCGTATTTGTTCTTAAAACGAACACATATCGGACTTGGTGTGGGTTTTTTTGGACTCTGAAATACAGAAATCAAAAGACAATATCATTCTTTAATGCAATTAAGTAGGATCATAGTTGCTTCACGTCACTAGTTCAGTTAGGTATTATATTAAGACCACAAAATCGACAGAAATTTTAGAATTTGCGTTTTTCATTGTTTTTCTTTTTATAATCATGACGCCAAATCTCTCGTGCGTGAAATGCCCGGAAATGCTCACATTGAAGTGGGCGCAATAATAAACAGGCAATGAATGTTTCCTTTAACACGTGTAAAACACATTTTCCATGCACTAATGCAGGGCGCCAAATATATATATACCTGAATATAAAACCACGCTGTTAGTCCAACTCCTTTGGGAATCGATTGCCAGATCAAAGCTCGCAATGTGACCAACTCAGACAGTATCTTTGGCATTTCTATATATATATGTATATATGTATCTATCTGGCAATAACTAATACAAATATGAAGAATCATGTATTCATAATACAAACACAAATAATAATAATATGTAAATGAAAACATAATTTGCTTTGTTTCATTTTGGAAATATTTGGCACACGCTTTAGCAATACAAAAAAAATCTTGTAATTATCAACATTATCATTTATGTGTATTGATTTCTTGTTGTTGTTGTATTTGTATGTTTTGTTCTTGTTGTTGTTGTTGTTTTTGTTGTTGTTTAAATAAGCTCCTTTAAGTGCTGATTTTGCTGTTGAGCAATATGAACTTTTAAATACTTTTTTTAGTTAGCTGTCAATGTTTTTTGAATGAATTCTCATTTTGAAATTCGTATAATTCCTATGTGTTGTTCCCCCGACAAAAATTAGAAACAAAAGCAACATTTACTTTGTGTACATTTTGTTGTTGTTGTTTTTGGCCAGTTGTTTGTTGTTTGTCTTTTTTATGTTGTTAGTTGAGTTTGATATTTTTGTTTTTATTTTTTTTTTGGTAATTATGTTTTGGCACGCTCTTTACAAACTCGCTTTTTGGGGTTAAACATCTTAGTTATGCTTTTGTGTTCTTGTTGTTTCGATTTTGGTTTTTGGTTTTTATTACAATTTAATCTTATATTTTAAATATAAGTTGATCCCAATTGTTCAGTTTATCAATTTTATGCTGCGTTTTCTTCTTCATAATTCTTCAAATTCTGCTTCCTTCCATAACGAGAGGACATTATAGAATTGCAGAGTTCAAATTAGTTAAGAGAGTTTCTTAAATGCTAGACAAACTACCCACGATAATCCACGATAAATCATTTTTACTCTAAGACATACATAATTTATGCAAGAAATGCAATATTTGAATTTTCCTTTTATAGATATTCATTACACATATACAAACACACACATATACATATTACGTTTTGGTTTTATTTTGAGAAAAAACAGTTGCAAATTTTCATTGGTTTTTTTTTGTATTTTTTGTTGTATTTGTTGAGAGCCAATCTATATATATAGTATATGTATGGTATGTTACTGCTGTTGCCGATCGATTCTGTATTCTATATAGATACATAGATATTGTCTGTGTAATGAACAAGGGGCTTGCCTTGGCTTTATTTTAAGTGCTTGCTATGAATTTGGTTTGGGTTTTATATATGTATGTATATATATAGTATATGTATGTAGTTTTAACCTTTGCTCTATATATGTTTTAGTTTATATATTTAGTTAAATGTATGATTTTTACTTCTGGGGAAACCTTAGATGTTTCGTATATTTATTTTCTGGCTTCAAGTTCTGCCTGGCTTATGTGAACTATTTCCATTTTTAGTCAATTGCTTTGATGAATTGGAATACACGTAGTTAATATTTTTGTCTCTTGGCTTTTCAATTTTGCATTTCACAACGAAAATGTGAAGAATACCCGACATAATGCAGCAACAAAATGTGAAATACATACACACACACATATTTATATATATATATATAGTTAAGATATACTATATTGTATAACACACAATTTTGTTTAGCAGTGTAAACATTGCTAACCGCTGCAAATTACATGAATTTTGTTTACTTTTTTCTTTGTTAATTTTGCAGCTTAACGAATTTCTAACGCCAATTGATTTATAGTTTACAAATTGTTTATATTTTTGTCCATTTCCATTTTGCCGTCTTCTCTTTTATCTAAATTAAAACTTTGCTCGTGTTTTTTTGTGTTTTTTTTTTGGATATTAAATAAGAATATCTAAAATACCTTAATGCTTAGGTTCTGTGTTGTTATTTTGTTTCAAATTTTTATATATGTATATAAATACTTTATTTTGTTACATTCATTTGCTACATATGCTTTTCAACAACTGTTTACATATTCATTCATGTCATGTCATGTTACATCATTATACATCAAGTGCCTTAAATGCTTTATATTTACTTTTACTTTTATTTTCATTTTTTAAACTTAAGGTGAAGTGTTTTCTTTGTTTTATTTTGTTTTATTTTGGTTTCTTTGACATGCCTGTAAAAATGTGAGCAAATACATTCAAGTGACCTTTTGTTTTTGTAATTACACTGAGAGAAACATTTATATTATTGATAGTTATATAAACTTTTGTTGTTGTTGTTTTGTTCTGTTATATCATGGCTAAATATTGGTTGATAATGTCTTGTTGTTGTTGTTTGGGTCTCGGTGTTGTTGGTTGTTGTTGTTGGTTTTGCAACTATTAATAATAATAAGACATCGATATACATTTTGTTTGTTTAAAGTTTTAACGGGCAACGCTACAAAAACCGCTCTTGCAATCGCAATTGTGTTTGGGGTAATTACACAAGTCTATGTCCTACGACAAGGGATAAGTTGTTTATGTTGAAAAGGATTTCCTTGACTAAGAATAAAACAGTCATAACTAAACGCCAAACAGGAATTCATTTAAAAATATTCAACAGTAATTAAACAACATTTTGGCAAAAAGTTATCAAACAATATGGTTCAATATGAACTGCTGTTCTGGGTCGCTTTCGGAAATTGTCGAGTGGAAATTGTCTTTCAGAATTTCATCAATCAGCATTAGGAAAGGTTTAAGAAGTTACATAACATACATACATGTTTGTGTTTCACAACAGGGGGCAGAAGAAAATTTGCTTGGTTTGCTTTTGGTTTTTTAAGGCACCATTAAAATTGCTTTTCTTACACGTATTTTTCCTTTGCAAATTTACAAGTTTTTGTTTTGTTGTCAACAAAATGCATTAATTTAAAAATTATATTACATACACACACACAAATATTTAGTAAAAATTGTTGTGAAATTCCATTTTTGAGCTATTTACTTTTATGTTCTTATGTTTTTCTAAATGTAGTTAGTGATGATTTTTATACACACGCATACACATAATTTGTTTATCCCTTTTGGCCCTTGTTTTATTTTGTATAATACAAATAATTGCCGTTACCCGCTGCCCCCTACACAGACCCGCCAACCCAACGTCTCGCCTTGTCACTTCGCTTCTATTTACTTTTTTTTTCATTTTGTTTTTTTTTGTTTTTTTAATATATTTGGTTTTTGTGTAACTTGCGCAAAAAATTTACTAAATATTTCAAATACAATTAAATACAAGTGTCCATAATAATTTATTTAGTATTGTGTATATTTATATATAGATATAGATATATATATATAATTTATTTATATATATATAGATATATGGTTTCTTGTCATACATTTTCCACTTAAATGTTTTTTGTTTCAAAAATGATTGCTTCAAATTGTTTGTCAACAGCGAAATATTTGTCACTAAAATCACGAAATAGTTTCGCTTGATCTTGATATATAAGTATTATATTTCTTTTTCTATTATTATTTTATCTTTCGCCTGTGTTGCACATAATTCTTGATCCTCAGATTTTCTCAGTTGGAAATTTACAAATAGAGTGTCTTCCTGTGTGAGTGTGTGTGTGTGTGTGCTTAGCTAACATTTTACACATAAGGTGTAGGTAATGCATTTATAAATTGTTATATATATTTATGTTTATGCTTGTTCATATTATGTCTATATGCTATTAACAATTTCCTGTAATCAAGTTTGCTTCATAAGTTATTACCATTTTTATTTCAATGCAATGCAAGAAAGTTCGGGTCAGAAAACACGCTCAAATGAGAAGTATTTCTTGTATTATAAATCAAAATATATGAATAGAATAGTGAATACATCCATGACTATTTCAATTCCACACATTTTATGTAATCAAATAGAACACAAAAACAAAACCAGAAATACATCAATGAAATAGACTTCAAAGGTCCTGTTCTTAAGTATGTATAAATGTGAATTGAGTTTGGATTTAAAATTGAAATCATTCCTCTGTCCTAATATGATCAATGAAGAGGCGTTATGGTGCACAACCATGAAAACCCATTCGAGGTTTGGTTAAGTCATTATCCGCACATGTCAATATTTTACTGTTTCATGTAAAGCAGAGCACGCACATAACAGATGACTGCTTCTCCTTGTCCGAAGATAAGTGTTTTTTACAGACTCTTTAAACATAGAGCCAGAGAGGAACCGTTCACATCGGTTCTTTAGAAAAAGGTCTGCGCTCAACAACAAGTCTCATTGTGCGCGAGTTAAGCGCATCTCTGTCTATAAGTTGTTCATCAAAAAAGCTTCACACGAATGGCTCAACTAAGAGCGCGAGAGAGAAAACAAAAACAAAAAGACATGAAAAGTCTGCTGCTCAGAGAGATAGCGATTGTGCATGGTTTTTTGCGGTAATGCATATTGGAAACAGTCAACTGTTATTCGTAGTCCTTTTTTTTATTTCTCTTTTGAATTATTCTCTTGGGATGATATAAATGCCTAGATTTTTCGTATCGAAATCGCTCAACCCTTTTTTTTGTCTTTTTCGTATAAATAGAAGTAAATTTAGTTTTATAACTTAAAAGTCAACTGTAGATATTTCTGACACTCCTCCACATATCAGAAAATATGCATGGAGAATGCGAACTGACCTACTATGTAGGCATTGGCAAGAACTAGGCTTTCCTTATGAGGCTTGATGCCAACCAAGCGATATAGGATCTCTTAAGACTGGAAAGAGTTGAAACGATTGAGCATTTTGCAATTGGCAGACCGAATACCATCGATCGAATGCTTTCAGAAGCTTTTTTGACCCATGAAATGAATCCATTGAAACGCGACTGGCCGCCCAGTGAATAATGAAAGCATTGACTCAACTGACTCGGCCTTAAATCATGATCATAGACAGACATTCTCCTGAGCAGCTTTTCATATGGAAATTCTGATCAAATAATTTACTCAAACATGCAAATAGTGAAAAACGTATGAAATTAAGAACAGGAACAGGACCTATTTGTATATAAATATGTGAATGTTGTTCTTGGTTTTTGTCTGGGATATGTTTGTAATTATATGTTTTGTTTATGTTTGTATTTTGAATATTTTGGTTTGTCGTATCGTGTTGGTTAATATATATGTATGTGGTATTTAAATTGTGGATATGTTTCTGTATAATTTGTTTTGTTTTTCTTTTTTCCTAATTAAATTCCTTTGTATAATAAAATTTGACACATTTCTGCATATTCATAGAGCGCCATAATTAATGCTGCAAAGAAATTTAAGCTCCTTTGACACCTTTTCTTTGTTTGCGTTTTAATTAATATTGACGTGTATTTTGTTTGTTTTTGTTTTTATAAATATATAATTGTTTATATGTTTGCGTGCCTTGTAAATAAGTATACTAATTGCTTGTGGTTTTAAATGACTTAAAATGTTTGTAATATGCCACACAGGGACTGTTTGTTGATTTTGTTTCTTGCTGCCCAGCCTATAATTATAAAATTCAAATAAAAATTAATTTAATTTGTAATTTTAACATTGAAAATCAGTTTATTTGTTGTTGGTTTTTCTTTTTGTCGTTTTGCGTATAAATTTAACAGCTAATAAATTAAAATTATACTTTAATTTAAGCATAATTATTATATATATTTTTATTTTTATATTTAATTAAATCCATTTTCTCTTTTTCCGAGCTTTAGAAAAAAGTCTTTTTAATCGCCGCAATAGTGCTTAAAATTATTATTGTAATTTAAATTTTGTTACTAATATATATATTATTTTTTTTTGCACTAAACACAAAAAAGAAGAAAACAGTCGTACAAGAAATTAACAACAATTTGCATTGCTTTTCCTTTTTAAATATGACAAAAATTAAATTTGGCTTCCATTGTTACACTCAGTTGTTGTTTCTGCTGCTTTTAGTCTTTTACTTATTTATGTTGTGTGTTAATGTTGTTGTTAATGTTGTTGTTGTAACGAATTAAGACTAATTTAGAAAGTTCGAAAATCATAGTTCAATTATTATTTAATTCATAAGCATAATTATGTGTAGTTTAATTTTAAATTTAAACAAAATCAATTTTGCACATCAGTCTGAACATAGTCAAAAATCACAAATACAATTTCGATAACAATTACAATAATAAAAATAATAATAATATTAATTTATCAATTCAATAAAATATATATATATATATAGTGTATGTACCTTCATGTCCATACCATATATGTTTATATGCATTAATATGTATAATATATATGTGTGTTTCAATGAAAAACAACAAACGCAAAAACTCCATCTTGCCTAACAACAAAGGGAAAATGAATTCTCATTTGTAGTTTTTTTGAAATCTGCTGCTGTTCTCTGCTTGCTTGACGTTGATTGTTTTGTTTTGTTTTTTAATTATGCTTTTTATGCTTAAATTTTGTAGTATATTTTTGTTTTTGTTTTCTCTTTTTGTTTGTTTTGCATATATTTTATATTGTGTTTTGTTTTTGTTTTTTTTTTTGTTTTGTTTTTTGGTTATGCTTATGCACAATTACTTGGGCTTAAAATTAACTGCATTTAGAAATTTGCTTTTACTTTTTACTTTGCTTTTTCTTGTTGTATGTTATTGTTGGTTATTTTGTTTGTTTTCTTTTTAGGTTTTGTCTTGATTTTGACTAAGCTTACAATTAGTTGCTGTTCTGTTCTTACTTAGAGCGCGCGCATATCCTTTGATGTGGCGCGCCCGAAAACGGTTTAACATAAATTTGTTGTTTCTTTTAATGTTTTTTTTTTTGCATTTTAAACTTAATGAAAAATATCATAATAAGAATCAATGAATAAATATAACGCGTATGTATTCTTTATATGGGGTTATCTGTATGTTGTGTGTATATAAGTGAGTGTGTGTCCAGTTTCTGTATGTGTTATGTAGTCCTTGCTTCATGCTGCTGCTCCTGCTTCTCCTCCTCCTCCTCCTTTTAAGCCGGCTTGCATTTTCATTGTAAATCTGTTTCCATTGTCACACGAAATTACTTTTGTTTTCCTTGTTATTTGTTGTTATTGTTATTGCTTATCATTTAATGTATGATGTTTAAACAGCAGCCGCGTTTCTCTCAGTTGTTGCTATAGCCCAGACCAAGTCTTAGTCCTAGTCGCAGTCAGTAGTCCTACTTCCTTCTCAGTGCATTCGATTATGTTGTTGTTGGATTACTTGTTGGCGGTGTCATTTAGTGTATGGGTGTTTTGACAATTGCACTGGGCGCAATGTAATGGTAGCCAGGTATGGGCAGGCCAGCGGTCTCCATTGATATTCTGTAATATAAAACACATTAATTGTACAGTTTGTTCAAGACGAAAAACAAATTAGTTAAATATATTTAAAAATGTGGAACAAAATAGTTGAAAACTTTGAATATTTCCCCGAACGAATAGAGAGTCCACCATTTCGAACACCCATCTGCGGGTCAAAACACACCTTTATCTTCTGGGGCCATGGTTAACAACTTATAAGTCATAAAAAGAAGAGAGAGAAGGGCTAACTTCGGGTAGCCGAAGCTTACATACCCTTGCAGATTCGGCTGAAATTTGGTCAGCATACGTGGAGGCAACGCGTCAGCAAATTTGGTTCAATTGGGGGAAAAAAAACTAGGTATACTAAGAGTACATTATGAGTCGGTCAGTTATATGGGAGCTATAAGATATAGTGATCCGATCTGGATCAACTTTGAATAGCAGACGTAGAGGCTTTTAAAGCTGACATTTACCAAATTTGGTTCAATTTAGTGTACTAAGAGTCCATTCCGAATCTGGTCCGATCTGGACGATCGTCGAACGGTAATTTCAGTTCGATAGCTCTAAAACTGAGAGACTAGTTCGCATAGAAACAGACGGACATTGCAATATCGACTCGGCTTGTCATGCTGATCAAGAATATGTATACTTTATGGGGTCAGAGGTGCTTCTTTCTCTGCAAGGGTATAAAGATGTACTCGATAGTATAATGATTAGTATCTCCAGATTTGAGTTGTCGTAGCGACTGCCAGGTCCTTGGTTGGAAATCCTAGGTTATGATTGACTTTCCAGCTTCAAAGTGTAAAGTCCGATTTCGTAGAGACCCCGCCTTTCTAAGTATAATTTACATTGATTTCGAATTTAGTAATTGTTTACTTTATTACAAAAGCATTTTGCCATCATTTTTTCGATTGAATATAAATGTGTCTTGCTTGGCTGCAGTTCTTGTGGTTCTTCATTATCTTCGCAGTTAGTATCCAGAGGCTACAGATAGATTTCAATATATGTATGTTTGTATGAAAGATTATGAGTGTACCTAATATGGTCAGACAATCTACAAGAATTCAACGAATTTTTCACATTTCATTGTTTCGTTTCTTCTTTCAACTACTTTCTGACTTTGTATAAAAGTTGCATAATACGATCGCATATATATGTAGTATGTTTAGCTTATGTTTGTGTATATGTGGGTATGTATGTAGTTAAGTATGCCTGTATGTATTTTGGTTATGAAATCGTAAGCCCGCTTAGCTTAAAGAAGTGTGTTATATAATAATGTCATTTATCTTACAATTGATTAAACAATATGAAATCTTACAAATTTAGTATTTATTTTAGTATTTTTTATTTATTTTGTAATTTATACGTGAGGGGGAGAAATTTGAATTTCCAAATACTTTTCCAACATTATACATTTTAACCAATTCAAAAACGAACGTTTGGTTTCATTATAAATTTACACTCATATAAATACTTGTAATTAAATTATAGAAAAAACGCTTTCAACTTAAATCAAAATACAATACAATAATATGAAATATCTTGTAAAACAATTTGAAGACTTCAAGTCTAATACATTATAATTCACTTGCTTCAGTTTTCCAACATAAGTGCGATACATACAATATGTATGTAACGATAGATAGAAATATAGATAGATAGATAGATAGATGGATAGATACTTCAAATATTTTGCTCTGGCTGTCTGCCTTCACTTGGCTTTTCAACGATCAGTTAGTTTCGTGTGTTCGTGTTAATTGTTTAATTTTATGTTTCAAATTTCATTTGTTTTTTTACGCTCTTTATGCGTGGATTGCGTTAATTAGAGCGAATTGGTCCATAAACGATGCTGTACCAAGATTCTCGAGAATTTTCCTCGCTGGGTACAACGCATTGGAATTTTGTTTTGTTTTTCAAAATTGACTTCTTTAAGAAGTTGAGTTTTCTTTTTCTTTTTTGACAAAATGGCTAACGGGTTGATTTGTTTACGTTTTCTTAGTCTAGCAGGAGGAGGAAAATACATTAAGTGCTTAGTAGCTAACAAAAATGAGTTCAGATGAGTTTCATATGAAATATTATATGTTACAATGTATGTATGGGGGATTATAGTTAAGATCAAGAATGCAACGCAATTGTCATTGTGCGCTTATTATAAACGTATCTCATGTCTAATCGATATTCGATTTAGAAAACGTAGAAAATCATTTTCCACGCCTCACAAGTCTAAGGATTCGCTAAAATTTGGCAAATTCTTTTAATATACGATATATGATATATATGTACGTATGGGGTATGGGTTCATCTATCCAAAATGGGAGAATCAATGACAACTATTAGGGTCCTTATATCGCTTCACTTGGTCAAAAGCATTGATTGGGCCTGCTGAGCCTGTCTCTTCTATTCGATACACAATTGTTGTTCAAGTGCTTGAAATTATATTGATTGTTTGATTAATAATATTATTAATATTAATATTATATATGGTAAATAGCTGCCCTAAATGGCAAAAAGTGAAACTAATATTAGCATTTCATTTTCTCCTTTCCAATACATTGATAAATATTGCATTATATAACCTCTATAAACTACTTGGATACTGTGTATGTTTTAAAATATCTGTTTTATTTTCTTTTCAAATGTTTAAAAAATATAAAATATATGAAATATAAATACGAATACGAATACAATTGAAACGTGGCGCATAATGTACAACTTTTGTTCCTAATGTACTGAGAAAATATTCTTCAAGAATCTAAAACTCTAAAGCTTTCGCAACTCTATCATAAAAAAAACTACTCTATAAAACTAAGGAGGTTGCCAAGGCGTCTTCTAACACGTTCTAAAAACTACTCTCTCTTGTGACAATTTCACACCGTATCAGCTAAGTATATTATTTTGGTAACCCCAATGAAGTACTTCTACGTAAGTAACTTTCTCTGGAGTTTCTGGAGTTATAAAAGAATATGCTATATGAAACTGTCGATTGTGAATCGAATGTTGCTTTTGGAACACTACTACTGATTGATCATTTTTGGGCTTTCTCTAAGTGTACTTGTTGTGGTATACTTTTAGGCTTAAATTAAAGTTGAAACAAAACAAGGTGCCAAGGAGCTGCTACTGCTCCAAAACTTAGCCAGCCTATTCCTAGTAAGGATTGAACTTATTGCGCTGTTTCTCCGACTCGACGCCTGCCTCGGCCTGATGCCTTAACCGAGATGCGGCGTAATGGGCCTTGGCCCGGTTAACGCCAGTGATCTGTACCGGCGGTCCACCAGGTGTGGTGCCATTGCTGCCATTGTTGCCCAGCGTGGTCAGGCTGAGCAGATCCAAGGCGCTCAGATTGGAGAGGGCACTTAAAGCACCCGGCTTGGTCAGCAGCTGCAGGGCCGAGGCCAATGGACTGGCCAAAGCAGCTGCAGCAGCCGGGTTGATGGCCACTGCTGGGTTGGCTGGATTGGCAGGGGTGCCATTGCCATTGGTTGGGCTATTGGTTTGCACGCCACCATTTGTGGTGGTGTAGTTGTTGGTGGCGCCACTGTTGGTGCTGCCGTTGCTGCTAGCCGTGCTGCTGTTGTTGCTGCCGTTGGCATTTCCACTTCCGTTTCCGCTGAGAGCTGCCGCTGCTGCTAGGCAACCGGCTGTGGAGACAACGGCGGTTCCATTGGTGACTGCACCACCACTGGCAATGGCTGCAGCTGCACCGGCGCTGGCTCCACCATTCTGCTGTGCAGCAGCTGCCTGCTCTTGGAGATTGGCTTTCTGCAGTTCAACGCTGTGGATGAGGTACAGATAGATAGATAGAGAGAGAGAAAGAAAGAGAAAGGAACACATTGGGATATTGTTGTTGTTGATTTTAGGTGAGGTAATTTTCAGAACACATTTTTATTATATTTTTTTTTTGATTTTGTGGAATTGAGTTGGCCATTGGTGGGCGTATTTCGGATATTACATTCACGTAAAGTCGCCACAGGACTTTGCTTAAAGCATAGTTTCACGATGCTCGAAAAATTATGCTATCGAAATACATGGCGATTTTGACGTGAAATGTAAATCCAAAACAGGCCTGCTTTAGTTAACATTTTTTTTAGTGTTTTGTTATGCAAAAAGGTTAAGGAGGTTTTTTTTTTGTGTGGAGGAACGGTACGGATAACGGTTAACGGATGTGGCGAAAGTTCTGAAGTAAGAGCTTTGCGGATATTGGTTTTGAGGTGGAAGGAGCGGTGGCGTTCAAATTTTGGATGGTAGGATTAGAAAGCTTTTGTGGGCGGTTCTCTAGGGAATTTGATCGAAAGAGTTTGTTCTTTATGTTGGGATTTGGTTTAGTTTTTAGGTGGTTTTTTTGGGAGAGAGGAGCATTTGTGGTTGTTTTTATTTTTTGTTGGTTTTTTTATATATATATTTTTTTGTTTTTTTTTGGGAATGTTGAACTGCAGTTTGAAGTACCAATTGTTTTAGTTCCAGTAGTTGAAATGTGTGAGGAAGTGCGACGCATGACGTTGTTAAGTTGGTGCTGTCCATTATTGCTCCTCCTCCTCTTCCACTGCCTCAGCCACAGCCCCATTTTCATCCTCCTCCTTCTTCTTTGAGGTCTGCTGAACTATTTTAGTTTATATTATAACATGATAATAAACTATATGCTAGGTTTTTTATATACGAGTATTAAATGCTTGTTTTTAGAACACTTTGTAAAGCTAGAGTAGGAAATTGGAGTGGTTTTTTGTTTCTTGTTTTTTGCTTTAGAAAAACATATTTGCTAGGCTAAGTGGGAGTTGGTGCGCTGAATGAGCTTTTGCAGGGCTTACGACTTATAGACTATATAAAATGTATGTGCTATATGTAGTATATTGCTGTATATAGTATTTTGAGCTTACAAATTAGACTGGCGAAATATTGATTTGATTAATTTTGAACGCCTTGCCACAGAGAGACTTGCTCGTTTTAAACCCATAGACTAGAAGAACAGAACAACTACTGAGAGACCGAGACCGACGACCTCCTTAGACCTTCTTTTGTCAATTTGCAAATCAATTCGACAAAATGTATGTTAGACACACACACACACATAGTATACGCACAAATAATACACCAGAGCTGTAATTTTCAACTACGATTCAAGAAATATCAAATAACAATTAGGAAACGTTTCCGAAGTGCATTTTCGAAATATGTTTAGATACTCACACAGCTAGTCAGTTGCGTAAGAACAGTGGAAGTGTTTGCGTCAGAGTGATCATAACATTTAAACATTTGTTAAAAGTTCCAATAATTTCGCACAAAACTAATATTATTCACCCATATTGATCGTTATTCAGTTATTTATTAGTTTATTATGTGTCATTCATTTTATGTGCTATGTCGTTTTGTGAATGCGAACGAGTTAGTCGGCGTTTCTGTTTTCCGTTTCTGCTTTTCGTGTCGCAAGTTATGCAACAGTGAGCCGTTTGCTTTGAGCCTGTGGCTTCATGTCGCACTTCAACGTACTGCGTTTACTTCCACTGTCCCCATGCAAGTGACGAGAGCCGTATTAATATTTATAAATATATCGCATTGTAGTTCAATATTGTTGGCAAATGAAACAAGTTGACTTTACAGCTCTGTTACACAAATAGTTTTGTTGAACATTTTATCGTCTGTTGAAGTTTTTTCGTCTGTCACTCACCTCATATTGATTAAGTATTGGGCCAAGGCCACAGAGTCCGGATTACCGCTAATGGTGATGGTGCGATCGGTATTGCCGCCCTCACGTTCCTCACAATTGGAGATGCGTATCATGGCGCCGGAGATCTGACGTATTTCAGCAATCTTGGTGCCGCCCTTGCCAATGATACAGCCAATTAGGTCGTTCGAAACGGTCATCTCGTGCTGCTGTTGCTGCTGGGGGCGATTCGCGTTCGCAGTACGCAGCTGGGAGCCAGCCAGGGCAGCCAGAGCTGGTGAGGGAAGATCTAAATTTCAGATAGGAGAGATCTCATTGATTAAGTCGCCCACTTACCTGTGTGATTGATGCCACCGGTGCTAGCCGGATTCATGTTAGCCAATCCCAGGGCAGCCAAACTGGCCAATGGATTCTTGGCAACCTGTTCCAAAAAGGGCGCATTGAAATGTACATGGAATTAGTCAACTATCGTACGCATACACTAAACTATATATAGGTATAAGTATAAATATAGGTACGTTTTAGGTTCTTTAGGCTTCATTAGTCAATTGTCTGCTTGATTGGTTTATATAGTTGTATATGTATATGGGCATATTTTTTGTTTGGTTAGGTCGAGGGGTTAAGGGGGGAAGATCACAACACAACGCGCGTACAGCTCTTGGCAAAGACCATTTAAACGAAAAGAGAAACAGAACTTAAAACAAACAAAACAACAAAAACGCAAAGCACAAAAATTAGTACAGGTAACAGAGAATGCAAATAGCAAAGCAATAAGGACTAAGGCACATATATGTATATATACTTGACATCAATTGTATATAGACAAATATGCATTCACTTATTTATACATGGACAATTTATGTAGAAGGTTGCCTTTGTTTCTTTGGTTACAAAAAGCATTTTGTGCAATGTAATGGGTAGATGAATAGATCGATGAATTTCGTGTAGGATATGCTTCGATTTCGAATTTCTAGTTTTTAGTTTTGCACATTTTTTAGATGGGTAGTTTTTCTTTATCATTTGTGCTTAACCAAATCGAAAGAGGAATACAGAAATATTCTGTAATAAAATGTTTAATGAATTCTGTTTGTGTTTGATATAAAATGTCTGTGTGAGTGATACATTTTCTTTAACATACGTATTTATAAATGTTGAACTACTCGTACATATCTTAGAGAACTTTTAGCAATGGAGAATCGTTACAAATAACATATAGAACGACATTGAATGATATGGTATACTTTGTTTGTAAGGAAATATGTGAAATTAAAAAAATATTTACAATTTATAATTGAAATTATTTTTGGAAAATTCCTATTTATATGTATATACAGAGAGTCTATAAAATGGATTGGAAAACAAGCTGAAAAAGCTTTGGCCTGAAGTCACAAACAAACAGTTTATGTTTAATTGCTAATGCAACTGTCCCTGATCGTATTTTCAATAACATCCAATTGGATCCCATATCACTGAACTAACTCCTGCCTTAACAAACAATTTCACCAATAAAATAAAGAATAATTGTAATCTAATGTTTTCTTTCATTATGTTTTACTTCTGTAATGTCTTCTCTTGCTAATTAATTGTAAGCGGTGTTCCGCCTAAGTTCTTATCATTAGGTCTACAAATGCTAAGTTAAAGTGTTATAAAACGTTTTCCACTCGCACTCGTGTAGATGTATGTAACGGGCAATTTTGACCTGATAAAGTATAAATATCTTTACTACTTGAGCTACTTTTAGGACCTCAATATCAAATAAACGCTGAGTATGAGTTTGCTATGGTCGGAATTTCGACTCTAGCTTTGTGGCTTGTTCTCTCTGTTGTTGTTATCACCCTAATGGTCTAGTAAATATTAAAAACTTCTTTTTGGGTTCGATATTCATTAGAACCTTAGTATATATGAAGCCTTATTAAACTTTTTTAATATATATTTGTTTAACATTTGTTAACATTGGCTAACTAGAATATGCTCTTAGTGTGATGTAAATTCCAAAACAATCCAATTCGTTTTCATTAGCTGTCGTAACTCTACTACTATATGATGGCTGTAGAGATATCAAAATTCGTTGCGTTATCGGTTAGCTTTCCTAACTTTACTATACTCCAGTACTAATAGGACGACATGATTGATATTATTAATAGTTTTCGAAGAAGTTCTAACTACATGGTAGGGCAAAAAGGAACAATCGGTTTTTGAACTAGAGTCAGCTAGCCTACCTCAGCTCAGAGAACCTAAACTATTATATCTTAGTCAACATCTAGATAAACAGATTTCGTATATATCAGATTTATATATATTATGAGAATAGCTCTAGTGTAAAACATTTTGTATATTGTTGATTGTGTAGTAGAGAGATATCTTTCCGCTTATCTTTGTTCACTATCCCTTTACTGTGGACTGTGATTGGATATGGCCAATGTTTTGTATGACAATATATCGCCTCAACACCTATATAAATTTCATTGGAATCATTTGCTTGAAGTCTTCAGATACATTTTGGTTTTGTTTTGTACAATGTTTCTGCATTTGAATGATATATATATATACATATAGATCTATATAGTTCACCAATGACACCTACAGCAAATTACACATACACACATATGCATATAATTGTATTATATATACATTTGCTGTATGTTCTCTCTCTCTCTATATGCACACAACTAACACGCATACACACAAGAGAGGGTTTCTAAAGGGTCCAGGAGGCAGGGTTGGGGTTGGGTAGTAGGACACGAGGGTTTGTGCACGCGTTTTATAAATTAATCAAATCAAATGCAACACTTGCAAATAAGTTTGGAATAAATGCATAAATAAAAAAAATTGCATAAAAAATAGAACAGGGGGAAAAACATAAAGAAAGAAAGAAACGCGCTAAAATATAAATCGAGGGAGAACTAAATCTCGTATAAATCATACAATATTGAAATGTATATTGTGTGTGTGTGTGTGTTGGTGGTGTGTGCTTGTTTGTGGCATTGACAAGTGCGCGCATATAAAAGAAGGCGGCAAGGGTTGGGGGAAGGGCCTGCATATGCATATGAATTATATAGAAGAGACTTTGATTTCGGTGTGTGGTTTTTCGTTATGTTTATAAAAACTTTCAACGCAAAAATATTTATCAAATGCGAATTTTTAATCAAACTCAAAAACTATAAAATACATGCGCTATATTTATATGTGATGGAAAATCGTAGTTTTTATGACCACAAAATGAATTGCAAAACTCAATAAGAAGAGTTCACAGGGGGGACAGGGGACGAAACTGTCATAAAAAAGTTATGAGAGTTGGGGCATATTAACAGACATTTTCATTTTTCGGTACACAACAAAACAAACGAACAAACAAACAAACGAGTTGCAACAAACTACGAAAACTTTTTGATTTCATAAGGCGGGGCTTAGGCGGATCGGGGCTAGGCAGGACGACAATAAAAAAAATGCAGTTGATGTATGGACGGATGGCATGAGTTAGGTAGAAAGGTAGAAAGAAGAAGTGCCAGAATTGTTGCTGATTTTTAGTTGCAACGGTACTAAAAATCAACAACTTTGTGTGGGTTTCCCCACACATTAAAGGATATTGATATGTTGTGGCCACCGCTGGGCCGCTCGTAAAAGGTAAGAAAACTACAAGAACATGTACAATGGCTGGAATTGTAGAGGGGGGAAAAACGGTACACACACACACACAAAACTACAGAGTAGGAGTTGGAGAGTTGGAGGATTAACAACAGCAAATACAAGTGTACACAGTAATACACACAGACTTGTATAGGTAAGTATGTATGTATGTATGTATGCACAACTAACTATCTAAGGGAAGTCAAGCAAAAGGACTCAAACGGGGGCAAGGGTAGGCGGGCGTTTGGGCAGGGCGGAGGTTGCGTGCCAAAAGAAGCATGCTCGTTGTCTCACATTTAGCGCAGAGCTTGACTCAACTTTTGGGGACAGTTTTTTTTTTTTTTTTTTTATAGAATTTTAAAATTGTGTGGTTTTTTTTTATATTTTGTATTTGTATTTTTTCTAAAAACACTCACATCGGGCATTTGCTGTAGGTGATGGTGATGGTGGTGGTGTGCTGGCACCGCTCCTGGTAAATGTGCCCCAGCC
This sequence comes from Hirtodrosophila duncani, assembly GCA_037043425.1. Lineage (NCBI taxonomy): Eukaryota > Metazoa > Arthropoda > Insecta > Diptera > Drosophilidae > Hirtodrosophila > Hirtodrosophila duncani. Next base: position 1,551,523 of record JBAMBM010000793.1, on the reverse strand, counting down.
CCCTTTAACAAGGGATCCGTCAAGCCTGAAATACCAGCATGCAGACCACCGGTAGCCAAAGCAAGTGGAAATACTGGACAGGTCTAATTGGTATACACATACGTTCGTTAATCAGTATCAGATTTGTTTGTTCTTTTCGGAATAATTGTTCAATTAAAGCATTTGATATTGTGTGATTTTTCAATATATAGTTTCGTTTTGGGATTCAAATATATTTTTCAAGTTTTGGGACAGAAAAAACAGAACAAGAATTGACTATGGAAAATTAATATTCAGCTAATATTTTGTAACATTTTAATTTGCTAGGCGAAGCTTTTGAAGTGGCATCGAGAAAAAAGTGTGCAAAGAGTTGGTGGTGTCCATGTTCTAAGAAAAAGTACATAAATGATATAAGGGGGCAGCACAAGTGATGATAACAACTGACTGACGGTTGAGATAGAGCCAACCCCAGTCAGGATAATTTTGGATTGGTTGTTGTTGTATTCGATCCGGGCAGGGGGAACACCATGTAAACGATTCGGAGAGTATGGAGATTGGATCAACAGTTAAGCGTTGGCGTTAAGATTCAAGTCATACAAGGATTACAAACAAGTACAACTGTACTCAGAGAGTACTCTAAGTCTTCTAGCCGCATCGCATCGAAATACATTATTCAAATGGGAATTGGTGTAGTAACGATAACAAAGGAAACCTATATGTCAGAATTTAGTAATTAAGGTTGATTTTATAGCAGCTACTTTCTATAAGCGAATCCAATGTACAGTGACTTCCTGTCGATGGCTTTATGCCTGTCAAGAATATATATGCATTCATTGTACAACAGGAAATGCTTTTTTTGTGCAGGGTCGCAAAAAGAAGCAATTGTAAGAGGTCTGTACAAAGAAAAGGTGACTTTATTTCTCTCGAAATAATATCGGATTGTTTTAGGGCTGATCAATGTGTATACCCTCTTGCAGAGAGTATTATAATTTTCTTACGATATTTATAACTAAGAGAAAGAAGCATCTCCGACCCCATTAAGTACATGTATATATATTCTTGATCATCATGACAAGTCGAATCAAACTAGCCATGTCCGCCTGCCTGTCTATCTATCTATCCGTCTGTGTATCCATCGGTTTCTATGCGAACCAATCTCTCTCTCTAAGCCCCCAAGACCGCTGACCAAATTTGATTCAGATCGCACTACTATATCATATAGGTCTTACGTTTGTGGTTTGAATCCTTGGGTTTCCGCTATTATTTAAAAAAATGTATCTAAGTATGCACATGTGTATAAGCAAATCTTAACCCAGATCATCATCTCTGTACAAAAAGTGTGTCCAACAATTGGTTTACTTCTAAGAAAATACAAATTTTCTAAAGACAAACACCACAAAGAAGCAAAGCAACTGTACCTAAACCCACATATATAGATGTTACATAAATCTGTGCGGCTTAAAGATAATTGCAAGGGTTTCAACACTACATGGTCGAGGAAATAAATAACCAACACCGACAATATTAACCGGGACCAGGACCAGGACCAGGGGGACAGAGCAAAAGAGCGAATGGCGGGCGGCGCAATGGGATGGTACAAGTACGAGTACGTTTATTTGAAAGATTTTTTTTGTTTGGACATTAATTGAAATTGAGTTGTGACAACAAAAACTTGTTTTTAGTTTTAGAAAAACTTTTATTGGTTTGGATTTGGAGCAATGGCTGGCGAGGAGAGGGGATTGAATTGAACTTGTTGTTGTTGTTGTCCGGAATATCAGAGATCCATTATATACTACATATTTATATGTATATATATATATGGAATGAGCGAGAGAGATAGAGAGTTATAAACGAATTGTATTTAATTGATTTACGAAGTAAAATTTTGGAGAAAGTGATAGAGATAGATATAGTGATGTGAGGGCTCGGGCAGGACGATATTTGAATAGTATGTTGTTGTTGTTGTTGTTATTGACAATTGCTTTGTTGTAGTTGTTGCTGTTATTTTTGCTTTTGTTTTTTATGACAACGTATGACGGTATGGCAGTACAAATTCAACTAGGTATTATATGAATGGAAAACTCATCTATTTTATATAAATGGCTGCTGCTTTTTGTTGTTGCTGTGGCTTTTGTTGTTATTGTTGTTGCTGTGGTTAACTTTAATAATTAATCAAGTTGTATATATGTATTGATATTTGTTTTGCATTTTGCTTGGGCAAAAGAAAAGTAAACATTTCTTGTTGTTGTTGTTGTTGATTGATTTTTGTTCTACACAAAATTAAGACAGGGTTAGATAAAAAGAGACAAAATGTTGTTGTTGCTGCTGTTGTTGTTGTTGGGTTGGCGGCATATACATATATAGAATATATGGTATTTAGATACTATATTGTTTGTTTTTAATTTTCGGTACAGTACAATTAGTTTTATAATTTCGTGGGGGTTGGTTTGTTTTTTTTTTTTTTTGATTTGGGTGTTTATTTTTGTTTTTTTTTTTATTGTTTTTGTTGATTTTGAGTTGGATTTTGGATATAGTACATAATTATATATGGAGGAGAGGCTAGTGTTGTTTGAACATACTTCTCCACACGCTGCCAGCGAGCCCTCGTGATAACAGAGAGTGATAACTGAGTGTGTGATCAGAGCCAGAGAGAAGAGAGTCTGTCACTCACTCGCAGAGCCTCGCTCTAATAAGAAGAGCACGAGACCCAGCGAAAGTTACGACACACGAACACGACCATTGAGAGTTTTACACAAGCTCTTTTTCAACCTGAGAGAAGAGAGTGCAAAAGAAACTAAAAAAACAAAAACGAAAATAATATTTAAAAATTTTATTTTAAATTTTTTGTTGTTTAATTTCAAATTCTTGTTGCTGTAAAATTGATTGGTTAAAATTAGTTCGATTTGAGGACGATTTTGGAAGAAATGAAGAGTCTTGTGGCTTTTGGATACAACGTAACGGTGTTGGTGGTGGTAAACGGTACGGTACATTTGATGAGAGCGCAAAGAAACGGTAAACGGTAAACGACTGGTGGTTAAGTGGAAAAAGTTTAGAGGAGGAGCTGTCAGCAGTTGGATGCCGCCGAATCCTGGCACCACAAACTGTACCACAACTCACTCTCTCTGGATATTTCACAACTCGATAGGGGTGGCTTTTGAAATTTCTAAGACAGCTTTAATAAGAGGGTTCTTGAGTAAAGTGAAGAAACGTGAGGTCTTTTTGGGGCGACGGGTGAAAATAATAAAAAGTTTTGGTTTGTTCCAAACGAGCAATTGGTATAATCATAGGTGGTGTGGTTACATTTAGAGCTATGACACAAAACTGAAGAGTTATTTTTGAAAGAAGAAGAGGTGGCAAAACATATAGAAGAAATAGAAAACTATATAGAGGAGGCGGGCGCATGGCAAATCATAGATGTATAAAATAGATGGATACAACAAAATGATATATAGCTTTTGAAATGACTAAAATAATGTAGACGGGCAGGGCATAATTACAGTATTTGATATTTGAGGGTCTGTTAAGATTGAGTAAGAAAGATATGCAGCAGCAGCTGGCGAATCGAATGCGAATACACACACATTGCTTTTTCAACACACACATCTTACAACACTGGTGTTAGCTTGGGCTTTGGGGGTTTGAAGGATAAGATTTTCGTACCTCTTGTGTGGGAACAGCGTAATTGCCCTGTATGGTGAAGGCCTGTCCATTGGCCAGAATAACGGGGCCAGTTACTTGCGGTTTTGGTCGATAAGGTATGGTGGCGCCCCTCGGCGGCGACTATGAAAGTAAGAAAATATCATCAGCAATATACTCAGAGTGGGTATTTCATTTGACTTACCTCCAACATGACAAGACATATCTGATAGATGCACTGAGTGATCTGCTCGGCACTGCCACTCAAGGTAACCGCTCGCTCTGTGGAGTTTGGCAACATTTCGCTGGCCACCTGTATGGAACAGCCTGTGGTTTGGCGTATTTCCTTAATCTTTGAGCCACTCTTGCCTGCAGCACATCCATATTTGAAATGGTTTCAGTTTATATAATAATTATTATTTAGTAATCTCACGAAACTTACCAATTAACGATCCACATTGACTGGCGGGCACAATCAATCGGATGGGTATTTGAGTTTTACCAACTTTGCCTACATCATTGAACTGCGAGCACCACTGCAACGGGTTAGAAGTTAGTAATGTGAAATGAATACGGTGGGATTGGGGTTTATAAGAAAGGATATAAACTGTCTCTAAGTTTTGGTCAAAGCTAGTAGTTGCTTATAGATTTGCTATTATGTTCTTGTGTGCAATTTTTAAGTAAATTTCTCTTGCAATAGGCAGAAGTAGCTAGGACTGAAAAGAGCTCGTATAAGAACTAAGATAAGAATAAATAATACATACTAGAGTTTAAGGCTAGGATTACCACTGCGTTATTTGTAAGATAAATAACCAAGTAAACATCAAAGTTATACAAAGTTCTGTTGCTAATACAAATTATTACTTTTTAATAAGGAAAGTGGTAAATATTGTATTTAATAGCTTCAAATCAAAGTGTCATAATCAATCAAATTTATCCAAAATTGTTTTTCCTGCACAAACTATGGATAGTGAATGTAAATCTATCCATTAATGGAATACAATAGCGATTTGTCTAATCATAAAACTACATTCAATTCAGTTGTTCTTGTCAAAGTTCTGACTTTAATGAAATTCACATTGAATGCAAATATATGCAGCGGCTTGACCTTAGTTTTGCTTTAATATCACAATCTATGTGTAGGTGCATATTGGATTGCCAACCTAGCGCACACATACCTCTTCGAATTTCTTTGTAATGAGCGTAAATGCCGAAAAGATTGCGCTAGTTGTTCCAGACACCGTTACAATGCGTTCCGGGCATGAGCCATCCGAAATATTAATTTTTGCCCCAGACTGTAAAGAGGAAAATAACAGTTAATAAGGAAACATTTGCTATAGCACTTACACAGGCACAGCACACACACACACACACACACACTTACCTCTTCACGAAATCTGTTGACAATTTCACCCTTTTTACCAATAATACTACCAACTTCCTGCAAAGATACGTAGAGAAATAAAATATACTATGAGTACTTTTGTGATGTTTCAGTTTGAGTTTGAGTTACGACGTCGCCTTGCCACTGTTGGGGGGGGAGAGGAGGAACAAGTTTTAAATGCTGTTAAACTGTGTTTTTTCTTTGCTCCACTTGCTTGCTTGTAACTTGAGGCATTTCTACGTGCATGCACGCGTCGTTCTCTTTTGCTTTTGTATCAGTCGCCCTTGCCGCGTGCCGCCATCCCTCACCTCAACCCAACAACCAGCTGACATTCAAAAGCACTTTATGTATTTTATATTTGCTTTTTCAACGTCATGTCAGCGTCGAGCGCGCAAATTTGATTAAATATTAAGTGATATTATACCAGAGCAACATATACAGTGACAGTAACACAGTAGTGGGTGCTGAGATGCTCCTACACATACATATGCACTCGCATGTAAGTATATATGTATGTATGTATGTATGTATGAGTACTTTTGCATACTTAATTGCCAGAGCAAGCAATACCACCAGCCACCAACCAACTGAAGCCCCCCATTTCAATTTCAATCCCAATACACCAACCAACCAGCCTAGAGAGACGGAGATGGAGGGAGCTAGTGGGAGCGGCAGATAGAGAATTGTCAAGTGTAATGAAATTTGCGGGCAGAGCTTTTACGCGTTTTAATTGATTGCAAAATATCAGGCAAAGCCACAGTGCGTAATGTGTTTTTCTTTATAATGAAAACCAAAATTGTTTTATATACTCGCAGGTGAATCCCAATTTACTTCAAAAACTAACGCCAAAAGTTTTCGCATTTTATTTTCTGCACACTTAAAACTTGCACAAGTTTTGTACACCATTTTCTACTCTACTCCGTTTGCAATCTATTCTTGCTGTTGTTGATGTTGTTGTTGTTGTTGTTGTTGTTGTCGTGCTTGTCTGATCAATAAATCAAAATTAATTGCTCAAGTGCTGCAGATGGGGATTCGCTGAGCACAATTTTGGCTCAAAGTTGGCACAACTATAAATTGAGGGAGAGAGCTGAACTGAAGTTGAAGCGATGTGGAGCTGTTTTGATAGTTTGTTGCATTCATTAAATATGGATTTTTAATTAGGAAAGAGCATGAAATGCGAATAATTTAAGGAGAATTGAATTTGGTTGAAAGGAAACTGCGGGGTTATGCAATATATTGGAATCTTGACCGCTGCACAGTTTAGCTAGATGTAAGTGATGCTACGCTATGAATATATGAGTTCATTTACATAAAACGGAGGTGAGCTGCAAAATGATATACATTTTTGACCTTTCAATGGTTTTAGAAAATACAATTTTTTTGACTTAGTACTCTCTGCAACATTAGCATTATCCTTCGTACAAGAGAATTCTTGTTTTGATAGGTAAATCGCCTTAAATTATTTAAGCTTGTTGAGCTAATTTTAAAATAGATCAAATAAGAACGCTACAGTTGAGCCTGCTCGACAGTTAAATACCCTTTAGCTAGGATTGTTTTTGGGTTTGTATGGGACAGTCATGGGTAGATCGACTCGGCTTGTCATGATGATCCAGAATATGTCTACTTTATATGTTCTACTTTATATGCTTCCTTCTGCCTATTACATACATTTAAATGACCTTAATAAACCCTTGCCCCATAGGTAGAAATACTGATTCTTGCATTAAAAATGTCAACCGCAGCATAGATCAGATCAATGCAATCAAATGGCCATTCATTGATGAAGATAATTGGTTCATCAACAACCAACCACCGACCAGTCGACCGACTGACAATACTCAAAACTTTTCAAATTGCAAATGCCATTGTAATCGAGTCTGACCCAAAATCGATTGGTTGCTGCTGCAAGCCTCTCAAAAATCCTCCCAACTAGTACCTGTTCGTATTTCCGCTCCTCTCTCTCTCTCTCTCTCGCTCACTGACCGACCACAACTGCTTACATTACAGGTCCGGTCCGAGTATTTTGTCCCCATAAACTTTTTCTATGCATACCAAAGCAACCCAAAAGCAACTAAAAACCAAACACAACAAAAGATATGCAAAAATATTGTGTGGCTGCTGCTGCTGCTGCACGCAAGCAGGCAGGCAGCAACATTCCAGTCAAAGTGATTTTTGCATACAAATCGCAGCAGTTTTGCCCAGGAACAAAAATACGAAAATACAAAATACGAAATGCAAAAATGCGTGTGCATATTGCTCACAGCAGGAGTTGTGGCTACAAATATTTTAGCATTTAATTGCTGGCAAGCACAAAATGTCCCCAGCCCCACGCCCGATAGAATATGTGGTGGCTGGCTTGTGGAATCTGAAACGCACTATGGATGGCATATAGAAAATGTTGTCAGGCATTTTGTAAAAGAGCAGTCAAGAAATTCAATCAAGAGAAAGTGCAAAATTTGCCAATATTCAATGGCTAGTGGACAGCAGGCAGTCAGGCAGACGTGCTTGCGGTTGGTTTGGGGTGACCGAAGCTATGCGGGTACACGATAGAATTAAGCAAATTGCGTAAACTTCTAAGCCGCGTAATTGAATGTGAAGCAAAGTGGAGCACAAGCCAACCAAAGCTAACCAAACAGCTAGCAACAGCATTCTGGCCGCCATTATTAATGATGATGAGCGTCCGTTGCTGATGAGCGGCCATCAGGCCTTAATAGGCAGCAAAAACCGGGTCTCGAATACGGATTTGCTGCGAGTAAGTTTAGGCCAGTTGCGTAGGCATGTCCGATTACACTGTGCATATAGAGGTTAAATAGAGTATATTAAGATTGTGTAAATTGAAGTCTTTTATTTTGATTTCATTCTACAAGTTAAACCAGTTGTTAACTTTGAAGAGCTAGAAAATTGTAAAAAGGAATAAAGGATAAATTATGGGATTGCAAAACGATGAAAAAACTAAGAAAGAATATGGAAAATTTGAAAAGTTTTCCATGTATATAAATGAATGTTTGTCGGATGTCCTTTATATGAAGTTTGCAACATTTCGTTGAAAATTGGCAGAAATATGGGATGTGTTATGGTGGCACTCTCGTTCACTCATAATTCAGTAATTTGTTTACATAGAACAATGAAAGTTGGTATTTAGATACATTGGACTTCGAAGAATAAGATCTATTGTTAAGGTGAACTCGGGAAACGGCGAACACAACGATTAGTTGACTATAAATGTTGCCAGCAAAGTATGAAAAAGTTTCCTTTTCTATCTAAAGTGTAACTACTAAAATTGTAAGATTTTGTTCCTCTTAGGAGGCGCTTCAAAATTTATGACATATTACTTATACGACGTGCAGTCCAACGTGTAACATCCAAAATTAAAAAAACTAATTCTAAAGGCTTTCATTCATTAATAAAGCTTATAAATTTTACGAGAGGCAAATGACATTTATCCTTATCTGAACGAATCTCACAATACTTTCAATACAGAAATCTCTTGCAAACTATTCCTAATCCACAGAGTATCCTACTGTCAGAGTGCACTCACGTTTCTTGGACAGCTTTCATATTTGCTTGCTGGCCAGTTATAGTTTTATTGCCCTATAAATTACACGGACTGTCAAAATGTGTCTTGAGTGCAGACAGGCGTAAAAAAGCATCTGATTTTGAGGCATGAGGCTAGCTCTGGTTGGTTTGCCTGCCTGCCTGCAAGACTTGATGATAATTATGCCAATAATTATGGCAATTCCCTCTGACATTTGTGTCTAATAAATAAATATGTATGCGTACGTAAGTACATTTGCCATTTAGCCGCCAAGACACATAAATATTTTGCAGAATAGTCGAACTGGCCAAAAAGCAAAGTGGCGTGCCATGAGAATAGGCTGAGGGAGATACATAGGGTAGGGTAGGGTAGGTAAGGAGCATATAAAATATTTGGTGGTAGCCTGCCACTACTTATATTGTTTTGCTCGATGTGCATTTTCCCCAAACTGGCAAACTGCCCAAAGTTAAATCTTGTTCTGTGTGTTTTATTCGCTCGCTTAGGGTTTGGGTTTTTAGTTCGAGGCAGAGATGCAAAAGATGGACAGAAGTGCACTTACGGATTTGCGAAGGTTGCCTACATTCTCATTGTTGGATTCTGCATGGAATGAGTAATAGTGAAATGTATATATATGCACATATATGTGTGGGAAAAAGAGGACAATCAATGTACATATATACAATGTTTATTCGGTATGGTAGAATCTGGACAAGGCTTATAGGGAGGAAGAGTTGAATATACCATTAAAAATCTAAGAGGGAATGCCAAATGAATTACAAAATATAGAATTTCATTAACCAAAATCTCTTAATATGAACTTTAAATCAATTTTCGGACACTAATGTATCGCCATCTAAAAAGACTTGATATTAAAATTTCCGACTGCTGTATATAATTATGTTAAGCATTTCGTCGTTTACGTCATTTAACCTTCTCAACAAAAACTTTCGAGTTTGAAAGATGACTTCACAAGAAACTTCGTTTGGTGTCATTTGCAGCTAATTATAACGCCTAATTATCATGCGATTTATAAGTATTATAGTAGCCATTGATATTTCTTCTACCCACAAATCGCAGCCAAGCGCAACATTTTGATAGCCCATTTATGCCAGAAACTCCATTACGATGATGATGATGATGATGATGATGATGACAATAACAACAAACAGCTGCTAAACGCATTAAGAAAAACTCTAGAAGAATGGGTAAAGCTAATTGTGCCAGACAAAAGACGAAAGGCGAGACATCAGTTTTTGATGTTAGTAGAGCAGCAGCAGCAGCAGCAACAACAGCAACAACAACAACAACACAAAGTCATGCTTAGTGGACAATTTACAAGCTGAGAAACTTTGTTTTTCTTGCCGCGTTTTGTTTCTTTTGGTGTTAATGCGGCGGCGTTCAAAATTGTTTAAAAAAATAAATAAATAAATAAATTGCAGTAGCAACAACAAACAACAACAACAAGAAGAAATATCTCCTCCGACAGCAATTGCAAAAGCGTGAGAACCATTTATGGGCAGCCCGGCGGCCGTACAGTTCAGTGAAGAAAACTGCACGAAAAACTTGTAGCAAGCAAACAAACGTTGGAAAATGCAATGTGACAATGCATGTGGAGGACGAGGAGGAGAAGGGCGCAGGTTAGCCAGCTGCTGTACATATGTGTAGTGCTTCTTGTCCCTGTTGTTGTTGGTCCTCTGCTACTACTGCTCCCCGTGCTTTGCGCCTCAATCCACCATCAACAAATAAATCATGCTGCGCAAATGTGTCGCAGCTCTGCATTTTTTTGCAGCTGCTACAGATTTTTTGTTTTCCTCTTGGCAGGGACACGTGAAAAACAGCGAAAAGGGGAGAAAAAAAACTGTACAATTAAATAATTTGTTGGTGCAGCAGGCAGCACTTGCGATTGTAATTACACTTTCGTTTCGTTTAAATTATTTTCTTTTTTATTCTCAGCAAGTGACATTCTTTATTTGATTAACAACAAACAGATATAGGGGAGAAAAAAGCGAGGCAAAGGGCAGATGAGCCTGCAAATGAGGTAAACGCTTACTCGGCTTTAAAATGCCCCCCCCCCCCCCCCCCCACAAGTTTTGCCTGTTCATATTATATTTTAAAAGCTATTTATTTTCGAGTCGATAATTGCGGTTGGATAATCTGGATTTCATTGGCATGGTTCGGAGAAAGAAGAGCTTCTAGGGTAATGAAAATCATTAAATGGCTAATGAATGTGCCATCAATCAAAAGATCCAGAAGAGAAAGTTCTTCTCATCCTTTGGAGTTGATGCATAGTTTAAAAACTACACCTATTCCCATATTATTACTCTCTTTTCCTCTAATCATAATTACAATAATCAGATGACACTTAATTTCAAAGTGTTTTATCTGTGGAATTTACTGTTTGCCAAATCATACACTATGAAATTTTGGAAATGTAAAGAATCTTATTTGTGACTCTACTGTCTATATAAATCTCTTAGTATCCTATGCAGACTATATCCAAATGCCTTCAAATTTGTTGATTTCAATTTTGGAAATTTTATGAATGACTTGGCGTTGACTTGTTTGTAACAATTCTATTCTTTCAACCATCTCTGTGGCTTGCAAAACTGGTTAATTAAAATTAGACAAGTGACTGCAAAATGTTACAGAGCATATAGAAAATTGGCGTAAAGGTGCCGGTTGCGGCAGTCGTGCAATTTCACTAATTAAAAATGCATGATTCAAAAATAACAACTACAACGAAACACGAATTGTGCATAGACGTCTCCGTCTATAATAGACAAAAAAAAACAACTCGACTACGACTATTCTAGACGAGAGAGCTAGCAACCCACTTTGGTGTTTCTTTCAATGCAATTTGCGAATGGCTGCCAAGAAAATAAAAATATAAAAAACAAAACCCAAATACAAAATAAAACCCAGACTCAGGGCAGGCATCATGGGGCGTTGTTGTTTCAAATTTCACAATCGTCGTTGCTTGGCTGAGTTTCTACAATATTGTTGCATTTGCTGTCTTTGTCATAAATTAATTAGCTGCGTCACGATTTTGAGTCACCCACACACACACAAGTTTAGTTTGAGCTGGAGGTGACTTTCACACAAAACTGCAATTGCAACAATTGCAGCCATAGCAACAACAACAGCAATAACAACAAATAAAAATAATCACCTAAGTTAATTAGAAGATGGCTGCAAAAATGTGCAAAAAAATAATAACAACAATGTCTGGCCTTGACATGCACATGGCATAAGTTGCCCATTACTTGGAGATCTTATAGAAATATTACTTGACAGTTGTTTTTAATAATTGGCAGCATTTTATTTTGGTTTCTTGTGTATGATGTTGGCTTGGCTTGTCTTTTGTCTAACAGCAATTACTGTATATATATATTTTTTTAATGATTTCCACATTTAATTGCAGCTTTGACTTGGCTGTGAAGATGGCATTTTAAAGATTTCTGATTGAAAAAGACTACAAATTTGTATATAAAAAGAAATACATTTTAAAGAATCTTACAGAAAATACTTGAGGGTATCAAGCTCCTTCAATTAATAGAGCAACAATATAATATAGCAGACCGATTCTGGTCAAATTCGGTAGATGAACTTTGGAACGCCCAAAATGGAGTTTGGAAATTCAATGAAATTTCGAAAAAAATCGGTTCTATGTTGGCTATTCATATCTATGCCCTATCCGGATAAAATTTGGTCAACAGACGTGGGATCTCTTAATTTGGATGATTCGATTTGGATGAAAAACAAAGATTTTGTGTTCATTCCCAACAAAATCGGTGCTATGTGATATAGTTCTATATGATATAGTTGCATGATCTGTAGAAAACTTGGTCAGTTAAGGTAGATGCCTCTACAACACATAAACCCCAAATTCTGTTGAATTCCAATGAAAAACAAACAAGCTACCAACGCAATAAAATTTTGCTTCAGCTTCCCCTTTCTTATAGCTTGGGGTTTATCAGTCAGTCAGTTAGGACACTATAATATTGTTTTACTCTATGAGCCGCAAATTTTTTTACGCAGAATTGAAATTCAAATTCCCAAAGCTTGTCAAAATAGTAGGTCTCTGCTTATATACCGTCACAACTGTTGATTTTATATAAGCCCTAACCTACCACAACACAGGCAATCTACATATATCAATCATCAAGCCAAACTCAAAACAGCTTCATTAATATACTCGTACTCTAGGAGAGTAAACGAGTATATTGTATTCGTGCAGATGTATGTAACAGGCAGAAGGAAGCGTCTAAGACCGCATAAAATATATATATTCTTGATCAGCATCAACAGCCGAGTCGATCTAGCCGTGTCTGTCCGTATGAACTCCTAGATGTCGGAGACTATAAGAGCTAGAGAGACCCAATTTGGTATGTAGACTCCCCTTGTGGGGCGTCAGATCAAGTTAGCTTTTAAATTGTTCCACGCCCCCTCCCTCCCCTTTAACGCATTTAGTTAAAACTCGGTTGTACATGTATAAGCACATAATCTACCGATTTGTCGATAAAAAACATTTTGTATGAAAACACTTTGTTTTCATTCAATCCCAACCTATCCCACAGAAAGCAGGTAAACTCTTTATGCACAATTAAACAAGTCAACACGGATGTTATGGCCCCACACACATTCGCATTCACACATTCACAAATGTATATGCATATGTACATATACCATCATGCACCACAACTCAACTTGAGTTGACATTATATTTTTGTGCTTGTTGGCACTTGATTTGCATTACGCTTGAAATTTATTTGCCTTAAACTGAGAGGGTAGAGAGAGAGGCCAGAAAGGAGGGTCTAGCTAAAGAGGCAAAATGCTAAAGGCTAAGCGTCAGCAGCAGAAGAAATAGCAACAACAACAACAACAACAGCGGCAGCCCCCATAAATCAAGTTAATCTATAACTATCGATCAAAAGACCAACAAAAAGCTAAAGCCAAAGTCAGAAGCAGCAACAACTTCTACATTCAGTCGCAGGCAGGCAGGCAGGCAGGCAAATGTTGTCGGCGTTGTTCAAAAGTGTCTTGAGAATTTATGGCCCGAATCCTTGTGTAAAAATAAAATAATGAAATGAGCAACATTTACATTTTAGATTTTTGCCCAGCGCAAGCTCTATATATCCACATTAACAGCTAGTTTTATATATATATATATATTTATCGAATATAAGCCAAAAAGTGCGCAATTATTCACGAGAATGTTGATCGACCTCCGTAAAGACAGCATTTTTTTTCATTCTTTCTTTCTTTTCTGTTGCTTTTGCTTTTGTCGTCTGTCGTCTGATGCTATTTTTGTTATAAATTGTCTGCACATGCAAACACACATATTTTCGCCAGTTTTGCCAATTTTCAACTACACATCATGTAATGTCTGTGCACTTTTTCCCTAGTTGTATCTCTTGCCCCTACTTAGGCTACGTAACCCCTTCGTTTAGCCTCTAGAAAATGTATTGCTCTGTCGCCTTATCTTTGGCTGCACCTGTCGCTGCATTTCATTATTAAGCATGGTAGAATCCCAAACAAATAAATAAAAACAAAAATTATTACGGTGTATTTTTAAATCAATGCCTGGGCAGTAGTGAAGTAAGCGACAATTATCGTACGTAATCGTGCCACGAAAGCACGGGTACGTAGAGGAACGGTTTAGTCCAACTTTTTAGCTGCAAGCAGTTGCCATATGTTCATTTGGACTCAATTAGTTTCAAAAGTTTGGTCATAAACATTTGTTTAAAGTACACATAAAATCATGCTTAATTTAAATGAGTTACCAATGGGAATGGAATGTATAAAAAGTTTGCCACTTTTAAGCTTACTTTTGAACAACTGTTGACATAGAAATAATGGACTCGAGTTAGTATTAGTTTGACATTGACTTTTATATCATATAATATGAACTTGGTTGAGCAGCATTATTTGATAATTTGTTTTTAGCGGCCTTTCTATTTGTGAATGTTTTCGTTTAGTAAGCTCGAGGTCAAGTGATTGGGGAACGCCGATAGTTTATCGGATAAGCTCAAATTTTGGATAAAATTTGTTGTTCATTTAGTGATCAATATAGTCAATATCAGTCTGACCAGACGACTATATCATAAAGTTGTCATAGGCACAGTGGACCTAACTTAAGTTTAGTCGGAAAATTTTGACACTTTATACTAAACTAATGCGTAAACTCACTTTCTGTATGTCAGTTGAAGAAAATCTCACTACAGTAAACTACTAAACACTAAACTAAACGCACAAAAGCCGCATCAAAGCTCAGGCTAGTATCCTTTCTGGCTTTTCTTTTACTTTTTATTTAATAAAATTCAACGCATATCCATATCTAAATGAAACAGGAAAATAAAGTGAGGTTGACCTTGCCGAAGCCAACATACCATGCACATTGTAAATATATATACGATTCTTTTGTAACTTGAAGTTAAAAAGTCTTCCATACTGTGTTCATTCTAAAATAATGAGTTCTATGGCAGATATGGTAGCCTAATCGGAATCAAATTTTGTCGATGGATGTGGAAGTATGTATACCTTCCAAATGTGGTTCAAAAGTCTCCTATACAAAGTGTTCATTCTGAATCAGTTGGTTCTATGGCAGCTAATATGATATGTCCGATTCTTGAACGATTCTTGCTGTGTATCACTTAAGCTTCGAAGATCTCGAGGTCGGCACACCCAGTCGGACAGAAAAGACGGACAAAGCTATATCGACTCATCTAGTTAAGCTGATTAAGAATATGATAAATAAGGTATATATTTATATGGTCGGAAACATTTTCTTCTTTGAATTGCAGACTTCATGACCAAATAAATACACCATTTTGTGTATGGTGTAGAAAAACCTGGCCCCTATCTCACATATGTATATGCACGTCTGTCTATATATAAGTAAATTTGATATGCAAACGCATTAAGCTGCAAATCAGCTTTTGGGCGTAATGTTTGTAATGAAAGTGAAGAGGCGAGATAAATTGCTAGCTTTAGCTAAAAAGCTTTGCCAGCTCAACACGTGCTTTGGCTATTTAGTTGCTTATGCTCTGCCTCTGAGTGGGGCTGGGGCTGTGGCTGTGTCCCCCATGCCTAGTTCCCTCCCTTATCTATCATCTCAAGTGGCAGAGAGGCAGGCATCATCTCACAAGTGACTGGAAAAAAAAAACCGCAAACGACAAAGATGCTGCGCTGCTGCTTTAAATTTGCATGTTTGCTGTTTTTGTTGTGGCTCTGGTGGCTAATGTTGTTGAATAATAGTTTTTAATGGCTCTTGACTATTATTAAATAAATAAGCTGCTATTTAGCGACTTTGAAGCGGCGTTTAAGCTTAGTGAGTAGTGAGCTTAGTGACAGCTGAACGCTTGCAAATACATGGATTAACAGTTAAAGAGTTTTGATTTAAGATTTCATGAGAAACCATTTGCAGTTTGATAAATGATATTTTAAATACACATACAGATATATATATGCAACACTTGAGTATTTATACATATGTATAGATATATATATATATATATATATATATATATATATATATATATGCTTGTAATAATGAGCGTTCGTTTATATGAAGTAATTTACTTGACCAGTTTTAATTGCCAATAAATCAATTGAATTTATATTCTTGAGGGAGCGTTTATTATTAATTCATATGGGCCCAGAAGGAATCTGGGTTGAAAGTAAATGTCGATTATGTTCCATATAAACGAATAACAACTTTTAATGGGAAAGTTGTAATTAATAATTCTCGGAATTTATGGCAGGAGAAGAAATTAGAACTGAATAAGAAAGTTTATTGCGAAGGTACGGGTACTATGATGAAACGAGAGGTATTAATAAGAACTATGTGAAAGGAAAGGGGACGTAGGTTCCCCTATCCGGAACAACTTCGTCTGCAGACTAAACTGCAAGCAAATGATTTGGGCGGAAAAGTTTTCATTTTAAAACAATTGGTTCTAAGAGAGGGCTCTAAGATATAGCTGTCCGATCCCGATAAAATGAAAATCAATAAATACAATTGTAGAAATATTATGAGTATAACCAAATATTTTATTGACGAAAGCATAATCATTTATAAGGTCTTTGTTTATTTTTAAACTCAAATTTAATTGCTTTTTGGTTAACATTTTTGTCATATTTGTTTATTTATTTATTTATTTTTATTTTTGTTGTATACCAAAATTAAAAAATAAAAATACCCACAATTATAAATACCCTGTCCTTGATTGTGTTGTTGTTAATTATGTACGAGTAAATATTTAAATATAAATGCATTGATTTTTTATTTTGTTTTCATTATTTTTACATTTCTACAACTTGTTTCGTTAAACAGGCGGCTGGTTGCAATATTTGCCCCTTGGGCAATTATTTTGTTGTCGTTCGCAACGCTCAATTTATACAAACGGGGCATGGTTTTTTATATATCATCATTACTCATATCTGTGGGCCTTAATGATTGTTTAATAGCCGATGCCTTACTTCGTTTTTTATGGCTCTTGTTTTTCATATTTATATACATGGCACATTTATCGCGCTTCTTTCTTCTTTAATTTACCATAATGTGTGACGTGGCGCGTATTTAATTTTAATTTGCAATAAAAATGCACACGGTAATATATTATTTGTATTGTTTGCACATCTTGTTTCGTTTTTTTATGTCTTCTTGTGTTTGCAATATTTTAATATTTAAATGTTTTCGTTTCTTTGCTTGCTTGTTGTTATTGATTTTTAATTTGAAATTGTTGATAAATATTTAAACTGAAAGAGAACGCAATCGTGTGCATACGGGCGTAGATATTTTAATAGAAGTGCATTTTGCACTCAATTGAAACTGATTCAAGGCAAAAAGTGAGATGTCATTGATGAAATCAAATAAAAACGCATTGTTAGAGATGATTGGAATTCAAGAAAACAGAATTTGTTAGGAATTTGAGTAGGTAACCGAGGAATCTTTTTAAAACAAGGAGTTCCTAACTCAACTAAGTTACTAGATCTATAAAATACATAGTTTAACCGAAACTTCTGAACTTCATATCAGATTTTTGGCTAGTAGTAGCATAAAGACAACTTGTATATATAACACCGGCGACAACTTCTGAACCAACTTTTGAACCACATGGCAGGTCGAATTTTCTCAAACGGTCATAAAATCTATTTTGTGTAAACATGGGTCAGCCTCATAGCTCTTATTCCCCCTTCAGTCAATCAGATAGATGAGATGAAGGTAACAACTGAATCCTCAAGTATATGTTTGGATTTCTCGAGGTCTTCTGCTAATTTGAAAGTGAAGTTTCGACCACATTATGCCTAAGAATTCTCACAGGATTCATCCTCATGTCATTTGAAGGGAACACGTGGTGAAATTTAGCGAAATTTGGTTATTTTGTTAGTCAACTAACTAGTCAACTAGTTTTACTACAACATATCAGCGTAGGTCATGTCTTACAAGTTTTGCACATTTCAAGCAATGTCATTACACTTACAACAACATATCAATGAACATGATGAACATGAGAGTTTGCTTATGGAAGAGTCATCTTATTGCTCCTTTTAATCAATCAGATTTGATGTCATGTTAATAAAAACGATATAGCTATATGATGAACACTGGAGAGTATTGCAGTCTAGTGAGTTTGCGTCGAATTTCAGTGCGGTCTTTGAAGAAATAGTTTGTCAATGCGACAACTTAGATGCTGTCTTGATATCATATGTCTTGATTCAACTGTGCGCTTTTCTTTATTTATAATTATGCGCTGATGTTATATATAATTTTAATTTGTTTCGTGATTTGGATGGACTTTTAGCTTACCTTTCCTTGCATAATCAGCCTTATTGTGAGTGTCACCGATGGATCCTCGTGTTTGACGGGCGCACCGCTCGCACTGCTGCTTGTGTTATTGTCTTCCATTTTTGTTATCTTTCTGTTGCTTCTGTCTTGTCTTTTATAGGTTGAGATGTTTTCAAGTTCCGGGTGTTTTGACCGATGGGTGCGGCCTTACTTAATAGTTGCTGTTTCCTTGATTTTGTCTTTTTCTGTTTTTTGTTTTTTAATTACTTTTGCAGTTCAGTTTGTAAATATATACTTTATTTTTGCTATATATCGTTCATAGATGATCAATATACATATACATATAGATATTGGCTACTTGATGTGTATATTTATCCTTTTTTTTTTTTGCTTTTTTTTTATTAAATTAGTTGAAATCTATTCAAAATTAAATTGGTGGTGTCTTTTGCTAAGTCGTACTACTTTTGTTGTTGGCTTAAGCTCGCTGCGTAATTTAATATTATTTGTTTTGTTCTTGTTTTTGTTTTTGAAAAAAATGCAACAAATAATCACTGCTAGATCATATATTATTTAGTATTTAGTATTAGATGTGTTGAGCAAAAATACTGTTGCATTTAGTTTTGAACTGCAATGAGAAGAATCAGAAACAGAAATATATATAATTAGTTGAGAAAACAAAAACTTGGAATAATGCCCGAAAATGTTGTAATAAGTAGATATATATTTAGGTGTGTAAATGTGCCTTTCTAACCTTTTCAGTAGAATTTAAGCACCTCAGCATATACGCACTTGATTGTAATTTTTCTCTGTGGGACACACACTCACACACACACACACACGCAGGCAGGCACCCAATATTATACTCGTACAAGCATATAAATCTTGAAATTTGCTAATTTATTTTGTAAAATGTCTGAAATGCATTTAATCAAATTGCTTTACCCAGTTGGAGGGAAACAAGAAGATGCTCAAGAAGAAGCCTTCACTGGCTTCCGGCATAACACACACAAAGCGAAAGTGGGGGGAGGGAGGGATACCTCAATAACGACGAGTGAAATTGCTACAATTTAGTACATATTATCGCTGGAAAGATACTGTGTAATATCGTACAATTTTAGGTTATGTTCAGAAGCAAAACATCAGATTTGCTAAAGAGTTTCTTGTTTAATACTGGCAACATACCGATCTTTATACAATTTTATCATTATATAGTTCTCGGAAATCTGTGAAATATCTAATTAGAAGGAATTACATTTTGTTGGGAAGAGTTTTCATGACATTTGTTCTTCACATTTCTTATACAATCTGCTGTCTGTTATGATTTGTTGATTGAAAGGAACATTTTATTAGATAATAATCTCATCCTTAGTCCAAGGCAATTCTAGTATTATGTAATTACCAAGTCACTGATTTGCATGAAACTAATACACCATTTTAGGCTGTGTACTATATATATATATATATATATATATATGTTTATATATTAAAAACAGCAACCGGCAACAACAAAATGTCTCGTTCATCATTTCCTATTCGTCGGCAGTTTGTAATTTTTGATATGAAAATTTTCTTCAGTTTTTTTTTGTGCCTGCACTCGCGACACACAAACTTTGAAACTGCGCCAAGTTTTTGTGCATATTCCAAATGCTCTCTGGGCGACTCATGATGTACAGAAATATATACAAATAAGTACCGCATATATATACTATATAGCATATATAGCATATATTGATGTGTTGTTGGAGGCATTTCTTACGCTTGAAATCACTTCATGTGCAATTTAGTACAGATATACAAGGCAAACGAGAAGAGTACACAGCGTTATTTATACAAATTCCCAGCATAACTTTATATGTACATTTCGCATACAAATGTTGCCAGAGCCAAAGCCAGAGCTAAAGCCAAAAGCATTCCCAGGGGCTCCAAAATATTTGCGCAGGCCAACGCGATGATTTTGCCTACCCCCTGATGTCTCCCTTTTACTTCACCTTAATAATGTAATGCTGCTGCTGCTGTTGTTGTTTATGAAATTATGCGCACTAATTCCCCATGTAACGGCAACAAAAACAACGACAACGACAACAACACTAACAGCAAGAGCAGCAGCTCATCTAGAGAAACAGACAGAGATATATATGTATGCATGTCGGCAGTTGGAGGCAGGTCTGGGACTTACGCTGGTCCCTGCTCATGTTCATGTTGGTGTTCGTGTTCCTGATGTTCTGGACCTCAAAACTGTTAACAAAATGCGCATAATTTTGGCGACCCCGGATTGCACTTTACTTTGATATAAACGCTGTCCACGACTTTACCATTACCAGCGCACTATCACCACGCAGCCACGCCCAATTATTTAAAGTTGGGATTTTCATATTAAAAACGACGACGCGAAGATAAAGTTGTTATTTGTGGAATACTGACTGTGGGACACAGCTTATGCAAGAAATAATGGAATAGATTGGGTAAAAGTTAAAAGCAGGAAATTAAGCAAATTTATGCAAGCATTTCATGGATTATTGAGATTAACAGATGCTGATTATGTTCAATGCTGCAGACAAATATAGCTTCTAAGTGCGCTGAAAGGACCTACTGTTTGTTTAAAAACTGTTGTTAAAAACAGAAAAATATGTTCCTAAAATTTTAAGAATATTCCAATATTTTGTTATACTCATACAAAATGTGTTTTGTTACGATTTTGTCTACAATTATTATACGATCGTGGAAAATCGGTAGACAATGCGCTTATATATTTATATAAACCGAGTTTCAACTAAATGTGTCAAAAAATGTGGGAGATATACGGTTGTTATTGATTTGCGGGGGCGGTTGGGAGCGTGGCGAAATGCTAAGGCAAACTGAATCTGCGTGTACACCAATTTGGTGAATCTAGCTTTGATAGTCTCTGAGATCTAGGTGTTCATACGGACGGGCAGACGGACACGCCTAGATCGACTTGGCTGTTGATCCTTATCAAGAATATATATACTTTATGAGGTCGGAAACGCTTCAATATGCTCGTTTAAACTCTTGCATTTATGACATAAAAGTTAAAATCGGTAACCTAATACTAAACCTTCTCTTAACCATTTTTTCTCGATCTCTTCGAAACCACATTCTACCATATCGCGGATTGTTAAGTGTGAACAAAAATTACAAACAATTTCGAGTGCTAAAACCATAAGTGACTCTAATTTATACTTGTTCGATAATATTACTAAACTACAGAAAAAATATCCTCTGCCCCTTGAAAGCCTGATTGTCTTTTAAATTTGATTTGAATACAAACACTTTTCTTAAATAAGCTCCACTGACATATAACGAGTGTCCCAGCAAGTGGCCAACGCTGTAATGCAAATATATATTCACACCAAACATGAATACTAAAGAAAATCTAATAACTAATGCCGGACTACTTGGGTATGCAAATATGAATTGCTGTACAGGTACGACAATTGTGTCTGCAATATGAAGTCAAGTCAGTGTGAGCTTTGCGAAAGGCTTGATTTGAGCAAGAACTTCTCTTGGCATACGCAAACACTATTTTAATATCATTTCAGAGAACACTCACATTCACATTCACATATACATATAAGCTCAGAGACAGCGTGAACCCGCAGTGTTGTTTTCAGGCTCTACGATGCGGTGCCGACAAGGAGTCGCACTGCTGTCTGCTTTCCTGCTGTGTAAAAAAAAGATGCTGGCAAACAGACAATGGGCAGGGCAGACCCAGGCATTGGCAACTGGGTAAAGGGGAACTGGGCGGTGTGGTGAAGGCAAGGGTGCAATGAAATAATAAGTTCCGTTACAAGCTCTGTGGATTCTTAGCATTGCAAGACCCAAAGTACAAGCCGGAGATGGGATGGAGATGGTGCTGAAGATGAAGATGAAAATGAAGATGTCGCTGATTCCATCCTTTTGTGCAGCTGCTGGCCCCCCTCGAAGTGTTTGGCATTGAAAATCTGCAAGCCAACCACATCTGGCAAGAAAAACTTCAGCTTCAAGTCATTATCAATCATACGCACTGTATAGCGAACACAACGAGACTCCTTCTTCTCACAGCTTCAGCTTTTAATGACTTTTTCTCGACTTTAAAAGCAAACGCATAACGAGTTTTCTTTTAATTAACTCGCACATATAAATGTGCTTTGGTCTGAGCTGGTAAACCGGTTTGCTTTCTAATTTCTTTAGCTTTCACATAGCGCAATTGTTCAAGTGCATGTGAGTGTGTGTGTGTGTGTGCGTGGCAATTTTCTAATTTCCTGCAGTTTTTGCTGGAGAAGAAAAACAAAGCCACAAATCACTAAAGATAAAATGCAGCCCAGAAGCACAAGAAGTAGCAAGAAAACTTTCAGAATGCATATAATGCCAGAGTATATGAAATTCTAGGAAAATAAATTGTCAAATACTGTCTTGATTAAGGGGGAGCCATATTACAATAAGCAACACGCGTTCGTACTACGAAGTAATATATTAGAGTGGCTGCGGCTTGTTTGTAAATATTTAACTTATGCTCATGACTTCAAAATTCATTCATTCTGTTATGTACTGAAAATATGTAGGTTAACACTGAATATTATAGGTAGCTTGAAAGTTTTTAAGTTTATTATGTATATGATATGGGAGTCTAACTTAGATTTTCGCCCACGTAAGGGCACAAAATTCAACAGTTCAAATTCTGGTTATGCAGATGTGAAGCGGTATATGTCGTATGAGTAATAATTGAAGCCAAAATGAAGTTTTGTCATGATTTTTTCAAACTTCCACCCCAACATACGTTATTTACAAGTGTGTCTGTACTTACATACATTTCTATTCTTTTCAATTTCAATCAAATCTACCAGCGGTTAACAAAGTTATGAGAGACAATCAAAAGCTGTTGCCTGCTTTTAAGCGTGCCAGCAGCTCTAACTTATAACTTTCTTTTACAGTTCTTGTTGTCACCGTTGTCTTATTGATATCGCACCTTTTGGTAATAAAAAGCTTGTGGCTCTTATTGCTTGTGCGAAAAAAAAACTTTTCTTAAACAAAAAGTCAATTGAATTTCTACTGCGCACACCAGACCTCCGGACACACACAGAAGAGTAGAATTTTGGAAAACGGCACAATAAATGCTAAATGTTGTACGTGACACACACGTACTGGTTAGGTCACAATGAAGATGCTGCTCAACGACATCTTGCTTGCCTTCTGAAAAAAAATTGTCCTGTCATGCGTTGAGAGACTTTGTTGACGGCGTTGACTTTTATACGTCAATTTTGGAGTTTTCGTTTATGGCAGGCAGGCAGCCAGGCAGGCAAGGAAAAGCAGTCAGGAAAAACAAACATCAACAACAGGCAGAGGCAGACAGTTAGGCCGGTACAAGCACAGGCGACTGCTGCGGCTGCTTTCACCCTGCCTTTTCAGCCTTAGAGCCTCAGTCTCAGCAGCCTATGAAAGCCTCAGTTTCAGCCATTTCTAGTCACCAACAGCAACACCAACTCAACACACTCATGTCAAGTTGTTGCCGTCGTTGTCGCCACCGCCGCCGATGATGCTGCTGCTGTTGTTGTTGTTGTTGTTGTTGTTGTCACCACCACGAAAGTCAAACTCAAACCCAGAGTAGAAGCTGTAGACAGTCAGGCAGGCCAGCAGCCACCACAGCAGCCGCATCATCATTATCATCATCATGGAACAACGGCAGCTGCTTTCAGCAACATTTTTTATAGTGTTCACCTTTCTAGAGGTTTTTGTTTTTTTTTTTTTTGGTTATTGTTGCCTTTTATGCTGCTCTGTAACCAAAAACTTAATAGAGTTTATGTAGTTTGTCAAATTTGGCATAAAGTCTGGGCAAAATTATTTTCAAGGTATACAAGCCTTCGTAATTGCTTGGACTGAAACTGATTCTCATAAAGTTGTTGAATATTTGAACAGAACATTTTTACTTTTCACTTGCCTATAGACATTTAAGTGCCGTCGGGATTTGCGGTAGAAAAACATGCAATTATTCCTTGAACGTATCCGACTCGAAGTACCAATGATAAGGTGGAGTTGATGTTCTTCACTTGTGAATTAGTAACAATCAGGAGGAGTAACAATCAATGAGGAGAAGCAAACATGAATCCTAATGAATGACATTGGTTAGAAATTTACAGAGTATTCAACATGAGGGGTTTGGCATATTCGTATTTTTCTCATTTTTATTGTCTGCTCTGGGAATTTTTCAATGTTTCCCTTTGTGTTGGCAAAATCGAATTAGTTGCGCCTAGACAACGAATTAAGTTCATTTGCTCGATGTTTCAATTGCTCAAAGAAATAAAAAGCTGAAAATTCCCTTTTATCTTCTACACTTGACATTAAGTGTTACCCTTAGACTTGCAAAAGTCTGTATGAAAATTAAATTTTCAAATTAATTGTGCACATGTGGCGGGAGGCTCACCTGAGAGCAGATTTGTATGCTGGAAGGGTTGCGAGTGGCTGGGTGGGGGGTTGCCCAAAGCGTGTTTGTGCAGAGCGAAAACTCATTACAAGCTGCATAATTACAGGTAGGTATATATATATAATATATTCATACATACACAGACAGGAAGTCAGATACATATGTAAAAGTTTATACATATATGTATAACGAAAAGAAGAAAACTTTCATAAGCAACATAACTTAATAATATTAATATTAATAACATCAAACACTTGACAGAAGACGCCAACAAAGTAGCAACTGAAATGGTCAGGAAAGTATATATATATATAAATAGAAGTAGGATGCTGATGATGGTTGGCTTGAAGTGGCATGTCCCAGGGCTGCACTTAATAACATTTGGGCAGATTTTATAGCTTGACCATAATTTGATTTATGATGCGGTTGAGCTGACCCCCTCAAACAAACTGGGCCCAAAGGCAATGATTTCTTTTGCACTTTAAAAGGTTTTTGGAGTGACATTTCTCTAGCGGGTGCGGGTGCGGGTCCGATGGCAATGGAAGGTTGGAGTTTCCAAGTAGCAAAAGTAAATGAAAAGTATGAAGAAATAAAAATAAACAGCAAATAGAAAAGGCGCAAAATACAGTAAATATTTAACCATTATCATTCGTAGAGATATTTCTGAAGCTTGAGCATGACTTAAGTCGTTCTTTCTTTTAAATAAAAATTAGTTTCTTGCGTAGTTCTTAGCTGGCCTACAGTGTCTGAGAATGATATGTTATTTCAATTCTTTAAAGATTTAAAGATATTTTTATATATTTTATAATCAATTGCAAATTTATTTTAATCTCAATACCAATATTTTATCATCTATCTACAGCATAAATTTCTCCCTATAGTTTCCTCGAATTGTCTCAATTCATGTTTATACAGGACAGCTGTGTTCATGTCTTTTCTATGGCCCATTTTTTATTTGATTGTGAGCATACTTTTTGCTGACACTTTACAAGATGAAAGCCGCACACTATAGCCAACTGCTATATAGAGTAACACGAAACAAAACATGGAGTTAGTGTCGAAAAAGTGCTGAATGACTGGCTTAAATGACTCTCTGTACTGTTATGTTCTGTTCTGTGCTGCCGCCTGCTTGGCAAGCTGAAATGTAAATGCACAATAAAGTACAAGGATTAAGGATTATGTCACAAACCTACATACAACAATACAGACAAAAGAGAGACAGATACAATGACAGAGAAACAATGCAATGCCATGGAATACACAGAAAAACAGCAACCAGATGATGATGATGGCAAAAAAAAGTGACAAATGTTGGCACAGGTTTTCTTCCTTTTTTTTTTTTTGTTTGTCATATTTGTATTTATATATGTCATGATTCATACGATGTTGTTGATGACGTGGACATATGTTTGGCAAAGAGGGCTAGAAAGCTGCTGGCCAGAGGCAAACTTTGCACTATTCTTTTGATACTTAAATGTCAGAAATGTGAAGTGACATTTAATTAGAAAATCCACACACAGACACTGCACTCACACACACACGCAGACTTACACCAAAAGACATCCAACTCAACTATGAATGCTTTGAAATTTGGGTTATGGCTTAGAAATGCTAGCCATACACCCACATAGCGTTCCTTTTACCTTGCCATTACTGGCCAAAAGGGTTACTCTACACATTGAACTTTTGACATGCAGCATTGTGAGTTGAGGAGATCTTTCATAATTTATATCCAAAAATTTATTTATTTAAGCCAACAATCTGGTTGTAAAGCACATGATACAAGTTTGTCCTTTCTCAAATCCTTTTTAGGCTTACGACAAAAACTTTGAAACAAGCAGAGCTCTCTCGAGTAGAGCTGAGCTACATAAAGCCCAAGTAATTGGAAATTAAATGGAATTGGAATTATGAGCGTATGCGGGGAGGGTAATGGGGCATCTGGTGACACAGGTAAAAACAGTTTCAGTTTAAATAGCATACAAATGTATGCATAGCATATAGTCTAACTCAGCCTAGGTAAACATAACAATAATTGCTTTATCATCATTGGCATAAAATATTATTTTGCCATCAACTCAGTCAACGATGACTCGCTTATGTTGGTCGACTCTGTCAAAGCCAGAACAATTTTTATACTCAAGTCAAACTGTAACTGTAACTAAATCTATATAATATGTATGTTGTAATAGGCAATTTTTGGGCGCAGACAAATAGAAAAATATATGAGAAAACAAACCAAAAGGAAAGCTCCACTTGTGCATAAAAATAAATGGATGATATGAAAGGGAAATGGAGACTAGCCGAAGCTAACAATTGGATACCCTTGCACAAATATGCTTGATAAGAATAAGATATAATAGTCAGATAAGATCTAGTAGTTTCATTCTTCAACAGCGAAGAAAGTTTAAGGCAAAATATGACTACATCTAAGTGATCATCTATAGCCAATATGATCGGAAATGCTTCCCTGCATGCACTGCTAATTTCATGGTGAAGTTAATCCGCCTTTTAATGAAGTGTATAAAAAAAGCAAAGCTCTACTTGGGCATAAAAATATAGGAATGAAAATAATAGTAATAAAAAGAAAGAACATTTCGTTTATTACATAGCCTCGCAGAGAAATTCCTTCACGCTGGTATACACATACAAACGCACACACTCATATACATATACACTTCCGGACCTCCCTTTGTTGTCGAGCATAATTTTAATAGGTCATCATATTAAGGGATTTCAAGCAATTTGTCTGCATAGGATGTGGAACTCTATCTCTCTCTCTACCAATTTCACTCTCTATCTCTCTCTCTGTCATCCCTTTCGTGATTGTACATTGTTATTGTTATAGTTGGTTGATGGTCGCTGCATAGCTATAGCTATAGCTATAGCTATATAGCATGCTGTTTGTATTGATTGTTATGGCAGCACTTTGTGGGTGGATTCTGTGTGGGTAGAAATTCCTTTGGACTTCTTTGGTCGTAACACCTCTCGCTACACTCTCTACACTTGGAACTCCCACTTCAATGCTATTTTGCGATTCCTATGCTGATTATTGGCCATTTGCCACGAGCTGACATGTGCGTTTAATTGCGTTTTACTTATTTGACACAAAATTAATATGGCACTCGGCAATATTCTCTATACGTGCCTGAGTCTGTGTGTGTGGTTGTGTACGTGTGTGTGTGATTGTGATTGTTGAGGTGTTTTCAAGTTTCACCCTCATAAGTAGGCAATAATTTCGGTGCCAGAGCAGAGCTTTGTTTCGCAGACGAACAAATTATAATTATTAAATGGTGATTCCCCCCTTTTCTCACCCATTCTAGTGACAGCCTGCTGGTTTTTGCCTTCCTTCCTGGCCTTTTGTATGCGTAGCGTAATTAAATATTTCTGCAACATTTGCTTTTGTGCAAAGGCAAGCGTAAAGTTCTGTGATATAATAGGTAAATTCTATGTACATTCTGGAATGCTTATGCAAGCGTGCTGTTTGAACATGACACAGCTCAACATACATAAAATTTACTGGAAAAGGTCTTTTAGTTAGTTCATTTGTATCCAAATGCAATTAAAAATCCAGAAGTCAACTATAATCTGTTTCCCTTTCCAATATTGAACTACTTTAAAAACTTTCCTAAGCCCCAAACAGCAGGGTTTTCCGACCTCTCCACTGTCCCATAATGCGGTCAATCACATTTTGTTTGTATTACAATCCACTGCTGTTATTGTTGTTGTCGTTTTCTCGGCATCGCCTTAACTATTTGTTAGATACGTTTGCTGTAGCTAGCAGCAGCAGCAGCAGCAGATTTGTGTTAAGTCTTAGCAACACTAATTACAAATTGCACTATGCTACAGTTGGTGCCGTCTTCTACTACATCGTCGTTGCAGTGTAACTAATTCTCGCGTCTCATAAATTAAGTAGGCCACCCATAGACACTGCTATGGACGTCAGTGGCGCTTTTACCCCACCTAGCATCCCCCCTGTACAGGTGCATGCACAGCGGGGGCTAACAGCTTGGGCGCATCTTTATTAACATCAGCCAACATCAACGGCAACGGTGCATTGCAAGCAGCAAACGAAACATTACAAATGCTGTCACGCAAAAGATGTTAGAGTGGAGTGTGAGTCGTGACACGAACAAGCAGGGGTGGTAAAATGCATATTTATGAAAAATGTTGTAAGGAATCAAATTCGGAATGTTGATCATTTGCTTTCATAAAAGTCAGTTATGGATAGGAAAACTATAGAAGAATCATAGAATTTAATTCTATGACGTTTGTGAAAGTGTCGGAAGATGAGAAACAGTTTTGCCGTGGTAAATACCAAAGCATTCACAGATCCTACAACTATCTAAAAAGCAGCACTCCCATCTCTAAAACCGAACCATACAGAGTTACAACTACAGCAACAAGACCAACAATATCTACACGTGTATACACCTGTCTTCAAACGTCGTCATCGTCTGCTTGAACAAATCTTATTAAAAAAATACACACCGAGAGCTAAGTGAAAATATGCCGGGCATGATGTTTCTTTCCATCTTTCGTTCCTTATATATTTTTTCTTTTCTATGCACATTTGTTGTTGTTATTGCAGTAGCGGAAAAGGCACCGTTGCAGCCGCATAAATTACGGCCGGCCAGCCAGCCAGCCAGCCCAAGCAACCCCAACCTCCTCTGGCGTTTACCCCTTCGATAGCTCTAGTCGGGGGCATTCGCCTTTTTTAGCACCCAGATGATGATGATGATGATGATGCCAAAGCATGAAATGCGATTTGTCGAGGCAACAACACCAAACACCAAACACAAACCAACCCACAAAGGAAGAGATGATGATGTGGCAGCATCTAAGCAGCATTTCAAGCATGTCTACAGTCATACAGTCATAGAGGCATATATGCAATATGTGTGTATGAATGTAGGTGAAGTATAATGGATATACATAAGCAAGTTGAATAAAAATGGAAGACTTAAGATTTATGGAATTGCGAGATGAAGATTTGAAAGAGACTTAATAATTAAAAAGATATTCCTCATATTTGTAATAATGTTTAACTCTAAAAATTTGTTATTAAAATTCTAAATTCGATGTGAGAAATTCTAAAAGAAAACTCAAATCGTAACCTCTTTGAAAAGTGGAATAATAATCCCAAATATAGGGTTAGGATTAGGAATATGAAATGTGCAATTAAGAGTAAGAAAATTATATTTACCCTTTATATAAAATGATATTGAAATGAAAAATCTCATGCAAAGATTAGTACAAATCCGGTTTGGCAGTCAAATTGTTAATGGCCAACTGTACACACCAAGACAGAGCTGCCGCATAGCGTAACTCGCTAGGCAACTGTTTGAAAGAACTAAGCGAAATTACTGACACATATGTGGAAAGTAAAATGGGAAACCATGGAAAATGCTTTGCTTTGCAGTACTTGTAGTAGTTTCCCGCAGCACAGACAATAGATAAGCACACGAATATACTGCCTTCGATTCGTGTGAGTCCCTGATTTAGGCTAAGAAAAGCTGGTGCATCGTTAGAGCCATCAATTTCATAAGAAAAATGGCTACGAACTCCTTCAAACATCAACAAAGTCTTCTTATAGCAGATATACCATATCATATGAAGTAAAATCATATGGAGCTTCACTGCAAGATGCATTTTGAAGCCCTTCAATTTAATTAATATTCATTTTGGGCATTCTGCTCTATAATTCTCTGTTGGCACTCGGGCATCATAATATGCTTGACGGGGTCCATTTAATCATGTCCTAGAATGCAATCGATTGTGTCAACCGCAGGCTGTTGCCAGTACTAATTTGTACTTGCAAATATGTACAAACAATGTAAAGTCTTAGATTATGTTTCCAACAGAATAATTATCATGCAGAATTGCAATCTTAGGAATTTGGCCTCAAATTCCATTGCTAAACAACACACATTTTGCATTACTGTTCGAATTTCAAACATGTCCTCGGGAGGCCAAAGATGAGTTAATTAGTTAATTTACCTATCCATCCGCCCTTGTAAGTGTTCATACTCCTCTTTCAAATTAATTAGTGCGTTTTCTGCAGGTATCTTCTTTGGCTGTGAACTTGCCAAATTTCGAATTGAAAGTTTCGTAGATTGAACTTTGATTCCATCTGCTGTCAAACATGGAGCTGCCAAAGAGTGGCAAAGTTCACACAACTGCGCCGATTTTCACTTGTCCGGCAGTAAATCTCGACTGTTTTTCAATCGAAACGCCATTGGTAGAGAGGGTTTTTGGATGGCTGATGCCCTCAGGGGAAAATGGTTGTATGCGTTTTTTGGGTGGGCGTGGCCAGTATTTGAGCTTTGGGGTATTAGTTTGCATGGCAACTGTCGCTACTGTAGGGGCGCATCGGGCCAATACTACTGGCCAGATGGTTGAAAAGTGGACTAACCGGCGCTTGGCATTCTCGGCTTTCATGCAACAGTGCGCGATTTCAGAAAAACCTATCTCACAAGTGTGTACGCGCACGCCACTGTTTACCAAAGTACAGTTCCAGAGTTCACTCACAGCACAGCTCGGCACACTGCTAAGGTTTCACATAAGAACAGCCAAAACCAGCTATAGCAATCGCAAAAGCAAACAGCCCAGTCAAAATCGCTTTAAAAGGCATTAAAATTCATTTAGGTTTTGCGTGGCTGACAGAGGACGCCACCGCCCCCATCATAATAACAGAGACATCGATAT
The DNA here is from genome assembly GCA_037043425.1 of Hirtodrosophila duncani. Classification (NCBI taxonomy): domain Eukaryota; kingdom Metazoa; phylum Arthropoda; class Insecta; order Diptera; family Drosophilidae; genus Hirtodrosophila; species Hirtodrosophila duncani. Next base: position 1,520,082 of record JBAMBM010000793.1, on the reverse strand, counting down.
TGAAATTTATGCTACAGATTTAACTAATAATGCAGTTAAATCCTGTCAGAGCAGAGCAGAGCCGACCAGACCAGCTAAGTGGGTGTAAGCTGTATAGTATATGTAAGCAGCTGGTAAGTAAAGCAATCACACGCTTCATAAGCCAAGCAGACGCGAAGAACTCCCGCCCCCGCCGCAGCACTCCATAAGCGTGTTGGCTTTTAGGTGGATAGAGGATAGGTGGGGGAGTGTGGGGTACTACTTGCGTTATACAACGCAACACAATTGAATAAGCGAGGCAATCAATCAAAATACAAAATCTATTAAGGCACAGGAAGACGAGCAAGACATAGCCTGAAGGCAGTGTTTTGCGCTTTACGGTGGTTGCGATAATGCGATTCGCAGATAGTGGCAAAGAGGTTCCATTAAAATAAACGATTACGGAGAAAGCAAGGACCGATAATTTTATTTTCTAAAATTTACCCACAATAATCTTCAGCAGAAAGATAGATTTTCGGAGTTATGAATCCCATTTATTGAACAATTCGAATCGCACAATCCTTCAATTGTTTAAGGATTTGTGCAAAATCCATGGACACATGCTTAACCCAGACCCCTGACCATAAAATTCTGTATTTACATATATATGATGATGCTAGATATCGTCAATACTATGACTATATCCAAAGCCTAAAATATAACTTTTGTATTTATAACTTTATTTTGATATCAGGATATTCTGTAACTTAAACTCTCATTTTGAAAATGAAAATATATTTTCTCATTCATATTTGACCTATATTTCCCATTGTTCATTGGACTAAATGAGGCAAGCTAGGGATGACTAAGCATTGAAATCGCCACGGCTGGCTGTCTAGTTCAATTATATAGGCGTTATGAAAATCCCTTATTTTTCGGCACCCAGGCTCAAACTCAGTTAATTTTGTCTCCATCAAAGGGAGCGAGCGAGGGAGAGGGCAGCTAATTTAAAAATGCTCATAAGTAAACGACATCCATAAATGACACAAATTAATAATTTTAGAGCTTTTGTGCGCGAAATATCGAATATGAAAGGACCGAATGAATGAGCGAGCGAAGTAACGAGCGACAGGCTAGCTAGAGAAGAGCACTGAGTGGATGCTAAAATAAAGTGCTTTCCATTTTAATTTATTAATTTAATGTGCTGAAGAGTGAGCTGGCTTGACTGCTGCGCCCTGGCTCGCCTTGGCAGTGTGAATTTTTAATTCAATAAGGCGGCGCAAACTGTTTGCCTATTGAACCCTCTGGATGCGGATGCTGTAGGAGTGTGCGAGTGCGAAAGGCAGCACCACCACGAGGAAGGATATTTAGCGCGACAGTCGTTGAGGCCATAAAGTTTTAAGGCAGCCAACTTGTGTGCTATTTTTGGGCAAAAGAAAATATGGCCCAGACATTAAATAATTCCCCAAAAGTAAGTATACGTATGTGGGGGAGATGGTAATGGAGGGATGGAGGACATGCCTGGAGGGCCGAGAAGTTGGGCCAAACAAAAAGCAGCAAGTCATAATACTTATTGGATTTGTGTTGGGCCAAGACATAATGATGGCTTTTCGGTTGGGAAGAATTTCAATTAAAGTGAAAACAACAACTGAGATATAGAAGTATAAATGCCATAATAATAAGAATCAAATTAAATTGGATTGTGGCTTGTTGTAGTTGTCGTTGTTGCTTTGTACGTTTTGTTAAATTTTTAGGTTGGAAATAAATTTTTAAAAATTTAATTAAAAAAGCCTTGGCAACATTGTAAGGTGCGGTACTTATTGTTAGCACAAGGACGGCTGGCTGCGGGGCTGCATAAATAAGAAATTAGATTTTAATAAAGCACACTTTTAGGCGCCGCCACGCTGAGGGACTGCAATTTCATTTTAACCCCAACACTGGACATGCCCACCTTTTGTTCGACAGCCGCAGCAGCAGCAGCAGCAGGAGTTTTCTTTTTCCTGGTCTGTTTAAAAGTTTGCCGTTGCTTAATGAAACTTGAGCGAACGCTTAAGGAAATGCTTCAAATGCTTTTGTTCGAACTGCACAACAGAGGCACAGAGAGAGAGAGAGAGAGAGAGAGAGAGAGACGCGAGGAACCTGAAAAGCAAGGGGGCTATGCTTTACTTTTTTTTTGTTGAAGAGCCGCAAAGTGCTGGAGGCAGCGAACGCTAAAAAGATACATTTGGAGCAGCAGCTCAAGATACTTTTGGCCAAAAATGTTCAAGTTAGATTTGATGATTGATGAATGGACGGGTAGCTTTGGGTTAAAGTGGCAAAAACAAATAAAGTTGAAGAAGAGATAAACCAGAAATAGAGTTGTGTGTAAATTTCAAGTGCCGTTCTTTGACCTCTTTCGTAAAAAAATCTAGAAAAATCTTAATTCGTCCATTAGAGTTTGAAAATTGGGAGACAATTATCGTCACTTGCGTTTCAATTTAAAGAATGAATGTGTTTATAGCTAATTTTCATGAATTTAACCGTACATTTAGACGAGATTTTGGAATATGATTTTACATCTTAGGTCTAGAGATAGATTTTGTTTCATATTTTGCTATGTGTGTATGCCTCTGTGTAGGCGGGAAGAAATACAATTGCACATTTTACACATTTTTACCTCGATTTTGTCCTCACAGTTGGAATTTTTTGAAACGCCTAGTTAGTGCTCAAATATATATGAAGGCAAGTGGAAGGCAAGTGAATTTAATACCTTCTCAGAATCACATTAGTCGCATTTATAAATAAATCATCAGAAGAGGTGAGTGTAGAAGTCTATATGACGTAATAAATCATTCCATTGTGGGAAGGATAAATTAACTAAAATAATTCTAGCCAGATTTGCGAGCGATCCGTAGTCGAATCCTTGCAAAATTTTGAAAATTAAACCTTATTCGTTCAGCGCTCAAGAAGATACAAAAAGTACATTTAATTACTGCGTTTTTCAATTTGATTTAGTTGCTTGACTTTTCTAGTGTTTGGTTTTGATCAAATCTAAAATTGTTTGCAATTTGAATAAAACTCAATGAAAAATTCACATTTCACTTTTCACTTTAAACGCAACAGCACAAACTTCCAACAAAATTAGTTTCCACATGCTGCACATAACCTTAAACCCCAAGCTGGCTGCCAACTAACAGAAACTACGATGAGCACTTCACAAATACAAATAATCCCTCTTTCAGTTAGCCCAACAAACATTTCCCATACAATTCACACATTTTTTTCCCTGCCAGGCAAATAACGATTCCAAAAAGGAAGAAGAACAGAGAGAGAGAGGCAGCAAATGCAAACTTCAGCTGAACTCCAACAAAAAATGGAAAAAAGCGCTGCAACTGGCAAAACAAAACAAAATGCCACATAAAGTTTGCTTTTTGGGCTGCTGGACAAAAGAGACTCGAGAGTTGAGAGAAACGAAGCCAAACCTAAACCAAACCAAACCCAACCTAAACCCCGAGCCAACAATCTAACAAAGCAGTTATGCAATTTTTCATATGGTAAAAATCAGTTTTGAAATAATTGAAGCCAAAAATGCTGGTAATGTGTGGGTAGCTGCTGCTGCTGCTGCTGCTGGATGCTGAAAAAAGGCTCAGAAAACTCAAAACGGTTTGCCAACAAATAGCTAAAAAAAAAAAAAGGAGAGAAATATACAATTTGAGTATATTCATGCCGTTTATACACTGAGACAAATTGGTTATAAAAATGGAACACATTCAGTGCCAAAACAGAAGGGCTTGAAATTAAGTTCAGTTCTGGAATATCAATTTGAAATATCTGGAGGTGATTTGTTAAAAACTCTCTCAGTTAAATTTGGTTTCAAATTTTGAGAAAACTGGTAGTATAATTTCTTTTGAGAACATTTTAGTATATCAAAATAAAATGTTTAACAACCCCAAAATTCACAGTAATTTTGTCCGAGTGTATAAAATGCATTTCTTCTGCTTTTCGAGTTAATGAAAACTTTTCTATTTGTCTGCTTTCCCAGGACATAAAATTTAATTTTGGGAAATTTGCTATAACCATTTCATCAACCAAACGCGCGGAGTATCTCATATTCTCAACTGCAGCATTTATAATTTTTACGGATGTGCGGTGGATGGGGTTTGGTGGTGTTTGAAATTTGGTTAGTTGTACTCAACTTGGCTAAGCAAAATGGTTAGCTAGAGCTAGTGATAAGGTGAGGGAGGTCCAACAAAATATGCAGGTTGCATTTTTCAATAGCTGCTACCACTTCAACCTTTATTTTTTGGGGCCAGCTACCAGCTGGCTATCGCTGAATGTCTGTAGAACTTATGCTGCTTCATCAACAACACACACATACACAACAACTGCACACATGAGTTGTGTTTTTGCTGAGGGAAATAAATACCATTTAGTGAATATTTAGTACAAGCAACGACAACCAGCTATGTGAAAAGCCAAGCCAAAAACCAGACTAGACCAGAGAGCAGGCCAACAAACCTGCGCATTCTGCCACCTTACTTTACCCTACCCCAGCCTTACTACTCCCTCCTTGGCCACCTCGTGGTCTGGTCTAGAAATTGTACAACTCGTAAGCAAGAAAAATGCATCAATGCATGCAAGTAAGCAAGTAAAGTAAAAAAGGCTAAACAACATAATACACTGCGAAGAGAGTGTGAGAGGGAGACAGAGAGAGAGAGACAGACAGAGTGATGCAGAGCGGGGAATAGATGGAAAAGAAAAGCGGGCCGACGACAGTAAAGAAAATGGCCAAACATGTTCGCCACTCGTTCTATGAATAAAACGGCACAAAGACCCAACTGCAACAACATCCACAGAAACTTGGCGTGCTTGTTTGCCATCAACATCATCAACATCATCATCATCAACATCACCATCATCCTCATTTGCCGTAGAAGAAGCAACTAACAAAGCCACCAACAACTGGCCCCGGCCGGGCCGGGCCTTGCCTTGCAGTTTTTCACTGCCAAAACGATGAGAGATGAAAAACATGTTTTCCCGGTCCAGGTGTATGCAATTTTACCTTGCATGCAACGAAATACAAAAGGAAACCAAACCAAAACCAAAAAGTAAACCTGAAGACACATCCGCTTGTCACACGGTCTGAGCCACACATATCATTCACTCACTCGTTCCGTTCGCTCACCCACTCAGTCAGTCACTCAGTCATTCTTCAAGTCAGTTGACGAAGTTCATCTTTGCCGCAAAGCCTTCAAAGGTATTATGATGGAGAGCTGGCAGGAGAGCGAAACCAAGGGTTCCTTACATGCCCAAGAAGAAGTTGTCGTAGGATTGCCGAAGCTAGAAATACTCTTCTTACAGTCTTGTAATTATATAACGATGAGAGCACAAAGAGTACACCAACAATGCAGCTGCTAAATGTTGCTAAAATGTAAAAAAAAGACTAGATTCTTAGCATCAGGAAAGGAAAGTTCCTTTAGGTTTGGCTTAGTCGTGTTTTCGAAGTGTAAAGCCAACAGCGCCATGAGAATTCTGCTGTTTGCTATTTGAAGTTTGTGAAAGTTGGTCCTGACTGACGGTAGGCAAGGTTGGAGAACTGACCTTTTCAAAAATTTTAAAATATCTCAAGAATCAAATATGTGCCGCATATTTGATATATATGTATAAGTAATATATATATGAGCACACCGAAGCCCGTTAAAAATAAATTAGAAATAGTTCAAAACTAACATAAAACACACCTGTTTTACCAGAGGCATGCATCGTATCATCATTTCCAGATCCAAGAGCAAATTTGGCATACCTCCATTGGGATTGGGTAGGGGGGTGCCCTTAGTGCATTCAAACACACAACAACAGAGCAATTAGAAACAGCAAAAAGTTTCCCAAACAAAGAAAGAGTAAAACCAAGTACAAGCTGAGCTCAGAACTCGCCCAAAGCTGCCGGCACGTAGAAAAGTAGTGGCATTAAGTTTTCTTGCAGTTTCTCCCACACACACACCCGCACGGCACACAAGCGCACATCAACACCCACAGCCAGCTCTTACACGCACATGACCAGCAGCTTAGCTTAGCCATTGAGTTCAGTTAGGTTTCGCAGGACTTTAAGTTGCGGCTTCGAAGTACAAGTAGAAAACTTTAAAGATGCAGCACATCCCAGATGCGTGACCAAAATGTGGGTTGCTTTTAAATAAGCTTGCAACACAACCAATATTCAATGAACATTTGTTGAGCTTGGTGGTGTTGTTGTTGCATCAGTTCTCTGATGTTCTCTGCGCTACAAAAGTTAGTTGCCTAGTTAAAAGTTACAAATCCCTTTGACGAATGATTTCCAAGAAACTTGTAAAGAGAGCCCATGGGAAACCTCAAAAAAGTATAAATAAATATAAGCAGAAAATCAATGATATTGAAAAGACTTTGGGAAAACTGTTGTTAAGAAAAGTTGGCTAATTTATAAACAGAAATTCGTCTGAATTTTGCCAAAGACTTTAAAAATTACAAATATTAATAACTCAGATATTGAATAAGATAGGAACGGCTATAATATACCCATAAGGTTCCTATATTTGTTTGTAAGTATTAAAAGAAAAATAAATTCTTGTTACAACAGATATGATATAGTTATTGCATAACATCAGTATACAGTTGATATAACTCTAAGCAACCATCTCTAATCATATTTCTAACTAATTTAAAAAACTTTCTGCACTTTTCAACTCTTTGAATCCCTTTAAACTTGCCTGAGGAAGAATTAAATATGTTATAAATTTGTAATAATTGTAAAAATAAAACTGCCGCTTCCCTGAAACCTTTAAAAGAAGAATTTAATTATAGCCCTTGCTGCATGCTCGGCGCGCTTCTGGTCTCCTCGGGGGAAAATGAAATAAAAATTAAAAGCACAGAGAAAAAACTTAGTGTGGTAGTTCCACAGAAGCCAGCAAGAAGACTAGGTGGAAAAAAGCGGGTTAGGAAACCCAGTGCTACAGCTCTGAGAGCTGCGAGAGAGACGAGAGACAGAAACCAGAGCTAAAATCCAAAGGCCGCCTACAGGCCAACAACAACGCCGACATGAGAGAAGAGTTCGCAGTACGGCGATGCCTTTGCCAATGCCTTTGCCGCTGCTGCCGCCTCTTACACTGTCTGCCCCTGCCGCGTCTTGCCCTGTCTCGATGCTTTTCGCTGTCGGGTTTAATGAACGGAAATCTCTTGCAAATATTCAATTGCTATACAACTTTGAAAGCGCAGTCTGCGACGACTTGCATACACATATAAACGATACTCATACATACATATGTGGAGTATGTTTATATATATATAGGCAGAAGCATACGGTATGCCCAGACCTTATATATACATACATATATGTATATATATTCCAAGTGGAAGTCAACAGACAGACAAGGCGCATGACGACAACAACGACCATGCTGATGACGATACTGATGATGATGTTGCGAAGGCAAATGTGCATTGCATGTGCGTTTGGGCCCAACACCATGATGGGGTTTGATATGGTTAATGATAATGATGTTGCCCTACGGCTGCCCAGACAGGTTGCTTTTACCAGCGATGCGCCGCTCACCTCTCACCTCTCCCAAAACTCCAGCCCGGATTTTGCAATTATTTCAAGTAGTCAAAACGTAAAAAAAAAACGACAAGATAAATCTCTAGGCCTAGGACTAATGCCAAAAACATATTTATAGGCCCTCCGATATCCTGTGTTGTCCCACACTGCTCTGCTCCATCTTCATCTCCATCTGCATATCTATCTCTGTTGCTCTCGTGGGACACACACATTTGCAATATTAATAATCTGCTGCCATTGAAAGCCATACAAGGCGCGCTACGTGTCAACATTCGACGCCGGCAGCGGCAGCGGCGACTGCATGCGCGACGGCGCATATAAATTTGTGTTCTTTTTTGGAGTGGTCTAGGAACTTTTTGCGTTGCGAGTGGCATGCAACAGCAACAACAAGAACAACAACTGCAACAGCACCAGCAACAACATCAGCAACAACACCAGCAACAACATCAGCAACTCATTTGGCAGGCAGTGCACGACGACAACGAGTGCCGGAGGGCATAGGTGGGGCAGCAGCAACAGCAACGACAACTCTAGGCCCAAGCATTGTTGGCACGCACACTGGAGCAATGGTGCATAAATAAAACAGCGTGGGAAATTAACAACAGTTGTGTAAATCAAATTCTAAGCGAATTCCAACTTTTTGTAGAGCAATGTTTATGAAAAGAAACGGTTAAGGTCATAATTTAAAATGTAACGGGGGATAAGTTGAATTTTTACAGTTAGGATTATTTATACATATTTGAAGTTATATTTTCTATAAGAATTTATAATTCTATATTAATGAAACCAGGTTGAATGACATCAACCAGATGCATTCCATGCTCAGTTTTAGTTAGTTTTAGTTTTCTGAAGAAAATCTCTGGCAAAGTATGCAGTGACTCTATGATGAAGGTGGCGAAAGACAGAAGTAAAAAGAGCGCGGGCAGCGCCAGGTAAACTTGCTAGTCTCTATAATAATATATATATATATAATGGAACCCAGACACCTTTGTATTCGATTCGAATTGTTTGTAAAATTTGTAACATAATCCAGTGATATATTTAAGCTTTCTTTTACAGAGGTAAATGTTAATCAATTAACCACTGTGCAGGCATTAACCGCAAAAATGCCAGCCTAGGCTATGACTATGTCTGGCTTGCCTGGCTGCTCCTGCTGCGGGACTGCCTTTTCCCCATTGGCCTTTGTCTCTCTTCAGCCAGCTAGCTTTTCAAACTGCCTCCGCTCTGCCTTCACCCTTTCTCTGTATACTCCTGCCCTGCTCCTAGCCAGCATTGCATTGCGTTGAGTGCACAACAAATAGTGTCGCCGGCTAGGTCGGGAAATCAACGCACTAAGCACTCGATCCCCACATTTGCCTGCCTGCATGCCCTTCACCGCATCATGGGAGCCGGCGGCGACGACCGAGAACCAACGAATGAGCGAACGAACGAACAACGAACACAAAGTAAATAGTAAACAAAAATAGTTTGCAAGCCAAAGCAAAAATGCAAAGCAAAGGTAACGCAACTAAATGCATTGGCAAGTAAATAAAAATAGCGCAAAAAAAAAATAAGAAAAATAAAACAAAATGCGAAACAGCTTTTTATGTACATATTATTTTTATATTTTTCACTGAAATGAGTTTAAAGCTGAAACAAATAAATTGTAAAGACAGTGATTACAGAAGCTAAACAGCCCTATATAGAGCCTTTAAACACTTGGGACGGCACTTTATACATTTATACATATATGTATATACTATATACATGTATATGTATATGTATATGTGCATTATAAACTGATTAAATGCAAGGCGGGGGACATGCACAGGCGGACAACAGCAAGGCAACAATAACAAAAACATCGACTAGGCCTCATAAATAGATAAGCAATCTGCTTGCTCGATTATCATGGCCAGAGAAAGAATGCGATAGAGAGAGAGAGAGAGAGAGAGAACGGGTATATAGCGGTAGAGTGACATGGGTTAATATTAAGTATACGCACAGCCAATTGTTAAGCATATAAATAAATATTTAACAGCCTGATTGAGGCAGGCGATAAATGTGTAGTAATCGTAGCAGACATTGCTATAATTACACTGTCGAACTGGACTTAACAAACAATTAATGATACTGCTGGGTGATTTATTAATAATATATGAAATGGAAAAGCATTTTGCTAGATCATGTGAAGTGAATCATTTGAAGAACAGAAGAAAGATATGCCTATTTACGGTGGTGATTTAGATAAGCAACGAAATATGTACATAGCAATTGCTGGAAAGCATAAAAACAAATATTGAAACGTGTTTGATAAGAACACTAAGATTTATGAATAAGACTACTTAATAAACTTTTTAGTATACTCCTACTATATAATTTAAATGCAAAGATCGATCAAACTTCGATTCCTATATTATAAAGCAGTAATGTTTCATCACACATGTAAATAATTCATGATTTTACTCACTAACACCTTGAGCCAGCTAACAACTTGGCCCATTCTCACATCTTCTCTATAAAGTATTCTTTAGTTGAAAGTAGTAAAAGCAGTAAATGGTTGTCTGCTAGGGAAATTACATTTAGTTTTCATCTGTTCGTTAACTTTATACAAACATTTTGTGAATAATGACAATTCTGTGTGGAAATGGATCTGGCCAGATTCTGGCATATTCTTTATTCTTAAAGAAGATATTTTATGATATTTTAATGAACAATGAATTAAAGCTTTAATAGAGGTAAAATTTCTGGATATGAAAATATATTGAAATTATTTGGTTTCTTTTTAAAAATAAGAAAATTTGTTCTGGAAGGCAAACCCACCCTGCTTTGACTCGTCAAAAATATCCTACTTAAAAAATGTATTCGACAATAAAAGTCTTTCAAATTAATTTGACTCTCAACCCAAACTTCCAGATTAATAATTGAGAAGACAGCTCACATTCTATTTAAAAACTTTCAGACATCTTCTCCTTCCACAGAAATCGTTGCAAGTCGCTAGAAAATAAAATATTATGCAATGGAAGGTCGAAAGATTAACCTTGACTGCCATTACACTGTCAAACACACACAGTCAACATTCTCTGACCTTAAGTCCAAACACCCGCCCCTAAAGTTCGCAGTCCAAGAAGCGCCATCCCAATGCGAAATAATCAAACATTGAACAAACAAATACAAAAATGAATGCAAAAAGATTAACAAATTCCGAGTGTTTAAAAATAAAACAAAATCAAAAATGCAGCAAAGGCAAAAAAAAGCACGAGGCAGCAGAAGGGGGCATTGAACGCAAAAAAAGAGAAAAAAAAAGAAAAACAACAAAAGTAACCAACGGAACGGGGAGAGAAGCGTGAAGCGCAAAAACACACGCAAGTTGAGGTACAACAACAACAGCAAAGAGAAGAAAAAAGTTAAACATTTGATTGAGTTTGCGATAGACCAAGTTGAAGTTGAGAAGCACAAGCAGATGCGACAGAGGCAGAGGCAGAAGCAGAAGCAACGCACAATGAACTTTTACGTACTGATAGATACATTTGCAATGCACATAATTTAGTGCTTTGGGTGCTAAGCGATTCCGTTGTTCCACTTGGCGTATGAGTAATGCCTTTGAGTGCAAAAGCGGAAGTTGCCACCAAAGACACAAACGAGTAGGAGTCGCAGAGAACAAGAGCAAGAACGGGTTCGTAAACGAATTGGATTCGTTTCGGGTTATGTTAGTTTTCGGTTATGGATCAACCAATTTGAAGTTCATAACTATAATAAAAATACAAAATTATCATAGTTCAAAGCACCTGAGTGATATTTGGTAGTGCAGACCTTGGGGCATGACTTGGGCCATTAAGATTATCCAATTACATTTTGTAATAACAATGGCCCTTAGTTTAAGTACATTGTACAAGTGTACAGTGGTTCATAGATCATTTGATATAGTGAAGCATGTCAAAATGTAAATTTTGAGTATAAACGAAGGCTGTAATTGGAGAGTTTGTAGTCTCTGGATCTTCTTTTCTACATTATAAAAATTCATATTCATTTTTTTTAATCTTTTGTCAAACAGTAGCAAAAATTACAAAGAGCTCTTAAAGTCGAAAGAAATTGGATGATAAGTATAGAGTATATGCCTTCTCGTGACATGGCCATTAAAATCTTGAAGTTTGCCCTGCATCCAACTAACTGTGAGCCACTGTACGTATATAGTTTGGGTGTGTTTGTGTATGTAAAAGTCAAACTATCAATTACAATTATGTGGACAAACGTGAAACTTGTGTTTTGCCTGACATCAAGCATATATAGATACATACACATATCTGCATAGTACATGCCAATAGTTGCTTCTCGTACACACACTCTCAGTTGCATTTACAAGTATCTACGTAGTACGTACATATAGGTACAAAAACAATTAGCTAAAACAGCTAAGCACAAAAGGCAACAATAATAACAAGAAAAAGCCTTAAACTGAAAAACAGAAAGGCGGCGAACCAAACAACAAACAGCTCGTTCTCGGACAGAGACGACCGAATGTGCCAATTTTGTTAAACGAGATGTGCAACGAGACGAGTTGTTCACACACACACACACACACATACGTAGACATAGGCACATAGAAAGATACAGATAAACTCGTACATAGCCATAGATACTCAAAAGAGGTGAGTTAGAAAATGCCAAAGCATCGAGCAGAGCAGCAAACGGAACGGACAACCACCGCCCGTTGTTATTTGCACCAAAACCCAAGCCCAAGCTAAGCCACAATAGACCCAAAAGACCCAGGCAGACATCAAGATAATTTTCGAATGAATTCGGAGCGTGCAAAACACTTACGAGTCCAAAAAAAAAACGAGAAACAAGAAGAGTAATCATCGTTGTAATGCATGGAATTTAGATAAAAGCGACAGCCCATGAATAATGTGCTAATAATTAAGTTCAAAGCCATTAATCGAATTCATAGGTAAGCACGCTCATGCGGTTTCTTTGGAAGCTGAAATAACAATGTAAAATTAGACACCTGAGAAAATTACCCAAATTTAGAAATTTGACCTAGAATCACAATTGAAGAAATTTGTAAAAACAAAAAGTTAAGTTTTGGTGATATGAAAGTTGGAATTTGGGTGATTTACATGGAAAAGGAAAAGATATTGAAAGAAAAGTCGCTACATCGCTCGAGTAATAGGAAAAAGGAAGCTGGTTGCGGGTCTCTGAAAAATGTTATTTTAAAAGAAAGAACGCAACCAACCCGCCTTGTAAAAATTTCACACATGATATGATGTTTCAAACAAATGTCAATTTCTTCCTAGATAAAATAGAAGAAATCTATGCATGATCCCAATTATACGTAAAAGATACGATTTATAATTTCTATCCTATACAAGAAGATAATCCATAGGCGCAATCTATAAATCTACAATTTGGAAAACATATAAAACTGTACAATTGAACACGACTGAAAGCCATACATTTTATTTTATTTGGATTTATCTGTTTAATTTATTTTTTATCATTTACTGATCTTATTTCCAGTTCATTGAACGTGCTTAAATTAAACGCTTGCCGAGGCAATCAATATTTAACAATCAATCTGCAAAAGTTGTAACTACAATTTCGCTGGCCACTAACAATTTCCGTTTACGGAACTAAGTAGGGGAAGTTGATGCTTATCTTGCCTGCGTTGTAACATGCTTTTGCTTTACCCTAACCCTAAGAGCTAGTCAATTACTTAGCTTAGTTAAAGGCACACATATTTGATTTCTGGTAAATAATAAAAGTTTTAAGAAAAAATGTATTTCTTTGGCAGCCTTTCGATTTGCATTCTATTGGACTATATTTTTTTTTTATCAAGTGCAACTCTTCTACTGGATTCCTCACACTTGGCCAAAGAAACTTTTGCCGTGGTTACCCAGCATCAGCAGCAGCAGCAGCATCAGCCACAGCATCAGCAAACTCAACTTGCGCCCGTATTGCTATCATGACAGTCAGGCTATCCGTTCATCCGTCTGTCCTGTCCGTCCGTCCGTTCGTTCGTACGTCACTGTGTCTGTCAGTCTAAAAGTTTTCCATCATAATCTACTTAACTTTTGCTGCAATCAATTGCTGACTTGTAGTTGCTGGTGTTGTAGTAGTTAGTTGTTGGTGTTGTTATTGTTGCCCCGCCTCATTGCATTTTATACAGCCTCCGTCGTCTTCCCCCCTTTAGCCCCTACTCGGTACTCTTTCTTTCATCTCTCACTACTCATATTTGTGCCGATTTCTTTCTATAGATACACAGATACAAATACATGCATACAAAAGCGACGAGGCAAAGCTCAGATGGAGAGAGATACTTTATACTTTTTACTTGTTCGTCGGCCGACCGTTAATAGAAAAGTTGTCAATGTTTCTTTTTTCCGGGAATGCTATTGCGTGCGAGAGTAACGGACGTGTCAGTAGTTGGTCGTTTCTTATCTTATCTTAAAATGGCCTGCGTGCGGTAGGGGAGGGAGCGGGAGGGTCTTTGGAGAGCCATAGCTGGCAGTTGCAGCCAGTAGTTTTGCATAGATTCACGTTGTCAGATCGTCAGTCAGTTCGTCCATCCAGCCGTCAGTCAATCTGTCCATCCCTTTGTCAATCAGTTACAGCTGCAGCCTCTGGTACAAGTTTTGCTACAAGCAAAAGCTGTATATCCACATATTTACACACACACACACACACACACACACACACACACACACACATACAGATGCACATTTGCACATCGAAGCTCAGTGCAGAGATAGATACACATGCACTTTGTAGATACAATATCTTATGAGTTGCATTCAGGCGTAATTTTAGTTACTTCGCAACGTCATCTCTCTTTGTCTCTCGCTCTGTCTTTGTCTTTTGTTATGTGCAGTGCCGTCTTACTCATCAAACTCGTTAATATTATTAAAACAAAAACAAAACATAGGAAAAATGGGCTTGTCTTTCATGTATGAAAAGGTGAGAGATGCCAATAGATCGCACTAATGAATTAATAAAGTTGACATTATGTAAAGTAACATATACAAGCAACATGCTATTGAATTTGCAGTACGCTTGCGTGTGACTTTCAAAAAGGTGATATATTGGGTGTTTTTTTTTGCCCATCCGATATCAATTAAACTGCCATAAAGTGATTCGATCTGGCAAATCTATTATCATTGTGTAGTTACTAGATTGGATCGGTATAGATGAGCGATAAATACATGAACACAATTTCGTGCCCCAAATGAAATGCAATGTTGACTGAAGAAATGTCAAACAATAACGAAAGGGTTTCTTTCTGGACCAGAACTCGCTTGATTTAACGCTGGTGTCGTAAGGCAATGCTAACAATTGCAAACTTTGGACAACTTAGAAGAAATATTGTGCGTGTCCTCATTGCTTGAAAGAGGACGACAAATGGCCTGCCCTATATGTCTATTATGCTTATAATTGAGAGAGAAAATTTTCGCTTTTTATTTCAGTAATTTATATGAACTTAAATTTCTACATCTTACAAAAAGACACCCTGTGTGTGACTTGCCCTCCGACACTCGCCTTTAACATTCATTCTCATTTCTACTTTATTTTAATTTAAAAATCCAATCACATAATATTTTGCTGACTCACATTAAACAATTATTCTCTTCTTCTCTACGACGCGCCTCTATACTATACTAAAGCTCTCCATATTGCCAATAAATTCCTTAGCTAAAACTCATTAAATCAACTAACTGATAACTTAATGTACAGACTTCATCGATCACAACTAGATTGATGGATCTTTAATTGTACAAAAAAACCAACAACAACAAAAAAACAGAAACTAAAAACAGCCCATGTACAAATTACACACACACAACTTAATTTAGCTGGCGGCTACAAGCGATTCCCACACCCAAAAACTATTTGGCTGAGCTTTATGGCCAAGTCGACCATTTATATATAGCAAATTGTTTAAACTTACACGATTTTCGAGTTTCGAAATTGTTGAAAAATCAATGCATAGACACGTATGGATGGGGCATTTGTATTGTATGAGAAATAAGTACAAACCTGCAAAGAGATGAAAAGATAGAAGAAAATAAATATATAAATTTATTATACATTTTTAATTCGCATGAACGGTTATTTAACAAAATGGCTTAAAAAGCTAAACCTGCATAAAAAATATGTACGCAAAGCCAAATCACAAAAATCATAAAATAAAGGCGAAAATGTTTACATTAAAGCCTCGTGCCATATATAATTTCTGCAACGGATATTTGATATTAAGCCAAGTAAGAACGCTGCAGTCGAGTTTGCTCGTTAGTCAAATACCCTGTACCTAGTAAAACATATAGCAGACCGATCTTGATCAAATTCGGTCATCGGACTTGAGGCCTCCCAAAAGGGATACATATCGAGTTTGGACTCAAATGTTCATCCGGAGAATATTGGTTCCATAAATTTAATTAGATTCAAATGAGAAACAAAAAAGATATGAAGTAAAAACACTAAAGCGGGAGGTGAGTTGGTATGGGGGCCACCCTAAAATTTAAAGTCTCTATCTCTTATAGTTTCCAAGATCTAGATTTTCATACATCCGGACGGAAGGACGGACTCCGCTGTTGCTGCTAACAAGGAAACGTTTCCTTCTGACTGTTGCATACATTGCAACAACTTTAATATACCCTTATGCCGTAGGTACAGGGTATAAAAATATGTAAATAATATATATGAATACTGAAATGTGAATTATGCATCAACAGATTTTCGAGTTAATTATTACTGAATTTGACTTCACAACAAAACACACAAAAACAAAACAAAAATGCACAGCTTAAAAATGTTTATTTTCATATTATTATTCGAGGCAACAATTGTGAGTGAAATGCTCTAGATTTCTGTTTGTTTTTTTATTCTTTTGTGTTTATAAAACTGTCCAGGAAATAGCAAATTAGTTGGGAGTAGTCTCTGCTACAGCAACTAGTATTTTAGCCATAAGGAAACAAATAGTGGGCCAATTTCTATGCAGATGATATACAGACGTAGATATTGAACCGGTACTTCTTCTTTTTTTTTGTGTGTGTTTGTTGTTGTTTTTTTGGCGTGGCTCGACACATTTTGACGTCACTGAAAAAGCTGCGGAACGGAACTGGTAGCCCCAAAAACGTAAAGTAAACCAGCACAGCAGGTAGCCAAAGTCACTCAGTCAGTCAGACAGCCTAAGTGGAGACTAATCAAAGAACAGACACAGACCTCTAACTGAACAGCCGGACA
This sequence comes from Hirtodrosophila duncani, assembly GCA_037043425.1. NCBI lineage: Eukaryota > Metazoa > Arthropoda > Insecta > Diptera > Drosophilidae > Hirtodrosophila > Hirtodrosophila duncani. The sequence goes on along the minus strand of JBAMBM010000793.1, from coordinate 1,503,344 downwards.
TCATTTCAACACCAGTTCTTAATTGCTTGTGTAAACTTTTGTGTAACATAAGCACAGATAGGAAAGGAAAGGAAGGGTAGGGTATTTATATATTATAATAATATTTGGAACGCTTGAAATATATCAACTATAATAAGTCCCGCTGAGAGGATCTTGATAGGGTTCTAAATGTCATGAATGCTTTGGAGATTTGAGGCAACCTGTACTTGGGTCTCAGGAATTGCATCCGGTCGAGTCATTATCTGGGTGACCAGGTCAACGTTCTGTATTTTGTCAGAGGACATTTTAAAGAGGGAGTTGTTTCTGGTGACTTGAATGGTCTTACTGATCATAGGAGTATTTATTAGAGCCCTGCAAGAACAGATTCTTTCTCCAATATTATAGTAGAGAGCGCTCTATACAGACGCAGGAACATTACTTTTTCTTTCTATCTCACACGTTTTTCTATAGAATACACTTTGCTCCTCATGAGCCTCATGGATCACATAACTCATTACGTATAAGTGCATTCTTTATTGATCTTGAATTGATTTTGATTACTAAGTTCCACAATTTGTAAACTTGGTAAATGTCAAATAATCATATATCGAACAATGCTAAGAGCATTCACGTATGAACTTTTGACATTTTGCTGCTAAAAATATTTTTGAAGGTGAATATATACTTGGATATGTTCAAGGTTGAGTAGCCAGTCCTTTAACGCCCACAAAACTCTTAAAGTGTTTGCCCTGATTGTCATGTTCCTGGAAATTCAAACACTCAGAAAGTGCTATGTGTAGGCGTACAATATAAAAGTTTTGCTGAACTCGTTGATTAACGTTTGCTTGCTTGCTTGCGTTCATGAGAACAGGGCAAACAGCGATGTCTATGAGAGCTAGCAAAGTTCAAAGATAGTTTTAAAAGTTCGCCAGAGTCAGGTTGATTGGGATAGCATCAAATTCATGTAACAACTCATGTTTTCATAATCTGATAGATTCTTATACATTTTCAGTCCTAAAATACTAAACTAAATAGTAAATGCATTATTCACATAGTTCTTAATCGAAATCATCGACGAAATGTTACTTTACCTCCAAAAGAGTATATAAGCTTTGGCTTAATGATCGCATGTCAACCATAAATAGAAAATACGTATAAACAATCCAAATTTCGCTAGCCATATGGGTCAAACAAAATGTAGAAAATAATCAAAGAAATAATTAATACATATATATGTATCTGTATCTGTGATTGTATACACGGACAGACATATCAAAAATGTATAATAATAATTAAAAAATAGCATGTCTGACAAAATTTTGACAAATTGTTGCCCCCGTACTCGAACTGAAACAAAAGTTAATGAACTTGCCATGAGAAATACGTATAGAAAAAGAGTCACGATAGAGAGAGAGCGAAGCAAAATGAAGAGATACATATATGTAGAGTGGAATACCCAGAGCTAATGATAAAGCCAAACATACACAAGCCCACACATACACGCACGTTTACACTCAAAGATCTGTACAATGTTCATAAAAAAAGCGCGTGCTGTCCGGCATAAAAAGATTTATCATTTTAGATGACTATGAATGAATGAAAATGCCGACACAGTCGCACAGCACAAATGCTCAATAATAACAACGAGAACTACATAAACACCAAACACTAAGGCAGTTTCTGTTAATAAAACACAAACCCCGACACAAAAAAAAAACCATTAAAGCCAAATAAACAGAAGGCGTTTTTAGAGAGCATGAACGCCTCGCCTCCATTGTCATAATTGTTTATCAAACGTACCGAACACTGGAGGGAGCCGCATTGGAGAGCAAACAAGAGAGCATTCAATACAGAGCAATGGTGAGCAATGGGGATTTGCTCTATTGAACCTCTGGCTCTCTGGGCGATGCGTCAGATAATTAATTGCAAAACAAAATGTTTACATCTGAATCAGGCAAACTTTTTAAATAGCAACTATATAATAAATTTGCCGCTTATAGACATAATATTGTATAGCAGCCTGCAGGTGAAACTTTGAGCTTATTTGTTTACGTTGAGGCAGGGAGTATGTGTTTAAGAGAATATATACTAGGAGAATATATACTAGGAATATTACATATTTATCTGAACTGCTTATGGTACAACTTCAAATTGGAACGATTTTTCTATTAACACAATCAAATTTTCCAGCAACAACTGGCCGATTTCATCCTACAAAATGAAACAAGTGTTTCCATAGAAATATATAGACAGACAGCTGATCATGCCAAACTGAAGCGTTTGAATTTGTTCCCTTATATGAATTTGTAAATATCATGATAAGATTATAATATCCTCAAAATTATAAAAAAGTACTTTGTCATTTTAATATGCCTGTTCATTTCTCTTATAAAATTATTTATAACACTTGTTAAGCTCTCATTGAACATCAACAAAACAAACAAACCGAAATAACATATACGCCCCACGATAAAAGCAATTTTTTGACAACCCAACCCACATGCTGGAAACAGATTATCTTTATAAAAAATTAAAATTTTGTATATTTTTTTTAATGATGAGTTGGTTGTTGATGTGTTTGCTGCCTTTATTTTATTTGCTTTTCTTGAGAGTGTTCGAGCTTATTAATTTGCAAACAAGATCGTTCTCTGTCGTCAGGTTGTGTTAATTTGCATACAAAAACAGAAATCGAAATTGAAACACGAACGGCAACAAGCAGGTTGAACCGTTTTAAAATGGCTGAGACTGAGCTGACGTGCCGAAACGTGTGTTTTTTTAATACCTTTTTTATATAACACTCTGTAAATTTCAAAGCCAACAAGAGTTTATAGAGCTTATGAGAGTGAATGAAGTAACATAATGTGTAAAGCTAGAGTAGGTATTGACACTGAGACCTTTACGATCAGAACTCATATAAATATCCTCTCTTCCCTGTATATTTTTGTAATTGGCTGGTAAAATTCAAGTAGGTCTTATAGAATGCTTAGTTTCTTATTACAAAATGGAAATTTGTACTGTGAATCAAATTTAATGAGTTGAAACTAAACTACTAATTTCATCACCACTGAAAAGTGGTGCGAAATGTATTCCTCTGTCATTGTAGTCGGAATAATTTCCAACTATTTAACTGGTTTAAAAATATCATTTCTGTATTCACAGCGTATCTCTAAGTCGAACCTTCATTATCTTTTCTAATTTAATACGTTGACATTTGGCAAAGTTAAAAATGCAATTTATAAAACGGGAAAAATAGAATTTAAAATGTTTATGTTAATCAAATGCGAACTCAAAGCTGCCCCCACTGTGAAATAGACAAAAATTTTAAAGTTTCGAGCATGTGCAACAGTTGCAACGCGACAAATTGGGGAGGTTGCTGGTGGTTTTTGTTTTCTTTGGAAGAAGAAAAATCTGTGGCGTTTTTCACCTAATAAGGCATTGAATGACGGTCACAAAAAAGGCCAAAACGAGCTTGGACTTTAGACGTCTATGGCAAGAAAAATCAATGCTGGTTGCTCGGAAAGCTTGGCCCGCTTCGCTTGAGCTTGAGTTTGAGTGTGTTGTTGTGTTGTGTTGCCGTTTGTGGCTCGTTGTATTGGATTGTAATTAGCAAAACTACATTAAAGCTTCAAGTACGTGTGCAGCGGGCTCTGGGCTTATGGATTCCTAGAAATGGTCTTGCATGCAAGCTGTCTATGGTTAGATAGAGATGGATATACAAATGGCATGCGCTTGTTATAGAGCAAAGTGCCTAAGATGGATAGTAAGAGAGATGGAGGTGGAGGTATAGATGGATGGATGGATGGATGGGATGCGGATGCATGTATGGATGGTTGCTTGCCTAATAATGCACAAAAAGGGCTAAAGAAGTGAAGGAAATTGCAGATAAAATGCTGGCATTTTTGCTAGTTGCATTTATGGTAACTGTAGTTGCGTGCAGAAATCAGTTGCAATTGTCCATTTTTTTTTTCTGATAACCACAAATGATTGTCTGCTGGCATTTAACGAGCCACATTTATAGTTGGCAAGATGTTGCATAGACAGATACAGATGAGTACTAGCTGCAGATGCATCATCCTTCTCCTTAGCCCTAGATATTTTGATTAAATTAGAAGGAATCTTGCATGAAATAGATTTTACTGAATGTAATTAGAGTCCAACATGAATGCATTGAAAACGCTAAATGAGATATTTATCACAAAGTTAATGGTAACAGCATTTTGACGAGGGTTATCTACCCACTGATTGTCGAACAGTGAAAGAATAATTTATCATGGAAAATGTGTTTTTCAAAATGTTCTGCTTGAACATTTTTAAAGCACTTGTCCCTCAGAAGGTTGTACCTCTAAAACGAGCTTTTTAAGGGCTTTGACAGTGTTTGCGGGAATCAAAAGCTTTGGTCTGGCTATTTATATTTGATAGTCAAACTCTTTTTGTAGATTAGATGCCAATTTAGTGTTGTTAAACGGATGAGATTATGAAGCTACTATTATATAAGATGTTTTCGCACGTTTGTGCAGAAATATTCCCGCAACTTTTTAATGGCAGCGACCAGTTGTACCTGACCACACTTAAGGCCATTTCAATTTCTTTTAAACATTTTGTGAATATTGCCAATGACGTGTGACTTGACCAAACTTGTGAGACTTGCAACACTTGTAACAAAAACTGCTGGCTTGGTGTTAATTTTGTGCCCAAAAAGTTAATTGAAATGAATTGCAAGATGTGAAAAATGCCCCAATTGGAACGTGAAATATTATACAGGCGGATGAAACTCAATTTGTGAAACGAAAATGCCTTGAACTGCTAGGATGTGTAAGCTGTAACAAGATGATTGGAAAACGAACCCTCAATAGCCAAATAGTGTGAGACCCCATAAGTCTTAAATGTTCACAATAAATATATATATATATATATTCCCAAAAAAAAATCAATACCATTACATTTTTTTTAAAAAGATTGGAACTCAACCTACCTCACACTTAGCACACTTGCCATCTGTTTTTAAGCCCACACTCCCGCCGCGCTGCTTGTAAGCTGCTTTAGCGCTGCTTACAAGCCAAAGTAACTTCCTGCACTTCTTAACAATATGTTCCAGACTTGCGACTAAGACTGGAACTGACAAATCTGACAGTTCCAACCCTCTCGCACACATCATACACATAAGTACATATGCTGGCCCACCACTCTAGGATTCGCAAAGAAAAAAAAAACCCCTCACAATGGAGCGAGCACAGTCATTATCAAAGCCCTTCAAGGTCTCTTCACGTCTCTGTGCTTTACAGATTTTTTTTATATTTTATGACACATTTGCCAAAGCGGGGGGCGGGAGGGGTGGAGTCTCGACGCATATATTTTATGTAAATTGCAAACAGGATACCCTGGGTTATGTGGCCTAGCCTGTGCCTGTGGTGCCTGAGCCTGGTCCTGCCAAAAAGTGGCCGTCGTGCAAATGCCATAAATAAATGGTTTCGTTTACGACTTTGGACATTAACCTGTTAAATTTCTAATGTGAGTGAGTTGTGTGTGCGGGGGGTGTGGTGGAATCAAGTGGTAAGAACCAGGCAGTGAAGGAAGCCTACCAGACAGACCACAAACTGGCTTGGTTATCCTCGCAGCAAACATCCTCGGCATCAAGTCAAGTCGTGGTTGTTGCGTTTTCCGGCCAAACGTTTTGCATATTTAAGCAGCCAACACGAGGCGAACTCTGAGGAGAACTGAATAGGTCGTAAACTAGTGATGGTAGTGGATTGGTATTTTTCAAGGAATAAAGAAATTATCCCAAGCTAATAAAGACCCAATTGCTGATATGTGAAGAGTCTTTCAAGGCCCGTTTTCGCTTATTTCCATAAAGTTAAGAGGTTTATCTACTCGGTGAAGAATTTTTCACTTCTGACAACTTTCCTCTCTATAATTTAATTCAACTTCATCGAGAAGGTGTAAAAACGGGCGGACCATAGTATTAGTATGTTCATATTCATCTCAAAAAGGTCTGTCTTTCATGTCTATGAACCCTTCCACCAGTGGTTAAGGAAATAGTTTTTTTTTGTTCATATTGGCTTTATTTTGGGTATCTTTTTAAGTCATATTGCTCTGACTGGCAAACATGTGTTCGTGTCACATAATATCATACAAATCGTGGCCCATCGCTAGCTTAAGGAGGTCTCGCTGGCTTGGATAATCTGACGTACTAATGTGCCCGCAGACTGTGTAGACCCGCCACAAAATCAATAATGATTACATTTGCGTTGCATAGTCTGCGGAAACAGGGTAAGGGAAATGTCATTTGGTAGCCAGAAAGAACGGCAATTGGCTGACTGACAGGTCAGGTGGTTAGCTTACGTGGTAGTACGAGAGGACGAGCAGAAGACGGAGGAGCAGAAGAGCAGAAGAGTGTGAAAAAGCACACACTAAAAGAAAAAAAGAAACAAAAGCTGTACGGAAGGCGGTTAAGTGCTAAAAGGCAGTACAGAGCCCAGAACGAACCTCAGCAACAAAGCCTACGCCCACTTCTAAGTGGGGGGACGATGAGACATTTGGGGTTAGGACACCCCTTTCCAAAAGCAACACCAACGACAGCCACCCCCTTGAAACGGGTTGAGAGTGTTTTGCGCTGCGCTGTGGGGCTTCGAAGCCAAAAGAAATGCACCAGCAGCAGCAGCAGCAGAAGCTAAAGAAGAAAGAACTGCAATAAGTGGCGCGCAGGGTCAACGATAACGGGGGCCGAGTGGGAGAATGGCGGGGCCTCAGAAACGCCACTCAATGCAGTCAACGGCCTACCAGACGACGACTTAGCAAAAAAAAAAAAAAAAAACCTAACCCAACCAGTTAGAAATGCAGCCAACAGAAAATGCAACAAAGTACAGACCTCAATCTTCCACACTGCTCCACCTCCACCACCCTGTGGCCCCCTCATATCAGGTTGAAATTCAACGCAGCAGAACGAACGAGCGAACGAAGCGACAGAGCAAAGTAAATGAAAAATAGCAAAAGATAGCAAAATGCAAAGAAAAATGCAACGTTGTGCACAATAAACAGCGCGAGAAATTTGTGCAAAAAAGAAAAGAAAACTCAAGCCTGCAACAAAGTAGAAAATGCACCATAAAGCAAAGCGCAATCAAAAAGCCGACAGCATTTGCCACAGAATCCAGTGCAGCGAAAGAAACGCCAAAGGCAAAGAAGAAGGAACACCAGGACCACAGGAGAGAGCTTGCAGGGAGGCCAGCACCAGCACGGGCAGATTAAGAGTGTGGGGTAGAGAGAGAGGAGAGGATGATGGAACGCCGACTGGCAAGCAGGTGAGGAAACTCAGCTTTGGCTAGACAAGTGGCTGGATATCATATACGAATAGAATGTTAAGAGTACAATGATAATGGGATATATTCTTAGAATGCAGTAGATTGGAAAACTTGATTCTTTATTATTCAATTTCAATAAAATCTGGCATGCTGAGTCTTAGAGTCTGGGCCACTTCCGTTGGCCAAATTTATTTGAGATCGAGGTACTTTTCCCTTTTCTGTAGTACATATTTAAGGATCTGCCATATTCGGCAACTCGAAGTTGATATCCAATCTTAGATATCGATGCCATATCAAATATCAGTCTCAGATATTTCCCGCCTGTGTTGAAGTACGTTAATGCAAAAGTTTAATATATAATTTATACTGATTTAATCAAGTGAACCATCTAAACCTTGGCTGAGATATCAGGTAAATGGATTTTATATTTTCACATCAATTTTCTCCTAAAACCTAAAAGATTTTTTCTCATTTTTTAACAAATAATGTTGTATAATCATGCCAAGTGTAACAGATTTTTACAACAACAACAACACAAAACACTAGAGCAAAGCAAAGCAAAGCAAGCTTATGAAAAGAGAACCCCCCCCCATAAGAGTGAGAAGAGATGAGGAGCGCGTCACAATTCAAATTCAAATTCCGTCTCCATCGCTTCGATGCACTTGAGCAGCAGCGACGACAACGGCGTTGGCGATGGGAGATGAATGGCGACGACTTTTGCCTGAAAAAGTAATCACAATTGAATTTTATAGGCTAAGGCGGCGTCGGCAGTGCAGAATGTGTACAAACGAAAACAACAACAATATAGTACAAGTTGTATGGCCTGGAGTCTGATAAGAAATTTCTTATATCAGAGAGTTAGCAACCTGGCAACGCCTTTTGGCCCCAAAAATTTGTCCAAGCGGAAGTGATTAACACAAAAGGGCTGCCAAAAATTGATTCTTAAGCCTGGAGCTGACAGAAGAGAAAAAACAGAGAAGCGAAGCACATGCACAAATAATACAGAAACCAACAAGAAAAATAAAAAGCCGCGCGCTTTGTTTGCCTCGCTCAGCCTCAGCCCACGCCAATTAGAAATTATAAGTCCAACTGGGCAACGCTTTACAACACTGTGCGACAACGACGCCACACACATACACTCTGAGCCAGTTTGTCGGGCAGCGCAATTGAACAATTGAGCGGGGAGAGCGACAGCAACTTGCGCAAGAGAAGAGAGCACACAGAAACAGCAACAAAGCCAACTGAGACGGTGAAGGAAGGCAAACAGGCTGAGGCGGAGGTGCGATGGCAAAGGCGCGTAAAACAACGACGCGTTTTTTGTGCAGGGTTCACACCCTGTTTGTTTATATTGGGAGTATACGATTTGCTATAGTTTAACAGGATTACATTCAGATTATAATCACCTGAATATGTGGATTGAAAGATGTAGGAGTAATTTTTTGTATATATATGACATTATAAAATCATATTTTGGGTGTTTAAAGAGGCTTTGATTCCTGACACTGCAGCACCATTCCTGGGAAATTTTATAAATTGATTATGGTTACTATATCTGATATATTTGATATGTCAGAATATTGAAATTGTAGTATATCATTTGGTTATTTTAACAATTTTGCATAACAGACTTTAAACCTTAAAAGAAAAGAAAGAACAATTCGAAATCGTATAATAAATTAATTATATAAACATGATCAAAGAATATGAATATCTATCATATTCTAATTGCGTTACTGTGAGGCTTAAATGTCAAGTAGTCTTGACCTTAAAATTCATATTCTGTTGATTATTCACTAGGAAAGAAGTACTAGATAGTTAAGCGCGCCTACTTTGTTACGTATCGAAGATTTTGGAATGAATCAAATTAAAGAGTCTCATCTTGGTGATACACTTTTATTTACAAGAAACATAAAAAACAAAAATTAAATTTACAATGAAAATAAGACACTACATAAAAAACTACATTCCACCGTACACGGTATTCGAACAGTCGATCTCGCTAGCAAGTACGATATCTTCCGACCCGAATGCAAGGCACAAAAAGGAGGCAACAATAACAACAAAATGAAGAAAACAAAGAGCGTAAGAACGTATGCGAGGCAAATAAGAAAAATCTTAAATGCGACGGCGGTTCGCGCAAATACAAAAATCAATTTAAAGCGGCCTCTGCGGCTTAGAAATCTCAGTGGAGGTTTTCGTTAGATGCCTTAAGTTCTTTACTTTTTTTTGCACAAAATACTCAAAACGGTATACAAAACACACAAATGTACACACATATATATAGGCACAAACGCAACCACATACATGTACACGTACAAGAACAGACACAGATGGAGACAACCAGCAACACGCGACGGCGTTTTTTTTTATTTGCCGGCTGGAACAGAAACCGAAACAGAGAGCGAGAGAATATAGAAAGAGAGAAATAGTGGAGAATGCTTTAATTATGCTTAATTTGTTGTTAATCAAACCATAAAAGCCAATGAAAAACGTTGTAAACACACCCGCACACACGGAAAGTGCATTTAACATTTTTACAGCTTGCGAAAATCAAAACCAAAAAGGGAAAAATTATAGCGCTCGCTCACTTTTTTTGTCACCCCAGGCAGACTCAGAACTAAAAATATTGCTGAGTGTTTGTTGAATTTGAATTGGAGTGTAGACATGCATGTATATGTACCTATTGTTATTAACAATTGTGTTTTGTTTTTGCAATGCTCTGCCAATATTTTTATATACGTATTATTTGCCGCTTTCTTGAACTTCCTTTTGCACACACCTTCTTTCTTTACTTGCTTGATGTGCTTTTGCTTTGCTTGTTTCTCGTTTCTCGCCACAATTTAAATTTGCATTTGCAATTTTTGCCAATTGCGTTTTTCCTCTTTTTACTTAACAAAAACTTGTAACTTTTTTATTTTGCCCAACAATTTCTTTGTCACGTTTTTCTTAATTTCCTTTATTATTTTGTGTCACGCCGAAATTTGTTGAAATATTTATTCAAGAATATTTTTCCGAGACGCGTTAATACGTAGACCGAACACCACCGTTAATTTTTAGAGAGTAAACGCTCAATGAGCACGAACAAATTTTAAAGAGTAAACGCTCAATGCTTATGAACAATGATTAAAGAGTAACGCTCAAAATGAGCATTTTGAAGGAATAGCACTCAAAATGAGCTCCATGCTCACTTTTGGCTCACTCGTGTTGAACATGGCGGCATGTTAAGCAATGTTATCCATAGCGGGCAAAATGTTAAGCAAGCTCTATTCTCTCTTTCTCTCTCTGTTATGAGGGGTTGAGGCATAGATAAACTATTATAGATGCTCAAATAGCAGAGGAGTTGCTTATATGTTAACTAACAGAATTCCATAGGTATGGTGAGATTTGAAGCGCTCGACCGTTTTCGATGTTGGAAGTTGCAGGCCTTTTCGCGCCAATCGAGGGGTTTCAAAAATGCGTTGGAGCGACTGAAATGGGGAGCTGTTTGGTGTCATATGGTCATGTTCGATGCCTTGGCGCGTATTTCAATTTTGTTGTGTCCATATATGTTCTGCTGGCCTGCACATAGGCGGAAATGTAGAATCTATGACTAGTCTAGAAATAAAGACCATCTTCGGCTTTGGAATGCCGATGAGAGGTCTAGGCAGGGCAGCCTCACCAGTGGAGGTATGCTTTTTACTTTTTAATATATAAAAATGCTTTTCAATATTCATTACCTTGTTGAAATTATTGTAGGCCACTGCGAATATAGTTTGCTGTCAAGTTTTGAAGTATTTCTCTTCTGAACTTAGTTTTGCTAAGTATATATGAAAGGTGAGCAAAGTCTCGCATAATGAGACTATAATTTCACAATGAAAAAAATCTGTACTATGCTTAATTTTGTGGAAAATAAATATTGTTTCAATTGCGATATGCGCTTCATGTATATTTGTATTTCATACCATTTGTAATTCAAGAAGTGTTGTTGTATAGTTTGGACATGTTGCATGTTGCGGGAATCTGTGGCCAGCAACTTGTCCGTTGCAAGAGCTTAACATTGCAATGTTAAGCAATTTTTGATAGATCGCTTCCCTTTTGTTCGACAAGTGAGTGAATGTTAAGTATTAACAGGGCGACAACAGCCACATAACAGTGAATTCCCTTCGAGCAAATTGGCCGAGAAGTTCGTTCGGGATGCAACTTTGGTAATTAACGACGATCTCAATCCATTTCTCCATGTGAGACGATAACTATAGAAATTATAGCTGGCAAATAATTCGCTAAAAGCATGCATATGGAGAAGAACTTGCAAATTGCATACTCCATTAACACAGGCAGAATGCACATCCTACAATTGCTGAAAGGAAAATTAATTTGCATTTTCAATATTAAACGAAAGGAATATATAAAGTGAGTTGGAATTATATATTGCATATTTGAAATACGTCCTGTCAAATCATCCAACATACGATCAAATATCGATCAAACACACATGTTCCAACAGCTTGCCTGATTTAAGAGCAGGCGAATCCCGCTCTGAAAGTCGTTCTACTCTCTTAGATTTGCCCGCTCGTGTGGGGAATTGCCCAATTGAAATAACTCAATAGCGTTTTAAGTAATTGGCCAATTTTTTTTTAATTTTCATCAATTATTTTACTTTAAAGCTGCAATTATAAGAAATTTTTGCACATTTTGTTCTTTATTTTCCACCCAATCTGATCCAAAAGTATCTTAAAATTATCGGGACATTTTTCACTGAGTTCGAAAATTCCAAATCAGCTGTAGCGAAACTCACCATTCCCACGGAATTTCACAGAGTATTTCAATAACGAAGCAGAGTTGAGTGTAAGTTTCGCAATGGGAGTGATGTGTCTTTTCGACTGTGTAAATTGCGCATGTTCGGTGTATTGAGTGTGATTTCTGTTGAGATTGAGAGAGGTGTTTGTTGAGCACAGATTTTTTGAGTGCTGTATGCTGAGTGAGTTGAAATGAGTTGAGTGATAAATGTTGTGTTTTTGAGTTCGTTAGAAAAAGTGCTGCCAAGTTGACAAAGAATATGCTGGGAAGCGCGCTTATCTCAAGAAAATTTGAACGTAGCAAAATGATATTGAAAATGGATTTGAAAAGCAAAGAACTTTACACAATTATTATTGTTAAATGCTGAGAAAATATATATGTATATTTGAAGTCTGTTGAAATGTAAAGTTGATCGAATATATTAAAGAATTATATGAATTAGACAATACTCATTTTGTTTGCGATTCCTGATTGAAACACAAAAATCATAACATTTTCGCGTATTAATTTTAGCTGTGTATGATAAGTAAATGCTCCACAAATTTAGAAAAAATAGTTATAATTTGATAGTTCGATTAGTCCCTGGGATACAGTGTCTGAAAGTCAACAATCTATGTATAAGCTATAATATGAAAGTTTTATATAAATAACTTTACTGCAATTTCATAGAATATCTAAATTTCAAACCTTCGACTGGCTGTGCAATGTCGATTCGCACCTCAAAACCATATTACAGCATATAAATTTCCAATTATTTTGCCCATGGAATCTATGCTCTTTGTTTAATTCCCATAATAACTAAAGCATCATAATATGGATTTCAATAGACCGCATTCAGTTATCCCTTAGATGCCTACAGTTTGTGGAGCCTGAAAGCACATATATGCGATTAGATGCCAGCGCAATTCATTAGCCTGTTTGCAAAACCACAACGAAAAATATTTGAAAATCAATCAAATTTCAGTCCCACCTAACCCCAGACCTCTCCTCTGCACGGCCGTAATGCGGCCATTAGAAAATGTTCCATGTAAATTAATGAAAGGATTAAAATATAAATATTCAATAACCGCAGCAATCGACCCGCATTTGACCATGTAAAAATAATAATTTCATTAAAATTAAATTATGTAATTAATATGCCTAACTACAGCAACAACAACAACAACGATAATACCAATTACACGTTTTATTGTTAGTGAAATTATTTTTAGTTCATTATAAATAATGAAATCGGTTGTAAATTGAGCACAGCCAGATAAACAAATGTTTCATAATAAATTATAATAAATACGAGCATCGACAATTTACATCAATTCGATTGTTTTCAATCCAACGCGTACTTAATGACCTTCAAGCCAGCAAAAGGTCAGCGAAATTAGATTAGGAAAATTGAAAAAAATATAAAAAAAATAGAAGAATGACTGCAGCAGGTACGCGCTTTTCCTGAAGTTACAAATTTAATCAAAATTTCAGCATTAATTCACAGGACGGCGCAAAAGGGGAAGTTGATGTTGAAGGAAGCAAAAAAATTAATAATTAACTTGGCAACTTCATTAAAAAGAAGTCTTAAGAACGCCTAACGGCCACACTAATTGAAATAAATTGAGCAATTTGATATCATAATGATGTAAAATGTAGCAAAGGTGTGCGTGGAAGGCAAGTAATTAGGCAAGCCTCAGGTGAGAAGTTGTGCCTCAAAGATATTTTTGAGCCATTGAAGGTATTTCAATTCCATTTGAACTTACTTTAAGTGAGAACTATTTAGGAGTTATATCATTGAAATATCATTTGTATTAATTAAGAAAGACAATTTTCCAAAAATTTATGAATATTTGCAGAATTTTGCGACTTTTCTTTTTCCAAAGATTCTTAATTAGCAGGCTTAAAGCCGAAGTGCTTCTCGGTTGCCCATAATTGTCGGTTGAAGGTCGCAGGAAGACATAATTAAAGGAGTAAAATATATATTAGGTTATAATACAATTATTTTGGTTATGCTTTCCTCTCATTTTTCATCATTTCAGCCTTGACAATTCATGGCCATCGTGCAGATATTTCTTAGAAAAATGCTACGAAAAGCAGCAAAAAAAACTAAGAATTTTTTACGAAATTGAAAATTGTCGACAGCATCGACAGGAATCCTTATATCAAGAACTTTTCTTTTAAGTTCGAGAATTCTTAATAAAGGAATATTTCTGATTCAATCAAGGATGTTTCGGTGTGGATCAAAAAGGTATTTTAAAAGTCTTCAGCCAGTTCTGATTTGTTCCTAGAACATAATTTAGTAATGAATTGCCTTCGTTAGACTCTTAAATCTGGAATGAAAGAACATTATCTAAGTGATTGGATCGATTTAATTGGAGAAGTGTAGAAAACAGTTCCTGTCAGTTGGTAGGTATTCCCTGATTTCTTTCGACTTTTAACTCTGTTCACTCTCTTGTCTTTTTTCTTACTGTATTCCTTCTCTACCTTCGCTGCCCTTTAGCATCTTTAGCTTCTCTTTTTTCTCACTCTCTCGCTTCTGTTCGTCATATACCACTATTCTCTATCTTCGTTTTCCTCGTCCTCTCCTTGTATTCTCCTTCTTCCCGGATTCCTCTTTCAGTCCTTCCCTTTACCAGCATACTTGTTTTTCTTTCCTTCTTTCTCTTATTCTCTTCTCATTGTCTTCTCTTAATCATACATCTGCTCTCTCTCTCTCTCTCTCTCTCTATCTCCCGCGCCCATTCAATATAACTACTAAGCGTGATTGTCTGCCTGCTTAGTTTTCCTTATAGCAGCTCTGTGGCTCTGCTGTTTGCTCCATATTTGCAGAAAGCTGTCTCTTTGCTGTTGTCTTCCTTGGATTGATGTTCCTCTTTGATGTTCCTTGAGCTATTCAACTTAGATCAGATTTTGCAAAAGCCCTGTTTTGATGGAAAACTCTATTCCGCCGACAAGAATTGATGGGGTATAAAAGAAGCCCACAGACTTTCTCTTTCCATATATAGATTAGAAAAAAAATCCCTGTAAGCCCATATTCGTATATTTTCTTTAGAGCAAGGCTGCTTAACATTTCACTAGATGCTGTCATCTGGAAGCTTATTGTTATTTTTAATTGTTACATGATCATGATGCATGAATTTCAATATTATTCAAATGTCACAAATGAAATACATAGTTATTTTTACATCCAAGAGAGAGAGGCCTTGCCAATAGAAATGGTTCTTAAAATATTTGGATTTGTATATATTTTTGTAACAGACAAAACTTGTTCAAATCCAAAAAATTTACATGTTCATAGAACAGCAAATTGAATATGCATTGCCAATAAATGGATTTACCTAAGTGGGCTGATTTGAAGGGCTCAGATGTGCGCGGAACGGGTGGGGGCGGAGGAGCCATTGAAATTGTTCGAATTTCACCGCATTTCATGACAATTAGAGTTCATTCAAAATTCAAACGACCTAATTTTGAAAAAGCGCGCTGTCAAACTGTCCACCGCATCGAAGAGGACGACGACAACACCAGTTCCAGTTACCAGGACCTTCTTTCTGCCCACAATTTGACTCCCACACAGTTAGGAAAAGAAAACCACATGCTTTTGAACTTTTTGGCATACATTTTTCACATAAACTGCATGTCGGCTATGTCAAAATAATTGACACTCGAGCTAATGTACATGATGGGGTATTATAACTTTGTTTATGAAGAGGAAAGTATGGAAAATATGTATGCGCTTACTATGTGAGGATATCCTCGTATATACGTGTATAATTTTTGTAAAGTGCAAGTTGAAATGGAGAAACCAGGATAGAGTTTTGGTATGACCAGCGTTTGATATTTGAAGGTTGCCAATCGACTTTCAAAGTGGTTTTGATTTCTACCAGGTGTATTTTTTACTATTATAAATTTCCTTGCCATATACTGCTATATGGCATAAATTGCTTGCCATAAATTGCTATAATTTTCCATCTCCCTATAAATTCCTTTAATTATTTTATTAACGCTGCCATATTTGCTCTACATATCTCTCTGCTCTTCTATTTATTGTTCAATTCGCTTAAAAACGATATTCCGACTATAAGATACCCATACTTAGCATTGAATCAAAGCTAAAATTTAACATTCAACAGAAGAAGGTTATATTTTTTTGGGAATGTTAAATTTTGAAAGTTCACAATATTATATCCGAGATCATTATGAAACTTGACACACTCCCACACTGAGGAAGTCTACCTACATCTACACAAATATACCCATATACCCTTTCTGCTACAACTACGGATATGGAGGGCAAGGCGAAATAATAAAAGCTGTTTCAATGTTGGGAAATAATTCAAAAATTGTAAGGGAATTATCATCTTTAGCAACAGTTCAGGTTAATTTGCTGCTCTGCTCAACCATCAAAGATGATCGCACTTGGGATTAAGCAAGTTAATTATAGCCCATGTCATTGTTTGGTGACGATTTTGGGTAGAAGGATTATGCTTTATGAAAATGCGAATGATGGGGAAATGTTGTTGTTAATAGTGCTTGCCAAAGCCAAATGATAAGCCACATTTTATCAGAGAAATTTTAGGATAAGGATGGGAATCACATCTAGGACTTCTTTTTAAAAAGAAAATAAATGTTTTTTATTTGGCAAGCTCGAGGTCAAGTGAGTGAGGAAACACCAGTGTAGTTAAATCTGTTAATGCTAGAGTCCAAAGGACAACCAAACTTGAGCTGCTTCTCAGTAAGTAACAACAACAGACAAGTAACAGAATTAGATAATTCTTGGTTGATCAGACATATCACTGTGTTTCGGGTAGGCCAACTCCCCTTCAGTAACCTCTTGTTAAAACTGACATATTTACACATCTGTGCGCCTGTTAGGAATTGAGAACTAATGTCACAGTTATTTCTTTTGACAGCTTTTGCCGTGTTTTTTATCACCTTAGGAGCTATGCTTGTTTTTGGTGCACACAGAGATATCTACATAAAATGACGTGCCAATTCACTTCTTAAGTTTTTGGTTTGTATTTAGTAAGCTCGAGGTCAAAATATTGACTAAGATCATGTACGATATTCAATGAAATATTTCATATTTTAATGGATGAAAATTGGCATTCTCTATGATTAGTTTTCTGCATAAATTCTGTAATAGAGCATCCCACCTTCGACTTGTATCAATTATAGATACATTTTGTGCGCATTTATTTATTATTTACATTGTATATGCATACAATTTATGTTGTAAACACACATATATATCTGCGAGTGTGTGTGTGTGTAGTTTCAGTTCCATTTCGCTTTCTTCTGCCCACACTCACATATAAAATGTAATTAAAATTTCATGAGCATGTAAATGCTGAGGGGGGCATCACATGGTATTTATGTGTGTGTAGGTGTAGGTGTACATATGCATGTTTGGCACACTCCCCACCCACCCACATACATATTTACAAACACAAATGAGATTAATAATAATTTAATTAAACTGGCAAGCTTAATGCACTTCGCTTGTAAAACCTTTACACATTACTCTGCTCTTTTATATTTTTGTCAAGCCTCTCACAAAAAAGCGGAAAGAAAAAAAACAACGGGACTGCCAACTTGTTTTTGTGACGACTCGCTGTGGCAGCTGGGTTTTTTCTACCAAAGGTTTTTTAAAAATTGCCTGAAATTTAATTAAGTTTTGCACTTATCGCTGTCGCGATTCGCAACTAAAAGCTGAGTGTTTTTTTATATTTGCTGGCATTTTTTTGGGATTTTTTTGTTTTTGTGTTCTTCTGGCCTGCATTTTTACAATATGTATGTAATGTGATTGCAGCAGGCGCTGCTGATGTGGGGGTATGCATGTCAGTTTTTTATATGTGTGTGTGTGTGTGTTTTCAACTAATGAAAAGAGCGTATCTGGTCCGCTCAGTCCGTATCTTGAAAGACTGGAGCTGATGAGCCATGAGTTGATACTGAATGAATAATAAAAGAACTACTTATTTTTATTCCATTCTGGATTTTTCCTCCACTTCAATTGATATTTTATACTCCTTCATTTTGTCTGCATTCTACATGTTCACACACATACTACAAATCGCATGATATATATATATATATCGAATCTTGATATTATTCCTCGGAAAAGGCAGGTGAAATTATGTTTCATCAACGGTAAAGCTTCGGCTCAGAAACTCATCGGAAGCTCATCATAATTGGAAGTCCTGAAGGATGTTTGTTTCATACAATCTTAAGCAATCTTAAGAATTCCCATTTTTAGAGGCTCAAAATAGTTTATGTAATTCGTGGTTTGAAAACCGAAGCGTTTCGATAATTATAGATTAAATTTTGACTGCAATGTTGTAAATGATGATTGCATTTGTGCGAAATCATCAGTAAGTTTTTGAACTGTTAAACGATCCACATAATATACAGGATTAACATGCCTCTACATCAACAATTGAGATGGAATAAAAGCCAAATTTATTTTAGAACTCGACAAAGGAGTATCTCTAATTCGTGTCTTCTCAACTGCAGCATCCTGTATTTGTGGGCATTTAAATTTCCATACTATATGCATCATGTACGTGTGTATATGTATTTGTTTTCACCCACACTCTTAACTCACAACTGACCAAGAATATTTGTTGTTTCTTTTTTTTTTTTTTTTGCTTTCAGTTTTCCTTTTGATGTTATTTTCACGTTTGACATAAATAAAATTTATTTTTATTCAATTAATTGACTTTAGTGTTTGTGTTTGTGTTTGTGTTTGTTTTTGTGGATGATGTCCTGCAGCCCAACACAAACAATAACCAACGGACAGCAGCTGAAAATGGTGGACTGAGCAAATGGGCTGACAAGACAGCTATTTCTATACATAATTTAACACCCTTTTGCTCAATTTTAATCTGATTTATGTGAAGCAAATGAAAATATTTTCCATTTGCCATTTTGTTCTACTTCTACTTCTTCATTACTATAGAACTTTATGTGTTTATTTTCACAGTTGGATAACAAAAATCTTCAACAAAATGTATTGTTTGAAATGAAGTTCTCGAATGAGCAGTAGATGGCAGATGAATGGCATTGCATAGAGATTTACAATAGCTGAAAATACTGGGTGAAAATTTTAGGAATTTAAGCTGAGATTTCGTTTGCATTCGAGTGGATGGAATGGATTTTTGATATATGATATGTGTGTTGCATTAATACTGTATAGAGACAGAGTGTTATTTTAGAGCAAGGCTAATTTCATTGAATAATCTTATGGATGCAAAATTTTAATATTTATATGCATCCATTAGAAGCGGTAACTTCTCTATTTGGCTACCTTGAAGAAGTGCAGCGTTAATCCAGAAAATTTGAGGGTTTCTCAGGTAATGTAAGCGCCCATGGTCAGGTATTATTAAGAGGCATGGATATACTTATAAATCTAATGGCTCACGCAACCAATGAAATCATCGTTGATGTCAACCCACCAGTCCTTGCGAGTTTCCCAATAGCAGAAAAGTTGCAATTTATTTCACGATCTTTGTTCTTGTGGGAATTTTATAGAACTATAGTTTAAACTTACCTAAACTATACTGTCAATGCTTTGCTTGACTTATATTGAACTCTACATTTGAACTATTATTGTTGTATTTGATATAACTAATATTATGGAGCAATTCTGAAGACAAAATTTTTCTAGCTTGCTTAAGTAAAAATATGTATAGCATATTTATAGGGGCAATTTGAACTGTTCGTCCCCTATTATGAATGTGGATGGATGATTGTCTGATATGTCTATATGAAAAGGCAATTTGATTGCCTAGATTTGGCTGGTCAAGCATATAGAACGAATTCTGTCCATCTTAAAGAACCTACAGTCATATGGTTACAGTAGACTCGCAAGGTTATGGTTCCTTTTCCTCTGAAAGCCCCTTGAATCTTTATTGCCTTTTCTGGTCTCGTATTTTAGTGGCTATCCAATATTTAGTATTTGCCCATCTATTTTTTCAGAGTTTCATATTATAGCACATCATCACAATCCACCAAATTTGTAGTATTATTAGAAAATTGTCTTTCAAATTTGATAAGTTCCTGACCAAACCATTACCATAAGCATCAATTTATTGTATATTTTTCCAAGCTCCCTTCAACTACTTATCTGTTCAAACCAAGCAACCAAAAAATGTCTTGCAAGTTCTGGCTACAAAAATTCACTGAAATGTAAATGTCTCTAAGCCAATTTAGAGAACCACTTTTCGGCCTCTTGCTGGTCGTCCTGGTAATGTCTGGTCGAAGCAAGTGAAATGGCCCCGGCCAAGCAGTACTTAAAAGCTAAAGCAGCTACAAGTTCATTAAACTAATAGCCAACAATTTATAACTAACTGGAGTGGCTGGCGTCCAGTGTCCAGCCAGTGATGCTGCCACAAAACTAATGGCTATACACCTGACCTATGTTAGCTTTTTCCCCCATGCCGGCCAACTGCTTTCCTGGAATCCCAGGCCGAAGACGCAGACTTTACTTCGGTGCACACAAAACTAATCCGCTTAATGTTTTGCCTATCTCTTGAAATATGAGCAGCGTCTGGAGCAGGAACAGGATAGCCGTATGTTGTGTGTATGTGTGTGTCCTGGCACTTACTTAAAATATTGATAAGAAGAAGTAGAAAATGTGGAAAAAGTCGAAAAGGCATGTTAATAAGCTGCGAAACTTTAAAGTAGAAAATCTTTTGCTAAGACATTGCCCAAACAACTTTTTGCGTTGAAAAAAGCCACCGAAAAACTTTGACATACTGGTGCGTGATGTGAGCTAGGGGTATGCGGGTAGGCAGTGAAGAAGCAGCAGCAGCAGCAGCAGCAGCAACAGCAGGCAAATGACAGAAAGATGAACAGATGAAATAGTGTTGAATAGTTAAGAATAATGCTGGGGCTAGAAAGTTGCACGAAACTCCCAGCAACAGCTCCTAAATAGCCCCCAAAGACAAAGATGCGATAGCTTGATGCGATAAACAGGCCACGAGGTTGGGGCCATGGCCCATGCCCTGCCAAATGGGACCACTTCCACCATATGAGACTGGCTGCTAATTAAGTAAATTGAAAGCTAAAGTTTTGCTGTCTTACAAGAAAACTTAAATAGACAAGACATTCATAAGCATCTATATGAGCATGTATGTGTATATGCATTCGCACACGCATAATCTGGGCAACAAAAGGCGTGCTAAACTTGAGCAAGTTGAAGTAATACTTAAGTGGGATGGGCTTACGCTTAACAGATTGGTTCGAAGTGTACGAATATGAGGTGCTCTATATCAAGAGATTTTAATATTATTTATATACATATTCGTTGGAAGTTGTAAAACAAAATGCAGGAATTTTATTGAAGCAAAATTTGTAAAAGTTTCCTTTCCTTTTTGTAACTTTCTATGGGGCTTTACAATTTTGATAAGGTAGTTATAACAGATAGAAAGAAGTCTTCGTGAACCCACAAATCATCAAAATCATCAAGATCGAAACACTATATCATATAGCTGTTATACAAATTTCATAATAAACACAGTATTAAGCCAAATTGTCTAATTAAAATATTTTCCTCTGAGGGATATGGTAGATCTTGCCTTCTAATACGCTGAACATCGAGGCTGTTTAGGAGGTGATTGTCGTTCTACTCAAGTCGGGTTGTATCAATGTAATGGTTAGTGTTAGCGACCTGATCTGCAATATTCCAAGTGTACCGGCTTTGGGTCCGTGGCTCAGTTATATATTTTGAAACCTCATCGGAGTCCATCTTGAGGGAATCGTTGCCTATTAACCAAAATTTGAATTCAATCAAAATATTTTAAGTTGGATTCCGAAAGTAAGTCTAGATCTACTTAGAGATAAAAGAAAGGATTCATGTTTAAAGGAGTTAAAGTTTGAAGTTAATGGTTGAAGGCTTCTCCAAGATCAAACAGAAGTGTGTAGAAGGCAACTTCTTCTGGGAGATTCAAGGTGGATCTAGGTAGAATGGGACAAAGCACATTTTCACACTCTGCAGATATCTGATTTATTATAGAAAGGTCTTATACCGAACTATGAGTTTGTGAAATAAGCCATATGATTTGCAGTGCATATAAGGCTATCTTGGCCATCTCATGCCGAGCAAAGTAACGCTGCACTGCTTGTTCTCAAAGGACAATTCTTTGCAATGTTCAGGAGTCTCATTAATTTCACTATATTTATAAATTTGGTAATAAATGAATTTTACAGGTTTGGCAGACAACTTTCCAACTTCTTTTCAAAAGGCAAACTTAACTCTGTATTTATTGCTATTAAAAAAAAGAAGTGCTAAATCCTCGTAGTGTGCGCATAGATAAGACTATGTACGCAATCATTTATTAAAGCCATTCTCTTTAACTTGGCCTAAGTAATACAAATGTGTTCGGCTTATCGAATACTTATATATATGCATATCCCAGAATACATACACATACTCACAGCTAATATAACCATTTACAACATCTCTCGTTGTGCCACCAAAAGGGAAGCAACAGTCGAAAATGCACACATACATATATACATATGCTATATAATGTTCACAAAAGTTTTCTACACAAATACATATAAACGCACACTATTAAGGGCAAAGCTAAGCAGCTGTTGTATGCCTGTGTGTGTGTGTGTGTGTGTGCGTGTGTGAGAGAGTGTGCACTTTATTTTGGCTTTAAATGTCGCACGCACGCGAGAGCAGCGTTAGAAATATAATTCGTTGCATGCTTTTCGGGGCTGTTCTCCATGTGCTGCTGTGTATGGGTAGGTACGTTTTGGGGCTCTGCACGCTTCGTTTGTGTATTTAATTTGCCACAAAATTGTATTCCATACATAAAAAAACTTATCCTTCAAAAAATGCAAGCGCACAATATAAAACCGAAAAAGTTGAAAACGCTGTAAAAGCAAATTAAAAACTTTTTTCGAAAAACTGGCAACTGTGTAAAGCAAAATCCAAACAGCCAAAAGCGCAATGTTAACGCGCCAGTTGTTGGTGTTGGTGTTGTTATTGTTGCTGCTGTTGCCAGTAATTGTTTGTTGTTTTTATTTTTAGGGGTTAAGCACGCAGAAGGAAGTTAATGCCAATTTGCTTGACTTCGTACTGGTTTCAAATGATTATGCATAAACATGCATATTTATCTAGAAATATTTTGCAGAATTGTTGTGCAGTATTTGTTGAATAAATATTTCAGAAATTACCTATAACAAAAAAAACTTGAATTTTCAACAATTAAACAAATAAAGTATGCAAATTACGTTCAAATGTTTTCTGCGCGAGTCAAGCGAAATGAAATATTTGAATGTATAAATGCGTAATATGTCAGAAACAGGCATATTTCACTGGCTTAACTATATATGTATGATACAAATAAATAGCAATAGCAATATGTTTAAATTATGCAATATGCATAGAATGCGAGTAGATTTGTATTTCATTCAGAGAAGTCCTTAATCATAAATGTTAGATTTAGAAATCATAGCATACTTTTTGGGAGTAATAATTGCTTGTTCATTTCACTGGAAATTCATGTCAATGATATATTATTGTGAATTTATTCTAGGGAAAATTGTATAATGCTTGATTTGCTAAATGGATAATGGATATGAAATGTGTTTATTGAACTTCCGTTAAATTATCTGAACAGGTTCTATATAATTTTTAATGGAAACTCTTTTCATTTTACAAGGGCAATCTCTATAGAGATATGATTTCTTCATATACGTTTTTCTAAAAACTAATCAGCCTAAGCTCGAATTTTGTATTTAAAAACACTTCGCAGATTCACTATTTACATCTGCATCTCAAGCGTAAGCACAAAAATAATGCCTCAAAGAGCTTGACAAACATGCCAAAAAAAAAAAACTCAACAGTCACAGCTCTAACAACAAAACTTTTCATTTCTCGTTTTTCGTTTTTCGTCTTTCTGTTTTGGGACAAAAACCTACATCTGTAGCTACACATGCTTGCTGCTGCCTACCAGCCATGTCCTCACGTCCATCAGCACAATTGGAAAGCCCACTAATCGAATGAATGAACGTACAATGGACATGAACGGCCCCACACATAGCATCTCACATCCACATGTGTGCAGGAAAAAAGGGAACTTCACAGTTTCCTAAACTAACCCAATTCACATCACACCCACAGCCGGCAGCCAAACATTGTTACAACACAACAGAACAGACCCAAACAGCCAACTGTAGCCAATGGCTTCATATTTTCCTCTTTCCGTTAACACAAAAAAAATGGCAGGCAACAAAAAGAGGAAGTATTTTTTTAAGGATGAGGCTCTTTAGATACCCTTCTGAAGGCAAACTAAGGCATACACTTGTAAAATTTGTGAAAGATAAGTTTCGTACACTTCTTGAGTATCCTGTCAGGTGAGACAATGACCATTGACGCCACATCCTCTCCAGAAAGCTGGAATACACCTCTAGGCCCTGACAAACTTTCCATCACAACTAAACTAAGCCTAAACTAAAGTGCCCAAAATCGGACAGCAAACGGTGTAGCCCTTTCTCGCTTACAAAATTCCATTCGATTTTGGAAAACCTCTTGCCTTGTCTGGGAACCGGTTCAGCGCAGCATGCGTCAGAATTTAACACATTTTCATTTGAAGTTTTTCCCGCCAAAGCTAACGCAAAACATCTTCCCTTTGGGTGTCCGTCCTTGTCCATTCAAATGTGAAAAACAACACGTATCGAGTTTTGCATTCTATTTGTTTACCCTCACTTGGCCAAAGGGTTAGTGCAATTCTTGGATGAGTGCGTGAGAGGGGTGATAAAATAAGATAAACATAGCAATTGTATGATAACAAAGGTAAATAAAGATGCCAGTGAATAGTGAATCTTCACTAATCTAAACATAATCTTATGTTTTTTAAACATATTTAACACAGGCAATTGAAACATCATATATAGCTTTATAGGGGCTTCAAATATTCTCTCTGAAATATAACAATTTCTCAAAGTTTCATACTCAAAAATCAATTATCCTAACTCAAGAGTATTCAAAACTTCGATTATCTAATCCAAATATGTAATCCTAACACATTTTCACATTTCTGGCACGATTTCACACGATGGTCAAGCCACGTGCCTTTTTTTTGGTATGAAAAAGCTTCCCCCTACACTTTCATTTAACTCTCACCGCACATATTAAAAAATTTTCGTCCTTGTCGAGTGCTTTGGGTTGACAGTTAGGTAAACACAGCGAGGGGGCAGGCAAGGGCTGGTCGGTTGAATTGGCGTTGCCGAGTGTTTAAGGCGAGATAATTAGTTACTTTGTGTCGTTGCGGTAGAGCTTAGTCCATCAGCAGCCGCACCATCATCGTCACCGTCACATCGTGTCCTGCTGCATCTATGTGTCTCCTGTCTCCTGTCTCTGTCTGGATTTGTAGTGGCTGCTTCAAAAGTGGCTCGTGCCGTACTCCAATCTAACTTTGGTACGTCTCTCGTCCTGGTCCTATTCATTCTATTTGTATTGGTTGAGTGTATTTGCTTACGTCTCTCAACTCACTCGCATTCCTTTCCCCTCTGCGCTAGTCCACTGTCCACTGTCTCTATCTGTCCCTGCGGACTGTAGGGTTAATTGAATTTGCTTTTGAAGGTAGCTTTCTATGGCCCGAACCATATTCTATAAACTATACATGCATACATAAATATTCATGAACCTTTGGGTAAGTTGAATGGCGGTTTTCGGTCCCATTCTGTCCGATTTAGCTCTGTTCTGGTCACTAAGGTTATTCTGTGTTTGCTTTTGATTAATTGCATCAAAAGTGGAAAATTGCCAAAAATTGGGGTTTAGTTTGAGAAGGTGTGATGGTGGTGGGGTAGTGTTATTTATAGTCAGACAGGTATGTTTACATATATGAAGATAGATAAATGATGATTGGTTAAATGGGAATGACAAAATAGTGCAAAAGCAAATCTTAGGTCAAACTACAACAGGTTTTGACACTCATAATAGACTCAACTTAACTTTAGCCACAAATCCCAAAACATATCCCAAAGACAATCAATGAAACTATATCTTAGAAACTGTAATTAAGGCTATAGCTTCAATGCCATGCAATTTCAATTCACACTTAGTCAAACAGCCCGATAAGGAAACTAATCATTTCAGCTAAATGGCGAACTCAAACAGAGTGCAAGTGCGTTTTCGCAGCCTAATGGCTAGTTAACCAGACAGGATTCAGTACCAATACACACACATTCGCCATCGCAATTTCAGCTGAGTATGACGAGTTGATGTGACTGTTGTGTGTGTACGAACATTATTTGTACAGCACTTGGCAGGAGGCGGACATGAAATGAACAACAAAATTCCAATTCCTTTCCAAATCCCAAACATCCACTCATTCGGTGCTACGAGCCATTGAGCTAACGATCGAAATTGCAACTGCTCTCTGGTAGACACATACATATGTATCTCACAGATAACCAGCTCAAATATGTGAGCTACTGCTACTACATACATACGGTAGTATGTACAAACTCTTGAGCGTTTAACGTACAAATAAAAATCAAGTAAATAATTGATGCAGTAGCCAAGGCAGCCAGGCAGCCAGGCAGCCAGCCAAAGCTAAAACTCTTAGTATTTATTTACAATTTTCGCATTTTAAGCCGATAAAAGGGCGAACTATAGCTCATGGTGGCTGGTATTGAGTGTGTATGTGTGCGTGCGGTGTGTGTGTGTGTGTGTGGAAGGGGGGCTTGAAGCAGTGGTAAATAAAATGACAAGCGTTTGACACAAGCACCGGAATATCCGTCAGTGTGGCGACGATGCGGACGATGATGCGTCCGTCCGGCCTCGAGCTGGTTGAGTTGCGAGTTGAGTTTAGAAACATTTTAGAAATAACTTTTGTCGAGGCATAAACTAGTTGATACCCTTGAAAAGTTATATGAGAAAGTGTTGGATTGGATTTTTATCAGACGAAACGTGTAGCTAGTTATCAACGAAAATCAGTGAAGTTACAAAATAAAAACTGAGTTCACACGCAAAATGTAAGTTTGAAGTCGTTAACTTGGGGTTTCTTGAGTTAGCCGGAGTATTATGATATTAAGACGCATCGAAACCGAAAACTATCTGTCTTATCCAAAAACAAGCACTGAAATCAAAACATCAATGCGCAGACCGTCTGGTGGTGAGAGAGGTCAGGGCCAATCGTTTGTTTCCACACGGGATAAAATGTTCCGAAAATTGCATTTCACTTAGGGGTTTCCTACGAGTATTTTGAAGAATGCCGCTAATATATATTATTTTGTATATATATTCTCATTTTCTCCAGAAATCAATAACAAATCAACGATCAAGTAGTCTGGCGTTAATCACATGACAATCAACAAGACGCAAGACCAATGATTGGATATTTTTCTCATGAGCAACCTTGTGCTTAACTTGTATTTGAATTGTGGTTTAATCTCTGACTACGCCTATGAGCTCTTCTAGCTCCCTCACCCGAAAGTAATAGGCTTTGCGGCATTTCCAATCTACCTGACGAATTCACTATTTGCTTGACTTGATTCCCGACTCCATTTGCATCCGTAACTGGGTTCCAAAAACCCATGTTATCCGATGCATAGATGAGTTCGACGTTAAACATGGATGTTGTCCTATGTTTGTTCGTTCGCCATGTTTCGTCGATGTACAAGATCTTTTTTGTATGAAATTATTGTATAGATATTTACAGAATTCTATGATAAGATTATTTATATAGATTTCGACATTTAGATCGTTATTTTTAGTGGGATACCCCCTGTCAATGAAATCCAGATGATCTCTAACCCCAATGTGTGACAACAAACAAAACTTTTTTACAGCCTTAAAGTATGCAAAGCTTTTGCAAAAAGAAACAGCTGAAATCGGAATACGTGGAACATTAACTTCTTTCCTCAGCAAAATCTTCAGTTAGCGTTAGTTTCACTCATTCACTACCATTAATTATCATCGTCATTGATCCCTCCCTTAGACGGATATACCCCAAGTATCCTCTGCCATACTGGGTATTAAAATGTGCTGTCTGTATGAGTCGTGGCTGCTGTTGCTCTGCGTGTACAATGTTTGCTTGCGTGTTACAGTTACATCCATAATACAAAAGGACACGCTAGCAGGCAGGAGCAGGCAGTGGCAGTGGCAGTCAAACCCATTCCGCATCCAACCATCCAACCATTCAACATCCTACAGCCACATTGACATCCACAGCATCATTTCCTACGCCATTTTTAGTTGTGTGTCAACTATTCTAATAGTTCTCGCATGAGTGTGTGTGATTTA
Organism: Hirtodrosophila duncani; assembly: GCA_037043425.1. NCBI lineage: Eukaryota > Metazoa > Arthropoda > Insecta > Diptera > Drosophilidae > Hirtodrosophila > Hirtodrosophila duncani. The sequence goes on along the minus strand of JBAMBM010000793.1, from coordinate 1,475,051 downwards.
CAGTTACGCTGATTGCAAGGATAATGCCAACAGTGCACTTGCTCAGGAGCAGCATCAAGGACTCGGCAGGAAGTCTCAGCATACGAGAACGGATGAAGGCGAAGCGTTGGCAACATGGGAAACGTAGCAAAAAAGCGGATGTTAACTTAAAGGTATTAAGAAATTGAATCAAACTGAAAATATATTTTAGAAAAAGAGCAGTGAAAGCAAAGGAAGCGAAAGGCGATTGCAATGCCATTGCCAGTGCCCGTGCCAGGACAGGGCAACAGGAAGGGTGGCACGAGCAGTGACTAAGTGCCGCCGACTTTGAACTATGACGTTGGCTTTTAGTGTATTAGGAAAATGTCAAAGGAGCTGGCAGCTGAAGGCAGGCAAGCAACCAGCCAGCTAGCGCAGTGGCAGCCAGGTGGCAAGCGGAGCCAACAGGCAGCGCGAGCAACCAACTAATACATAATAATGCAATTTTGCCAGGACAACGAAAGAATAAAAGCAGGAATAAGGGATTCATTTGGCTTAGTTCCTTGGCAAAGTCGAGGCCAAAATGTTAAAATGCGCTGATAATCAGATGAAGAAAAGTACCAGAAACAGATAGAAATTGATGATTTTATGGGCGGGCTTAGGGGTTAAATCAGAGATATAGAGTTGCAGATGGAGATATGGATTTTATTACCATCTACATCTACTATATAGAAGTCCTACTGATAGCTTAACTTAATGAAATGCTGTAGATAATATAAGAAGCCGTCGATAGGAAGATATTCGTGGCTATAACAAAGATGGCTCAAAAATAGTTTGGTCAACGTTTTACTTTCAGACAAACGTTTCAGAAACTCATGTTTCTTATATCGTTTCTTTTTTTCAAAGACACTTTCTTACCTCCCCTAATGTACTGATTTCGTATTTATCATTTATATATTTTCTAAGTGAATTGCTTCTGTTGCTTAAGACCTTTGCTATCCCAAATTCCTGGAAGTCTCACTCCTTATCTACCGTCTATCAGCAGCATAACTTCGCATTCACCAAATGAATCTCTCTTTATTGTAACCTTTGCCTTGCTAACCTAAAGGAAGCCACTCCTTTGTGTCCCATTCGAGTCGCACAGGTAAGTCATGTTCTTTCCACGCAGACAAATCGCTTTCTTATTTCTTATGCAAATCACTTTTTTGGCGTTCAAATTATCCTCTTGCTCTTTTATTATGATTCCTTTACTCTGCGTTTTTATCGTTTAGAAGAATTGCTTTCTGTCATCCCAAAGCGAATCACTTTTTATGCTACCAGTCAGTGACTTTCTCATACCCTAGGCAGGTCGCTATCTTATCCTTATCCTTATCCTTATCCAGTAAGTGAATTGCTTTCTTATACACCAAATGAATCACTTTCTCATTAATCTGGCAAATCTTTTTCTTAATCTTCTTCAATCACAGAAGAATAGAACATAGAAAGATAAGCATAATTTAGAGAAGCAATATCGATATAATAAGCGGCACATATCAAAAGATTAGTAATAATATATATGTACACAAAACTACATACATATATTTATCAGAACATCTACCTCTACCTCTCTAAACAATAAAATCAATCAACAATGTCAACTCACTGTTTTTTCAGTCACAACTATTAACTTGTTTAACCACCTCAGCCTAACGAACTCTAATAGCTCCGATTTCAAACAAAACATCAACAGCTCTCCATTTCCACTTCCCTCTCCCTCTCTCTCTCACAAGCTGGTTAGAAAAAAACCCTTTTCAAAAATTGAAAACCCACATAAATCCGCATCATTTCAAATCGCCTTACACAAAACCCAATCCACAGACACAACAAAACATAGCACACAACACAAACCATTTTCCTTCGCGCGGCATTCGCTCTGCTGACCCATAAAAACAAAAGCAAGGTGGAAAGTTGGGGGCGGGGGCGGGGGCGTTGTGGAAAGTGGTCACTTTTTTCTGTTGTCAAGAAAGCCCATGCAAAATTGAACAGGCTGTCAGGTGCAGTAGAGACATGAGACTGAAGTGGAATCCCGTCCACACTACACAGAAAACACTACACATAGCACTACACTGCACTACACGACACCAGCATCCCAATTGTTATCTCCACTGGGCACTGGCCATTGACCACTGGACTCCGACTCCGACTCCACAGCCACATCAAATATGCTCCTACCTAAATACATATGCATGAGGAGCAGCCTTAGCTAACACGCAGATGGTCGGCAGCTAGCCTCTGTGTTGTTCCTGTTCCTGCTCCGCGCCGCTCAACATCCACTTGTCCGCCCACCTGCTCCAACTGCCTAACTGCCACGTTCTGTGCATGATAATGGGCCTTTGGTCTCTCTTTCTTTCTCGCTGGACATCATGGAGTTGAGTTTGCCATATGTGTGTGTGTGTATGTATGTGTGTTCGCCTGTCGGTGTGTTTGCCTGTGCCTATAAAAGTGAACGGAAGTTAATACGTTTACCTTTTCCTCTTCTCCCATTGCCTCTTTGTCTCTGCTCGCCTTGTCTTACTCTGTGTATACCCTTGGGGTATTATAATTTTGTCACGTTGTTTGTAATCAAAGATATGAAAGTTGGATATATATATGTATATATAAATTTTTGATTCAGCCAAAGATCAATTCTAGGGCTCTTGCGCTACAAGAAAGGGTAATATTGAAACAATTTCCGATACAACAAAATCCAATAATATATTTTATTATCTTCTGTATTTTATATAAATATTTAGGTATTTTATGAAGAATTAGGAAGACAATTTTTGAATCAAGTACAAAATCTTCTACAACCAATACGAATATCTCAATTGATCAGAAGATTTAACTGTCAGTGCTAGAACCAGTAAAGAATTTCAAAGAGTTACCTTGCTGTTTTCGTACTTTTTGAACTATCACAAAAGAGTCCCTCATCAAGCTGAACAAACCCTAAATTTGGAAGACTTTCAAAAGGTTTCCAGTTAAAGCTCTACCATTAGATCCATTCCAACCATTAGAACCAATCCAACGAGACTAGTTTAGAATCCTCTAAGTGAATGAACACTTTGTATCAAATGAGACATCAATTAATAAACAATGCAACAATGCTAAGAGGTGCAATTATAACACAAGTTATATTTACAGTCGTAGATCACCTTATTGGCTTTCTGGAAAATATGATTGAAAATGGATAAAAGTTGCGGTCAAAGTTTGTATGGAAATGTAGTTAAATTGGTCATATCTTCTTTAAGTTGGTGTTGCCTAAAAAGATTGGGAAAATTCGTTAATGCTTCGCCGTGTTGTAGGAAAAGGAAGTTTGTTGAACTTTTCTGGAAAAATACGAAAAGCGGGCAAAGCCGTATAAAACAGTCCCTTTTTTGTATATTTTTCTATCTATTAAAATATAATTTTGTTCTACAAAAATATGCTACAAAATGTCAATGTTAACAATGAGTATGTTTTAGATGCCAAGAAGATCCTAATGCTTTATTTTTCCTAGAAATTTTAAGAAAGAATTTTTAAAGAAATTAACCAATTGATAATTTGATCAAATTTAAATATGCTTGAAACTTTTATTTTATGCCTTTTTCCAAGGACTTTCAGTTCTATTCTTGGACTTCAAAATAAGTGTATTAAAATTTGTGGTTTATCAACTACACTTTTCCTCTCGTACATGTTTTCCACTTCGTTTTCTCTGTGTTGGCTTGTACAGGTGGCGCCATCTACATTGTTTTTAACATCCGTACATATCTCCTTTACTTTTGTTGTTGTTGCTGTTGTTGTTGTTGCTGCTGCACAAACAGGGCAAATTGAATTGCGTTAATACGCTTATGGCATATACGATTATGGGGAGTACACAGCATTTGTCCATAGAATATTTGTAGGTATGTCGTCTCACTTATACATATAGAGATTATATATATGTGTGTGTGTGTGTGTGTGTCTGTGTGTATGAATGGTGTGCCTATGTAATAAATGGCCAAAATAAAAATGCATATGAAAATCTATAATAAAAATAGGCATCAAATTGAGATTAAGTGCAGGGCAGGACAGCAGAGCCCAGCTCAGGAATAGCTGAACAAAAAAAGGGACAACATTGAGTTGCCTTTCAGCTTTCATAACGTATTAAATATACATATGAATATGTGTGTGTGTGTGGGTGTGTGCGTGTGTATAACATTTATGAAGGTAAATATAAGCGTAATTGTTAAGTGGAGTTTTATGGACTTGGACTATTTCTGTTGGTCTATTTTGGTCAATTTATTGAGTGCCAGTTCTTCGAGTCATTATTCTTTTGCATAAAGCCTTAAAGGCAAAAGCTGTGCAGATTGATAACTGGGATATTGAAGAATGGATAATGGATAATGGATAATGGAATCTGAATGAATCAAACCAATGCCCGGCTACTGATGTGTGTAAAAAATACAGTGAATATTTAAACACAAGATTGAAAAGTCTGAAGTCAATGGGTAAAAGTAAGTCACAAGGAAGCGCATTCTTCCTGCCCCATAAACTTTTCTTTAGTTTTTAATATACAAAAGTTAATATGTATATCTTTTATCATACCATAACCAATGCCCTTCTAAGTATTTTATACATTTACCTCTAAAATATTTTACTTATTTAATTATCATCCTTATTAGCATCCTTTAGGTCCACGGCTTACCTTACTTGGCTATCAAAATGAACTCAAAGACCACTCAAAGTTTACTTAACTTAATTTAACATACTTTGTCTGAAATCATTTCCTTCAAACATAACCACACTAACAATTTTTTTTGAAAATTGTCAAAAGTTAAGATTTAAATCAACTTATGAAAGCTTTCAGCTAGTAAAACTCTTGATGCACAGGCCGAAAGCAACACTGAGAAGGCATGTCAACTAAACTTATCAGGCGACTTCCGGTGTATATGCCACATACATACCTCCCCCCTCCCTCCCTTCCTCCCTCCCTTCCACCCAAAACACACATAGCAACAATAACAAGACGACAAGCCGACAGAGGCCATCCTCAAACAGGGACAAGCACCACACAGAGAGCCAAAGCCAATATCCTGCGCAACATGGCGATACAATACAAACAAACATCACGTACACTTCACCCCTTTGCCTTGTCTCCAGTCCAGTGCCATGTAAACCAACTAATGAAACTGTCAACTGGCCACAACAGCACAGAAAAGGTGGCTAAGAGTAGGTGCCTCTGACTGGGATTGAGTTGAGTTAAGTTGAGTTGAGTTGGGTTGCCCAGCTCTTAGAGATGGCTTCGTGTTTGTCTCTTGGAGAAATCGTTATGAACAAAGAAAGATATATTTTAGTATGTTTTCCTATGATTATGGGGAACTTCATATATTCAGGATTATAAAAAGTATAGTTAAAATTATGTGTTTCTTTAAATGGTTCTCTGGATCCAGCCTGGAGGACCAATAGCGGAACTGAATTCTTCTCAATTATAAGCACACAACTTGAAAAGCTTTTTCAATAAAGAATTATGTCAGCTCGTGATATTTCCATTTGGATCCTGCTCAAAGGACCACTTCTTGTAGCTTAGCTGATTTCGTCTTGATCATAAATATATATACACAAATATTGACTATCTCGTGTCACACCAAGGCACGCGCAACCCTAGTGGGTTTATTGCATCAAACCATTGCCTGTCACTTTCGCAACATGCCCGCCCGTGGCCACGATGCACTCTTTCTCTGTTTTCTCAAGCCAGGAGGCAGAGGAGCAACCATCACCATGAGCATGAGAATGAAGATGTGGACAAGCAACAGGCAGGCTATGATGCAAAGCGGGAGCTTCATTAAAAGACATCGGCGCACAAAATTGATTGGCCCGGCCAGCGTTTGATTAGCACTCCCAAGGCTTATGGTACATAACGTATCAGCAGGCCAGCAGGCGGCCGGCCTTCTTCCACATGCTCGTAAGACTGAAACAAAAACCTCATCGACAGATACTTGCCGGCGCTTTTGTCAAATTGAAAATTCAATTTTCGTTCAGACAATGATGATTTTCACAAAAAAAAAAGAAGAAGAAAACTGAAAGAGAATGAAACCAACACTCATAGTTGGTCAACCAAAATGGACGCCTGTCTGATTGAAAATTGCATATGAATTTTCATTTTCTCGCGGTATTTTTAGCATTGTCATAATCGAAATGTGAAACGAGAGTCAGTTATGGAAATGAATTTTTCCCAGCCATTGCCATTCCTTTTCCCCACTCTCATTTGCCACTCACACATGCATATATATATATATATATATATATATGTCTATTATGTATAAGCTGTCGTCTCTCTGGCTGTGTTTGCTCGCCTGATTCATAGCGCTGGTACAAAACGGAACAGCTGCTTTTATGCTATAGTACCTGTCCAAAAAGTTCGCGTCATTCTCTAACCAGATGAGGCTAAATTGAAATTTTCGCTTAAGCTGTAGCTGAAAGAGTTTTGTTTTGTAAATGGCTAAAGCCAAGGAGTATAAGTCCGATATAATGGAAGAGGCGAATCATTTCAGTGCGATCAGATTTAAAATGTTAAGAATAGGCTTTCATAAATAATTCAATCTAACCTCAATTTGAAAGACAATGGCGAAGAATTTAATTCACGAGATGTAATTCATCATTGGAGATATAGCTTAGTGATCGAGCTATATATCGGTTATATCCCAAAAACTTCTAGAGTAACAAAATCTCAAGAGGAAATATACTGAGAAAATACGATCAAAGGAGCTGCTTACACTTGGTCTTAACCACAATAGAGTTCTTCGTTTCTGATTCGGAATACCTCCAAGAGGGCCTGCATGGAAAATCCAATGGATGAAGCTTTTTAAGACGACCAACAAATTGATTGCCAAATGATTATCGTGCCCCTAAAGCCGACGGATGCATTTGTGGTTTTTGTATCTTTAAAATTTCATAACTACTAAATTTCATATATAGACTTCTTGTCTTCCCAAGCATCACGAAGCCGTTGTCATACTACTTTATTGCCGATCCGCTCAAAGCAGCTTCTCAAATAAGATACAATTTGTGAATTATGATTTTGGCACTCATTTAGCCTTCCTAAATAGTGAATCAATACCAACGTCAGTCCTTCAGCCCAAGGTTAAGTGTGTTTAAACTTCGTGTTCTCTTTGTTAACCCGCAAATATTTATCGCACAACCTTTTGCGCGCATGCAAATTTATGACAGGTGGCAATGGGCTGCTGTACCAAAAAACGGGGGCAAGTAGAAGAAGCAGAAAAAGGTGGAAGCACGATGAGACTAAGGTTGGTGGGGTTGGGGCTGGTTGGGGACGCAGAACGGATGTGTGCGGATATGTTTTGCCGCTTGAGTGAATGTTTGTATATGCATTTTCTTTTTATAAAATAAAAGAGTGGCTTTCTACATACATGTGTGAGTGTGAGTGTGAGTGTGTATATGTGTGTGTTTGATGACTGGCAGGTGTGGCAGTGGGGGGTAACTTGTTTTTGTTTGGGTGGTTGAATCTGTCAACACGATGCTGACATAAACGGCCCACACACGCACACGCACACACACTCAAACGCGGACACACCCACACACGCACAGCGCGAAAGGCATTTGTTTGCCCATGTTTGTTGCATGTGTTTGACGTTAACGCGACACAATTAAGTCGCTGAAGTGCACACACACATACACGCACACACACATATGCACACACATGCACATACGCAGAAACGACAGCCATTACACATTTCAATTTTGAAGTGACAAGAGTATGAGGTAGAAAAATGAAAATAAATAAACAAGAAAAGAAGACTAACACTTCGGGTATCCGAAGCTTCCATACCCTTGCCAAAATATTCGAATCAAATTTGGTCAGCAAAGGTGGCAAAGGTTCTTAAACAGACGCGTCACAAATTTGGTTCAATTCGCATAAAAAGCAAACAAGTTTTGTGTACTAAGAGTTCAATCTGAATTGGTCAGCTATATGGGAGCCATATTATATAGTTGTCTGATCAATTTTGGTCAGCAGACGCGGAAGCTCCTTAAGGTGTTACATACAAAATGTAGTTCAATTCTTTAGCAGAGTTATGAGCGCAATTGTTTAACAGTTTCAATAGCTTTGACCATTGGACCGAGTTGTTGAGCAAGAAGACTTGTGATGAAAAGATCTTGGCTGTTCTCAAAGCAGTGTGTCAAGTCTACCAATCTCAAATACAATGATAAATACAACAGGAAATCGCTGAAATCAGTAAGTTCGAGGGACTTCTAATACATTATATATGGGTTATGGAAAAGAATTGTCGCTTTTCACTCACGACATTGGAATTGCTAGCCCAAAAAGGTTCCAACACTCTTCTTCAACTATTTCGGAATCAACACTAGAATCGGCTGTGAATTCTAACGTGATTTGGATGCAGAGATCGTGATTGATCCCAATAGTACTCAAAAATCGATCTTTATAAACATATATTAATATATCATTTTCAAATAATCAGTCAATACGTATTGATGCGACGATCGAATTTATTAAAGTGTAAATTATAAATGAAGTATCTGATACTGTCATAGCTATATATCTGCTATAAAAATAAGTTTACCTTAAGGTTTAATCCAGAATTTTGTAGTAATTGAAAATCAGGAAAGTCTTTCCTATACTTTTCAAACTTAATGACATATTTAAGGTACACTTTTCCACAAACAACATTCACTTCTCTCTGCCTCATTCACTTCTCCTTGGTTGCTGCAAAAACTTGCCTAATGAAATTTCAATTTCAAATATGTAAAATGTAAATTACATTTATGAAAATGCCAGCTCTTCCGTATTTGAAATTAGACGAAACATTGTGCATCATAATCATAATCATAGACATAATCATTTTAATTATTATCATTATCAAGTCTTTGCGGTTCTCTTTCTGCACTCTGTTTTAATTGAAAGAATTATATGCGCACATTTTAATTACACGATGCGGGAGGATTTTGCAGAAAAAAATATTCAGTCTCTTATTTTTCAGCCAAATCCAATGCATTGAAACGAGTTTCTTTAAATGGCATTGAAGCGGCGCTGCGGCTGAGAATTGAAAGGGCTGCAGCAGGAGCAGGTTGTCCTGCATGTGGTTGAGTGAAAGTTTCAGTGTTCGCGTTAAGATGATTAGGGAGAGGACTGTCAGGCACAGGAGACTGCCAGCACAGCCACTTTATATAGCCAAGCATTGCTAGATAATCAAGTGACTTTATGACCACTTAACCTGGCTAACGATGTAACTGAGTGTGTATATGATATGCATATGCAAATGTACTAGAGGGAAGGCTCTTAATTTGAAAGCATTCAATGCCGCTGGCTCATCAAATAATAATGCATGGATTATTGCATTATTATTACAGTTGGAAGTGTGTTATCCTCGCAAGGTGTACACTGTACTTGCAATTTTCTCTCATTTCTTAGTTGCAAATTTCAGCATAAGGAACACAAATTGTTAAAGAAAATTCCTGGGAAAGTATCGCCAATTAAGGACCTTGTTTCATCCGCATATTCTTTTTGTCACTCTACTCTTAAAGCATATATATAAGATTATTTCTTCTTGAAAAGTTAAAAGACTAAAAGAATATACTTATGCTATAAACAGCTTGTATTACCAAAGATGATGATGATGCCCCTGCGATGTTCAAGACATAAAAGCTGTAAAAAGTAATAAAAACGTTTTCAAATTCGAAATCTCATTCATGCACACTCAAATCCCAATGCCAATTTTTGTACACCATCAGCAACTCGCACCCGTGGAGGAGCTTTCACACACTGAATTAAAGCCACTTTTGAGAGCAAACACATACACACATGCAGGCACACATGCATACAAGTAAACCCGAGTCTAATTAGCAACTCATTAGCTGTCGAGTAGATGCAGGACAATGTGAGGCAGACAGGAGACACCCAGAGCCAGGATCAACTTCAAATTGGTACGTGAATTGGGGCTTATCAGAAAACTGCAGGCATCAAATGAACTCTCGTCCTGGGCTCGTGTATAATGAAGCCATTGGACACGTTTATTGTTTCTCTACGGGCGAAATAAAAGTCATGTGCGAGGAATTGTTCAATCCAACAACGTCATCAACCAATTGCCGGCGGTTGCCAAAGGGGGACAGGGGATGCCGGCTGCCAGAGGTCCCGCAAAAACCTCAATAATGACATTTTCAATGGCATTGTCGGGACCAATGAATCAATGTATCATAGTACCAATAGCCCGACTCTGACTCTGGCTAGCCACTGATAATGCGCCTAAGAATGGCGAATGGGAAAATGTTGAATGCTGAATGAAATATGCAAATGTGCAGCCAATGGGAACGGCAACGGCAATGTACCACGATGGCATATATGTAGTTTGGTGCTTGCCCTTTTCCAATTATCGATAAATAAGTGAAGTGAAGAGTTGGCAAAACTTGTGTTCTTTTTGTTGTTGTTGTACATGTCCTTGTTGCACGTCCCATAAAACTCGTAAAATCATCAGCTGTCCACCGTTTGGTCCGGCAAATTAAAAAGAACGAGCTGCGAAAACAACTGAGCAATAATTTTAAAATATAAATGTTGCCTTTTGAATACGCTTAAAAATGTTCAATTTAAGAGATGTAGATGTATGTATATGAACAAATGTTGTTGTTGGTGGTGAGGAGCTTGCCTATAGGGAGTTTCAAATCTACGTCTCCAACTAAGGCTGCGAAAGTCCAGGTCTAGGACGACAACTAGGTTTAGGCCAGTAGTCCAACTACGAACGTATTGAAATTTGAATATGAAAATCTAACTTAAAGTTAATCTGATTGCTTTCGAGTAGAATTTAACTGACCCAGAAATAATATGTTTTGCATCTGTTTAATTGGTAATTTTTGTACATACTTTAAAGAAACTATTGTATAGATTCTCACCTTTATTTTCTTAATTTTCGTTCTTTGAAAATGTAAAGTTTTCACTGATCAAGTAACTTTTCCATTCAAAACTTTATATGCCAAATATATACATCAATCTTAGCGACTTACCTGAAAAAGAAAAAAATTAATTTAGCAGCTTAAATAATATATTTATGTTAAGGATATATTATAGATTTCGACACATAGAGAAAGCTGCAAGAGAGCAAAACTCTAAGCAAGAAAATAGTTTTATATGGTTATATGAATTCATAGAATATTAAAATACTCAGCTAATATCTATATATTCAAATATAACTCCTGACTCTACAGATTGATGAACAAAGCACAACCCAAACTATAGGAGCTGGAAGGCTGAAAGTCTTACACAAGTTTGATTTTATGGCGTAGGTTAACATTGCGATGGCTCTAAATTGGAGTCGAAAGTTATATGTGAGTGGAAGCAAATTAGTCATATCAGTGCATCTACTTGAAGTTTATTATATTAAGAAGATAAAGAAGTAGAATATATATTAAGTATATAGATATAACAAAAGTTCGATGAAAAACTAAATGGTGTCTAATTCTAAGCAATCTTCACTCTCTATGTCCCCCATATATCATCTAGTAGTTCCAACTGTAAGTGTGCTAAAACTGTCTCATATCCGCAGCGAATGGGTTGGAAAAAGAGTGACCAAGGACCAAAGTACATGGACAAGGTAGGGGAAGGTCGGTGGCCGGAATGACAACGTTGCCAAGTTGATAAACAAAGGCGCAAACTTTGGGTCTGGGAGTTCAGAAACTGAGGTTTTGCACATGAGCAGACGTTTTAATTCGAACATTTTTATCGAACGGATAATGGACGAGGGCAGGCAATGAAACAGCAGGACAGGGCAGAGCGACGAAAGCAAGGACTTATAACTACATGAGCAGGCAAGGCGAAACCAGCTTCAGGTCCTTAGCACGCTTGGCAGCGCAAATAAGTCCGTTCGTTCAGAGATGGTGGGGGCGTAACCCATTGAACAATGACAAACTGTATTAAAAATGGCAGAAGGACACCATATGAGCTATCCATGAATGTGCTCATATAGGTATGTGTTATCGTGTATTCGTGTGTGTGTTTGTGTCTGTGTGTTTGTGTTTGTGGGCGCATTTTACAAGCCGTTGCTCTTTAATTTAAATATGTTTCAATGCACAAAGCTAAATTAAAATGTATTTATAAAGCGCAAATGCGTCGGCGGGGGTGCGGGGAACGGAAACCGGATTATCATATACAGGCCAAGCAACCCTTTGAATGACTATTTTTATCAATATGGGTAAACGGAAGCAGTGCAGCTCATCGCAGCGTTAAGTGTTAAATCCTTTAATAAGGACAAGTTTTGGGTGCACTTGCTTCATTTGGCAGCGAGCAAGCCAGAGCCCGCTCCAAAAGTGTCGACCGCGAAGCCAACCAAAGCCGCCGCCACCACCACCAACATCAACACCACAGTGGCAGTGGAACACAGTGGGGGTAATTAGGTAAGAGGGGATTGTCAACGCGAAAGAGAGCGAAAATGCGGTTGCAAATTAGGAGACAGAGACACGGGTGTTTGTTTTACAGTAAATTTAAGTGCCAAAGCTTTAAGGTAAGCCATTTGGAGATAATAGGAGAAAATTGGAAAGGAATTTAAGAAATTCCCAATGCTAGAAAGTAGAAACTACTTGGGGAAGAGCGTAAAATGTATGGGCTTTTGAGGTTCATGTTGAATTAAAAGTTTTTCTAAGTTCCCAGAAGTGTACCAAAAAGAAGAGCTTGCATTACTGCCATAAGAGTGAGCTAGCACTCAAGTACCTACACTTAGGATACATTTCATCTCCTCAAGACGAGCATGCTTTGATACTTTGTTTTCAGTTTCGTCCTCTATCTCTTTCGATTAATCACCGACTGACGACAGACATGTTCCTAGGACAGCATACTTTTACCCTCATCCATCATCCTGCATTGAATCTGCCTTTAAACTGCCAAAACTTGTAGCCATGAAGAAGCCATAACGAATAAGCATTGTTCGTAGGAAGTGAAAAATCAACGATAAGTGTTATCATCCAAACTTATAAGATTTCCAGGGGAGATCTTGGTGGATTCTCACTACAAAATAACTCGCCAACATAATGGGGTCGATTAGATATACGTAACTATCATCAGAGATATACATTAATATCATCCAGTATTTCAACAAAAGCATGATAAGTCATCTTTCACAATCTATTATGAACTTTGTGGCAACTGGCAACTTTTGGACTTAATGTAGGACTATGATTGGGCGAACCCTCGATTTCCTCAATATTCTAAAAGAACTTAAATTTTGAAAACATATTTTTAAGAAATACTAGACCAGCTATGAATATTAATCAGCTCAAATGAATTGTAACAAAGCTAAGTAATGTAGACCAGAACTGCAATGAGCCTTCACTTATAAGCATATTCAATTTCATATGTGGATTAGCTTTACTGAATCGAACAATATATTTGCACACAAGTCGGGCAAGAAGTTCAATTAGTGCAGTTCAACAGCACAAGCAGCCACAATTAGCACCAAATGAATTGAAATTGCGCCATGTATTGAAGCTGGGCTGGCATATGCTCCACCAGACCATTGTGGCTCTAGCTTTAAGGCTAACTGCGCAGTGAAGCTGTTGGGTAAACTATGCAGAGAGAGAAATGATGGTAGAGAAATGCAGGTTTATGGATTGCTATCTGAATATGCAGAGATGATGATGATGATGAGATGAGATGATAGACTTAACTCTGTAGTTAATGAACAAAACTCATCATTCAATGCAGTTGTTTCTGTTCAATTTTTGAGCTATGACATTGCTCCAGTTCAATTTGCCTAGTTTAGTTGTTCATTTAGTTCAATTCTTCTCGTTCATAAAGTTCAATTCTTTAGTTCACTGAGCTTTTTATAAGCAAGTGAGTGTGAACAACTGAAAGAAATCAAAGAATCAAATGATCGGCTGAGCAGCTGAACAACTGAATCAAATGAAATTGAAATATTTCACTTAAAAAAGTTAAAAAGTTAAAAAATTAGAAAAAAATGCTTTCTAAAATTGATGCGATTTCAGGAGCCGCGCCCTGTCATAGTTATTCCTGGCAAATGTAATGCAAAAATTAATTAGTTACACTTAAGTCCTTTGATTCTGAAACTACTTGAAAAACATATATTATTTTTCTCAGTGTATATGCAGAACTGCTATTGCAGCTTGCTCAACCTCATAATCAACGAAAATGTAAAGAACAGACCCAGACCAGAAGCCCGGAGAGTCAGCCAGAATCGTTGTCGCTGTGGTCGTTGGACGTGAAGTGTAAAGCAGCCGCGGAGCCAAAGCAAGAATAACAACAACAACAACAACAACAAGAGCAGCAGCAACACCAACAAACAAGCTTCATGGCCGTTTAGGTTAATTTCCCTTTGATGATGATGATGGCATGTTTTGCGCGACCATTGAAGCATGCTATGGACTTGCTCACTCCAGCAAACCGGCAAACAGTGGCCAACATTGGTTGAGCCGAGGGATTGGGGGAGGGCAGGCAAAGTTTCACCCACACAGAGTAAATGAACTGCTTACTTGCTGCTTCCGTGCGCTTCAATAGTTTTGTAAACCCCTTTCCCCAACCCCTCCCTCCACACTTTCATCGCCATCTCCATTTCCAGTTCGCATTCAGAGTTGGAAATGTGAACTGGACAAAGTTTTTGGCCAATGCAAATGCAAAAAGTCTGTGAAATGTTTTCCTTACATTTTATGGATTTCCCTGGCCTGGCGTTTCGTGGCGGCGGGGTGTGGCGTGGAATGCTTGGCGCTTTAAAATTGCCGAGGCATCATAATAATCATGCTTATATTTCCTACAGTTTTGCCGCCGCCTGACCACCGTCTAGGTAATTTTTGCTCTCTGCCTAGACGTAAAAGTAAAAAAGGCAATTCAGCGTTAAACAAATTGAATTAGAGTTGGAATTAAAGAGGCATAAAAAAAGGTAGCAGGCGGCCAGTCAGTATAAAAAAAAATGTAAACAGGTTGCTAGCCGTCTTCCCTCGTTCTTGGCTATTTTAGCTTCTTGTGCCTTGTTTGCATATTATTTATTTTAATGATTTCATTTTACGTTTTGTGGCCGCTGTACTTCACAGAAATGCAGAATTCAACTAGGCGACAATTCCGAGCTCAGCCCAAAAGCGTGCTGTGAAATAATTTGTAAATAATTTTGATTTTTCTCAACCCCAACGAGATGAAAGAAGTTTTTCCAGCACCCTCCTCCTTTCCACAATAGCAGTAAGACCGTTAAAATAGGTTTACAAATTAAATTGTACATAATTTATGATTAAATCGGAATTACACTTTAGGTAATGAATGGAAAATTTCGTATGAATTTTAAGGAGGCAATTAAAAAACACAAATGAAATATTTACTTGGTAAACTTTACTTTTTTTTGCAGTCTTTCCAAATGGCAACAAAAACCAATGATGCCGGGAATCATTCAATACAGTATTGATTTTGTAAGTCGTCTTTCTAGATGGTTAAGATATGTATCCCAATATATTTATTCGAATTGGAATACTATCGGTAAATTTGTCTTCCTGATATTTTGCTTTCGTCTCAGAAGATCACAGAATGCCACGCCGAAGTCCAGATTACATGTGCACTTAGCGAGCAACGTTGCGCTTTTGCAGCGCGTTATGAGGTAACTTTTCCTTTATTTCTAGTCTTCTTATACAATAAGCATTCAAAATAATGCAATATATGGCTGTGAAACATGCTTTGATACTAAATTTTCTATGATTTTTACCATAACTCGTGAAAATTTAACGTTTTTCTTCGTATCAATCTCTTTTCTGCACTAATAAGCACCCGGAGTGTGTCGCTTTTGTGTTTTCCATATTTAGACTCATTACTTAAAAATATGAATATAAACTTTTGGCTCCTCTTCTTCTCTTTTTTAACTGTTTTGGCCAGCATCCTTGTAAGCTTAAAATTTGACCTTCCTACGCATCGGTCAAAGTTTTTCCTCAAGCCATTTTCCTCTTCGTTATACAAAAAATAGTCGAAATTAACTAAAAATCACCTAGGAACATGAGTCCAAATGCATTATGGCATTAAAAATTTACCATCTCATCAGAATATTTTACTATGCCAAATAATAATTTCTAATTTCTAAAATGCACTTAAAAAATATATATATATATTATTTTTTCTGCATCTCCTCTTACTTTGTTTTGTGACCTTCTGTTCTCCGGTTTTTTTTATGATGAACCCAAAAATATTCCCACCCACAACCGCTGCCCAAAGAATTAGCATAGTTGCAAGTCCATAAAAATATAGCTACTGTAAATCCCGTTAAAAATAAAACCCAGCCTTCAACCTATTTTCACACTCATGCCCCACACACACTCACACTCGCACTCGCACACACACACCTTCGTGACCTTTTTTGGATAGACGTTTCGGAGACCTTCATAAACTTTTCTCACGATTTTTAATTGCCTGCTTCGTAGGACTGACAAGGAAGCTTTCCCCTTATTACAAACTATAAAAAAAAATTCAAATTGCCACATCGCCAACGGCTGCCCGAAGCCCCAAGGAAAATGTGAGAGAAAAACCAAGGAAATTTTCACATCGTCATTATCAACATAACACTGAAAATTATCTGCTCAACTGAAGCTACCCAAATGTGACTCTGTCCAAGTGCTAACAATGCCAGCCACACCACAGCGACCCAGACCCACCAAAAGCATTTAGAGGCTGACGCTGCGACGCGTCAAAAATGCCTCACGGGCAACTTTGCTCTGGCTGTTGTTGTTGCTGCTGCTGTTGCTTGTAACACGGCAAATAAAAATTGAAAGCAAATGAGACAGTAGAGACAGACACGGACACAGGACACGCTGCTGTCGCTGTCGTCCTTCCAGGAAGACGAAACCGAGTGCCTGTCTGCTGCACTGTGGAACAGATATTTTGCAATTTTAGGATATAAATTTAGATATGCAAAGTGGTAGCGGATGATATAAGTTGAGGTGGAAAATCGATGCAAGCAAACATATGACTAGGAAATTCATAACGTGGACATATAAAACTAAAAAATAAACCTCCTCGATGCTTATATGCCATCGATATTCCGAATTTAGTTTCATTTTCAAAAAATGCCTTCTATTCCTAAAAAGTCGGCCAGATGGCAGCTAAACTATACTTGATGTAGAGGCACTACAACATCAAATAATTAAGAGCATACCTTTACTTATATCAATGCCATCTTAATCATTCCCCTTCAATTGTCAACTTTTATCTTAGTTTTATCGTTGTCAAACCACTGTGCGAGCGTGTGTGTATTTTGCCTTTCCGTTGCTTGACAGCTTGCTCTAAAAACGCTGAGTGTCGTGGAGGTTTTAGTTCTAGGCTTCGCCATTTTGTTAGGCTGGTTGGGGGGCAGCTCAGGAGATGGGGGTTAGGTAATGCGTGACAGGCCCAGACTTGAGACCGGAGACAACCTCCGCCTGCTTCTCTGTCTCTGGCTCTGGCTCATTCTCGCTATTCCATTTTGGAATTCAAATTTGATGGCGGCTGTGGCTACGTCCTGTCTTCCGACGCCCGTCTCCTGCCCGGATGTGAGGCAACAGCGGCGTTTGTCTATGTTGTTCTCGTTTCTTCCCCTCGTCTGAGCGCCAAACTCAACGAAAGTTTAAGCGAATTAAATTATTTGCTTTTTAGATTTCAATATTTCCGCAGTTGAGATTTCAGTCAATATCTAGATGAAGGCGGACAGTGCTGGGACAGTGGGGGGCAGGCGGGGGTAACACGGCTAAATTGGGTTTTATGATGTGTCTGTAATCATAAAGTGCTCAAGGGTAGTTGATATTTATGGCCATATAAGGTGTGAGACCTAAGAAATATGGAGAAACGGCATGTGTGTGTGTTAATGTTAAATGATTAGAAAATTGAAAACCAAACTTGGATTCAGAGAACATATGAATTTTAGAAGCTGTGAGAAGTTATCATATAAAGTATGCGAACATTATGTGAATTGGAGTTGTGCATGTTGCTTAAGGATGTCCATAAAAACGAATAGTAATTTAAATGTATCTTTGAAAGTTTTTGGACGAAACGTGAGATTTGATTTGCTTGGAATTTATTAAAATTTGTTGAATAGAATCGCAAATAAATAGATTAATGAAATAAAATCATTGTCCTGCAATAAAAGAATTCAAATTAGGCATTCCGTTCCCGAACCTCTCTCTCGGTTGATTTCAAAACGTGACCATAGGCGATACATTGGTCGATTATAGGTCTTTGAGCCCATAGAATTGGGATAATGGTGATGGTGATATGCCACGAATTGTGCTAGTTTAGTTGTTTGTGCTGTTTTTTCGGATATCTAACAAAAGAAAGGAACTCCGGATACGATTCAAGGTTAAGAAATGGGAGTTCAAAATGTATGGTTAAAAAAAATTTAATTTATCAACCTTTACTCTTAGTAAAATTAACCCATATAAAATAGTTTTCATAGTAAATTCCTATGCATTTCGGTAGATCTTACTACATTTGTGGGTTGACCTACGTACACCTAGAAAATGACTATAGATTTGGGTTAATGTTCCCAATTTATACTTATAAAGAATTTAACCTATTATGAGTTTTACATAGAATTTCAAAGAATCATGATAAATCAAGTAAGAACGCTATAGTCGATATAAGATACTCTTACGGTTTTGTATACAATTATTATCCGATCTTAACAAAACTTGGAAAATCGGTAGATTATGTGCTTATACATATACAAACCGAGTTTCAAACTTGATCTAAAGTTCCACAAGGGGAGTTCACATACCAAAGTGGGTGTCTCAAGCTTTTACAGTCTAGGTGTCCATACGGACGAACAGAAAGACATGGCTAGAGATCGACTCGGCTGTTGATGCTGATCAAGAATATATATACTTTATGGGGTCTTAGACGCTTCCTTCTGCCTGTTACATACATTTGCAGGAATACAACACAACACTTTACTTACAATTCCTAATTTTATATTCGCCTTTAAAATCCGCTAATGAAACTTGAGTAATGTGAGGCATTTGTCAAAAGTTTACTGAAGGAGAAACGAAATTCGATCTTTGCTTTTCCCTTTACACAAATGTCTGATCATAACCTTTAATTTAACAATAAAATCTCCCAATCCCCTACTTTGTCCTTCAAATTGTCCACATCATCCACGTCTGTATATCCACTAAGCTATTCAGCATTTTCAGATGCCTTCACGTATCCCTGAACAAATTTGTTGCCCCTGGCTTTTATTTGGCCACCGTTAGCTGCATTTTAAATCAGTTTAGTTTGCATGTCCCCTGGCGCATAACAGAAAAGAAATTCAATTTGGGTTTTTGTGGACGCAACGGGGGGCTTGAGAGTGGGGAAACCCGAGTAGTTGGCAATAAAATGACACCAGCAATGACACTTTGAAGTTTCCCCAAAGTTCCTTTAGCTTTTGAAAACCAATAAAAATAGAACAAAAAAGCAAAGCAAAAAAAAAAAGAAGAAATGAAAAGCACTCAGAAACGTTTAAAAGGGACGCCTATCGATTTTCATGGCCATTTGTGATTTGTGACTTTACGATTTCATTGACTGATTGACGAACTGACTGACTGACTTACTGACTAACTGACTTGCGTAGTTGCCAGCTGATTGACTGATTGCCTGGCCCTCGTTCCGACTCTGGTTGCTGCTGTCTCGTCTACTAGCTGTCAAGTTTCTAAGCGAACTTAGCATTCTATGACTCTCACATTCTGACAGTTTCAGCAACAAACAAGAAATGAAATATAGCTTGGAACAGACGAAGTTTTGATACACTTTTATGTAGTACAAGCTTTGGTTTCCGTTTCAATTAGATTCGAATAAGGTGTGGAAATCTCTACGGAGCTAAAACATCTGATCTGAACCGAACCAGAACCAGCTTTCAGACTTTGAATATTTATTGTAAGATATTTAGAGGTAGATCAGATCAGTACATAGTATCATCAAGGCAAAGTGAAATAGAAGATCGACAAGAACCAGATGAATGTGAATAAAAGGGGATAAAGGATGACAAAAAATACGTACTTATAAAGAGTTGAATGGGAAAACTAACATGAATTTATTAGAAGGGTCAAAAATATAGCGCTATATGGTTCATGGGATTAAGATCTGACGAGCATAGAGAGAGTATATATAGAAATTTAGATAATTCGATAATTAGATGATCTTTCTCACATGGGGGTGCTATAAGATCCCTGCCCTGGGACTGAGTGATGTTGAAAAGTTCATTCTTTCTAAGGTTCAGATTGATGGGTTCATTGATAGATTTTGACTCCCTTTCTCAGCAATGAAAGAATCAGAACGAAGCTACAAACGAACTCAGTTTCCTGAAATTGGTATCCTTCCACTAAAATGTAATTTCCAAATGTAAAACGATTGTCTGCAGTTCTATAAGACTTACTATTAATCCAATATCTTAAAATACACCCAATTCTAATCATTTCTTATGAGCGAGAACCTCAAGAACTCAGCCCAAACTTTTGACTTTCTTTGAGGCTGTATCTACATAAACTAGTTTAATCAACATATAGTAATATCTAATATAATTGGAATCTAATATGTTTTGCCTTCACATGCTTCATGACAAATTAGCAATACCCCACTCTGAGTCCATTACAATTTGACATGCGTCGTATTTCTTTGGCCAAGTTAAAAGCTTTTGCGATTATCACAGTTAAATGTCAATTTTAATCTAGAAGCAAGCACACCTACTAAGTGGCGATAGCTACAGATATCTTCATGGATATGGATTGAACAGATAAACATGCGAAATGCGAAAATAAACGGAAAAATTTCGGATGGCATGAGACAGATGAGTTGTTAAGTACATTTCGTTGGCTTTATAAATGTTGTAGAGATATTAATAAATATAGCTAACTTGTTTGATTAATCTGAAATATATAGTATATTTCTACAACTTTACATTACTTCAAATAAATTTGGTTAGTTTTCAAATTAATTAATTCCGTTCGCAGGAGCATTGAAATCATATCAGAAAGGAAGGCTTACATCGGCTAACTGAACCTCATATATTTCCATCTTCTTTAGAGTTTGTCATCCAGCATTTTCGCTTGAAAATATATCTACATAAAATTTTATGTAATTGCAAATATTTAATGGCTTCGCTTGCAGTAGAAAGTTGCCAAAATTTCAAATATAAATTTATAAAATATCTCATCTCTTAGCCACATTTCAAAATGCACTTCAGTTTTGTGGCCAGCTTGTTTGTCCCAAAAAGGGCAAACCACATTCTCATCTAAAATTGCTAGCACTTTTAAATCAACTATTTTTCGTAGCCCCCTGCCCGCCCCCGCTACCTGACGGGCTCTCTAATCATTGCCTCTCTTTCTGGCCGTGTTTAATATGCAAATTACAACGTTTCTAATTAAAATAACTGTGCAGTGCTTTTGGTTCACTTTTTTTCGGTTTTTTTGGCATCGTTTCGAAAAACACACACATTTTTGGCTGACTTTGTGTTGTCGCCCTTTCCATGAGGGGACTCGCGAAAGCCCAAAACAAGGCGTTATTCATGTTCATAGATGTGCGGGCAGAGAAGGTTACGGGGTTGGGAGCTTTGGGGCTCCCTCGGCTTTAGCTTTGGGATCTATTAGCGTTGCTGCCGTTGCAGCTGCTGTCGTTAGGGCGGAGTCTGCAGGCGGCAGGGAAACATCTTTCACCGCAAAAGGTGAGCGTGGGAGTTTGGGTTTCTGTCCCCCCTCTCTCTCTCTCTCTCTCCCTCTCTTCTAGTTGCGTCTGTCGCGTGTTTAAAATTAAAAAATATTTTCCGTTAGAGTTGAGTTCTTTACGTGGCTATATGCGGCAATTATAAAGCACTGTGTGTATTCTTTGTGTGGGAGGAGTTGAAAAAGTTAAGCAGCCAGTGAAATTTTTTCAATTACATAAAATTAAATTAGTAGAAATATATACTTCGATATGGTTAAGCAGCTAGGTACGAAATTAGCTAACGAGGTGGCTGCCCAAAGACTAGTCTATATAGATACTTCTTCATATGGTTGCATCTTTAGTGGAGTAAGAGTCAGGGCTTCAATGGAATTATCTGCAAATTCTATTAATTTATTAACAAATCCCCAGAGGCTGCAGCTTAAGAATTTCATATGTGAAGCTATAACTCCGATAGCTTTTCAATTCATTGATAATTTAGGTAAGAACTATGATTAATCGAACATATTTTGATCACAAAAGCAAAGGATCAGCAGGTATATCACACTACTCTCAACTCACAAAACTATTTCGGGAACGTTTTTCGTTTGAATTTGATCTTCACGAGAGTTAAACATATCAAATTTCAAACTAACACCACAAATATAAATCCAACATTCAATTTACCCTAAAATATTTACCCTTATCCTATTTATTTTCATCACCAAATCGGACACTCGTCCGCCCTGATGAGAAAGTGGAGCTTTAATGAGAACATAATGAGTTAGAGACAAGGGGTTAAAAAGTTTTTGCGAGTGGGCAACGCTGTAATTGTGATGAGGATTATATGAGAAGCGGGTGGAGATTAGCGGGATTATACTTTGTGGGAGGAACAAATAATTATAATTGCAAGGTTGAAAAGGTTGAAATATATATGAAGAAGGAAGTAAATAAAAGGTGATGAATGCTAAGCAGATAGAAATTTGAAAAAAATTACTGAAAACCAGAAGCGATATTAAAACGTTAAGAATATATAAAAAGGATTCAGTTTGACAAAAAGGAGGACGTTAAAAAGGAAGGTGTCTAAAGAAAGTATGAAATCCTAGAACGAAAAGGAGAATCCAGGAATGGTTGAACACAAATTTAAAATCTGCAGAGATTTTAAGATATCAATGTGGAAACACTCAAGTTTAACGTTTTTTTACTGTACTTTTGTTTGAATATAGAGAAAACAGTTCCTTCTGAGGCGCTTTTGAGGGATAAACAAGAGGAGTACCTGCTGCAATTTAGTGGAAATTCAAGCATTCCTGTTTTCTCGTCAAAAGCTAGACAAATTAAGTTATAAATATAGTTGTTCATATATAAAAATGTGAAAAAGTCTAGAGTTTTCTTTGACACCCAGGCAGCATTATAAGATTGGCTTGAAGTAGATCCACAAAACTAACGACTTGTCATTTTTACCATACACTTCTTTTTGCTGTAAGCTGCTCATATGTCAAAATCGTGAAGATCGGACCACCATATAGCTGCCATATAAAAGAATGAATGAATACGAATGAATGAAAACTTGGAACCATAGTGGTGCTAGTAAATTTCTTTTTCTCTTTGCAGGCCAAGCGGTGTTGCGCTTGCTTGCCCCTTGTCCCGAGAGTTAAAGAGGAGCAGGGATAAATTGGTCGTCAAACGCACAGATTGCTTAGTCTCTCTCACTCATGTGTAAATGTATATGAAAGCTTGCGTCTTTGTATATGAAAATGTATTTATATATGCACAAAGTAAGTGAATGAAATTAGAAAGGAGATGATTCGCTGCCTATTGCTATTGCTGAAGCAAATACGTTTTGGAAGCCTACACATCCGATGACGAAATCTGATAAGAATCAGGCTACTTGCTATTTACAGCTCTGGAAGGGTATATAAAATTCGGGTACCCGAAGTTAGCCTTTCTCTTTTGTTGTAATAAGAAGTTCTTCCAAATTTTCATAGATTTTTAACCACAGCACTCAAAATGTTCCAATGACTTCACGAAACATCGTGTGAAAAGTCAAAACAAAGAGTCTTATTGCTTGCACCCTCGCCTTTATATCAGAGATGGTCAAAATTCAAAATGTCTATCCAGCGGGATAGGCATCAAATAAACGCCGGCAACGCAGTTATCACACGTATACTTACACGCATGCACATAATTTCATGCTCTGCCCATCCTTACACATACAGTTTCCGTTTGTTGATATATATATGTGTGTGTGTGCCCATCCCTGATTTATATGATCCAAGCTATGCCTGAATGTTTTCGTAAAATTATTATTACAAAAAACGAATTAGATTGCCACTACAAATACATAGTAATATTGCTTTCAAATCAAATTCCTCATCAAATTTTCCCAACATTCGGCAGTTTTCGCAACAATTTTCATTCACTTTACAAAACTACACAACAAACTTGCCCCCAACAAATTTCTAAATCTACACAAAGCACAATGAAAATTAACTAAAAACCAAAATGGAACTTTCAATGCCCATTTTGCAGCTCCTCCACCTTCACCTCCAACTCCACCTTCTCTCCCTTCTCTATAAGCTTAATGAAAATTGCAATTTTCTACAGTTTACGATTGCAGAGGGCGAAACTTTCCAATTAATCTAAGTAATTTAAGTAAAAAGAAAAATCAATTCGAAAATCCTGCAGCAAATACCACATTTTGCTGGCTTCTGAATGGGAATGGAATGGGAATGTCTGGCGATTCCAAATTCCACACCCCGCGCTCTATAAAAAAAAGAAAAAAATAAACATCTGCTACAAATCAATTTGCAACAACAAGTTTTCGCATTGTATTGGCAACTATTTTTATTGGTCGGTCTGGTTTTTGGTTCGGTTCGGTTTGGTTTGGTTTGGTTTGGTTTTCAGACTTCCGTACTCAATTCCACACACAAGTTTATCGATTAACTTTTCGATAAATTGTCAAAAGCAAAAGTTGCGGGCTTGTGCCAGGCGAGGCGAGGCGAGGCGAGGCGGGAATAGGAGGGACGACTGCAGCAGGCCAAACTAAATTGAAGTATCCTTGCTCCATCCCACTCTATCTCTTTGGCACTAAGTGTGTGTGGCCTGTGATATCAAAGGACTTTAAATCAAAATTCAATTACACTTTTCATTGATGCTCTTAAGAATTGAGCAGGCACGGTCATGTCGTTGGAGTGCTGCCTGGTGGGCATGGGCATCGGCATGGGCATCGGCATGGGCGTGGGCATGTCAGGTCGCGTGGGCGTGGCAAATTTCCACCTGTGCGTGTAAATGGCGAAAATCAACAACAGAGAAAGCGTCCGTGTCGAGAGGAAACGACCTGCTGACATTGAGTTCGAGCCTTTTTGAAGTGCTTGTTGCTGCCATTGTAGCAGCTGCTGTTATCCCAGCCACGCCCCAAAAAGTGGGCCAAAGCGTAAATTTGTTTGATATGCAAACAAATAAACAACAAAATCGCCACTTCACGCAACATTTGCATATTAAAGCCCGCTGCGCGTGAAAAACAACACTAAAACATCGGAAATGTTGCAACTTGATATTGATCACAATATAAAACAAGAAAGGAACACTAATTTCGGCTTGCCGAACCTTATATACCATTCACTAAGTAAATATATAACAAAGGTGTAATTTATCTAAACATTTGTTGCAGCTATTTCGTTCATAGCTTCACGTAGCTACTGAGGGACACGATATTCAGGGCTCATTGGGTGAGAAGAGTGGGGGCAGTAGTATTTTGCAATTTACTTCTCTTGCTACTCACAGGCTCGAGAAACCCAAGAATTCTCATGAAAACCCGCGTCATGCTGAGCAAGAATAACAAGAATTCAAGCGTCATAACAAATTTAATACGTTGACATTTTTTGTGAATGGTTTAACAAGTGGGAAGAACTTGTTCGACAGTTAAAGAATCTTTGTCAGTTGCGAAAAAGAGATGCCGACACATATGGTGTGAAACGCTTGTATAAACATATTAAAAATTATACTAGTATTGCTTGTAAAAGAGACACCAGAGATTGACACAAGAAAAGTTGTAAGAGATGCTTCAATTGATATCTACATATTTAAAGCGTCTGTTCATGGAAAGGCGCCAACGTTAATATTGAAACTGATATGGCTGAGAGTAAAAACAGTTTTTCATATAACACAGAATTCGAGAACTTGATCTTTTCCCTAAATATGCTAAGACAATGTAATAGAAAATGGTCTTCAGTTTCAATACTCAAAATTTCAACTTTCTGGCTTTATATTTTGTATTTTTCCATAATTGAAAGGAAACACGCATCCTCAACTTCTCAGCTATAACACAAAATTTCTTTCTTTTTTTTTCTTTCTTTCTTTCAAAGACATTTACAAGTGGATGTTATGTTTCCCAGATGTGTTCAGTAGTCGCAAAAATTAAACAAACAATCACTTCTTACGGCCTTTCGAATATATTTTCAATGACTTCCAAAAGGTGGAAAGATATTTGGCGAGTTCAAAGAGGACATTTCTTCATTAATTTGCAATGACTTACTAACATCGTTATAAGATTTACTTATACATCTACCTTAACATTCAAAAATCTATTTTGAGGTTCGATTTCTCAATGTCTGCCTGATAGCTGAATATAATATCAATTTGTCAAATATCGTTCTCCATAGATTAAATTCGATTTGAGTTTGCAAACGGGGGGGCACTCATGCACCTTGTAAGTAACTTGTAATATGAAGCAACGTTTAACCCTTAACCACATCTGAATAAAGTCCCAGATTAAGTAGATTAAGCTGAAAATTGAATTCGTATATATTGTCTGTGAGATTTTAGGATTTTGATACTTCTGGTCAGCTTACGGCACGAGAATTTTCAATTACGCTGTTACATTGCACACATATCCAGGGAGGCAGGGGTTTAGGGCAAGCACTTACATACAACAACTTATAAATAGCCTCAGAGTCTGTGCAAATTTTCACATTAATTAAATTTCAGCAACGACAACCAAAAACAACGAGAGCGACTGAAAAACCAACCTAGAGACTGCTACGGCAGGCGAATAACCAGAGACCAGGAGGAGACGGAGACGGAGACGACAGCACGACGGCGTCAACGGCCACACCGTTGACATATTGAAGGCAAACGACAGATTTAGTACATAATATATAGACAACATATATATACATAAACTCATGCGAGTGCTTGCATATAGCAAATTGTGTTGCTGCAGGCAAGATAGATGCCTTTTCACTAGGGTTGGATTGCAGCAAAGGAAAATGATATAAAAATTTGGTTTAGAAAATTCACCTTTAAGACACATTTTGTATTTATAAGAGTTAGGTAGCTCGAGGTCTTAGTAAGGACAAAATAAAAGTTTAATTTATTAGATTTATAACGGAGATCATAAGGGGGAATCACCTTAACAAATACAGCGTCTAGCACAAGCATAAGCACTCTTTCATCCACATTTACTTGAAATAACTACAATATATAAAGTGAAATATCACCCACTGATCAGCAGATGCTTTGTAAGTCGATTGTGAATTCGAAGTCCACCGAAGCTGCCAGAATTTCATGGAAAGTTATTTTGTACACGTGTTGTTTGGCATTGTTTGTTGATAAGCAAAATCAGACAATACTATAAATATCATAAAGGAATAGAGTTTTGTATCTTAACTTTCAAATAAGGCCATTTCATTATTTGGATAGGTTTAATCGATCATCCGTTTTACGTATTTCTCTTTTATGTTCTGTTTATGTTCTCTTTTTACTCTGCTTTCTTTTACCTGTTTACTTATACTTTACAATATAATTTCACTTAATTTTATATGAATTTTCATTAAACTAAATAGAAAGAGAGAGATCGACTTCCAGCACAGCACACATTATTTACTCAACAATAATTGCAATTGTTTATAATTTTGCAGAAATTCTAAAAATATCTACCAGCTGCAGCTCATTTTTAGCACACGACTTGGTAGGCTTTGGGGATTTGTTAACTTTTAAACGACATTTCAAAAGGGGAGCTCAAGTTGGGGGTATAGCTCAGGGGTAGAGCATTCGACTGCAGATCGAGAGGTCCCCGGTTCAAATCCGGGTGCCCCCTAAGTAATACTTTTTTTAAAAGAAATCTATAATTGGACTTATAAATTATAATTCATAATTGTAATAAGTGATAGTAAAAGATCTTCATAATAAACATATTATCAGCTCAGCTCCCCACAGCTCCACCGCCTTGGCTCATTGGCGTCAGGCCTGAGAACAACATTGAGTGTGGCAAACAGTCTGCTTGCTTCTATACCAAGTAATCTTAAAACCAATCAGGGCGTACTGCCTGCCAGCCCCTCCAACGTAGAGATGCTGCAGCGCCTTAAGTCAAAGGTGTTGCATGCCACAACAGGAGCCCCATACAAGGAGACTGAATAGGTAGCTCTATATGGTATGGACTTGTCCTTCCGATTGCTTGTGATATGAATTTTAGCATTTTGTCTCTGCCAATTTATGATAACGTTTAAAAGTTGTCTCAATAAATATAATTACAACCAGATTAAACAATTTTTTCATTCGAATAATATCTGGGATAAATAAGATATATCTAAAATACTATCTCTCTTAACGAGCTTCTTCAATATAATCAGCTATACAAGATAAAAACGGAAAGATTTGAAAAATTCTAGAAGAAATGATCCAAGTTTATGCCTACCGCCCAGCCCTGCCCTGCCCTGAGTGACAAGCTCAAGTGCCAGCGGCTCGACAATGCAGAACAAGAAGCAACAGCATTCGACTGCATTTGGCATAACGATGGAGACGGAGACAGAGACACGAATGAGCATGAGAATGAGAATCCGCCATCTCAAGCAGGCACTCAAAGTGTTATTCTAGTTGTTGTTGCCGCTGACGTTGTTTATTTATAGCCGCCCAGCTAGAAAATTTGGCTTTTTACAATGATGCTGCTACACGCAAAAATATGCGAATTTTCAACAAATTTATTTAATGTAATTATTTCTGATTTGACAAACACACAACGGCGAACATTTAGAAATGCATAAAGAAAATAAAAATAGATGAAATAATTTAATTGAACAAGCAAAATGGGATATGAAATTGTGACAATCTGATAGATGCATTTAATTGGCCAATAAAATGTGTTGGTTTTTTATGACAAGGCGGGGTACATGCATATAGAAAAGTACAAGCAAAACTACTCAATAGAACATAAAACCAAGAGCTTCGAAGTATTCACTATATTTTAGCACTATTTCAATTTCCTAGGATATTGTTGATATTTCTTAGCATCCTTTTCTGTGTTAGTATATTTCAAATATATTTCAAATATTTCAGAAAACACACACTTAGTGTAGAGCAATTGGAATAGATGTGATTCGAAGCCGCAGCTATCTCATCAGCCGATTTTCAGTCTCTAAAAATTGTTGTGAAATTTCAAGTAGCGAAAAACGTTATAGAAAATATGATTATGTAAGCAAGATAAATGTATCCTACTTGTTCTCACTTGAATCAAATATCTTAGTTCTTTAAACTATGCATATGAATATGCAACTTTCATTACCAAACCCAAACATCTTTCATTAACATTTGCTTATCGAATCGAAGTTGGCAGCCCCAGTTTTAATGAAAAGTTGCGGTTATCTCTTCAGCTCAGCAAAGACCACAGCCAATCTCAATCCCTATAGCTGCCACGATGTAGTATAAAACTTTTAATGAAGCCAACCCCAAGCAGACTCAGTTGGCAAATGATTTTTGGAGGCGAACGAAAGCGAGTAACGAGTACGAGACTGAGGCCGAGGCCGACACCACGGCATCAATCTGAATCTGAATTGGCAGCTGGCAAACTGAAAACGACGGCTGTTGTGGTAAATCCCTGCTAATCAAATTAGAATTTCGATTAGAGATGTCTGCGTGTTGGTTGGTTTGAAGGTGCATGTAGTTCTAGTACCGCGACAACATGTATAAGAGTATTGAAGTATATTAAGGATGATTTTAGGCTGGAACATATTTAGGGCCGTTCAAGCTTAATCTGGAATCACAATCATTCATATTTCTGGCAGTGATGAGTCAAAAAACTAATGCTCGTTAGCTCGTCAGAGTGATAATATTGGCTACAAAGATGACACACATATACATACAAGCAAACATACAATATAAAGAGAAGGGAGGAAGAACAGAAACTGTCCTCTTTGCCCTCATCCATCCTAATTGAGCATTCAACAATGTGGAATCGGCTATCGGAATCGGACTGCTGCCTTGAGCGAGGATTCTGTCACTCTCTCAATTATTGCTGAAGTCGACTTCCGCAGTAAAACTATCTAAGATGGCTAACCTCATTATCATGCCAAACCATAGCCAATCGTGTCACGCTGGCAACACTAACAATCACTACCTGGCGAAGCAAATCATCGCTGAACGTACTTTTGCGGTCAACCAAAGCTTTGACGCTGCTACTGATATTACTTTTCATTAATTATTTACACCCTACAGTCGACACAATATTTGTTTAAAATATTAATGAGCTGACACACACACACACACTCGCATACACACGTATACACATCCCCAAACTCAGGCATGCATGCTTCATTCAAAGATGGTTTTCCCGGTTTCTTCTCTTTGCGGTTGCCTTGACAAATCGCAATTGGGCGGCGTTTGGATATATGGCTTCAAGTTTGTTGCGGTTACCACTGGCAACAACAACAACAATAATAACAGCAACAGCAACAACAACAACAATAAATCTGGCAGCGTATACAGCAAAGCAGCGCAGTAAATATTGCAGCAGAGGCAGCAGCAGCTACTTAAGTGCAAAGAGTGTTGCATACTTTTCGGTGCACAAGGACACCACGTGATTGATGCGCCAGAGTATGAGATGCTGCCATTTGGGAAACGGGTAAAAAAACATTGCGAAAGAGAAAGCAGCAGCAGCAACCGAGAGAAGCAGAGAAAAAGTGGCAGCCAGCGTAGGTGGAGGAGGAGGAGGAGGCGGTGGGTGGGCAGCTCTAACATGCTCTTTACATGGCCATTAGATATATCATATCTCAAGCAATAACAAAGCTCAACGCACAAGTTGTATTTTCTTCTTCCAAGAAAAATAGCAGTTTCCGTCTCTGCTCATTTTTGGGTTTATTCCGGGGGATTTGTTATTTGATATATGGAAAGGGGTCAAAGTATTATACGCTGTCTTTGATAGGTTAAGATGTTTGGATATGAAAGTTTGGCAAACAGATAAGGAAATGTGAAAGCAATGCTTTGAAATTCAATTTTGAGTCAATGGTAAACGTATTTTATAAGGCTTAGATAAGTAATTGTAGCAATTAGCCTTGAAATTTGTTGAAGGATTTGCTAGAACTTACCATAAATCATGTCAGAGAATGCCTGTCAGAGAATGTCTATTAAATATTCACTCTCAATCATCATTGATAAAACTAGCAACTCCATCAATCACTCATTAAGGCAGCGCTAGAACCTTTTAGAAATTCTAAAGCGATGAGGTAAAAAATGGCATTGAATTTGCCTTAAGTGTGTATGAAATTTAGATGATTTCTTCCACTCTACAATGGTTCATAGTGGATGATTTTGTTACTTTTGTTAGAAAGACTGCAACGCCACCATAAAAAGTATATATATTCTTGATCATTATGACCAGGGGAGCCGGCATGGCTACGTTCTTCTGTGTGTGTCAACCTAAAGATCAACATAGATATAGAACAGATACTTCTTACATCTGAAGTAAGTTCACTAATCATCAGGATCGAACGGCTACATCATAGAGCTTCTATTGAACCAACTTTTCTAGAATGAACGCTATGTCGCTTCTTATTCGAATTGAATGACTTTGGATTTTGGTTTTACTGCATCAGAGAGGCTTATTCTTTGATTTTGCTGACCTTCCCTAAAAATTTATGTTGTTCTCAGCTTACAGTTGTTTTACAGTCTAAGTGCCTGTCCAAAGTGATATTCTTTGAATTAGTTTTCTTCCTTTACAAGAGATTTGCCAACTTGATGGAATGGGCCCCCGTTCCGCTGACCAAATTTGATCCAGAACGAATAACTATATCATATAACTGCTTTAGAACCAATTTTTTGTTCCTTTTTTCATTCAAATGAAACCTCAAAACCTTAGTTAAAATATTTTACCATATTTTTGCTGCATCCCCCAAAATCCCCAAACAGTTTTATAATACTCTTTGCCTGAAGCAATAATAAATTAAATATAGAAATTGGAAAATTCCATGCTATGGCAATTTAGCTGCAATTTGAATTTCTCAAGTAGTTTTTCTTCATCTGGCAACTCCTTGGGGAGATAGTTAAGATAGCACAGAGACAGACCAGAATCATGACTTCAACGGCTGTCAAAGAGACAGCAAATAAAACGTACGCAAAAAACAGAAGGAAATCAACAAAGTGCGCACAACTCGCAAATCAAAAAAATGATATGGCGTACAGAGAAGACCGAAAAAAACGCAAAAACAAAAAGAAAAAGAAAAGTCAAAACGAAAAAATGAAAATACAGCAAAGAAAAGGATTTTGTGCAATTTTTTTTGTTTGAATGCCAAATACCATGGTGAGATAGAGCAGCGGACAGGGCGCAGGGGGCGTGTCAGCACGAAATTGGCCAATTTACATGCGTTTGTGTGCAAAAGAAAAGAAAGATTGAAGTTCAATTTTGAGCTTGTGGGAAGTGTGGGTGTGGGTGTGGGTGCAGGGGAATGAAAACGAAACGAATGCAAAGTGGAATTGCAGAGCCTGACTAGAGAGTTGCAGATGCTCCAACTGTTGGCAAAGAGTTTAAACCCAGCCAAGCGGGGCACTCAAGTGGCATTAAGCTTGAGACAGAGACACGGCGAATGCTAGACAGTGACAGCAACGTCCTGGGCAGACAATGTGTGGAGCTGCAAATCGAGAAGCACTTTCAGAAACAGGCAGCAATGATGGGTTCAGATCCTGGGCTTCAATAAGCTTCAGGTGAGCGTGTGCATCACCGAAGCCACTTTCTATGGCTGTCTTAGAAGTTTAGTAATCATTGGCAGACATAGCCTTCTCCAGGCATACCTCGCGTATGCGTAATATCAGAACTGTTGAATTTTTTTGAGTAGCCACATCAAATCAGTATCTATTAGAATTGGGTACAATAATTTAAGCTTTTAAGTAAGTTAATTTTAACTACACTTTCTCGTTAATGCCTTGTGCCATCTTTGTTGTTATATAATCGTACCCCACCCCAGGCAGCTGCTTTGACTTTGCTGCTTACATTAAGAGTTATTCCCCTAATAAGCTTATCAACGCACAAAATGTAACCAAATCGAATAATGGGTCTTATATATAAGGCGCGCTCAAGTGTGGTTTTGTTTATCAACCTTAGGTTGTTGTTCTTGCTACTGTTAGCTTTATGCATGCGCCAAATGAGACCAAAACACATAGTGAAACTAATGAGGATTATGGCTGGGCATTAACTATGTATAACAGGGAATATAGCTAAGTTGAAGGTGCTTAAATCGAATAACAAGTGAATTGCATACATGAAATTCAAGCCTTCTTGCCAGCAAAGACAGTAAGCTGTCTTTCAGATTAGATCTGATTAAATTTCAGATTTTATGAGAAGACCAAAGCAGCTGTGAACAGCAATTGTTAATCTTTAACTGAAGATAAGAACTGAATAATGTATTCTCAGATCTCAGACAACCTTCTTCTTCATAGGTTGAAATACAACTCGTGAAACAGTGTCGCTCTATCAGTGACACATAGCGAATCGAAGCCTTGTGATAACGAGAATCTTGCTGTTTATCATACTCTTGCCTTTGAATCTGGCTTCTTGTTAGCTGTAAGTATCTTAAAATCATATTTATGTTGTTGTTCCCTGTAGAGTTTGGGTGGCGAAGTGTCCAGTGATCATGTCAAACATATATCACATTCCACAAAATGTTTGACATCTTTGTAACCCAATCCCAAGATCTCACAAGAGTTAAGAACTACAGAGCTGAAATATTTACCAGATGCTTCTTTTGTGTGATTAAGTTCGAGTTTTATCCAGATCGGACAACTATTGGACAACAAATTGGATTCCATGTGAGGTGGCCCCACGTCCGCTGACCGATCTGGATAGTGAAGTTCGGACAACTATATCATATAGCTATCATATAACCGATTGTTCCGGAATGAACACTTATGCAGCTTTACTTCTCTGTTTTTCATTGAAATAAAATCAAATTCGGGTTGTATTCCTTCTACCCCCTGTAGCCCTACGCCCACTGATCAGAATTGGTAAAGATCGGTTAAATATTTATAATGTGAATGGTGTCTAATGGAATGGAATTCTGCCAGTTGAAAGTAGACTTCCTTTCTTGTTCTATTTCATACTGCAGGTGGCGAAGCGAATTGCTAAAAATTTCGAATGCTGAGCGATTTCAAAAAGGGTAAAACTTCTGCCTTTACTTCCCAAAAATAATAAAGAAAATATCAATTTAATATCTACAAACTTTTCTCTAACTTCATAAAACTTTACACATTCATTGCTCATAATCTTTAGAGATTTCCTTGATACCGCCCACACTATCGTTTACAATGCCGAATTCATTTGAAATTGACACTATAATATTATATTGTCTTCTTTTTTAGAGATATTACAAGTACAAAAAACTACTTAAACCAAAGTCAGCTATCCAACAAATTACACCTGCCCACACGGCTTAGAATGAAACAAGTTTTCCCTCCCAAAGTTCTTTATAAAATGCAGTCTTGCATATTTTTATACTCATACTCTCTCGAAATACTAAAAATTCTCACGTCTCATGGAAATTTGTTACGTTTCACATAATTGCCAACACTTGTTTTTGTTAGTTTCCAACATATTTATCAACTGTCACAAAATATTAAATAACTTTTTGCGTATCTCATATAAACTATTTTCGTAATTACATGTCCGTCGCTCTCTCTCTCCCTCTCTCCTCTAAACATAACAAACAATTTAAAAGTCATATGAAAACCGCACAGCTGTCATACTAAACACAAAATGAAACCGAATTGTTGTGACAGAGTAGTTCAAAATATCACAAAAAAAAGAAGCAGAATGAAAAATACATAGAAAAGGACACGTCAACGACAGCAGTCAGATAAACGTAGCCAGAGATGTGGCAAACGAACCATTTTGCAGGAACAATATTCAATTTCCGACTGTCTAATAAGTTTTTGGCTAACACACAGCTTGTGAGACAGAGATAGAGAGTAGGAGAGAGTGAACAGTTGAGCCGTGTAATAAGCCAAGTCCAAACTGCCTGTCCTGGTCCTGGTCCCTGCCCTGCCCTGCCCTGGCCTGCCCTGTTGTGTCTGAACGAACGAACTGAACTATCAGGCAACTCTGTGTCTGTTTGTAGAGCCAACAAAGTTCCATTACTCAAACCCGTCTGAATGGTAGCAAGCGCAAGCGACGCACATTTTCCTTTAATTTCCTTTTTAGTTTTCCCGCCTTGGCACCAGCAAGTTGCCGTTTTGCGTGTGTCCTTGTTTTGATGGCACTAAAAATTGTCAGCTTAAAGCCGCCGCCCGTCACATTTTATAACTTTAATGAATGCCCCTGGGGCTGGAGCTATGCAAACAAATACAACAATAACAACAGCGGCAGCGACAGCACAACTGAAACAACAACAAACTGCAAAAATGTAACGGCTAACGGGCCATATAAAATGCATTTCGAGTAACAAACTTTAAACACACAGCGCACATTCATTTGGGAACGTGCGACATGGCCCTTTAGGAGTGGTAGGGGGGGGTAGTCAGTGGGGTAGTAGTCGGTGGGGGTGGTAAAGGGAATTGCACACAGCGACAGTTTGTGGGCGAAATAGTTGATGGAGCTCAATGCAGGTTCCGCACACCGTTATGCTTGTTGTGTTGGTTGTGTGTGTGTGTGTGTGCGCGCGAGTATATGGGTGAGTTGACGTTATTAAGAAATGTTTATGCATAACATAAAATTATGATTTGAGTGAATCACTGTAAGTTATTGAAATTTGCAAACGAGGCTGCCAAAAGCATAAATATTTTGAAGAAACTTCTTTTACTTGATTCCATTCTGCAAATTGAACCAATATTTTTGGCTTCCTTCAAAGATCTAGCCTCGACCTAGCTTAGTTGGCCATCTTTTTAGAATTAACAATCCATTTCAATTGGATTCTTGGGGACATAACAACTGCATTTCACTGGGGATTCACTGGGAAAGTTTTCATACGAAGTTTTGGTGACTCTTTCTCTCTCTCTCTTTTTATCTCTCTCTCTTTTCTCTCTCTCTCTTTTTCTTTAATACTTTTGAGATCTAGATGTTAATACTATAAGATGAAGACACGGAGCTGCCCAGCTCGAGTTCGCTGTTAATCCTGATCATCTTCATTATATACTTGATGGGGTTCCTCTTGCATGTTAAACGTATAAGTAAACCCTCGCATTCTACAAATATCAGTTATAAAAATATATTCTATTCCCCCACATAACTGACCTCTAGAAGATCAATTGAGTTCACAAAGAGTCGATTTCTAAAGAGAGTGAATACTTAAGGAAAACTTCACATTATCATTTTCTTCAATTAATCATCAACTCTGCCTACCGCATAAACATGGCTTGTACTTGAATGTGTGTGTGCGTGTGATGGTTTGGCTTAAAGTATATACATCATTCTGCTGGTTGTGTCGAAGTCTGTGCTGTACAACCTACTAAGCCCAAGCGACGCAATGCAAATAGGCTCAGACTGTGGTTGGTTTGAGAAATAATCGAGGCACGGCAGAATGAGACCAGGGCTGCGGTTGTTCCGCCACCGAATACCATGGAAATGACAGACGATGTAAAAGAGTTCATTAATATTGCAAGGTGGAGAACTGACGTTAAGGTTGAAAAGAAGACTGAGTGGCAGGCGAAGGAGGAGGAGGAGGAGGAGGAGGAACAGAAGGAAACACGACGACGACAACAACGAGGACAACATTTTGACTGGTGCGCACAATTATTTTGTAATTTGTCATATTTTGTAGGCCTCCTCCCGACTTGTCAGTAGCTGGGGCTCATGTCAGAGGCGCCTTTGTCCAAAATTTCAAGTATGAAAGTCTCGGGCTCAAGTGGCTCGACGGCCTACTAAATAGGAAATGCGGCGTGGGGGGCTCTATGCCACCCAACTGCATAATTGTTTGCATTTTACGCTTTACATGAAAGCTAAGCAAATCTTTTGTTGCACACTGTCTGTAGAGCAACAAGCCTTTCGCCAACCCCCCCACCAAATATATGTATACCTATCACGGGCAGCCTTTGTTTGGCCTTACGCTTTGTGTGCATATTCTAAACATGGCGACGTTTGGCGGCTAGGCTACCTCAACCTACTTTTGCCAACAGATTTCTAGCCTGGCCGGGCCGGGCCGGGCCAGTTCTGGTCTGGTCTGGCCTGGTCTGGTCGTTCGTTGTCATCGTTATCGTCGACATCGTTAAGACTTTAATAGTGCCTACAGTACTATTTTCCCCTAATACAGCCCCGCTTTTAAATACATATACATATAGTCAGTCAACAGTGAGGCAGCAGTCCGTTAGCCAGTTTTGTAGTGAGCCATGTTTACCTAGGCCGCTCATCATTATCATCATCATAACTCTCATAAGAATACCCTACAGTCGGTGGCAATATACAACTTTTGAGGTTGCCATGTCACCGGCAGTAGCAAAGCCACCAGCTATGGTCTTTGAAGTTACCTCATAGACAAGTATCTGAGGGATAATATTAAAAGTTCTAAGCAATCAATCGTCTGTTCTTACCTTAACATGAGAAATGCTTATCATCTCTTAAGAGCTAAATCTGAATACCAATTACAATTTCACAACTAAAATTGTATACAAATTTCAAACATTTTTGAGCAAAAACGTAATTTGAATCGATTTTAATTCCTGGAGAAATAAAGCTATGATCTGAAGTTGTCAGCATTGAACACCAAACATTGATCCTAGCTGTTCATTAAATAGTCTGATTGACTCTCTGCTCTGACTGGATGGCTGACTTCATGGGGAATCTGATCTCTTGGAGGAAGGGCAGAAGTTCAATTTTATGGTGAAAGTGGAATGAAATATTCAAACTAAATATAGATCAAAATATGGGTCACAGTTTACAAGTAGATGCAAAGAGATATCTCATCAATTTGCGGTACAGAACTAAGACTTGGTAAGCATGTTAATGGGATCGTGATCGTGTGGATCTATTGGAAAAGTGTTAAAGTGTATTTGAATTCCTACATCATCAACTGATGAAAAATGTTCTCTCATAATTGTTATGTGCAGTACAGTAGTAGTTGCTGTCCTCTTCACCAGCCCCAGTTTACCCTTGCCCATTTCTTTAGTTTGCTTTCGCTCTTCTTTACACATCTTTTTTTTCTACGTTTTTTTTCGTTAAATTACATGCACACATACACGGACAAATATTTATTTAAAACTTATGCTCGAGGCCTTTCATTACTGTGCACGTAAAAATATACATATTTTGTGTTCTTCTGTTTTCAGTATATTTTTTTGCATATCGCATTGTGCCTCTCTCTCGCCTAGCCTCGCCTCGCTGTTCTGTTCTGTTCGTCATTCATTTTTTGATTTTTCGCAAAAAAAAAAAAGAGAAAATAATTATATGCAAGCGTAGCGCTCTTTAGAGAGTCCTTGCCTAGTTAATTTACTTGTAGTTTCTCCCATTCGCCACCACACCCCCGATTTATGTATGTATGTATTTCTTTCCCTTCATCATTCATTGAGTCTAGCGGAGTTTTAATTAGTCCCGCCATCTCTTCCTGCTGCCATGTCTGGCTCTGGCTCCGGCTCCGGCTCTGGTCCCACATCTCCATTGTCTTGCTCTGGCCCGAGAAACAAAGCGCGTTATGACGTCGAGCAAAAAGTTGTTGAAAATTTGATGGGATTTACTCGCCGAATTGTTTTAAATTACATTGCTCAAGTGTCTGGAGACTGAAGAGAATAGAAGATCAGGTCATAAAGTAGTTGGCGATGAAACTAGGAAATACATGCTGCGAAAACTGTTTCTATCCAATCAACACAATTCATGAAAGTGAAGGATATACTCTTACGAAAATTGTGTTGATTAGATAGAAATTTAGACAATGAAATTCAACAGAAAAATATTTATTACAAATATTAAAATTAGTTGAATGCACAGATATATTTGTAAGCGGATAGTACCATGAATGATAGTGCCTTGTATAATGTGAGAGATTCGGATTTATACTTAAAATTTAAAGTAACTGCCTAAAATATATGTTAGGAATAAAGTGAGCTAAAGTTTTAATTCTGATTCACATCTGCTTGCCCTGATTCTCAAGCTCCTGAATTGTATGACACAGAATCAATAGATGTTTAATAGAGGCTAGAGATCAGTAAGGTGTAAACAGAACTCCTTGGAGACATAACAAAATTAGCAACAACTATCACATTTTAGATTGTCTTCGACATTTGCAACTCTTCTAGACGTTATTGCCAATATTGATGAAATTTTCTAATGGTTCTGAAAACTATCATAAATTTGTATTGGCTTTCTTGCTGTGCAGGTTTTTGTTCCAATTATATGATTCTAAAGTAAGTATTCTGTATGGCTTTCAACAAAATTTCCCCATTTCATTCACCATTGTTCAGTATGTATGAGTAAAGTCACAAACCTATGAAATATTGTATAATGTATAAGTAAAGTCTCAAACCTATGAACTACAGTCCACACAAGCGAAGAAATGTACAACAGATATGTAAATATAAACATATGAAACACAATCCATGGAGCCACACCAGGAAATGTACTTAACGTATAAGAAAATATAAATGATATACCGTCTGCATGAAAACAAATCGAATACACACTTGTGGCTGATAAGACATCTACACTAAGACACCATACAACCATAGGAGAGATACTTGAAAAATATATGCCAGATCACACGCTTCCGGTGACGGCCCAAAAGTCGCATCCTTTTTGTATACCAGATCTCTTTGCATACCAGAAACAAAACATGTAGTTGACAATGATCAATCTGTAATTAGACCTCAGCGACCTTTATTTATTATAGTCCCGTCTGATCCATGTTAATTATGAACAAAGACCTTATATCTTAAATTTTATAGTCAAAGTGTTGATTAGACCAGAGGTTGGACAACATTCAAAAGGCACACATACCTCTATTCACCTCTATAGGATTCATGATTTCGTGTTGTCGCTTAAGTTCGTGTTCTGCCTGATTGAATTGTTATGATAGATGAGTGTCAGAGAGCTGCATTGAGTATGATTGAGTCTGCTCAATTATATTTACTCAAAATCTAGTTCGTTCAAATCTAATTAACACATGTACAGGTCGTAAATATAAGATTTGTATTGCCACACATACGAATTAGCTATAATGCACCCCATACTTTCTATGAACAAAAATTGCAGACTTTGTTAGAGAAAAATGCAAACAATCTTGATTTTGTTGAAGCTGACTAATGACTGATTTTGATTCAAGCTTGACCGACTTGACATCCTTCAGGCATGTGAACAACCGATTGCGTTCGGCCCGCAGGGTAAGGCTGGCAATTCTAGAGACAGGTTTCAAAACTAACTTTGTAAATGAAAAAAACTCACTGGAAATTGGAACAAGTATTTGAGTCTTGAATAGCAAATTTGATTTTCATTTCAGTTAATTTTAAAGACAGCTTTCAATATTGCTTAGATTTTTTTTCTAATTAATTAATTAAATTCCGCAAGATATTTAGAAGTTCAAAAGAAGAAAATCTTACAATTATTTTTCAAATGATTCTTTAGTTGCCTCACACAGATCTTTCGTTTATATGTGTTATTTGTTTACCTATTTAAACAACCAAATTATAGAAATGCACATTTTTCACAGGTTAAAACAATGCTAATTCTAATACTGTAAACAAATTAAATATTAAAATTAATGAGGTAATATAATTATTATACAAAATGGTTGGTCAAAGCTCACCTGTCAAAATTTGTATAGTTCTTTGGCTGTTTTGGTTTTAGTGTTTATTCTATGTTTTTGTAATCGAATTGAACAAATTTTGTCTCTAATTAGAAATTCTTTGTTTGAAGTTATTCAATTAGCTGTGTTGTTGGGGCGTTCAATTGGGGTGCTGAGCTTTAGCTGGTGTGTTTTTAGGCGCCAAAGTACAGTCGCTGCACATACAGACTCATACAAACATGCACAGGTAATGCGCACACAAACACACACATACGCTTTGTATCTGGGGGATTCCTTTGTATATATTCGGGTGCACGCTGTGTTTTCTCGCTTTGCACTCTCTGTTTATTATGATGCCTGTTGTGTTTGCTGCGGTCTTCTTGTTGGCGGCGTTGCGGACTCGAATTCGGTGTATTTTGGCCGGGTCCGGACTGCGGTGTGCGAGCTACCAATGCAGCAGAATTCTGTTACTGGTAGCCAGGTAATAATGCAGTTTGTTTGCTAAGCAACGTTTATTGGATATGGGCTTGGACAGAGATATATTGAGCTGGGTTTCACAAATTAGATATAGCTGTTGGCTTTTCGCAATGTCGGTATGTCGGTTTTATGGTTTGTCGGCTTATTGGTGATGTGATTTTGATGTTTGACGAGGTCTGGCGGAGCGCACACACAACTTGACTGAGCAAAATTGCACAAATAACTGAAATGAAATTTCCCTCACACTGAGCGCCATCCAGCGCCTGGGCATGGGACATGGGACATGGGCAGGGAAGCAACTTTTGCTTATTTTCGGCAGCGTGCAAAAATTTCTACTTTTGAAAATGCACTCGAGTGCATTTTAATTGATTTTTTTGTGTGTGTTTTTGCCTTAGAGCAGCACAGCCTGCATCTAGTCCCTCTCTTTCGCCACATGCGGCGTATGCGTAACATTCTGTAGTTGCATTTTTGCAATACGCTGCTGAGCGTTCCTTCACATTTGAGTGCAATTCATTTGAGTGAGTTTTTTTGTTTGCGATGCCGAACAGAACGATCTGTTCTAGGTCAGTTTTTGGCGCCTTTGCGCGT
This sequence comes from Hirtodrosophila duncani, assembly GCA_037043425.1. NCBI lineage: Eukaryota > Metazoa > Arthropoda > Insecta > Diptera > Drosophilidae > Hirtodrosophila > Hirtodrosophila duncani. The sequence continues at coordinate 1,433,456 of JBAMBM010000793.1, read as the reverse complement.
TCTTATTGTTTTTGCGTGTTTTCGCTCATATTTTTCAAGTTTTAATTAGCCATCTTTTGCTAGCGAAATCTTTGACAGCAGACAAAAGTTGCTGCTGCATCAAAAATATTTCATTAATTACATGTAACTGAACTGGTCGAACAATTAGCATATTTTACTGTCCAAAGATATAGAAAGCGAGCAAAAAAGTATGCCAGCAGCAGGATGCCAAGGGGAACAAGTTTTTGTAGTGGAGCAAGAAGACGTGAGAAGGCGCTTGACAAAGGGTTCTTAAAGTGCAATTTGAAGAGGATTTGACATCCTGATTCTCATTAGTTGGTAAGTAAAATTTGTGAGATATTAATAGTAAGCACCACCAGGATAGGTATTTTAGGGAACCCAACTTCGGAGTAAACACACAGAAAATGAAGTTAAGCTGAGTAGAAGGACAATTCTGGCAATACTGCTTAGATTTTTATGCCAACGTTATAATAATAATTTATTTACTTTACTCTAGACAATGTTATAGTTTCATAGCCTCAGTTATAGCCTCATTTCTTCACTTTTTGCAAGAATTCCGGACAAATTCAAAGAATACTAGATTTGGCTTTTGTTTACTTTTGTTTAACCCGGAAAAACTTTTTCTCTAACTTCGTACACGGCCCCATATATAATTTCTCATTAAATCAATGAAGATATCTGAGGCATCTTCGTCAAGGAATGGTTCTAAGCTTTAACAGAGGACCAAACATTGGGGAAATGTTCTTCTGGAAGAAAGTGCACGCATGGTTTGATCACAGAAAGACAGAGAAGGCGGGAAGAATACTAAGAGAAGTAGTGGAGAAGAACAAAGGAGTAAGGACAGCAATTTTCTTTCTGAAAAAAATGGTAAGGAAAGAAAATGAAACGTGCAAAGATGAGGTCAGAGGAAGTGGACGCAACGAATACGGAGAATAAAGAAAGTGACCTCAATAATATAAAGAGAGAGAAGGGACAGAGATACCCAATGGATAAAGAGAAAAAAAGTAAGAAGCAGTGAGAGAATAGAGAGAATAGAGAGAGAAAGAAGAAAAGTTAGGTACTTCTCGAAAGACTTCTTCTAAAAGAAGTCCGAATAAAATAAATTTTGTTTTTCGTGTTACGAACTTATAAGTTTGTTGAATTTCTTGTAATTGAATCTCTGTAGATACAAATCGTGAGTGATCCTGAAACAGATTGTCAGCATTGCCAAGCTGTACTCCTTGGATGTTTTGTTATTTTCGCTGTTCTCATAACGTGAGATGTGTCCCTAACAGCGTCGACCCCTATACTTCTAATACATTATGGACTTGGCCGAAAACCCTTCCATAACAAACTCTTTTATCGAAGACAACAACCACAACGGATCTATGCCAAACTGAAACCACTAAAAAGTCCACAGAGACACACGACTCAAAATTCATGCAGGCCATAAATACAGGGTGCCTGTGACAATAACAGCATTTGGGGCCTAGACATGCGCAAAGTGAAATCTGCTCAAATTGAAATAACTCAAAATAACAAAAGCAACAATAATGCAACATCTACCTGTGTTGAAAGTAATGCAACAGCAGCGAAACCAACAAAAACAACAATAACAACGATTACAAGCAGTCTGTTGAGAACAAGAACAACAATATGGGCAAATGTCAGCTGCAATATAAACCCTTCAGGCGCAAGACGAAAATGGCATTGGAGTGAAATGGTAACCAGCAAGAATAATAACAACAACATCAACATTTACAACAACAACAACAATTGTTCAAAATTGTCGTTCTATAACACTTTTCCATTGTTAGGCACACATACATACACATATATCCACACACAGGCAAAGGTTTTTTAAAAATTTATGAATGAAATTTTGTAGACTTCCTTTTATAGCTGCATATGGGTGTGTGTGTGTGTGTAGATTTGTGTGTGAGTGTGTGTGACTGATAAAATTGCCAAAGTTTCCGGACTTGTTTTTTTAAAATGCAATTTGTCAATGTTGCGCAGTGAAAGTATTTCTCAATAAGCGAAATGCATGCGAATACAATGGCAAAAGTGCAGAAAAAGCTGCACACATTTATTCACATGCTGGCAAAATGTTGTTTTTCTAATTAAGAAATTTAATCAGGTAAAATAAAAGAAAATATAAAGGAGGCAACATTTGATAAGACTCCGAAAATAAATTTAAAATTTTTAATATTAAATGGAAGATGTGAAAACGAAACGTAATCGAGGCAGATCAGAAGAACCTTAGAGAACTCATAGCAGCATAACAATATGTAAACAAAAACGCGGCCTGACATCAAAATGGCTTAATATTATAGTTTATTTTTGTTTTTAAATTTGAATCTAAAAGAGTTTCAAATTTATTTCATAGGCAAACACTTTAATCCACCTCGAATGATATCTAAAACATATGGCAAAAGCATCTATTGATTGGTGTCCGCCCCTACTACGTCTATCTGTTCTATTGGACTTGAAAATCAATGAATGGGAATGATTCTCGTTGGTGAAAATATATCGACCTACAGGGGTTACTGAAACGGAAAATTATTTATACTTTTATTTTTAATATTGGCATTGGAGAGGACAATGAACTAAATATTGCCCAATCATACTTGCATACTGGCCTAATGGTCTCTTTAAAGTCTCTCTAAAGATTCTTATTCATATATGTGCGTGTGAGTATTTGGCTAGTTCCTAGTTAACTTGATAATAGGATTTTATCCATCACTTTCACAATGGCTTAACGAAATTAAAAAGCTATTGAAGACCCCAATAGAGCGGCATCGAAGACATTAGGAACGTAAGAGTAACTATCAAACGGATGGAGCAGATTGGAAGCAGATGTCGCCAAAGCGAATCATCAATTCGGACATATGTTTGCCTTTTGGTGAATCTTTTTGCTCATCTGGGTCTTCTACATCGGGTAGCAGGGATTTTTGGATCGGGTAGCAGGGATTTTTGGATCGGGTAGCAGGGATTTTTTGATCGGCTATAAAAGGTAAAAGAATGTATGGTAGGACGTCAGTGAAGTTAAAATGTTATTTATACTTTTAAATAATAAAGTTAATAAACATTATATAGACCTGTACTTACAGTATTTTAGGCATGCACCTTGTAATTGCCCTTGTAAGATAGGCGAAGCCTAAGGAATGATAACGAATAGATAACGTCTATTGTAAATATTGTGCACTCTCCATCTCACAGACGATTCAGACTGGCTAAGCCGCTTAACTGCGATTGCGATCGCGAAGCAGGTCTATGTGAGGGCATTTTCAAACTAGAAGTTACAAAAACTGTTGGATTAACGAGAACAAAGACAACAAAATGTTGTAATTATTTAGAAACACAATATGAGTTGCTCTGAATACAAGTTTTATAACAATAAATTCAAATATATTTAAGAAAAATATCCAATTTGTACTGAGGATGAATCGAGAATGGATAGGATGAACAACACAGATGAGGAAAGGTTCCAATTATGTTCATAGAAATTGTGATTTGCTTCAAACTTCAACTTGTTTCACTTGGATTTCTAAGTAGAAACCGTTGGAATATGCATTAAATGACTCTATTAAATCTGGACCTCATATTAATCTTTGCAAACGTCATTTCATTATCTCCCTTAACTTGTATGACTCATGCCATTACATACTTCACTTTCCAGAAATTGTTCACGCTCAATAAACATTATTTCATAAAATTACTTTAAGCTTGAGCATAACTTCATTGATTCATATCTAGATCAACAGCTAATTGAATAATTGTTCATTTAATAACAACTTTGTACATGGGGAAGACAAACAAACCACAAAACTGAACAGACAACAGACAGAAGCCATTAATATGATTATCTAAAATATGAAAATATGAAATCCGAACAAAGTCCTTCACAATGAACTCTGACTACTAATTGCTATGGAAAATCCAATCAGAAACACAATCAGAACTATAAAACCTTGATCATTAGGTAAAATAGACTAGCCTAGCCAGTAAATGGTATTAATTGCTAACTGAACTGACCTCATTTGAAGGACGTTGATGAGCATTGACCACGGGGGAGGGCAATGGTATACCAGACTTTAGGCAATGAACCTCAAAAAAGAGTGAAAACACAAACAGAGGGAAAATACGGAAAACAAATATGTATGAGTAAGCATCGAATATCATTAAATGTTAAGGTTAATGACTGTGTTTATGAATTCAACCAACTGTACAGTGGAGCTCGACTAATGAAAAATTTCAATTAAAAAGTTATCGAATATATAGAATTATAGAATACGTAAAGGAACGGAAATGAATTTATATAGCTCCGAACTGAAAAATACTGAAAAACAGGATAGTGGCACAAGTCATACACAGGTTTCCAGCACCAGGTTTCCTGGATCAGCCAAAAGATCTGTAGCGTCTTTACGTCAAACGAGTGTCAAAGAGTGTTGTTGTCCACTGAAAGACGTCCCAAGAAATCTCTTTCTCATCACCACCAAGAAGGAACTCTCGACTTTAAGATCCAATTGTAGAAAATCAGTTATAATAAAAACAGGAGAGGAAGGCTAACTTCAGGTAACCGAATCTTATATGCAATGTAGAACTATAAAAAGGAATGAAAACTTTGTAATCTAAAACGTATTTGCTTCAGCTGTAGCAATAGGCAGCGAAGCAAACTTCTTGCTAATTATTTTAAAATATTTTGTGCGGGCATTGTGGTATACTAACACACAAACTTTCATATACATATACATACATATAACACATTTGCATTCCAAGAAATCTGTTTGTATGTTTGTATGTCTTTATATTGAAGCTATGTGTTATAGTGGTCCGATCTTACATAGGAGCAGCTTACATCAAGAAGAAGCCTATGGTGAAAATTACAAGTCGATAGCTTCAAAACAGAGAGAGTAATTCGCATAGAAACAGACGATAACAGACGATAAAACTCCCATTCTATAAATTTGGCATTTCTTCTGACTTTTAAGTTACATCATCTCGAGGCACTACTGTAAATATGGGTGAATCCCTGTAAAAAAAAATATGTATACAATTTCAACTAAACAAAATAGATCTGCGTCATAGTAGTGGACTTTTTAAACGCATTTTTTCTGGCAAAACAAGAAACCACACTCACACACACACTCACACACCGAAAACAACAGTGAAAACATTGACAACAAACTGATTTTGCTAATGGACATGTAATATTCCATGTTTACAATTGTAAAATTGCGCATACGCTGCGTGAGCCATGCTCCAATGAGCAAACAAACCGACAACAGCAACAGCAATGATGACGATAAGCCATTGATGATGGGCAACGATTAAACCGGAGGCAGAGGCCCATTAAAAAAGCGTTTCGCTGACCAAAAAATCAACCAATCTGTATAAAAACCCAGAGTTTCGTTGAATTTGCATTCAGTTAACGTTGAAACGTAACCAAGGATTAAACAACAAGCCGCACAATGTCATCATTGTCATCGAAACAGACCACAACAAGTCGCCTCTGGTTAAGTTTGACTCTGGGCGTTACAATGCTGCAGTTGGTCCATTCTCAGTACTATGGATATCCTTACTATGGTGGAGCGGGAGCAGGCGGTGGCTATGGAGGGGGCTATGGTGGGGGAGGAGGATATGGCAATAGCTTTGGCTACCCGGGCTATGGTAACTTTCACACATGAATACGAATCTCACTGTGATACTAATGCACTCACACACTTACAACATGTCGATCAAACGATTAATATTTGTAATAATTATATGATTATATAATATTTTATAGGTGGCTATCCCTATTACTCATATCCTGGTTATTACAATCCCTATTCAATTTACGGCTATCCAGGCTATGGAGGTTACCCCTATGGCAACGGCATGAGTGAGTAGATAAATAAGCACAAAGTCTGAATTGATATGGGAGAACATATTTTGAACAAGTGTTTTGGACGTGTTTTCTTCGCTATTAGATACGGCCTTTGCCAGCAGCAGTGGAGGATTTGCTAGCGCGAGTGCGGGCAGTGGTGGCGGCTATTATGGTTAAGAGTGAGAGTGAATGACAGATTAGTCTAAGCTAATTAGTAACTTATGAACTGTATCTAGTAGTTAAGTATTGTATAATAGAATTAAATCAAATGTATAACAGAAATGCTGGTGTCTTATTTTCGAATTAGATAAGAAAAAGCTATAACAAACCAACAAATAAGTTCTGAAGCAATGTCAATCCATAACGATGTCCATTGGCGGGTAGTTTGAATTGACTCGATGTTTATTATACATCTGTTGCAACTTGCCTTTTATCGATGGCTTACATCGATATCCACAGTCGATATACTTTTAGAATTATGTGAATTTGTAAGATAGATGGCGCCAGCAAAGCAAAGTCACTTTTAGATATGGTATATTCTTGCTTTCAATTTTCCGTCACACTAATTACAACAGTGAAACGAACGGGTGAAAACTAAAACTCCTATGCGCGGTACGCTCAACTAACGAATTATTTACAGGTGTATTCTTGGTATGAAACTTTGATTTGTTTGGCTTCCTCTCTTATGATTTTAAAAATATTTTGTATTATAAAAGTATGTAGTAAAGTAGCAATCTGACCCAAATAACCAAAGTGAGCCATATGAGTGAGCCAGCTCACCTCAGTGAGCTGCACTTACTCAACACGATGTAGCTGTGACACAGAATAGAGCGAGCAAAAAATGTGTGTGGCTCTCCAACTACTGAAGCTTCTCTCTCTGACGCTATGGCTATCCCAACGACTTCGCGTTGACGACTCCAAAGGAAATCAAGCAGTTAAATTTGTTTCTTAAATTAATTTATCTCTCTCTAACTTCCAAAGCAAAAACAAAAGAGATATGTGTATAATTGAATAGAATTCCATAGGCCATAGGCAAACTGATAGACCGTCGACTCGTCCATAGATAAACTACAATAGCAGATCGTCAACTAGGAGAGGAGTTGCTTAAATATTAACTAACAGCGAATGTTAAAATTCCTTGGGCACCTTCCGTTTCTTCGTACTTATTGAAAAACCAATGGTGCTATCTCATATAAACATTTTAAGAGAGACAAAGTGCCCACAAATGTCCAAGAGCATTTTAATAAGAAGCAGTTTGTCTATGAATCCTCTCCTAGTTGATCTACTATTGTAGTTTATCTATGAGGTAAGCCTATCAAAAATGATGCGAAAAAGCAGGTAGGGCTACTCAACATAAAGAATTACGTTCATTGGCTTTGTTTGTGGGTCGACCAAATATTATGTAGGCTCGTGCGACCCAACTCGCTGTGGCAGGATCAGAAATGGGTTCTCTTCATCTAAGCGACAAAAATCGAAGAGCCGACACAGCTGATTAAAGTCGTGTGACCGACAAATTTTCGATAATTCTGTGAGTTGTCTGCCGATAGTCGGCCTGTGGAACCGGCGCTGTACATATGGTATATTCTTGCTTTCAACTTTCGGTCACATTAATTACAACGGTCAAACAAACTGACCAAAGCAGTTACGTCTGTTCGCGCCTTCTATTCATTCGCCGTCGTTTTAGCCACAAACAAAGTAAGCGTGAAGCAAAACACAAACTAACGCTATATAAAATAGTGCATTCATATTATTTTATTAGGCGCCAAGTTAGAAAACTGCTTTAAAAGCGAAACAATTGCCCAAAACAACAATTGCGTAATGGGGACAAAACAACAACAACACGAATAACAAAACAAAAAGCAAACGCCAACAGCAGCGGCTGCATTCAAATGCGCCTGTCTCTTTGTTTTTATATCTATGTGTGTGTGTATGTGTATCTTTCAAAGCTAACTTTTTTTTTGCTCATGTTGTTTTACTTGGCCTCAAAAACCTATATTTTGCCAGTTGTATACGCTATAAGTTTTTCCAATATATATGTTGGCATTACGTATGCTTAAAAGTTGCTGTCGGCGCGCTTTATGGGTAAAAATCAATCAGCCTACACGAGAACGAGGAGAACTTGTGGCAGAGCCGTAGATATATGCTTTTGTTTGTGTATGTATGCATGTGTGCACTCTCAAATGGCCTTCATAAATTGCACATAATTAAACACTTGACAAACTTATGAGCGATATAAGTACTAAACAATACGAACATTGGAGACTACAGCAACAAAAACGACAATTGAATTTTACGTCAAAAAAGTGCTTGCTCCACATTTCCGCCGTTGTCTTTTCGTATTTTGCTTTCTCTCTTTGCTGGGGTGCTTTTTGGCCCCTCTTCAGCTGTCCTAAGCACAACAAGCTTGAATTCATAAATCAAGGCAGCGGCGTCGTCAGTTAACAAACAACAATACCAAGAACTAGCTTTGCTAATGCCGCTCTCTCAACCTGCCCCTCACCTATGCCTGCCCTTGCTCGTCCACCCCAGTATGTTTAAAAGTTCTGGCAATAGGAAATTTCCGTTGCCGCACTGTGGTTCACAAAAGCTAAAGAAGTGGCCTATAGTAAAAGGTTTTGAATATTTACCATATGTGTAATGAGAACGTAATATATATATATATATATATAGATTTTCTATCAAGTATTCTGAACAAAGAATTAAAAAGGGCTCTTTAATAACACACATTAATAAATCAGAAGAAAAGCTTATGACACTAGCATATGGCTGTATCGCCTACCCTTGTCGTGCTGATCACGAATTTATATAGCTTATACATATAAAATACATAAAATTAGCATATTATTTTGTGAACACAATACATATTACAGCATATATACAAAATCCCATTTCTAATTTCATTTCAAATATTTGCTGTTCAACCTACTGTGCGTTTGGCTGCTGGCAAAAGCAGAACAGCTGATGTTTGTCAAAAATCGTTAGTGTGAGAATGTGTGCGTGTTTCATGTGTGTATGTGCAAAACGGTGAACTTCGATATACATTAGAAAAGAAGAAGACGAAACTTGCACAACAAATTTTAGTCTACAATTTTGTCGTGAGTCAATTAACAAGCAAATATATTTAGCAAGTAAATAAGCTAAGTGCATTTACATTCATTCTAACACACACAATACCAACATTATCTTATCTCTGGTCTGCTGCTGGGGGGCGTGTCACGTCACTCGTACTCTGGCACGTTTGGCTGCTTATCAAAATCAAATAGAAATCACGCGACCAGACGCGCGAATAGAGATTCCCCCACAATTGAGACCTCAGACCCAGACCCCCAATGAATTCTCAAGGTTGCTGATAAACGTAGCTATAAATGAAATTAATCAGAAGTGATTTGTGTTTGTGTTTGTCTTACCTCACAGGTCCACATTAGCGATATTCAAAGTGAGTCTTCTCGTTTAAACAGTCGTCGAGCGTTTATATAATAACAAGTGCAAGAGCTAGCCCCCCCACAACCCGTGTCCAGCTCCAAGGAAAACAGCTGAAAAATGTTGCAATTGCTGCGTAATTCGACCGGCGTCTCAAGTGCTCTGTCGCTCAAACAGTGAGTTGGAACGAAGAGGGGTTTCCTCTTTCTTCATGATCTTCCAAACAATTTCTTTGTGTGCAGCTCCGCCCGATGCCTGGGCTCTGTGGTCCCGGATGTCAAAATCGAGGACTTCAGTGTGGTCAATGAACCCATCCTTGGCTATCGCAAGGGCTCCAAGGAACGCAAGGACTTGCAGCAGGCACTGCAAGCCACCGCAGCAAGTTGCGAGGAGGTGCCCATTGTAATTGGTGGCAAGGAGTACAAAACTTCGAAAGTGGTGCATCAGGTGATGCCACACAATCACTCGCACAAGCTGGCCCAATTCTACTACGCTGATAAGAAGCTCATACAACAGGCCATACAAACGGCCGTCGAGACACAACCCAAATGGGATCGTGTCCCCTTGGCGGATCGCTTGAAGATTTGGGAACGTGCCGCTGACCTGATGGCCACCAAATATCGTCAAGATTTAAACGCAGCCACCATGTTGGGCCAGTCGAAGACGGTCATTCAAGCTGAAATTGATTCAGCAGCCGAATTAATTGATTTTATACGGTGCGTCGGGAGCTAATCTCAGGATGCTTATATAAATCCTAATTTATTCCTTGAATCCACAGCCTGAATGCTTATTTCCTGAAGGAGTGCACTAAATATCAGCCCATTAGCGAGAATATTAAGGTTACCAAGAATTCTATGCGGTATCGTGGCATTGATGGCTTCATAGCCGCTGTCAGTCCTTTCAACTTTACGGCTATTGGCGGCAATTTGTCCTACACCCCAGCGCTGATGGTAAAAAAGGCATAAGTTCTCCTATGCCTAGCCCATAATTTTCTGTTTCCACTTCATTCAGGGCAACGCCGTGCTGTGGAAGCCCTCGGATACAGCCTTGCTGTCCAACTGGCGCATTTTCAACATTATGCGTGAGGCGGGTGTGCCCGATGGCGTTGTTAACTTTGTGCCAGCAGATGGCCCTGTCTTTGGTGACACCATCACCGCCTCGCCTCACTTGGCCGGCATCAATTTCACCGGTTCCGTGCCGTAAGTTTGTTTGTCTTTTACGTCTACTGAGGCGTTTTATTGATTTTCATAACTCCCTTTCCTTTTTACTTGTAGGACATTCAATCGCTTGTGGAAACAGGTGGGCAACAACATGGACAATTACATCAACTTTCCCCGCCTGATTGGTGAATGTGGTGGCAAAAATTTCCACTTTGTGCACAAGTCGGCGGACGTGGAGTCCGTGGTGACCTCCACAATACGGGCGGCTTTTGAGTATTGCGGCCAGAAATGTTCGGCCTGCTCTAGGATGTATGTGCCCGAGTCGTTGTGGCCGCAGGTGAGACTAAGTTCGTAGTAACATGTATTAAATTAAGTTTATATATATATATTTGATCAGTATTGTCAGTCTGGTCGATATAGGTATATTCGTTTTTCTGTGTTGGAAGTTTACACCTGTCTTAGGAGTCTTGGGCTGAAATTTTTATCAGATTAGTCTCTTCTCTAAAGTATATATATTTCATTCGATCCGATATATAGATCTGCTATGGATAATATTGGTTTGAGAGCACTTAACTATTCCAGATATATAATAGTTGTTTCTGAACCTTATTAATTCTTGTACGGATTGAATCTATTGATTGAAAAACGATATTGTATATATTAACGCGTAAAAGGAAGTATCCGATATCACACATCTCCCATATAAAGACATATAAAACGCACAAAATATTTGAAGATAATTCGAAAGAAGATTGCAAACGCTGAAGCAAACTTTTCCGTCTCGTTTTAAATTTACAGATCAAGGCTGGGCTGTTGAACGAGGTTCAGAAGTTGAAGATTGGCGATGTGCAGGACTTTAGCAGCTTCACATCGGCCGTTATCGATGACAAAGCATTTAAACGCATTACTAGCTATATTGAGCATGCCAAGAAGAGTCCCAATTTGGAGATCATTGCCGGCGGCACCTACTCCGACAGCAAGGGTTACTTTGTGAACCCAACGATTGTGCAAGCCACTGATCCAAAGGATCGCATTATGACTGAAGAGATCTTTGGACCCGTGCTCGCAATTTACGTCTACAAGGAGGCGGACTTGCAAAAGACGATGAATATGGTGCACACCTCCACAAAGTTTGCGCTAACTGGAGCTGTTTTTGGACAGGATGAGTAAGGACAAACCAAATACTCATAGAGTAAGCATAGACTTTAATGGTGTAAATCTTCTTGCAGGGAATTCATTAACTGCGCTATGGAGGAATTCAAAATGGCCGCCGGCAACTTTTATATAAATGACAAATCCACCGGCTCGGTTGTCGGCCAACAGCCATTTGGTGGCGGTCGCATGTCTGGAACCAACGACAAAGCCGGCGGACCTCACTATGTGCTGCGCTGGACCTCACCGCAGTCCATTAAGGAGACGTTTGTGCCGTTGCGTGACATCAACTATCCCTATATGAATGAATAAGCGAAGATGGTGAAGGGGGCTGACTAGAGCAACAACCAACAGGAATCTCATATAAACTACTAACTCGATTTATAAATATATATATATATATATATGTATGTATGTATATGTATTTTGTTGAACTATTTTTAAACTAATCCCGCACACACATCCCCACACCAATTGTAGTTAATTATCATAGAATTGGAATCGAAATCAAATACGCAAACCTCTGCTGTATTTTGAAAACATCTCGAAAATGTTGTAAATTGATATGCTGATTATATTTTAAACAAACACAAAACAGAATACCGAATACTATAATAATGATAATATATAATACTTGAAATGAATCTATACAATGTTTATGTAATCGTACAATCTATAAAGTTTGTGATTATTTAATTATATATGATTTGTAATATTATGTTGTCTGCCTTTGTTGTTGTTTTGTTTTTCTTAGTTTTCTCTCAAATATGCTTTATATAGTGCGTCATATATTTATATGCATATGTGTAAAAGCAAACACTTGACAATACATTTTGAGTACTATGAATATGTGAATATATAATATATATAATATCAATATATTAGCCAAAACCAAAAGGAAATATTATAAACAAAACGAAACAAATATCAAGAAAACTTTCATTCAAATAAATATTGAAATTCGACAAAACTAACAAATATGAATTTTCATTTAAATATAGAGCAGAGCAGACGTAGGTTAGAAGAAAGCACGTCCGACCCCATAAAAGCATATTCCAGATCAGCATGCTATCTGGTCAGCGGGCATGGGGCTTCCTCAATGGCATACAGACCCAATTTGATTTGCTTTGGATGAAAAACAGAAAAGTTATGCTACTAAGTGTTCGTTCCGGAAGAATCGGTTATATGGTAGCTTTCTGGATCATATCAGGTCAGCGGACGCAAGGCCTCCTCAAATGTATACAAGCCGAATTTGATTTGATTTGGATGAAAAACAGAAAATGTATGCTTTAGTAAGCAAACAGGAATAATATGATCGCATACACAAGCAAACAGCAACATGCTGTCGCATATATGCATGCTTAGCATTGGGCGACAATGCCCAAAGCTAAATATTAGCTAAGTCAGCGAATATATAAGAAAATACAGATAAGCAGATGGAGAGGGGACTCTTCAAATAGATATACGCCAAATTTGGTTATATTTGGCTGAAAAACAGAAGAGTTATGCTTCTATGTATTCATTGTGGACCAATTGGTAATATGAGAGCTACATGATATAGTGGCCCGATTTGAATGAATCTTGAACTTAAAAAGCGTGCAGATATAAGAAGCATTTGTTAAGCACTTCAGCGATGTAACTTTTGAGATTTCTGAGATCTTTGTATTGAAACAGAAGGCAGATGGATTGATGGTCATGGTTATATCGTTTTCCCTTGGTCATGCTAATCAAGAATATTTATACTTTAGCCAGATTACTATATCATATAGCTCCCATATAGTTGACTGATTCGCTATAAACTCTTAGTACAGCAAAATTTGTTTGTTTTTTATCCAAATTGAACCAAATTTGGTAAATGGCAGATTTAGAAGCCTCTACGTTTGTCCTCAAAGTTTATCCAGATCGAATCACTATCTCATATAGTTCCCTTCAAAGAACACGGAAAACTTAAACAACACATGCAAATTCACACCGGCGAACGGCCTTTTAAATGTCAGCAGTGTCTAAAGGCGTTTACGAATACGAGCGATCTCACACTGGTGAAGGAACGTAGAAATGCCAATTCTGTCCAAAGGCGTTTTCGCAAAAGATTAATCTTAATAGACACATGCTAGCACTGTCCAACGGTTTCAGAAGTTTGTCGAATCGCCAGAGGCGTATCCGACATTAGCTTCCCTTCTAAAATAAACCAAGTAAACAAATTCCTATCGCTGTGTTCTTTTTCTAATGAAAATAAATATGTGTCAGGGTTTTAACATATTACACATAGTTGATGATCTCTTGATCCCATAATCAATAAGTAAGATCGCTATAGTCGATATTCCGACTATAGATACTCATACTCAGCATTTATTTAATATTTGACTATAACAAACTTGATCGGCGCTTACCTTAGGGAAGTTTACATATAAAATTTGGTGACTAGGTTTTATAGTCTCCGAGATCTAAGTGTTCATCTTGACGGACACGGCTAATGTACATACTTTATATGTATACTATATCCTCGTTTACTCTATATAGAGTACGAGTATATCAACAACCCTCTTAAATTCACTTAAATGAGAACGTTTTAAAAAAATTCCACCTACAAGTGTGCGAACATTGGGACCATAGTTTGTATGGACAGATAATTTCCTGTGCGTGTCTGGAAATAAGTAACTGTTTACCATTCTGAATTGACCATTTTAGGTTTCTATAATATGGTATCTTCATGTCCGGTTTTTGAGAAAAAAAGGTTACCATTCTCTCTTCGGTGTTTTGTTCGATTTGACACGTTTTGAAACACCCATACAGTCAATTGCGAATATATCCATGATTCGTCACCTGTCACGATTTTAAACATATCTTTTTTCCAATTTTTGACCAACTATGATTTTCTTAGCTCACTGTAAACAAAAGAAATTAGCACTTGTATATCAAAACGTTGTGAGTACGTTTATGCTAAAAAATGGCAAACTCTATTGTGGTAGTGCCAGATTTTAGCTATTGACATTAGTGCTGCCAGTTCCCGAAATATAAAGAGTGCCTCGTATATATATATATATATATATATATATATATATATATATATGTATATATATATATATATATATATATAGATGTATGTGGTTACGATTTTTATTGACCGCCAGTTCATAGATAGGATAGGATGTGGGTTCACATATTCATAATTGCATACAAAATAAGTATAGAATTTTCTATAATTATAATTTGCGTGGTTTATATCTGGGCATTTTGTTGTATGTATTAATTGTACGGGGGTATTACTTAGAGCTAAATGTACATAATTCTAAAAAGTTTAGTCAAATTTAATAGAATTAACGCCAGTGTCAATTTGACCGCCCCGATAGCTGCCGCGCTTCTTCTTGGTTTTTTCATGTTTGAAGGATTTGCCGCGGGTATGTTTTAAATCTTTATTGGCCCGTTCGCCCCAGGAGCCGGCTGCGTTTCTCTACAAGATTAAACATTATTATAATAATATACAAAATTAATTATATATTTTATGTTATATAAAACAATCAAGTAAATGTTTTACTGCTGACTCGTTTTGCTGTGTGTGTGTGTGTGTGTTTTCATTATATAATAAATTTAAAAGTGTGGAAAATGAATTGAAAACGTTGGAAAAAATGTATAACATTATCTTTCAGGATTTGAAACAAATTTCCAACGTTTATAAAACATTTTCCATGTTTTCCCAAAATCTAATGCTTAGCTACTAATCGTCAAAGGAAATTTTTTTATTTTGGGGCGCCGAGTCGAACGATTTGTTTCCAAAACCACCCCCGCGTCCACGGCCACGGTCGCCTCCGCCACCTCGTCCAAAGCCGCCACCGCCGCCTCGTCCAAAGCCGCCACCACCACCTCGTCCAAAGCCACCGCCGCCACGTCCACCTCTGCCGCGTTCAAAGCCTCCACCGCGACCGCCGCCACCACGTCCACCGCGGTCAAAGCCGCCGCCTCCTCCGCGACCGCCACGTCCAAAGCCACCGCCGCTTCCACCACGTCCTCCTCTCTGCTCAAAGCCACCGAATGATTTGCGATCTCCAAGCTTCTTGAAACCGTCACCACCACCACCAGCATCGCCGCCATCTTCGCCACCATTCTGCTTGTTTGTATCCCAATTACTCCGATCCGGACGTCCAGCGAAGCCCGAGCCGCCGCGTCCACGTGGTCCCTTGTTGAATTTCTTGAAATCGCCTTGCTGTAAGGGCGTGAAGGAGGGTTAACACAAATTAGCAAAAGCTATACAACAGAATTTACAAGTTGGATTTGATTTTTCAACAAAATGTTTGTTTTGGCAGGTGCCGCAAATGAGTTTCGAGTTTGGAAAGAGTGGATCATCATTGGCGCATCTGTGTTTGCTAATTTGTGTGTACCGCACCTCACATCCGCTTCCTAAGCCTAATCCTAGCCAGCTTTAACTAATTCTACTTTCACCCGCTCGTCTAGCTTTTCCTGAGCTACAGTCCTGCACACATACACACACACACCGCTTCCGGCCAGTTCCATTCTCAAATGCATTTACGGCACTCACCTTGGCCTCAAAAGACATGTCCTGCACACGTGAATCCACCTGAACTTCCTCCGTACGCACACGCCGGAAGGGTGACCGGCGACGGCCTGCACTTCCACCTCCACTCTTATTCAATTGATTGTTATAGTTATTGGGCGTTGAGCTTAAACCATTCTGGGATTGAGTTTTAATGGACATTAAAAGAGGTTTAATATGATCCTAACTGATTGGCTAACTGATTTGTGGACAAATTAGGTATATATTATTGATCAAATCAGGACTAGATCTACCACATAACCAAAGGAATATCCTTTAAATTAAAATGAAATCTTAGAAAGTTTCTACAAGTCGATTCATACACTTCGGAAATGGAGACATACGCAAATAATACGTTGGTTGAATTTGGAGGCATACAATCATACAATGTTCGTTGAATGAACGCGTGTTGATGCGTTTGCATTAGCAAATTGCAGTTCTCTGGTGCTCAATGGATATCATTGGTTACTTTCCAAGCTGACAAAATCATTCCCAGTATATTCTAACACCTCACAGTTTGTAAAACTCACCTGCTGCTCTCCGGATTTGACAAAGTTGCTGTATTTCTTATTAGGAGTAGCATCCTCATCGCCGCCGCTAAACTTGCGTTTTTTCCCAGCTTGGGTTTCTGCCACACCATTAGCTTTTTGCTGTTGCTTGACTTCACCCGACTCCTCGCTATCGTCGCTGCTATCTTTCTTGGTCGCCACAGGCTTCTTTTTCGCGGGTGGCTCATCATCATCTGAGGAGCTATCGGAACTGTCAGAGCTTTCAGCTTTTTTGGCAGCAGGCTTAACAACTGCAGCAGGTTTTGGCTTGGGCTTCTCATCTTCGTCTGAATCCTCTGATGATGTTTCCGCTTTTTTGACGGGAGCGGCTTTCTTGTTCACAGCTGGCTTGATAGCAGGTGTAGTCTCTTCATCGCTAGATGAATCGTCATCGCTGCTGGATGCAGCAGGTGCGGCTTTGATTGGTGCCGGCTTCACCGCCACTTTGGGTTTTTCATCCTCGGAGCTATCGCTGTCCTCCGACGATTCCGGCGCAGCTGGTTTCTTTGCTGGAGTCGCTGCCGGCTTGACCACTGCCTTCTTGGTCTGCTCTTCTTCAGACGAGCTATCCTCGCTAGAGCTCTCTGCCTTTTTCGCTGGAGTTGCCTTGGCTGCTGCCTTAACTGTAGTATTTACCTTTGCAGGCGGCTCGTCATCGGAATCCGAGTCTTCACTCGACGAATCAGCTTTCTTAGCAGGGGCAGCCTTTGGTGGAGCAACCTTTGCTGGCGTTTTCTTAGGTGGTGCATCATCCGAATCAGAAGACGAAGAAGAATCAGCTTTCTTATTCTTCACCGGGGCAGCCTTTGCTGTCGGCTTCTTTGCTGGCTCCTCCTCAGAATCGGAATCCTCAGAATCTGAATCCGCTTTCTTGGCTGGTGTGGCCTTAGCCGGAGAAGCCTTCACCGCGGCAGCCTTTGCTGGCGTCTTCTTGGCTGGCTTCGCATCAGAATCCTCCGAGTCCTCGCTGGAAGAATCAGCTTTTTTAGAAACAGCTGCCTTAGTTGGTGTTGCCTTCGCAGGAGCTGCTGGTTTTTTAGGCTGCTCATTTTCCGAATCACTATCAGGAGTACTATCTTCACTGGACGACGACTCTGCTTTCTTAGCTAGTCCGGGCTTAGCTGGTTTTTTGGGGGTCTCCTCTTCGGACTCGCTATCCTCGCTGGATGATTCAGCCTTCTTGGTGGGCACAGTCTTCGTTGGCGCCTTTGCCTTGACAGCTGGTTTCTTGTCTTCTTCCGACTCTGACTCCTCACTGCTGGATGATTGAGCGGGCTTAGCAGTCGGCTTGCCGTTTGTCAATGGTTGTTTGCCTGCAGGTGTTGCTGCATCTGCATCGGAGTCACTGTCTTCGCTATCGCCAGCTGTCGCCTTAATGGGTGGAATCTTTACAGAATTTTTGCTCTGGTAGAAACTTACGATTTCGCCCAGCGATGGCGCATTCTTGCTGAAATTGCGCTGCGGAAAAAAATTGTTGGTTAATAGAAGCACGTGTTGGCAGCATGATTGGATATCGCAGCATATGGTAAAGCTCTTTGGAAATCTAATCCACATGCAAATTCCAGCCGGAAAAAAAGTATTTTCACACAATCAAATAAATATGCATTTCATATACATACAAACATGCACATGGCTGCTGGCAAAGCCGACAGAAAAAGAAGCTGCATTTACCAACGCTCGCTTCAATGTAAGACTTACCGCTTTAGTTTTCTGTTGAAAGACTTGCGCGAGGGCTTTGTCCTTGGTTTGTAGATATTCGAACACAACTGCATTCACCAAATTTACATCCGCCATCATTAATTTGTCTATTGCAGGTGTATAAATTTAATAATTCTTTTCTAGCGGCGACCAACTGCTTACACACGCACACGTGTTTTTAAGAGTGCTGCCAAATTTAATCGATTGTAGACGCTGTCACGTTCCCGTTCCGATAATTGATATCGATAGCTTAGCTAGCACTAGCAATGTTTATACGAGAGAGAGAGAGTTGATTGTGCAAATCATGATAGCAAAGCCTTGCAAACACAATGTTGAAAGATCTGCATACATATATGTATATTATTTTAATGCACATTTATATAAAAAAATATAAGAAGTATATATAATTGCCGATGTACACACATTAAAATACATAGCGACTTTTTTATTTGTAAATGCTTTTTGTATATAGTAAGTTCAAAAGCCATAGCAAAAATCCATCTTCATGTAAATGCGCAACATCGTGTAAACGTGGTTTGTGTCAGACCAAATATCGTGTAAACGTCAGCTGTAAACATTTTTATTTCGATTTTATAGTTTGTTATGCTGCATATTTTGGTTTTTTAATCAAGTTTTGGGTTAACAAAGAAAACGTATACCGACTTTTACTTTGGAAATATCTACTTTTAGGGTAAGCTCACATTCGCCACGGCAATAGCCTTTATTAATTTGCCAATTTTAGACCACCATGGCTGACGCCTCACCTTCAGAGCCAACGCCGACATCGCAAACAGCCGAGATTCTGCAACTCAACAATGATTGTCTGGAATGCATATTTGCACGACTGCAGGATCTGCGTAGTGAGGTGGCCGTTTCGCGGGTGTGTCAGCGGTTTCAAGCGGTGTGCCTGACAAGGTGGCGGTACTCGCACGCATACGAACGAATGGATCTGGACAAATGGCGGGAACTCTTGCCCAATTACGACGATTTGCGCTACTTTCTGCGTCTCATGAGACCGTTCATCACACATATGTCGGTGACCAGTTGCCTGTGTACGTTGCTCAAGGATTTGGATGAGATGCAAATCTATGTCTTGCCTATGGTCACATGTTTCTATTACGACCCAGATGACATGGACTGTTATCCTTCTGATAGAAGCATACGTAAAATGGCCTACATGTTGCCCAACTTGAGAAATTTGCGGCTCACAACGCCCATTCGGGGGCGCTACTTGTCCAGCTTTCGTCAGCTGCAGGAACTGCATCTATACGATGATCAGCACAAGGCCTACGAAATGCAACAGGAGTACCTAGATGAGATTTGCAAGTAAGTAATGCTGGACAAAGGTTGCTAAATCCGCACTAATTGCCCTAATCCCGTCCAGTCAACTGGTCAATTTGCAAGTCTTAGACATACGCATGTACGATGTGATCAGTAAACTACGGCTCAACAACTGCGTGCGATATCTGAACCATTTGGCCATTTTAAAGCTGAATTTGGCCAGCCTGAAATCAGTGCTCCACGAGGTGTTGGAGCTGCCATCGCTCAAGCAACTGGTGGTGCTCTTAGACACTGAATGGTGTATACCACCCTTGGTCAATGTGGATAGCTATGATCATAAGATACGTGAGGTTAGCGAATTCTATGAGATAATGGAACGAAAGGCCAAGCAAATTATTGGTCTGGCTGTGGACGGATACTATATGCCACTGGAGCCAGGCTGGGATGCCGAGCTGCCCATCTGGCCGCATCACAAGCTGCAGCGTTTGGCCATCTGCAGTTGGAACCATGGCATAGAACATTTGGAGCGCTATACGTGCATGACAGATCTACGGCTGCTTTGCCTGCGCAACTGGTCGGAATTGTCGGACGATATGCTGCTCAAGTTCATCGAACTGTGCCCGAGGCTGCAGCACTTAGATGTCTCATACTGCCGGCAATTGACGCCAAAGTTCTTGGACGCCACCTTGCAGATACTGAAGAAACGAGAGCCAAACAAACAACTGCCAGCAGGAAGGCGATATAGAAAAGCAGCGAGCCTAGTTATATATTATGTGCTCTGCGGCTTTGAAGATTATATCGATGAAAAGGTTAGTGGGAAAGTTGAGAATTTAAATAGTTTATTTTATGCAAATATATCTCATTTTCAGGGCCTGAAAAACTCGCCAGACTACAGAGGATATATTTTGTTTACCAATGACTTTCCCATTAGCTCCGAACGTGGTTTGAGTTTCGTTGATCGTGGCTATCTGTTTGACTTCGAATAGAATGCACGATGTTGAGCCAACAACCCAATCCTTTGTAAATAAACAAAATATATTACCGTTGTTCTAAGCATGGATATAGGGCTGACAAACTGCAAAACAATGCCCTTGAAATTATACATACTGGTGTATGTATGTGAATCATATATATATATATATATATATACAAATTATTATTAAACCATATGTTGCATAAAACTTGTAGCCTTGTTTTTTGTCTCTTTAAATATTAAGTACATAACAAAACGATTATTTTGATATCGATACTAGCGGAAATATGTTCAACACTAACCGTGCCATGTTTTTTGCTTGAATTGAAGAGTTTCAAGGTAGTGTTTGTAAATTAATTGAGCTCATTTAGCTGAGCCGGCTCACTGGATCTTTTATTTCGGTGAGCCGGCTCACTCACATGGTTCCTTGGCTTACTTTGCTACATCCTGATCGTCAAAGTGAGCCAAGTAAGCCATATGAGCCATATGCGCGGGTTAATCGGTAGATTATGTGCTTGTACATATATAAACCGAGTTTCAACTAAATGCTTTCAAAACTTTGGGAGCTATAAGACTATGATTTGCGGGGGCGGGATGGGGCGTGGCCAAATTTTAAAACAAACTTGATCTGACGCCCCACAAGGGGAGTCCACATACCAAATTTGGTAACTCTAGCTCTTATAGTCTCCGAGATCTAGGTGCTCAAACGGACGGACAGACGCACATGGCTAGATCGACTCGGCTGTTGATGCGGGTCGAGAATATATATACTTTATGGGGTCGGAGGCGCTTCTTGCTGCCTGTTACATACATTTGCACAAATACAATATACTCGTTTACTCTACTAGAGTACGAGTATAAAAAGACTCTCATTTGGAACAATGAATTCGGAAAAAATGATTCCGTTTGGTACACTAATCCATATTTAGTTCGCAATTTGATTTGGTTCTCACAAGAACTGAACAAATGAATTTACCAACACTACGCTGAGTGCATAAAACATCGATTTCACTAAAAATATCAATTACGACATCGATTACATGATCAGCTGTATAAAACAATTACTATGTTCACATGTTTAGAAAAGTTGTGCAACTAAATACAAATAATTAAATGTTCAATCTAAATTAAATTGTTACTAAGCCTAAGGCAACCACCACAACAACCATGAGCGACAGTGGGCAACAACAAAAGCCCGGCGATGGCATTCGTTCCATGCGCAGCACGGGCGTGTTCAGGCTGATAAACTTTGAATTGTACACAAAACCGGTAAGAAACTGAAATCGCCTGCATTAAGACCTTCCCACACAGCTATTCCGAAATGAATCTGAATATATTCCTATTCCAGAATAAAGTCATAATGGCTTTGGGTCTGACAGCGTTTGCCGGAGTTTTTGGCTATATTGCTTATATGCGGCATAAATACGAAAGTTTGGGCTACTATGTGGCTGTCAAGGATAACAACCAGGAGGAGTTCATCAAGAAGAAATCAAATTGGGAACAATGAAAGTGGAGATGGGATCCGGATACAAAATTCGACGCCGTCCCGGAACCGTCTTTTTTTGTTTCTAAGAGTTACTTTAATACAAAGTTAAAATAATATTTATGTAAAGTTTATTTCTGCGTGGGTTAACGGTTAGCCAGTTTAGGGTTGACACACAATTGGTGTAAAATTGCTATGTCAAACTCCTTTAGGTTATTTTCTGGCGGGTATTTCGTGTCTAGTCCTTTGTCTTCTTCAATACCTCGTTTTTTTTTAAACCATGGCATTCCCTTTCATCTGTAAATGAAACCGCCTATGGATGATTGTGGAAACTCCTTTATTTACTTGTTAGCACAATTTGGTACATAAATTTGTTTTCAGTGTATATTGTACGAGTTCGCAAACAATTGGATGTTGTGGATGTGTTTTTTGTTGCCGAAAATCATTAGAAAGAAAATTAATCACAATAGTAGAAAAATGTTTTTAACTAGAAAACGTTGCGACGGAGCTAAACGATCGATATCGATTATATTTGCACGTCACGATCGTTAATTGGCGACGCATATACGTATGAGCGTTTTACAACACTACGGCTAACGGTTGTTGTAATTATGTTATCTCATCTTCTCAATTGTATCACACGTGTAACGGTTGTGGTTGTTGCTGCTGCTTCAGTTGTTGTTGGGAAGCTGCGTCATTATTAGGCAGACAACTTGAGGGCCTTGAGCTCGTCCAGGTACCTTGCTTCCATCTCAATTTTATTCAACTGATTCAGTTCCAGAGTCAAGCCTTGGCTTTGGCGCGCCTTAAGCTTCTTAATGTCGGATAGCTTTTTAGCCACGCTGCGTATTTTACGATCCTTTTCGCTGATTAGATTATTATTGCCATTGGCGGCGACTTGTGCCGGATGTGGATGATGCTGTTGATGCTGATGATGCCTGGGTGTGCCCATGATCAGCTGATCAGCAGGATTCTCCGCCTGGGTGTGCTGCTGCTGCTGCTGATGTCTGTTGTGAGCATGCTGTCTGGGCTTTGTCTGGTGCGTCTGCTGTACTGCCTCCTGTCCGACAACTGCAGCTCCATTAAGCGGCGCAGCAACGACATCTCCACCGTTGACTGATGACTGCTGCTGCTGTTGATTGCCTGCCGCTGCCTCCCGCTTATTGTTGTTGTTGTTGGAGTTGTTTTTAGGCTTCTTCTTCTTGCCACCAGCAGCACCTGCAGGCAGCAAAGAAATGGGCACAGCAATTAGCGTATTCATGACAGATGCTACTTACAGCCCGCACGCCTTAATCCTCAATCCTAATCCTAAGTCCTACAAATGCTGTGTATCTGTTGGGAATCTCACCCTGTTCCCGTCTCTGCCTCTCCCCCAAATCTCTAGTAGCGCTTATACTGATAGGGGCGATAGCGTCGATTGCTACGTGTCTGCGTGTTGCCACCACTGTTTGGCACCACTTGCATGTGGCTGCCACTGCCATCGCGAACGCTCGTCGCCAGCTGATGCTGGCTTTGCTCGTTCGGATTCTGGCATCGTCGCATTATTGGGTTATCCAAGTCATATTGTCTATGCCAAAACTTGCGCATCGTATTACCTGCTGCCGGGGCCAATCCCGGTATGAGGTTGCTCGGCTGGGGCAAATATTTTTCCGGATTCTTGCCCTCCTTGAGCAAACGCAAATGGGGCGGTGTGTAGGCCTTCTTGCTGGCCTCCGGCTGGCTGGACTTGATGCCCTCATGCTTGGCCTTGGTGATCTTCGGTTCGCTGAATGTTTGTTCCTTATATGCTTGCCATTCGATGCCCAAAAGTTCTTGACCCTGCGGCCACATAGTCTCATGGAGTAGAGCACCGGAATAGTGATAGATCTTAAATCTGGAAATTGTCAAATTATAATATTTTAGATTTTACGAGTATAATAATTGTACAAAAGAGCAGTTATGGTAATGATATTCAGATCTTAAATAAATAGAATTTTACATTTTGTGCTAAATTTTTGGAAATGAAGTTATGATTTCAATTATTCTTCATAACGCTGGAATAGATATATGTGATAGAGAATGCGCTCAAAGACACGTTCGATAAATTCGCGGGTCCAAAATGAATTGAGTGAAGTCGAATGCGAAGCCGATCGAATTCGAATGAGTTTGTGTGGGTAAGGATGCGAGTTTGTTTCGAATTAATTCAAGTTCGTTTCGAATTAACTCGAGTTCGTTTCGAATTTAGTTTTAATGCACAATTTATATGCGCAAAGCACACTTATAGGCTCGCTCATCATCTCTTTGCGACAGATCACGACGAAAATTGGAAACAATGTGAGACTGCTGTCGCTCAGTACAAAAAATTTCGAAGCATTCGACCGATTTCCGCAATGTCAAATTCACTTTGACAAGCACTGGCAAATCAAAATTGATAAGGCTTCAGCGAGTCTCATTTATCAGTTGAGTTTAGAAAGAGTAGTACCTCCCTAATCGGTGTTCCTTTCATCAGGGATCAAGTGCACCAGGTGAATATTTTAAAAAGTTTCCAAATATTTAAGAATCAGCATTACGGAGGATTCGGACTTACCCATTACTTATGCGCAATCGTGGCGCTGTGGTCGCCGTGACAAACCATTCGCCATTGGGATGCCATTCAAAGAAAGTGGTATCGGCACACTTGAGATTGGCCAACTTCTCACGTTTCTGCACATCCCAGATCTCGACGGCTCCCGGCAGGTTTCCAAATCCTGCCAGAGCAATGATATTGCCAAAGGGATTGAAGTAGGCACAGTTGCGGGGTCCCTCGCCAAAGTCGTAGACAACATCGCACTTGAGATTGTACAAGGCCGCCTTGGAGGGCATGAATCCATAGACGACTACAAACTCATTGGCCTTGGGGCTCCATTTGACACAATGGACGGGTCCCTCCTTGGACAGTGGTACAGAACAAGTGTCCCCCTTGGTAGCCATAAAGTGAACCGCCTGATTGCCATAGTAGGAGGCGCCACTTTTGTCTACCTCGGTGCTGGTGAGGAGGAGCAGTCCGCTGCCTCTCTTGTTCCATAACATTTCCACTCGATCTGCTTGGAAGAAGCTTTTACAGGCCACCGTCTGGTTCTGTCCAAGGGCCGGATACTTGTACAACTTGCACATGGATGGGGCACCCTTGGCCCCGGGCGAGTAGAAGGCCAGGAAGGGTGGACTGTTGCCCGGTCCAAGTGACAGAATGCCACCGCGACTACCGCCAATCCGGCGCGAGGTCGTGGCGAATCCAGGGGAGCCCTCGCCAGCTAGATCGTAAAATAGAGCTTCACCACCCACAACCATGGCAAAGATTGATTCATCCGATGACCAAGATGGCTCCCAGTCGGTTTGATTCTTTTGTACAATGGAAAACACTTCCTTGCCGGTGGCCACCTCATATACTAAGAGATTGGGTGAGCCCTCTGGACGATCCTTGGTAACGGTATAATGCTCCCAGGTGCACAAAAAATTGCCACGCGGCGAAAACTTTAAGTAGAAAGCCTTCGGCCTGGGAAGACTGCATTGCAGGGGCCAGACATCATCAGCCCCCGCCGATCCAGTGCCAGTGCGTACTTCCAACACCTTCACCTCCTGGCCATTGGAGTAGGCAAAGTAGCGGCCATCTGGACTAAAACAAATCGAGCGCGAACTTTTCGTCTCCTCTCGTGGCAAATTGGGCTTGTGCTCATATGGCTGCTTGGGGCCAGCCGACGACCACAGCTCAACAGCCACGCTGGAGCGAACTGCAAAGATACGGGTAGGCACAAGGGGAACATTGTATTAGTAGTAGAAAATACACGAGGTCGCTTGGCGGGCAGAGGCAGAGACAGCAGCAGCACCATGTCGAAATAACTGTTAAAGTGCATTTTGCACATGTAACTGCTTAGACATTGCCTTGCCTGCCTTCCTGCCATCACTTTTATCACTTAGCTGTTCGATTTTCGTTAATATTTTTATATTTACTTGCAAGTGTAGGAACAACACCGTCCGCTGCCATTGTCTTCAATCTTCACACACACACGCACGCACACAGTCACGGACACGAGTCGTTGTTGTTGTTGTTTGCTGCAGATTTCGGTGTTGGTTAACTGATGGATGTACACGGTTGTAATGTGTTTTGTTTGTATTTATCGATTAACGATAAGCTACATGCATTGGGCGCGCTACACTTTGAACAATCAACCAAAACAAACCAAAACCAAACGTAATTAGAACTGCAACAAAATTTCTGCTCTACGTGAATTTAAAAACATTTTAATACTAAACTAAAATGTTGAAGTCGTTGAAATGTGAAGGATGTGTGCTTCGAGTTGAAAGTAAAAGGTGACTTTATTTTTTATTTTTGTAAACATTTTCGTTACTTTGCATTACTTTTACTTTCACCTAGTGTCTGACATATTCTTGTGGCGGCTTCTGTTTTCATTGCCTTTTTGCCGAACAACATATTACGCCAGTGTAATTGTTAAGCACAAATAAAAGCAATGCCAATGGCCAGTGGCATGTACATAGGACGAGGGCGGATTCAATAATTAGCCTAAACAGTTTTCTAGTAGTTTAATATTTTTTAACGTTAACCATGCTTAGTCCTCAGTGTGTGAATGCTTTTTATATAACGAATAATGTTGTTAGTTTTTATTTGTATGTAACGGTATTTTTAAAGTTAATTTTTTCATGCTTTATAGAGAACTTAAGCAAATTGAACTCGTAGTATTAAATGCCAGATCACAAGATCATGTTGGTCATTTGTAAAGTTTCTGTTTGCATCACATGAAGTATAGTAGAGATTAGTATAGGTTGCTCTCAAACTAGGATAAAAGGCACCATACTGTTGGCAGTAAATTTGTTTTAAGTATGTTTAGGAACTTGTACATTTTGTATAAAAATCAAATCACTAAATGAGACATGAGTACTAGCCATATGCTCTTAGTGTTATGTTTTCTTTCCTAGACCGCTTACTTTTTACTCCGCCCTCGGACATATATACGCGTACAATGCATATTGAAACTCGTTCCGTGACTTTCGCTGAAAACTGAGAAATGGCCTGTGTCTGTCGATGACACTTTGGGTTTGACACTTTGAGCATGCGTGCCAAAAGTAAACACAACAACAAATAACAGGCGGCCACTCATGTTTCAGTTGTTTGTGCGACATTTTGCTTCAATTGTTACTATTAATTTTATTTTATTTATAAACATTCATATACCAAGTCCAGCACTTTTTCAGCAACGGCGACGACAATTGACTTCAAATGTCTGGGCATTTACCATTTCCAAAGAGAAACAGCTACAACAACTATGAAAGTTTTCGGTGCCAGCCGTTTTATTTTATTTCTCTTTATTTTTTTCTCGATAATAACCGTTATAAATTTTTAACTTTCCCAAATAGTAATAATAATAGTAATGCATAATGAAAAGCCCCTTTTCAATGGCATCAAAGCACACGAACTATTTTTTACAGAATATGCGATTACGTAATGACATTAATTGAAATTGAATTAAATTTTTCAACCAAGTTGTGTCTGTGCCATTTAGCAATGCTTTCGGTTTCAGTTTAATGTCCATGAATGGACAATTTTCAGCCGCAGCGCGAGGGTTCGCTCTTGATTCCAAAAATTCCGAACTTCAATCCTGCTCTTCATCATCATCGCAACAGCCGCACCATTGACAACCAAAAAATATTGAGCAGATGCAAATGAGAATTGCAAATAGAAAGATGACAACAAGTATAATTACGACTTCGACACCAAGTTGTGGTTTGGTTGACTTTTCTGCCATTTTACTTTTACACTTAGAGAAAACTGTCACTCAATACTTACAATAAATAGAAGTGTTGTCAAATGCACACTAAATTCGAAAGTACTAGATGCTAGATTTGAGTACAATATTACGAGTTTCGTTTGATAAATACGTGGGTGGGCATTTTATTTCTCAACGTCCAGCGTTCTTCCAATTTGTGCATTCCTTCGAAATAATAGGGTTTTTTTAAGCCCTCAAAATATGCGTTTATTTTATTGATGACCTCCTCATGTATTTCGTATTACTTTTCGGGAAATACAAACAGACTCAAAACGGTATTTTGTATTGTATATTTATATATGATACTTTCAATAGATTACAGAACTATGGATGACCAGCCACATAAAAGATTTACTTTAATTTATGGTATAGTTCATTCTACTTTTTTTTGAATTGTTAATTCAAAAATCATGTTTCATGTTATCATGTTTTCATCTTGATGGCAAGTTCCTTGCGTTTGCTTTAATCACCGTCAAAGTCCCCATCTCCACAATCTCCGCAATCGTCTGTGTAATAAATAAAAGTTAATGCAATGATTTGATTTATTTAAAAAAGCAAAAATAAGAAAGCGTTGTCACATATCATAATCAATATTTTGAACTCCACAAATACTATATGAATACCAGCTGTTGATCAGCAGGTTTATATTTCACCAAGGATTCAAAATATTCAACGAGCAAATACAAACTGACTGTATAACTGATCTCACAACAACGAATTAGAAATTTTGGCATATACGTTAAGGATATTTCGATAATGAC
Source organism: Hirtodrosophila duncani (assembly GCA_037043425.1). Lineage (NCBI taxonomy): Eukaryota > Metazoa > Arthropoda > Insecta > Diptera > Drosophilidae > Hirtodrosophila > Hirtodrosophila duncani. Next base: position 1,404,785 of record JBAMBM010000793.1, on the reverse strand, counting down.
ACTGCTCAAAACGCAAAGTTAAAGTAAAAAATCTTACCGCAGCAGAGACCTGCACAAAGTGAAATGCCCAAGCATGCCGCAATGCAAGGACAACAGAATATGCATACTACCATCATACAACAACACATTGCAAGGAGTATGAAAAAAAATATAATAATCATCGCAGTTGACATTCCGCTGTCTCTGTGTGAGCCTGGTGCAAGGGTTCCACTTGTAATCATAAGAACAGCTCGTGTTGTTTCAGTTATGTTCCCCATCGCCGACATCTTGAAATACTTTTGTTTTACAATTTTTATACAGTGTACAAATTTGTATAGCTTGTATATGATTAATATGGCCAGGCATTAGAATTAACACAAAAATACAAGTAAGAAAGATATAGTGCAGATACCCGATATTCACTTAATTTATATTCATCTTATTTCTTATCCTAACAATGCAGAAAGACAGCGGCTGATTATATTCACACTTGCCCTCCTTTTCAATGACACAGCACCAATTCCAATCGGAGTTGTGCAAGCAAAATCAAAATTCACTGTAGTTCTTATAGTCTCCGAGCATACGGAGGGGCAGGGCTATATCCACTCGGCTTGTCATGCTGATCGAGAATATTGTATATACATTATGGGGCCGAATGTGCTTCCTTATAAGCGTTAGAAGTATCGTGATAAAATTATAATACCCTCTGATGGGTATGCAAATATTTTGGAAGTGTCTCTGTCTCTGGGAAGTTGCAATGGCCATTACTTTCATATTGGTTAGTTTCAGAGTGTGCACTTCATATGGCAAAAGAGAGCACAAAAGACATACACTGAGAATGCAAAAGATTTTCGTGGGTAGATATGCATTGGACAGGGAAAAGAAACTTTTACTGAGAACTAACTTTTCGAAAATGTATTCTGATAGAGAATTTTGAGGGCAGCGTTTTAGGATACACCAAATTGTTGTAGATGATTAAATGCAGCATTAGTTTCATAAAAAATGTGATGATATTTTCTGGGAGTGCCAAACGGGAAGCTTACAAGTTTCAGTAAATGTTATTTTCATATCGGTTAGTCTGTCAAAGCAGCACGGAGCTGTCGTACTCTGGGAATGAAGGACTGGTGCCGCCTCTATGTTTTGAATTTGTTCCTTTTGAATGCGCAAACCAAAAGTTAATTCCAAGAAACAATCCCATATTTATCAAACTGTGTAACCCAAACCCAAGCCTCACCACACATACAGCTGTAAAATAAAGACAGCATCCAGAGTGTGAAGCAGTTGCATACAACCTCTGACCCACTAACAGTCGAAATCTTGGCAAGACAAATGCCTAAGGGACACCTTTGAAATCAGCTCTAACTTAACAGTCAGGACAGAGAGTCTTATATATAGATAACCAATAAAATATAGTTGAAGTCAAACTTCTGGCATGCTCTGCTATGAAAAATCTGGAGAACAAGGTTTTTGTGTTTTATGCAAGTAGGACCGACATACGAAAACATCATCATCATCATACTGTGCTTGGGACTAGCTTTATGAAATGTTAGATGCTTGACATCTTAGAGGTCATTTGTGTTGACTATTTATCAATCCACCCTCGCACGATTCATTCAATAATTACAGAACGATCAGAAAATTTCACACATTTACCAACACTATTTTGCCAATCGATACATGTAATCAGCTCTTGTCATCGATCGCAGTAGCAGACAAATCATTCAAAAATTCAAAAAAAAATTCCACAACAAATTTGTTATAAATGTAGAACATTTGAAATTAAGTAAATAATATACATGATATGGCTGCTACTGAGTGGGGCTTTTTTGCCTTGTTATTCTGCATCATTGTGTTCGCGGGTGTAATCCTTTTGGTCGTATGTTGTTGTTGCGGTTACGTCTGTTGCGGATTCAAAAATTGCCAGAACTGTGAGGGGGCGTGCTGACATATATAGTTGGCTTTGATCTGTGTGTGAAATACGTCTATGTATATGGACATATTAAGAATATATACGAAGCAGTTACCATGAGGGATCCTCAACTGGAATGGTTTACGCCGCCTTTGCAGTTGGCGGCTTTGGTGTTGACCCTGTTGCTGGTGTTTGGCTGCATGTGTTGCATTGGCTACTGCTGTTGCTTTAGCTGCTTGGATAAGGATACGTATTGATCATGATAGATGCCAGACATGGATTTGGACAACATTTGTAAGATTTTGTTGAACAAAAAATTGTAAAGTTATTATTAAATAATGTGTCTGGCTTTGAGCATAGTGCTGTCATTGCTGTTGGGCATTCTGTTGTTTATATGTCTGTGCCTGTGCTGCATATTTTTCATATGCATCTGCTGTTGCGATTGTGTCGTGGGCAGCCCTTGGCAAAGACCCAGAGCAGCAGCAACAACAACAACAACAGCAACCAGAGCAACAACTGCGGCAACGGCGGCAGCAACAGGTTACGAACGCACCGAAGGTGGCAACGAAGAGCCCGTCGAAGACACCTGTGTTAGTGCTTAAGGAATGGTAAATGTTACCTGAAATGCCAGTCCAAGTTGAGCGCTCGAGTTGTACGGTTGCTCGCGCCTTTTCACAATATCTCCGATTGCTTTAGGAGATTTTACCTTTGGGATTCTTTTGTGCGGTGCGAGAACATACTTAGTATTGCCATTGTTGTTGCTGCTACTGAAGCTCATGTTGTTGTTGTTGTGTCCATCTGAAGTGTGTGAAAAGTCAATAAAAATTCTAAACAAAAAATACGTTTAATAGAAAGGAATTACAAATTAATACAAATAGCACAAGTGCTCCCAAAAACAAGGTACAGCCAATAAAAAAATTGTAAAAAAAAACCAACAACCAATACACAGCTTCAAAATGGAATACCGGTGCTTAAGTAGCAGTTCTGTCAAAGTAAGTGACCCCAATAAGCCACAGAAAAGCCACCAAGTGCTGATGCATATACATATACAGCTCTATACATCTCTTCCATACAAACATATATGTACGAGTAACTCTCGACTTGGCTCGTCTCTGTCTCAATGCCTCAGTTGCTCTTTTTGACTTGAACTTGGACTTGGCATTGTTCTCAGCTTCCTTTTGGAATACTGGAAACCAGTATGGCATAAAGAACTATATATAAGCGAGTGTATATTGCAGCCCAACCCACCAGCATTGGCATGAGCAACAGCCACCGTCAGCATCAGCATCAGCATCAGGGAACAGGCAGTCGACACAACGACAACACCTTCGCTGTGTGGTCTTCCATTCAGGCTACACACTCGTAAAGCTCAGATCTTAGGTTTGGCTTCAGGAATTCCAATTCCATTTGGCTGTCATACTAGCCGTATGACGACGGCGACCCATTTCTTTAGCCGCAGGCAATCACTTGCTGAAATTAGCACCTTTCGTTGACTTTCTTTTTACCTCCATCTCAATAGCAGCGTCTTCAACTCCAAACACACCCCACCACACTTTGGCCTTAACGAATTTGTAATGAATTTGTCATGGACAGAATAACTTTTACTAGGCTTCATATTTACTTTTATAGTTTTGTTAGTCAAGTCAGGTCTAATTATATTTATGATTTTCGTTTTAATAGGATTTCATAAATTAACCAAAAAATATGAGCAGAACGAATGTGTTGAGGGGCTTGACAAAAGTTGACTGACTTTGGAAATTCGAAGTAAAATGTGGCTTCAAGATTTTTTGACTTGATTTTTGTGGTTAGTTGGGATAATGTGGATGCTGTCTAAAAAGAAGCTCTTTTCATATTTTTTCAATATTCCAGGTACTTAAGAGATTTTAGAAGGTTTTTTTAATATACTGCTGTCCTATTTCTACAAGTTTCACCTGGCTTGCATTAAATTACATAATATAAATATTATAATAACATCTGAAACTGTCTTAGATTTTTAGAATTAAAAAGATTTTAAAAATAAACAAGTAAGCTGAAGATATGATCTCATGTAAAGCAAAGTTATACAGATTTGAGGTGGTCGTACAAGGTGGCAATTGAAGCCGCACCTTCACGTCACAAAGCTGAACTGTGTTTAAAGAAACCCCAAAAATTGTGTAAATAAAAAACGGAGCTTTCCATAGAAAAAAGCCAAGATAAGGATTAGAGAGTATATATACGATCCCAATTAAATTGAATCAACGGTCACATACGAACATATCTGTTTTTCTTTTGTTTTTCTTTGGAGAAACATAGTATTCTGCTGTTTTGATTATTAATGAACTCGTTTAGCTGAAGGCGCATTCCCTCCTTCTTACACACACAGTTCAATGCGAACTGCGGTGCTATTTATAGTGAGATATTGGCATTTTATATGGGAGGTATACTTATAACTGACATGTACCAAAAAACAACTTATTTTGGTGAATTAAGAGTTCATTCCGAATCGGTCGGCTATATGGAGGCTATAAGTTATAGTGGTCCGATGTTCACATATGGACAGCTTACAGCAGAAAGAAATCTTTGGTAAATTAAGACTGAGAGACAAGTTCATATAGAAACAAACAGACGGACGGACAGACGGACTTGTCTATGTCGACTCGGCTTGTCATGTTGATCAACAATATATGTACTTTATGGGGGCGTATATGCTTCCTTTCATGCATTACAAATATCGCGACAAAATTATAATACCCTCTGCAAGGGAATAAATATATACACATATATATATATAATTATATAATTATTCTCCCCAAATCACATGTTTGAGGGTCTTACAATATCCATATTATGAATGAGTTGGAAGAAAATTTCTTGAATCTTTCTTCAATCTACTTTAGAGTTTTGTTAATGCAAAACTTTGCTGTTAAATTAAATTACTCAAAATTGAATGATTTTCTTCTTAAGAAATGCTTTTAGCTTAATTTAATAGAATTAATAGCCAGTTTTCTTTATGAACTGTTTTTCTTATATAGTAGAGGAATATTTAATGTGATGAAACTTAATTTCTAGAAGTCACGTTGTGTGCCTTCTTTTAACAGATGCGAGCGCTTGGTTCCTATGATTTATGTTTTTCCTCCAATGTGGAGATTCTGGGACTCTTTCTTTTAAAGTTGCTTTTAGAGTTTTAAGCATCGATTTTTGTTTGGAGCAGAATTTACTATTGAATTTTTAAGAATCTTTGTAGGCTTTGCTATAACTCTGGTAGGTAACTTCTCGAAACCATGAATGAATGAACTATGAACTTTAGCTTGCAGGTCTTATTCTGGATAAACTTTAGCTAGAACAGTGTTTTCTGTTTCAGAATAATCAGAAGCCTACAGTAAAGTATAAATTAGAAAGAGGAAAATCTCAGATAACTTTAATTGATATCAATCTGCATTAAGATGAATCCATCTATATGGATAACCAAATTAATATTTTGATCAATTTGAATCTTTATAGTTCAGGTGCTTTGCATCGCTGACTTTAATTTGAAGCACCTTGAACAATATGATATAAATACAGAAGCCGACTCTACATATACATATAAGATGACTCAAAAATAAATTCCCAGAACCAAGAGCTAATAAGCCTTAAGCAAAAGTAAAATAAAATAAAATAAAAAACAAAAAAAAAAGATTATAAAAAGTAGGGTAAATATATTCATTTTTTTGATTTTTAATGTCGTCTCTTCTACAAACTGATGTAGGAGCGTTCGTTCCTACAGCTACACAAATCTCATTGAAGCGTGTTGTGGCCCTGCTGCTGTGTGACGAATAAGAAAGAACGAACCTGAACCCAACCTTAAAAACAATTTACATTTCTGCAAAACGGCTAAAGCGGAATTAAAAACTGTAAAACAACAAAACGCTGCGCCGATTCTAGGTCAAATGTCTCTTTTGTTTTCCATTCGCCTACTCATGCCATTGCCATGCTCATTCTCATTCTGATTGGGAGTTAGAAGTCCCCCAAAGCAAAAATTTATACACAGCATTATATCTGCCGAAGGCTGATTTTGGTCTGCGAAAAAGATTGTCATACAATCTGTGTTAATTGTTTACCTAATGTAGCGACAAAAACTAACAGTACCCCTAATTGAGGAACCTCGCCTCGGGCGGCAGCGGCAGCGGCAGCAGCGGCATAATGATGGAAATCATCAAGTGAAATTCCCAAATAGCCTGGTAATGAGTAAAAGTGTCAGCAGGGCTCTTCTGGTCTTGGATTGTCATTATTTTATATATTATTTGGGGTTCTACTTTTGGTCAGCGAAATTGTGTTTCATTCGCTCTTAGCCTCATTTCCACGCGCCAATGCGAAGAACGCTTGGACAATGGCCACGCACGGCGGGCGCGCACGCGCACAGCATTCAAAGTTCCAGCGCGACCGAAATGAAAGCGCCATTGCCAATGTGCGGGGGAGGAGTGGCAAAAACTTTGCTGCACTTGTCTGTGCCTCTCTTTCACACGCTCAACTAAGGCTCAGGCTCGAATTCTAACTGTGAGCCGTTTTGGCCCCAAGCGCTTCAGATTCACATATTTCCAGCTACAGTTGTTGTGGTCTGCGGCTGGGAAAACGTGATCTGCATAGCTGAGAAGCAACAGCAGAAGAAGAAGAAGAAGAAGACCGAAGAGCGGTTGAAAAAAAACCATTGAAAGTTTTGTCGCTTGGGGTTATCACGTCAAAGCGTGGACTTTTGATGTTGTCGTAAAGCAGTTGGAAGGAAAAAAAGAAAGAAAATAAATGAGGAAAATAAAGCGGTCTGATAGGCAACGGTTAAACAAGTCAAAGAAAACTAATATTTGAGAAGACATGTGGATAAAGTATAAATTTGACAAACGAGTGTATGTTAGCAAATAAAGAGTGTATTCCTGCAGCAGTTTCATTTGACAGCTTTGTGATCATATTGAGTTCGGGATGCCTGAGAGACACGGTCAAGGGCTTGGCACTATAGAGTAGAGTAGAGTTGGGTACATCCGTCTAAATATGAGCCGTTGTCATTTCTTCTTTTTAAACTCACATTTAAGAACAAGAGAATATGGATGGCCTAGCACATCTTCCATTTAACATTGTTTTGATATATCCAATTATGTGTGAAAAATGCTGATTGATATGAGTCTTAACCGGCAAATGAACCCTAAGTGACAGACGAAGTGGCAGTTAGCGCTAACAGGAAGATATGAAAACTCGCCTAAGACAAAGATCAAGTTTGTTTCAATATGTTGAAAATTTATATATAATCAGTGGGCATATTCTTATGAATACCTGATCATTGCTTAGTGAATTCTTATCACAGGAAAGCTGATCAGGCTGCCATCCCTTCATATAATAAACAGCTGATAAATGAAACTCTAATACCCTATAAATATTGATTTTTCCTTAAATTTGTGTCTTAAATAATAGTTTAGAAACATTTTTTATGTTTCTAATTGTCATTTTGTGTTTTGATTGACGACAGAAAGTGGTCGATGCCACAAATTGGGGCTATTTTCGTTCTTCTTACTTTGCACAAGTAACCGGTGGAATCATGCGAGTTCTTATGATCAGTAATTTTGGATATCAATATCAGTTAAACTAGGGAACATGATCATTGATTATTTCATTTGCCAGGCATTGATCACTGAGTGGGATTCGTGATCAAAGAAAGTCTGGTAAATGCGCTCCTTATTCGATTCTTCTGAACAAATGTAAGCCTTTAATAATATGAAACCCTAAACTTAATCAATAATGTAACAATTACGGTAAATAGTCATACTTAAGGTTATATTTCTAACAAAAAGGACAACTGCGTCTGCATGATTATAAAAACAATGCTCACAGCTCAGACAACAATTTTTCGCAACAATTTTTAGACTTAACAAAAGTCTTTTGGAAATTGTGTCATGTAAACAAACATAGAATGCAATTCGGTACATTCAACAGATATTAACACACATTCATTCCGTTTGTAGAAAGAACTCTATTATTTTTGCTAGACACAGTGACATACAGCGCTGTTAGCTATAGGCTATGGCTACGCTTATCAAATAAACCAGTTGATGTGGCTGAGACTCGCTGAGGCTTGCGTGCAGAGCAATAGCAAGAACATCAGTCGACGCTGTTAACCATTGGTTTGCTGTCAATAATCTTCTGTTGGTGGACATTGTCATGCTTTCCATTTGTCAACAGCAGACCCAATTTTCACCTGTATGGAGCGTTAGTGTTCCATATGCTAGAATTTAATTTCGTTTATTAGATGCCAAAGAGCCAGCCAATGCCAATGCGTTTATGCGTTTCATAAACGCTTTGAGACATAAATATATATATGTTTTTTTGCTCACTGAGCGAGACAGAGATAGCTATGTGGGTCGTTAACCTCTTTATAACGGCACCTGATATACCTATGTGTGGCTGGCTCGCCTGTATGCGACTGCGACGGCGCGGCCTGCTCTTGACAGTCGCAGTTTACTGTTGATTTGATTCTTGACTGCGGCTCCGCGGAGCTCCGCTTGCCTGGCTTTTGTTTATTGTTGTGGTTGTGTTTGCTGTTGTTGTTGTTGTTGTTATGACTTAGGCAGACAGTAGTATAGTACTTTATGTAGTTATTGTTATTGTTGGCTATTATGTAAGCGACGTATGAGCGCTGTCGCCTAATGACTAGAAAAAACTATAAAAAGCAGAGCTTAAAATTGTCGCCAACCTAAGGTGCTGCTGGGACCATTTGTTCAATGGCTTTTTGATTAAGACATGACATGACGAAACATGGTAGCAAGGCAACCTATGGCCAGAAGAGACTTGTATACTCTGGCAGACGACTGAGTGGAAATTGTTAGGCGACGCAAGATCCTCAACATGAATTCATATTACTTATTTTGCTAAGTTATGCTGGCTTTTAGTTCACATATTTAAAAAGCTTCTCGCATATTAACTATATCATATAGATAAATTTGAAACGAATACACAATCTCAAAGGGCAGAGTCTGATTTCGCTGCTGTGAATGTGGTTACACAATATCTTAGCTTCCACTGTCATCTTCAAAGGCATCATCAGTTTATGCATGGTAAGATTTGTAGTAAAGCCGATCGTTCATATGGAGCTTTGTTATATGATCGCCCGAATGAATTGTACCCACTTCTGACATGCAGACTTGCAATAGAAAACCACCGTATTTGCAGCAGCCCGGCCAGCTAGAATATTTCGGTGGTCTGGTGCTTGGATTGAAACAATACATGATTTACTACCAATAATGGTTCCCATTTTCTTCGAACCAGCAGCCAAAGATCTCTGCAGTCTACATGTGGACCCCAATTAACCTAACCTGATCTACAAGACTATCACAATTAGTGATAAAATACCAATTGCCTTGAATCGTGGGTCTATATTAGGTTTAAACTGCTGAATCATTCAATCCATTGGATTTTGTGGCCAGATCTAAATGCATCGCACTTATGATACATAAGAGCTGATGTGGTCTCAGCATCAAGCATATGAGGATATGACTTAGCAGTTTAAAGTTCATCTAGACTCGTTTATGTAAGCATTTCATTTGTTAACTTTTCACACTTATGGAGAACTACGAAAGTTATGATCAGAATGATCTGGCACTCAAACAGAGATCTTCTTTGACTGATCTACATATATCATAAGATTGCGATGCTGGATCTGATGCTTGCATTGATACCAGCTTGCAATAATTATAACCTTGGGGTAAAAATTCCATCAGAATAGGTAGAAAACTGAGAGACTAGAGATTAGTTTGCCTAGAAACAGGCTGATGGAAATAAATATTGGCTTCCTTAATTATCAAGAACGAACTACTTTTTATAAGATTGCCTTTTCTACTCTATATTAAGGAGTATATATAGCCAATTTTTTACTTGAAATGATAATAAAATTGTCCCTTGACTTTGTTTTCTTGCTAGTTGCTTTATATCTGATATTTGTTTTCAGACTTTTCCTTGAAGATTCCTTACTCTGTTTTGATCCCCACTATACATTTATATACCTAAAATCTTCGAAGCTGCTGCTACCTGCTAGGCGTTACAAATACGGTGGCAAAAGTATAATACCGTCTGCAAGCCTATAATAAGCTCACCCCATCCCATCGTATTATAATTATGTGCGCAGTCATGTCATCTACTTAAGAAAGTTGCCTCATTAGGCTTTGTCCTAAGCGGCAATTGAAATGGTCATAGCCCAATCGGGCGGTAATTACCACAAAACAAACACAAAAAAGTGAAAAATATTAAAAAAGGAGGAGCAAAAAAAAAATATATAAAATATCAACGTTTTGTGACAGGTTCAAATGGCGATGGCTGGCTTTTTGAAAACGGAAAGTTGAAATGACAATGGCCCAAGAAAAGCGCGTTTAATGAAGCAACATCAAAAACGAGATAAAGAATTCGACAATAGACATGAGCCCGGCTCTGCGCCTGCGCGCCACCATCTGACAGTTCAGGCCAAAGGCGGTGAGAGTGGCGGCGCGCCGTCAAATTCAAACAAACATTGGGACACAGCTGCACGTGTGCGTGTGACTGACTCTGGTTCCCCAACGGCCGTGTCTATGCCAAAGCCAAACGTTGACAGTTTTCTTTCGTCGCAGTTTCATTAATTTCATGTAATGAATGTGAAAAGAATTAAATAATAGAATTTCGCTTTCATTTTGGTTTATAACTAAAACTACTTTTTCCCACATCAGCAGCCGCAACACGCATTTCAAGCATTTCGTCAAATGTGAGCAATTGAATAGAAAGTTGCCGTTGTGTGAACACAGAGGCCAACAAATGACAAATGACAAATGGCAAACAATAACATAACATAACAATCAAAATAATAGTACGAACAACAGCAAACAATGTTAAAGAAATATTTTAATCAATTAAAAATAAAAGCACACCACCATAAAAACAAACTTTTTTTCAATTATTTTTAAATTTTCTACCGATAAACATCAAACACAACACGCAGACATTGCGACCTGTCGTGCTGTCAATGCTTGCGCTTATTATCATTTTATTTTTTATTATTTTTTTGCAACGATTTTCTTAACTTTGAATAAAAAAACTAAAACGCCAAACAAGATCAAATTGAAACTGGTTTTTGGCATTTTTAGTCTCTTGGCCGAAATCGAAAATCTGCAAAAACAGAGAAAGTGAAAGAAAATCCAAGAAATCATCAGTTTAATCCAAAAAAATAAGACATTCCGGCTTTGTCGAAGCTTTTATACACTATATACGGGTGTTATGCTTTAAGATGGAATAACCTTCATATCGATAATCGTGAATACATATTTATACGGAATCAAAACTGTCCGTATAAATAATTCAGTATCTGTTTTTTTGGTCTAATTTGGATCATAATGATTGTTTCAAATATATCATTTAAATGATTATTATAATAGTAGATTTTTACACAGTCTTAAGGCAGACATAAAGATCTCAGAAGTCTGGCCTGGTCGTCAACTTCATAAAAGAGCTAACATAACCATAAACAAAGAGTATAAAAAAAAAACTTCAAGAAGCGAGCGGGCAATAAAAAGTTCAGAGATCATATTAGAAGTCCAAAAACAAAGCAAAAACACAAAAAATTAAACATGCTGTTGAAAAATGTATGAACAACATTTGCTGGTTGTGGTTGTGCTGCTGCTGTTGTTGTTGTGTTGTTGTTGTCTGTCCAATTTTGGTCTGAGTCAATTTGAATTTCTTTCTGCCTTTTTTCGGTTTTACTTTCACGTACGGGGGCGATCGTAGTTGCTCTTGTGGTTGTTGTTGTTGCTGTTGTTGCCATTGCAGCCCGACTTTGGCTTTGTTATTTATGAGCTTAATTAATTTGTTTATGGATTTTCAGTTAAAGCGGGTCAAGTGTGAGAAAATAGAAATTTCAAATGGAATTTTTATGTGGCTTTTGAAGAAATCTTCTTTTTATTTTAATGGCATAACTAGCTTTCGTTTTGGCGTTGAAAATTTAAATGAAATTTCTTAGAACCCAGGGAAGTACTCGGGCTCTCCACATGCCCGTTGCCTGTCAAGTCCAAGTCATGACCATGGGTCACAAGTTCACGCATAAACAGCTATTACAACATTGTGTAAAGTTCCTTAGGCAAACGTTTGTTGGATGATTTGGCGTTTTCATAATCGATGACTAATTTGCCATTCCTCTTCTTCTCTTCTCTTTTTTGCAGCATTTAACGGCACTCTGCATTATCAGCATTGCACTCACATGCGCCAATGCGGCGTTATGGCCAAGTTATAGCAGCGACGATTCGCCGCCCAGTAAATGCGGTGGAGGGCGCGGCCTGAAATATCTATCCGGCGATGCACTGACAGATTCACCCGACTGCCTGGGCCCAAATAATGCGCCATATCCCAGGTGGGCACAGACGATAAATGCAAAGCTGAAACTCAACGAACTTTCTTTTCTAACGCCTCGTTTTTCTGTTTCTGTTGGTCTGTTTCTATGCTTTTTGTCTTCCTCTTACTCTGTGCAGTGCGGCCGTTGCGCGCACATTCTCCAATTGGAACGGAAATTCGCGACGCGGACGGCAAAGTAAATTGCCCAGCACACTGGATCCCGCAATAACCACTAGTGCACTATTGAGGGCCTACGATGAGGTGAACAATGAGGCTATCGGAAGCAATCGTTATGGTAAGTCGGTCAGCCGCAATGATTGACTGATTGATTGATCGATTGATTGATTGTTTGACCACTGATTGGCTTTTGTCTATGCACACAGGTCGTTCGCTAAAGAATGCCACGCCTGCACATCAATGCAAGAGCGACACGCCCGCAAGGCTGTGCAAGACGCGATACAATACCACGGCGCCCATGTATGGCGTTAGTTTGACCTCCGGCCAGCCGGTAACCATTGTACAAAAGTTTCCCGATCTGCTCCAGCAAGTCGTATTCGAGGTGTGCGAGTAAGTATGCCTCCGAGAAGGTCCATCAAAATAGGCCTTTCTTCCTGCTACTTCAAATGAATCACAATCTTATATATTTTTTATCCCCATCAGATCCTCCGAATGCGATGTGGTGCGCGGAGAATGCACGCAGACATATGTGCCCTATCTGTTTCTGGTCATACCGCTGGGTCCGGTGACGCTAACGGGTCAAGATTATGTGCTTGTCGAGAGCGGCTGTGTGTGCAAGCCCAAGTATTCAACGGGCGCTGCCCAGGAGCCCAATATGATACCATAATCCCGGGGTTGTCCCATTGAAACAGCAACCAAAAGAACTGAGCGGCTGGCTGGCTTAAATTTTAAACTTAACGGACGGAATTATTTTTTGTAGCGAAATCAATTTTGCAAAAATGTTATTTAATGTATTTTTCCCCTCAACTCTCTCCCTCTCTCACACACACGCAAATGCGCAAAACTATGCTGTATAAAATTGAAATTCAATTTTGCTCAAAAAATAATGATGCTAATTTTAAGTCTAAATTAAAAAAAAATTAAAATTATTGGATTCCAGAAATAGAAATTGCATACGGTTTATTCTCTTGGCGATTGGTCATCAGTTCTATGATTGGAAGCCACTGAATCTATCCCCCCAAGATTTCAATATCGATAAAATTTGTATATATTTAAGTTCTATGGCTGCAAGTGCGCTCCCCTAGACCCCCTACCCCCAGATCACATCCTAGCTATGCCTATGGGAGTAGTGGTTCAATTTTGTATATTGGCAAACATATTCTCCAATGAGAATTTCAAAAGCTTAATATTACCTCGCTTCCCCGTTTCAATGCCCACTGCCTACTGTAGGAATCCGAACTGAATCAAGCTAAGTCAGCGGGCGTGGGCGCTCCTCAAATGGATACACACCAAATTTGTTTCGATTTGGATGAAAAACAGAAAAATTATACTACTAAGTGTTGATTCTGGAACAATCTGTTATATGGGACCTATACGATATAGTTGTCCAAATGAAACTCTAACTCAACCAGAATGGAGACTAAAGAAGCATCTGGAAAAAATGTCAACTCTGTAGTTTTTAAGACTCTGACATCTTCGTGTTGAAATGGACAATCGGACATACTGACGAAAGAACAGACAGACATGGTTATATTGCTTCCCCTTTTCTTGCTGATCAAGATTATATATACTTTATATAGTCAAAATCGCTTCTTTCTGTGTGTTGCACACTTCCTGACATGATAATTGTATTTTGTGATATAATAATTTTTATTTAAAATTTAAATTAAACTATAACCACAAATATCGTTACTGTGCATTCACAATAGCCAGCCAAAAAATAAACATCGCTTGCATCACTAATCGATATTTTTCATACATAACTCGTGTTGTTGCGTCGTATATCGATTCAGTATAATCGCTATCGTTCACGCATAAATTTTTATTTGCGAAAAAAGTTGAATAAAAGACGTAAACGTGTAATTTATTGCAAACTGCTGTGATTGCAGCAGGTGTATTAGGTGCGGAACAAAGCCGCAGTGTTTTTATTGATCACCATTCAACAAATTACGCTTTTTCTGGCCCCGGCCAACGCCAATCACACATACAGACGGGGAACGCGCTGATTGCTGCCGCTGTGTCTGCCTGTCCGGGTGTGCGTGCGCGTGTGTTTGCGCCTGTGTGTGTGTAGGCAATTTTACGTTGCGTGGTGCCGGGTTACCGAGTTGTTCATTGAATTTTCGCCCAACTCGCAAAATTTGTAAACAAATGTGCATGCAGTTGTTGGCCGGGCAAGCGGCGACAGTTTAACCCCACACTTTGTAGTTAACAAGGAGGCGCTTCGGCTTAGCATCGTTGCCAAAATGATGTTCACGGTAGGTAGCGATAGCTGTGGTGTAGTTTTCCTTTAGGGGGTTAATCGATAAATGTGCCGGAAAAAAAACACTGAAAGGTTTCTGGTTTTCTTCCAATTACAATTGTCGCATTGTAATTCTGTAGGGCACCAACCAGCAGCAGGACACGCGTTTCAGCGACAAGGAAAAGAAGCTAATGAAACAAATGAAGTTCGGAGATTGCCTTAACAAACGCGTGGACATGTCCAAGGTGAAGCTGGACGTGCTGCGCCCCTGGATAAGTAAGAAAATCACCGACATACTGAACATTGAAGATGATGTCGTGGTGGAATTCGTGTATAACCAGCTGGAAGAAGAGAAATATCCCTGTCCCAAGAAGATGCAAATCAATATGACCGGCTTCCTCAATGGCCGCAATGCGCGGCAGTTTATGGGTGAACTGTGGGCCTTGCTGCTGTCCGCCCAGGAGAGCGAGAGTGGCATACCGGCTGAGTTCATACAACAAAAAAAGGACGAGATACTCAAACGCGAGGAGGAGCAGGCGCAGCGCCAACGGGATCGTGGTCGTTCGCGCTCACGCTCCATAAGACGCTCGAGGCAACGTGATAGATCCACGGATGGTGGGAAAAGGAAGTCAAAGTCGCGCTCCAGATCTCGTTCAAGGTCGCCATCACGGTCGAAGCCTGTGGCCAATAATGGTTCAGTTCCCAGTGCAGCACGTGAGGCGGCTGCCAATGCTGCCGCCCGCATACGCAAACGTGAATCTTCGCTGGCAGCGCGTAACGTCTCGCGAGAGCGGCGCCCAAGCCGTCGACGTTCGCGTTCTCGTTCTCGTTCCCGCTCCGTGTCCAAGAATAAGAATAAGGGGAACTCAGCTGAACCGCCGCCTGCTAAGGCCTTGAACGGGCGCCACTCGGTGGACAAATCGCCAGGGCCTGTGAAGTCTAAGGGCAAATCCCGCTCCCGCTCCCCACGCTCGCGTTCGCCCGCCAGTCGCTCCAGGTATGGACATTTTGTAATTCTTTCTAGACCCACTTTAACTCTGACATTTCCACAGATCCCGCAGTGTCCGTCGTTCTCATTCGCGTACGCGCAGCTCCCGCTCCCGTTCCCGCTCCTCGGTGCGCAGTCGTCGTCGCCGCACTAGCAGCATATCCCTGTCGCCGGAACGTAATCAGGACCAGTTCGAGCATCGCCGCAACAAGAACAGCGTGCAGATTAAGCGTCAGTATCGCAATAATCGCGGTGGCTCTGCCAGCTCGATGGAGCGGGAGCGTGGCGATGGCCGCGGCCGTCAGTTTGGTGGCGGCGGACGACGTGGTCGCCGTTTCTCGCCACGCGGCGGGCGCAGTCCCATGCGTCAGGATAATGGCGGTGGAGGTGGACGTTTCCAGCGCTCCAATTCGCGGCGTCCTTCGCGTTCCCGTGTGCTCTCCCGCTCGCCCATGCGCTATTCTAGATCACCACGACGGTAGGTCTAGAACCAAGGCAACTATTCCTACATTTTGTAACCCGCTCTCTTTTGCTTTGACAGCTTCAACAATCGTCGCCGCTCTCCAATGATGTACTTTCGTGGTGGTGGACGTGGCGGTGGACGCGGCGGCGGCAATCGCCAGATGTGGCAAAATCGAGGCGGCAGTCCCAACCAACACCAACGAGGCGGCGGCCGCATCCATTGGCAGCCTAGGCACAGTCCGAACGGTGGTGGTCGCGGTGGTGGGGGCGGCGGGCGCTTCGATCGCCGTCAATCGCCACAACAACAGCGTCGCTTCTCGCGAGATCGCCGCCAGTCACCCATGCAGGGTGGAGGACAACAGTTCCGCAAATTCTCGCCGGCACCGGGGCCAGGACGTCGTTTCTCCTCACCCCAGCCGCAGCGACGCAACTCTCGCGATCGTCGTCCAAATTCGCGAGATCGGCGCAGCTCACCACCGCCGAGCAACTACAATCGCTGGAGCGATCATCAGCCGCCGGCAAACAGAAATCCGCGTCCCGTACGCTCCTCCTCGGCCAGCTCGGCGGAGCCTCCAGCACGTCGCAAACTGCGCAGTGCCAGTCCCAGGTCGTTGCGACGGGGTCGCAGCCACAGTAGCCGTAGTCACAGCCGTTCCCGTAGTCGCAGCCGCAGCCGTTCCAGTGTCAGGCGTAGTCGAAGCAGTCACAGCCGTAGTCGCTCCTCCACCAGACGCAGCCGTAGTCGCAAGCGTAGTAGCCTACCTCACGGTAAGTGTTTACGCTACCTTAGCATCAATGATATCGTGTTTTGTTAAACAATATGGAATCTATACATATTAGAGCCCTATATATATTAGAGGTGTGTAACGGATACAAATACTCGCTAGTGGAATTGAAAATACATTTGACATGAAGGAAGGCTAACTACGGGTAACCGAAGTTTACATGCCCTTGCAGATTCGGTTGAAATTCGGTCAGCATACTTAGAGGCTTCTAAGACTGACACGTTCCAAATTTGGTTTAATTCGGAGTTCATTCCGAATGGGTCAGTTATATGTGAGCTAGATATACTGGTCCGCTCCAGATCAACTTTCGTCAGCTGACGTAGAGGCTTCTAAATATGACATTTACCAAATTTGGTTCAATTTGGATAAAAACAACCAATCTTAGTTGTGCTAAGATTTCATTCTGTATAGGTCGGTTATACGGGAGCTATATGATATACATATGAGCAGCTGAATCGGTTGATATGCTGATATGGATAGCAGAAAATGCAGTTGCAGGATGGGAAAATGCAGAAGGATGTGGAACGAATATGAATGGGGAGCGAAACAAATTTTAGTCTTATCCAAAGTCGGACCAAAGTTAGCACATTCCCATTGTTGCATGTATAACAGATCTCTGTTCTTAACCTACACACCATGGCGATATCATATATCTATTGAACTCTTACATGTCCATTTACTGTTCTTTCAGATCGCTCGTCTGTGGAGTTCACCGGACCGGCCGTCAGCACCATAGATCTCTGTCGTGAAGAGCATTCGGCCGCTCAGGAGCAGCTGCGTAAATCGAAGCCCGAAGCGCTTCAAGTACTGGAGACGCAAAAGCAACCAGCTGCAGTTGCTGCAACAGCAGCACTGCCAGTGGCAGCACTACCAGTCACAGTTACAACAGTCACTCAGCCGGTGTCTTCAATGCGTCGCCAATTTGCCAGCTTGTCCCGCACCCCCTCACCGTTCCTTAAGGCGCACGAGATGACAGCCGCGGCAGCAGCAAATAGAACTGCTGCCCCAAAGAAATCTCGCAATCAGAGCCAAAGCAGCAGCTCGGACAGCAGTGCGGATAGCGACGACAGTGATGATGAGCAGCCACGTCGCAAGGTACTGGCGAAGAAGCCAGCGGCATCTGCGGAGGCATCCAAGGGTAAGTCTACCTCCACTTCGAAGGCGCGACGCAGTTCGGACAGCTCTTCAAGCAGCGGTCATAGTGAAGACGATGACGATGAAGACAACAGCAGCAATGATGAGCGTCTGAAGAAGAAGAAAAAAGACCCAGAGCCGACGCAGAAGGAGTCGTCGTCGTCTGTCAAGGAAAAGCGCAAGGATAAGAAGTCCACGAAGAGCGCTGCAGAGGACACCAGTCTCAGTCGCAAGCGTAGCCATAAGAAATCTCGCGGAGGTGTTGGCGGTGGCAGTGACTCTGATGATGTGCCCAAAAAGAAGCGTAAGAAGTCCAAAAAGGCTGTGGACTCAAGCGAGAGTGACTCGGAGTCATCGATTAAGAAGAAGAAGCATAAGAAACATAAGAAGCACAGCAAGAAGAGTAAGAAGCACAAGAAACACAAGAGGAAGAGCGGGGGAGCGTCAGCCAGCGGCGGTAAGCAACGCCATGACGCCAGCTCGCAGGGCAGCAGCGATGATGACGGCGATGAGGGAGGCGCGCAGCAAAGACAGCTGCCGAAGCGCAATGGCAAGCTGCCGCTACTGCTCACCGGTGGCCCTGGCACTGGCATCATCAATGAGGATCTGGAGAAGCAGCTTAGGGAGCGTGCCCTCAAATCCATGAAAAAGTTGGACTGAAAACCACAGCATAATAATAATAATAAATATAATGAAACAAAATTATTGAGATAATACCCGATGAAGCACATTTCCATAACCTGCCATCCAATCCCATCCCATCCCCTCCCATCGTGTCTCCACCTTTCCCCCATTCTCTCTTATAGTAAAGACAGACGCAAAGTAGCCATAAACGGAATTATTAAACGACAAGAAATCGTAACCTAGCATTCATTTAATTGCATATATTACTATTATTATTATTATTATCATATACATACATACATACATACATATACATATGTATTTCAAAACCAACAACAACAAAATTACATAATTTTATATGATTAAGTAAGACCGCCTAAAATCAATTTACATATTTATAGACAACCAAAAAAAACAAACAAATAAGTAAACAAAATCAACAGGCAAATGATAATGAATGAAATTTGTATTATGTACAAAAACCATACAGACTCACCCAATAATAATAATAGTAAAAAAAAACGATAAAAACTAAATCCAGTTCTTTGCCAAAAGAACTCCCAAAAAAAGAAAGAAGGAATACATTAAAGTCCGTTTGGTAATTTGTAATATTGCCTCAGTTTAATATATAAGTAGGTTTTACAGATTGTAATTAATAACTGCTAAATGCTAAATTGTGTATTGTTTATTGAGCATTAACTAATTGAACATACGAAACAATAAACAAAATTGTAAAAGTTTGTATGGCATTTCAAATTAAGCGGACAGCTCCAAAAACTTGCAGACATCTGGCAGCGCTGCTAGTATTGATTTTATCCTGAATTTGACTGACCACACGATAGTTGCACATGGACAGTCGACGAATCGATAGTTTGAAACATCACTCTTCGATATGGACCGCGCCAAAATAGAAATTCAACATAAAAAGTATACTAGTATTTCTATATATAATATGCACAAAATGACAAACGACAATTAGAATATATCCCTCATTGGTATGTGCTTAAAAAGTTCAAGTTTAAACGAGCTGCTATTTGCACTGCAATTGAAGCTGACATTTGATAATCTGTCAACTTTCGGTTACACTGAGTACTAACTTTTTTCGAAAACTTTCTAAACAGTCTATTGATTGTTTGTTGCACTCTGATCAGACAGCGACTGTGCTTCAGCTTACAATGGGTAAGCGATAACTGACAGCACTTGCATAGTTGTCGCGATAGTTTCGTGTACTCTGGCCACCCTGTGCATATGTCAAGCCGATATCTATTTATGGTATATTTTTGGCACAGCAACAGTATATTTCGGTATTTTATTTGCTTGGAAATGGTATGTGTTTATTGTCCGGTCACATTGAAAATCCACTTCCTTTCTTTTTCTAAAATTGTACAAGATGGTAAGGCGAATTATAATTTGTAAACATCTGGTTGCCAAACAAACGAAAACTGTATAAAATGTAGTGCAAATTAAAGAGTGAACCTTGTTCTGTGCGTGTGTGCGGGCATTTTTGACAAAGTGCTTGTAATTATTGCATTTCTGAATGAGTTTTGTTTGGCGGCCGGACTCGGCTTTAATTACTACTAACACACATTAATGTAAAAAATTTTGTGTGTGATTACGCTTAGGCGCGTGGACCTAAGAAGCATCTGAAGCGTTTGGCGGCACCCAAGGCATGGATGTTGGACAAACTGGGTGGCGTATTTGCCCCACGCCCCTCCACCGGCCCACACAGGCTGCGCGAATCGCTGCCCTTGTTGATCTTCTTGAGAAATCGTCTCAAGTACGCCCTGACCGGCGCTGAGGTGACCAAAATTGTCATGCAGCGTCTGATCAAAGTTGACGGCAAAGTGCGCACCGATCCCACCTATCCAGCTGGTTTCATGGGTAAGTAAAGCAATCCACGAAGATGAAATGACTTGGTTTAATTAAATTTTGTTTGTTGGCAGATGTCATCACCATTGAGAAGACCGGCGAGTTCTTCCGCCTGGTGTACGATGTTAAGGGACGTTTCACCATTCATCGCATTTCCGCTGAGGAGGCCAAGGTATGTACTAAATCTCTTTTTGTCGGGCGCGGGCTTTATCGAAGACCGATTTGCGTTGAAATAAAATGCGTTCATTGGTTCAAAATGAAGCCCAAAGCAATTTTTGTTACGACGGTCTCTGGATTTGGTAAACAATATCAAGCCAATTCAGTAACTTTACGTGCAATTACAACGCAATGAAACCTTAATATTGTGGAGGATAGTGATGAGATGTGGATTTGATATGCCATCTACATAAAGTCTTAAAGTCCCTGGAAAAACCTTCAATGGCCATTCTTAGTTTATCCATCCTTAGTTTTAAAAAACGATAACGCATGCTCTGGAACCGACTTTTACCTCTGGAATGTAGATCGAAAAATTGAATTTCCTGAAGTTTTCCTAAGCTTTATAAGTTAGAATATCCCTAGTTTTTGGTCTAAATTTAACTCTCATCTATCCATTATCCACTCAATCCCTAATGTTTCTCTTTCCGTCTCATCTAATTCCAGTACAAGCTGTGCAAGGTTCGCAAGACACAGTTGGGTGCCAAGGGTGTGCCATTCCTGGTCACACACGATGGCCGCACCATCCGCTATCCCGATCCCTTGGTTCATGCCAACGACACCGTGCAGGTGGACATTGCCAGTGGCAAAATTACCGACTACATCAAGTTTGATTCGGGTAAGTTAAAGACTCCCATCTCATCGCTTGAAATCCATCTTGGCTTGTTCGAAGACCACAAAACGTTAAACAATATTCCAAGTTGCGTGGTTCAAAAACGAAGCCAATAGCAATTTTTGTCACGACGGTCTCTGATTTGCGCATTTTGCCAGACATTTCAGTAACTTTTACGTGCAATGACATCTGCTCCGGCTACATATGCTCCTCCAACAACATGTCATTAATTCTCTTTTTCTTTCCCTAGGCAACCTCTGCATGATCACCGGAGGCAGGAATTTGGGACGTGTCGGCACTGTGGTTAACCGTGAGCGTCATCCTGGTTCGTTCGACATTGTGCACATCAAGGACTCGCAGGGTCATGTGTTCGCCACTCGTTTGACCAATGTGTTCATCATTGGTAAGGGCAACAAGCCCTACATCTCGTTGCCAAAGGGCAAGGGTGTCAAGCTGAGCATTTCCGAGGAGCGCGACAAGCGTCTGGCCGCCAAGACCCACTAAGAGAAGAAATGCTGGATAGGGACAAGAAATAACGAGGAGGATTTTTACCATTAGCATAACTCTGTACGTTAGAGCTACGGAATATAAAACGTAAAGAAGAAAATTTGTTGTCTTTTTAATAAAGGGCCAGTAGGTGCAAGGATAGTGGTACATTATAATATAGTATTACAATTATTTGCTGAAGTAACAATCAAAGGGGCTGTTGTTTTTTATCTTTATGCAGTAATAATCGTTGCATATCGATTTGGCTTTCTCACGCTCCCGTTGGTCACATTAGATATCGCCTGGTGCGAAACTATCGATTACGGTATCGACAACTTCAGTGCCAGTGAAAGGGCTTGCATTTGGTTATTTCTTTATGACAAATAGTTCTAAACAGGCAAGCAGTGTAAGCAAAAACAAAGTTGAAGAACTTGTTATTGAAGTGCATTCTAGGTAAAGGTAATTATATATGACTCCAAAACCAGAAAGGAAGCCATAGAAAAGTCAAAGCAAAGCTGCTGCTATACTCCACACGCCATTGGCAATCATATGTAAAAACGTGTGTGTATGTGTGCGTGTGTGTTTTGCAGCCCGCATACACATACATATTTGTCATATGTTGATAACTGGCCCGCAGTAAAAACAAGAACAATAATATGGGTATGCCAATAAATGATTTAATTATCGCATGAAATATTTTTTGGCCAACATTTTTTGTTAGCTTTTGTGCAAGTCATTGGCAGCTAAATTTTAAAGTGCACTTCAAGAGTCGGTATTCGGCATTGTCTAATTACTTATTGGCATACCCCTAATATTAGCTGGCTTAGGCAGCGTGAATCAGTTGTAGGGATTTGTTTGTTTGTGTAATGCGAAGCTCGCTTGTTTGTCTGTGAGTTTTTGTGGTATTTGACGGCCGCCTCCGCCTCCCATAACTAAAAAGAGTCAACCTATTTTTTCTACATTGCATGCCCAGACAGTCGCGTCACCCCCACAAGATAATAGACCAGCAGCAGCAGCAGTCATGGCGCAGTCATTGAACAGAAACACTGGAGCCCCGCGTCGCGATTACGGCGCCATTGGGGATTCTGCCGCGCCGGAGGTTAGCTTTTCGGGTGCAGGCGGCTCTTCTGGTTTCAGTCCCACAGAATTTATGTCGCTGTGCGAGGACATTGGACACAACATCACCGCCATTCATAACAGCTCCAAGCAATTGGAGAAGCAGCTGAAGCTGATTGGCACGCCCAAAGATTTGCCAGCTCTGCGCGAAAAGCTGCATGGCATCAATACGAAAGCCAATGACAAGGTGGAAACCACAAAGCTGGATCTGCAACGTCTGCAGGCAGTGGTGCGACACGGCGATCGCCAGCAGAAACTGCAGCTGGATAAACTAACCCAGGAGTTTCGTAGTGTTGTCGAAAAATTCTCCAGCGTGCAGACAAATATTTCGAGGGCCACTCGACAAAGCTATCAGGCAGCTGTTGCCGCCGAGAACCAGCACGGTGTTGAGGCTGAGGATCTGCTGCAGCAACAGCGTCAGGAGCATGCGGCCCTGCAGCAGGAACACGATATGCTGAGGGAACGAGAACAGCAGGTGCGCCAACTGGAAGTCGATATTATCGATGTGAATACGATAATGGCCGATTTAAGCAATTTGGTGCACGAACAGGGCGCTCAATTTGGTAAGTGTATGACGATTTATTTAATAAAAACAAATATATACGTATGTATAATTAATTGCAAAGCAATTATTGTAGTTATGGCTGTGACCCAATAGTATACATTTCCTCTTAGTTTCAATCCTCAATATAAAAGAGGCGATTGAGCTATACCCGAACTGATAAATGAACTCATCTAAATCGTAGTCTTTGTTACTTTTTTTGTATTCAACCCACAGATACCATTGAAACCAATATGGAAGCAACCGCGGTCACTGTGGAACAGGGTCGTTCAGAGCTAGAAAAGGCGGCTAGGAGTCGCCAAAGCTATCGTCGCAAGATGTTTATACTTTTAGTAATTGCTGTGATAATAGGTTTAATTGTAACTGGCATTATTGTTGCCAAATTAACCAGTTAATTGTTTATTTTTCTACACAAAACAACACATACATACGTACACACACACACATATATATATTAATATTAATAATTTTTTTGTAAAACAATTTTTATAAAAGAAAATGAAAGGAAAGAAAAAAAATCACAAAGTGAGCAACGACAAAAAGAAACAAATAAATGGTAAAGCGCATTGTATTTTTTTTTAGTTCTATGTATGAAAAATACCCGTTTAAATTGCAGATATATACATACATATTATAATTAAAGCGCTTTTAAATGTTACAAAATAATTCTTGTTAACAAAACACAAACGAAACTATTTAAAAAACAATTAAGTTTTGCATTGAATGTAAAATTTTGTATTTAGTTAACGCAAACAAGCAGAAATATGCAAATGCAACAAAACAAATATATGTTAAAATTAAACGCAATTATCAATTAAGTGAGCTGCAATCTAAAAACAAATATACACAAATATAACAAACGCAATTAACTTCTATAGAAATTTTATTTCAAATTAAGCGCTCACTCAACGGCTGAACAGCTGCTTAGCTTATGCAACGAGTTGGCAGTTCCGACAGCTGGCTTATTTTATAGCTACGGTCACACTGCTCCTTAAAAAAACAACGTGCGCAGTTAAAAATTAGTATTTGTTGTGTTTTTATTGAATTGCTGAACAAAATAAAGTTTATAAAATATGCCTCAGGGTAAATTCAAGAAAGCCAAATTGCCAGCTGCCATTCAAAACAAAAAGAAGCAACAAAAACAAGCCGCCTTTACGCGCAGATCAAGTAAGCAGGCAACAAGTAGCCGCCAGCATTTCAACTTCAAAGTTACCTATTTATTGACAATTATTATTATTGCTCTTGCAGATGCACCCATACAGGCCAAGAAGGCAAAATTCAATGAAACACAAAAAATTAAGGCAGTCATCTCAAAATCTGTAAACAAGAACGTCGAAACTGAGCTGCGTTCCCGCGCCCACGAGGGCTACATTCAGCTGAGCAAGGCCCAGGAGGCGGTGGCCAAACATCATGAAAAACTGGCTGCTGCGGCGGCTGCTGCTAGCACCAGCACCAGTAAACCTCCACCGCAATAGTTGTAATCCAAATATTTAGCTTGTAGACTGTTAAGCAATTGTTAGTTCATTAAATGTGAAATTCTTGCAAGTTTAATGCCATTGTACTATGGGAGAGTTAGGATAATTATAGTAGCATTTTTAGTCCAAACCCACGAAACGTATAGTCTCGTAGTTATAGAGCATAATATAGTTGTAAAGGGGCTGCTAGTGAATTCATCTAATAATCTGCATATGGATATGTGTTTCATACATGTATTCTGCCTTCTTCAATATTATGGTTTGATCAGAAACTAGAGCTTAAAATATTAAAATTATTGAAAAAGAACTTCGAACAAATTGTATACCAGATTATTTATATGAGGATATATTGATATACGAGAAATGTGGCTCACTTGTGTGTTATTTGGCTTTACCAGTGTTATTCATTTCGATAAGCATGTACATTACCTACCATATAAATGATTTTCTAGTTTCTAGGTAATATCTGCTAAAAGTTTCTCAGAGCATAGGAACGAGGTGCAGTCTATGAATATCGACAATTATTACATAGATCTAATGTCATTTTCAGATCGCATCATGTAGCTCCTCTTTCCTTTTAACCAGCAACGAATTTTCTTTTTCCTTTATTAAGGGACTATATAATATGTATGATATGAAAGAGTTATCATGTGTAATCAAATATATCCTATAAAATGTACATGTAAACATGTAAACTAAATTTGAGCCCAGTGCCTAAAATAGTTACAAATGAATGATGAGTTTTCCTTTCATTTCCATGCAAACTTTGACCCCGATATTGCACTGGTCGAATGTTTCGAAACGGCTTGTTATTGCTCAGCTATTTTTACGCCTCCCAGTTGTTATGGCTTGGTTTCCCAATGAGTAAGTCAAACAGAATCAACAGTTATATATATACATATACAGATTTTAACTGAAAATTACACCTCCACCACCTTTTCCGTTTGAAGTTTCTACCGTATAACATTATATATATAATGTGTTCGTGTATTATTATAAATTATCTGCTATTTTTTAATACTTGGTGATGTTTCCCATTGCCCCACGTTCTCTGTTTCTTTGGAGTTGTATTTCTTTCTCCTCTCCTACTCCTTAATTGTTAGTAAAAGAGCACATTGTGAAGTATAATTCGATTACGGCGCTCCTCAAATTCATGTATAATCTCATCAAGATCATTGTCAAGATCTGTGGATTTGGCCATAGAATTCAGCAGATCGGTAATCAAGAATGCCCCCATCAATGCTTCCTCGGCATTATCAATTACTTCTATGTTGAGCACATGCACGGGTCGATTATACACCGGGTCCACGGACATCATGTGCAATACAATTGCATCGAAGACACGCTCCTCGACTGCAATAATTACGTCGAACTGTTCTTTGGTGTTTTGAAAGCGTTCCGGATACTTTTTGATACGACGGTTTCGATCCAGCATATGCAGTAGCCCCATCCGTGTGTAATGATCCTTGTCCTTGGCCTTCAGATCACGGTAAATGTCCTCATAGCTGGTTTCAAAGCCATAGACATTTGGCTTGTTAAGAACTATTCCGGGTAGTCTGACGCATTTTCCGGTGCCATACGAGCGCACGTTGAAGCCCTTCTTGGCTAGAAAACTATGCGCCTCCATAGAGCGATTCATGTTCATTGAACAAACCACGGCCACCGACAATTTATCCAGATCAGGCATATCTCCTTGGCACAGCAACAGTGGACGACACTTCAACAATAACAGGAAACAAAAATGACGATTTCAACTTTTTGACAAAGACCGTAGCTCTGTTGCTTATCGATTTCATAAAATTTGACGTTATAGCAAAACATACGTGATTTGAGATTTATTTCTTTTTAGAATTGTGAATTTTGTTTCCACCAAACATTTATTTTGATTAATTATTTTTAGTTTCCAAGATGGCCAGATCGACTCGGCTTGCATTGCTTATCACTATATATACTTTATATACTTTAATATACCCTTCCACCATAGGTACGAGGTATGCAAAACATTTATCTAATAATGGAGTCTGAAAATTACCAAAAAGTATGCTTTAAAAAGTTTCAATATTGCGTTTTTCTCTGCTGGAATATCTTAAATATTGCCTACTTTGCGGTATGAATATCAATTGGAAGTTTGCCTTGCTTTAGTCGAAATTGGAACTCTAAAACTTACAATGTGATCTTTTATATTATTCCCAAATAGCTTTGCACATATATTTTAGATAAACATGATACGGGGAGTCAATATATAAGGCTATGTTCTACAATCTGTCGGCCTGTCTGTCTGACTCAAGCTCGAGATCCTCGAAGTTTTCAAATGTGAAATTCTTAGCAGATACTTCTAAAACATGCATGCTTCATCTGGATAGATGTACTATATTATATAGCTGCAGTACAACCAAATTTTCAAATATCAGAACGTGGTGAAATGTAAGAGGCGATATTAAGGAAAAACTTTAGTACTTATGTTCAATTATATAAGGTTAATTAAGTTGAATTTGTTCGGGCGAAAGGTCGAAATCAACATTACATCAGGGAGAGATAATTAGTTATATAGTTGCTATATTTATTAGGAAATATTGCTAAGTCTTAAATATCAGCCGTAACCATATACAAAATATGGAGATTGAAGCTGAACTTCCAAGCCTCTTACATATGGGTAAGTAAATAGAAAGAAGAAATGGAAGAAACTAGATTTACTAGATCAGTAAAGGTGAGGCCAAAACAGTCTGTCGGAACACCCTTTCTTTCTTATGTTCTTCTGTTCTTCTGTTTTAATAAATCTTAGGTTGAACAAAAACATATTCCCACAGAACAATTGCCGAAACGCTGAAACACTCAGCAGATAAAAAACTATGTTTCCCAAAACAGGAATGATTTAGGTCCACAATTCCTTGTAAATAATTAAAAATATAAGATTACATTTCTTTTCAATTCTTCAATATGCTTATATTGTATTCAGCTAAATGTTATCCTCGAAACACGAACTCCGAGGAATTTATAAATTCAATACGAAGCAACTAAAACATTACATCTCTTATTTAATCGACCTAGAGTCAGCTGACCAATTAAGTTTCTTTTTATAAATTGCTCTATTAGTGAAAAAGTTCAATTTGTTAAATATCTTGTCTGCTAAGATTAAAATTGTTGACTTTAATCAATTTTAGTTGAATGCAAATTTCATGTACAACAACAACAACAACAACGACGACGCATTCAGCTGCAGGCAACTTTTTGACATTTGCCGTAATTTATGGAGAGAAATTTGTCAAGTCACTTTTGCTACTTATCGCAATCAGTTTGTTTAATTATAAAAATAGTTTGGCCAACAAAGTTCGTGTTCCGTTGACATTTATTGATGCCTGGGCGGTGAACGCCGCCCTTCATCCCCCTCAAAGAGTTTTCTTTGTAAAAGCTGTAAGGAAAATGTTGAAATTAACAAAATTTCCATTTACCTCAAATGGCTGTGCGATTCAGCATATGGCATTTATTTAACTAAAAAAGTTGCCAAAAAATATATATTTGTAACTCATCAAAAGACATTTTATACAATATACATATATTAGTTTTTACATTTTTATTTAATTTTCGCCACGTTTCGTTTCGTTTGCTATGCAAATTGTGCGCTTTTGATGCGCTTTTAATTAGCCTAACATTCACACCTCTCCCCCATTCACACACAGAAAAATCCATTGGCATTTCGTATTTTATTATTGTTCTTGTTTTTTTTTTTAGCACTTTGATTTCGCACTACGCTGCTCAATCGCATGCAAATGAGCGGGAAAACGGGACAGAAAATATGTGTAGGAAAAGCGACTGGCATTGGGTTGGGGACAGATGGGCTGTTACCGAGCGTAACGCTTGACGTTTTTAGTTTTCACTGCTGCGAAAAATTCAAGTGTCCTTTGCATATTCAGCAGGATGCAAATGCTTTTGGCACTCAGCCTGCAATTACAACGTCACTCGTCAGCGGGATCGGAAGGAGGCGGCGGGCGATAAGGGCAAAGCGGGAGCGCGACTGTACTTTTAGTTATGCATTTTGATGACCTTCATAAAAGAGGGTTTATTCGTCTTGTTATGAATTTGGAAATGGACAGGAGGAAGCTGTGAATATAACTGATTCTCTCTGTTAACTTTAATTTCTCCACTTTTAGAGTTAGATAGCCGAAATTTTGTATAAGAAGTTTTTTATCGAAACAGCGAAAACTAAGACGATCGGTTTGATATCAAAACTTTGTATGAAAAATATCGTAGTACATATTCGGAATGAATACATATCTTGAAGGAGCTATTAATAGTAGAAGAAGTACTGGTTCTCTGCCTGATGCTTTGCGCATCTCTCCCAATTGGTAATACCAAGTCAGTTGGTCCTTACAACGTATCCGGGGCCTCCGTCTCCTCAGTTGTCCGCCAACTACCGCATCTAGTGTTTTTTGCAAGCTGGAGTTTCTTCATCCATACGCACGATGTGGCAGAGAATGCGAAGTCTCGTAGAGTTCACTAGCCTCACCGTGTCAATTTCGCCGTACAGCGCATACAGCTCTTCGTTCCATCGTATCCGGTATCACATCGCCAATAGGACCGAAGATCTTGCGAGCGTCTTGTAAAGTGCTAGTTTCGAGTTTCGTCCGTCGAGAGAGAGCTCTACTGTTCAATTGCTTGCTAAGCCCATAGTAGCACCTGTTCGTAAGAATTGTTCACCATTAAATCTTCAGGCTGACATAATTGTTGTTCTCGAAAGCATATATGAAAGGTATACGAACTCCTTGACAGATTGAAAGTTATAGTTCCCTGCAGTCAGCTGAAAATCAAGACGTGGCGGTTCTCTGCCTCTGCTAGAGCACACTATAATCTTCGATTCGCTCATATTTACCACTAGTCCTACTTTGGCTGATTATTTTTGGATCGCTTCAAAAGCACCAGTAGCATCTCGATGATGTCAATATCATCGGCATATCCAAGGAGCTGAACACATCTGTTCGTTAATAATTTGCCCGTCCGATGCACTTTTAATAGTAACTTCAGACACTCCACAATCATGTGAAAAGGGTATCAAGGATTCATGAAAGCTAATGCTAAATTACCATTCGTGTTTTTGAGTGTTCGCTATTTAAATCGACAGCTTTGATGAAAGCCATCTATCTATCTATCCATCCATCCAGCTTGTTTCTGTTGTATTATTTTTGGCATCGTGGAATTTTTGAAGTGCACTTTGATTAGCTAAACTGGCTCTGCCAGATGACTGCACTTGACTGACTGTCAAAGGATATAAATTTAGAAATGCCGAATGTGCAATTGATTCTACGAAAATAAATTTAAAATAAGTGCTATTTGCACTAACGGCTCAATATATCATATCCTTTGCTCTTGTGCTCTACTTACTGGAAAATGTTCGATTTATGGTTTATTTAATTGTGTCGTGCAGTTGACCGCATATGGACTGCATTTGATTGATTTGCCGCCCACGCAAGGATTAACCCGGTCATTTTAATTAAAAATATTTGTTGAACAAAAGGAACTTTTGACACACATACAAGGACAAAGGACAATGCCCATTACAAAAGCGAAAATCACACATGTCCAACATCCTTTACATGTTTTCCACCATTTAAAAACATATTTACTCGAATGCGAATACTCCAAAGCCTTGAGCTCTTTCTCCCGCTGCACAGCATACTATTCAAATATCGAACGAGGCATTCCCATGTGTGTTTCAGTGTTTCATTTAGAGATGGAAGCGTGAGGCAATACATATAAAATATGTGCAGGAGAAGAAAATTGTAAATATTCCAAATAATTTCAAACGATGTCCCGGAACCTCAGCAGAGCGACAATTCAAAATTAAACAGAGAAAGAATGTGAAAGACAAGGAATGATTCAAATGCTTCTAAGCAAACAGCAAAGCAATGTGCCTCTAGTAGAAAGAATACAAGGTTACGAGTTCGGAGATCGCATTTTGCAGCACCATTGACTGGGACATAAAGGACACATAAGGACTTCATAAGCTGAAGACACAGAAAAAGACAGAAACTAAAGGGAGAGATAAAGCAAAGGAAAACAAGGGGAAAAGGAAGAACAGGGAGATAAGCTTAACAAGAGAAGAATTGTGAGAAGAGGGAGAATAAGGGTAGACAACGAGTAGAATACGGAGCATAGGGGAAGATGAAAAGGTGATAAAGAGAGGAGCTAAGGAAGTGAAATAGGTGAGGAGACAGCAACAGAAGTAGTAGGTAAAGGGAGGAGTAAGAGAAAAGGGAGACAACAGAGTGAGCAGTAAAAAGGGAAAAAGAAAAGCTTACTGCTTTTTCGATTGCATACTTGATTTCTCCTTCCCATATAAGTTGTCTTCAGTTGAAATCATTTGTATATCCAGGTTAGACCAATATTACATTTTCCAAACACGACTCACGTTCATCTCTAGCCGCACAGTGTCTCAGGCGGTTGACATTCCAGTCCAGTCCGTTTCAGGCGCTGCCGCTGGAGGTGCTGCAGCTACCTGCCATTGTTGGTTAGCCTCAGCATCAGCAGCCGTGTCCGTCTGTCTGTCCATGTAAATTTGTCCAACTGTATGCAAAGGCAAACACTTGAAACGACAAACGGCCGCCTGTTTGCGGCCACCTGCGGAATTTTTTTTTGCATACAATCGGAGGCTGCCTCCACCTCCACCTCCAATGTCCAGGTTCAGGTGGAGATCTGTGCGAATTTTGATTCATGCGGACAATGGGATATGGACATTTGTATGCTACTTTTTCGGGTGCAGGCATATTAAATTTTGTCAGTTGATGGCAATATTTAAATGTGGAAGGGATTAAGCGAAAAACGAAACAATATAGATAAAGAAAAATGATTGTTTTCTCGTGACCTTTTTGAAAATTTCTCTTTCAACAATAACAGTGAAGTGTAAAAATGCTTTGTGAAATTTGTTTGAATACTGAAGCTCTTTTGAAAACGGAATTAGTTGAACTATCCCAGGGAACCGTCATCTACGGGTTTGGAATTTGTCGTGATGAACGGAGATGACGATAGATCAGCAATCAGCAGAGAGCTAGTGGCGAGGTCGGAGAGCGTTGTTTTCGCCAAGGATAGTTGTATATTGTCAGCTTTTGAGGAGATCTGCAGTTCGTCCTTTGATATCCGGTGGTTCTCCCTCACTGAAGTATATATACACTGATAAGAAGACTTTTATGTCACTTCTTTCATCTGATGCTAGCTACTTTAGCACTCGGTCTATTAGTATGTTGAATGTCCAGTTCCTCTTCGGAAGCAACCTTTCCCTTACTTCTCAGCTTACTCCCAGTTCACTGTGTTATCGGCTATCTGTTTCCTCTCCGTCTTCTCCTCTCATTCTCTTCTCTTTGTTCCATTTCCTCCTTTCATGCTCAATGAAACCGGACAGCATGCGTTGGCTCTAAGATAGATTGTTTTGATGACAACTTATAGGCCGCCCTTGAAAGCTAGATATGCTGCACCTCCCTTGTAGAGTGGGCAACACCCCTTTCAGCGTATCTATTTCAAGTGAGCCTTAGGAAGTAAATATATATTCATAACTCTCACTTTCCACTTCGCAGAATTGGGATAGCTTTAACCAAATGAATTAGACACAAAACAGCTACTCAAGTGTCAGTCTCTTGTCAGATAACTCTCTCAGTTCCCGCTAATCCAACTTTTATTGCCTTTAACCTTCGCTGGCTCTTCTTAACATATATTAAAGTCATTCTCTTAGACAATTATATAATCTTGAAGCGGGACAAGTATGTTTTATGGAGCGCAACGATGCAGATATCAAATTGGGATCTACAATTTCAATTTAATTATAAGCCACGCCACGCAAGGCTCATCAAAATTTCAGCATTGAGCGTGCTGCAGGTGCAAATGCAGAACATCACAATCCTCCACAGTCCTCCACAGTCGCCAGCGATTCCCATTCCCCGCGATTCCAGCTCATTTTCGGTTCCACATTATTATTATCCACGCTTTGAGCCTCGCTTGGCGTCGCGACGCGTCGCTCGATGCAGTCCGGTTTTGTGTTTTTGCCTCGGACCGCTCTACAATTCATTTGCAAAGCGTATCCAAAAATGTTGATGGGATTATTATATGTTTTTGTGAGCGCTGGCTATCCCAATCTTGGACTGCAGGTGGAATCTCCGGTTGCCTTTGTGTGTCCGTCTGTCTGCCTGCTTCTCTTTATCTCCTTAATGTCGTTTTCTTTTGGCTTTGCTTAAAGCATTAATTTATGTATTAAAAGTTAGAAATCCGTGTGGACAGGTGAATTTTGTTTTGTGCTCGATACATTTTCATTTCTTCAGGGTTATAACGAAGGTGCAACATATATAATTTCAATGCCTAAAATTATTGGGGGGAAGGATAATAACGCAAGAACAGGTAGAGCATGGCATGAGAAAAGGGACAGAGGGCTCTATAAAGGAAATAGAAATGTGGGGCAAGAATTTGATTATTAAATGAGGACTTAAATGTAACAAATATTAGTTGAATGAATTTTTACAGAATTTCGTTTCACCTGAACATTGAAAGTGTGGATAATTCTCTGTAACTAAAGCTAAGAAATAAGCACCTGCTCTATGAGACTAGTTTAAAGGATGTGTGGAAATAATGCATATCCTAAAGGGGAACTTCTACACATTGAGAGCCAAAGATATCATAAGGAAAACTTCTACAGAGTCAGAACTTAAGATGATACGAATATTTTCGGAGAAATTTTTGAATATTTTCTGAACAGTTTTCAAAATTTGGTAGTTATTGCCAGCTTTATAATCAATTGGAAAATTGTATGCTTGAAGTTTACTCTCCACTTTCAAGGATTGAGCATCGACGATATCAAGATAATATTTTCAGATCAGAAAACACTTTAAGTCGCTAGCTTCTAAATGTGAAGGCATTCTGGCCATTCTGAGTTGTAGAAATATTAGACATGTTGGTATTAGGTTTCTTAAGAAGATCTTTCCCTCTCTGTACATTTTTGTATCATAGATTTATGCACCAAATCGAATCAAAATATTAAAGCATTAAGGAAGTATTTCACTTCCGCCGGCTGCAAGGCAAAAACTAAAGCGGAAAAAAATCAGTTGCCGGATGTAAATATGTTAACCCAGCTGCAAGCCAAAAACTGCAATTGTCATCGGTATACCACCACAACCAAAAACAACAACAACAACAACAACAATAACAGCAGAATAACAAAACAAGCCAATTCATAAAACAAAAGGAGAACAGCAAAAAAAGAGCGAATTTCAATAACGGATGTAAAATAAACCACAAGAGATCGATTACCTACACCTACCCACCTACCTACGCAGTGTGTCCCGCTGTCAGGATAACAGATGCAGTTGCATCCATAACAGATACAGCACACACAGGACACAGTCTGTCAGCATGCAAAAATACGAATACAACACATATCGCTTAACTGCATAAACAGCGCCACAAAAAAATCCCAGCCTCAGCCCAACTGCACCTCAACCTCCTACTGCACAAAACATCTGTCCCCAAAAACGTAATAAAAAAAATCCTTAAAAAAAACAGAGCTGCCAAGTTAAAATTTATTTAAGCTGGAGCCAAGAACCAGAAGGAGCAGAGAAGAACGAAAAAAAGAACGGCGGTATACAGCAGCCGCAGGCGAGACGTCGGCCACTTGTTAAACCTGCAACAAAAGCTCATTAAAGTATAGCACCTGGTGTCCAGGCAGCGGCAGCAGTAAGAGCAAGAGCAAGAAGAAGACCTTCAAGATGAGGAAACAGCAAAAGAAGAAGATCTGTGCTGTGCTGCGCTTGCGTTGTGGAAGTTGAAAAAGACTTGCGCTTGAGGGTGCATATTGTACGTGTTACATTAACCCTTTGAAGGCCAGTGTGCTTGATAAATGACAGCAGCCGGAAACTGAATTTTTGATTTGGAATGATTTTAGCTCTTTAAGGTAGACAATGATAGAGTTCCAAATAGTTACAGGCTGCCCTTGTATGGTAGAAGCGAAATGGTCTATTTGTAAAGTGAATATTTTTGCTGGCTTGAGGTCAAGATCATTTGATATTTATGAAACCAATATATTTGGGTTATTCGTCGGAAATCATTCTTTTTCAGTATGTCTATTGCTTTCTTCCTAATTTTCTCTTGATATATTTCAACGCTGATTGCAGCTGAAGGCTGCAGGCTGATTAACCATGGATTTTGGATGCTTATATCCTTGCAGAGGGTATTATAATTTTGTCATGATATTTGTAGAAAGAAAGTATCTCCGATGCCATAAAATATATATATTCTTGATCAGCGTGACAAGCCGATTGGATATAGCAATATCTGTCTTAGTTTTAAGTCTAACGAGTTGAAATTTTTATATTTTTGTGTATCAGAATTTATGCACAAAGTATTGGAAAGATATTAGAAAGAAGATGCTTCGCTGCTTATTGCTATTGCTGAAGGAAGTATGCTTTGGAAGCCTGCACATGCTACGCTAATTTACGTTATGTAACGATAATCGGGCTGCTTTGTCTTCCTCACTTTTTACAGTTCTGCAAAGGTAGCCGAAGTCAGCCTTCCTCTCTAGTTGGAATTGAAATTCATCATACGACCCGATGAAGTGGGTTTTGTGTATTTTATCATTAGTGTGACTTGATATCTTACTGTTCCGTTGTCGTCTGTAATAAATTCTTCATGATTACATATATAATTATCATATATATTCTGCCTGATTTGTCAAATTATATCTCCCAAAAGGTTTTCTCCTCATTTTCCACATATTTACTTCAGTAATTTCGTACAATTGCCTTAAGAACTACGGGGCTTTATCAGTATACACATTGGATGGAGTTCAGTCCCGTGGGCTAAGGCAGGCTGTCTCCCAAGAGAAAACAAATGGGAGTGTATCTATATATAGAGATCCCCTTCTATTCCATTTCTGTGATTTAGATTTTTAGTTTTTGCGGAAGAGAACTAATATATATTGTTTATCATACTTAGTTCATCTCAAGCTCATAACTATACTAAGAAGTATAGATTTTAACTACAAAAACATTAGTTTCCTTTAATAAGGAATATCTTAATATCGAGATCCAAGTTCAGCTAAAATGTCATCTTCTTGTGGGTTAAAGACTTCACATGAACATACATAGTCCCAGCCAGATCAGCCATCGATATCCATAAATGTGTTGATATTATTACGGTAAACAGTCTGGATGCATTTTAAATTGAATTTAAAATCGCTTTAGCTGCTCTCTAATTGGCTTTTGTTTAAGTCAAACTCGAATCCACAGACAGAAGGAAAGTGGTCCATCATAATGAGCGAATCATTTCCAGCAGCATCAGCCTCTCCAGTGATGATGAGCTGTGTCATCAACTTTGATGGCTTAAAGTGATTTTTTGCACTGAATGAGAATGGCGCTTATTGAAAAGTCATCAAAAAGTCCGTTTTGGGTAAAAGTTTAAGC
This sequence comes from Hirtodrosophila duncani, assembly GCA_037043425.1. Lineage (NCBI taxonomy): Eukaryota > Metazoa > Arthropoda > Insecta > Diptera > Drosophilidae > Hirtodrosophila > Hirtodrosophila duncani. Next base: position 1,368,381 of record JBAMBM010000793.1, on the reverse strand, counting down.
AATGTTATTATTATTATTATCATTATGGGTGAGAAGATGCTCATACTGGACACAGTTGACCCATATATAAGATTATTTTTAAAAGCAAATAAAATTAAATAGTTTATTAAAGAAAGGTAATTGCTAAGAAAAACGCTAAATGCAACATATTAAAATATGATTTTAAGGTTTAATCTAAAGGTAAGAATGTGAATTGGCTGAAATTGGGTTAGTTGAAATATGTGCACGCTCAGGCATTCGAATCATTTTCAGCTGCTCCAAATTCGAAGAACGATAATTCAAAAGTCATCTCTGGGTCATTGTAAAGGCATTAAAAATCGAACAAAGTGAAGAAAAGGCAGCCGGTTTCGGTCTTCTCAGAGGTGTAAAGAAAGGTGCTGGCCGACAAAGAGCTCAAAGGAAGAACGCCTACAGACAGGACAATGCGTCAATAGAAACAGACGCTGTACCCGAAAACACAAACCAAATTGCCAGCATTGTTAAAGGACATTAATCATGCAGGAATGATGCTTGGCCAAGCCAATTGTGCAGCCAATGCAAACAGTTTTAAAGCCAAGCCAATGTCATAAATGTCTCCAATACGCTTTAATCAACTAAGCAATTCCAACCTGATTTTTACGATGTCCTTTCACACTTCTGGCGGCAGCTGAAACACACAAAAATATAACATACCAGTGAAGACCAGTCCTTGCGGTCAAACAAAGGTCGACCATTAGAGATAAGTTTAAGGAAAAATTACACAACGTTTTGGGGAGCAATTACCAGGTGGGAAGCATGTAAGAAATGTTCAAAGGGCGTGGACTAATTGTTCGAATTCGCCGACTCCCGAACGTTGGACAAAGGGGCTGGACAGTACTCGTACCTCGGACTCTGCCTGCCTGCATTTCCTCGTAATCAAATGCAAGGACCTCATCTGTAATTTTGCCCTCCTTTGTGTGAGCCAGGCGAACGCCTGCAACTGACCAATTGTTTTGTGCTCGTGTCGGCTTTCCACTTTTTGACCACTTTTATTGAGTAGTAGTCGCAGTCGTATTCGATTCGGATCTGGTCCTCCAGCTCTACGGGTTGCTATTGTTAATTAGGCGGCGCTACTGAAGCGTTATTAATGTTGGTTGTTGGCTGACCAAAAGTAGTCTCAAAATGGAGCTGGCCGACTTTGGGTTTTTCAGTAGCATAAATACTTGGAATCGAGTTTTTGCAACTAGGAGTTTCACAGGAATGTGGAGAACAAGTAATTTTATAATAAATTAATAAAAATTGAAAGCAGTATTTTTCTGTTAGCATTCATCCGGAAATTACAAAGCAAAATTTAAATCATAATTGAGATTTATTTTTGAAGAATATTGATTATTACGATATATATTTCTTTCAAAACAACATTGCTTATGTTTAATTGATCCGAAGGAAAGATCCTGAGTGTGCGAACATTTTATAGGCAGATCTACTAAAGACTCCTGACGAAGTTGGAGAGAAATGCTCTTGCACATCACAAGTGGATATTTTAAGTTCAGAAAGGTTTATTTTTTGTACAGTTTTATGATATAGATACTTCCTTTTCACCATTTTGATCCTATATGAGTGTTTGACAATAGTTAAACCAAGGTATTTGCTGTGCTGTGGGTGGAAGGAGCTCAAACTTTAGCTGTACATAAGGGTATCTCATAAGTAATATGAGAGGCCGCCTTGGTATCGATTGAAATAGGGCTTCATAGTCCTTAATTGATTCTAATCTAACTGTGAGCTCGGAGGAGGGCTCTACCATAAAAGAAACAGTGTACAATAAAGTCCTACTTAAATTTGTTTCTATTTTTGGAAAGACACGAGATACCATGAGCCTTTCCTCAAGAGTGATTGGAAGGTCTTAGGTAAAGGTGAGTATAGAATTTGTTCTCCAGTATCTACGGCTACTTTATGCACCTGAATCTTAATATGTTGAATCAATCCAAAATAGCAGGAATTCTCCATAAAAATCATGTTGCATTTCTTATTCTGTCATTTCACCAAAGATGGGTTTAAAATTTGAGAATTTTATTTGCAAACTTTTAGTTCTGGGAAACTCTGCCAAAATTCACTAATGGAAAATTTCTCCTTTCTGATGGCTCTTCCTTGCCTCAAGATTTTTGTTTAATTTTCAGAATTTCGCCAAGTTAATCGTGTTTCTCTTTATCTCCTTTTATCTGAAAGGCAATCTAAAGCCTTCATACACTCAATTTACATTTTGCCTTTGACAAAATCGAATGGGCTGTAATCGATTTGCCGGCAAGCAGCAGAGAACTTATCGAGAATCCATCAAAATTTTTGCACAGCCGTGCCGCCCCGGCCTTTGTGAATGACTAATTCGGAAACACTTTGCAAGGCTCAGGCCACAAATTTTCTAGACGCCTTATCTACTTCTCTCATTCAGAGGCGGCAAACGCTCGGCTATGAGCCATTTCCATTTCCTGGGCTAAGTGTTGGGTTGCTCCTGTCAGGCCGCAACTTCCTAGGCATTGTGGCTGGGCTTCGTTACGTTCTGCTTCGTATTATTTTTTTTTCCTTTTTTTGGCAAGCGTCTCATGTGTCGTCAGAGGAAGTAGGTGTAGATGTTGTGGTTGATTCAGGCGCACACACAGGATACTCGGTGTACCTGTGTTTGGGGTCCCCTAAGGGGGATGCTGATGCTGTTTGCTGTAAGCTGATATTTTGGCAACGCGCGCAATTTTGGCATTTAGACTAAAATGCGGTCTGAGGCATTTAATTTCTAATTCAACATTGCATTTGAAATTTGAGAGCTTCCCACAGGTGTGCAGGGCGCACAGCTCTACTTGCAGGTCCTGCGTTTTTCCTCTTTTCCTTTGCCAATGGTTTTGTTTGCTTGCCAATCTCCAATGTGTATTTAATGCCCGTCCAACAGCGTTTATATATTCATGTTACCTCTGAGAGTTGTTTGCCTCAAATTGTGCGTGTTAAACAGTTGACATGTCGTAGAGGCCAGTACAGGGCGAGGCTCCACGACCAGGTCCAGATCCTTGGGGGAAGAGAGACCTGCTCTGGCTTAGCTTACCTTTTGGCGCTCCTTAAAATGTCAAATGTTGCACAGGAGCCGTCACACATGTGACTGTCGCTAATGGAAATTATTACAGGACTTCCTGCCGTGTAGAGCATGGAAATTTATGTTAAAATGTTTTCACTCAGGCAGGACTCAGGCGGTGGGTGGGGATTTCACCAAAGATGGGTAGGCATTTGCTTTATTTTTTTTTGGGTTTTATTTTGTTGGAAAAAACAAATTTGTTCATGACTTGCTTTGAGCCACTTGAACATTTGGATTTGCCTTAAAATTTAAGATTAAAGAGAACATTTTTACCATTCACATAGGCTCGTAAGCAAAATCCAACTAAAATTCACAGTAATAAGATCCTTTATTGGGACATCAATTAGACTAAATGGAATATCCGCAGGAGTAATAACTTAAGGCACTTGGTAATATGGACTTATATGTACTTAGAACTCTTTCAATATGAACCCCAGGTGGGGAACGCATGCAGGTTGGGATCTGTTTAAAAAGTCATTCAGGTATGCATACAAATATATCTTCGTTTCGCACCTTCAGTTTTGAAGTGATTGCAGTTGTCCAAGAAGAAATTGCTGAAAGACTGCTGAAGGAGACTTCCTCATTGACGAAACGCCTCCACGCTTCCTGGTTATTTGACTTTCTCTGTTTGTACTCTGCTCTGTTTGTACTCTCAATAAATATGGAACTAAAATCTCTTAACTTAACAAGATATTAGTCAACTTTAGAAGAAGTTTCTATAATGGTTTAATCTTATCAATATATATAAATATCTAAGGAATATCATTAGAAAATTTTAGTTTTAAAAATAGTTGTCTAAATCAGTTTAATGTTAATCTAACCCAAAAGCGTTAAGAATATTTCTTTTTAAATATGAAAATACATTTGATATAACATTTTAGTTAAAAGTTTTATAAGAAACTTGAGAACTTAGAAAGGCCAGGATATTTTAGCTTCCATCAATTTAGCCAAACTTGGTAAAACTTCTCCTAACTCAAATCGCAACTGTCTATGCAATGTGTCTATCTCTCTTTTACCTTAACTCTAGTCTCATTTCTTTATGTTGTCCTGCGGCACGTGGCATGTTTTTTGTGCCTCAGGTTCACACTTAACCAACAATGGGCAGACCAACCGTCAGCAAGCTTCCTTAGCCACCGGCCGCCGTCTCCTATGCCTTGGCCTCGACCACTGCCCCCTATACGTATGTATTTGCCTTGTGTCTGTTATAGACCCACACATGGCATAATTTTTCACTTGCTCGTTGGAAAAAAGCTTATAATTTTTGTTCTCCATGTATGCTATTTTCCACTCCACTCCACTCCTTCAGCCATTGTCCCATTTCAATCTGCTGAATGTGTGTATGTGCGGAATGTGTGTTGTGTGGCTGTCTGGGTGCGTTTTGTCTGTTGATAAATTTGCTTAGATTATTATCCTAGTGGGGTTTGCCTTGTGCTGTTATCTTTAGCTGTAATTAGTCTCGAGCTTGTTTGCGCCACATTTACACAAAATGCTTTTTACGGCCGCCGCACGCACGCACAGCAACAGGAGCAGCAGGGAAAACGAGGACACCAGAATGCTGTCTGATAACATGAACCGGAGCTAGGAAGGACGAGGATTTCATATTATTCAGACGGACTGGCAGGCGGGTAGCCTGTGAAAAGATTCATATGTTGAGGACATGAATAGAAAAATGTTAGTATGAATGTATGAATGTGGATATGGTGCTTATATTGGAGTATTTAGCGAGCTTGGAATTGGATTAAGGGAACTCTAGGTATGTACTTATTATTTACATTGATAAATATACTTAAATTTGTACTAAGAAAGCTTTAAGCTCCAAAGCGATCTAAACTTAAGAAGGCTTTTATATGTATGGTTGACTTCAAACCCCGCTTTTGGTCTCATTTCATTAAAGCTTGAGCTTGCCTTATGGGCATAATTCAAGGACGTTTTCACAGGAGAAATAATAGATCAATAAATTCCTCCTCTTTGGTGAATTTGATTGAATTCAGAGTAATTTCAAAAGGAATCGCATGCAAAAAAGGACCTTCTAACGATCACCATTTTCAGCTTATCTTCTATATGTTCGTATGATATATACGAGCGCATCAACACAAAATGTTAGTTTGCTTACTTTAGTGCATTAACTACTTCTAATCCCTTATCCAAAAGAAAAATACTTGCCTTAAATTTGTTTCAAATTTCTCGAAAACCCATGCTCTCTATCGGCCATCGGTCTTCTAAAACAATTGAATTCTCTGATTTAATTTGTTTACCCTAAAGATAATGTGTTTTCAAACCTATTTTGCAAATTCGCAATATTTGCCAAGTCCAAAGAAAAACCACACTCACACACAGACCTGACACTCTGTGTGTTCCCAAGAAACCCAGCTACCGCTCGCTAAGATCATTACCAGAAACCCGCCTCAAGATGTATTTCGGTGAACCTCCAAATATTTGCAAATCCTGTCCAATGTTGGCGGTGGCATAACAACTAAATCTTCCGAGGCAAGCATGTTGCAACATAAACTAAGATGCTTAAGTCCAGCTCGTAATGTCTAAGCCGTTGGGATTAAATTGGCTTAGAAGGAAAAGCAAAAGCCGGCAATGGCAACAAAAGGTAAAAGGTGAAATATTTCGTCAGGCATTGATCCTTTTTTCTCATTTGGTAGACCACATAATTTTGCACTCTATAGTAAATAGAAACCTCAAACCCATGACAACGGGTGTGTTTGTGTGTTTCTGTGTGGGTTTTTCCTGTTTCCTTCTGCCTTGACTTAAGACCATCAATCATTTTTCGCCGCCCCAGACTCAGACTGAAACTGAGACGCACAGACACATTCACATTAGCATTTATGAAGTTTCCCGGTGAATTTTCGTTGCCTTTTTCACCTTTCGGCTAACAATGGGTTGGTTCATCGTTGGTTGACTTTAATAAGATTTTTCATAATTTCATGCGCTTGTGCATATTTGGAGTCAATTAATGTCAAAGTAGTTACAGTTTTTGCCCGTTGCAATCGATCAAATTATAAATGCAGTGCCGCCCCAGCGAAGGAGAGCTGAGGGCTGCAATGAAATTATGATGAATATGAATATGAATGATGATGACTTGGCTGGGTTTACGCTGAAGAAGATTACAACCCAAAAAAAAGGAAGCTAAAAAAGTAGGTGTTGATGTTAGTGTGAGATAAAGAGGGTAGTCAGTGGAAAAGTCCAAGTCAGATAGTTTGTGGGAAAAGTTTTTCAAAAATAGTGACATAACAGCTAATGATTGGTTAATGTTTCATTTCTCATCAATTTGATATGGTCATAAATAGATGACGGGTAATGAGATAGAAGAAGTCGTAGAACTAAAGTAGCCAAAAAGGAGAACCAAGCCAGTCAAATGAAACTAATCATTAAATTCATGGGAGAACTTCTTAGAGGATGGCATAGAATGTATATTTGGTTATGAGTTCGAAACAGGTGTTGGAGTGTATATATGTACCATGGTATAATGGGAAGACTTGGACAAAGTGGCTGGAATCTTTGACCTTACTGTCAAAAGGGCCACAGCTATAAACACATCATCTTTCGGGCAGAGATTGACTGGAAATCTTTGGCCGAATGCGATCCACATAGATTAAATATCTATCTTGATCGAGCATAGTCAATTAAACCTGGTGTTAGATGGGAACGAAATGGTTTATAACCAACGGAAACCCTTCTGTTAGCTGTCCAAAAGAACAAGTTTGGAACTGCTCTACTCTCAAGGAACCGAAGTATTAAAGAAGAAAATCGACTAATAATCAGATCAACGGATTCTGAAACTGGAAATCTCAGAAAGCTAAATATGAACTTCTTGTGGCTTCCAAGTCGTTGAGGTCAGAAGCATTGTTAGTATGTCCTGCACACTGGAACTGGGAAGTGCTCAATTTTATTCTGAGCTACACAACCGTAGACTACTAAGCTGGTAAATAAAGTTATAATTTCCACTGAAATATATTTTTACTAGTTTAACAATGACAGCTGAAGTCCTTCTTTTCTCGTTAAAAATGTTCAAATTTTTCTTCACATTTGTAGACCTCGAAAACTTGTTGATCTTCTAAAATGCTTCCTATCTTTATGACTATTTTATGCTTGCACTTTGCTTCGCATCACATCTAGACATGTCAAAGTCGGATTTATAACCACAGTGTAGTTTCCAATTTCAATTTTTGTCGTAAATCATATAAACGAACCAAACAGTTTTATTGGCGTTGTCAGCGGCGTCGTCTGCCTCATGTGGTCGGTCAACCACTTCCTGCGTGGATTCTCTGGGGGCTAAAAACAAATTGATTTGTAATTAGTTGCAGTTGCAGCCAACAATATGATTAACTTGACGTTTGGCAAGGCCCACAGAGTTCAGAAAATGTAAGCCAACGGCTGCAGAGGAACCACCCCAGGCGACGACGTGTAAGGTTACAACAGCTGTGCGCAGGCGCATAGCCACTTGAGAGTCTGCATAAATTACATGTAGTATGTGCATTATCCTGGCCAATTGACAGCTCCTTTAAGTAGTACTCCAGCAGCTCAATGACATGGGGCGTTTTTGGTGACTTGTAAACGCATCTGTGCGGTGGATTGGTTTTGTTTTTTCATTTTCAATATTTCTAGCTGTGGTTTACCGTTAAGCATGCTACATGTGTCAACAACTGTTGAGATACATTTACAAAGTATCTATTACAATGGTTGACAGTTGTATGCGGCTGGCTGCTCTGCTCTGCTCCGGTGTCAGAAGGTGTTATTGTTGTTGTTGTTTTATGGTCCTGCATTCATTTAAATGCCACGCTTTCATTTAGTCAGTTATTAAATTAGACTTTAATCCACTTTGCCACGCGCATATGAACATTAATTGAATACGCAAATGAGCAGTTTATATGAAATTTTATAAATTAACTAATTACCATGTCATTTGATTGTTATTATTATTGTTTTCACACACGTCGCCGCCTCAGAAAAACCGTACCGAAAAAAGGTATGACAAAAACAATTGGATTAAAAGCATAAAACAAAATGGCATTTAAAATGCCACTTTTAATAATGCGAGTTTAAGTACGAGCATAAAAAAGGCAACCAAAGTTCATTTGTTTGTTGGGCTTTTTGGTTTATTTTCAATTATGTTAATGAAATGTATTTGTTGTTGTTGGCAGGCTTATGAAAATAATAAAATTAGCTAAAGGATTAATGAGGTAGATGATGGCAATACATGACAATGCTTGCAAATTAGAATATGGCAAAGGCCATTAAAAATTTGTATTAAATTGCTGATAATCCGTTATATGGGGGATATAGAAATAAATAAATGAAAGCTATATCATTTTAGATGTCTTGTATTTTATCATTTGTTAATTTCCGTTCACTCCGAGACGGTCAGTTATATGGAAGCTATGTGATATAGAGATCCCAACTGAATAAACATTGGTAAGCAGACGTAGAGGCTTCCAAAATTGACATTTACCAAATTTGGTTTAATTTGGATACAAAAACAATCAACTTTGCTGTACTAAGAGTTCATTCCGAGGTCGGTCGGTTATATGGGAGCTGTATGATATAGTAATCCATTCTGGATAAACTTTAGTCAGCACAAGTGAAGCGTTCTAAAACTGGCATCCACCAAATTTGGTTCAATTCGGATGATAAAAAAAAGTTGTTTATACTAAAAGTTCATTCCAATCGGTCGGCTAAATAGGGGCTATGTGATATAGTGATCCGATATGAGCAGCTTATATCAAAAAGAAGCCTATGGCGAACATTACAATTTGATAGCCTTAAAACTGATAGACTTGTTTGCATAGAAACAGACGGACAGGCAGACGGGCATGGCTATATCGATCGAATATATGTACTTTATGGGGTGGGAAAACGTGTAAAAACGCTATAGTCTAGCTTGTTCGATTGTTAAGTACTCTGTACCTAATAAACTAATATATCATATAACGGACCCCTCCAGATCAACTTCGGCCAACGGACTTGGGGCCTCCTAAAATGGATACAAGCCAAATTTTGTTCGATTTGAATGGAAAACGACAATTTTGTGTTCATTCCAATTAAATCAGTTATATGATACAGTTACCTGGTCCTGATTAAACTTTGATTTTAAGTAGAAATTATGGTATTAAATTTATATTTTTTAAGATCAATTTGATTAATCTTTATAAGTTATAACAGGGCTAAGAATATATTATTTTAGATTAGTAAGAAATTTGGTAATTGATTATTTGTTTTTTACTGCATAGAAAATTAACTTGTCAGCGTTGAACAAGACTGCAGCTCTCATCCAGGCTTCTGATGATTAGAGTCGTAAATCTTTTTATTCCAACTCTTCTACCTAAGCTTATTAATGCTCAAATTTCGGGCTCCTCTTATTTTCTGCTTTTTAAAAGCACTTCAGTTTCAGGGCCTGGGTTCCATTGTTCCAAATGTTTCTACACACAAACAACGTTTGTCTTCTAATTATAATTTCAATGATCTGGCCAAAATCAAAGGAGGCGTAATTCGCTCTCACCAGTCAGTCTGTCCATCAAGGTTCCCTCTTAAAGGCGGCAAATCGAATCAAAGAAATAACAAACAAACCAAAAAAAGAAGAAAAGAAAAGGAGTAAAGCCGAGAACAAAAATGTTTAAGTGTGGTATGCGCTATTGTTGACAGGCTACGTAAAACCGCAAACAAAAGGAGCGGAAAAAGCGATCAAGGAGGCAAAGACGAACTGCCAAAAAGAAAAAGATATTAAAAAAAAAAAAAAAACTGGAGTAAAGAAAGGAACATAATGAAAAGAAAAGAAATCTCAACTGCGCCTTGTTCTCTAGCATACAATGCGAGACATCAACACATGTCCAAATGTCCACACATGTGGCTTAGGATTCGGGAGTAGGGATTCAGGGCTCAGGATTCGGTTTTGCAATCCTCTTTATGTTTCGCTTCCCATCTCTGCTTTTGTTGTCGGGGCGTTGTCGGACGACGTTTTAAGCGCTTTAAGCGAAATTAAAACATTTCACGCAGAGCAGGCGGACAAAACTTATTATGCAAACATTGCCACAGAATTTTTATAATATTTTTTTTTTGCTGCTTTTTTGTGGATAAGAAAGTTTTACATATGAGTACACTGAGAGAATATAGAAAAGTTAGTTTAAATTGTTTGAATTCGGTCAGAAATATACAAACCAAAATTTGATTTTTGTATAGAATTATGAATGTGTTTGTTAATTTAGTTGATGCCACTGGTGATGACTTGGTGATGGTGACTTGGTGACTGACAAATCTAGTGGTTCTCTTACATCGTCTGTGCTGCTTACAATAAACAAATGTGAACCTTACAAATGAGGAAGCATATTTCTTATATTCTTCTTCAACCTGTTCGGGAAGAACCCTAAGTTTATATCAAATACATTATTTACTTGGTAATCTATCATGTTTAAGGCATTATAACATTAATACAATTTTAATTCAACAAACCACAAACATCTATGTTCTCACATATTAAAATAATGATAATTTTATAATCCACGTATTCTTCTCTCGCACTTCGGCTTACCCATTGCCTTTTCTCGCTGTGCACCACATGATAATCAGAGCATAACGCTTATCATGCCCAGCATACTGTATGGACAGTTGGGCACGTAATCAGAACAGTCCGCTTGGCGCGTGCCCATCTCTGAGGCCGTATAGAGGCTATCCACGTGTTGAAGTCGCAATTCAGCCTTACTAGCTGTGGGCCTGTCAGAAAGATTTAGAGAGCTAATTAGGAGACAAACTATGCAGTATGACTTTCAATACACGCTTACATGAATAAGATTTGGAATATACTGCCTAGTACACCATTATGGGCATCCAACGGAGCAGCGCTGACCTCACAAATGGTGCGCAAAAGGCAGGCAGAGCCATTAAAGCCATACTGACCCATATAATTCAGAAGGGCCCGATAGAAGTCATGGCGTGTAAAGTTAGGAGGTGCCGAAGTCGAACGTTCATTAATATCATGTTGCTCATCATCACCATTTCCACGTCCATCGATGGGTGTGACATCGTTGCCAATGCCAAGGAAGTGTGTGTCCAAATCCCACTGTGGAAAGCGGGTTTAGTTTACTATATATATAACTTTTATCAAGTTAACTTACTCGATCAATCCATTGATTATAGGAGTTGTTCGAAGGCAAGCCATAATTCGACTCAAAATTGAAAGCCATATATACATTGCGTGGCGGCAACTCCAAGGGTATAGCCACAGCTGCCAATAACTGAAGGATATGTTGCTTAGATAGAATGCCGCACGAAATCTGTCCAACTTACACCAATGGATCCACCCCGTGGAAAGAATATGAACGCCTTGCTAAGTTTTGGCCCCAGACAAATGCTCATGAAGCCAACTATGAAGTTGAGACAAAGATGCGAACGGCTTGAACTCATCGCGAACAATGCGCTAAGTGAACTGTTTGGTTTGGTTTACCTCGGAAAATTGCAAGTGGAAAGCCAATCGAAGAATCAACAAAAGAAAAACTGGGTGTCAAGTGAACAATAGACATGGTGTGAACACCCAGTTTTCATTTTAAATAGGTTTTCGTATATGTAGTTATATGATATAGTAACGTTTTTACAGCAAAAGTGGTGAAAATGTCAAGTCGATAGATTCAAAGCTGAGAGAGTAGTTCGCATAGAAATAGACTGACAGACAGACAGACCTTCCCCTTATCGACTTCGCTTGTCATGCTGATCAAGAATATAAATACTTTATGGGATCGTAGATGCTTGCTTCTATGCGTTACAAAATTATAATACCCTCTGCCAGGATATAATATATGATATTTAGCATTTATCACTCAACTGGTGTCACCTCTTAATGTGGCTCGCATATCTTTTTCAATAGTCCTAAATTAACAGAAAAAGTCTTAAATACTATTTCAATTGATTTGGTTTCCATTTTAAACGGAAAGATCACCAAATCAAGAGCTTTATAGTGTATCATTTCTTATAGAGCTTCCACAATGATTTCATTCCAAATTTATTTTCGCAAGCCCCTGTATAACAAAGCAAAACATGAATGAATACACTCGAAAGAGCTGTGCAAGAAGTAGTAATTACTAAACTAAAACAAGGCACCATATCGATGACGAAGAAATGTTTTAGCAGCTAAGAACTGGAATATGCAAGTTTTACACGGTTTCCCCATCTGACCTCTTCAAACAGACAGACTTGGAATACGTAGAAAGACCGTCAATTAGAAGGTGTTAATTGATAGAATGTGTAACATTTCTCTCCGACAAGAAAGTTTAGCTACAATGTACTATTGCTTCTAACTGGATCAATTCTTTATTTGGAGGGAAATCAAAAATGTTGATGAGAGAATCAAGAATTTTATGTTGTGATGGAATCAGTAGCGCGACAACGGGTAAAGCATTAACAACACGCAGCACGAGACAAATTCTACAGAATATTGAAAATGAAATTAAGAATAGGAATAAGTCTAAGATGCGTTCTATTTATAAGTGTACTAAGTCAGGTGCTACAAAATGGCAGAGCCTCCTCCTACTCCTACGCCAATGGCAGCCTATCGAAGCATGCGCGCACGAAGAGAGCGCCCATACCCTGGCTCATATTTCCACAGACCTCGCCCACGCGTGTTATGGTAAGTCGGAGGCGAAGCAGATCTTCAAATGGGATTACACATTTGTCTATCATTAGTTTATTGGCGGCATTGGTATACCCTTGGAGGATCTCACGTATGAGGCTGTGACAACGGGCTATGTGTTGAAAGTGGAATATTGGTTGCCCACAACGCCGGATGAGCTGCGTACGCCCACAGCCCTGCCTATCACACAGGTGGCCACGCCGGGCATAACGGGTGCTCGAAAGCAAAGGCCCATGTTTGAGAATTTCCTTTTGGGAGTTGATGGATTGGGTAGGAATACGAAAAACTTTCTCAGGAGAACTAACAAGGTGATGAGCAGTTATCGGTGGGCTGTCTACAAAAGTCTAGAGGGCCTGGCCAATCGATTGGGCTACCAGGGCAGGATTTGTGTGCTTAAAAGTATCTGCGAGGCTGCCGAGGAGCCTTTCCACTTTGCCAATGGATTGTTTGCAGATCTCCTTCATATTCTGCTAACGTAAGTGTGTGCCAAAGGATACTCTGTAGAGTCATCGTATAACCTTTGTCACTTATAGTCCTTCCTCATCCGTGGACAAATTGTCGGAGCATGCAGACAATGAGTATTATTATGCCGAAAAGGTGGGCCAATCAGGTGCTGGCTGCGAGCGCGTCTTCAAGGAGTGTCGTCGTAGTTTGCTACAACATTTTAGCCAGCTACACGATAATCTGGACAATTTCTTAGTCTAGCTAAAAATAAAGCCAAAGTAATTTTACAAGTAAAACTTTGCTGAGTGTAATTTATTGAAAGCGGTCCCAAAAAGAAAGAAAGCAAGGTCCAAACTGTGGCTGGTGTTAATTAGAAGAACGCGAAGAATTCGCTTTTAGGTCCCCATAAAAAAAAATTGAGCTCACAGTGGCGTCGTAAATATTGGACAGCTTCTAAAACGCGAGTTGTTTTTATAGAAATTCAACACTTTCGCTATTTGTTTATAAAAGAAAGTACCAAATCAATTGATAGACCAGTTTCAGTTTGATAAACATAAAAAGTGTGGAGAGTTGTAGATTTAGTTGGTTTAGCACCGTGCAGCCAACAAGTTATTGATATATACTTATCAGAAAGTGAAGTGCTTTGAAAGGATATGCTGACTATATATCTGATAATATTTATCAGCTATACATATATAGCTGCCATCCTGGCTTATAATGAAACCTATAGTGAAAGCGAACTGTTAGTGCGCAAGGCACGCTGGCTGCCACTGATCTATCCCAGAGACCATCCCGCTCATGTCAAAGTGGGTGGAAGTCAGGACCTTCCCAGTTCCAAATTAAATATCTGAATTCTTTCCAGTTCATAGCTGGCTTTGGTATACCTGTAGAGGGCCTCCATATAGAGTCTATAACCACTGGTTATGTCTTTAAGGCTCTCTATTTACTGCCCAATAGTGCCGCCAAGTTGAGAATGAAGAATATTCAGGACATAAATGACAGAAAGCTTAAGGATAATGCCACCATATTTCAGCAAATTGTGACAAAAAGTGATGAAGAACTTGGCCTGGCCACCAGGGTATTGGAGGAGACCACACAGACGTGGAGTGGCTATCGTTGGGCCATCTATCAGAGCTTTGAGAGTCTGGCCATGCGCATGAAACTCCATGGCAGGCAATGTGTGCTGAAGAGCATCTGTGAAAGTGCATCAGCTCCATTTGATGAACGCAATGGCTTGCTGGGTGAACTTTTGCATATATTGCTAACGTAAGTAATAGACAGATGAAGATGATATTGATATATATATATATATATATATAACTGGTGTATATTTATCTCTCAAACTCATAGACCTTCTAGCTCGATGGACACATTGATGGAGCATTCAGATAATGATTATCTGCAAGCTGAGCATTTGGGACATGCGGGCACTGATTGCGACAAGGTCTATGCCAAGTGCCCGAGATCATTATTGGAGCATTTTAGTGATGTTCATCATTTGGGCAGTGAATTCTTGAAAATCTTAGGATGAGAATTGTGATTTGTATGTGATACAAAGTAGAGACATATAACTGATCGTTTAAGGGATCAATTCCTATATTGCTCTTATATTTGTTATATGTTATATGGTTTTATAAAAAGTCTCAAATGTTGCTGGAAATATTGACCGAACCGGCAGCTTCGACAATGGAGTGGCCAAAAGGAGAATGTCATATTAGACAAAGTTTACTTCTTGAAATGCCTCTTAAATGCCTAAAAGTCAGTAAATTTTTTTAGTGGTAGACTTTAATTATTGTGATAATATTAATATTAGTTTTCTAAAATATTCCTACGAATTTTAGTATTTTTCTTGGAAAATATTGTAGGAAGTCTATAAAATATATCTAAAATTTAATACCATAATTTTGTAAATTTTTTCAACTCTCATCTACTTCAACTATTTTATATTTTTTTAGATTTTTACATATCTTTTGGGATTTAATAAAAAAAATATTTTGATTTAAAATTTGTTTCTTAGCGATCTGTGTTTTTTGTCCTAGGAGGCTCAAAGTCGCGAATGAGCGACAAATGTTTATTATTTCTCAGCTCCCTTAAAGCACATTAAAAGACCATCGGGACTTCATGATTTCCGCCGCTTCCCACTGCATTTAACAATAGTAAAGATGGAAAAAATCCAAAAATTAGAGCTTCACAGACTCTACAATACGTTTCCTGAGCAGCCACAATCTCTCATCAGCTGTCCTATTGCTATTCTTCACTCACAATCTTGAGCCTGCTAGCAGAAAACAAGTTTTATTTTAAGTAATTTAAAACTATTTTCACTGAAATTTCCCTTTATTAATATTGCCATTGCAATTTCCTACCAGCCTTAACTACTTCTTGAAGGAATTTGGGAGTGAAACTACTGGGTCATTTGTTAACCTGTTACGAAACTCTCCCAACTAATTAGCATTTTGTGGTAGATAGACATTAATTTACCATAAATAACATACGCACTGCATATAAAACAACATACCACTGGCCTCTACCCCCCTTGCGGCCACGACCTACAACAATTTGTTAGTTTTTAACCCCAGAGCAGAAAATTATTATACCGAGCATAATGCCAACTATGGGCAATAAGAAACAAAACTCCATGAAAACTGCAGAGCCGAGACCGAGACGCCAACCTACTTTCGCCTGGAGCCAAACAAAAAAGGGTTACCAAAAATAGCAATGCCAACCCATATCCATATAAAGAGAGACACAGCTAGAGACAGCATGCTGCATGCTGCATGCTGCAACAGAATCCTCTGGCCGCACATAGTTAAGGCCATAAAATAGTTGTCGCAACCTGGCGGATAAGCATCTGGGCATCTGGGCATCTGGGTACGGGTACGGGTATCTGGACCTGTCTCTTCAGTCTCTTCTCTACTCTAGAGTTACACATGCACACCAGTCTACTCTCTGATTACTTCGTTAAGTTGCATGTTGCTGCTACAAATTGTTTCCAAAGAAAGGCAATGAAAATAAAAATTATTACCCCAAAACAAACTCTTGCCGACGAAGGGGTTAAAGGTAATCACAACAGCATACAACTTGTGAAAGGTGCAACAGACAGCAGACACTGCAGCTACAGCTACAGTTCCTGCTCTGGCTGCTGCTTATGGAAGCTATTGGGCTAAGCTTCAAAATAAAAACAAAAAAAGGTATTAGACGGCTTATGTTTAGGGATTGAGATGAAGAATTAATACTCTGTGAAAGCATGATAATAGATAAATAGTATTTCTTAAGCATATCAAAAGGCAAATATCCTGGCCCTGATGCAAATTCTATAGGGTAATGAAAGTTTGTTAGCCTTCCCTTTGGCGGTTAGTCAATATAAGGAGTTTCGTATATACAATTTGTTAGAAACATTTCTTCTATTCCTTGCAAACGTCACATCAAAGTTAATATACCATTTTTTTGAATAGCATATTAAATCTACAGCAACATTTTTGATTATCAACCGAGCGAACGATTCTAGCTTATGTTTGGATCCTACGATCTTTCTCTTGTCGTAACACACACATTCATTGTGGCCGTCTAGGCTCCTGTCAAAATATATTTCACTATCGTCTTGTTGTTGCTGTAGTTGGATAGTTCTTATCAAACTGTTGTCATCAGCCAGAGAATGATGCACAAGTGCCTCCAAACGAGACGAGACGCGACGAAGACAAGACAACAAATTAAATGCCATTGGCTTGGCTGGGAACTTCATTAGAGAAAGTCTGACCTGAGACCCTTTGACTACTAATTTTTAGTAGCTCAAAACTTGATGTTGTTTTGTGTTTTGTCAAAGCTAATTAGTACGTAAAAGCCTTAACAATGGAACGCAGCCAGTGATGAATATATGATCCACCCGAACGAGCGAACGAAGACTGCATTGTCAGTGTGAAAAGCATATTTTGTATACGAATATTCCTGACATTGGTTCAAGTTGGAGTTGGGGTTGGGCATTTGCATAATACGCATATTATGCGTTATTATGCGTATTAATTACAGCGCAGACATTTGAATTTAAACGCCTATTTGTTGGGCCACAAAAGAAGTGAACAGAAGGCCTCCGTCCGTTGCCAGCTCCTCCAGGTCTCCCAGTAGCCAGGTAATTATTGAATTAGGAGAAGCGCCGCAAGATGCGTACGTTTTGATAGCTTGCAAGACCAAGACCACCCGAGCGTTAAGTTTTGGAAGACACATAAACAAAAAGAGTTATTATGTGGAAATTTGCATAAATTTCACGCTTGGCCATGAAATCATACACAAAAGAGGAAGTAATAAATGCCTTCTTCTTTTTTCTTTCATATGCAGCTATGTAGATGGAATTTGAACAAATATTACCTAACAAAATTTCTTAATCCCAGTTGGATTATCGTGGTGTGTGTTCGTGTTCCTCTGTTCTCAAGTCAAAGTATTTAAGGTATGTTTAATTATTTATTATTTCTTATTAATATTTCGTTGTGATCTCCACAATGCCTCCTAAACTGTTAGAGAAATAGCTTTAAAAGTTTCCAATGATAATATGTCCTAAGGTATAGTTGGAATATTTCCTAAATTTGTTGGGTATTTTCCTACTTGGAGTAAAAGAAGGTGCGGGTCCTCTGAGTGAGTCCTGCGCAGGCATCTACCTCCTCCTGCGTGAAGTTTACCGCTTCCTTTAACCAGAAATCGAGGAAGGTTGTTTTAGTGGTGACGTATTTCCATAGTGGGACCAATGTCACCTTATATGTGGCGGTTTTATTCCTCAGGGACAGCTTGTTGCGGCTGTTGAGGAACCAGCCTATCCTCCTTGCCTTGGTATTGATGTTGCTTTAACCTTCCAGGATGTGAATCCTGACTTCGACTGTCTAGAGTGCCTCCCAAATACTTATGGGCAGTCTTGTGGCTAAGAAGCTTAACGTATAGGAAGAGCCCTGAGCAGCAGTCACTCCTGAGTGAGTATGTCACAGGGGGCTTACAGCAATGTTGTACCTGCACGCCCAATTGCCGAACGTCTTCATGCATCATGTTCGTGGCAGTATATATCCAGGAGTCTCCAACCAGGATCGCTGTTTCATCGGTAAAAGTGCATAACAGAAGCTCCTGTTGAGTTGCATAAGGGAGGTCTCGGGAATATAATGAGTGAATATGTTTACAGGGTAGACCCCGGCACACTGGTTCGGATGTGCTTGACCATAGAGCAGTTTCCATCCTGGACCCCTAGGAAGGTCCTGTCCTGTCAAAGGCTTGCTGGATGTCCAGGAAGGCGGCCACCACGTACTGCTTCTCTTGAAAGCCTTCCATGGATGCCGTGACCGAGCCTCAATCGAATTGGAAGCTTGGGATGGACAGATTGGCCTACAATATCATATATCTTTTATAGGAACTGCTTTCTTAGAAATCGTATCTATTTGATATAAACTTTCTTTTGATATATCAACTTATATCTTACATGATAAACGAAATTGCAAAATATTATTCAAACTATTATGCTATAATGCTTCCAAAGTCCATAGTAATAAATTTAGGACCCAATCTATATATTTCTCCACCAAAACCTCGAATATGAAAAGCTCTCGCATTTTCTATTATATTTCAAATATGTAGGTGTGGGAGGTAGATGGGTTAACTATGCTTATTTCCTTCTTAAATAATTTCTAATTTTTATAAAGATGTAACTAAATTTTTAGATTGGAGGATTTCTGGACTGGTAGATACTTTTCATTATATGAATCATGCGCTATAAAAAGGGTTGGTGTTATTCGAATAAACATTGTTTACAAGTAAAACTTGTGAGTCTTCCCTGAATAAAGCCTTTCACAGCGTGTTCTTGTATTCTTATAAGGTAAACGCTTCCTCTGCTGTCAAAGAAGTTTTAGCCTCCACAGAAAAACAACCACAAAAGTGCAGTAAAATCTGCATAGAAAACTTGTAGATTTAATTAGAGAAGCGCCAAGTGGAAATGCCAAAAGAAATGAAGAGCGCTGAAAGGCCAAACACAGAACAACTCAAACATGCTTTCGCTGTAAAGGTGTAATGTTAGCAACACACGTAGGTATGTACAATGTACATACTATGTACATACATACATACTATGTGAATGCATTCAAAAAGCTTAAGAAAAGCCTAGACAAATGTTTGCATATGGGTTTAGAAAATGCACACAAATGGAGGAGGGCTGCTGAAAGCTGAGGGCAACTCTGAATGCCAATGACAAATTTATGTATAAACTTTAGCGCTAAAGTGCCACTAACTAAACCAAACATACACACACATACCCACACTCATAATACATATACAGAGTGCAATGGCTTGGCTTTATGAATGGAGAGTGGAAATGGGGGATTGCATTGGGTGGTTCTATGAATAGGCGTCCTCTATTTACAATGGCAGCACTCGCGCCTTGATTACTATTAAAGCGTCTCACTGAATGGCCCAGGAACACTGAGAAGAAGAGAGAACTTTGACAATGTCAATGTGCTAGCAGCGCGAGAGCAGCTTTTTAATGATTTATTTGAGAAAATTTACACGTGAGCTGAAAACATACATACATGCATAAGCACACACACAGAGGAGTAGTTGAATGGAAATGGAGAACACACACAGGGACGAAATAAATGCCAAATCATCCTCAATTTTTGAATGTTGAAACTTTAAGGCGTTATATTGCTGAACAGTCAAATAGTTTCGGGTTGTTTGAATTTTCACAGGAGCTGCGTTAAGTCAGTGTCTTTTGGTAAATCTATAGCTACAGTTTTCATTTCTACTTTCAAAATTAATCTATATATTATTGTGATTGAAAAACAACATTGTGATCATAGGTCGGTTGAGCAAAATAGGTGTGCTTTGAGTCTGGGTTTCGAGTGTAACAAGTGGCTTGGTGTGGCTTGAACGTCCTGTTTGTTATTAGTCTATGTCCCGCTATATGCAAATCCATCCCTGAACCCGCATAGTATACACATGTATAGAAAGGCTTGAAGACTGAGACTGAGGTTTGGGTGAATTTCTGTTGAATTAAGTCGCCAGACCATGAAATGCTTTGGCACGTACGGTAGCGCCAATTCTGCGATGCTTTTTCTTTTTTCTCATTTTTCCTTTTTTTTTGCATAAACAAAAGACAAAGTGAGAACAGAAGCAGGTGGGGGGGAGCAGGTGTGGGGAGGGCAGGTGCGAGCTGCTCTTCCTACTCTTATCTTGCTGAACAGCGTTATTTCAGTTACAATTCGCGAGCTCTTTTCATATTCCTTTAACGATTTATCATGCGAAAATTGTCTGTCTGTGGGGGCTCAGGGCTCACTTTGCATATGGCAACGGTTGCTATTATTGTTTTACTACCTGGAGGGCGTTTTTTATACCACTTGCACTACGTAAATTTAGTCACGTTGTTTAAATAATAAACTGCAGTCGCACACATGAAATACACACGAAAATTATGCAAAAAAAAGAGGGCAAAAAATAGAATATCGCAGTCTGAAAATCAGACAATGGCTAAAGTTATGATGACAATTGAGCATAGCTTCAGCGGATGCCACGGCTTCGTTTTCAGTTTGTTTTGGTTTACATTGCCCGAAACCAACTGAAACTGATTTAAGATAGTTACAACTCAATCAGTGGAACGTTAATTAGCTGGCGATGTCGAGGAGATGGAACAGGTGGCTTCGGCGATAAAAAATTAAGCGCAATTAATTATTGTTTATCGTTAAATAAATATCTTTTGTCTGGCATAAAATATATCTTACGAGAAGATAAGATGTGTAATTTAATGGCCGTCATCAATGGGAAATCACATAGTCAACGGCTGTGGGAAATGGAAAACTCGATGAACCGTTAAACTCAAGTAGCGATATGGATCAACTTGTTAGCTTGTTAACTTGCAGTCGAAATGCTATAAAAGATGCAATCTAGTTAACAGATATAAACAAATAAATGCACGGCTATTAATGGTTAGTTGGGGTCATATAAGGTCATTAAATGTATATGTAAAGCATTGAGTAAGTGAGGGAAACGATATGTGTAAATGTGTGCACTAAGAAAGCCTATTAAATAGTTTATGCTTACATTAGAAGAAGTTTTATGTTAGTTAAGCTATTAGGATCTGAATATTTAGATAGATATGATATAGAAGCATATAAGAAGCAATCAAGTGCTTGTAAAAGGGGTACAACTCATCGTCAGCGAAGCACTGCTTTATCAGATTTCTTTTCCATTTTTATTCGAATAAGATCAGTATTTTATTTGTCATGGGAATGATAGCTTAGAAAATAAGATTAAGTAGGAATGCCTGTTTGAATGTCAAGCTACATTATTAGAGTGCCAACTTTTGTCTATATTCAATTCATATATTATATGGCTGTATATAAACTTTCAATTAAAATTAATAAAAAGCCCTAATAATAGATTTGACAATAACACCAATCCACGAGATTACTTAAGCTCATTTTCCAGTCATGCCCTTTCGATTAGCTTTGCTTCCTTCTTCTTATTTAGGTAATTTTGCTCAGCAGAGCTCCTCCTCAGGACTTTTAGTTTCGTGTTCTTCTTAAACCTTCCCTTGTAACAGACTCAACCCCTTACCCACCTTGTCATCTTATCTGGAGACAACCTGTTCATGCTCATTTCATTGCTTTCTATCAGTCGACTTGTTTGCTTTGACCTCCCCTATCAGTTGAAGTGCATTGGCGCTTAACTTGCGGCATGAAACGCCAAAACTGAAAACAAAAACACGGATTCACTGTCACTTTCAAAGCAAGCAAAAATTAACAATAAACAATTAACATTTTCAAAGTTCTAAAGACGTTAATATTCATTTTTTTTACTAGTGTAAACAGATTTATAAAAGGAAATTAGCTGAACGAGGTTTAATAGTTAAAAGAAAGGACACGAAATTGTTCTTAAGGGAAGGAAGAGGACTTTGAATCTCGTGTCAAATAATTAATTAAAAAACGCATATGATTTCACAATTTTTTCTTCTTATCATCAAAGTCGTAATTGTGTAAAATATTTATATAAGAAATTGACTGGGAAGTGGCAAATCGGTCATTGTGCCCTATATTATTTATTATTATATATATTTATTATAAAAATTTATTTATTACTATTACAATTATTATATGTACAAATTTGCTTAATCTTATTAACTTTTTGCGGTCTTCCTGCATTTGCAATTCTATTCTTGGTATTTTATTGATTTTGTCTATTAAATTTCCCATTTAATTTTGAAGTAACTTTAGAAATTTAAATTTTTTCTTAAGATTTATATATATTTATATAATTTTTTCACACAATTTACTTAACAATATCTACATTTATCTCACATCTTGTTTCGAAACACTTTTATGCCCTTCTCCAACACATTTCTTATAAATATGTCTCGCCCATTAATATCAACATAATTTATATGAAATCTGTTATTGTCTTATTAACACGAAAATCTCTAAAAAAAATAAGCGCCATCTGGCGTCATCTGCTTAACAAATTGAGTGATCTTTCCTGCGCAGCCAGGATGTTACTTGGATGACGTGGCACCATCTATGAAAAACCACATAAATAAACGATTTGAAATGAAAAGCATATCGAATGCGAATGCGGCACAGCTGTATGGTGGAAACGCATTGAAGCAATTTGCAATGCCTCACGCCGCATCCACCGCCCCCTTATTTTGAGAGCCCACACCGAATTTATTGCACAATCAGCAGCGTTGCACTTCTGAGAGGGGCACCCGCCTGTTGGCGGTTAAGGCCAATGCCAGGCTCTTTGAAATTTGGTCCACACCCACTTCACGCATCGCCCACCTTGGCCTTAACCGAAAATGTGCGGCACTTCACACTCTGTCCACAAATAGACACAAGTCCGAGTCGAGATGTGTAGGGAAGAGCCAGGGAATGATGCTTGCTGATGATGATTCGGGGAATGATTCGAAGCGGCAATGACTGTGCCTAATGTGGATTGCACTTGAACACTGTTGCTGTTGGTTATACTCTGTAGGATTAAGAATTCACAGGGGATATAGGTTGTCTTTCATTTTCATACTATAAAGTTCTAAAATAAAACTATTTTCAGGATATATTGTGAGAAAATTTAAAGCTCATTCTAATTCCGTGAGGATCGAAGTTACAATTCACATTCATATGTGTTGTATGAAACATCTTTCCAAAAACCAGGAGGTGCAGATTCTTAACAAATATAAATTCTTATCCAAAATGCAAATGCTTAAGAAATCGGCTTGGAAATATATTTAAATCCAAGCTCAACTTCTTCTGAAAACAAAAATGAAGTCAAATATACTTAATTCTCCTTACACAGTATCTCATCGTCTAGCAGCATTCTTCGTCACTTTCAAATGATGCTGATGAAATAAATTAAGAATTTTAATGCGTAAAAAAAACAAAAGGGGCACAAGAGCTGCCAGCGTTGCCTTCGCATTTGTATGCCTATGGACCTAGGCCTAGGCACCCGAAGTGGCGTCGGACACGACTTCATGCTTAATCAAAATGTGTTGTAGGCTCGCCTCTTAGATCCTTTTGAAGTCAAAGCCGAATTGCCGACAAAGGTTGCCACTGTAATATTTAAACCAGATCAGTTCCAGGCCGCCGCCGTTGCCGCCGCTGTCTCTCATTGAGCTGGAACATTCCCTACCCAGTCTCAGGCTCATACTTAGTTCACATGTCCATAGACCGACCATTCTTCTCATTCCGATTGCCAGTTGCAGCTTCTACTTTTGTTCTAGTGAAAATTACCACAGCTTTGCTAATGAAAGGCAAACGAATGAAATTTTAACGAGTTCGAGGATTAGTCTTGAGTTCCTTTTTGGACTATGGCAAGGACCTCCTGGGTTGTTTGTCCCTAAAAGGTGATAACGCCGCCGTTTTTTGTTATCCCACCTTTTCCCTGGCCTGTGAAACGAATCGGGAATTTATGAACGTCTTACGATTATTAACGTCTTTTTAGCGCAATTGTGTTGCACTTATATCTTAGGGAAATTCAATGATAATTATGGTTAATAAGGTTTGATGAAGGTAGAATCAGAAATCCTTATTCGTATAAGTCTTAAATTATGCAAGATGCTGTTTCCGGTGTTTCGACAAATAAATTATATATTTTATTATATATGCTAATATGTATAATCCCTTGGAAATCCAAGTCTCAGTTTCTCAATTTCTCAGTTTAATCTATGTTTCTCAAGGAAATCAAATTTATCAACCATTGATGACATTATTTCAACATCCAAATCCAAAAGTACCCCAAACTAACCTCTTTCTCATACTCTCCTTTATACATAACACCCTTCTTAAATCCCTTCCAAATGATGATCCGATATCCACCCATGCCAACCTCAAGTAACTCGGGTATCGTGTGTCTCGTTAACCCACGCTTTCAACCACACCTCTCGCCATCACCCCCAGGCGTCAGGTTTTAAGCATACAAAGTCATATATCACGTGCCCATATTATCACAATCCGTCTTCAACATTCATCAGCATCAAGAATCATTACCACAATATGTTACTTGAAACTTATCGCTCTGGCTGCGCAATGTCAATGTCGATGTCAGCTATTATTATTTCATTCGCGTTCGCGTTCGCGTCTCTCTTGAGCACACTAAAATTATCACTTGGGATTAGCTGGAACAACACACACACATACCCAGAAGACACACGCTTAGCGCTGAGGAACAAACTTCTGTCAATTGTCGGCATGCGTTAGTGTTGTTGTGTCAACTCCAAGAAAATGCCTCATCAAACATGTGTACAACACCTACATAGAATGTACATAAATAAATACATTGGTACATAAGCATGGTCTACGATGTATGCATAGAGGCGATGTTTTATTGGAGGTATTTTATAAGTTGCCTTGGGGAAATTGACTTTTTATAGATCATAATAGTGATATAAGTTTAGGTAGCTTTAAATATATGTTCATCAAAATCATACATACATAGTCTAAAACAAATTAACATCTTGTGTTGGTTGGATTCACAGAAAGATACGTTCCACAGAAAGGTAGCTTTACAGAGGTAGCGCAGCTTAAACAGCTCAACGTTTCATCGAATAAGATAGGTATCGCCAACGCAAATAGGACCGAACACACAAAAAACACAAAAAGCTCGACCTGGAGTTTTAAAATTGCAGTATGTCTAGTCGGTTCTCCTGAGGCCATAGTCCAGAGGATCTCCTAAATGAACTTGTTCTCCAAACAATTTTCTACCCAACACATGTTGACTTTGATTATTCTTTCCAAAGTGCCGCTTTATCATATATCTAACGTCGTAAGTAAATTGTACAATTTAAAGTGTGATTATTTGTTTAGCGATAAGAGACTTCCTGGTCTTTCAAACCATGATGCATTCATTCTCAGCATCCTGCATTCAGCTGTCTGTTAATCCTCCAAATTTGTTTTCACCCGCCGCTTATCGCTAGAAAGTTTGCATAAATACCAAAAGGCCCGCCCGGAACCCGACTCCGACTCCGGCCAAGTCGAGGTGTTAGTTTCCACACCATCGCCGGGCCGCCCTTTTGTTGTGGTTGGTGTGATATTTGACAGTTCTGCCGGTCGTCCTTTCAACCAAATGATAAGAATTATTTACATTTTTTTGTGCTGTTGCCTCACTGAATTTTTGTTTTATTTTCAAGCGTTAATTTTTCTCATTATAAGTTGGCGGCCCAGACTGAAAATTGTTTGCCCCATGTGTTGGAATTTTTCATATTTTTCATTTTTGCGTTTTCCTTTTTTTTTTTTGGTGCTTGCAAATAATTACCTCGTTTGGTTGGGTCTCCGCGCAGCGTTTAAGCCACTCAGCCGAGCGTTATGGAAAATTATTTATAATATTTCACCGCCGCGCAGCAGCCTGGCCTGCATATTTTTGGATGCCCGTCTTCAGGCTATTGCGGGTGGCATTTTTTCGCCATAAATCCTTTCAGTCAGCAACAACAAAAAAATGGGCATGAAAGAAAGGATATATTTATTTGTGCTAGGTTATTGTTCGTCTCACACACACACACATGCACATAAAACCCTACATAATTAAGCTGTCGGGATTATTTTGATGTGTCACACGGCGCGACAGGCAGCTGATGATAGCCCCGAGGTTCTCGTTCTGGTTCTGGTTCTGTTCGGGGGTCCAGTGTTACGGCCGTGGTATTAATTTAAGCCAACTTTTGTTTTGCATCTCCATAGCGATGCTCGAATTTGGCAGCGCTTATTAGAGCCGCCGTGCGTTGTGAGAGTCTAAACAGCTGAAATTTAGATCAATTTCCTGGATGCTGCGCCATGTCAAAGGCGAGTCCTCAGGGCATATTCTACCAAACTAAAAATACGATATATATAGAGATTTTTGGATATATGATGCTTTGCTTTATATTGTTGGAAGCAAAACTGTAGTCCAAACTCATCAAATTCAGGAAGGAATAGTTCCTGATCGTAGCTCTGTAACGCTCGCGGATCAATGTGTAAATAACACAGTTGATTTGAGCTGATTTGAGCTGATTTAAGAGGATCCTATATGGATTTTCGGTATCCCAGGAACTATAACCTTGCATTTTCCCGTATTATAAGTGATATTGAAGGGCCTATGTCTTAAGGTTCCTACTAATTTGAGCGTATTTTTCCATACACATTTCTACATAAGTTGTTGTAAATGATTAAGCCTCTACCTTAACAACACCTCACTGTTTTCGTGTTTCTTTAGCAAAGAAAGTATTCATAATTCCCCCATCATATTCGAATCTCAAACTCAAACACCTTTAGGTGCTAGCTTTCATAAGCTGCTCAGAAAAATGTTTAAGTAAACCTCTTACATTGCCCTAAGCCGCAAAGCTACGATCATAAACCTAGACACTTTATCTTACAGTTGAGTTTTTATGACGAAAAATCGTTGCTGTTGTCTCTCGCAAGGCGCGCAAATGAAAATCAATAACAATTTTTCACAGCTTTTCGAAAATCTCTTCACACCCAACAGCAACAGAGGGGCCTTTTATAATGTCACACAAAGGAGTCCTAAATGATATTTATGCTGGCATTTATGTAAAAACCACAAAAAATACCCATAAAGTATATAAGAAGCGCCTAACATGCGTGTAAATTAATGCGAATAAGTAAATAGCAGGCAACTCTTCTTTATTTTCTCTGTGGATTACTAAGACTTAAATTAAATAATTTCTTTGTGAGCCGAATGAAATTTACATAACACCATAAAAAGAAACAAAATTGTGCCTGGTTTTTGTCAGCGGGTGGCACACACACACAAGCTGCACCCTTTTGAACGGGTGAGGAGGGGGGAATTAACATAAAGAAAGAGAACCACAGACTTGGTGACGACCCCGACGGCACTATCATTGGACGACCCATTGAACCTTTGTGAGCTGCAGCCATTGGAATTTCATTAGTCTGCTGAGACTCTAACAGTAGGTAAGGAACTACTGTCCTCAGATTAGAGATGGGTGTGTGATGGGGATAGTTAAGGCCATACCAGAGTGAAGAAGGGAACTTTGCAGAGTTGAAAATGTGTTGAAATTTTGATTTTGATGGGATTTGAGACAATTTTGAGCTTATGAATTTGAGTAGTTTGGAAGATGTATTATCATTTATGTGGTACCAAAACTATGTATGGTATTTCCAATAAGTTGCTATGATTGAGGATTGTAAAGAACTTAGCTTCCCATAACACTGATCCAAGATTCTCGAAATAAATTTAAGCATTTCACAAGCGCAAAAAACCTAACTTAACTAAGCAGAAATAACATTAGAATTGAAATCTCTGACACCCGATATTTCCTGTCCATGCTTCCCTTGTCACTCACTCATCCCTAACGGTCAGATCAACCAACTACACGCATTGAAAATGCTAATAGAAACTGTGTCTTTAGCTTTGTGTCTTTTAGTACCCCTTTCAGGTCGGTCACCTGACTTTTGACACCTCTCTGCAAATGCCGACAGGACAATCCACACAATGCACACGAATTTGTAATGAGTTTGGCCCTCGGCCAAGAACAACTGCCCGAGACACCTTCCTTTACACACACTTTGATTTCTAATTAAATGTTAATAAGTTCGCCAACGATTCTTCGACTCTTTTGTGCACTTTCTTTCAATTGCATCTCTCCACCAAAATGAACTGAACTCTTTGACTTTTTCGGTCGTATGTCGTATGTCTTCAAATGCGAGCGGAAATGTGTCGGAGGCCATTTAAATGCTAAGTAGCCAGTCCAGGCCGCTCTCAATGACCAACGGTCTGGAGTTTGGTGGGGCAAATGTTAAGAGAGTCGCATAAATTACCTACGAGCTGAAATGTGCACTCTACGACTTCCGCCTCCAATAGATAAGACTGAAAAGAAAATCAAAGATGTTTGTGTTAAAATGTGGGGTGCTTTATAGTCCAAATATTTGTGGTTCATATTGAATTTCATGCATGGCCTTAATATGATTTTATAGATCGTTTTTGATATCGAATTTTATTTGTCAGATTCTTAAAGAAAAGTTGTATGGTTTATTTGTTTTGGCTTATGGGATTTCAGCTATAGCGAGAGGAGAATGAGAGAAAGAAATTAGATTTATAAAATTTTAAGACTAAAACTTATTCATAATATTTAAGAATTTAATAAGCTTATGCAATTAATTTATATTTTACATAAACAATGTAAATGTCTGGTGTTTCCCTTGATGCTGTATTTTTTAGAGCTTAACCAATAATTCTAGGCATATTTTCAATCGTTTGGATTTCCTGGATTGTCTAAAATGTGACATTTTAGAATTTTAGAAATCACTCCTTCAATACTCTTTTTGTTTTTAAGTTTAAAATTGATGTTGCATATATTTTACAACGATTTGTTGGAATATATTGCAATGTCTTGAACTTCTAGAGGATTACTTGTGCCTTCTGGATCTTCTGGGTCTTAATTTTGACAATACAATTGGCTTAGTATGGTTCCATAGATGATTACAGTGATGGCTTCCATATCATATGGGACAATTTAACAAAGGCAAGTAAGTAGTAAGATTAGGCTTAACATCTTCTCACAGCAACTGATATTATTAATTTGTTGTTTACTAAAATATTTTGTAGTTAAGAATCCATTTAATGACAAACTGTAGATTGGCGATGCATTATCTTATTATCTATATCCAATTTCTAATTAATTAAACTCAACTTGAACTACCTTTTTCATATTCTATACTTTTAACCATTGCCTTACTCACCTTCCACTCTTACTTTCATTTACCTTCTAAACGTCTACACTTAACAACTCAGCAATTGCTTTGAAGAACCCCTCATTGACAGCTCCTCATCAAAGTGAGTCAAATTGTAACAATGTATGAAAAAATCACTGTAATTATGAGAGCACAAGAATGAAAAAACAATCAACTGGAGATGTCAGTTATTTTGCTTCAGCACACAACTTGTCTTTAATTAATACATTTCTGTATACAGAGCAGAATTTTGAAAGATCTTCAGCTTCAAGGATACGTTCAGTTTGAGGAAGAAAGGGAGTTACGCCTATAAATTTTGTTTTTGTTGTTGATGTTCGTTATTAAAAACTGGTTTTTAATTCATGGCGCACACTTAGTTGCGTGTGCGCACAAAATTATAGGGTCCAGTGCAGTCAGCAGGCAGTCCTGGCAGGCAGGCGTAGCCAGGATAGTGCGTTAAGGTCTTCTATACACGCAGAAAAATTAAAAAAACATACAATTTTACTTACTTTACTTTACTTACTTACTTACTTTACTTACAAATTTTAAGTACATATAACAAGGCCTTATAAAACAAATATTACTATAAATTTTACAATATTTAGATAACATAAACAATAGATACAATTTTTTCCCCAGTGTAGCTGTTCATCATTTGCCATTGACATTTTGCAGGTGCTGCACTTTGAATGGGGAAAGTGTTTCTCGTTTGCAATTAACTTGCCAAACATTTCCCAAAACTTCGCCTTATCGTATTTGGCTCAACTTAAAGCATCGCTGCCATCCATTGCAAATAAAAAGTATAAGAAGGTAGGAAAATCGATCAATTGATAGCCGCCTGCTTGGCCAATGGCCAAGGATTGAATAAGAATGCCGGCGAGCTGAAAATCGAAATTCCATGCCATAGATTGGAAATGGAAACATTTAAAGAGTTGAACGTGGCACGCATTTTCAGACCAACCGGACCCAGAGACCAATCCGCTGATAACGGTATGAATAATGTGCCGGTGCATTACTGCATTTGTCTTTGCCAGCGCTTGGCCGGGCCGGGCCGGGCCCAGCTTGAAGTTGGAATTAAGCCAGAGACAGGTAGTGGTAGGAGCCAGCTCTAGAGACATATGCGGGTCATTGGCACACACATATTGGAGTCTCTTGCGGCGCTTGGCGTTTGCCTTGCTTTGCTTTTAATTAAAAGAAACTTTTTTGGTTTAGATAAGCTCGACTAGATAGGCCCCCAAATTGTGGTCTTGTGGTCTCCGCACCACGTTGACATTATCGACATTTTCGAGTTCTGCTTTTTTTTTTTTCGTCTTTTGCTCTTAATATACGTTATCGTTATCATTGAAATACGAGCGTATAATTGTCTGTTTGTGGCTTTGCCTTTTGACCAATTTATTCCATTGGCATTATTAATGTGATTTTTGATAGCACACGAAAAAAACAGTTTGTACATGAGCTTTCCATATTAAATTTATGTTGAGCGGCAAGTTAAGAAGTGGCTATCAGATTGTAGCGCCAGATGTGAAAACCTAAGAAGTTATCATTTTCTTTTTGAGAGAATGAAAGTTGATGAAATGTTGTAGGTGGAGTAGATGAGTTAAATAGGGAAAGTATTTTGAGCTGTGAAAGACTTTGAAGTGTTAAACATCTCAGGATCAACTACTTCTTCTGAAACTCACAGGCGAGCACAATTCATTGACCCTGCTACATGTCCCTGCTATCAAAATATATCCTTGGCCAAGCTAAGTAAGTCAAAGTCAAATACTGACTTGACTGTCCTCCGAGTCGCTGGGTTAAGCCTGCACACACGCCTCACACACAAACAAAGGACCCGTTTTTGTTGATTTCTCAAAAATCAGTTTCCACCTGCATCCTTTCGAGCGGTTCAACCAGTTTGACATCGCCCGGCAACTGTATCTCTTTCAACCTTCCTTGAAGCACAGGTATAAAACGCGTGCCTGTTCAAGGTTCTGGGCTGACCCCAGAGTTTGCCTCACTCACTGTCGTTCGATTAGCATTTGAAATCATTAGCCGGGCTCGGGATTCGGCCTCTGCAAGGTGCGTTCTCGAACCGCATTCGTGGTCGACCAACATCATCATCATCATCTTCTTTATCTGGCATTGTGCATCTTCTTTTCATTTTGTTTTTGTTTCATTCTTCTGGCTGGCCCTGTTTTGGTTTTTATTTTATTTTTTTTCAATTCTGAATTCTGAAACCCGGCGGCGTCAAATTTGTAAATGCACCTGGATTTTATACGTTTGTTCTGGCCTTTGTCTGTCTGTCCGACTGCCTGGTACTGGTGCTGGTATTTGTAAGCATTACTTTTCGTCTCGTTGCTTATCCTTTGACATTGCAGCCGTTTGGGGCATCATCATCCATCAAAAATGATTGCCGAAAGATGTTTCTTGTGTGATTTGAAATTCAAATACAAGCAGTATCCCTTGGCCGGCATTCAATTAGTTTAATTGCAGCTATTTTAGAGTTCTTCCAGGCAACTCAGCAGGTGAAACGAAGTTTTGGCAAATAGAATTGAGTTTAGAAAGCAAATGAAAGGTTTGGCATGAGTGTAGGCGTGTATAGTTAGGGAGGCTAGGCATTAATTACTACGTCTATGACTACGACTTCGAATACAAGTACGACTTGGCCTACAACTGCGACTATAACTATGAATATGTTTTACTACTACTGCTACGACTTAGAGTGCGACAAAGACAAGGACTATGCCATAGTCATCTATGTCTTCAACTACTTCTTCCACTGCGTCCCAACTATTAGTTATCAGATCGAATAGGCAGTTCTGAGACCTACCAAGTGGTTATCCTTCAATCTAAACTAATCAAAGTAAAAAGGGACTTCATTCTCCCTGCAATTACCCCCAACATAAAGAAACTTAGCATGCGGCTTCACCCTGCCCAATTTTAATTCTCTAAAACTTGACATCAACGCTACTTCACATTTCAATTGCAGCTTTCTTCAGCCATTTCGAATGTCATTTGTGTGAATTTATGCATAAAATATGAATATGTCTCGTCGTAAAGTTTATTGAAAACGTGTCTCCATCTCCATCTTCCGTTTCAGTCTGCAAACGGCAGAAATTCAGTCCTAAACAGAGTTTTTAGTCCACCACTAAAACTCGCATGCGTTATAAATCACGCAAAGTTTTTCAAAAACTTTACGCAGAAGTCTTATGTCATCAAGTTTGGCAGCGAGCAGGAGCAGGAAGCAGGGCGGCCGAGATACAAGGGAATGAGAGAGAAAATACTTTCATCTTGAATTTTTTGGGAAGCGATCATAGTTCAATGAGCAAATTGCACGTTGATTTGTTAGACTTGAATGCAGGCGAAGGTTTGCCTTAGTCCCTTTTTGCCTGGCTTCGCCTGGCCTGGCTTTTGTGCCGTGTGATTAATGAGCTAAGACCGCTAAAAAGTTTACCTGCCTTGAATCCGAAGTGCACTTAGCGAAAATTTCTTTAAAAGCTCTATAATAATAATCAGAATATTAATTGAAGGAAGTATTTCTATAGTCAACAAAAGTTGTCTGGTTCTAAGAAGTTGGCACATTGGTCCAAAGGGGCCTAGAACCAAGCAATAGAGTCTTGGAACAATTTTCCATATGAAAGAATTATATATTTATTCGAGAATCCACATGATATACCCTTCAATCGAAAATGTTCTTTGATATAAATATTGCATGGACATATTATATCTGAATACTAAATAAACCAATTAAATATATAAAACTTCCTTCGAAATGTTTGGAAAATCAACTAAAAGTAATCTAATCTAAATCTTAAGAGTTAAAAGTTCTTGCTCTTTCATATTTTACAATTTCGTCTTACATTTATCAGCTTTACAATTTTATCCAAACTTCTTTCATCTTTTTTTTGTCAATATTTTGAGCTCTGATAATATTTTCTCCAAGTGCATCGCGCAGCGTTAAAAAGTCACAAAACTTTGAACTTTTTTTGCGCCCCGTTGAAAGTTATTAAAATCAACGAAGCCATTTTTATCGGGGTCCTTCTTCCTTGGAACTGCTAGAGGTCGGTCTCTCCCTTTGTGTGTATAATTAAGCGGCAAGTCAAGTAGGACTAATGCCCAGCGCAGAGAGAAGTTCAATAAGAAATCAAAGTTAATAGGCGCCTCTCCATGCTCCATTCTGCATTTGAAAACGAAAGCCATCGCGTGACAAATGTCATTTGACTGTTTTTGAATTCCATTCTGAAGTTGCTTCGATTTGGTTTTATTTGATATATGTATATATATATATTTGGTGGGGTATAATTTAACAGCACGCAGTCTGCCTTAACTGACAATTGCTTGTAATTATGGGTTTTACAAGAAAAGCAGAACAGAAAAAACAAAAGGAATCAAATCGCATTTCATGGCATTTAAATGTAATTTGAGTTTGATTTTTGCTGCTTGTTGAGAATCGGAATGATAATTATTCGTTTGGTTGGTTGAACGGTAGAGAAAATTGCTCAAGGATTGTTAAATATGCATAAAAAGACTTCTTTATAATAGTTTGCAAGTTCTAAGGAATTTCTGTTTAACTATGGAGTTGACTGGGCGTCGTCTGGAATGGCTTTAATTACAAATGACATAAATATTTCTAATAGGTAAGCGTCAGACCAAAGTTATATCAGACCTAACCCTAGTCATCTCCTGTACATTTGGTCTGCCTTTGTCACTTCCCAGCTTCCTGTCTTCCATCTTCAGCCCACAAAAGTCTTCCGCAAAACATTAGCCACGCTTATTATCCGTAATGTAACGCTACCGTATCCGGCCCTTTCTTAAATCTGAAAAATACACAATGTCTACCTGTAAATTGAGAAAAATATCTAACCCCCATCTAATGCTGACAAAATGCATTTCGAATGCCAAGGAATCGCCCCTGGGCAATGACAATGCCATTGCATTGGCTCATTGTTAGCCAATTTTATGACAAATTTTCCAGCAAGCAGAAGTCACAAAATGTGCATTTGTTTCATATTTACTTTAAAAGGAAACCGAAAACAGCTGTGCAATTGGATTTGTTGTCGGGCCACATCAATGTCATGCATAACAATTGTGAATGACACATAAATATTGGCCAAGACGCAGACGAAGACGACAAGGATTACACAACCGGGGGCCTGACAGCAGGCAACGGAACAACGGACATACAAATGTACGACTATTGTTGGCCAGGGCAAGACTAGCAACATATCCGTTTCCTTGGGCTCGGAACACTATTTGTCTTTCGCTTTGAGTGACACTTTTTGGCTGGAAGAACTGTTTCGGTCAGAGCCATATATGCCAGATACAAAAGCCAAATTTGTTGGCTAATCCCCATGTTTACCAGGGCTATTGGCAATTTTTATAATATTTGAAAGGAATGGGAAAAGTGTGAGAATGCTGTAATTGAGGGAATGTAAGCAACTAACGGATACTCTGTAAGCAAAAAGTGAGCCTGAATTGTGAATCCGTGAACTGAAGCTTGAATTTCGAGAGTTTCAAAGGAAAACAAAAGTTGGTAAAGATGGCACACAGGATACTACTGAACATATTAGAAATATATCTCTCAAAACATTCTATATATTTATATTTTCCAATCATATCAGGTTAATTGTTCTTCTTATATCACAAATAATGAAAATTTCGAAAGAATAATGCTAAGAAATATCACAAGAAATAATAATGAAAACCAAAAAATGTTTATAATTCAGGAACTATGTAAGTAAATTTCTTAGTAGGTTAACTGTAACTTTCATATACCACTAAGAAGCCGTTCTTGAAAATTCCAACAGCAAGTTTCACAACAATTCGTGGTCAAAGTTTGTGCGCAAATGAATGAAAAGGCAATTTGTTAAGCAATATATCCTCAAATACTTCCAATTCTTTCTGCTAAACATTTGCTAAACAGTATATCTAGACATTAGAAACAGACTACTCATAAGGACTTGTGTTGAAGCCCAAGACCCCCTCTTCCATGTCCCATAGCAAAGAATCCTCTCTTCTAACAGCACACAAGTTCTTAACTTTCAAGAACACTTTTTCTAAATTTTCCTTGTAAAACATTACCTAAACTATTACACAGACCAAAATTTCCCCAAAACCTACCTACCTCAACCTTTTAGAGGGTATTAAAAACCCAAAAGCCAAACAAAGCCATTATCAGTTGCTGAAAAATATTTCTTTTGGCCAATGTTTGCTTATCTTTAGCCAGGCGACAAAAAAACTACTTTGGCAAATTGCTTTAGAATAAAATTTAATTGGGGATTACCCGTACAAGACTCACAGTGCCAATTGTTAGGTGTGTGTGTCACTGTGTGTTTGTGTGTGCCCGGTGCCTGTTATCCTGCCTTAAGGCTACTTAGGGGCCTGTCGCACATACGATATTACATTACATTACGGACAGGATGGCAGTCAGGCAGCCAGGCAGGCAACCTCTTCTAAATGGCTCTCTGGCAAAGCTGGCATTTGGAGAACGAACATGTGTAATCATCGTACGTGTTGGCAATTGACAATTATTATTACGTAGTTTGTTGCCATTAACAGGAAGTGCTGCCTGCCAGTTTGGGCTTGGCCAGCTGCGCCAACAGCACCAGAAACAGGAATTTCAGCTTAAGTTGGGCTGAACTTACTTAACGTTAGTTGGCCTTGGCATTTACTGGGATGATGTGCAGTTGGGTTTTTTTTTTAAGTGAAATTTTGAATAAGTATGTGTGAGTAGTTATGTAATCAAAATAGATTACTGGTTACAAAATAATACAAAATCAGGATGGGAAATATCTATGTACTAAACAAATTAACTGTTCTCTGTCTGTGCTATAATGATATTGATCAAAGAAAGTCCATTGGATGCTTTTATACTTTAAATTTTTGTTTAAACTACAAAAGCGAACTAGAGCATCATTGGATGGCAAGTGCCATTTTACACATTTATGTTATACAAAATTATATTTCATAAGTAATTTAAATATTTTAAATAATATTCAAGAAAGATTTCTCTCATTTGCAAGAGCTCTGTTTGACATCTATCACCTTAACAGCAGCTATCTGTGTGAATATTTTTGATATAGATAATTAATGATTGATGTAATTCATTGAGATAAGATCTTTCAAATAATGAGTTTTTAGAAAATGAATTTCTCTTTCCCTGACGACAATGTAGGGATTTCTCTACAAGGATAATCTGTAATGCTTGTAAGGAATAGGACACGACTTTCTTACTCAAATGCAATAATGTTCTTTAAGTCTCATAAAAATCATTTCAGTTTCAACTTCATATTTCATATTGGCTACGTGGGCTCAGCCGAGTTTTAATTTATTTTTGCTATTATGCTTGAAATTTTCTTCACCATTTTTGGATGTTTCCTAAATAAGGTGATATATAATATTTAATAATAATAAAATGGTGTGCTTAAATTGTTATGAAAAACAAAAAGACATGCTAGCTTGGACTTACCGGTTCAGTAGCAAAGTAATAATATAATTACTTGATCCGAATCAAATTTGGTCATCAGACATAGAGGCTTCTAGGATGCAGACATAACAAATTATACTCAATTTTGATAAAAAGCAATGGCCTTTCATATCTCACTTTCATATCACATATGTGCATACATATGGATGGACGAGTCCCCTTCTTGATCAGTAGAATACAAACAAGTTAAAACAAAATTAATATAAAATTTATAAAGTTTAATAATTCAATACGAATTTAATATACTTTTTAGTTTGGGTTTCCAATATGATCTTTAATCCTGAGCTGGCAGTTTGTAATAAGTTTTAGTTTTAGCATTAAACATAGATTAGGATAAACATAGATAAGGATTCCTGAATGGAAAGTACAAATGAACAGAATATTCTGTAGTCTGAAAATTCTTGAAATGTAAGAAAATGTCCACATATTCTTATTTTTAACATCTGTACCAGTTTCATCTGCTCCCTCTCCCTTTTATACATATTTATGACATAAATCCCGATATGAACTACTTGCCACTCTTTACTACTTACCAATCCCCCTATAAACTGAAACAAACTTACAACTTTTGTCTAAATACAAAAAAAAAAAAAAAAACAGCAGACAGTCGGTTAGATATGTACTATGCGTGTATATTTTTTGTATGTTTTATGACCAAAAATGCGAACAAAGGATGACACATGACATGGCCACAACCTTCGGATGTCAGAATTGCAGTGAGTGAAATTTGTGTTGACTCTGGCGACAAATCGTTGCCAAGTCGAGCGTTACGCCACCAAGCCCAAAGCCAAAGCCCAAACCCAAAATCACAGCAGTGCCAGGCATCAACTCACTTTATGCCAGGACAGTGGACACTGGACAGGACTCTCTCTCTCTCTGTCTCTGTCTTTCAGTCTCTAGCTGGCAGCGTTTCATTGACGTTAATAAATGACCGGAAGGACATTGTATGGCAAGGCAATAAACAAACAAAACGGCAACGAGCGCCAAAATCGCTGAAAAACAAAACTGCAACCGAAATGAACGATGAACGTATGGACGATTGGACGAGCCTGGCTAGCTAGCCGGCTAGCTGGCCATTTATGTCCTGTGGAATTCTATAGCTGGACCAGGTCCTGTTGCACTTTTCAGTCTGGCCGGAAGTTTACTGCAGCGTCGCACCCTTTTTGCTTGGGTTTCGGTTTCGCTCTTTCTTTTATTGTTTTCCGTACTCGTTCTGCTTCTGCAGGAATTTCATTTGTTGTGCGAATTTTTCACAGACTTGCGCGCAGAAACAGATGGAAGCAGCTGGCATAAGGATGCCCAGCCATTTGCTTGGGTCTGTGTGTGTGTGTGGTGTGTGGGAACTGGCATCTAAATCTTGTTCACTTTGGTTGCCAAAAATCAATCGTAGTTAGGGTACAGAATCGGAAGTGCTTGCACTTTTTTTATGCTCATGATTAATTGCCAACTTGGCTAGCAGACTTTGGCTGTGTAGTGTAAGAAATATTTTGGGGGAGCCCATATGGTTGGGGATATTGATGGGGATCTTTCAGTTAGATATGGTTAACTTTTGGTAGCCATGAGATGGATGATTGCTGAGATGATGTTAACAAAGCAAATATGAATATGTTTACATATAATTATAATGCAGAGTAAATTACAGATCTCTCCTATACCAAATACTTGCCTTTTGTGTGAAATATCAAAGTAAACTTCTTATTCAAAGTACATTGATGGGAATAGTCAGAGTACAGTCTTAAAAACATCTATACAGAGGCTAACTCCACATCAATTTCGAATCAATTCTTCATTTTGACTAATCCATACATTTATATATGCTTCTATTGTCATTGTCTAGATCTTACCTTTGCTTTTCTCTTGGTTTCTTTCCCACCTGCCAGCTACTGTGTTCTTAAAGCTCATCTCTTGCCCTAAAGGTCCAGCTGTAATTTATATTTAATGATGCCGGTGTGTCTCTCTCTGGCCTACGTTCTTACCTTTAATTGACATTTAAACTGTCTTGAGTGTTATGATAAGCTGATTGATGTATCCAAAAACTATAAAGATTTTTGGTAGTTCTTGTTCTCTGCCTGCCTTCTTTACGTCATTTTATTAATTGATGAGTCTAGACGGCTGATGACAACATTTGCTGCAAGTCAATTCCTGAAATGGAAACCCAAATGCTTTTAATTTGCGTCTCTCTCTCTCGTAGTTTGGTAAATCGTTGAAATCATAAATCAAAATATAACCACAGGGACACACACGCAGACAGCTAAAAGGTAAGACAAGTGCCGTTCATCTGCATGGATCTGGCTTTCAATCTGATAATCCGCATTTTGTATCTGACGGATCGCGCGGCTAATCGTGCATGCTCACACACACACTTGTATATTGTATGGCATTCAACTTGGACTGTGCAGCGCATAAATTACACAAATTGCATTTCCATGTCCAGGGCTCTGATGGATCATCGCCCGCATCGTCGTCGTCATAGTCGGAGAGTCGTCGTTTGCCTGATGCTCATCAGCATAATCGTTAAAATAACAGCGCAATGCACTTCGATTTCATTGACGTTGGCCGGACCAGACCAGCTCATGCCGAGTGGCTACCGTTTGGAGACCTTTCAGGCCAACTCCAGCTCACTCAAAGTGCCCCACGGGCGGCTTGTCTCTCGTCTATGGCCCTCGGCGTACAATGAAAAAACAAAGTTGGGCGCCGCTTTTGGTTTGAGCATAGCCTCGCCGCGTCGCGCCGCGCCGCGCCTTGCAACGCGTCGCATCGCCTTGTTTATTGTGTCGGTAAATTCGGAGGCATGTTTAAACAGCGAAATGAACTTGTGGATAAACACCATTATGGTTATTTGGCATCCACTTTAGCGGCGGTTGTGCTTCGCATCGCATCGCATCGCATTGCAGCCCATCGCAATCCAACGTAACGCAACGCGCATTTGTTTGTCCAAAGGGAACACTATGGGTCGACGTAGAAGGGGCCTGGTAAAGCCTACACTTGCATAAATACTTTAAAATAAATGTAATAAAAAGCAGTAAAACTTGTTATTCAAATAAGTGCACGAGTTTAAATTTGTTGTATATAAGAATGCACAAAGTGTTGGAAAGGAATTTGAAAGAAGATGCTTCGCTGCCTATTGCTATTGCAGAAGGCAGTACGTTTTGGAAGCCTGTACATCCCTTATGTTATGAGAATCGGGCTACTTTGTTTCTTAATTTCGAGACCGGAAGTGAGAACATATAATATGAAAGTATAAGAGAAGAGAACTAAATCTCTCATAGCTCTCTAGAGTTTTCTCTAATATCTTTACTGAGCGAGCAGCTTTGCCTTAATGAATAAATGAAAGAAAATAGCAAAGGCTGATCGAATCACCAACTAGCAAGTTACATTTTTGCAAAGTGTAGCTGTGATATATCTTGCAAGATAATCTGCCTGTCGTCCTCAATCGCACTGTGTGTTCTTATGTCTTCTCACTCAATGTCCCTTCTCTCTCTCTCTCTCTTTCTATCTCTGTCTCCCCCTGTGGGCGTTTTGTTTGAGCTTGATTTAGTTATTTAATGCAAAATTGACATGAGTAGTCAGTGCTATGAGTACGTGCACGATTATATATACGAGTATAGTGTGTTGACTTGCGACTTGCAGCTGCAACTTGCATATGTGAAGTGCTTGCGTGGGTGTGTGGCGTGTGGTGTGTCGCGCTTTGAGTTGCAAAAAGGCAAATCACTTGTCGCTTTGTCTTTGTGAATTTGTCTAAGATGCAGTAGAAGATTATCTCTGTAAGTGCTTAGTATTTGTTGTGGGTATTTCGAATCAATAGTGGGTTAGCCTGGGCAGGTAAATTGCCCAGCTCCATAGGGCAATATGTGTAAGAAACTGCTTCATGAACCTCTGCATGGGATTCATTAGTATTATCGTCCTTTGCAACTAAATGGCTTTCCATGAAAAACTTTTCTATTACATCTTCATTTCATTGTGAAACACATGATTTGAATTACTTTACAAGGGGTTTATTTGGGATTGAGAAATAGCCGAACTCATTCAAATGCCCAAAGTACTCAACATTTCAACATTTATCTTTTATTCATGAAAATTCACTCAATGAATTATCTCTTCCTCAGGCAGTTTTATAGCTTTCCAACGTTCAGCAGAACTCGTTTAGGTTTCAAACCTTCCCAAACTAGCCATAACGACTCAATTTGTTGAGCCCATAATGGTGTCCTTTCATATCAATGTTGGCAAGCATTATGCACCTTGAGTTGACCTTGAGAACGTTGTAATGTATTTATTACCAGCGCGCGCCTTGACAGGACTTTTTGCGCATGCGCGGCGCGTGTTAAAGGAAAACATTGAAACGGAAAGGCAAGTCAAGCAGCGTGCGCACCTTAAATATGACTCAAGGCTATATTGTGCAATTAGATGTTAGACCTTGACTTAACTCGCCCGCCTCGTTTCGACTTGCTCAAGGACATGTGCCTTGCTGCAAGCCATCTTGGAGTTGGACGCTGGGCTAATTATGCGCAAGGTCCTGCTATTGGGCTAATGGTCTGTGCAGCCTTGGTCGCGTGTGTGTCCTGGTCCTGACAAAAAGTCGCCATTGTTTGACATTAATTGCACTTTTCCAGCTGAGTGCGTGTCCTTGGCGTGTTTGTTCTGAGGATAAGCCAAATTAATGCTTGGCTGACTGGCCGAAGGATACTCGCCAGCCATTGTTGTTGTCCAGCGGGAATTGGTGTGAAAAATGACAGAGTATGCGTTAGCATGCTTGCTTGTTGTCCTCTTTCCTGGAACATCCTTGAGCTGATATCGCTTTGCGAAAAAAACACAAACACTGAAAGGATGAACGCCTGCTGTGCGTTTAAATTAGATAAAAATTTAATATTGTTTGCTTTGCTTACATCCACGTTGATCGTCCTTCAGGATTTATGCGCGTCCTTGGTGTGAACTGCCAATATACGATGCATGGAGTGTCCCCTTGGCCGTTGTAAAAATGCAATTATGATTGTATTATGGTCGCCTTTGTGTACAGTTTAAACATTTTCCTTGTCCCTTTGTCATGTTTAGCTATTTGTTGTTCTGCTCAGCCCGCATTCGTTTAGGAATCCTGATGCGTGGCGGCCACCTTTGCAGTTGACATTTGCGACTGCAGACGTTATTGCAAGCGGAAAGGTGTAGAGCAAGCGTGTAGAGTAAGGAGCAGGAGCAGCAATGTTAGCAGAGATGCTGGCGGATGGCTAATAAATTATCTATGTATATTATCCTGGCGGAGCAAGTTGGCACCTTTTTGTCGATGCTGATGATAGGAGATGATAACAATGCCTTCTTTGTGTGTGGCATCTCATGTCGTTTCTGTGTGTGCTGAATGTGTCTTAAGGTGAGGTTTTGAGCAGCTGCAAGTTCAGAGATATATACTAGGTATAATGATTTGATATATATATGAAAATCTATATGATATTTGAAAAACGCACATGACTGTTAAATTAGTTTTCCCTAAAGTTGATAGTTTTGATAATTTTAGTTAATGTCTGAGGCTTTTGTGTATAAAAATTGTCCAGAATCCAGGCTGTTTATGCATTTGCTATCACGAACCCACATGATCGCTTATCATGTCTACTTTTTTAACTTTCTCGCCCTTCTACTGTTAATATCTTTAGATTCTTTTACAAACAATCTGGCTAGCTGCAACCACTGGCATCACCCTACTCCATATAACCACATCTCACATTCTTATCGCCTGCCCGCACAATTGTTATTGAAGTAACCCCCAAAAAATCAAACAAAACATAACCTCGACATGCCTATAACTGCACTAAAAAAACAACAAACAAAGCCAGCAAAAGGATATCCTACAACCCTACAAAAACTAAACTCTGCTTTGGTCCTTCCCTCATGGCCAAAAAAATTGCACTTGAACTGCCAGCAACATATGCAGCAAATGTTTTTTTTTCTATTTTCGATCCAAACAACATTGCGAATTCTGTTTTTCGCCAACAAGGACAACCCTCTGAAGGCAAAACTGTGAAAGGCTGGCTAAAAAAATATCTAAATTATGAACTATGACAAATATTATACAAGAAAATAGAGAAATGGGCGAGCAAATGGTGATTAATCATTGCGGTAAATCGAAAACAGAAATATGTATATGTGGTCCTAAATAGGGGCGGTTGGAAATAGAGGTGGTTGGTATGGGAGATATTGGCTGAAATCGAACATAAGAGGGAATCATGCATGCACGTTTCTACCATATTTGAACATTTTCAACATGTAATTAAAACTATTTTCCAACAAATTTTTCATTTATCATTTAATCCAATAAACATCTACCACACATAGTCCTGTCACGACCTATTACACTGCACACTTTTCATGATACTACACGAGCTGGAGCTCTCTGAAGGAAAAGTAGAGTCAACTGGCAACCATTTGGTAAGAACGTTGCATTTTGTTGGCCATTTTGTCGACTTTATAGCAGAGAGTGTGCTGGCCGCGCCATGAAAAATTTATTGCTCTAAGCCGATTACACCATTCGCCAGCTCACCATCGTCGACAGTGTTGTCCTCGTTCATGTCCATGCCTGGCTCTGAGAAGGCAATTGCACCCTTTCTTTTATGTTGTGCTCCGCTAAATGTAGACCCAGGGCTCGGAGCTCGGTGTTGACACCGCTCAAAGTGGCCACATTAAGTAAGCTTAGTTCTTAGTAGTTTTTAGCTGCTGTTGATAGTCCTGCTCCTGCCCGGCAAGTTGGCAAGGCAAAAGCGAAAGTGTCAGGCAAGCTCATCAAGCTGGGTGATAGTTTGTGTGAAGTTAGTTCAAGAAGTTTTGATTTCAAATGAATAAATCGAAATTAAACTGGAAAGAAATTTATGTTAGCAGACGTTTCATCAGGCGATATAAATATATACTAAAAAGTTAATAATGAAGATGGCTTGCTGACTAAATATAAAAGAGCTGTCTTTCAGAAATGCAAGAAAATTCCAAAAATGATTCAAGGAATTTTCAATTATAAGTCTTCCGCCTTGTTGAAGTCAGACAGATAAGTTTATCTTCTAGTTCACAAGGCCTTCAAGGCATTGGCAATCGATTGGCAAATGTTTAAAATGATGTGAATGAAAATGTCATTTTATTTCACCATTACAATATAGAGAGTGAGGTTGTCATATTATTGGAGCCATTATAGGTCAAGCAGATTTGGACATATTACCAGCTGGCAATAGAGAAAAGCGTACGGTGCAAATTTAAGCTGGACAGCTGAAAAACAGACAGATAGACAGGAAAGAGACGGACACACACATAGTCTTACATGACTCTATCGACTCGACTTGTCAGGCTGACAAAGAATATATTACAAATATCATGACAAAATTATAGTACCTTCTGCAAAGCTATAAAATTATATTTTCCATCTATATACATTATCATTAATGCATATCATTCACTATGACATTTTTGATCATCATCAAACTGAAACTTTGAAAACCTTGTTGCTTTGGAAGCCTCTATTACTGAAGCCGTATTAGCATGGTAATCATAATTTTCCATAGTTGCTTTCTATATAATTCCATATAACATTTCAAAATGGCATTCTCAATAGTTAAGATCTTTTGCTG
Organism: Hirtodrosophila duncani; assembly: GCA_037043425.1. Lineage (NCBI taxonomy): Eukaryota > Metazoa > Arthropoda > Insecta > Diptera > Drosophilidae > Hirtodrosophila > Hirtodrosophila duncani. Next base: position 1,324,007 of record JBAMBM010000793.1, on the reverse strand, counting down.
GCTGGTGCTGATGAGGTGTCTTACTACAGCGAGGGAACAGTGTTGTGAATGTCTCTCCCGTACATCTGGTATTTGTTTGCACATTTGTTGTCCTCAACAGGATCATTGGGGTCATTTTAAATTCCCTTCACCTGAATTTTATGATGAAGCTGCGAAATCAGAATAAATAATCCGTTCTCTTAACTATAATTTCGTCTTATAGTCTTTGCTCTGGTCAGAGAATATCATATGTTAAATAAATATCTATAGCTAATTCAATTATGATCTGTAACTAATAATATCAAACATTTGGTATTATTGCGGATTGCTTGCAATGGATAGGAGTTTATACTTCCTGGCAAATCACTTACAAAATGGAACTTTCACTATACAAGTCAAATTTCTGGTTAACAGTTACATATTTCCTGGCTGTAATGTACGTTGCTTGTTGTCCTTGCAGCAAAGAGCGGCCATTTGGACTGTGCAGGCCAAAGTGCTGTGAAAACTTATTATTACGTGTACTAAACTAAACAAATTGTATACCAATTCAAATGAAAAGCTCAAGAAATCAACGAATTTATATAAAATATATATGAATTGTGAAAATTATGTGCTAAGACCAGAGGAGTTTTCTTTGGGAAGAGCTTGGAATTTAGATTGTTTGAAGAAAATATATAAAGAAAGGTTTTTTTCTATAAGAAGGTCTTTTGACTTTTTGTATTTGTCGAACATTGCTTGTAATGTAATGTAATCCTGTGGTAAAATTGAAGGCAATTGAAAAGAAGATTGCTTCGCTGCCTATTGCTACAGGAGAAGGAAACATGCTTTGGGCTACTATGTTTTCTTTCCTCTCGAAGTTAGCCTTCCTCTGTTATCTTTTCGTTTTCTGTAGATTTCTAGATATGAAAATTAAAAAAATATATATATATTAGTCATGGCTGTTTTAACTATAGCTAATTCAAATTCTTATGTTCATGGTGTACAAATAATTATCATGCTTTAAACATGCTTCTGAAGTGCAAATACTAAATTAGAAGATCTTTCTTCAAAGATGAACTGCATTCCGATTCTACTGCTTGTGTTAGGATACTTCGTTGTGTTTGCAATGGCAAAAAATTTGCTAATATGTTGTTCTTGTGGCTTTTATCCAGAGTTATGCAAAAGATCCTGTTGTTAAGGCACATTTCTATTTTTTGGGTATCTAGGAGAATGTTTATACATTTTATAAGAAAATAAAGTTCATGAAATTTGTTGTTATTGTTATTGTTTTTTGCTCGATTTAAGCAAACTTTGGTATTCTTACGAGTTGCTGAACCATTTTATACGAATCGAATAACTATATCATTTTGTTGGCATATAATCAACCCTTTTTGTATGGAACCTCTCTATGACCTTATCCCCTTTGTTGTATAACAACGTTTGGGACTGTGCCATGTGGAGCTAATGGAATTTGTAATGCAAATTATTGAAAACCAATTGGTTAAATATTGTTTTCTGATCTAGAATGCAACATTTAGTAAACGAATCTTGCAAGATGAGTAACGTTTCCACTCTATTGCTAACATTGGGATACCTCGTGATGGCTGCCATCGAGCTAAGATCAATTTGTTGTCCTTGTTTTTGGGATCATACTTTGTGTCAAAATAACTGTTGCAGTTAAATGCATTTGGAAATGGCCGCATTTTATATATTAATAAAAAGAGAGGTTTATATATTTTAAACTGATATAAAATGCATAGAATTTGAATAATTGTGAATAATTTAATAAGTGAATCGGTTCATGGTGCAACATTCCGAACAGCCCAATGAGTCCACCAATGCCGTCTAATTGTGTCTTTTAAATTGAAGCAAAATCATTTTCGCAGCTTAAGAAAGGTAGAAAGAGGATAGCCATAACTTTCGCCTTTTAACCAAAAGTTGTACGAACTTTTCAGCTTAAGAAAGCCCCTGAGATAGATAGGTGCTTCGACACTGAAAAATAAAAGTTAGGCGCTCCTTGATAATTTATCTATTTGAAATACAAATTTCAGTTGAACAACATTTGTGGTTCGGCAATGTCGTAGACAGCATTTATATATCCAGACATTCCATAAGCCCAATTTATATGCAGGAAATGCTGCTACAAATCGTACAGATCATTAAACAACTGACCCAGAGACAAGCCACCCCCATAGCTGATATCATAGAGAATGTCGTTAATTCATGAAATCCGAAAACAAAATAATTGCTTATGTTATAGAAATCGACAAGGCTAATGTATTTTCTAATGCAATTGCTGCAACTCGTATCTGAGGGTCTGCTTTACTCATAAATTTGGTCAGCAAAATGCACTTGAAATGAAAACTCAAACAAACTGTCCAGTCAAGTTCGAAAAGTGCCTTCATGCGGGACACATCCACATAAAATAGATGAACTGAGCTGAGTTGGGTGAAAAGCGATGGAAATTGAAAAGTGAAAAATTTATTAAAGCGCATTTAATGCAGTTTGACGTAGCATCGCATGCGCCAAGGTTTGCCAACTGCGCAGTGGCAGCTGCTACCGTGGAAAACTCCTGGAAACCCACCCTGATCAGTATTGGGTTCACCCCAAGCAGCATCATTACGATTATCCCTTTTTGGGTGTGTGTGTCGTGTGAGGCAAATGTGTTAATGCCCATCTGTATAGGGAGGAGAGTGTAGAGTAGAGAACTCTTATCAATCTGCCACTCGACTCTGACTCTGGTGGCAGGCACAGTTGTGCACACCACATGCTAGACACATTCATATAACAGGGTGCATTTTTGTAATTTATGCGCTCTCTCAAGCATTATGGAAACATCAACACATATTGCAAATCAAGCAATTATCATTAGAGAGATATGGTGGGGTTTCCATATACATAATTATCAGGCGTTTGGGATTTGTACGGCCTTTAAATGGGTGGAGATCTTTATGGGTTTTTATAAATTCAAAAGGCACGCGTTACAGTTAGGATCTGGGTATCAAATTTTATGCCTAATGCAGTTTGAACTTGAATATTTCTTGATATTATATGAGGAGAATGTGTTGTTATTAGGGAAATACTTTAATAAATGTTTTATATATTTAAGTTAATTGGAATTGTTCCAAAAAATACTATATTATTTAGATTTTATTTGGGTGATATTACGCTTTGCTTCGGTGTTTGCCTTATCTAATTTTTAGAAGATTTTTATGATTTTTGAGCACTCAAAGAAATGGTTCCTTGAAATTTGTTCAATATAGAATTTTAGATGACAGTTTAAAATATAATTCTAGTATTTGTGCAAATTATCTAAGAATTGTAAAATCATAATTCTACCATTTATGGAAAGTAATTACTTAACTATAAATCGGCGTCGTCTTAAATTAATTAAAGTTTTCTGATGTGTTTTTCTTTTGTGAATTTCGGCAACATGTCAAAAATATTCTTTGCCGCTGAGGTGAATCAAATCTATGCCATTTATAAAATATTATATTGGGCTTATCAAAAAGTTTGTCAAGTATAGAAGAAGCATTTGCGAATGCTTCAATATTCCTGATCAGTGCAACCAGGGCAGTCCACATGGTCTTATCTGTCTATCTGTATGTGTGAATATTTGATGCCTGAGCTGAAATTTCTGCCAGTTGAGTCTTATCTCTGCACGCTGCTCATGCGCTTGATCTATCGAAATTAGACACATTTATCATATAGCTCCAAATAAAACCAACTCCATATTTTATCCTACTTAAGTGCACATACTTCCGCAGACCAAACTTGATCCACATTGAACATCTATATCACATATATGTATCTGCTTCCTTACAATTAGAATGGTATATAAGCTTCCGCATGATTGCCTGTGTAACTGTAAATTTGCAATTTCTTTGGCGCATACAATTTGCATTTCGGTGCGATTAATAGATGCCCCAGGCTGAATTTCCTTAGAAATTTTCTTTGATGTTTTCCAGCATGCCAGCATGGACAAATACAAATAATTCCATTTTTGCCAGGATAAATACTTTGTGTGTAAAAATGTGTGACAGTTAAATGAAAAGAAAATAACATTTTACTTTTGGACGCCTGAAAACAAAAAAGTTGCTGATTTTGACAAGTTAAGTTGAACGCCTGAATCCTGACGCCTACACAGACATACACAGGCAAACACAGACACACACTTGAACATGGAGACGTGCCTACATTTAGGCTTGTGTTTTGTTGAAGTAGTCGACAATTGGCTCTGTGGCAATGGCAATCCCAAAGCACTCGGCTCCCTGAGTTATCCTTAAAGGATCAAAGTTGAAATTTATACATACAAATGTCACACCTACCCAGGATTATGTATAACAAAACAAATGCCGCATGTTTCCGCATTGACTTGGAAACATTTAAATTTTTTTTTTTGGCAGCCAACGCCGCTGCCGCCTTTATGCCGCAAAAGATGTTTTTGTTTCTGATATTGTTGTTGTTTTTGGGCATGTGTCATATCCATACACACACTCACTCACACACATACAAATTGTTAACAAGATTATGTTGTGGCAGGACGAGCATCAACCGAAAATGGGAGTAAAAATTTGTATATTTTTTTCTTCTTTCATTTATTGTTGCTTTGCTTCTGCTTCTGCCTCTTCCTACGCCATGCCTCTTTGCCTTTGCCTTTTGTGCCTCCTGAATATTATGACATGCAACATTTATGGACGAGTCCCTTCTCTGCATGTTTATGGCATCAAAAGTTACATGAGAAGTGTGAAAATTGCTTTGTGTATTTTTAAAGCATACTTCAAGGCGCCGACTGAGCTTAGAATTTCTTGCAAAGTTTGCTTAAAAAAAGGGTTTATTTTCACAAATAAATAGCAGTAAAAAGGAAAGAGAATATAAATTTCTAATATTTAAAATTGAACTATAACAATTTTCGAAGTTTTAAGCTCATACAAATGTATCTATTAAGAGATTTTTTGGTTTAAATAATTCTCTGCCTGTGGTTTATAATTTTTGTTAGCTATTAAAATAAACACCAAGCTCTGGCTATACTTCTAACCCCTCGAAAATCCCTGCACCTTTATGGCAATTAATATTTTCATTTAATTAGCCAATGCTTTGTCGCCCAGTCAACAGTTTCAACGCAGTTTCTATGCTAAATTAAACATTCAGCTGAGAAAAAAATAATATCGCAGTACTGCTGGCCTACTTTTGGCATATCCCCAAAATACACAACGGGCACAATGAATGGAATGAAAGCTTTTTGGCCAAAAAAGAGATAGAAAACTGTAACTCAGAGACATTTCAAAATATCGAAGGTTTGATACTCTTGCAAAGTCAATATAGAGTCACATACTAGAAGGATTTGGCCAAGGATTAGATGGAGGAAGGCAATATACACAAGTAGCTAGTTATGCACTTAGCTAGGGCTGCTCAATGGGTTTGCTGCATATCTATTGATGGAAGTACAGTCAATATTTCATACTCAAAATGCATTCTGGAACTGATCCTCTTTCTTGTTATTGCCAGTTCCTACTTGGTTTGATTTGAACTTCTTGTAGCACTTCTAAAGTTCCATGATATCGTCGACTTAACTGCAATGCTTTGAGTTGCATTGGTCTGATGAAAAGTTCTAACAAAATATATGGAGTATGAATGTTGATATATATTTTTTGATTTTGTTTTCATTAGTTCACAGAATTCTTGCAAAAACTTGATCTGATCATTTTCATATTTCACATTTGCAAACTTCTTCACAAAACTTATAATATCCTTTTGGGTAAAAATTGGCCAAACTGAATTGCCATCGCTGTGTAAACGACATAAAAACTACAGCTAATTATGTGTATTTTAACTTTTGGGCCATCTTACTACTAGATGAAATGAAAGAGGAGTGCCTTAGTTCTGCCATTGCTTAATAACTAGAGGAGAGACATTGTCGACATCATTGCATAATTAAAAACTTTGCATTCTTCTATTTAAGTTGGCTGTGCGCAAAGATAGTACTTGTAGTTGAAAGATACAACATTATTATTTCTTTTCTTTTCTTATTATTTTATTTTTTTTGGGGGCAAATAATTGCGCAGAGTAGAAAAGTTCGAGTAAGGAGCAGAATGGCAGGCACAGCGGCATCTTTAAGTTGGCCAGGGCGGCGCAAATAATGGCAAGGAGCGGCCACAAAGGACCTTTTAACGTTGCAGACAAATGCAGGAAACAGGATATTGGATCATTTAGTATTAAGGCGGCATTGCCAGCATTCGGCTCTTGCTCCAGCTCCTGCTCCAGCTCCAGCTCCAGCTCCTCATCGTCATCGTCGTCGTCGCCTTCACAATGCGAAACAAGTTAAGCGCAGCGCGAACAATAAAAGGGGAGGACCGAAAGGACGACACGACGAAGCGTTACGCTTTAATAACTTGCCGCAGGATTAAGTCCTGTGCAATGAGATGATAATGCTCCCCTGGCTTTTGGGCTCTGTGGGAGGACATAACCAGAAGGCTGTGAGCTTGGTTTTTTTTGTTTTTGTAGGCGATTCCTTTGCCTTTCTTTTCACTTTCGTGATAATGCTTAGGCGCCCCATAAAAGTGTATGCCATACAACAACAAAAACAACAACACAAATTATATTACAAAATGATTTGGCGTCTTCCTATGTATAAACAGCGTCTCGGCAAACACTCAGTCCACTGCATATTTGTCGTATCGTAAATATAAACATCATCAACGCATCATGAAAATAATTTCTATACCCTAACAGAGGTACATCGTGGAGTATGAGTATATATTTATATGGTTTGTGATATATACTAAGATATAGGACATGTCTTGACCGACTAACTGACTGACAGAATAGGCAAGAGCCATTAGTGCTAGGAGGCTGAAACTTCCACACAAGTTATAATCGACTGATTAAGTTTGTATGGAAATGTATATGTAAGTTGCGAAGCTCGAAGCAGAGATTTTTTTAATACTTTTTAAGCTTCACAGTTCGTTAGCCAAATCAAAACGCTATCTATAAGAATTGTAAACGCTATACTTTGAGGTTCAGAAAAGCATTTAAGCTGTGGAAAAATATCATTTTTAATAATCAATTATGAATTCTCATTGCTTAAAGTATGAAAGCGTATATAAATCTACATAAGACTTTCCAGTCGACTTCATATTTATTAATGCTTTAGATAGACCTTTGACTTCGAAGTCCGTCGAAGTTGATTGCTTCCCGTCCACCCACATTATATTAGAAGTCCGTCGAACAAGGACAGCTAAGACAGCTACTGACTGTACAGCAAAAATCTGTATTATCTTTGCAATATGTTATAGACAACTGGGCCTATCAAAATGTATAACACCAAAGCCGTATAGGGTTACTACTGCCAGGTTCGAACATATATGTAAAAAGAGTATTTGTCCTTCGACTGGCCAAACACAGTTTCCCAATGCTTTTTCTTGTATTTAGAAATTGTTTTTTTTTTCGCCACAGCTTATTATTTTCTTTTATTTACATAATGTACATACATATCCTTATATAGTATGTGGTATGTAGTACATATATACATGTCTTATAGAGAGGGAGGCCTCTGTGACTCTTGTGGGCAATTTACATAACACGCTAACAAATTTTTCGCTGTTGGCTTTGTTTGCCTTTGTTGATCAACTGAATGGATAATGATGATAGGACGTTTGGATTTGGTATGGGCCTTGGAATGGGCGTGGTTTATGTGTGCTTTGTCTTATTTGTCATGTGGGCATAGGGGGCTTTTTCCTCTTCCTTTTTTATGTTTTGTTTTATGTGCTTTGGAGGTTGGTTCTGTTTGATTGGCCTGGTAGTTGTACTCGTTTTTTGTTGGCTTTGCTTGATGGGATGCTTCGTCAAATTAGTTGCTGCGGTTGGGCAGGGGGATGTGTGTGTTTATTAATAGCTTAAGGGATTTGAGGTTTAATGGTTTATATGTCAAAGATAACAACTGTATATAATTGTGATATCAGTTAAATGTTGTCTGTCCTTGAATGAAGTGAGCAGGCATGCGTGTCCTATATATGTTTACGTTTGATAGTGTTAACTGAACTGAAGTAGATGTGATATAAGAGTTTGCTGAACAAATTGATACCACAATGAACTTTATGTATGCTTTTCCACGCTCAAACAAAGTCCTCTCCATTCTTTACCTAGGGTCAGTCTTAGCCAATGAGTCCTTGCAGTTTTTGCCATTATAATTTTCCATAAAACTCAGACCACATTTTCAACAAATCATTTTTATCACACTATATAAAATCCATAAGCCACAGTCATTCCATTTCACTCAGGCAGCTGTTTTCCTTCTATGTTTCGCTGTGTCCTTCCATAATTATTATAATATTGCTAACCATAATCATAACAAACAGTGATTTTGGTGAGGGCTATTGAAAAGAGGTGTCTGCGTTTCTGGGCTAATCTTGACCAGAGCGATGAAATCCACTAGACCTAACAATGGTATTCGTAATGGCAAAGTAGATGGGAAATTAAATTTTATATACATATTTATTTTGAGCATATACGATGGCGCAAAGGATTTGTTGTATAGGCTTGGGCCAGGGTAACCCGCAGCCGATCTGCAAAGCCTCCAACAACAAACTGTATGAGAAAAGAAAACAAAAGCCGGATTTTGTGTGTTGTGACTGAAATTGGATTTGCTTGTTTTGGTTTTGCCTCTTTTATATTTAGAATGCAAGTGGTTAAGGGTGCGGCTGCTAGGAGGAGGTCCTCCTGCAGCTTTTGTGTGTGTTGATTTGCAGTTGCCAGCTGGTCTATATATGTATAAATACATATATCTATATCCTCAATCTGTATATGTGGCATCTATATCGCTTACGTATATCTGACAAGGTCCTTGTGACTGCTTGCCTTCCTGTGTGTGCTGTGATTATTTGCCAGGATAACATCAACATCAACATCAACAGTAAGGCGATGCAGAGCGAGTTCGGGAGGCAGGCAGGCAGTCAACATATGACATACAGAGGCAGTGGCCTCTGCTCAGTCTGTGGATTTTCATTGCGTTTTGATTGGATTTTTCTATGGCTCCTGCCGCTGCTTTGCTCTGGCTATGGCCTCAATTAAGCCACGTTCTGCTTCCGTGTCCTCCTGCCGCCTGGCCTTGCCCTGTCATGTTTTGATATTTTATTGCTGTCGCAATGTTTGTTATTCTTGACACTGCAATTGCGTTTGCGGTTGCCGCAGCCACCCCAAAAAAAGAAAAAACGAACAGCAAAAATAAAGTGAAAACCCGCTTGCATGGATCCTTTGTCCTTTGTCTAACTGTCAATATGTCAATTTCTGCTGCGTGCTTGCGGCTGCTCCTTTCCATGCGTCACTCTGTATGATCGAAATTAAGTTGCCATTGTCGTCATTTCGATTTCATTTTCATTTCATTTTCATTTCCATTTGGTTTGCCATTTTTTTGTACCCATTTCGGTTGGTTGCGTTGCCTTGTCAATTTAACGATTGGCTTTCGAGTGCGGCCGCATTATATTTTTATTAAACGCAATCAGCGTTAAGTCCTGCATCCTGCAGCCATTGTCAACATGTGTTCGTTTTGATTTCCGCGACTTGATTGCAATTGTTTAGGCAATTAAATTCATATGTCGATTTTTAATGCACTTTTCCAAACATTTTTGCTGAGCAAATGTAAGGGCCATTATGAGATGTTTAATGGACGCAGCTGTGGGTAGAGTTTGGGGACTTGATTGGGGAAGAATATCGTTAGGCAAGCATTGAGATCAGAATATAGATATATATAAATACAAAAGTAATTATTAAATGTGGTTAATATGAGCCCTTTCAATGAATCATTTTCTATCTTGATTTCAAATACAATTTCATTGTAAATTTTGTGCTTCTCATGAGGAAAATAAATATTCATTATGGCTGAGCCTGAGTAGGGTTAAAATTTAAACCACACTAAATTTGTTTCATTCTGAATCAGAAGGTTGTATATCAGCTATATGATATAGCTATCTGATCCGATTGAATCTTGAACTTAACCAGGGTTAAGACATAACAAGTATCTGGCAATAATTTCACAATTGTAGCTCATAAGAATTCTGTTGACAGAGTCGAACAGATCGACTTGGCTGTATTAAGAAGTCTAGAACTATTACCTTCTGTGCGTTGAAAACTTCCTGACTCAATTTTCAGGGCCGTCTAGGTAACCACGTCCAAGCCGAGGAAGTTAGCTGACTCAACTGGATTGGTCCGCAGGGCTTCCAGTCTGAGATGGGTCAGGTTGAGGGGACACTCAAAGAGGTGAGCCGTAGTGTTGTCAGGCGCTCAGGTAACTGTTAAGAAACCTAGAGTACTCCAATCTCAGCTGGGCCAAAGTGACTCCAGTGTGACTGGGTAGGGTTTCTTCCACCTAATCTAATCCGAGCACGACATTGGCTCCAGCACTGCGGATTGTCTCTGCCACGGACTCGGTGTGGACCAATCTTAAGCCTGATTCGATATTGTCATTCGTGGCATGACCGAAGAGGTGACTGACGGACACCTGACTGGATTGGCCCTTGCCGTCATGGGTGGTTGACTGTTGGGGAAACTTAGCCCACTGTGCAGCGAGTGCAGAGAACACGAAATTTAAGGACAGCAGGGTACTGCACAGCACAGTGGGACTAGAACATCCTTATATTTGTTACTATTAGAAAAATTATTGCTTATGGTCGAGGGTCTTAGGAATTCTGTACTTCTTCTCTATGTGTGTTGCTGATGAAGTATGTATATATACTTTCTGAGCTTGAAGATGCTTCCTTCTATGCTTTAAAGAACTTGTGCTAACATAAAATACCCTCCGCAATATAAAATATGGCATCTGCACTTAAAACCTGCTTTATTTGTCTGCAACTGTGACTCGCACAACACCAAGTGATATACATTCTCAGCCATAATTGAATTATATTTTAGCTAAACCACAAAACTTGAACAAGACAAAGACAATCCTCGGTATCCTAGAAGCATTCATGCAAAATAAACCTCCTGACCTCAAATATCTGCTCCCCTTACAATCGGCAACGCGCATAGAATGCAAACTGCGCTTAATGTAGAAGTCAACAGGGGGTAAGGGCAGGGTTGTTGATAGAGAGGTACTTGTGCGGGGGTATAACAGCCCGTTGACATTGTTGGCATTTCAATAAAAACCACAAAAGAGTTGCCATGTAATGCAATGAGATACCAAATCCAAACAGCAGCTGGCCAACTTTTTGGTGGCCAGCCTCAAGATCGTAACTCAGCGTCAGACTTTGTCGATTGGAGGAGACTTGCTCTAAGTCTTTTCTCCCTCCGCTGGATACATATGCAATGATATTCCTGTATTGTAAATTGTTTGAGTAAAGCTAGCAGAGCGGATGGCAGCGCGACAAAAACCGCGCCAAACGCAAAATGCAAAATTGCAGCTGAAATGGGAGGAAGCGCAGGCGACGCAGAACAGATTGAACTGACTTAAACGGTGGCCAAGCATAAATCCTTGAGAGCCAGCGATGACTGCAAGTCATGTGGTGGACATGGCTGTTGGTTGGAGAGAGGTCTGCGTTCGCCACAATTTCCGTTTTCCGGTTTATAGCAGCCAGCAGATTCAGATACAGTCAGCCAGCCAGGCAGCCAGGCAGCAGCAGCTCAGATTCACTTTTTTTGTTGTTGTATATATGGTAAACAGAGCAACAACAACAACAACAAAATGTAAGGCGTACATTTTGCGGTTATTCTCCAAGTTGCAATGACTCCCCGTACACGTCTCTTACCCACCAACTCTTACCCCCTTACATGAACCGCTACCGCAACGCATGCATAAATTATTATTTTGCCCGTCGTTCGCCACTTGCTGCCAAATGTTGCTGCAACATTTTCTGATATGCCCTACTAACTGTAGGATATAATTACATTTACAGCTCAAGTTGGTGGAATTTTCAATCTATTTGTGATATTTATGCCCATTTTTTTATAGACACGCCATTAGAAATTACAGCTGAGATCGAGTACAACTCTTGAGTCAAAATCATTCCAGTTTTAAAAGTTATTGAACCTAAAAAGCATTGTTTGATAAAAATGTCGTCGTTCGATAAAGACCATGTTTACTTCCTGATCCCTTAACTGAATCCAGAGCACTTTAAGTTTTCTATGACAATTTTCCTCCAGGCTTAGTTTTTTTATATAATTCCATTGCATCTCGTATTCAAAAGAGCATCGAAGCATGGTCTATACCCTAGGTAGCATTTCATTTTTGCTCTCAATGCATCGGTACGTCATCGTTTTGCATGCGAATGACAGTTGGAAGTGGTTTGGTTGTCGCTGCTGCTTCTTCCTCTGCCACCACCACCACGCGCGTGCACCCCCGCAAGCTACTCTCTTCAACGTAGCCATAGCTTTTACTGCCTTGTCTTTGGCGTTGTGGCTGCCACGCCCACGAAAAACATATTTGGCCGCTTTTGTTTTGCATTTTTATTACAAACACCAACACACACACATACACACACACACACACATACACACCCACCCATACTCAGACAAATTTCGCTTTTTGCGGTTTTTATCACGCACAGACAACAGCGGCACAGAGGGAGTACTCCTTTTGCATGCCCCTCGCCGTTCCCACCGCTATCTCTCCCTCGTCGAGCTGCTTTAATTGGAGTCGATGGTGTTATTTATATAAATGTTTGCCATTTCTCTTCGTTCGCCCTGTTTGCATTTCATTTTTTTGGCAGTTTAAATTGTAGGCGTCATGTGATATATTGGCCATTCATTCGGTTTGGTTTGGTTTCGGTTTCGGTTTCGGCTGTGCTTTTTGGCGTTCTTCTGGCCACGTTTGCTGCTTACTGACCTTGTTCTCAGATTTTGTTATACATTGTGATTGTTGTCTGCTAAAAATGTGGTCCATGTTTGGAGTTTAAAGTTGAAAGCTGGCAAAGAAAATTCAAGCAATTTGCGGACAGGAGAATATGCTAAAACAGCAAAGTAATACATATTTTGACCTAGATAATGCTGTGGCAAAATGTTAAGGCAGGAGGGGAAGTGCGGCAGTATCAAATGAAAGAAAAATGAAGATAAAGTGTAGTTGAGGGTCCTGCGATTGATAAATAGTAGCAAAAGTGGAACAAATATGTTAAAGGAAACAGTGCTTATGTGGAGTTTTGTATGTAAATAGATAAAAGATGGACTGGTTTGTACATTTTATTAAAAAGAAGATCGCATTTTATATATAAGCTGATAGAGGTTTGTTCTTATTATATGATAGCGATATGATAAGAAGCTTTCTGGCACAAGTCTATTCGTTAGAAAGGCTCTGAGTGATAGTGAATATGGCGTAAAAGTAGGCAGCTCGAATGATAACTTCGAGGTTGAATGAGAAGATTTGAATTCAGCAACAGTCCAGGCTAAGCTTAAGGTCGTTTATTTCATTACCCATTGAAAACAAATTTGACATTCATTTGTAGATAACTTTTAGGGAACTTTCCAGCAGCCAAAAAATGGTTGCTGTATGAAGAAATCACTTTAGCCAATGAACTAAGAAACGGTTATCTTGCGGATGGAAAGGTCCGCTAAAGTATTCCATTTGAGAAATGTCGTAAACGGAACCTTTAAATCTTGCAAAATTTCAGCAAACAATAGAAGGCAACTTCTCAGGAATGGACTCAAATTACCATTAGATACACCTCTCCTAGAACTCTTCCAACTAAGCCCACCGCAAGCACGTGTTGTGATGATTATATATTCCATTTTGCATTGTTGAAAATATAGAAATCATATCTACATTTTCTGTGCGGCTCGGATAATCTTCATCTGTTTTTCCTCCTAAACCCTTTTGCTTTGTTTGCCATGATTCTTAACCGGAGTTGTGGGCTGTTCCCTTTGACTGTGCACCACAAATATGCCAAAACATGATCATCACACAGTCATCATTTGAATGTCTAAGGCTGCTGGCCTACTCAGTTGGTGGCACACCCCTAATCCTTTGGGTTTTTTGGGTTTGACTTGAGCACAGCCTGGCTGGCTGGCTGGCAGGCTGGCTGGATGCTTGGATGCCTGGCAATGTCCTAACAATAAGCATTGCATTCTTGTGCTTCTGCTTATTCTTATTTCTTGTCGTCTGTCTTCAACTTCAGCTCAACTTGTACGTCTACTTCTACTTCAAATGAAGTGCATTCATCCGGTAGCAATCCTTTTTTCTTGCTGCTGTCTTTTTTCCATGCCTTGTGCATCATTTCACTTGAATTTGCGTTGACATCCTGCAGGCAGCCAGGCAGCCAGGCAGGCAGACAGACGGACAGACGGAATGGATGGGATGTCCTGTCTGCTGTTTTGTTGTTGCTGTTATTGTCCTTGTTGTTATTATTGTTGTTGCTGTCTATATAACGAGCATTGCTGACATATCCTTTAACCATGATTAAAAACGCAAAAAGCAAATGAAAATTGTTTTGTGCTTACGCCTCTTAGCACACCTTGAAGCACACAACAACAAACAATGGGAATATATCCCTATTTCCCTAGACAACTGCACTGAACTTGGGAGCGGCAGTTTTGTCCTGCAGGACAATGAAAGAAAGAAGTGCCTTCCCTTTCACACACACACACACTGACACACACAAACGCATCCACACACAGCCACATGCACTTAAAATCCTACAGATTTTCCCACTTAGTGATAAAGTTGCTTGCCGCTGAATGGCCTTTGTCTAGGATTCTTCCCTGTTCTCTCCCCTTATCCTTACCCACTCAGACAAAATAAGCCTAGGCGCTAGTGGGGGACTCTGGGGTTTGCCCCTCGTCCTCGCTTTTCTTTGCGATTTCATGCTCAAATAGAGTCGTTAAATTATTTTCTGAAATTGAGTCGAGCATGTGTGTGTGGCATTGGCATTGGCGCTGGAAATGGAACTGGAAACTGGAGCTCAAGTCTACTTAGAAAGAGGCGGCGGCTCGCCTCGGCTCGGCTCACCACACATCTGGAGTGCGGCACGTCGAGCTGTAAAACGGAAGTTACTTCTCATACATTAAATTAAAATATGTTCGCCGTACATTTATTTCTTGCCTGTCTTTTTTCTTCTTGTTGTTGTTGTTGTTGTTCCTTTTTAATTAAAACCAAAATGTTATTGTCGGCGACTTCGTTCTTGTTTTGGTGTTTTTGTTGTGGTTTGGTGTGGGCAGCCTTAAATGCATTTTGTATGTGATTTCACGCTTTTATGGTTGGCATTTTTTCTTGTAATTTTCTGTTTTTTTTTTAATGCTATTTCCTGAGTTAATGATTCTAATGTAGGGGTCTTGATTTAGGGTCCTTGTTGTACACATTATGAAAAACATTACGGAAATGTCAGGAAAACTTAAGCATTAGCAGTTGAAGTGAGAAACTTAATTGTGTGGGAGTAAGAGGGTAACTTGCTAATAAGAATTTCATAGCAACGTATGTTGTATCTTAGGTGTGTATAAATCATTGATTTTTCGCAGGTTTTCCTTTTTTTTTTAAACTTTTTCAAATAAACACAAATGTAATTATATAACATGTTGATTGTGAACTGTAGAGCTATGACAAAAGAAGATTGTCAAGGGCCAGTTGGGAGGCTGGCACTGGGAGAGAGCCTCTGAATATGATGAGGATGGATTCACAGACGATGGTTTGGTTTCCTTCAAATGCTAAGAAATTCTAGAAAAAGGTTAACATAATTTCATTTCATTTTACATATTTTATTTTAGTTATTTTATTTTAAATTATTTCATTAATTTTTCAACTAAATACAATTAAATATCATAATAATGACTTGTCCTTAGACACATTTCTCCAGAGTACACATATTTCGGCAAACACTGAATATTTCAACAGCGATATTCCTAGAAGACCATATGCGAGTTTCACAAACATTTACGACTGTTTTTCCGTTTAAATAACGGACGTCCAACGCCCCGAGTTTGTTTTTGATGCACTTCGGAGTTCAGTTCCAGGTCGCTCTTACTTACTCGATGATAAAGTTGTTCTTGTTCTCAACTTTGAAGGCGCCGCCAGATCATTAATTCAGTTGCATTCAGCCTTTTGCTGCTGTTGCTGCTGCTGCTGCTGCCTTTGCGGCAGTTTAACACCTTTGTATGGGGCAGCAGAAGCAGAACTTTCAACAAGTTGCCGGTCGTCCGGGTCGAACCTTCGCCCGGACTATGACTTCATTTTTCATTCCCATAGAACTGAGTTTCACCACGACATATACATGCATTTCTATCTAATTAAAACAGGTGTTTTAATTATTGCAGCCATTTAATTTTCCGTGTTTTTTTCCTCTCTTACCCCCTGGTTTACTCTGTGTTCTCCATCATAAATGCCGCCGCTTGCCCACTTGGCACATTTTTATGAGCCTCTCGGACCATTAAAAACCGTTGCAGTTTTTTGCTGCTCCTCGCCTTCCTTGCCTTCGCCAGAGTCGTCGTCGTCGTCTTCCACTGTAGATGTAGCCTTGCCCAAGTTGCTCATTATCGCAGAAGGCGCTTCCATTTCCATGCTCCAGATATGATGAATTTTGTTTCTGTTTATTAGGCTCGTAAAAATAGCAGCGTGTTTATTACTTTGTGGATGTGTGCGAGTGTTTGTGTGTGTGCGAGTGTTTGTGTGAGTGTGATTGTGTTTTGTTTAACTATTTTTTATTGCAATTAGATGGTGGAGTTTGTGGTCTGCGGTCCCTACAACAAACAGGGAGTGAAGTATTTTTTCTGCTGTTCTCTTAATTAGAGACTTAAACACTTATTTTGTGGAAGCTTAAAGTTTACAATTAGGGTACCAAATGATCCTATAAAAAATGAGTCACTAGCAAGATAAAGTGTTAAATCTACATATATGTGGTATGATTTAGTTTTAGAATTATAACAAAGAGGCAAAATAACATTGCAGCGAAAATATTATCACCCGCCTTGAGCGTCACGATTTCTGAGCAGCATGATTAAAGAAGCTATGCCAACACCCACCGCCTCCTTCACTCAGTCCACCTTAGCCCCTCTCCGAAATCCCATGTGATTGCTGAGGTATATTTTGTGAGTCATTCAGTTCCCTTTTTTTTATCAATGTTAGTTGTAATCTTATACCACTAACCATATAGTTCATACTCTTGACTGCAAGCTTCACCTAGATTCTCATATAGGCGATAATAAAACTTCGTCATAACTTTGCACCTATTGCACCGATTGCAATGAAATTCCAGTATAGTAATATGGCCACCTTATGGAAAATTCGTCATATCTTTGCAAACATTGGGCCGATTGCAATGCAATTTTTTCAGTAGACTAACAGTGTGCAGGGGATGGTCAAGTTATAAAATGGCTTGGAATATTGATATATTAAGTTATCGATATACTGAGTTATCGATCTACAAACATCGAAATATATTTTGCTACCGACGTATGTATATCGATATATTAAGTGATCGATATGGGATTATAGATATATTAAGATAACTATTTATTTATATCAATGTGTTGAGTTTTCGATATAGGTACATCAGTATCTTAATATATCGATAAATGTATATCGATATATTCCTATCTACACAAACATATCGATACACGAATATATATTGGTATCATAGAACAATAACAAACATAGATCAACAGGATGAGGCGTAGCGACGCACGCCGGGTTGGCTAGTTTATACTAATTAGAACATTTGGCATACATCTTCAGGATACGGCTTCCCTCACTACAGTTACTTCAGCGATTTCAGAACGGAATGATGCCTAGAATAGGGTTATTCCCAGTGACCTAGCTATATCTAATATCTCTAAGATCATTAGGTTAAGTCAAATGTACACAAACTGGATACTCACTGCAACCACCTTGCTACCGAATGGTTGACAATCTTATATCTTCTTATATCTTAAATTTAGAAACGTCATATGTCCGATTCAATTGGCCTTACTTTATTAATATATCCATTTATACAAGAAACTGATATATCATTTATATAAATTATGCATTGCGGATTGCTTGATTATACCACATGGCCGAAATAAGCGTAAGAGCTTGCTCGCATAAGAATAGAAAATGCAAAAGCTTCATATAAGGCCTAACTGCTTGCGTTATAAGATAAATGTCAAAACAAACTTTAATCATACATATGCTGTCTTGCTTCGAAGAAGATCTATGACATGTCTTAGATCCCTTTTTAGTCTTAGTTATATTCTTATATATGGCCATTTCAATATAATCCCTCCAAGCTATTATTTATATGTTCTTTTTATTTCATGTTACATATTACATGCTTCCCACAAGCCTTTTTCCTTAATCAAATAATGTCATCTCATGCTTCCTGCTGAAAAACACCATAAGCTAAGCTCTCCAGTTCCCTGCCCAACCCACATCCAACTGCTCCTCCACATAATCACATTGTTATTTGGTTCACAAAATATATGTTTCTCTGGTTCCCCTGCAACACTTAACACTAATCAATTTTTAATGAAATAACATACGTCTGTGGCAACCCTTTTAATCAGGCAATAATAACATAAATTAAATAAACAAAAATCAAGCCCATAATACGACCATGTAGAACTTTTATTTTCTTAGAGATAAAAAAAGAGGAGAAAAAAAAGAAATGCGATGATGTGTGTTAAATTTCACGCGTTACATTTAAGGCATTGTCGAACAGCTGCTGATCGGTAATATTGCAAGTTCATTATACAAACACCAATCAAACATCCACACAAAGGTATGAAAATCCAATTAAAGTCGCCCGCAAAGAGCAACAGATGAGGATGACGATGGTGGCTATTGGAAGGCGGCTGGCGGTTGGTCGATGGTCGATGGTCGGTTGGATGGGTCAGTAAGGAAAAGTGCAAGCTCACCGCACTTCTCACTCAATTAGAACAGAAAATTCAAAGGAAACGTGTAAACAAAACAAACAGGAAAATCATTTTTCAACGGCAACGACTCTGAGATACTCTGAGCGGGAAACAATTGACAAGTCTGGACGATGATCACAGTTTTCATACTATCGCTTAAGCTTACCAACAAATTGGTGCACATTTCGACCACACTTTTCATTGTATCGTGATATATAGGAGCGAAGCTTCGTCTATAGCTCTCTCACCTCTCACCCCTGGCCGTCATGATATTGAGCCCTCTTTTTATAGTCATCGGCATTACAAATAAGTCCTTCAAACTTTGTTTTCATAGTCTTATAACCTCATTGGGAAATCATTGGCCTTGTAAAGTTTCTATATAGAATATCAGTCAATATAACTTTTAAGAGCAATCACGATATCATATTCGTTTGTTCCCTGTCTTAAAAATTTCATCATACCCCCTTCTGGCAGAGTATTTAATAAATACGAACGACTTAACATGGCATTCTTTCGACTCTTTGGACTCCTTTGCCTTTGCCATGTCGATTTCGACTCGCCTCCGGTCGCTGCTTTCCACCTAAAAGGCTTGAGTTGATTCTGGAGTGGCCAGCACGCCAGGCACTTGAAACGTTTTTGGCATTCTTCACCTGTCAAGGCGAGGCGGTAGTTGGTGGACTGTCCGGACCGGACTCGGACTCGGACTCTCACTCCGTTCCTGTTAGCGGCGGTTAGGCTCTTCGGCAAAGTGCAATAAGAACGTCTAAAACCTCACACTTCAAAACTTTTGCCGAAACATCAAAGTTGACGTACACAATGGCCATTGATGTGATACAACTCAAGTGCAAAGAAAACAAAACACGAAACCATAGAGAGTTGGCAGCAGGCAGCCGAAGAAGCAGAAGAAGGCGGAGCAGAGAGTTGGAGTTCTTGGCCAGCGGAACAAGTCAGAACAAGAGGGCAGAGGGAGACCGTCGTCATCACCGTCATCGTCGACGTCAACATCGTTGGCGGTGGCTTCAATGTTGTCGTCAGCCTCAACAAGCGTAAAATATTCTCAGAATTGCAACAACTTGAGCTGCAGTTACAACAACAGCAACTGCAACAGCAGCAGCCTTTTTGGCAACATTTCGACAGGCATTTGACTGAGCACAGGTGCGACATTTTGGCGCCCAAAAAGGGGGCAACTTTACATCACTTGTATGCGAAATGCTTAGCAATGTTATAGCACATTAAGTCTCCAAACTGGCTGATATATATTTATTTTATTCAATTGACCTTTGCATAAACCTGTCCTTCTATCAAAAGTTCCTATTCGTGCCTGCGGCTACCAGTGGTCGCACACTGCCCATCGCATCACGCACTGAGTATGTGGGTCGCATTATTATGAAACTGACCACCAGATTGCCATCAACGCACATGATGGAGCCCGCATTGTCGAACATGCCGCAGTAGTTGGGCGCTGAGAAGATCGTTACCAGCTGTCGCTGGGCAAAGAACTCGTACCCATCCTCGACAACCTGATGGGCGCGACACACAACATCGATGCCCATGCGTTGACAGAAGACTTTCACAATATCCGGACCGAAGGTCACGCTAACACCGCGGTCATTATCGCCCCAGCCCCAGATCTTTTCATCAGGGTCGGACCACAGCAGGTCACAGATCAAGCCACTGTCTGGCACTTCGCAAGGTCGCTTGATGGACATTATATTATTAAGGCTGCTCAGGTGGGGGCTAAGCCCACCGTGGACGCAAAAGATTTTGCCACCTACAACAGCCGCCAAGGGCATGCAGGAGTACGTGTCCACAAAGGTTCGCCACAACTTCACGGAGTACCGCCGCTTGCACTCATCATAGAAGCCGTAGATGCGGTTGACAGAGGCACTCTCGTGGTTACCTCTCAGCAGGAACATGTGTTGAGGATAGCGTACCTTGAAGGTCAGCAGCAGGATCAGTGTCTCAATGGACAGCTTGCCACGGTCCACATAGTCACCCAAGAACAGATACCTTAAAAATGAGTGGATGAATCGGAATGGGTAAGTCTTTCGATTTGGATTAGTTGTAAATCTAACCTAACATTGGGTGGATATCCTGCAGATTCGAATATCCTCAACAGATCAGCAAATTGTCCGTGCACATCGCCGCATATCTTGACCGGTGCCCTCACCTGCAGCAGGCTGTGCTCCTGCAGAAAGATCTCCCGGGCATGCATGCATACATAACGAATGTGCGATTCATTCAAATGAATTCCTTGACCGGGGTCGTTACAGTTGACCAGCTGATTGATCAGCTGATCAAGATCAACATTCATGGGTATCGAATTCTGCAAGACGGCGAACGGCTGGTTCTGCTGGTTCGACACATTGGCACTATTTCGATTTGAGGTGGCAAAATTGTTGCGAACAGCCATAATTTTATAAGATTTTCAATTTGGAAATGACAGGCAAAGACAAAGAAAGCAAAGAAAATGGAAAAGGTTAGAGGGTGTATATGGTGATTGTCTAGGTAGAAGGACATCCACTGTCGACAACTCTACAGAAGATACATATATGTATATTCAAATGATGAGATAGAAAAGGAATACTGTGATGGCAATTTAAAGACTGGAAATTTGGAATGGAATCAAGGCTGAACTTCGAGATAAGTGGGTGGTTGTATCCCCATTGATCATTGATCAGTTCACTGTATCACTTCAAGTGCTTCCCGTGTCTCTACTCTCTCATTTATGAATTCTCACCGTGTGGTGATATCAAGTCCTGATATCAAGGACTTAGCTTACATATGTACATCAAACCATTAAAGACATTCTTACACATTCGGTGAAATCATTCGGTCCCTCGATCCGCTACCGTTGTACATCATTTGACGCAATTACCAAAATCTTCTTCCCGTATTAGAACAACAGCGACCTGAATGGCCGACATCGACATTGCCATTCGACAGCACGACATTGTGACGTCTCCGTCTCATTGTGGCTCTGGCTCTGGGTCTACGTTGATGTTTCGGTTTCGGGTTCGAATTCTGTTCTCTGTTTCTGCACTTAACATTTTCGGCCATGTTGCATGTTTCGTCGTGTGCTGAATGTTGCATAAATAAAGCGCAGATCACACGCAAACAAAGCTGCCAGAACGCTATGGAAACGGTTTACGGTGGTTGCCTCTATGCAGCCAGCACACAACACACGGAGGCAACGGCAGACGAACACGGACAACATCAAAGTGTTGACTTGACATTTTGAACGACATTTTAACCTGTTTAGCAGCAACGGCCGAGGCAGTGGCCAAGCAAGCCAAACCAAACCAAACCAAACAAGCGTAGCCAAAGCCAAGTCAGCGTGCCATGGCCTAGCAGTGGTCGCATCGTTTGGGCCATGTTGTCAAGCAGAGAGCCAGAACTGTAGCTGGTGCCGGACTGGTGCTGGGGGGCAAATGAAACCAGCGAAGCAAACAACATGCTATGCTGCAATACGTATGACTGCACGCTGGCTGTGTGTAATACTTAATCGGTTGCAGGGTATTACGACTGATTTCTGAAGAATGTTTGGTGGCCTGGGTTTACCATGGAAACAAACGTAGTTCCAGATAGGACAATGAGAAATGTTAAGCTACCACAGTACTTGCCCATCGATTCATCAGATTGAAACGTCTTGTCGGTGTGGGGATTCTAGGTATAAGCAAAATTGTTGCATTTTGAGTGAATAGAATCCACGAATGGCTCTTCAGACTTCCTTAAAACCACAAAACCTTACAATCTAACGATGTAGATACTTGATTTTACCAATGTACCAATTGATGGCAAACTTATCTTCAGTCAGCAGACGGCTCCATATGCCTCTGAGCCAAACTCATCTTCATCTGAAGTCTTAGGACTAATGAACTATAAAATTCAGTTGATTTATTAAGATTATTCGATCATAAGTCAGTCGACCAATTCCGTCCTTCAAAGTTTTGTAAGTAAGAAGACAAAGGCTCAGTATTGTTACGAAGCCACTTCAATGTAATGTAATCTAAGCGACTATAGCTGATCTGTATAATAATCATCTTTGAATAATTTTGCAGAGCATTTGGATTTCGTTAGGTCATAGCTAGTCATATCAGCAACCAGCTGAATGGCTTGCTGTCTGATGATGAGGCTGATTCGTTTTGGGCCATGTTGTTGACTCGCCTGGTTGGTTAGTTGCCTCCCTGCTTGGCCCTGGTTGTTGTTTGAGCTGTTGTTAATTTTCCTAAAATCAAAGCACAAAATTCACAGGAAATGTAAACCAAAGCCAAGAACCACTTGCAAACAAAATTCAAAGTGCAACTGAAACGGAAAGGTACTTATGAACGAGCACTCGTACACTTAATCGTACTTGGTCTTGTATTCCCTGAACTTTGGCTGTTCCTGCTCCAATTTACAAAAGTTTACAAAGTCATTGCGTTCCCTAATGGCGCGTTTTACTCAAACTCGAACTGGAACTCGTGTCTGTGTTTCCTCATCGATTCCAGAGCCAAATTAAAATATTAAAATTTATGGTCTTAAATTCGCGCCATTCGTTTGGCTTTTGGACTAAGCAAATGTTTGCTCCGTAGTCGTCTGATTATAGACCCCGAACAAGGAAGGCAGCAAGAACGTAGCAGGCAAAGAATCTGGCAACGTGGATCTTTGACTGAACCTGCTTAAAACGAAACTTAGCCTCAGACGCTGATGTGGCGCAGATGATAAATAATCCACGCAAAGTCCGACATTGGACGTTCGGCTGCCACTGCTGGCTGCTGGCTGCTGGTGCTGCTCTGGCCCATTCCCATTCCCGTTCCCATTGCTCATCCGGCAGGTGCAAATCGCATGTGACAGCCCAGACACTTAACTTTTGTACGCTGAGTGGCTACGTACTTGAGAGACCTGTGCACTGGGAGCAGCTAGCGGCGAGCTGGTGCTGTAACCTGGCCTTAGCCTCAGCCTCAGACCGGCAGACTGGCTAAGGCAAACACACGTAAGCCAAGCTGACCAAGCGTTGTAGTCCAGCAGCAACAACACCATGGCCTGGACCCTGGCCTGGCGTGGCGTACAGCAGCTTGAGCGCGAGTCGGTGGTCGGTTGTCGGTCTGTCTGTCGTCTTCAGCCGTGCCTGGTCATTTTTTATCGCATGTTAATCACAACCTTGTGGAACTTTGTTTGCCTTGGCTGCTGAAGCGGCTGGCTGCCTTTAAAACCCTTTTGTTGTGCGGAATTTCATAGTATTCATATACGCTCACCCAGCGAGGATACAACAATTTTGTAAGCCAAGTTCTGCTGGGCAGAGCTTTGTGGAAGAAAATTTGTTATAAATAATTCTAATATAAATATTTGATTAGGTCAATAAAAACGATTGAACTTTATATCAAATATTATATGAAATAAAATTTAATGAAAATTAATTGGAATTAATCCTTTGGCATATATAAATAAAGAGAATATTCCCTTTTCAGAAAAGTTCCAAGGTTTGAGAAGACCATTTGGAATTATGAGATATTTTTAACTAATATAAATTGTTTCTAAATTAGTAAAAATGGATATTTCCAATGGATATTTTCCAAGCAATTTGGTATCGAACTATGCTATCAACTGATCGATAAAGGGGAAGCCTATTGTAATCAAACACTCTTAATAAGTTCCTTGAAATGCACTGTAGATTCTTGTCTGGGAATAAGCTCAAAGCCCAACAGTGACAACATGTATCAGGCTCTTCAAAAACTTCAATATATTTCAAATTCAACGAAAATCCATTATCGACCTGTAAAGTTTCAGTACAACAAGTCAGCTCTTAATAGCATCTCAAGGGTATACAAGCATCGTGTTGCCTAGCCAACTTTCTGTGTCTTTTGTATGCATATATTTAGCTGCTTCTTTGTAGATGTCTGTGTGATTGTACATAACTGTGTGCAATGTGCACAATGTACATATGCTAAAGGTTCATAGACTGCGACTGCGACTGCGACTAAGCCGTGGCTGCCTTGGCTAAGTGAATGCAATTAAAATTGACGTTAATCTGCTGGAATTCTGATGTTTTGTCATGTTTGCGCGCTAAAGATGTTATTTTGTTTTGACATGCTCTTGGCCAAGACTGAGGCTGAGGCTGAGACTGAAGCTTGTAACCAGCAGCCAGTACAGGACAGGACAGGACAGGACAGGACAGGACAGCATAGGCCAGGACAGAAGGCAAACACTACAAAGGCTAAAAGGAGTCAATGTCTTGTGTCTAGCACACAGTCTGCAATTGTTGTTGTTGTTGTTGCTGTTGTTGTCGTGTACATGTAGATCAATCTATCTAACTAACGCGTTTGGTGTTTGCCAGAGTCTCAACCTCAGCCTCAGAGTCTCAGTCTCAGGCTTGGCCATAGCCTTAGCTCGTGGCTCCCTCCTGCCTCCCTGCCCACTTCTGCTTGCCTTCCAGGCTTGTTATTTAAATTGTTATATTATTTGTGGCCCTGGCTAAGCTTGGGAAACATGGGAACTCATTGGACGTCGCTGCTTGAGCTTCGGCTTCTTGGCGTCGACCAGCTTGTTATGGCTTAACTTTAATCGAATTGTCTGGAGGACGGCCAGACGGACAGTTGGCTGCTCGATCTGACCGCCCTTTTATGGCTAGGTTTGTAGCATTTTAAACACTTGCATCTAATGTTTTAAATGATTGCCTTCTTAAATCAGTTATTAAATAGATTTTTTTTATACCACAAGAAAAGAAAAGCAAGTAAAACTGATTGAAACACAATTGCAGTTGATTGAGATCTTAGACTTAGCTTGAGGATTTTCTTAAGCTATATGATTAAATCTTCTTGAAATGCAGACCAAGTCGCGCCCTGAAGCACTATATTCTATTAATTGTATAGAATCTTTTATAATTTAAAGTTAGACTGATTCGTTATATATTTTTATTAATATTTGTAAGGACAGGGCAGCGCAGGTAAACTTATATGTGGTATTAAAAGTTGGTTTAGGGTGTTTTTATCCTTTTATAATGTCTTCAGTCTACCTTCTTTGCTTTAAATGGATCACTTATGGTGATGATTTTATCACCTTTGCTTTACATTAGCTTGAAACTTTCACAGTTTGAGGTCTATCATCTGGGTATTTGCCCATGAAAACGATTTAGCATCTTCTGTGTTCTGTCTATTCTTGAAGGAGCTGTAGGCTTTCAGTTAGTCAGCCAGTCGGGCTATATAATAGTCAGCCAGTCGGGATATATAATAATACAGACACCTTCCCATTTGCAGTTCACAAATTTCCTTCATTCGGACTACTTTTGATTATTTCTCAAAATTCTATTCTAATTTCTTTACAATCTATAACATTTATGCTCTCCATTTATCTATACACATCTCAACTTATGGCCCACACATTTTGATCCTGTCGCCACAACAAAAAAATATGTATAAGCTGGGAAACAAAAACCAAACAAAAACTGGCCAGCTATAAATCTTTGGGTAGTATCTTTTAGATTCTTAGACACACACTTTTAGCCATTATTACGGCAACATTAAGACACCCAAATGGCCAAGGAGCAGAGCTGCCCATAACTGCCATTAACATTGGCACTTAATTTACTTTCAGGCTTGCAGCTATGTGTAGCTGATCCCAGAGCCAGAGTCGGGGCCAGAGCCAGGGCCGAAAACCAAAACAAATACCAAAAGCAAGCATTCAATTCAGCATTTCAGCTATCTTATTATATTTGGTCAACAATAAGAGCATAGAAAAAATTCAACAACAATTAAAACCATTTTCAAGCAAACAAACAGAAGCAGCAGCTCAGGCTAAGGAATTTCAACTTCTCTTGCCACTCGCAGCAACGCTTGTGGTCCATGTCCTGGATTGCTATTGTCCAGCAATGTGTCCAACCTCCTGTGCTTATTTATTGGCGTCTTGCACATTGTTTGCGCTGCCAAAATGTACAGAGCAGCAGAAAGCAACTGAGGGAAAGTAAACCAGGCAAAAAGGCCAAGGAATAAGATACAAACATCGCTTGGATAGATTGAAAGAAAGATAGAAAGTGGCTCCAGTATTTGGCTGGCTTGCCTGTATAGGTGTGTGTGTGTGTGTGTGTGTGTGTATCTGTGTGTGTTTGTAGCAGTGGCGTATATTTTAACAATTTTCAATTTTAGCTTTTGTGTTGGCCAGTGCAAACACACAATAACAAAGAAATACAAAAAAAAAACACACACACACAAAAATAACATTGGCAGCAACAACAAAGCATCGACGAACAACTAAATTTAAGTGCCTTCATCTTACATCTTATCCCTGGACTGGCGTGGCCTTTTCAATGGGTCCTTTCACCATCCTTGCGTTCGCCCTGCTTTTGTTATTTGCTCAGCCATAAATTGACTTTTATTTAATTTGAATTGCGCCCAACAAGTAGGAGTATAAGTTTCCACCAATATTTCTTTAATTTTCCAATGCATAACAATTCAATTTGAAAGTCGTTTTGATAATGATGTTCTTGGCGCACAGCACACACACCTCGCCCTCCCATAAATTGTATGGCCCCCTCCCAAGGGTTCCACTGCGCAGGCGTGAATGCGCACAACGGCTTCGATTATTATGCACAATTATTTTCTATTTGTGGTGCCCAAAACTAAAACTCATATTTCAACAATGAGGTGGAGCAGAAGGGGAAATGGAAATTGATTTCCGGCGCACAGTTGTCGCTGAAGTTTTATCGCTTCTAGACAAAAACCCCGTTATGCTTTGGCGCTTCGCTGCTGCCGACTCGACTCGGGTTCGGATCAGCTTCTTCTCGTGGTTTTTTGAACTGGTGAAATTCTTCTGCTCGTTGTTTTTGGTCATTCATATTTCACATTACCTTCTCTTCGTTATTATTATTTATATGTGGATGCAAATTTGCTTTATTTTGACTTTATTACAATTAGCCTTTGCTTGGAAAATTTACTAGCTATTTTCTATCGTATTTTTTGGGCACTCACTGGTTTCCAGTACAACTGCCAAACTTTTCGCAAGATTGAACTGTCTTTAATAAAGTGAGATGAGTCCTCTCTGTGGAGCTGGCATAGGTAATATAGGTTGAATTCCTCGGCATAAAATGCCTTTCAGATTCTTAAGAAATCAGGTTGAAGATTGCTTCAAATTTTGGTTGTTTTCCTTCAACTTCTTTGCATCTGGTAGCTGTGGAAACCTGAGTATGAACCTTCTTTTGCTAGTGCTACTATCTATGTATTTTGTAAAACGCTTTTCCAGCTATTCTTCTTCTCATTTAGTATGCCTACAAACTTTCTTTTGTTTTTTATTCTTGGTAAATTGCTGCGTTATGCCTCATCGCTCTCTGGCTGCCCCTTTTCCTGCAAAGCCCAGGCGCTAATGAGGCGAAAGAGTAAAAATGATTCTATTATCTAGCAGATACTTTCTGGCTGCATGCCATCAAATGATTAAAATGTTTGTTATGCTTCAATGCTGGCATTGGGAATTCGTATTTCGGATATGTGTTTCCGCTTACCCTCTTCACAAAATAATTTGAATTAAAATGTAATTTTTAATTAAAGCCACTTAATATTTGATGTTTATTTCTCTTTTTTGTAAAGTTTTGGATATTGACCATTGAGTAACATTTAAATGCTGCATTATGCGTGAAATTGCTTAATTTCCGGTTCCATAATTCTAATTCAGACAATTGATAAAGAAAAAATCATAACTTAGAATAGTTTCACAGAGTTGATCTTGCCCAAAATATTATAATATTTTTGTTCTGCTTCTAGTTTAGAAATATCTTCACACATTTCCTCCCCTCTTTTCATCTAGCGCTGTCACTTTGTTAGACAAAATCATCAATTTGCATGCTAAATGGCCCATTGTCAGATCAAAACAAGCTGTCGATCGATCAAAACCCACCCGAGCTGGCCCTGGCTGCACCGCTGATCTCCATGTTATTTGTCAGCTCGTTAAGACTTTCGGCTGCATAGCCTAAGTATGTACATTTCCCAGGCATTGAAGCATTAAACTTGACATTTGTTTTTAGGTATGAGAGCGGCACAGGAAGCAAGTCTATGTCACTAGCTGACAGATAAAACAGATCGCTCCGGCCTAGGAGTAAGAGTATTTCTGTACACATGCCCAAAAACATGTCTTCGACATTCAATGGACAAAAACTATGATATAATTAATCGTATATAGGAAAGCTGCTGGCTTAAGTCATCATAATGGCTTCATCAGACTGCGATTGCGACTCAGCTTCAGACATTTCATTCCTTCATCTGTCAACGGTGCGTCGTTGACGTTGGCCCAACTTGTCGCTGGCTCCTAGGGTGCACAAACTGGATGCGTTTATGTGGATGCGAGTGCATTGCGCTCATAAATTACAATTTATTATGACATCATTTTTTACGGATTACCAAACAGCAATGCGATGCACTCCGAACACACACTGCACATGTGGATGTCGATTGAGGACTTTTGCTTTTGCCTTTCAGTTTCTGTTTCTATTTATACCCTTTGCGATGTTAGGATATTAGGGACTATGTTGTTTAGTTGGTAAATTTAAGAGGGAGCGAAAAGTATAAACTATTATTTAATGGCAAGGATATGCGAGATGATACCTACCTGACTGCGTTGGATGCGAGTCAAGTTCCTTATGAAGGAACACAAACCTTAGCGGTCGTGCTGGTGCTGAGCTTGGGTAAGAATACCTATACGATCCTGAAGGCATCCAAAGGCTATTGAAATAAGAGAAAGGAGAAGTAATAACTAAAGAAGCCGAATATATGAAATAGAGAAAGTTGAAAGCGATGAAGTCCTCAAGAGATACTACCCTCTGTTGTGGCTATATGAATACATTCGATATGCGATCTCCCAGAAAACTTTAGGCCCCATTTCCAATCGGATATGTAATCATCTGTTGCTGAGTTTGTGTCATTAAAAGATTCGTTTACGAAAGATCGCAAGTCTCGTTGTTTTTTGGGGATATTTAGACATATGTATATGGATTTTTCCATACCAAACAAATCCAGTTCTAAGAATGTTATCGAAGCAGATTATTTCTATATTCTATATAGTGATCTAGAGAGACAGTCCAAACCATAGCATACACACTTTATGTTCTCTGTTAGGGCATTTCGGATTCACCTTTCCACAAACAATTTTTATTTCTTCGGTTTTTTTTCCACTACGCTGCATAAATTTTCATAGCTGATAGATATAGATACGCCATTGGTAATATTTCCTTATGGGCTTGCATTGAATTGTCAGCGCCTCTACCTAGTCATAATTTAGTGCGCAATATTCGACGGCCTGCTTCAGCTTTAACTTCAGTGGGGGATTGGTATTCCCACTACACACACACACACCCTGATCTACCCTCTGATGCGTCCTCAGACCCATCCTCACATGCTCGTGCGCGCATCTTCTGCATAGCTTTGTGAATATGCCGCGGCCTGTCAGCACTTCCGAGAGCTGCTATTTTATGTGGCCTGGACAAGTATATCAGAGTACGAATGCGAGTATCAGTGCATATTGGCATTTTGCTTGCTCTGATTGTTGTGTGCGCCTGGATTTCCTTTGAACTTGGAAGGCTCTTCCGCTGCTGGCAGCTGTGCGTACATTTAATATCGATGATTTATTATGTTATTACAGAACTCTATAACATATTTAGCATGTTGAATACAGAAATCGATTTAAAGTTGGCTAAGAAGCAGATTAAGTTGTCTTCTCCAGGCAGCAAGAGGCACTACAAATATATGTAAGTATATATGGATTCGTGTAGTTAGTTGCGACTTTTGATGATTTCTAGAAAAAATTTTATTACAAGAGCAAAGCTAGGCGGCAATTTTAAAACAGTAGGAAGATGAAGGAGGAGGTGGTAAGGAGGAGGTAAGAGAATAACCTTGTAAGCTTGCTGTGAGTGTGATTTAGTCTGTGAGATGAAAGGTTGTATGTATATTGAAGTAAGACGAATCATTTTCACCTTAAATTGTGGAAAAATATTCGTCTAAGCCTATGGCTGAATCAGATGTTTCAACTACTTTACACACTTACTTAAAATAATAGAATATCACCTAAATATGAATGGAAAACTGAAATAAAAATACATCAAGCAATTCGTTTAATTGCAGTCTTTCATTTGTATTCATCTGCAATGGTTCATTATCCATACTCTCACCAACAGCAACGCCCAATGGATGATGTTGCATCGAAATGCCATTAAGCCGCGTGCTTGGCAATCCATAACCAATGCGTTTTCTACCTCACATAATTGCAGCTCATTTATGCCTTAATTAAATAATAATAAAAAATATATCAAATTGGAGTTGTTCAACAATAAATAAATCAATTGGACACCACAGTCGGTGACTTGCATACGAAAACGGGTGAGACAATTTGAAAACACAAATTTCATCCAATCAAAACAAGCTCGACTTAATGTTGACATTATAAAGTTGCTGTGGCTGTGGCTGAGCAGGGCAGCGGTGTTTAGATCAATTTCCTTGGAAATCGATATTGGAGGAAGCTGAGAAGGTTGGCCCAGCCAAGCATCCCAGCAACCAAGCAGCTACAACTTATTTTGATTCCGTTTATAACAATCAAAAATGCTGACAATGCACATAAAAGACATACAGAGAGGGAGAGCGAGGGTAGAACAAAACAGGCATCGGAATAAAGGTGCCACACTCTGTGGGTTTCCTTTGAAACCTGGGCCCAGGTGAAAATTTATGGTAGTCCAAAACTATGGCCAAACCGTGGCTCCGAGCATTTATCTTACATTTGAAAACTAGAATCTACGTGTGTGCGGACCCGGAGGCCAATCAATGACCACAATCTTTGGTTTCTTTTGATTCTGTTTCAAGAACTCAACGAAGTTGACTATAAAAATGCATTTTATGCGTTTCCATGAAAAAATCTGAGACTCAACGTTGAGATTTATGCAAGTCCTGCGTCTTAGTTGATATCCTTGAGCTATTACATTTATAAATTAAATTGTTATCGCAACAACTTAATCGCCTACATAAAAGCCCAGTCAGACTGCCACCAAGACTGACTTGGTGTGTGGCAAAAGTCATTTGGTACTTGATTCGTTTCTTATCTGCTGTTGAAATTTGTTAATTGCTGCCGCACTTCAAGTGCTACTTAGTAAATCTTTTGGGTCGTCTGTTTTTTATATTTACTTCTTTTTGTTTTTGTTGTTGTGTTTTGTTTTTTTGCTCGTTTGCGTTTGTTAATGTCTCTTGTAAATGAGTTTTAAATGTTTCAAGTGTAATAAAGTTGTTCGCCTGCCATTGCGTAATGAGTTATTCTAAAGTAGTTTGGGGCATTCTTCTGTTTGTTTTTTCTTCGTTTTTTTGGGAGTGTGGCACATTTGGTAGGTAATCTCTGGCCTGGCATCGCCAGAGACAAGTTTTAATTAATTTTTCAAAAGGCTAATGGGTTGCAAAAGTGCCAAGATCAAAGTGATAATTCTGGAAGAAAGCGTCGGAAAGGCAGAAGAGAAAAAAGAAAAGCTAAATTTGGGCAGTAGAATAAAATGCAAGCTAACTCTTTGCTTCTTAAAGATACTAGTCGAATATTTAAAACTCTTTTAACTCTTTAACTCTTTTAGCAGTCCTGGGTGCTCACTGGCTTTCTTAGCTTTCTGAGGGTTTCTTTTGGTCTTTCTAATCGTCCTCTCAGTTGGTAAAAACAATCGAAGTTCACAGGCTGCATTCAATATAATTTAGCTTTTCTCTTCTTTGTAATTAATTCTATTTTCATCAGCTACCTTTGCCATCTCATACTTCCTTTGTTCATTCAACAAATCGCAGCTAGAATTGGTTTAATCTGCAACCTGTGTCAATAGACGACCCGCAGATTGGCTTTCGGGCATCTTCTGACCAGAACCCACAATGGGTGTCAAGTAGCATTAGGTAAGTCAAGCAAAGCGGATACTGTGGACTGGCTAGCGCAAAAATCTGCAGCCCAGAACCCTTTGATAATCATTCCAGCGTATAAACCATTGCGGAACGCAAAACCAGCGACACAGGCCCAGGCCCAGGCAGGCAGACGCACATCCTCAACGTTGGCAGCAGCGGCAGCGATGCGTGTGTAAACATAGCCAGAGGGCCAGCAAAAATGTAACTTCAAGATACAGATACGCAGACGGACTGCGTCTAGTCCAGGCCGGGCCGGGCCTGGCCTGGGCAGGTGTGTTTCTCACGCAGACAAAACCAGAAGGTAGACCGAGACCCAGGCAACATTTTAGCCAGGCAGCCAGCGAGAGCCAGGCAAGTTTTGGTTTCGTTTTCGGTTTGCCGAAGTGTGGCAATGTGTGGTGAATGTTGTTGTTGCTGTTGCTGTTTGTTTTTGTTTTCTTTCTTGCCATTTGACCGGAGGCTAGCAACCAGCGCCACACATACGCCTGGCTGACTTTAGCTTTAGCCACATCCCAATCCCACTGCCTCAGCAACGCCACCAAGGCTCAGCTCATTTGGTCAGTGATTTGGAAATGCGTTCGACTGTGGCTGCCTAAATCATTATTACAGGGTATAAGAGGAGATTGAGAGGATGGAATAAAATTCTATATTAAATTGTAAATACTTGTTATAGAATTTTCTCATTGATTGTTGTTGAAAACTGGAGCCAGAGATACGAGGTATGTTTGCATATTTAAGTTATATATTTTTAGATAATTTTATATCCTTGTAAGGTCCTCTTTTAATAGGTATCTGGGTGTAGGTCTATCGAGTGAGAGATGTTATGTTTTCTATTGTCTCGCAATGTATTTGGACCTTTCTCGAATCTTGTTTTATTAGAAATCTGCAGCAATTTCGAGCTATATAATTCAAAAATTAAACCAGATTTCTTTAACAAAACTTTCATTAAAATCAGCCTTTCCCACCTTTCCCATTTTCTTAGTCCCGCTGGAATGAATTCCAACTTCCCCTTAAACAAATTTTCCAGGGTGTTCATGCCTCATCTTCTCTTCTTGTATTTGAGTTGGTTGCCTCTTTAGGCGCCTTAGCCTTAAAAGATCCGACTCTCGGCAGTGATAGCATAAATCAAATGGGAGGAAAATAATTACGGGTGCTAGCGCAAAAATTTGCACGTGTATTAATTTGGGCCTCAACCTCAGTTGAAGCTGAAGAGGTTCTGAATGTGAAGGTTGTGTCTGTGTCTGTGTTTTAAATCGTAGCAAGATGCTAGTAACTTGCAATTATTTTGGCTTACGACTTGGCCTGTGATTGGTGAGAGACAGACAGACAGACAGACAGACACAAAGAGATGGCGATGTGGCGAGGGCGACTCCTGGCCTCCACTGAGCCTGAACTGGGGACTGGGCAGTGTCTTATCATTTAATACGCATCTGTGTAACGTTGTTTTTTCGCACACAATTTTAAATGCCAGGGCCGAGCAAATATATTGCCAATGAAAGAGTAGATGGTTCTTCTTCTTCAAGTTCTGGCTCAAGTTGTTCTTTAATTGCAGTTTGCGGTATCAGCAACAGCAACAGGATATACAAAGTCAGGCCACATTCGATCTCTCCCTCTTTGTCTGTTTGAAAACGTATCTTTAAGTTCATATTTCTCTTGCGGTGGGCTGGGCTAGGCTAGAAAATTGTTTTAGGTGCCCGTGTAGGTAAAAATTTAAGCTGTAGCTTTTGTTTAGATTGCTGAATAATGGACTGAGATCAAAGTTAAGGGCAGGAGTGAGTAATTGGTATGAGAAAGATTTGAGTGCAGGCTAAAGAGAAGAGTTTTTATAAGAAATGCAGAAAGAACATGAGTTTATAATCTATACGGTTGCTTGTTTATTTACTTCAATTAGTTAAAGTCCTTTGCACTTCCAACTTTTCATACTTTGGCATATATTTACTTGGAATTGTTATGTTTTACAACGGTTTAACTCATCTTTAGACAGCTTGTAACGCTTGCTCACTTTCTTTTTTTTAACTCTACCGCCCATATTGAGTTTTCTGTGGCCCACACTTTTGGTTTTTCTCTGAACTGTGACTCATAACAAAATCTGAAAAAGAGTCAAGGCCCTCACCTGATTTTGGTTGATAATTTCAGTGTGAAATCCAAGATGCTCGCCCAAGAAAATAGAAAACTTTTGATACCAAAAACGATTAGAGCGACCTGCATGGGGCAACTGAAATTAAGTTCAAACCCTGGGCAATTCCACATTCAGTTCCAATGAAATAGAAAACCGTGGCGCCACAGTTTTGTATTTCTAACGAATTCTCTCTGACCACAGGAGTGCGTGGCGGGCGAACCATATAATTACCTTATGGAGAATGTCTTTTGTTGGTTTCAATTAATAAATGACGTTAACATGCTGTCAAAATATGAAATGGTTGATGATGCAGTGCCATGTGTAGCCCAGCCAGCATGTATCCATAAGATACATTTACAAAACGAACGCAAAGCACGCAAAGTGCAAGCTGATACCGTAGACTTCATAAATTATAATTTGCTGACCATAAATAGCCGGCAGCCAGCCAAACAGCCAGCCATTCAGCTCGCCAGCAGCCAACATCGCCTGGACACTTGACTACCGATTATAATCAATCTTAAAGATAGATTCAGCCCAGACAACGTTGTGGCCGCCGAGGAAAAATGATAGACGCACAAAAGCTTGGGTAATTTAAAACGGTCTGGCCATAGGCTCGACACTCATAGTTGGAATCAGAATCGGGCTCAGAATCTTTATACAGTGTAAGGCGCATGCGCAGCGGTTAGAGCACGCAAGGCAGTTTCACTTGCTGTTAGAGAGGGGCGCAGGCGCGTGAGGAGCGTGAGGTGGGATAGTTGGATCAGGAAATGAAAGTATTCGTTTTAATGCTTGCATGAGATATCCTTGAGGTTCAAATGAAATGTAAATAGTATGCTACTCTGCTGTTTACTCTATAGCATTTAAACCATACACATACAAGAAGAGCAATATCTTTTTGTGGTGCCCAAGGCATCGATGTATAATGACTTTACCTTTCTAACGATCTCTCAATATTATGCGATACTTTTACAATTTGAGCTCAAAGTGAGAGTTATGAAAAATTAAAAGAAATTTCAAGAAATAGTTTTAAATTAGAATTCCTCAAACTGTTCTTTATATTTTTGCAAATATTCATATTGTCTTCCTTTACAGCCACACACTGATGCACCCTCATTATCACGCACACATCGCTAAGTTCTCAAGTTTTGTCTTTGGGTAGCTGTGAACTTACCACTTACATATGTACTCGCATGTCCATGTGCATGTCCAGAGCTGCGCTGCCTGCTGCCACTGCTGGACTATGGACGATGATGATGTGCGCTTTGTGAGCTGCTGCAGTCCTGTGCGTATGCAAAATATAAGTAACTACTCGTATATGCAAACATGTGAGTATGTCTGTCACTGCTTCCGTCTCTGTCTCCGTCTCCAGGTTGTCTCGGGGACACGCATTTATCAGCGGCATTTATCACGATGCGCGTTTGGCTTTGGGATTGGCATATCAAGTTGCCGGCCGCCTGCCTGAATGGTGCTTGGATAGAGCTGGCAGGCCTGGCAGGAGTACTGGGCGATTTGTATTTTGTTTCTGCTGCTGTTCAGATAAGTCAAATGCGATATGCGTATCTCATAGATTGTGTTTTCTTTTTGCAAGTTTTGTTGTCAGTTTTGTTGGCTATTTTTGGCATGAACACATACGTTGTTGTTGTTCCCTGTGCGCCGTCCTTTTATTTTTATTTTTATATTTATTCTTTTTTTCCAATGCATAAACAATTTGTGGCTTTTCCTGTTCGTTAAGCCAAGTTGTCTAAACAAATCTGCCCATTGATAATTTTGCATAAATTATGCGACTGCAAAGCAAATGAGCTAAGCAATTACAACGACTTCAAGCGGATGTTTGTATTCCTGCAGCTCTCAAGGATTGCAATGGAATGCTCTCCTGTGTTAGCCGTAGACCATATGATGACTGAGGATTTCCGGTGAAAGAATGTTTGTGAAATTATATTAGAATCATTGTGATTTTAATCGAAATATGCTGATCTTGGCATACTCTTTGAAACATCGCATGGCATGAGATAAAATGGAGCCTTTAAATATGCAAAGAATTTTATATAGAATTTTAGAGGTACAAATTCGATGGTTTAATTAATTTTTACACAATTTTCGTTTATTTTTAAGCATTTTAGATTATTTTTCAAATTTAGTAAACAATTTTTGTGAAAGCTAAGAATCATTTTTAATGTATTTTTCATGGTTATACTGTAATTCTGTGAGATATTTTCATGATTCAATAATGGTTTCGGTTTCTTCTTCTTGCGTGCATTTTTTCTCAGGTTAATCATGAAATTCTTACAAGCATTTACTGTTTTGATTTTCTTATGATGCCATTTAATGTAGGTCTTTTTTTAACATTCGGTAAGTTGTCAGATCTCGGATATCGTCGACTCTTAATGACGCTTTCAGTGTTCCCACCCTGCAAGGCAAAGGCATTAAGCTGAAGCTCAAAGAACACTCAATAAGCTCTTCACTTGCACTCACTCATACAAAACACTGAAGGAAAAGCACAAAAAAGTATTCGAGAATGATGAATATTGATAGGGACTTTAAGATACCCTGTAATTGCGTAAATAGTTTTTATTAAGTTTGATATTCTAAAGAAGATTGATAGATGAAAAGATAGATAGATAGATAGATAGATAGATAGACAGATAGAGAGAGAAGAAGAGGAAAGTGCATATGGATGTGCTATACTCTATACTTAATTAGTAGTCGGCTGTATCCTAATGAATCAGGAATCCCCATGTATTTTATAGAATTCGGAATCGCAATTATAGTTCTCCCAGAATGACATAAACAACAAATACTCAAAGTATCACTTAGATTATCATAATATACCCGTTGTAGCATATCTATCTAGGGTATCCATAAAGAAAATCACAAGTCAGCAAACGGTCAGCTACCTTTAAACAATCACACATAGAGTTTTATATGGTACAGAGCCGTACTGACGACCGGCGTACGAGTATTTACTTACTTTTCATGCCAAGTCGATTTAAACTTAACCTTAACTGAGCTGGCAAAGGCAAAGGCAAAGGTATGACTATGAGTATGTTGTATACCTCCTCCT
Source organism: Hirtodrosophila duncani (assembly GCA_037043425.1). Classification (NCBI taxonomy): domain Eukaryota; kingdom Metazoa; phylum Arthropoda; class Insecta; order Diptera; family Drosophilidae; genus Hirtodrosophila; species Hirtodrosophila duncani. The sequence continues at coordinate 1,286,203 of JBAMBM010000793.1, read as the reverse complement.
CTGTGGATGGCCATTGTGCTGAGTCTTTTGGTCCATTGTATGCACACTTCCGTTGCCTGGTTTTTGTTCGAACTGCCCTTGCCCCTGCCCCTGCCGTTGCCTCTGACATTGCCTTTGCCTTTGCCATTGCCTTTCGTCTTGTTCTCAGCTCATTGCATTTAACGCTCATTTTTTGATTCATTATTTATTGTGATTTCTCTAAAAACGAGTAGCCCCGTCCGTTCGTGGAGGACAACGTTGGGCCAGAAAAAAAGTGTGAAGCGAAACTAAGATGAGGAACAATTCCCAACAATGGCACAATAAGACTTTTCCGGTTGGCCCTACGTTAAAGAAAACGATGCTTAGCACATTTTGGAATATGATTAATTGCGAGTCAATTGATATTTTATTGGCTTTGAAAGACAATGCAACCCAGCAGGCCAGAAGCCAGCGATTGCGGAAGTTGCATTTGCACCGGAACTGGAACTGGCTTTAAAGATTTTAGACTTCATAGTGCGGAGGTCTGGAGTCTAGCTCTTGGGCTTGTTAAAATGTTTGCCTAAATGCTGACAAATGGGACCTGGGATTGGCTTTAAGGGCGGGCAAACATCAATTGAACGAGGCAGCTGGAAAAATGTTCAACAGCACATGAAACGGGTAGCCGACGACGCGACGGGTAAACATTGGGCAAGACGGAAAAGCAACGATTTGTTTTTCCCATTTTTTCTTTCAAACCCTTTACAGCCAGCTAACAATCTAACAAGTTTCTTGTTAAGACAACGCAGCTAAGTAATAAAAACAACAGCAATATCAAGCGATGTTTAGCACGGCGCATGCGCAGCCAGCTGGAATGGGGGAATGGTCAACTCGCAGAGGAAGAGGAACAGTCAGGTCAAGTCGGACAATTGCACTCATAAGTCACTGGAACCATTTTATGTGTAACCAGACTCATGTATGCCCTAACTCTGCAGAAGAGTTGGAGAAGTGCACCTATGATATGTAGGAGCTATATAAAATGTCAAAATGTTGGATTATCTTCAATAGTTAGATACTAGATATAGTGATTTCTAAAATTAATTCGATTTTCAAGGACTGGAAAATCATAATTTAACAATCCCAACAATCAAATTTCGAACAAGTCAGTGCTTAGGCCTGAAATCATTCATATGCGAGCCGGTGATAGTGCAAATTGAACAGTCAACCAGATCTGAGCACTGGTTTTTGCGGTTCAGTCTTTCTGTAGCCAGGACACTTCCCACATCTTGTCCAATAACCTATATCATTGTTAGGGTATTATAAGTTCATTTTCATCTTCTTACTGGAGATTTTGTTTGACTAAAGTGCGTTTGCCCTCTGTTTGTTTGTTTGTTTGTTTCCTTACCTCTTTCTCTCTTGTGTGTGTGCGTGTGTGTTTGTTTTTTTGTAAATCTTGCTGTTCCGCTTGACTTTGGCTATATGCACTCGTATATATAATCCATTGTCTGTGCATTATTTGCATTTATGCTTTTTGGCCTGGCCTTAACTTGTAACGGTAGTCCGACGTCTGCAGTCAACTCCAACTCCGGCTGGCTGCCTAATTACACATAGAGCATTGGAGCTACTCTCTAATTGTTTAAGTGCTTTTAGCATTTTACTAAACAATTCACAAACAAACAGACACAGCAAACGAACCCACAAGACAAACATTTCCAGTTATTGTTGAAAAATGTTGTTAAAAATTATTGCTGAGAAATTCTCACACATTGTCGCAAATTGAGGGAACGTCGAACTTTCAATGCATTTTTTGTTTTTTTGCCTTTGATTTTCAGTTTTGATGTATAACGTGAGAGCCACACACACACACACACACATAGAGACACACAAAAACCAAAAAGATTGGGACACCTGCAACTCATTGTGGCACAGATACGACTGCAACTCCATCTCGAACTGTGCCACACTTGTGGATTTGGCTTGAAGTTGCGGTTGTGTTTTTTTCTATGTTTTTCTATGTTTTACTTTTTGCATTGCGGAAATTGTGTAAAGTTTTATGGAGCGAGTTGTAATTAATTGTGAGACCAGGGACTTCCTATGACTATGTGGCTAGCGAAATTCCTGTGGCTATAATAAACTTGCAATTGCATTGAATTGTGCCAGAAACTAGTTTGAATGCCTCAAAGAAATTGCAACAAAATCAGCAAAGCAATATAGATTTTGTATTAACTTTGCATATTTTAAAACGATTTAAGATTTGCTTAAATGTAATAAAAGTAAAAGACTGCAGGATATGTCCGCCTTAGCTAACCAGAATGCTAAATAATTAGACTTGCCTTGGGGATTTGTAATATAGTTGAACTGAACATCCTCAAAGCAGCAGATTTTATTTTGTTATTATAATTTTTAAGACTGACAAAAGTCTAATTTGAAGATAATATTCATATAGGTCTGTATGTACAAAAGAAGATGAAAACTTTAACTTCTGAAGGAGAATTCCGGGGGAGTATAGTATAGAGTATTTTTTGTCAATTTCAGTTGACAAATTCAAATTCAGCGAGAAGCAGTACAGACGTCGTGTAACCAGCGTATGTATGTGTGCGTTTTTTTGTAAAGAATTTAATGTTAAGAATTTGCTTATGTTTATATAAACGTGTTTTAGAACCTGATGACAAACTCTGAAGGAGATCGTAATATATAGGGACACAAAAACATTCGCTTTATTTGACCTTGAGCCTCTTAACTACATCTATTGAAAACTGAAATCAACATTTTTTTATATATGTTTAGAAAAGAAGAGTAATAAAAAGTGGGTACTCATGGCAGAAGAGGATAAGTGAAGTACCTAAAAAACGATGGAATGGTTCCTTAATTTTTGTATATTTTTTAACCATAACAAACTTACTCAAAATCTAAAGATATGGGAGAAGATTTTCTATTGCTTTCTACACATAATATAAAAAGTCAACTTGATATTAGATTTATAATAGATATTATTAGATTTATAACCTAATACAATTGTAATTGAACTCTGCGAGAGCCAATTATTTACCAATAACTAATGGAATATCGTTTTAGATTGAGAATGCGGAAATAATACATGCTCTCAGTGAAGCATTTTAAGCCACCTTAATCTAAAAAGGAACTTGTTTAATAATTTTAAATAATTTCTTAAAAGATTTGCCTCATTCATGAGATAATAATTTTATAACTTTATATTTATAAATTTAATTAAATGTCTTTCATATAATTTGCTATTTCAAAAGTTTTGATTATTCAAACACCAACTTTAGTGTCCCCCTGTTCTGTTGATTTCTCATCTAGAAACTTGTCCATCTCAAATATGAATCTTTTCTTTTCATTAAAAAGCCTTAGCCAAGTGTCACCCTTTGATGATATATCCCTGAATATATTTTAACTCAGACATCCAATTCCAATGACAGACATTTAGCAAAAGCCAAGTTTTAGGCTGATCAACTTTTCACACATCGACCCTGTTTATTACATTTAAAATCGGTCATAAATAATAACTGTTTAGATGCGAAAATAAACTACAGTTACATAGATAGGATACTTCTACTCTGCCACAAAAAGAAAATTCAGAAAATATAACTGCGTACAAATTTGCAGACACGCACTGGAGGAATGCAAATACATAATATTTTGCATTTTTGCATAGCAGAACCGGAGCTGGAAGACGCACAACTATGCAAGCTATGCCAACTCAGCCGCCTGCCACATGTGCCGAAAACTCTGCCTCTGCCATAAAAGTTATGGCCATTTAAAGTTGATTTTCTTGTTGTCACAGTTGTTGTCGTTGTTGTTGTTGCTGGTGATGCTGATGCTGTTGTCGTTGTTGTTGTTGTTACTCCAAAAACAGAAAAATAAAAAATGCAATAGACAAGCCTGTCCAAAGTATCAAATGACACTATAAATAACCACAAGTAGTGTCTGTGTCTTGCAATTGTCATGTGTGTGCAGCAGAGAGAAATATAAAAAACCGAAAAGGTTTTCCACACAGCACTTAACACTTTTTGTAGCTAAACGGAAATTTAATTTTAGCAGTTGTTGTTGGACAAGTGCAGGCCAAAGTTGCACGCAATACCGCTAAAATATCAATTTCAAGAAGTGCTCGTACAAATGCGAGTACTTTTCTGCCTTAAGTGTCAGATTTAAATAGAAGTAAACCACACTAAAAGGCACTTGAGGCTGTCTCTGCTGGTTGATGTGGATGTACATGATGATGATGCTGATGATGGGCAATGATGATGCTTAAGTTCTTGCTTTTTCAAAAGAAAATTTACGTGCTGGGTGGGGGGGAGTTTGTGTTGGCTTAATTATGACACCAAAGCACCTGACATTGCCTTGGTTTACTTTCAATTTGCGTCACTAAAAGTCTGTGGCCCACATAGAGCTTTTACATAAAAAAAAAAGAAAAAAATAATAAAAATATAATAAAACTAAACCAAGTCTCGTCAGTCGCCCAATTTCAGTAGTTTTTATGGAACCCACAACGTGCTGAAGAGCAACTGCCGCCGCTTGTTGCAATTGCAGCAGGCCAACAGACCAAGAGACCGCGACCAAAGTTGGCCAACAGTCAGCCACAGCCCGTGTTAAAACCCGCTCAGATAAATGAGTGAAATCCATACAGTTCTTTGAGTGACTTTATCCAATGCTCTCTCTTTCCCTCTCTGGCTGTCTCTCAATTGCCAGTCTGTGTGCTCAAAACCAGTTTCCCAGTGGCCCAACATTCAGATAAATCTAGCGCTCTCTCATTTGCACCACCGTGTGTGGATTGCAGCTGCCTCTACGCCAGCTGAGCTGAAACCGCCAGAACCGCCTGGCCGAGGTATCGTTTGTGCAGCGCACAGTTCGGAAAATCATTGTACATCGTGGCCTCCGTCGGTACGGTCTTGACTTGAAACCAAGCTCGGCTGTTCCTCTATATGTTTTCAACTTAGCCAAGTTGAAAATTTAACGTAAAACCGTAACGTGGTGTGGCACAACAACTTGAAGCGTGCAGCAAAGCGAGCCATTGGATTATCGCGCACTGTTTTCAAAACACACACACAAAACCAAATCGAAAATATATATATTTATAATTTTTCAAACACAAAACAAGAAATTATTGAAAAATTGGCTAAATGTGAAAAGTTATACAAAAGTGCAGTGCAAAATTCGAAACACTAAACTTAACATTTTTAATTTTTGAAATTAAAAACAAAACGAAAACACAAGACACACACATTTTGCTTTTTTTAAGTCAACAATTTTGAAAACAAGCTGAAAAACAGTTTGTGGCTAAGGAAAATTTCCAATACCAAGAAAAGGTAAGTTGTGCAAAAAAAGTGATGTGAAGCCATTTTGAAATGTGAATCAAATGTGAGCTATAAAAGTAAATTTTGAAAATAATAGAAAATTTGAGGGCAAGAAATTTTGAATTCACATTTGATTGCTTTGTGATGCCGAAATAAAAATGAACTATTTTCATATCTTACAAATTTAGATTCAATTCTAAAAATGTTAAAATTTTAGTGCTTGGTAAAATTAGTATTGACTGAGTGTTGCTTTATTTTGCAACCAAAAACTGCTCAAAATCGAATTTCTAATGTTAAATCTAAAATCAAGCAGGTGAAGCTGAAGTGTTTCTTACATATTTAGTTAATTTGCAAAGCAAAAAGTTCAAATGTTTGTAAATTTATAAATCAAAAGTAAAGCAAAATTAGAGAAACAAATTTTCTTTAAATAAGAATTTATCATATTGAAGTAAGCTGAATATTAATGATATGAATAAATATAATTATAAAGCAGATAAAAGTAAAATCAAGATGAAAACCCAAATTTTGTTTAGAGTTGAAGTCATAGCTGGACTCAGCCTCGTTTTGTAAAATTATTTTAGGAGTTTTAATACGAGTTTTAATCCACATTAAAATATATAAAAATGTACAAAAATCAGCTTTGAAGTTTATAATAAATTTCAAGAAGTTACAGCCTTAATAAAATAGCTAGATAATGGCACTGAATTAATATGAGAATATTTTATCAGAATGTTCACACTGAGGGTGAAATTAGCATTAGAATGCGTTTAGGTGTTTGAAATATTTATGAGCAGAATAAAATCACAAGGCAACAGAATACAAAACGAAATAGACCATTTCATATAAATATGTATGAAGGCAAATGGATTTATTGCAATTTTCAGAATGTAAATAAACACGTGTTAAACAATTTGCTAATTATCAAAGTGTTGAATGAAAATTCATATAATTACATAAACAAGCGTTAGAAGTAAAATGCTTATACGAATTTTTTCAATTTGTTGAATGAAATGTTTTATTAAAAGTGGTTTTATTAATACATTAATTCAGATAGGATACAAATCTTTATATTGAAAGCATAAATAAACAAAGTTTAGTTAAAAATTATTAACAAATGTACAACAATATTGAAAACAAAATATAATAAACATTGTAAATATAATTAAATACAAATAAAAAGCTCTCAAGATATCTCATTACCATTCTCCATTATAAGTCTTCGCTTACAACTCACTAATATTAACTATTTCCTTCCTCTCTATCTTAACAGCACTATGGAACACTAAAACCTGAACATCGAAATTGTAACTGCCAGGAAAAGCAAAAATCGACGCCAGAAGGCAAAAACCACACGAAAAGAAGACACAGAAAGACAAACAGCCAGCAAACAATCCACAACAAAACGAAGAAAAGAAGGAAAACGAGTTCAACAAAATGCAGCAGCTTCAGTTGTTTGGCATTTGTCTGATCTTGGCGATCATCGGCAGCAGTAGTGTGTGGCTGGTTGAGGCCTTGGCCAATTGCCCGCCCGGCTGTCAGTGCGATGACAACACTTTGGTGGTGCAATGCGGTGAGGGACAGCTGGATGTGCTGCCCATTGCCCTGAATCCATCCATCCAACGTCTGGTGATCAAGAGCAACAAGATCAAGACGATCGACTCATCCATACAGTTCTATGCGGAGCTGACGTTTCTGGATCTGTCGTCCAACCATTTGATGACAATACCGCAGCGCACCTTTGCCTACCAGAAGAAGCTGCAGGAGGTGCACTTGAACCACAACAAGATCGGGGCCATCAGCAACAAGACCTTTATTGGCCTGTCGGCTGTTACTGTCCTGAATCTGCGCGGCAATCAGATCTCGGAGCTGCATCAGGGCACCTTCTCGCCGCTGCTGAAGATCGAGGAGTTGAATCTGGGCGAGAATCGCATTGGTTATCTCGACCCCAAGGCCTTTGATGGACTCAGCCAGTTGCGCATTTTATATTTGGATGACAATGCCTTGACCTCAGTGCCAGATCCGGTGATCTTCCAGGCCATGCCTAACCTGGCTGAGCTGTTTCTGGGCATGAATTCACTGCTGACCATACAATCGGGCGCCTTCCAAGATCTGAAGGGTCTGACACGCTTGGAACTGAAGGGTGCCAGTCTGCGGAATATTTCCCATGACAGCTTTATGGGCTTGGAAGAGCTGCGCATCTTGGATCTGTCGGATAATCGCCTGCAACGCATTCCCTCTGTGGGTCTCAGCCATCTGGTGCGTTTGGAGCAACTATCGCTGGGTCAGAACGATTTCGACGTGATCAACGAGGGTGCCTTTGTGGGCCTCAAGCAGCTGCAGCGTCTGGACATCAATGGAGCCCTCAAACTGAAGCGTGTGATGACCGGCGCCTTTGCGGCCAATGGCAATCTGGAGTACTTGAATCTGTCATCGAACAAAATGCTGGTGGAAGTGCAAGAGGGAGCCCTGAGTGGTCTGCCTCATCTGCGCCATGTAGTGCTCAAGGCCAATGCCCTGACTTCGCTGGCAGAGGGTCTGTTTCCCTGGAAGGATTTGATTACTTTGGATCTCTCGGAGAATCCCATGGCTTGCGATTGCCGTATTATGTGGCTGCGAAATCTGTTGGTGTCCAAGAATGCCAGTCAAGAAGAGGTCTCTGAGCTCACATGCGAGTTTCCCGAACGTCTGCGCGGCGAGTCATTGAAGCATCTGAATCCCACCTTGATGGGCTGCACCCACACCGATCCTCGCAAACAAGCGTTAATTGGTGCCCTGTTGGTGGGCTCAGCGGCCACCATTACCGCCTTGGCCTTGGTCATCTATCGCTGCCGTCACAAGATCCGCGAATACCTCAAGGGCGGACTCTGGGGCAATTCCGCTTTGGGCCGCAAGGAGCGGGAATATCAGAAGACCTTCTGCGATGAGGACTACATGTCTCGCCATCAGCATCATCCCTGCTCGCTGGGCATACACTCAACCTTCCCAAACACCTACACCGCACCAGGACACCCCAGTCATCATCAGTATGGCATGTGCACCATGCCCATCAATGACTTGAACTCGGTGGAACAGCAGCAGAAGTTCCAGCAACTGCAGGTGCCCATCATGAACGAGAAGAAGCTGACAAACAATGCCGGCTCAGTGGAGGACAGCTCCTCCTTTGTGCTGCATATGAAAAACAAGACGGCTACACTGGCTCGAGATCAACACTTGAACCATTATACCAAGCCGCAGTTCCTCTCGGCCACAGCTGCTGTGGGCGATTCGTGCTACTCCTATGCGGATGTACCCATGGTGCATGGCACTGTGCCGCAGCTGCGTCTCACCCAGGAGCACTTCAAGCAGCGCGAGCACTACGACAATGATGTCAACAGCGAAATTCTGGATCCCAACTACATCTACAACAACACGCATTATTCTATGCCGATGCCCCTGGAGCAGATGGGTGGCAGGACCAAGACACCAACACCGCCACCACCGCCAATACCGCCAGCACTGCCGCTTAGGAATGGCTTCTGTGCCACCACAGGACGCCGCTCCTTCCAGCAGTCGAAGGCATCGCAGCCCAACACCAACACAATGCGTCAGTTCACGCAATGATCCTCAGCCGAGGCTGACTACCAGCGTCGCCGGCCACAGCTGAGCATCTATGCTTAGCTGACGGCGGACACTCTACACTGTGATGCCAAAATATACCCCCAGCAAGAACCCACACAACTTAGATTCTAAGTGCTATGGACATGAAGGAAGATTTAGTAGTAAAAGCATTTAAACCACACAAAACCACAAAACTAAAACATTACACGATATCAACTAGGGTTTAAGCCAAACAACACTCTTGCCCAATTGCTATTATAGTGTGTTCACACTAGATAATTCAGTATTTTCCAAACAATTTGTACATAAATCCCCAAGCAACAAAAACTCATAAGAAAGATCTCCACTTCTTCAGCTACTTCAACTAATCTACTCTGCACCACTGTCTCAACAGAATTCTAAAACATAAAATACAAAAACAAAAAGAAAGAGCCACAGTCAATGTCAACTTCTACTACTAATTTTGTTCATTCCAGCGTAGGTTAAAGTTTAAAGAATTAATAAATAATGTAACACTTAAGCAATTAATTGTATATTGATATATAAAAATCCTAAACCTAAAGACAACAAAGCACTGAGAGTCATTTATAAGCATAATTTTAAACAAATTGTAAGAAATGATTAAATTATTTAAATTATTGTTAAAAACCAAGAAAATCAAACCACATTTTGTAAGTACTGTAACTGTAATTGTAACTGTAACTAAGTATTTATTAGTTAGCGAAAGAAAAACAAACAATTTATGCAAATCTAAGCAAATATTCTCAAAAAAATATATGCAAGAAATGAAAATTACTTTGAAAACAAAATTCGAAACATGTCGTTTTTAATGAACAAAGGCGGGCGGGCAATGAGGTTGCAACTCTCTTTGGGTACAACAAAAAAATACGACAGCTGCAGGTGGCAGCACAAAGGGGGTTGAAGTTGGTTGGTTAATTGTAACTACGTCTAGTTGGCTTTTGTTATAAAACATACCTGGCAACGCATTCAATTGAAAATTTCCACGCTCTGCTTCAGTTTCAACCAAGCCGAGTCTCTGTCTCTGGAGTCCCCCGACATATGTACGTACCCTGTGCTACAAAAGTTGGTTGTAAGCTTGTTATTCATTGAATAATAGCATATAATTTTTTTTTTTAATTTTTTTCATTTTCTACTTTTGCTCTCATGTGTTTTCCAAACTTACTTTTAATTGAATTGAAAGTCAAAAGTTTCAGTCTGCATATTTTACATTCGCTCAAACGAAAAGGGAAAATTGACACTGGCAAAGTTCAGGTAGGCAAAAAAGTTGAGGCACTTGTAAACAGCCTGAATGTACAGAATGTTTGAAATACATTTTCATTTTCATAAAGCAAGGCAACATGTAGTCCTTCCCTAATTAAAGGCAATTCTGTTGAATGAAAGGGCATCGGTTATATTGCATATACCAAAAATCTTATTTGAAGATGAAAAATATACAAAAAGCTATTGTTATTCGCAGAGATACCAGCTTTAGCAGTTACAGTTTTGTATTTCTAGCCAAATATGATTGCAAAATTTGATGATTTTACACAAACTCGAAAACTTAGGTACGACTTGGGTTGAATGAATTTATTCATAAATTTATACAAGAAAGTTTATAGTGAAAAATGTGAGTTGTAGTCTAAAAATATTTCACATCCGCCAGCAGAATACAAATCGCCGCTTAGCAGTTATTCCTAAAAACTTTCAAGAGCGAAATTTGTTAAAAGATGCAGTACGATAATATGTTGGAAAAGATGTCCATAAAATATATGAAAAACTGCATAATATTCTAATTGATTCAGTTCATTTTTATATACCTAACTAAAAATTGTAACAAATTCTCATAAGTATCTTTCCATCCATCTACTGTAAGCTTTAAAGTGAAGCTTCAACCACAACCTTGACTGACTTAAAGGTCAACTTAGTTCATTTTTTTTTTTTTACTTTTTTCCATTAACTTAAGTCTGCTTGCTTATTACAAACTACAAAAGCCAAAGCAACTATAGCTAAGTCTCATCTTAACACGGAATGAAAATCCACATAGTTCAATGCAAACAAAAGGAAATCTTTTGAAAAATCTGAAAAACAATTTCAAGCCAAATCATGCGGCGGTTAACGGCTCTGATACAAATAACCAAAAGGAACCCCAACATCTATTTATACAATTAAAGAGGCGAGAGATGAACAAAAAATGAAAAGTAAGAAGAAAAAAAACCAGCCAGAACGCAATGTACTATAATAACAATAAATAAATAACAAAGGTAAATAGCGGCAAGCCAAGTGATCCAAAGAGCAAGCCTCAAATGGCCAACAATAAAAGCAAATGCTGGCAACGAGGGGCTGGGTCCAGCTTGGCTTAAAGTAGCAGCCAAGACTTGAGAAGACGAGAATTCATCATCAAATTTCGATTAAAAGGCGCGCGTGGACTTCGCAGAGCTGTGGCCCCGAGGGGCCAACGGCCAACGGGCCAACTGTGGCGAGTCATTCGCACTATTCAAGCTTCATTAGGAGCTAAAGTAACGAAAACATTTTGATTTCGATCATTACAATTTCCTTTCAAGATCCAAACCCAGGCCGCTGAGGCAGGCACAGGCAAGCCCCCAGTGCCAGTCTCCAGTTGGGTGAAAGAGCTACTGCGAGCGAGTGTTTGCATTCAAAAGATGGGGTTACTGGATCAAGCCACAGCGACAGCCGCAGAAAGCCACAGAAACCGGCTCCAAAACAGTAAAGAAATAAATACATTGTCGAAATATAATCTTGGGATGCATTCAGCAGAAGAATACTTGAACAGTGATCAGATGATGCTTAACTATTTTTCACTTTGTGTGATTGATCACATTCTATATGCTTGAATGATCGTTATATATATATTTTGGAAGCTTGGAGTTAACTCTTGGTTTGGCTTTTTATGAACTTAAGGTATCTTTTTCTAGAGAGAGAAGCTTTCAGTTGTTATATACCAAAAAATGTCATATGTGCTAAGAAAGGGTCACTTATGAGGGGAGCAAACACACTCTCTGAAAACTGCATATTATCTACATGATCTGTTTACGAGTGAAATTACCACAAACTATGAATTTTTCAACTTCATCCATCGCAAATCGTTACTTTGATCGCATGACTGATCACATAACACAATACACTGCTGAATGCAGCCCATTCAATACCAGAGATACAGATACAGATACTCAGCCGCAGATACATCTACAGATTGCTGCTTTGGCTCTTTTTTTTGGGGCACATTCTGAGCCAAGCCAGCAGAATATCATGAAGTATAAAAAAAAAACGTAAGTAAGTTAAGCTCAAGGCAATAATTATGACGAGCCATGGTCCAAATATTGAAGACTATTGTAATGTAATGACCGCTGAAGCTGGAAAACATGAACATGCTGTGCCTGCTGATTGTATGATGAGCATGTTGAAAATGCTCATTAAAGGCACTTCAGAAATTAAAGCATTTCACAATTGTTTAAAGGCAGGTTAGCGGTTCAAAGAGAAAGATTGGCTTTCGGATTGGGCCTGCGCTTGGGCATGAGCTTGTGGATTGGGGCTTGGATTGCAGATAGAGATTTTGTCGATTTGATGCGCTATTTATCAGCTGTTGTTATCTATTGCTGGGTAACTACATGCTTACAAAAGCTTTTGAAGGCAATTAAACTACAAGTTCTACGAGCCACAGATTTGAGGTCAAGCTAGGAGGCGGCGCCTATAAGAGATATTTCGAGATACTTTCTACAGTGAGATTTGTTTTCTTTGCTACGTTTTGGCGGAATGTAAATGGAAGTGGAGAATAGCCAAAGAGTTGAGTTGTTGAAACACTTTTGTAACTGAGGGTTGGAGTTTGCATAGTTTTTGTGGACTGACTGCTATATATTTCCATGTCAAAACCATTTTCATGTTTAAAGCAACATTCTCACCTTAATAAAACTACAAACTGTTGAAATACAAACAACTTTATCATAAATATCATGATGACTTACAGTTGCCTATAAAATGATCAAATTTACTTAATTTCTGAGTGAACCTTTTGTACCTTTTCAATATCTACGATTTCATAAACCTATTGCCTGCTCCATTTGGCAAGAATAAACACAAACAATTGCCGAAAAGTCGGCATTGTCTCTTATATCGATTACCTTGAGAAAGTCCTTTGGCTGTGAAAAAATGTTCCCTATCTACTAATGATTTTACCATAATGAGCCGACTTTAGGTAGCTCACGCCTCAGTTTCGCCTTGATACCTAGACTATACTAGCAATAGTGAATGTTAACAGTCTTCCCTTCCGCTCCCTTTGGCTGTGCAACCAAATACATCGTAAATAACATTTGTATGGCCAAAGCATAAAAATTCGCATTAAAATCACAAACAGTTGCAATTGTATCTGCTTGTCGCCCTGTGTCCATATCTGTGCCTACTCCCTGCCTCGGTCTCTAATCTCTTATAACATTTCCATTAATACGCAGCGGTAGTCAACATCACCCTGCCTCTGCCTCTGTCTCTGCCTCAGTCTTTGGCTCTATCTCTATCTGCCTTTGGCCAGTTCAATGCCAATGCCAATGATGAGAAATTAATGTGCGTACACAATTTCACAGATACGAAAACCAAACTACGATCCCCTGGCCCAGACCCAGACCCATACCCAGACTCAGACTTATACTCAAGCCCAGGTCCATGCACAGCATGATCCGAACACAGCGGGACAAAGTGCCAACCATTGTTGGGAAATTTCACAGCGCTCCGCATGGGTCCATAGTCGTCAACGGTCGTCATCGTCGTTATCCCCGTCTTTTGGTCCATTGTAAGGTGTAACAAAAAACCAAAAGATAGCATTTTTGTCAAATGAAAATTGTCTACTTGGCATTTGAGTTTGAGTTTTATGAGCTGCTGCAAGTATTCAGCCTTCACAGACAGAGAGAGAGAGAGCTGGACTTGTGCGAGTATTTGCGGCTGGGCGTTTTCACGCCCCTGGGTTACAGCTATGGTTCCGGTTACAGATTACCTGTGCCTTGCCAGCAAGGGGATAATGAACGCAGGCAGGGGGAATCTAAGCAAGTAGTTTTACAAATCTGCTTAGGCAAACTATAAAATCGTAATGAATTTAAGAGTTATATAATTAGTGGGTTGCTTAGCGGAGTTGATTTATGTGATATATAAAAAGTTGTGATGGGAAATGTTAGTATTTGTATTTGCAGTATCTTAAACAATCTACAAGTATATTCTCATGCTTATATATATTTATTTTTAAATTCGAAGTCATGAAAACTATATTATGATCTGCTAGCCAAGTGAAATTTTACGTGGAACTCAATTAAAACTCAATGCTGCATTCAAACAGAAGTTTCCCCGTTTTTTTTTTCTTAATATTCTCCACATTTCTGGCTACAAATTAAAAACAAACTGTGGCAGTAACTCCATACTCCGGCTCCCTTATGCAAGTATTTAACCCATTTTTGCCCATTTTCTGCATACGGATAAAGTTGCAGTCGCGAAAAAAGGAATACAAAATTAACAGTCATAATGTTTTGTTGCTTGTTTATTTATTTGTTGCCTTAAATGTTGCAAATGAACTGTTTTTATTTCTTTGCTACACCCGAGCCCAGTTCCAATTCCATTGCCTCCACATCTCACTTTTTTTTTTCTTGAAACGCCAAAGGCAATGCGAGCTCTGCATGTGGCTTTGGCTCTGGATGTGGATGTGGATGCGGATGTGGTGTCTGCACCTGCCCAGCGTGTACTTATTTGTTTTTAATTAAAATAAATATTACCATAACCTATAAAATAATTGAAAAACAATTTAACATTATTACGCGACGGTGCACGGACTTGCAATTCGAATCTCGAGCTGTAACTGAATCTGAACCTTGTCCAAACTGACCACACGACTGTCTGTCCTGGGTTGGTTCTGGTTCAGGTTCTGTTTGTGTTTACTTACTGAAAGTATGTGTGTCCTCAGTGGGTGTCATTGCGGCTACCACCTGCCATATGACGGATTGGCCCAGGGGGAGGCGTTGGTAGGGTTTAAAGGCAAAGATACATACAAGACCTTTTCGCACAGATTTACAAGCACTTTGTTTGCCAATGTCCGGCCAAGCAAAGCTTCACTGCTTGGTGGACTTGGACTTGCTCTATGCTCTGAGGGGACAAGCTGCTCTTGATTAAGTGACGGAGAGGTTGGTGGAGGTGAACATTTTGCAAGATCATTTAATGGAGAATGGTAGGGATGATGTGTGTATGTTGTCTGTAAGTTTTAAGCGTGCGTGAGTTCATGTAGTCGTGATTTTGAGCATCTTATGAAATGTCGAGAAGTCACTTCCACCTTTGATAAAATCACGGTGTTATTACATTTTAAGCATCAGTTACAACAACATGGAGATTCGATAATTTATATTTTGTTTTCAAAGTACATAATTTAAAGTTTGACGAAGTTCTTGTTTAAATATTACTTTTTGTTTATACGAGTAGAGTACGAGACTCTAGTAGAGCATACGAGTATATTGCATTCATGCAAATGTATGCAACAGGTAAAAGGAAGCGTTTCCGTCTACATAAAGTATATATATTCTTGATAAGAAGCAACAGCCGAGTCAATCTGTCCGTCTGTATGAACACCTACAACTGGGAGACTATAAGAGCTAGATTCACAAAATTTGGTATGTAGACTCTCCTCTTGACGCATCAGAGCAAGTTTGTTTTAAAATTTTGCCACGCCCCCTTCCGCCTCTGCAAATCAATAAGCTCCTTATATCTCCGACAACTTTTAACAAATTTAAGTACCCTTCCGATCTTCCGAATTTCATTAAGATCGGATAAGAACTGTAAACAAAATCACTAAAAACGTTTCCACTTTATAAATACAAATAAGCAATCAGTCGTGCATGCATGCCATAGCATCGCTATGTGAGAAAGAGGGACAGCCATCCACATTGTTGCTGCGAGCCAATGTGTCTTGTAAATATGTTGCAGGATGTTTACAAGCAATTGGTTGGATGTTGCAATCAACATTGTTGCGAAGAGGTATTCTTTTGCAGAGTTTTCTGTGGAACCTTTCTCTCTTTTAGTTACGTTATGTAGTTGATGATAAGTTAATAGAATTGTATTAACAGTGCATTAAATTATAGACTCAAAAATTTGGTATTGTCTACAAACAGTGGGCTGAGTTCGAATTTGACTAGGAATTGTACAATTTTAGGCAGTAAGAGAGACGCTAGTTTTCGGTCCTAAAAAGTCAATGATAATATTGGAGTATGATTTAATGAACCTTTGCCTCATATAGAAAACTTTCTTCCTTTTTATTACATTATCACTTGATTTAGTCAACTTTGACATATTCATTCCAAAGATCCCCCTAGATATTCCCATGAAATGTACCTTAAATAATATCATTTTCTGCAGAGCATCTTTGTTGCGCCTTGCCAATTAACGCAACAATTTTCTTCTCCTTTTTTTCTGTGTTAATATAAAATATTTTTGCAAAAGTTTTCAACTCGCAGACACACACGCATTGCGCGTTTACTCTGTTGGTTTATATTTTGGCATAATTATAATATTCGTATGTGAGAATTTTAATTTTTATTTTTCATACATTTTCGCACATTCCGCGTAAATTGAGAAATGAAAATCTTTTTTAAAGCTACAACAACAATTATAATAATTATTTAATTAAAAATGTTTGGCTTTTTTCCTTTTATCAGAAATTGCAGTCTTTTATAAGCATGCTTATATTCCTCTCTTTGCTGTTGATATTGTTGTTGCTGTTGCTGTTGTTGTTGCTGTTGTGATAGTTGTAGCTCGTATCTGTGGCGAAAAAGTGCCTGGGGAAAAATTAATCTTTCTGAAGTGTGAGTGCGTGGCATGAAAAAACAAATAAAAGGAAAACAGAAATGAAGCTGCAAAGGAATTTCCTTGAGAGCCAGCAATTGCCATTTAAACAAAGGTCAAAGACTCCGCGATATGAATATACGAGCGCGCTTTCAAAGTGCGGTTTGGTTGCCTGTAATTGCCCAGAGTTGAAGTTTAAAGAACATTACAGATATATCAAGAAATTGGCGGTATTTGATTTATTAGAGCATTCTGGAGAATGGAGTGGAATTCTATTTTATTACAGCATGTTAAGAATATGAGATTGGCATGGCCATCAAGTCCATCTTAAGTATGTTACATATCATTGGGTAGCCTCTAATTTATTTATAATTTCAGCAGCGTAGAAGTTGCGACTATCCTATGAAGCTTTGATATTTATTATATTTTGTATATATAGGGATCTATTTAGGCATCTCCACAAGAAATCTGGGTAAGCTCAAATCCAGAAGAAGCACCAGAAAGTTAAAGTGATATGCGGCTATCACAATTGTTTCCCTATTCTTGATCTGGTTCTAGATTACAATGTAATTGTTATTGTTATAATTCAATCAATCCCAAGTAAATACAGTTTGCAATCCTTAGCACCTCCCGTGCAAGCAATTTGCATCAAACTTTTGTGTGAAAAATGGAATCAAGTGCTTTAAAATACTTGAAATGTTGAAAGTGGCGCACGGAGTGCTTTCTATAAGTAAGAAAGATGATTACAAACTCTTCCAAAATAGCCGAATAGATGCCTATGGCAAACCTTGCCCAAAAAGATCATAACTGGTGAGGAATCATGGGTATATGGTTATGACGTCGAAACCAAAGAACAATCGTCCCAATGGGAACACCTAGGAGAGCTAAAACCGAAAAAATAGAACATCTGCCGAATACAAACTAACTATGCTATGGACTTGAAACTGTGAACACATGTTCGGGACATGTGCACCAACACAACAGCAACAACAAATCGCTAATCGAATCGTATGTGGCCCTCGAAACTTAAAAAGTTTCCTTGTTTTTTGAATGCACCTCGTATAACAGAATGAAGGAAGTATAAGACCCCATAAAGTATATATATTCTTGATCAGCATAACAGGCCGAATCGATATAGTCATGACCGTCTGTCTGTTTGTCTGTTTTGATGCGGATCTAGTCGTTGTGAAGCTATCGACTTCGTGGTTTTCACCATAAGCTTCTTTTGGTTGGTACGTTGCGCCCACGTGGGTCAGAATGAGAGAGAGAGACAGAGAGAGAGTGAGAGAGAGTTTTGTGGTCAAACGGGCAGAATGCTCTGTCTCTCTTACTCACAAACAGATTTGAATGCGAATGAGCTGTATGCAATAGTATATGTAAGCTTGCGAATTTGTATATGAGAATCTATTTATGTACGTACAAAATATTTGAAGGTAATTAAAAAGAAGATTGTTTCGCTGCTTATTGCTATAGCTGAAGCAAATTCTTTTTAGACTACTAAATTTTAATTCCTTTTAGAAGTTTTGCAAGGCTATATAAGGTTCGGGCAGCCTTCCTCTCATGTTGTGTTAAGCCGTTGCCATCGAAGCCAAGAGATTTTTATATTTCACTTTTCCACGTTTACACAAATTTGACAGCTTTTTGTGTTCTTTAAACTATAAGAACGCTTTTCATAGTAAAACTCTCAGTAGAATCCGATCGACAGCTGAATTAGATAAGTTTTGATACTTTAACAGCTTTTGTCAGTAAGAAGCCTAAGCCAAAAGTTGTACCTAATTAACTCTTAAGCTAAAAGTGAAGATAGTTAAACCTGCAGTTGCATTTTATCTTAATTAATTAATTTTATGAATTTATGAACATACTCTCCACCCATTTAGGTACTAAATATATTCTGTAAAAATAATATTTTGTTTGATTTGGGTATAGAATATCATAAGCTTAAGTCTTTTATAATCCAATGCACTCCCTGGCCAAACACAATTTACCTTTGCTCTAAGCTTGGGTATTCCAGCTAAGTTAAGCCTTGTAAATATTAATTTTTGCCACCGAAAATGTTGCTCGTGATGTTTGCCAATGAGCGTCAAAAATGCATTGTATGCAGAGGAAGGCTTGCCAACCAGCCCCCGCCGCCGCCATCAACTATAGTTGTAGCTTTTGAAGCATTGAAATTTCAAATATGGACTAGGCCAAACGAGGGATGGGGAGGGGTTGGGGTGCAAACATGAGCAGGAGATATCCAAATAGTTAGAAGCCGCACTTACTCACACGAATTATCATAAAGAACATAATTTTGCACTATTTAAGAGGAAATGCGAAAACGTGTGTAGAAATTTTGCAAAACGAAACATTTTCCAAAGCGAAAACCCACGCGTTGTCGATGTCGACGATGTCGACGATGTCGGACGAGCTCTGCGTGAGTTGGCTGCATTAGGAAAGTTGCAATTAAAACTCATTTCGTTGAAAATGCGATTTTGCAGCGTAAATTCCATTTAAAAAGTTTACTCGGCAGCGAAACTCATCAGCCATCGGGCGGCGGTCCATGCATTTTAGATTCCCCGCACCCCCAAATCCAAATGTTCCCGCCTCCTGCGAAAACATCAGTAACACCCTTCGGAACACAACTTGATGATAAACGAAATGAATTTTAAACAGTATTCATTGAGGCATTATCTCTGCAGTGCCCAAAAATGTGCGGGAATGGATGTGCGTGTGTTTCAACCTTATATGGAAGGTTAGTATGAAATTATTAAACAGTTGGCGATACTTTCATTATATTTCGACTTGACTAGATTATAACGCTAAATAGAAGCAGCCAGTCGAGTGAAATTATGCAGTCCAGTGGAATTATGACATGTTTGTAGTGGGCTGCTTTAGAAGCTTATATCGGATTATCACTTATAGCATACTTCTCCTTCACACCTATCCCAGTTGTTGGCCTATTTAAGTTTTGCTAATAAACACAAAATTCTCTCCCACCTGCCACATTTTTCTTCCTTTTAGTGTCTGCTATCTAGTCTCCCCTTTTGATAATCCAAATTTTCCAGTTCGTCTCCTTGCAGATTGCAAAACCATTGCCTGGCTACTCTTGAAGGATATTCAGACTTCGTATATTATCTTATTCCGTCGACTATTTGGTATTTTTGTGGCATTCATGACACCTCGACCTGACCCAGCAGCTCCTGCTGGCTTGCCTGCAAATGAATTTCAGTAATATCAAATAGTTGCCCCAAGGCCACACCAGTTGGATCGCCCAGTCCCAGCCTAGTGCAGCACTGGGTCTGCTAAATTCAATTATGAGTGGACTGTTGATTGACGAATCCATTGGAAACATCATGGGGAAATTCCTCTATTGTTGTTGGCGGGGCCTCGGCCTTATTGTCCATCAAAGCGCAACTTTGCCGCATTTTCGGCTATCCAAATATCTCTCGGTCTAACGCAGCTTCCCCCCCCTGTGTTTGACTGCACTGTGATGAGTTTTAGTTTATTTGGCTTTTTTTTTTGTTTTAAATTCGTTATTAAACGTTTTTGCCTGATTTGAATATAGATAGAAATATCGGGTATATCACGTATGTTTGTGTATTTGCCTGCATTTGTTTTCAGCCTTTGATTTTTCATTGAGCTTTTTGTGCGCAAATAGAAATTGGCGTTTTGAAAATTCTATACATTTGCTATTTTGTTGCCGCTGATTGGCAAATTGAGTTTGGTTCTTTGAATGAACTCTGGTCCATCAATCTAGTGTATACCTTGGTAAATACGTTTGTTGTCGCATGGTTTTTCATATGAAGCGATATGTGTAATTCTATATGCTGAACAAATAAATATAAAAGAGTGATAAGTTTGAAATGAAATATGTAATAAACACCTAAGGTCATAAATCACCCTGCAAGCATTTTCCTTAACTAATCTGTCTGCTAATAAAAACACCTTCAAAAGTTTCTCAAGAGATAAACCAACTTCTTTTACACTTCCTATCAATGGCAGCCCTTTGAATCCCCAATACACTTCATTTGCCTGGGCTACCTACCTACCGTTCATCAATTATTCAACTTTCAAAAGTCTCAAAAACAGCCCGAACAACTTGCTGGCACTTTGATCTGAACAAAATTAATTGCCCAATTCCATAAAACTTTGACAAAATGCCGCGGTTTTGAAATCAATAGAATATCATTTATTCAGTAGAAGCTTCGAACTTCATTATGTTGCCAAAAAATAAAGGGTTGTCCATAAAAATGGGAAAGAAAAGAAAAACCGTGACAGATTATGCAAACTAATTACATAAAGTTATTTGAAATTTATGCGTTACGGACAAGAAAAAAGAGCCTCGACTTTTTTGTTATATTAATCAATTCAATTTTGCCGCTCGGCTTGAGGTCCATAAGAACGGCAAACCCGTTTGCTTGGGCTCCTTGTGGCGCCCTCCGAAAAAGTGACAAATAGTGTGACATAATGCTGGAAAAGAAAAAGGTCTTGGGGCTTACAAATTTGTATGATGTAGAGCTTAATTGGTGATTAACCACCTGTGGGCTGGCAGTGGTTGGCAGCAAAAGAATGAGTTCCACTTCGATGGCATTTTCTTGAGTCACTTTCAAAGTCGTGCCTGGCCATGCCCCAGAACCTTCGTTTCCTGGTCGTCGTTGTCGTGTATTCTCTTAAACGTTTCTGAAATTAACATTCAAAGTTGAGAGAGCCTGCAAATGAAGACGATGCTGCAAGAAATGTCACTCCCCAGTCTAGTTCTGGAATAATAAGGAAGAACAATGATTTAAAAAAGTCTGATTAGACGAAACTTGTATACACTTTTCATATAGAGAAGGTTCTTTTGTTGTAATTAAAGTTAGTTTAAAGACTATTTTATTACTGAGACAAACAATCCTACAATCAAACAATCCTAAAACTGAAATATTAAGAAATTTAGAGAGATTTCTACTTTGAGTGAAATCTCCTAAATTTTATATTCTCTAAGGAGCTTAATAAGTTAATTTAATTTGATGAAAATATATAAGGCCTAATTCCATTTGAATATAATTTGTAAAGCTAAAATCTAAACACATCAATGTTCCCCCCTTCACAAAGGGTATCTAAAGAATCTGAAAGAAGGAAACTAAGACGAGCACTAAGAGATTTATGGTGTACAAGCTAGTGGTTCTTGTTGTGTTTTTGTTGTTGTTGTTGTTGTCTCCATCTCTCACTCGCGCTGTCAGCAAACGATTGGGTTAAATTTCCCTGGAAATTGCAGCTAAAAACTCCATTCAACTTCAATCCCAACCACACAGACTTGTTCGTTGGGCCAGCTCGTTTTGGCTTTGGGAAAATACTTCATTTCGTTGGGCATGTCGTTGAGATTTGTCAAAGCCAATCCATTGAATGAAGGGTCCCCCAAAGCACGCCTAGATTATCTCTCTATTAATTATAGTTTATGGTTGGATTTGTTTGTTCTGTCCCAGAGTGTTGAGATATTTTGTGTGTACTCAATTTGTAGCTATCTTTAGTCTTATCAGCATGTGCTCCTCTACTTATCAAGTGGGCGAGGGCGGTTGGGGTTGCAACAGTTCCCATGAATGGGAGCCCAGATCTGATAACGGGCCACACAATGTACAAGTTGCACCTGAAGCCACACGTAAATGAAAAGCAAATTGCCTAGGCCAAATATTTGGGGCTACCAACTGAGAGAGCTCAATCTCGGGCTCAATTCGGCAATCTACCAGAGCAATTGCCACTATTAGAATGCTAATATAAACATGAAAACTAAAACTTATTACAAAATCCATTAGATTTTTTTTTCGCTTCATTTTCATGGGTTTCCCTCGAACATACATGACCCAGCTTGGTTATTTTACTCTAACACAAGGTGTTGCAAGTTTTCTGTGAACAATATGAGTGGGTAAGCATGATAGGTATGATATTATATAAAGGTAACATTTTGATGATCAATGGATTGATTTAGTTGACGTATACACAATCTTCCCTGCCTTCCAACCTCCCAAACTGGAGTATTGCATGTCAAGGACTGAATCGGAAATGAATCAGGAATGAAACACTCATTCAATATGAAATATATTATGTTCAAAAATATCAAATTTAATTTAGAAGTCCTTTGAATTCTCTCTTATCCTCTTATAGCTAAATATCTAGAGTATCCAAATCTTTATAAACTGCACTTCCCATTTTCCAATTTCGTATATTTTTTTTTGTCGGTTGCGGCTACATGTGATGTCCGCCGCAGGGTGGGCTTCGGCTTCTCTACGGCTGCGACTGCGACTGCGACTGTTGCTATCTACGACCAATCAATGCCAAACTGATGATGTTAATCTGCCCTCCCATTCCTGGCCTGGACTTGGGCTAAAGTTTCAGCTGGTTGGTTACCAACTACGCCCCCCATTTACCCTTAAGTTAAAATTCATTTGAATATACAACATCCTATTTCAATTTAAATTCAAATCCGCAAACATTTGCCAGCCAGAATGTTCGTTCGGTACGTTTTGGACTGACAGGCGGACACGCCCACCGGAGTGTAGGTAGGAGATAGCGTATAGCTAAAGGACAGCTTGGGCAGGGCCATATCAAGAGTCAGTGTAGGAAGGCCACTGCCAGCAGTGCCATCGTCATTGCCATCTCCTAGTCGTTGTGGACGCTGGAAAATGCCACTTACTCCAAAGTGGCGCAGCGATTAACATCTACCGACCTCGCATTGCAATGGAGAGTTACCATGGTGGTTACACTGAGAAAAACTGAGAAGAAGAAACAACAATAAGCTAGATAATATTTAAATAAAATATTCATATTTGTGGATACTAGAGAAATATGAAAATGTGTGAAAATATAAAAATATAATTTACAATAAAATTATTTTCCACGTCAGAGATCACAGAATTTAATTCCATCGAAGAAATGGTCAGTATCGGAATTGACAGAATTAGATCTATGAATTAGATCCTGCTCTACAAATTGGTCTTTGATTCATCCCTTCTACACTGCTTCTACTCTCTACCCAACCAATTTTTTGTTCAGTGTAGAAGCTCCTACTACCTTTTGGTTGTCTCTGTGGTTGTGGCAGGAGTATCTGCTACCGTTATTTGCTCACTCTCGGCTGTCGCTTTGTAGTAGTAGCGAGTGTTTGTGTGTGTTGCATTTGTATCTTTTGCATATCGCGGTTGCTGTATCTTCAAGTATGAGTATCTAGTACGAGTATCTCACTGCTGCGGTGACAAGAACAACAACAACAACAACTACAACAGCAACGGTAGCAACAGCAAAGCCAAATTGCAAAACCAATTTAAAAAATGTTAAAAATATATATCTTTGATAGTTATAGTTTTTCGTTTCGTTAGCTTTGGCTATCTAAATTGGAATTTGTTTGCCAAGTGAAACATGATTTTTTCTGTATTTTCCTTCTTTTTTTTTGCCTCACCATTTTCAAATATTTAATTAAATCGTTTTTTCGCCTTGGTTGCCTAACAGTTATGGTCGAAGGATAACGAATTTATATACAGAATTTTTTTATTATTACACTTACGATAGATGCGATGATATATGCAGGTATATGTCTGTGTGTGCGTGTGTGTGTGTGGGAAAAGTTTCATTCGATTGAGCTGTGTCGCTGGTTCATGTGGTTTAACTAGAGAAAGTGGAATGGGAATTAGATTTGTGGTTGATCTAAACGAGATTTGTAGATATTTTCATTTACAGCTGTGGTAAGAATTAGACTTTGAGACGATGATTGAATTGCCAGAAAGTAAGTACACTCCCTTTATTATAGTTTGATAGGATTAATGAATATATACATTTACCAACCAATTCGGAGAATTGACAAAGCAAAGAAAGCAACTGAAAATGTTATAAACAAAACCAATTCAGGAAAAATGTTTAGAAATTGTTGAATGTTTCAGAGTTCAACGAAAACCAGCAACTCCATCAATTTAATTTTAAGTTCAACTACCAATGTAGAAGTCAAATAGAAGTACATAATAGCTTCAGTTTTCTTCTTTCCTGCAAATATTGGAGATCTGCAATAAGCACTGTTTCTTCTTCTTCATCTTCGTGCATATATTACTCACACTCAAAGGCCAATTTCGTTAGCCAACGCAGGTTACCAGAATTCGCTCATTAAAAGGCCAAAAAGCAATTGCAGAGCCGCAGACACTCAATTGTTAGGCACAGGCCACGGCCACAGCAGGGCCTGCCTTTGCGTGCACGGAACAGATGGAGTTGAAGTTGGAGAATTGCAACTTGCAATCCGAACTGCCAATTTGTGCCCTGAAGAAGCTCTGAAGGGGTAGGAGGATGGCCGATATGCCCCATCACCACTGGCGATATTTCACTTGAGATCGATCCACATGCATTCGCTTTGCAGTTGGTCTCGTTCTCTGTTCCCTGCTGCTGTTGCTGCTGGTCCGGCTTATCACGCAAATCTGTCAGATAAAGTTTGCATACTGGTCAAGTCTCCTCTGCTTCCCTGCTACCTGCCCCCATCACGCTGAGGCTGTGGCTTTGGTTTTGGCTGAAGCTGAAGCTGAAGCTGAGGCAACGTGGCTTGCAATTAAATGTTTGTTCTTTTGTTGTACTTACAAGCTGGAAAAACAACAGCAACAAACAGGGACAACCTGCTACTTGCTGCTTGGCTTCAAGCTGATCCTAAGACTGAGCCTGCAACTTCAGCATCTGAGGCCGAGCTGCAACTTTCCTTTGGCACAATAACAATCGTGATCTTATCATCTTTCTTGCTTTGTTCATGTTCGATTTGTGAATTTGTTATACTACGAGTACGAGTAGCTCTTTACTTAACTTTTTATTTTTGCCATGACATTTCCTCGTCGGTCGACCGACCGCATTTGCAAACAGACCGCGTCCAGTCCAGAGCGATCGCGACCGCCACAGCGCGATCCTAATCCAATGCTTTATTTTCTATTTAAATAATTTATAAGTAAGAAATCCGTGTGCATTGTGGCAATCGTGATAAGCTTTCGATACGAAGCGATACGATACCATTCGATCGCCTGCTCTTTTTCCATTGCATTTTTGCATTGTTTTTATGGCAAACCAGCAACATGAAAAAGGAGAAAGAAATGTAATGCAATTTATATATGTAATTTATTGAGACTTGGCAAAGATTTATGGTTAAGCTTTTGCCAATAATCGGCATTTATGTCGCCGCATATTAAGAAATTGTAGTAGCAGCATCTTGTTGTTAAAAAGACAGCTGAATTTTAAACTAAATGTGGGGATAAATATATATATGAAACTGTATTTGGTAAATGGACAAGGTTGAGAGCAAGTAAATTGTTTCCATATTTGCTATTTTTGTACTGATTGTATTGGTGTATATGGAAGAGGCAAAAATATACTTTTCCTAAATCATGAAATATATATTTTCATGATCAGCATCAACATCCGACCCCTATCCATTCGTGTGATCGTCAATTCGTCAGTTATTCGTTATGAACTATATTTGAGAGAGTTATACTAAGACTTCCTAGGTAATTTGTTTTGAAGATTATAGAACTAAAGATTCTTTCTGGTATAGATCCTAATGTTTATCTATATTTGTTGTTGTAGTAATGATCTTCAATGTGTTTTTGTTGCTGAATTACATTACAAATTATCAGAAGTTTCTGTGGTATTCAAGAGGTTTTTTTGGAGTGGCGGTGGAACGTCGATAAAATGTATACACACATACTCATATCAATACATAGATGCCTTTATGTAGATAGCAAGATATCGATATACATGCATCGATAACTCAAGTTATCGACATACTCATATCGAAAACTAAGCATATAGATATACATGTGCCGATTACTCAAACTTCGATAGACCTATGACCTATCGATACATAGATATATCGATATTCCCAACCGATATATAGCTCGACTTCTCATGTCCAATGGGTGCAATAATATGACGAATTTTCTATCAATTCCAAATAATATATAGCCCTTGACATTCACCTTGTCGATATTACTATACTGTTAAAGTTTCATTGCAATCGGTCCAATAGTTGTGACAATATGACGAAATTTTATTGTCGCCTTTATAATGCAACGGTGCCACGCCGATTTTTCCCAAAACGATATAGCCCATGACCTTCGCCGACGCAGATCTTACCACTATAACAGGTAGCTTACATATAAAGGCGTATATTTCAAGGTAATTAGAAAGAAGATTGCTTCGCTGCCTATTGCTACAGCTGAAGGAAATACGTTTTGGGCTGCTCACTTTTCTTTCCTTTTTATAGCTCTGCAAGGATGTATCGGGTGGTTCGGGTGGCCTCTCTTCCTTTTAATATGCCGTTGTTTGAAGAAAGCGAACAATTTTAATGGCTAATAGATTAATTTCCTTTTCGTTTTTCGGGCGATACAGATTTTATAACCATCGCTTTCCACTTCACCATGCAGTAAGTACCCATGGTACTCGTAACTGAGCAGCAGCGAGCTGACAAACTTTAAAATTAACATAATTGCCTACCTAGCCACATCTCTCCCATATAGTGTTGTGCCTTCCTTCCTTTCCCAGTCCCTTTAGCAGCACTTCTCAAGCGGGCACGCAGTCATTCAGGATGGCTCCGGCTGGCAGGCAATCAAGCATCGCAGCAAATTTTGAAGAGTCCTCCACCCGTGTCCCGGCCAACCGTTTCCCGCAGCTTTTTGAAAATCAAGTCTTTCAGCAGTTTTCTTGCAGTTCATTTTCCGATTTTGGCATAGGCTGAAGCTAAATAAGGCTCTGTCCAAATATTTACTTCAGTTTCTTTTCTTTTTCTTTTGCTGCTCTTCTGCTTTTTCGCAATGCGAATGGGAATGGGAAGGGGGGCTCGCTCGTGTGGAGGAAAAGTTTTATGGCGCGCCTTCCTGCATATGTAAATAACTCTCGAAAACATCATTGAAGCCACAGCAGCGCCACCTAGCGCCGGACTCGCACTTTGGCTTGTGGCACGCTTGTGGCAAGGCGTGGCTTCGGCATAGTGGGGGCGGGGCGGTGTCGTCATTTTTTTTATAGTGTGTTTATTTAGCACTTGAAAAATATTACTTTTTCGCCCAGCTATAATTTTAATTGCTTTGGCAGTCGGCGGCAGTCAGCCAGAGCCCGAGCCCAGAGTCAGAATCAGAGCGGGAACCAAAAGGAGTAGCAGGAGATGTGGCAGGAGATGTCGATGCTGGGACTTGATTCAGGGCTTTCGGGATTCGTCTCGCATACGCTCATACGCTCAACCCCCACCCACAGCCCCTACCCCGCGACACCGTCACCATACATCCATCCACACAGAGCTGCATTCACAGAAAGTTAAGTGGCAAAAGTTTTCGCACTAAAGTTGAAGTTGGCTTACTATTGTTGTTGTTTTTGTTGATGCTACTGCTGCTGTTGCTGTTGCTCTTGCTGTTGTTGTTGTTGTTGTTATTGTTTTCGCTGAGCAAACATCAACGCCCAACAGAAAACGGCAACAGAAACAGCCGCTGAATATTATTTGAGTTTTGGCCCCTCGTTCTTATTTCTTTTTTGCTCTTCTCCTTTTTTTGCACTTTGATTGTTTTGAGATTTCGCGGCAGCACATAAAGTCACGCCTGCCGACGGAAGACGGAAGAGCGGTTCAGTGTTGGGGCGGAGTCCCTCTACTTTTGTTTATATCATTGCAAAAGCAAAACATCAAATTTAAATAAAATAAAAGTTGAAATTGAGATTAGCACAAGTGTTGAAAATTAGTTTCTCAAGCACATTATTTAACTTTTAAAGCAGGTAATTTTGTTTTCTTTCGTTCTTTCTGCTTTCGCATTTCTTTTTTTGATACTTCAATGATGTTTATGTGGGCAGATAATGGGCAGATAAAGAGGGCGGCGAAGTGTTGCCTGAAAAATTGTGAATAGTGTGTTGTTTTCAGAGAAATCTGGTGGTGGAATTGGAATAAATTATTTCGTTATAGATAATGATATGCCTTGCATTTATGTAAATATACCTTATATAACTATTGTACCTATGATATAAACTAGAATCGGTTTTGGTTTATTATAGAGTACGCGATCTTTATATCATCAATATATGGTGGAACACGATACAATTTCCATATCTACCTATCTACTATATCTATTAGAGCTTTGCATGATTGCATTCAAATCGCTAAGGGAATTAACTATCAGAAACATTCCAAGACCAACAGAAACCAAAAGTACTTGCACCATATTCATTCTCATATAATTGGTGCATTTCGGATATGGTGTGCAACGGATACAAGTGCTCTCTTCGAGTTCCCTTGGACGCTCGAGTGTGATATAGAAAGAGATTTGTCTGTATGCTAACTTGCCGTTTTAAAAAATATGCCCACAAATACAATTGGCAGTTTCGGCTCTCACTAAGATTTTTTATTTAGATTTTTCCCTAAATATTTCTTATCCAAGCCATAAATTTGCAATCCTCCATACACAACAAATTTTGCTAGCAATTTTCTACCTTTTCGGCATAAACTTTTACTTGTTTACCATTTGAATTTGAGTGTCTATGGAATCGCTCCCTAGGCCGTGTACACAGAAAACTTTTGCCTGAAATTCCTAATAGAGCTCCATTACTTAATGCTAAAGCTTATCAAAAACACCGCCGATAAAAACAAAGTTTCAGGCTTTCCTTTTTTTTTCATTTCTTTAAAATTCGGTTTTCTTCTGCTCGATTTTTTTGTTGCGCACTTTTACCAGAAAGTTGTCAAAGTTCTCTCAAGCAAATTGCAACGAAACGAAAGCCAAACGAAAGCAGCTCCAGTAAAGTGTGACAAAGTATGAAGAGAAGATGTGAAGATGAAGACGACGAGGAGAGTGTGTAAATGTCTATTCGAGTGTAGAATTTGATTGCACTTGGAAATGTCTTTATGTGTTTGAAAGCCAAGTCATCGATGAGCCTCGATGAGCGCTTTTGCCAGTCCGATTGTCTTTTATGGCTTGGAAAATAAACTTTTTGCCTCGCTTTCTTGGCCTCGCCATACGCTTCGTTGCATCGACGAGTTGCAGCTTTAAGTTTTTGGCGTAAATTCACTTAAATTATGCGTAAAGGTCCAAGTCGAAGCGCTTTGAAACAATTTGCTGAGTCACACACATATAAGTATGGACGGGGGGCTAACCCAGTGGGATAGCGGAAGGGAGGATGGGTGCATGGTGACCCCTTTTGTGACCCACATTTATACGCTCGAATTGATTTGCCATGCTGGCAATCAGCGCAGGACCAACACACACACGATACGCGGCGTATACGCAATGCGAATGTGGTGTTGGGCAGAATAGTCCGATTAAAAGAACTAGTTCATGAATCTTACACAAATTTATGTGGAATAGAAGGAATAATTTCTAAGCATAGCAGAGGATTCATAGAGATGAATATTGACTGAATCGAAACTATATGATATTGCTAGGAATTCAACAGAACTAAAGGCCGAACCATAAGGTGTCTTAGCAGAACATCAATAGTTTCTATGTACAGAAAAATAACAAGAGAATGATTCATTTTGTATACTCCATAATATTCACACATCAAGTGAACTACATAATGCTCCTGTGAGCCTCTCAGTTCTCTTCCAATTCCCATCCTGCTGAAACACCAATTGCCTTCTATTTGTATTTGTATTTGTTTGCCAAATCTGTAACGAAGGCACGCACTATTTTTGCTATTTTCGGGCTGCTGCCTCGATATTTATGCTGTGTCGGCGAGAATTTCGCCCAGGGACCCCATTTGTTGCTGCTGCGAACCCTTGGATACCTTCTTTTTGATAATTTAATGCCCGTTTGAGTTAAGACAGTTGGCCTTGCCCACGACTATGATACATGTGCGTGGGCATAGGCTTGCATTTCAAGTTCGATTCGCACACATAAGCCACAATATTTAATTGGTTTGAGGCGGCGCTGGGAAACACGTTTTATATATATTTTCTCTTTTTTTTTTTTTGCATATTTAATGCAATTACCAAAAGGTTTTTCCCCTGGCGAAAAGTATTTGACCAAGAAGTAAAATTGATTTAGCTGACAGCAAGTAGCTGAGTAACAAAACACCTTGGATATAATATTGATGGGACATAAAAAAAGGGATTGGATATGTGGGTGGAGTGTGTAGAGAGCAGAGAGAGAGTGGAGATGCTAGTTAGAAGCTAACCTTGGAGAGGCTTTGAAATGTTTCAAATTATGACCAATGAAATAAAATGTGCCTTCAAATAAGAAGTCATGTTTTCTTGAGTTTTATTTTCACTTGAAATCAGATTATGAAATGAATTGAGATTTTCATTTAAGTAAAAGATGTTAAAAATAAATGTTTCAGCTGAATTCGTTTCAGCCATTCCATTTGGCAAGAAATACATAATTCAGGAATCTATAACTTATGCCTCTTTATACAAAGGACAGCAAGGATAGCCCACCTAAGTGAGCTATCATCACCTTGCAGTTTAGCTAAGCAACTGCCTCTGCAGGCTTACTTTTCCCCTATTTCGTACTGTTCTTCTCCCTGCCATTACGTTTCTTTGTGTCCTTTTTGTGTCATTGCTTGTTTTAATTGTCTTCTCCTTACCTGTACTGGAAGAGACACACACCTCTTCCATTTCTTGCATTGATTTTGGGCTACTGTCGAGCTTTTACCTTCAAGTGAGATCGTCGTTTGGGGGTTTCTTTTTATGAAAAAGTTATAACAAAATGCTAATTAAAGAGGGTTTCTCTACCTATTTTATAAACTATATATATGCTCAAATTGATTCAAATCCTTACAGCTTCTTATCGTTATTAAGTAACCAATATTAGTAGTATGTTTTCTTCATGATGTTTAACTATTTTGACCATCTGATTCTCTCCATGGACTTCAGCATCCGCATCAATTTCGTCACACAAGACCTTTCCGCTCTGCCACATAACTATTGGCACATCTTTACACATGGCAATCTCATATTATTAAAAGCAAGACTTCTCATCTTGAATTCTAAGCCTTTCATTATTTGATTCCCAAACATTCAGCTCCCCTCTCTCCACACTCACAAAATGTCTGGCCAACTTAACCATTAAATTGCACACAAATTGCATAAAATATTTAGTTGCATTTCGTTATAAATTGTGCATCTTAGACTGCCAATAAATAAACAAGGAAATATTTTATGCAAATTTTCAATTTAACACAACATTAAATGCACAAAATACCTTCGCATCTGCCTTTATTTGAACAAGAACAACAAACATTAAGTACATATTCGTACAGCACACTTGTGGCTTAAATGCTCTAAACCGCAATCCTTTGGCCATAGGAGGCATAGGACTTTGCAACATTTTGTGTGGTCATTTTCATAATTTTCTTTGCACACATGGACACACCTTAATGTTATTAGGCTGCGGGAAATCCCACAAGCCAGACAAGCAAAGGTCTCTCGCCCAATATTGAGTTAGAAATTCAACCGTAATATGTTTGTTTGTTTGCCGGCAATTTGTTGCAGTTTGTGCTGTTAGGCGTGAAAATCTATATATGTGTTGTATATATTTGGATAAAACATCAAACATTACCAAAATGCAATTATTTGGCAAACTTGTTAAGCCGCTTATAAATTTACTTTGAGTTCAATTATCGGTACAGTTGCCAAGTGTCAAACGGCAGCACAGTCGAAAAAGGTTCAATATTTTTGAAGCTCTATTATGTAATATGCTTAGGCTCTGCTAATGATATTAACATGATATAATTTGCTTATTTTCAGCCTCCATCACCTCGCCAGGCATCAGCTTCAGCCTCATTAACTGTCAAAGGCAAAAACTTTTGAGCACCCCCCACCTCTCCCCCACCAACTACGTAACAGCTAGTAAACTTTTGCTACAAAGTTCATTACCAACAATGTCACACAGTAAGCGTAAGCATCTTCAGCTCATTTTCCACTCATTTTACAATATTTAGTCTAGGTGACAGGCTCATGATTAATACGGGTGCGTATGACTATATGAGACAGCAGGCAGAGGAGGCAGATGTAGTCGAGCAGCAAGCCAGAAAGGTGCCTGCCATGTCATTAACCAGGAGGCCCAGGTCTGTGCCTATCTCTTGCTGTTTTCATATACTCTGTCATCACACACACACATATACATAGTTACAACCCGCATAAAGTTTTCACTGTGTAAAGGCAGGAATTGAAACTTTCACTTAAAGACGGCAAGCGGGGGTGTGGGAAACCCTTGAAATTGCCATTGACCAGAGCAGACCTTTGGTAGATTGTAATTTAAGATTTCTATAACTGGAGCAAAAGTTATTTGTAAAGTAGGGTAAGGTTGAGGCGACTATTTAATGCTCTATTAGAGTTGAAATATGTTTTTGTTTGCTTTTTGTAGCTTTTTCATATAAATAGGTATAAGATATTGCTTAAGAAAGCCTTCCTAACAACATGGAAGTATTCTGCTGAAACTTCTTAACTATTATAAGTAAACCAACCACTTGGCTGCAGAGCATAGCCAATGCTTGATAAGAAACTTAAACCATGTTTGCCCCCAAGCGTCAACACCTAACCTCAAAAAGTGTCAGGGCGTTGGTCACTTGACAGGCCTTACCCAAACCCACACTTGCAATCTCACACACACACATGCAGGCAAGAGAATTTCCTGAAAATTTAGCCAGCTTCAACAAATACCCTAATTTAAACCGCATGATTGATTGCTGCTGTGTTAATAGAAGGAAAGGCCCTGCTGTCAATATAAACAAAGCCCCCAAAGTCCATCTGCAGCCTCTTCATCAGCTCCAGCTTCAGCCTCAGACAGGAAAAGTGGGAAAGGCTGCTTTGGCGTCAAACTTGTCGCCTTTTGAACCGGATGAAGGCTTTTCATGAGGAGAAAGGGGAATGGGTCTGCCAAGTCATCACGGACATTGCACTTTGGCTTTGACCATCAACCGTTTTGAGAATGGGACGCCCAAGGAGTACATTTTTGGCATGGACTCTTGGAACGTTTTGCTCGTTTCCTGCTTTGCTTCATTTATAAAAGTACCCTGATGTGGTTGTTGGCTGGCATTTTAAATTTAACAAAGCCTTGGGGGCGCTGGCTGGACTGGTCTAGGATGCTCCTATGAAAAATGAATGTGCGCCTAGAGACGCATGGTGAAGGAATCCTTTATGGTAATCCAAGATGAGCCCCCTTATGCGGTTGACATGATTCACTTTAACGATAAAGCCGAGATAGCAAGCCCCACACAAGCAAAGTCAGCCAAAAATAGTTTCCGGGCTGCAAAAGGATGAAGAAAGGGCCAAGCGAACTTTGGCGACAACTTGGCAGCCTTTTGGCATATCACTTTTGGCCCTTTGTTATTTTATTTTTAAAGCAATTTAAACGTTTGAATAAACATTTCATTTAATTTTTCCCAAGCAAACAAAAATAATAAAATAAATAAATGCAAAAATATAAAAAAGAAGCGGAACGGCGACGGGACCGGCTGCCTTTTTGCGCTCGCTCGGCTGTCGTAGACACAAGGCCAACAACAATTTGCCCAAAGGCGCCAAAAACTTTATGTAAACACGTAATGCCGCTGTTTGCAGAACTACAACAACAACAACAACTACATCAGCAACAGCAGCAGCAGCAGCAACAACAAAAGGAATTGTAAATTTTAATAAGAAATTCAATTTTCAGCAACATTAGAGGCAACTAAAAAAAGTTGAGACTACGTGCGTGAGCCACCACAACAGCAGTAGCATCAGCAGCAGCGGCACGCAAAACTATTGAGGGGAGTAGTCCAGGAAATTACACGATGATTCCCCCTCCGCCACTGACACTGACTCCACCTCTGCTTCTGCCTGCTGCTCTTTGTATAAATTGCAAATTTTACGCTAGTTTCTGGCAGTTAAAATTAAAATGCAAATGGAATTTATAGCGCAGCCAAAACTAATGCACATGCAGGCAATTGCAATCGTGCATTTTGCAACACTGAACGCACGCAGGCACACACCTGCATGTAATCGCTTATCGTTATCGCTTGATTGCGTGTCACAACGTCCGCCCGCACTTGTTACACATTTTGCAAATTGTCGGTAATTTTTATTTAATTAAAATGTTTTTAGCACGCCGTTTAGATGCGTAAAAACTATGTCAATAGTCTGCAATATAAAAGTTTACCCAACAAGCAAATTTTAACACACACAAGATCGAATTGGTTTAAGTTTTACCATTCTATTGCAATAGTATAAACCTGCATGGAGAAGAAACATAGGTGATATCCAGCTAACTTTCTCAAATACTAAGAAAATTCGGATTCAAGGCCCT
This sequence comes from Hirtodrosophila duncani, assembly GCA_037043425.1. Classification (NCBI taxonomy): domain Eukaryota; kingdom Metazoa; phylum Arthropoda; class Insecta; order Diptera; family Drosophilidae; genus Hirtodrosophila; species Hirtodrosophila duncani. The sequence continues at coordinate 1,251,300 of JBAMBM010000793.1, read as the reverse complement.
GTCTAACAGGTGTATGTGTTCCGAATCAGCTACTGAGCTTGAGCTGCTTATAGATTGTCGGGAATCTTATGAGCATGAGCATTGTATTTCTTTCATGGTGATTAAAAGGCCTTATTCTAGTAGTCCTACAAGTTCTCATTTAGTGGATTCGCGGTTGCTGAATCATGGCTTAAGTGTTATTTGGTAGATATTCTGTGGCTTATCAGCGAAAACTTGGTGAAGTGATTTTCGATCGACCCATTTTTTACCATCAAGAGAGTTTTGTAGAGACCGAAACATACTGTAGTCAGAAGTGCAAGGTCCAGGCTATACGATAGATGCATCAAAACTTTCCAACCAAGCTCTGTCGATTGGTTACAGGTCATCAAAGATGTGTGTGGCCTAGCATTGTCATAATGGAAGACAACTTCCTTGCTGTTGGTCAATTGTGGTAGCTCTTTCTTTGATGCTTCATTCAAATGGTCGAGTTGTGCACAGTAGAGAATCGAATTGTCCGTTTCGCCATGTTCTGCCATCTTATAAATACACAATTCTTTTCCAACCGCAACATAAGCTTGTTTGCCGTCAATCCAGGCTTTGAAGTCGTTTGTGGACAGTCGCCGGCCCTTGATCGCTTTCATTGAATACTCTCGTCTTTGATCCATATTCATCGCCATCTTTATTCGTTTCAAAAATGGTTAAATTTCGATACGTTTCAGCAGCGTTTCACTGATGCTTATTCGGTCAATGAAATTTCTTTGCGTTAATTTATTTGGCACCCAAACATCGAGCTACTCTAAATAGATCGCTCTTTTAAGATGACTCTAAACTGTCATATGGTTGATGTTCAGTGCCCTCAATATTTCCTGGCTGCATCAGTTACAACATTTCATTGATATGCTTTAAAATTGTTTCCATGCTTGTTTGTTCATTTATGAATTACTTCCAACTCTTGCTTTCCCACTCAAATCAATATTATTTAAAGCATTTTCCTTGCAATAAATTTGGAAAATGCTGGTGAAAATGCTAACATTAATAAGGCTTTGTTCCCTTGAACTATTCTAATTTAAGTTGCCTTCTTTCTTCAATTCCCACCAGACAGCTCCTTCTGACCTCCTACAGTTAGACCTTCGCAGTTGAATTAATTCGAGAATTCCTTGGAAATTTAACAGCATTGATGGCAAGTGACAATATTTTAATTTATTATGAAACTAATCAAGTATTTATTATATGACCCAGGCCCTAAGGGGTTGAATTTGACACCCCCAGAAAAAGTTGGAGCTCGGCCTTTCTGCTGCTAACACACGTCTTGCCTGTGCCCCCGGGGGACTTGGAGTTGACCGAATGTCAGTTGAGCACGTGAACACGCCCATGCTTCACTTTCACCCGAATTGAGGCAAGTCTTTAGGCTTATCTTTGGACTCTGTCGTGTTCCAGTGTAGTTAGACGTGTTTGAGTGTGTGTGTGTGTGTGTTAGAGCGTGCATATATGTATGCATGGGGAAAACATTTTCACCTGTCAACAATATTTCATGACCACTGTGCATTGCATTAGAATACAACCCAACACAACGCGACTGGCGGCAACAGCTGCCTGTGCCTGTTTCTGTTTCGTGTGCCTCGTGTGCCCCATCCTCATTGCCGCACGCAAACGCAGCCTTGTGCCTCTGCCACCCTGGCCCGCAGTGGCAGTGCCTCCTTGCCAGCGTCAGTGCGCTCAGGTGGAACGACGGAACTGCAGCGTGCAACATTTACGCTCGCTTGCTACATTTGTCGACAGTCCCGACTTTGTTTTCTTGTCCTGCCCGTCGGTTTGCGGGTTTTCGTAATACCCTAGGAAGGGCTTTGTTCTGCCAACTTTCGTTTTTAGCTGAAATCCAGCCAATCAATAATGAGTCTTTCTGGAACGCAGAAGTCACCTATCGGATTGGGGAATCCCAAATATTTATAGGACCGGAACTGATAGGAAAGTCTACTAACCTTAGAAACAGCAATGAGACCACGACCTGAATTATGAAACTTCAGACATGTGTTTACATATATAAGTTATATTGTTCATTCACCCTCTCCTTCTTAGCTCTATGGAGTTTTGGTAGCTTTATGATATGAATAAATTTCCAGGGTGTTCGAACTTCAGTTATATCCTTATAGACTTTCCTTTCTTCTTGGTCTTGCAAATTGTTTGAAACGCGCAATTTCGCTCTACACCGCTGTCTTCTTCAGCTTCCATTTTTACTTCCCCGCTTTGCTTCGTCCTCATTTTAACCAATATTCAGGCACATGTCCTTTTTGGTAATTTCGGTTGCGTGTCTATGCGTTGTCGTCATCGTCGTCGTCGTCGCCGCCGCCTTGCGTGCAACAAAATAACTGTTTTGGTTCCTGTTTCGGTTTGCTGTTGTTGTTGTTGTTGTTGTTGCCATGGCATTTCAATGATAAGCGCGACAAGAACAACAACACAATTTTCGGCTTTTGCATTTTAGTTAGCATGTCCTGAAACCGAAAGCCCATTGTCCTGCAGGTACAGAGAAAAGGTTTCCCATACACCTAACAATTTATAGACGATGTTGGCTATACGAATGGAAGCGCTCATTGATTGATAACAAGAAATTTTAGTAATTTACAGCGTATATAATTATCTACTATAATTCTAAATTTATCAACTGCTTGTGAATAAGTACATATATGTATATAATTATATGAAATTTAATATATAATTATCTCTTGTTTTAAGCGACTCTCTTGACGTTTTATGTTGGTTGGAAAGCACAGCATATTGTTAAGGCTTTATTCGAATGAAGTGGATGAGCTGCAAGCCCGGTTCGAAGCTAACCCGTTGCAAGCCAGACTTCTGACTCTTTTCTGCTGTGACCCGAACTATAAACAGAACCAGGTATAATTGAATATAAACCTGAACCGATCTGGCATTTTCAGCTGTGTTCAAATATTCAACAATTGCTGACATATCGAATATATGTTCATGGTCACTTCAGAACCTAACTTTTTTATTTGAAATTGCGTACACAAAAGTATTTACGTATCTATGTGAATAGCAAGAACCAAATCCTCCAAGTTTCCTTGCAATGAATGTTTTGTTTGTGACGATGGTAAACGAATACATTAGAATACATTTTATTCATATCACATTGCAATTAAGTTTGAATTGAACAAATAACTTAGTTGAACCAGGGCCCGATTAATCCCAGACCCAAAGCTTGGGAAACTCAAAAAAACTTTCGAACTTTAACCCATAAATGATATTTCGTTCCAGCCTATTACTGGTTTGTAAATATAACACGATGATAAGGAAGACTTCTGACACACAATCCAAATTTACCTTAAGGTGAGCCTCAATTGTGGCTTTTGCTGACTAAAGTCAAGAAATTTCAACCAATTTGCATAGAAAGTGTTTGGTTTAAAAATGCTCAAAATTCTTATTTCTGTCGCCAAACCGCATTGTGATTTTCTAGTGGCTTCTGAAATTATGGCTCTAACATACTGATTACCCCGATTACAGTTTTACCCCTTTTGGGAACAAAAGTATCAACCAACGAAATCTTTAAGCAACTCTGCTGATTCATTCATTTCCCTCACATATCAGTTTCCCCCAAATTCTATTCGCTTGTCCATCACTGTACAGTGTCAATTTAAAATTCATTGAAATTTCGAACGTTTGCAGACACCCTGAAACACAAAAGCTAGCCTCGGGCTGTTTATAGGATTTGGCAGACGCGGCATTCACAAAAAAACTCAAACCAAAAAAAATCTCATCGCGTCATAGTCATCACTGTGGCACGGAATAGACAAGCAAGGCCAGGGGACAGGGTTGATTGCCTTTTACAGTTGCGTTACACGAGCAGAAGGGCACCACCCACAGCCCCTTTTCGGTGACGTCTACTGTGTCGTCTGGCCAGGCATCAATTAAAGCATTACAATGTCATAATCAAAATGACAAATAGAATTACGCAATGATGGGAAAGGCAACAGCCGACGACGGGCATTTCGATTTGGAATGTGGCAATCGGTAGGCGGCGAGCGTGGGTCAGGGTAAGAGTATTCGATGCAGTGCTTTCTGGCTGCCTTTGGTGGTTGCTTGAAACAATTTGCCAATTGTTCAGACACCTATTCAAATTGTCCTGCGATTCGCTGTTAATCCTTTGTAAGCCTCGCAACGACAGCAGCCAAGTGAGCAAGCAAGGTGCAATTTTACAGCAGAGTGCAGGGCAAGGGGTGACAACATTAGCAACCACCTCTCTTCTACACTAGATCAAAGCGGGTGTTATGGAATTAGGGTGAAGCTTGAAATGAAAAACACACAGGAGAAGCAAGTTTTGTGATGTTTTAGGAAAGATGGGATGGGGTGCGATGGGACAGTATAAGATAGTGTATGATAGTATAATTTACTATAGGTTAGTTTTGGATAGTGTGGGATAGTATTGGTTTGGATAGCAAAGCATTGGATAGCATTGAATAGTTAAGTATAGGAGAGGGTAGGATAGTATAGGATTGTATAAGATAGATAAGAGATCTTATATTAAGTATAGAATAGTATAGTATAGGATAGTATGGGATAGTCTTATATGGGATAGTGTTGGATAGCATAGAATAGTATGGAATAGTATAGGATGCTATAGGATGGTAAAGACTAAGTGAAGAATGGTATGGGATGGTATTGGTTAGTATAAAATAGTACATAATACTTTAGGATAGGATGTTATAGAGCAGTATAGGATAGTACAGGATGGTATAGGATAGCTTAGGATATTTTAGAATAGTTACGATAATATGGGATAGTATAGTATAGCATAGATGATATTGGATAGTAAAGTATAAGATAGTATAGAGTAGTATAGGATAGCATAGGATAGCATAGGATAGCATAGGATAGTATAGGATAGGATAGTATAGGATAGGATAGCATAGCATAGTATAGGATAGGATAGTTCAGGAAAGAATAGGATAGTATAGTATAGGAGTGTACAGGATAGTACAGGATAGTATAGGATAGTATAGTATAGGAGTGTACAGGATAGTGTAAGATAGAATAAGGTAGTATAGGATAGTATAGAATAGTATAGGAGAGAATAGGATAGAATAGGATAGAATAGGATAGTATAGGATAGTATAGGATAGTATTGGAAGGTATAGGATATTATAGAATAGTATAGGATAGCTTGATAAAGTGTAGAATAGAATGTTCACCGCTTACCATACGCTTCATATTCTTAAGAGTATTTAAATATTCTCTACATTTCTCTACCTTTCCTTTCTCAAGTTCGCATAATTCTTCAACCCAAATCATGGTTATTATGGGCATAATGCCAATTGAGCGTGCATAGACTTTAAGGGCAGCCCAAGCTCTCAAAAATTCACAATCCCCCACTGCGCTCCCGCTCGCTTCTCTTATCCCAAATGATGACAATGAAAAAATTGCCAATTACGCGTCGTACGAGCTTGCTTCACATAAGAAGAAAGCTTTCCTTTCTCTGCCACTCATTGAAAAAGTTTTAATCACACTTCTTTCATTGAATTTTCCAAAGGGGGTTGTTTTCTGACTGTTTCTGTGCCTTTTTCCTTCACGGTTCTTGTTTTTTTTAATTTGCGTACAAATTATTTGTCGGCATTTCTGCGGGCTTTGCTGCAGCTGTGCCAAAAAGTTAGAGGAAATTCTTCTTGGAAGGCTTTGGTCTCTGCAAAAGCCTTCCGCTTTTTATTCAATTATTTGGGAGCTGGTGTGCTGCCATTTTCTTGTTTTAGATAAATGATTGGTTTAGTATTTGAGGATGGAATTTGCTTTGGTAGCAGATCTGTTTAGGAAACAAACTTGCCAGCATTTTAGCTTGGGGCACTTTGCTTTGCCACAAAAAACTTTGATGGCAATTTGTATTCGGAAAGTGAAGCGTTTGAGAGGGATCATTCAGGTTATTACGGAATGGGTGGGTCAAAAGGATAACGAAAATACGAAAATGACACTGAGAATGAGAAAATGCCTAAAGGTGAAATGGAATGTTTGAAGGAAATGTGGTAAAAGTTTTATATAGTCTGAAAGCAGTTAAAAATGTTGACTTTCAGATACATTCAGATAATAGAAAGTATGTGTGGGTAAAAATGGATTTTATATATAATCAAAAATGTCAGCAAATATTAACCTAAGTCGAATTCAAAGAATTCGAAACAATGGATTCTTCTTTAAGCTCAATATTCTTCTGAAATTCAACGTGCTCCAAATGAAAAACTCAATAGCCTTCGAATTACAAACGAATCGGAATTCAGAAATTAGTTTTGACTTAAAAAAAAAAATCTAAATATTTCTTCAAATTAACTCTTCCATTTTCATCATATTTATAATATCATCTACTATATTATATATTTTTATATAGTTTTTAATCTTAAATTGATCAATCAGTCAAATTCCTCGCACTTCCCTAAACTGCTCCATAAATTTTTCATAAAGTTTCCAACTTCAAGTTGTGTTCCACGACACCTCCCTTTGTACTTCCCATCTTAGTCAAATCATGTCAAATACACGAAACTCATCATTGCGAAGGCGAAGGAGCAACACTTAAACTTTGCTTCAAACTAAATATTAAGCATATCCTGGGCTTGTTGTGGCTGACTGATGGATGACCATCCTTAGAGCTAACCTAACCCACAGCATAGATATAGATATAAGAGTTGTGTATAAATATTTAGCTGGCAGCTATTTGCACTTCATGCTTGACATGCCAAAACAACAACAACAACAAGAAGTCCAGCAATTTACGTTTAAAATATGTTAATACCATTTGCTCATGTTTGTTGTTGTTGTTGTGCTTGTTGTTATTGTGTGGGTTGTTTTTATCCAAAATACCTAACAGAAAATATTTCTAAGCTCGAGCGGTTTTTCAACGCTTTTAGAATATCTTTGTATACCCTTTTTTGGATAATATTTGAGAATGGACTAGTAAAAGAAGGTTTTAGAAAATGTTAAAGAAATTTTTGTTACGTTTATATATAACTGTATAGTTAGGCATCTCTATTGGTTTGTAATGGAAATCTTTTGATATTAATCGAGCTGAATGAAACCGCAGAATTGACTTGCAGCCTTTGATTAGAAACGATATATGTGGAACTCAATGAGATTTATAGCAGTTTTAATGAGTTTTCCTGTAAGATTGCCAGATTCCCAAGATCGATTTGCCATTGTCTTCAACTAAATTTCAATATATTATCATGTTTTCTTTGTACTTAACTTTGTTCTGATGTAGCCCAAGTCATATTCTCCTATTTAAGCTAAAATCCAAATATTATTTGTATTTCACTAGTGTATAAACAACTCGGCTTATGGAAACACACACACCTTGGCTTTCTTGTTCAATTTTATTTTTCCATTTTCTGCCAAATAGTTTTTGCTCTGTTAGAGACGCTTTTTTGTTTGGCTTTGTGTTTTGTGTTTTTGGACAGGCGCTTGTCAAAAGGCCAAATTGTTTTTATCAAAAATAAATCAAATTGCTTATCAAAGAGATGATTTAGTGGTTTCTCCCAGGCAGGGGTAGAGTCAGGAGAAAGTCACCACAGCCACAACCGCAGCCCCCCACTTAAATAATTGCACAAGTTGTGGCCTTTTATGCTTCATAGCCATAAGTCAATAATGGCTGGCGGTGCTGTGGATTGCAGGGGGCAGGGGGCAGATTGAGGGAGGGATTGGGGTTCAGCATAAGCGAAAAGTTTATATCTGGCAGGTATGCCACTAAAAATGCGTAACCTGAACGCATATTATGATTATCTCTTGTGAAAATTTACGAGAGCAAAATTAAAATGCCCTTAAGCTGGCTGGCCAAAAAGAAAAGTGGCTTGGCTTGAGCTGTTCTGAGCTATTCTGAAGCTGAAGCTGAAGCTAAGAAATTGTTGCAAAATAATTTAATGGCCTGGCCAAGGGTTAGGGCAAGGCAATCTATAACCGCATCACAACACACACAGAACTGTTTGCAGCTTAGGGGTTGCTGTAGGGTTAAGGATTTTCAATGGGGGGCCATAGGGATGACAGCGTGTTATTTGCACGAATAATAGCATATTGATATGGATGAGGCTTATAAAATAAGTTTATATATAAGTAATATTCCAATTTGATATCGCTGTGGAATATATATATCTTAAATGACAATAAAAGCGAACAGAAAGATAGTTTGAAATACAACGTAACCTTGTTTGCCGTCAACCCAGGCTTAGAAATTGCCGATCCTTGACCATGATCGCGTGATATGCATCTTTTACATCGAAATGAGAGAAAGCTACACTAAATGTTTTTCAGCGTTTTTCTGTTTTTTTATGGTAAAAAAGTATCACATAGCGTATGTCTTCCGTTATATTACTCATATTCAAATTCATATAACTCTTAAGAGGAGCAACAAACTACACAGCTGCCTGACGTCACCTTTCCAGCAATTCTTCAATTGACACAAGCAGAAAAATCAAATCAACACTATCGAGGAGACTTTTATATGACCTTTCATGATATTCATAGACCTTTCTCACTTCACGTTGTTCTTAGACAAGTGGTTGTTCGTGATCCGTTTGGCAATCACGCAACGCTCTCACCTCCAATTGTATTTAGGGAGTTTCTCGGTAGTTAAGGTGGGGCGGCGGTTTCTCTTACATCCTTGCGGGCTTTTTCGGGTGCTGCACGCTTCAACTAGCAAATTGTCCATTTATTATGCGGCAACGCCTTTTTCACTTTTGGCCTGGCCAACAAAATGAAGTGCCTGGCAGAAATCGCTCTACCTTCCCCCACACACACCCGCAAGCGCCAACCAAACATTAAGGCAAGCTGTGCTTATTTTCTGGTGGGGGGGTTGGGTTAGAAGTATTTTTTCGGGAGCTGCTTTTAAGGTGCAGCATTAGCTACACACTTTAGCCAGGAAGTTGCACAATTAGAAAAGCCAGTCAAAAGTTTTGCTTGGCTAGTTTGCCTGCATCCTTCAGCTTGCGCTACAGCCTGATCCTGGCGCACTGGCAACCTCGCATATTTCAAATTATATAGAAAAAACAGTAGCAGCAGCAGAGTTGCTGCATTCTTCTTATTTTCGCACAGCTTTTCGCAGCTGTCTGCGGAATATCAGAAAAGCACGCCTGTCGATATGCATAAAAACTTGCTGCCTGCCATTAGATATGAAATTAGTTTAGACAGGCTGGGCCAAGGATGTTGCTAAGGCAAAGGCAAAGGCAAAATCCTTCTGCAGCTAGACATTGAAAAATTACAACTATTTTGCATTACCTGAGCAGGGCAAGGGGTTGCCTCCGGGTGAGGGCGGCGGCACAAGATGCGGTCACCTGTTTTGCATTAAGTCTGCGTTGTGTAAAGTTCTCTCCTGTAATTTTTGCTACGTGAATTCGCATTGAACAGATGTTTTACATGAATTATGAACTAAGTAAAAGTAGGGCACAAGAGGTGGGGTAACATGTTGAAATGTTAGCATAGATAGAGAGTTTAGGCAAGGCTTTCTAAGAACGCAATCACACATTATTATATTTGATTGCTTCTTATAAACTAAGCACCTTATGGCCTAGGAGACGGAGATCATGCCGGCTAATCCTTGAAAATGTTGAGCTTGAATCATATCAGGATGTCCCTGCAGGTAATCGAGTATATATTTCACTCTCCATTCACGTCATATAGAATTAAATGTAACCCCCAATTAGAGACCAGCCAGCCATTGTTATCTTAACCCATTTCCATGTAACATATGATAACCCATAGTTTGTCTACTTCAAGTTGAGTTGTTTTTCTTACACCCAATATCACTTTCAGCCTGAGTAATTTACACACACACATGCACAGACAACAGTGACTCGAAATTGTTTACAGCTCATCCATGGCAGACTGCTCCGAACTTCAGCAAGTCAGAGCCAGCAGCCAGCAGCCAGTCGAAAATCAACGCTGCCTTCAAGAAGCAACAGCTGCTGTCTGCTTTACTTATCGCATGTTGTTCTTGGCCCTTGTTGCTTAACTCTGGCTCTGGTCCTGACTCTGGCCATCCTTCGTGCAAATTGGGCAGCCGGAAAAAAGTTTTGTCACCTGACGCGTGCACTCAAGAGTTGTGGATATCCAAGGCAAAACAACAGATGTCTCCACATGCCATGTGTTGCTGCTCCACCTTGGCTTTGCCTTGGCTTTGGTTGTCCATATGAATGTGTGGGCATTCAAATGGAAGCTGTGAGCATGCGGCCGAAGCCTGAAACTGCTACGCATTTAAACAAATGGCATTCTGGGCTGCTGCAGACGCAAACTCGTTGGGTTTCATATATCATTACCCCTCAAAACAAAAAACCAAAACAAAAAAAAAAGAGGAAGGAAAAAAATAACAAGTAGAGAAACAGTTAAGTACTTGGGACAGATGTGGGGCAGTGAGATGAAAGGATGAAGTAAACGCAGCCGGCTAGAATGTGCCCTGGAAACAGTTATGGAATGCTTTAGAGGTTCGAATGTTCAAATTTTATATTATTCTTAGAGAAAAATCAGAATTTTGTTTCAGAATAACATCTATAATATGTTAACTCATTGCTATTAAAACGCTTGGGGTAAATTTACTAGGAATATTTTAAATCATTTAACTAAACTTAGAGATCTCAGATTGAGAATCCTTTACCGCGATGCTTTTCACCTCAGTATTCTTTTAATATCATGATTTTTCAAACTTCTTCAAGAAATATTCTCAGGAACTCTGTTATTGCCTAATCTTCTCACCAACATCATAGACTTCTTGAAGGATTATCTACAGAGTAGAGCAAAATAAAAAGGCGACTCTGGCAACACTGCGGAAGAGCAACCCGAAGGCTTGTATAAATTGGCTCATTATGAAACTCATCCATAATCTATGAACACCAAAGGCGGGCTCCGTGGGCCATAAACTATACGAGAAGCCCACATACACATTCACTTCGATTACATAGACACACTCATACATACAAACACACATACTCGTACATACATAGCCCAAATGTATGCTACACAACATATGCATTACAGCATTAAGAAATGGCTGCTGTAGAGCTAAAGTCAAAGTCGAAACGGCATTGGGAGAGGGAGCGGGAGTGGGAGTGGGTTTGGGGGCTGTGTTGTCCGAAAACCATTTGCGACACGTGCTTAACTCGTTTTTCACCGACTTGCGGACTCGGACTTGGACTTGGACTTTACTTTTCGCTTTCCTTCAACATAAAACAATTCACTTTATGCCCACGAATTTAGCCATTTGCCATTTGCCACCATTGAAGCGTTAACCGGAGTAGGATAGCCACATACTCGTAATATATACAGACAGCCAGGGGCGTGGCATTATACACATATATTTTGGGTTAGAAAACGAAATCCCTCTAATGGCCTCTTCTGGATGCATTTATAAATTTTAAACAGCTTGGCCTTGGTTTAACAACAGAAACCGAAACGGACATTAGCCATATCATCGTCAGTCATCAGCATTGTCTGTTTAATAAACGAAATGTGCATTCTATGAATTTCAAACACTTTCAAGAGGATCTAAAATGAAATAGGCTTTTCGCATTTCTCTTAGATGCTGGTGAAAGGCCAATGGGCTAACAAGCTTAGAAGCTGGAAATGGCTGGACGGGAATAGGATAAGATAAATGTATTCAGCTAAGCTAAGTGCAGTTGATATATGCAGAATAAGATAATAAGTTAGATCAAAATAGATTTTGAAGATCAAGCTAAATATTAAGCAAGTACGATTTCAATTTCCAAAATTTCCAAAGCAAACTTGAAATATGTACTAAGTTCTGTCCCAAACATTTCCCAATATTTTCAAAATATATATCAAAAACTGACATATACAAAAGACTTGCTTAACTTCAATTGCTTTGTTCTAAAAATCTACCTTGCCATATGCAAAATGAAATTGTGACTGACACCAAAAAGTTAGCAGCAGAGTTTCCCCTACCTCAGGAGCTGTCCCATTGTTCTCGCAACGATGTTCCTTTTGCCATTTACCATGTTTGTGCGTTCAGCTTTTTTACGCCAGCTAATTTTACGGTAATTTCCAAAGCATAGTAGCCAATTATTCACCTGCATTGGCGTTTGACGCTTTGTCCTAGGTTGTGGAGCTGTTTAAATTGAAAGGATTACTTACGCTCTACTGAACCGCAGACACACACACACACACACGCACAAGCCTGCACAGCCGCAGGATGGGGGAGGGGTTGGTAGAAAGTGGGCTCCCATTCCTTCACTTGGCTCCACACAGCTTCATTTCATTTACACATTCATTTTGGTATTGGCATTTTTTCATTACCGTATCGCTGTTGGCTTTTTGGCATTGAATGTTGTGGCAGCTAGAGATGAGAGAGGATGCGATTATCTAGCGTGACACGAATGTGGGACTTTGATGTGATGAAAATGAGATTGAATTCTGTGAGCCACTTCTTGACTTCCTACAAAATAATCGTCAATTTCATCAAAATTCACGTAGCTGTCTGCTCTCAATGGTTGTCAAACACAGAATAAATGACGCAGCTTGCTGGTTAATTGACAAAATCAATATTTAAGATTTATATGGGCGAGTAGGCGTGTGCAATTTATCTCTCACAGTATAGTAAAACCACAGACCACAGATCACAATGTTCAAGAGAGGCAGCATTTAGATTCACAAAAAAATACTGAATATCCGGAACGGGTTGCGAGTTTCTAAATATATATTATATGCACGACAATTCCATCTCTTGTTGGAACATTGGTGGCGCAGCTCTTTCACCATTCCCCAACTCCATCAGCATTTGGGATGGCCTCGGCTGTGTCGTCTGCCAGGTAGCTAGCTGTGTCAGTCAGAGAGCAATTGAAGCGATTTATTGGTGTCATATGACAAGCACCCGGCACCGAACAGCCAACCCCGTCCCCGTTTTGCCAATCAGTGTGCCCTGCCTGCCCCCGACTACACACTTCTGCCCTCCTCCTGGACGCGTAATAAAAAGTTCAAACATTAAAAGCTGACGTTGCTGCTACTGCTCCTGATGCCGATGCTGATGCTGATGCTGTTCAGCCAGCTCCTGGCACTGCTGGGATGCTTCTTACAACGAGTTTCAAGTGTCATTGCCGAGCAGTAAGTGCCTTGAGCGAGTTTACCCGCACCCCATGGCCTTAGTATATCCACAAACCTCCTTACACTCTCTGCTTTTGTGCCCCAATCAAACAGGAGGGGAGGACAACCTTTGAGGGTGGCACAGCCTGTGGCCAAACGTTTAAACATATTGAATTACTTTAAAGAATAAAATGAAAGGCAATGACAACGACAAAAGCAGGGCTCGGCAAGGATCCTTCTACCATTGTCCCAGTCCCAGGCAATTTGTTAATTTCTTGTCAACAAGCCACCAGCTTCAAGCTCTCCAGCTTGCCTAATTGGACAAAACGCCCACGAATCATCGTTTGCTCGGCTCCGCCGTCTGTCATTCTCATATTTTTTATTTAACACCATTTACAGCCATTTCTTCTTTAAACGTTCTTCATTAAACGTTGTGGCTTTGGTCTACGCTCTACCCATTTCTCCGGCCATCCTTCTTCCATATTTCCTCACCATTTTCTGTTTGTGCATTGATTTATTGGCCTTCCCTTCCAATCGGCATTAATTTTTCAGCGGTTTTTGCCCTCTTCTCCTCCACCTCCTCCAGCTGCTTCTGCTCTCTCATTCGCTTTATCGTCTGCTCTGTTTGTTGTTGAATAATTAAATTTTCGCATAAATTCATCATCATCATCATCATGGATGTGGGGAGCGAGGGTTGTGGAATGCAAAACCTTTTTAATTTCCTTTGACATTTGGTACATATGCATTTTTCGGTGGCAATCTAATTGGAAAGAGCAGAGGCGTCTCTGGGGCAGTCTATCAATGACGATGTTCATTAAATTACAGTTATTTAAAGACTCGAGATTGGCTGATGAAATTATGTGAAATAAAGGCTTTACGAGGTGTGTTCAAACAGGCTATGAAGAAAATTGTTTTTGAAAATCGGTCGGCTCGTGTTATGCCATCGTTTCGGATGTTTTGGACATGAGACCAGGTGTCAGCGAAGTTTGTTCCGAAACTTCTAAATTTTGATCAGAAGAACCGTCGCATGAGCATCACTTAGGAGCTGTTGAATGACGTCAGTGATAAGCCTGATTTGCTCAAAAGCGTCAAAACTGGTGAGGAATCAGGGATATATCCAATCGTCCCAATGGAAGCACCCAGGAGAACCAAGACCTAACAAACCATTTTATCTGTCAAAAACAAACTAAGTATGCTATGAAATTGAACTTGTTAACATGTGGCTGGGACGTGTTTACCACCAAAATATCGCTAATGTAATGTAAATCTAAGATAAATCGAAGGTAAATCTAAAATAGTTATAGACTTTTAAGTAAACAAACTGAGCTGCCTTCAGTCACAGGCATCCCATTTATTGCAATCTTCTTCAATTTTAGCTTTAGTAATCCTTTTTCATGAATAATTACCAAATCTCCGTACTTAATTTTCAACTTCAATTAATTTGCTAGACAATCACAGCTTCTCTCACTTCTTGATAGATCTTCAAAGAGTTTTCTTGACTTGAAACAAATTGATTTCAATTCCTGTCTGCCGGTTGAAAATGCCGCGCTTCACTACACTTAGCATATCGCTCCACATCATCACAATTCAGCTGTTCATAAATATTTCAAAGCTATTAAGTCTTATGATGGCAAGACACTCTCAGCTAATGAGCTATGACATAAAAGGTTTACAAAACACAAACTATGACAAAACGCCAGACCAAAACTGGTTCCCCAACAGACACTTACAATATTTAATGCCAAAATACTAAAAAAGAAGCAGTTTAATGACAAAACCTCTACAAAAGACCGGCATACAAATCCCGGCAGTTCCCTTTCCCTTCCCACAAACTGCTCAGCTGCTGCAACGAATTTGATAGATCTATTTGTAGTAACCCTCGTCCATGGCTCACATAGTCTTAGGTCTGCCTGTTAAATGTGACAACTTAAAATCCCATTTGATGCACTCTTTGGATGCAGGGCTGCTGCTGCTGCTGCTGGCTCTCTTCTTGCCTCAGGGCCAACCCGCACACGAACGCAAACTCCAACTGGGCTGCTGCTGCTAAACCATTTCAATCTTCATATAAACTTGACGAAAAATCCCAAAACGACAAAGCAGAAAACGAAAAATTATGTTCCATTAATGGAGCGAATGTTTCCTTTTATGGGCTGCATATAAAATGTAAACTACTTAAGCGTCAGCAGCTTCCACAGCCATGTGGATGTGGAGTGGCAGTGGAGTAGCGCCATCAAGAGATTCCAGCTACGTATCTAGCTAGCCAGATTTTTGAGTGCGTTGTCAGCTCCTGTCTGTGTTTGTGCCCTTTCTTGACGTTCTCCCTATGCCCCTGCCCCTGTCCCTGCCCCTGCCCACATTCACCGCTTTGCCTGGGGGCCTGCTCAGCGTTTGCCCTGTCTCATTATGTTGCATGCGACACTGTTAATGATTATATGAATGTGCCACGCCTTCAGCTCCCCACATACACACTCCTTGCACTGTTCACCCTCACACGCTCACACGCTCTCTCCTCTCCTTGACTCAACTCAGTTGTGCCGTTCATTTCCTGGGCTAGACGAGTCGACACACACTTCCCTGTCTGCCGCCGCCAACCCCCAAAAAGTTGTGACGTGAAAATCTTGCAACAAATGTTTTGGTTCCCACTTGTCAGAAATATCTACTCTGCCCCCCCACTTCCCCCTCAACAATTGCAATGGAACTGAACTGTGAGTTGTTCTGTAAGTAGTTGGAAGTTTCATTCTAAAATACATAAAAATAATATGGGAATGGGGATGGGTAGGGGGGAGGGCAGGGGAAAGGCATTTGCCTGCGGGGCTTTGCTTGTTAGATAGACGACAATGTTGTTCATGATGTTGTTCCTGGTGATGATAATGATGACGATATAGAAAACATGCTGGCCATGTTTTAGATCGCTTGTTTATTGCGTCTGCCTTGATTTGTTTAACAACAGTTGATAAGTTCGAGACTCGAATGAGGTAAGACTCGCTCCCCCCTCTCAACCTCAATTAATTGCCAGTTTGTCGTTGGTTTTCGCCCACAAATTGAACTGCCACCAAATAAGCCACAACAAAAAGACAGCGGGAAAGTGTGAGTGGGAAAAGGTTTATTGGTTTTTAATTGTCTACTGCTGATTTAAACAGTCTTCTCAAGAACCCAAGATATATCTTTTCATTAACGTTTGCTTTGTTTTCTAATCAGGTGACGGCGGCGGCGCGTGGCCAGAAAGTTAGCTTGCTTTGCTAACTGGCAGCAACATTTAATTACAGGAAATGGTTTACAATTGAGAAGGCGGTAACAGTTGGGCATATTTAAGGAGCTCCGATGATATGACTTTTCTGCAGCTGTCCCTTCGTAAAATGGGTCGTCAGAATTTATAAAGAACGAAAAGATATTGAAGAGGAGTGTGGAGTGAGTATAAGGGAAATATGAAATCTGTAAGCCAAGAAGCATTCCATAAACCGCAAAAATATATCAGAGTTCAGTGTAGGCGTAAGAGCTTATCATATTCACCTTGTATATACCCTGGCAGAGGGTACTATAATTTTGTTACGATATTTGTAACCGACCCAATGACATATGTATATCCTTGATCAGCATGATAAGGGGAGTCGATATAGCCAAGCATCTCTGTTCGTCTGTTTCTATGAAAACTAGTCTCTGAGTTTTAAACCTATCAAGTTGAAACTTTTGTTAGTTGGGCTGTAAGTTGCTCAGATACCAAAATCAAGATCGGAACACTATATCTAATAACTCCCATATACCCGACCAATTCAGAATGAACTCTTAGAATACACAACTGTTTGGTTTGGTATTCGAATTGCACCAAATTTGGTTATTGGCAGTCTTAGAAGCCTCCACGTCTGCTGACCAAATTTCCTCCAGAACTGACTGCAATATTTTTCTTCCTTATTATAGTAATAATATCCTCAAGGGTTACCCAAAAGTAGCCTTTCTCTCTTGTTTTAATACCGTCGAGAGTTCGTTTCATTTCTTTTCCAGCTCATCTGCGCATTCTCTTTGTCATAAATCCCCAGTGCACCCTTTCAGCTATTCTCTTGCAGCGTCCCTCTTGCAAATCCACTTTAATATCAATTACAAGCGATTGCACCGCGCATCCACTGCACCCCTCTGCCACTGCCCGTCATGGCGTACCAAAAACATTTCTGTTAATATTTCCAATAATGCCCGAAAGGCCTATTAATAACACAAGCTCGGGCTTAGTATCCAGCAAATGTTGTTAATGGGGCAAAGGCAAAGGTTGACAGCGACAGGGGGACAGACGACGATGGACGACAAACAGATGGATGGGCAGCCGGGCAGCCGGGCAGCTGGGCAAAGCGACAAATTAGCACTAAATGCAAGTGCACCTAGTATAGAGCATATATCATATATTTTACACAGAGAACAAAGTTGTGGCTCTGACTATATGGACTAAGAAATGGTATATTATAGTGCCTACTGCATTTCCTGCATGGAGAAGTCTAAACCAGAAAGCTTACTTGTAGTAAGTCAAATCTACCTTAACAACCCTTGCTTACCACCACTAATTCACTAAATTTTCGTTCAGTGTAACAAACGAAACTCAAATGTTGGATATATGATAGATTCTACCCCATAGCCGCCAGCCAGACAGCAAGCGCCATCCATCCAGACGAGCCAAGCCTGGTATGGGCGCAACGACTTAACGGCAATTAATGCAAATGAAGGTGAATGAAGGACAAGGAACAAGGAACAAGGATACATAGAGCGTGCACACAACGATATGGCTGGGGGTCGGGCGGAGAATGGCGAGCACTTGTGCATGCCTAATTATTAGGACAATTTGCTCTTGGAATTTGCCTATTAATTAGCCATTGCACACGGCCACAAGCCATACTTACACGCATCTACAACCATACTATACATAGAGTTGGGCGGGCACATAAGCTGGGATTTGTGGGACTCGTTCGACTAATGCACTCATTGATTATAATGAAATCGGACTGCGAATAACTGTTGTTGTAGAGGCAGTTGTGTCTGATATGTGGTTGACTTGCGTCTTTTAATTTGCTCGCAGCTCATAATTAATAGCCATCAGTTGCCGCAGGCTTTAATAGGCTTTAATTTGCACGGCATTTCTCGGCAATTCCATGGTAATTCTGCTCTTTGACAATCTGGACATGCAATTTCGACAATTTCGCATGATTTATGTCTTTGGGGAGTTTTCGAATTAACGAAAATTAAGTGCATTTTGGAAAGACGGCGACAACGCAATGCTCTTTCTTCGATTAGAGAAATATCCAAAAAGCTATAGTTAAGTGTCTGATTCTGGTAGTGAATTCCAATGCTGATTATGTTAAAACATCATGCGGACTGGATTAAATTCAGTAAACTCGACTCTTTTTCGTTTCGCATTTTCAAATTATTCTTTCCCGCTGCAGATGGCACTCTACCCTTGCCCATAAGCAAATACTTTCCACTCCTAAGTAGAACTGAGTTAGTCTAAACAAGACCTCTAGAGATTGGAGAATCCTCATTTCGCCCTACTTGTATGGATAGGTTTAGTGAAAGAAGAACACAACTCCAACCCAACAATTTCTAATAGATAATTGTTGGCTGCCTAGCTTATAACACTTTCCTTTCAGTTGATGGATTTCCACGAAAAATCTCAGATATCTAGCTAATAGACTCCTTTCTACTCTTTGCTCCTGCTCCTGCTCCTGCTCCCACAGCTAACAAATGGCAAATAGCAATCATCAACATCATCCCTGTTTTCAGCGATTGTCGCTTACTTTTGGCCAAACAATTTTTGTTATTGTTGTATGTGTTTGTTGTTCTTGTTGGTCTTGTTGTTTGCGTCCCCATAGTCATTAAAAAGAAAGCGCCGAAATAATAATAAGGACAACAACATCTTTCAGTCGAGCGAAATGCTTAAAAAAAGTAATGCCCTATACCGGGCTTATACAAAAACATTATTAATCAATGTCCGGGCAGGAGAAATGCTTGTTGCCATGTCTTTGACAGGCGTCCAATGCGGCTGCGAATGTCCTAAATTCGCGCCTCCTGGGAATCCCCAAGCCGCCACGTCCCCATGTCATGGCCCCGCCGGTCTCTTGAAAACGCTCTCGTCGTAAAGCAGCTTAAGGCTGAAGGCCAAAGCTGAGAACTTTGCTAATTTTCTTTCCTGTCACGTTGATTTTTTGTTTACCATTATTGCCCTGCTGTCGTCGCCTTAGCCAAAAGAGGACCTGCCCACCTACACGGCAAGGATCTCTGGCTGGCTTGGCTTCCCAACTTGATTTACGTTTGCCTGCCGAATGGCATTTCAATTAAATTGTATTTTCTATGAGCCTATGGCCAGGCTGAAATCAATGAAATATAATCGAATTAATTACATTCCTCCTACCTTCCCTCCCCTGTCTGCCCCACCATCGCATCTAGTCAAGCTGAGGTGCCAATAAATACAGTCTTCTCCTCCCCTTGCCCGCAGCTCATAAATTTGCGATTCAGCTGCGTTTCATTGCCCACTGATTCTGGATTTCCCTGGATTTCGGATTATTGTTAATGGCCAAATTCTATACATTTCGGCCAAGGGGGAGCCGCCATTCAGCTGACTTTGCATAAAGAAGCAGCCGCCAAAAAGGCATCCACAAGTCCGTCTTACGTTGTGTCCTTTTTTGCGGGGGTTGCAAATGTCAAAGCGTTTTCATACTGCTGCTGCTACAGGTCCTAGACCAGGCTCTCGGCGCTCAGCTTCCCTCTTGTGCGTTTTTAATTAGCATTCAGCTGGCAAAGCCCCTGCCTCTTTGTTGCGTAATTAGCTGAGTTTTGATTTATTGCCCAGGCCCAGTTTGGCATATCCTTCAGTAAGGGACAGTGCCACAGCCTTTGGCCAGGCAAGGAAATTCGAGAAGAACAAATTTGTTATGTAAATATTTGCTGAAAATTAAAATTGTCAAAAGGCTGTTTGGGTTGAAGATTTTCTCACAAAATAAGGAATACAAATTCTATAGCTATTAAAAGTCTGCAAAGAAGAAATATTTAAAGGAATATTTGATTTATCCTGAGCGGCTAAATGAGAGCGTGTCATATGGGAGTCCTGTGAGATAAATTTTGTAACTTTCAAGGAATGGCATTGAGCAATGGGCATGATTGTTAGAGAACATGCAACATCACTGTTATTGAAGAAACCTCAAAAAAAGAGGTAAATTTGTAATCGTTTACCCATATCCATGTTCGTACAACAAATGTGGTCGGAGGTAAAGTCCGATTATAATTTATATACAATATAGAAGAGAGACATAATATTTTAGCAATATTAAGTAAATGACTTACCGCATCACGGCCAGGTGCGATTGAAATTTTGTCACGATATGTGCAACGCATAGAAGAAAGCGCCTTTGACCCCATAAAGTATGTATATATACTTTATATCAGCATGAAAAGCCTAGTCGATATAGCCATGTCCCTCGTTCTGTCTGTCCGTCTGTCCATGTGTTTCTATTCCAACTAGTCTCTCAGTTTTAAAGCTATCGATTTTTTTTCTGCTGTAAGCTGTTCACTATATCATATTGCTCCTATATAACCTACCAATGAGGTATGAAATTGGTTGAAATGGGTTTTTAGGTATAGAAGCTTCTATGTCAGCTGACCCCAATTGGTTCAGACCGAACGACTATAGCACATAGAAGCCATATAAACTGACCGATTGGGAATGACCGATTATAGGGAAGAATTGGTGGTTTCTTATCCAAATTGAACTAAATTCGGTAAATGTCAGCTTTAAAATCCTCTACATCAGCTGACCAAAGTTGATCCGGATCGGTTAGCACACAGCTCCCATATAGCCGACCGTTTCGAAATGAACTCATAGTCCAGCAAAATTGATTGTTTTTTATCCAAATCGAACCAAATTTAGTGTCAGTTTTAGAAACCTACACATATGCTAACCGAACTTCAACCAAATCTGCAAAGATATGTATGCTTCGGTTATCCAAAGTTAACATTCTTTTTATGTTAAACTTAAATTCGACAGCATATATATATATTTTTTAGTGTAAATTAAATATCCCATCAACTCGGATAATCATTTACATTGTAGACCATAAGGAGGATCAAAAAAAGTACCTAAAGTGGCCCCTAAATATACGCTTTGGCTAGCAGGGCGGCTTGAATTGGATCTGATGTGGAAAATTATCTTTATTTTATATGCAGAAACGTGTTGCTTGGATAGTTTTCTTATTGATTCACGCGCACGTGTACAAAATGTCTCTGGAATGGTAATAATATTCTAGCTATACTGTGCATTTTATATATGCATATTCCGAATACGATTGGATCAGTGCTTATGGTCAACATTCTACTTAGTGTATTTGATTGCCCTAACAACAATAGCATACACAGGATTACCTTGCATCGCATTGAGCTGAAGGAGCTCGCCGTCATTTAATATTTCCCAGCTTGTTCCTTAATTGGCCTCCAGCTTAATTGTTATTCAATCAGGCTGCTTAGTTCGATTTGAATACATTTATTCAAAGGTTATGTCCTAATTCAATAAATAGATCAAACGGCTGACCATAAACAAAGCCCAAATGAAATTCTCTAAACGAAAACAAGGCCCCGCCCTCAAGTTGCAGGAATGAAATAGTATTGACACTGCCATGGACCAAATCCTCATCAATTGGAACGAAAATCACACAAATTAGGTACACTCACTGCCTGCAGACACCCACAATGTCAATATGCGTAGGTACAATGCTGGTCATTTGGATGCTAACAGTGTGAATTTCAGATTTTTGAATAATTAGATAATATATCCGAATCTTTATCTGAGTCTATCTGTGAAATAGAGATCAACTATGTTTGCTTGCTTAATAATCCTGGTAGCTTCTGCATCAATTGTCCCTATTTAGATGACATGCATTGTATATATAAGTAACTATCGATTCCGACTCTGGTCAAGCCCATACCCTCTCATTGCACCATTGTTGTTGTTGTTCCTCCTTTGCTTGCCATCAATTTGAAATCGCTGGCGCAACAAATTGAATCGAATCAAAGCCTCGATGTGCTCGCATTTAAATAATAGTCAAAGATTATCAATTAAGCCATGCCATACAAATTAATAGCAAGGATAGTGTACCAAAAGCAAAAGCAAAAGCAAAATCATGAAGGCCCGAAGGCGGCAACGACGGCCTCCACACTCCTGGAACTATCCATCATTATTGCATTAAAATGATTTAATTATTGGCCAGTTGGGATTTTGCCTTTGTTCATATTCAACATGGCAACTCTGATTACAATACGAGCCTGCAACGCAAACTATGTGTGTGTGTGTGTGTGGGGGGGGGGGGGGGCATGGGGTATTATTTTTATTGCACCGACTGCTAATAAGATTTCCATTCATTTACTTTTCACATCATCATTATCACCATAATCACCATGATTTACCTTTGCAGAGGTCCCAAACATTAAAGCATTTTTTATTACAGCATAAAAGTTAATTATAATTGTTAAGTACAAAAAAAAAAACGGGGAATATAATGCCTTTGTGCAGCTAAAATTAAATTGCATTTTTTGCGCAAAATGAAAGCGAAATATTTAATTTGTAGAACATAATTTAACGATATCATGTGAGCTACCAGACTGCTTCAAAGCTTTGAAGCAGCGATGCTTTAAATCCACACAAACTCTCGTAGAATCAGAAGAATATGTAGAAATAAATTATTAAAAATTTATTACATATTTGAATGAAATAAAAATTAAAATTCTAAGAGTTCCGTTTTCATAGGAATTCATGATGGAACAACATGATGGAGCTAGGAATTTCAATCAATTTCTATTTGTATCTCATATTATCTGTTTGTAGAGCAAACTGTGTTTTGATTCCCTTTATGATTGATGCAGCTCAGTTAAGTTTGACATCAGTATGGTCCCTTGGGTGCTGTCTCTTCAGACTTCTTCTCCCCAAGGGGTAGAGAAGAGCCCAAGCAAAAGGATTAGGGTGTTCCTTAAGAGTGCTGTTGCTCAGCAGTGTCAAAATAAGACACTCTATTTTGAAGAATCTGTATGCTTCTAAGCTGGGTTTTGGACAAGATCCCCATATTGCTGGTATTATCACCCACCTTCTTCTTTAGAGCATATTGGCTCAGCTCGTTTAGAAGCCAGACAAGCTGCTTTATATTAGACTTTATCTTGAAGCTAATCACTATCGCTTGGTGCCTATAAGTGAGCATCTTGTCAAGTTGGACTCCAAGGTAGCAGTGCGAGTGCCTTATATGGTTGGGGTAAGAAGGAAAGTGGAGACGATACTTATATCTGTCTCGCTTTTCATTTGTTTTATGATAAAAGAGACCTGTCGAGACCAAGGCTTCCCTATTTTTCTTAATCAAAGCTTTATCAATTACATATAATTCCTACCTTGCCCAGTCAAAAAATTGCTGGATTAATTTCTAATATATTCCCAAACTAAGCCTCGTCATCTAGTATTTATTCAAAGCTCAAATTTGCACTGCATAATAAAGAGCCCAGCCTCATCCGACTAAAAAGGTCTTACGCTAAATTAGCCTCAGCTTCAAAATGGCCAGACTTCAAAGAACTGCACAGCAGGTCAGAATAGACCAGGCATGAGGAATGAACGAATGAATGAATGAGTGAAGCGGGAGCTGGGTTTGGTCACTGCGCCTCCTTGTCCGCCCCAAAAACAAAATGCACTGCCGTCCGCCATGCGGTTTTTGTTTTTAGCCATGTCATGGTTCAGTGTTTCCAATGCTTTCTGCCTATGCCTGTGCGCCCTCTGCCTATAAATATCCAACTAAGCGCGCCATCCACACAAGGACGATGCCGAGCTTCACACAGCAGAGCGGGCAAAATGCATTCAGAACAAATAAAAAGCTAATTAAATTAAAAGCAAATTTTAGAGTGAAAGTAAAGCGCAGCGCAGCATGGAATAAAGCACCAGCGCCGGAGGCTCAACCGCAGTGGAATAGCCCCAAAAAACATAGGACATAGGAATAGCAGCCATACGCTTTGATGCATCCTTTGGATGGAATGGTGGCTTTGGGAGAAGGCTTATAAGGACATTGGACTCTGTAAATTGTACTCACAAATTTTTAAAAATTTTACCTGAGTCACAATATTGCTGCTATATAGAAGTTTCTGTTTTCCAACATTTTTAAAAATATATTTCGAAATTTTCAGAGATTCGAAAATAAACGTAGAGTGAGCCATAGATTTTGTGTTGGTCTTGCTAAGATTTCTCGAATTTCCTCTAGGAAAGAAGCATGGCTCAAGTTGTTGTTGGCCTCTTAAGATCGCAAGTATTACTAAGCGGTGGAACTTAAAGATGAAAGATTATTACCATCACAGAGAGACCTGCTATTGAGCACTCTCTACTCCACTCCGTTCTTTGGATGAATTTGTCCAGCTTTTATTTATCAATTTAACAAATATTTTCTTTATAGCTATTCCAAAATTAAATAATAAAATGCCACACAAATGTTAAATTTATTCAAAAAGTCTTTAGTTTATAGACAAAATTGTGCCACCCCAGCGTTGTTATACATAAAATAGGGTTGTCAGTCGCATACTTCTCATAAGGCCGCCTACAAATTGTGTGTCCACGAGTCGGCGACCCAATAAAATAATGCCCGCTGGGTAACATATGGTATTGCAGAATTTTATTACGCCGTTTATGGCTTTTCAGCGTTATGATGGCCAGTGAGGCCAGGGGCAGACGGTAGCGGGAGCTCGCGCGAATATTTTTTTGATGTCAACAGTGGGTAGGAGACGGAAGGGAGCGTAGTTAGAAGAGGCTCTGTTATTGGTGCTGGCATAGGCGTGGGCGAAACGTGCTGGCATTGCGAGCATTTCAAACCCGGCCATCCGCTATCAAAGACCTCACATCTAAACCGCTTGACACGCTTCGGCGAAGCCCGTGACATATGCTCGGTGGGGGGGTGGCAACCCTTTGGCTTGCGCCGAGTGATAAGCATCAGTTTAAGGAATGAAAATTACTTAATTTTTTACCACATTTCCATATTGAGCTGTTAAGTTTCACCACGCAACTCATAATTCTTGCTAGCGGGGCTTACCTGGTCTACGGGTCCGCCTCGGATTGCTCACCTTTGTCACGTAGTCGCCGGCGAAAGACATTCATCCGGACGCGTTTCCATTTTGGCCAAACAAATTTGTTTATTGCGGCACTTGAGCAAAAGTGGCATCATCTTCAACGCAGCCAAAAGACATTAGAAGAGGAGCAGGAGCAGGAGCAGCAGCATGGAGGGGCAGATTCGCCATAAAGCAGCAGCAGGCATAAGGCGAATTTGCCTTTCGGACCAGGACCATCGGACGTGCCTGGGCCATTTCAGCTCTCCTTTCTGTGCCCTCTTGTTTTGCTTTGCTTTGCAGAAATCCTTAAAGAAATGACAAATATGTCCGTTCTTCCTCAGCTTCTACATCGTCCTTGCCGCTTCATCTGCATCTACATCTCCAGCTTCTTTTGCTGTCAGCGCTTTGACGCTGCCTTTTTGTTTGTTGCTTTCTCGTTGTTTTTTTTTTTGTTGTTCTTCCTCTTGACATCGCTAAAAGTAAACTAATATTTCATTTGGAAAAATATACCAGAAATGTCTTTTGTACATTTATTTTTTGACATGTTGTTTTGTTTTTCACTGTCTCCCCCTCTCGCTGACACTCAACCATTTTCCGTCTGCGCGTTCTCTGCTTCATTGCATAAACGCACGTTCCTTTAGCGGGTTGAAAAGTCCTTGAGAAATGTTCGCGTTCTGATTTCCGTAGAAAACGTTTTCATTTTGAATAACAAGCCAAGAAGAAGCATTTCCAGTCAGCTTCAGCGTCAGCCTCCAGATCCGGAGGGGACATTACCCACTCACATTCACTTTGAATTGAAGTTGAAAAGCTGTACTTGGAATGGCTATGGAAATGGAAATGGAAATGAAAATGGCAACTGTTTTGACAGCTTCCATGAAATATATCTATTTCAGCTATATTTGGGTTAAGTTCTTTCTAAGCGGGATGGATAAATAAACAGATATTATTCAGCTAGAAGGACGGGGATTTCCTTTGATTAAGTGGCGACAGTGTTTGCGTCTGCTGTTGAACCAGTAGAAATGTATCTGTTTCTTGATGTTTTAATGAAAACGTTAATGGATAACGGTTGCCTACAATTGGTCTTTATAATTAGAGGAACTGAGTAAGAATAGCAAAGAAGAATTTATTCAGAATTTATCAAACATGATTTCAAGAGGGGCCACCATCCCTTCATAAGCTAGCACTTGCTAATGGCTTTTATATATAAATTAGTTTGGAACAGAATATTTATGCTCCTAAGTGTTCAGTCCGGAGCAATCGGTTATATGGGAGCTACATGATATAGTTGTCTGATCTGGATAAAACTCGAGCGTGACCCGTGACCAGCCTGCAGACACTAGACCATAGGTACAGGATATAAATTCTCCACACTTGGAGCTCATTCTGAAGTAGTCGGTTTCAGAGAATATACAATCTCGTGTTTGTACCAACTAATGATCTTCACTCAATTCAATTTCCAATATTAATAACAACATAATTAGATATTCATATTTAGATCTTGCATTTGTTCTAACCCAAATGAATTTTGTGGACAAAACTATAAAAAGTAGCCACTGTATGCACAAATCTATAATTCTTGATTTACTTCGAAATAACTTCAAAGGAAGCATTCTTTCTAAGGAACTCAAAAACATTTATTAATTATAAATTTCAACTACAGGTGAAAACAAATTCTGTTGCCTACTTGAACTGACTTGCAGTGTTATAAAGATTAATAATATAGAGAATTAATATTTATATTGTAGAATACAACATGTAAGCCATTAAGTGTCCATTTCCTCGAATGCTTCTGCAGGCAGCTCATTGGTCATTTTGGCATATTTATATGCTTTGATCAGCTTTGTCTGATGCGAGTCCAAATCAGCATATGCAAGTCCTGGCTTCTCTGCAGTGTCAGCGGCTGCTGCTCACTTAGCTGTGATCATTCGAATGTAAACGGTCACTGTTATAACCGCCGCTGGTGTTGGCGCTGGCGTCTAAGGCTCAAAACTTTGACGTCAGGAGATCAACAGCAGTCGCGGGTTCGAATCCCGCGCTTGGGCTGGGTGTTCCGTGTTGTATATATATATGTTTGTGTTGTGTTTGTTTGTGCTCGTCCTCGTCCCTGTCAATTGTGTGTACCCCTCATCCCTTCACCAACTCACCCCCTCACCACCTCACCTACTTTCACCCCTCCTCAACAACTTGACACAAGTTAATGTACTGTAATTGCCAATGTAAAAACGCCATACAATATACTGATTGTCCACATAACAGGACAGATTGTATATAAAGAAAATGATATAAATTTTTTTTTTACTGTTATAACCGCTGTTAAACTTATAAACAGTGATCTGATACCTAACATACAACCCTGCATACAGTGACTGGTACATAAAGTGTCACGCTGTGACTGAACATCCACAAAGTCACACTTAGCAAGCAATGAAATAGCAATTGAAACACAACACAAACAGTGACTGTAACTAGCTTGCAGATACAAATGCATATTTTAATTATACTATATATGCACTACGATATCACTTTCACGGATATTTACCACTGATATTCGAGAGTGACAGTCACGGTTGTCACTGTGACTGAATAAATATCTATATCGCTGAATGAAAGTGCACACAGTTGCTAATATATGTTAGAGTAAATCCAAACATTCACAATCAATGAATTTTGTATAGCTTCCTAATCAAAATGGCAATTCCAAATACATATAAAAGCAGCGAATAGTTTGAATATATTTTGAAATCACTATTAATCACAACTGTCACCGTTTCCACATTGAATATATTCCGATAGTCACATATCGATTCACGGTTCGGCAACCCTGGTTCTGGTTAACTTTAACGCTGTCCAACACTTTTTTACGCCACGCTTTTGTGCACGTCGAACAAAGCTGCAATTTCTAAGAAATTTGCGTAAAACAATTGTTAAAAATGTCAAAAAAGGGCAAGTCTCGTTCTGGAGGTAAGAAACGGACCCAATCAACTCCCAATTGCAATGCGATGACTTCATTGCAAACATCTGAGCTGGAACCAAAGGCGAAGGAGCATGCAGCTTCCGCGGCAGCCATGATGGCAGCCCCAAACCCAAATGTGAGCGCAAACGGCGCCAATTCGGATGCCGAATCGAGTTCCAGTTCCATCGCAGAGCCACAGTGGATAGTGGAACGGGAGAACGGCAACGGCTTCGACTCCATCCTACATCATGCTGGATTTAATTATCTGACGAAAATTGCAAGTGGCTGGTACACCATACAGGTAGATTACCCAAGAGCTTGGCCCTTGACCTTGGCGTCGGGTAATTATCTTCTACAAGCGTACAACCTAGATAATTGTGGTCTAACGGATCCGCACCAGGTTAGGGCGAGCTACACATTCTATGTGAACGATTACGACCTTGCCAAGGTGATTAATGATATTACAAAGCTAGAGGGTATAAAAGTTCAGCTTGATGATGGAATACCGCAGATTGCCATCGACAAGGACTATCAGGCGCGCCTGCGCAGGGCCATCCACAGCGCGTATGATCCCCGAGATGGGACTTTAAATTTGCGCATGTTCCACGACCATCCTGAGTGGAAGGACAATTTGTTCGCCTTGCGGCAACGCCAGTGCCTTGCGGCGGCTGTGGATGCAATCCAGGAGTGTGTGCCCGATGTAGCCCATCTGCTGCTGGACGGAAACTTCTTGAACGATTTCAGTGCATTTACAGGCGTGGAGTACCGCTTGCCCCACTTGAAGTCCATCTCACTTGCAAACAACCATATAACATCTGTCCAGCAGCTTTCGGTCTTCCAGAATTTACCACTTCAGAATCTTAATATAATGGAGAATCCCGTAATTAAGGACAAATTGAAAAACGAGACACAGCTCCTGCGCATGATACCGAGTCTTGAGGTAATCGACAACAAGCCTGTATGTGCCAAGGCTCGCAAGGCAACATCAGCTAAACCTATTCCAAAACTGAGGCCCGCATCCGAAGAGGGCGCATCCGCTAAGAGCACTTCCTCAAAACTCCAACTTTGTTCGGGATCCATGCAGGAGCAACACTGGTACCCTCTCTGTTTCAATAACATTGGATGGTACAGAGTGCTGGTGAATTACCCCAGCAAGATCAGGAAACGTATATACCAGGTGGTGGCTGAACTGCGCGAGGCCTTGGCCCGCGACGCAAATAATCCAATCCTGGAAGTGTGTCACCTGCATGAAGGTGGCGAGGAGGACGTGTGCCAGGATGCAAAGGCCAGGTTCACATTCTATGTGCACAGCTATCATCAGGCCAAAGCGCTGCAGGAGCTGAAACTGCGGAATGGATTGCAATTGCGGGTTGATCCTTGGATGCCGCAGATTATCATCGACAACATAACTAAGGAGCGCCTGCGTAAGGCCATCTGCAAGACGTATGATCCCCAAGAGAGGACTTTAAATCTGCGCAAATTCCACGACCATAAGGAGTGGAAGAACTCATGTTTCGCTCTACAAGTGCCCCATTGCCTGGAGGCGTTGGTGGAAGCGATGCAGGCGTGCGTGCCCAATGTGACCCGTCTGAACCTGGACTTCAATCTTTTGTCGGATCTGAGTGCCTTCACCAATGTGGAGCATCGACTTCCCAACTTGAAGTATATCTCCGTGGCATTCAACGAAATAACATCTCCGCTTCAGCTGCTCGTCTTCAAGAATTTACAACTGATGGAGCTGACTATTGAGGGTAATCCACTTGACGTTGCAGAGGTCCTGCAAATGCTGCCTGGTATACAGTTGGGAGAGAATGCCCATCATTTCAGTCATGCCACCTACATGAAACAGTCACATGGAGAGGACCAGCCCAAGTCTGGCCAACCGACTTATACTGACATAGGACTGGCAGATATGTTCTTCACAAGCTTGTGGTACGATCAGAGCCTGCCGAATCATTTGAAACCCATGGATGTCTTTTATAAAGCATTCGATATCAGCATTGATCGCCGTGATATCGCAAAGTTCTACAGTCCGAACGCCTTCATCTCCTTGTCGTTGGCTCCCCCTCCCCGTGCGGGCATAGAGGACGGGTGAGTGTTCTGCAGTTATTCGCTCTCAAATAGAATCCAATGTAATTTTTCTTTGCAGCCTGGCGTTTTATCGACAATTTGATTCCAATCTACCCCTACCAGAGGCCATGGAGATGTTCGGTAAGTGGCCCATGACATTTCATCTACCGTGCACATTCAACATAAACAACGTCGTCAACGATCCGCCATACATTCTGGTGACAATGACCGGACTCTTTGTGGAGCCCCAGCCACAGTCTGACGCGGCACTTCCACATATTCGCCATTTTATGCGCACCTTTATATTTCGCTCGACCGTAGCAGAACCAAAGAAATGTCGTCCACCTTTCGGATGCGAAATTATGAACGATATCATTCATATCAAATCTGCGACTGAGGCTCAGAAGGAGGAGCTACGAGTCGCAGCCAAAAAGAAGCTTCAAGCCGCTGTTAAGGCAGGGCAAAACGAGGTGGGAGCAGCAGCCGCTGATAAAGCAGGAGAAGAATTGGTTGAGCAGACTGGAATAACTCCAATCTATAGCACCAAATGCCTGGATGACCTTAACTGGGACTTTTATAATGCTTTGCTCGCAAATATATTTGCCAAAATGACCAACGAGCTGCCTGCAGAGGAATTCGAGGGAATGGGCACTTAATGGCTTAAAACATTCTACAAATTAAACATTAATTCTCTATATTATTAATCTTTATAACACTGCAAGTCAGTTCAAGTAGGCAACAGAATTTGTTTTCACCTGTAGTTGAAATTTATGAGAAATAAATGAGTTTTGAGTTCCTTAGAAAGAATGCTCCCTTAGGCTACTTTTTATAGTTCTGTCCACAAAATTCGTTTGGATTAGAACAAATGCAAGATCTAAATATGAATATCCAAATATGTTCCTTTTGATGTTGGAAGTTGAATTGAGTGAAGATCATTAGTTGGTACAAACACGAAATTGTGAATTCTCTGAAATCGACTACTTCAGAATGAGCTGCAAGTGTGGAGAATTTATACCCTGAAATGTCTTTGAGGATGAAAATGAGTATGAAAAATTAAACAAAAAGAAAAGTTTTCAATCAAATTACATGTGCAGTTGCATGTGGAAAAACAAAATGAACCCAAAAGCTGAGAAAATTATGCGGTATATAAAAACTAACGCTGGTAAGGAAGCTTGGTGGTTGAATAGACAGGCAGGCAGGCGTGGTAATGCTCCTGGGCCAACACAGTTTCATTAATTTTCCGAAAAAAAAAAGAAATGTCAACAAGTAATCTGCCAATTTGTTACTTTTATTCAATGCCAACTGCAGTTATGTGGGGCGGAGGGAATTTGGCTGGAGGGATGGCTGGGACTTAGCAAATTGCTTGTTCTACAGCAGCATCAGAATCAGCATCAAAATCCTGTTTACGTTGTCAACATGTGTTAAGCCACGAAAATCGAAGCCGAAGCAAACAGCTGAGACGCACAAGGGCGGGTGCGAAATGAGGGCCAGAGCAGTTGCCAGTCGTAGTTGCTGTCTGATTCTGATAGCGAGTGGTCTTTGCTAATTTCTGGTAGTTTTATGCGACTTTTCTTGTCGTCGCGCTGGCGATTAATATGTCACGAAAATATCAAAGCTAATTGATCAGCTAAACAGAAGGAGCAGCACCAGCGCCAGGCGAAGGCGCTGCGAAGTTTGTCAGGTTGGGTAATTAGGGGCTGAGGTGCGTGTCTCGGCTAATTATGCAAGCCAAAATGCTAAAACTGTCAAGCTCGTTGGTTTGGCAATTAAAAGAAATAAAACATATAATAAATGAGGCTAAGGCAGACAATTCTTGACTTTAAGTAGACATTCGAAGGAGAGTTTGTGGCGGGAGCAGTCAGACCTGTCTCTTTTCAATGCTAACACTGCAGAGGCTAGAATCTGTGGTGAATTTTAAGCGCTCGAATTCAATGTGGGGCACTGACTTCTCCTGCTACTTTCTGCAACGAAAACACATTGTTTCCTCATCAAATATTTATATATAATATTTAATTATGCAGAGTGCATATAAAGATTACTGATTTCCATTTCGAACCATGTCTCTATTTCATAATTAACCAAAGGTGGCAGTTTTACAACACCTGCCCTGATTACTCCATACAAACCCTTAACCCCCACCATTGCACATGGCTGACATATACCACACATGTGTATGTGAGTTCAATGAACTCTCCACGAGCGATGCGTGAGTCCAAAAAGGATAACCAATTATGAGTCGTCTGGCGCTTTGACCCCCTCTTCCACACACAGCATGGAAAAACTCATTAAAACTGCATGAATATAATTTTCGTTTGATTTATAAGCGCTCATTTATGGGCCACAGCGACAGAGATCCGACCCTTGGATGCCAATGGAACTGGAACTGTATTTGGCATATGGTCGTCAACGTTCTATGTTCGCTTGGGGGTTAGCGATAAGCAGAGAAAGGAAAGATGTCCTTCTCAACCGCAGCTCGGGCAATTTTCCTACATTATCCGCCCATTCCGAGCAGAAATCAATTCCATTAGGATTATGGAAGCTGTGACTATAAACGCGCTTGTGTGCAAACAGTGAAAGTTCAGCTAGGGCCAAGCAATAAGCATAATGCACCCCACACACCCCTCCTTTCCCTTCAAATGCCCAGTGAAAATGGTCAACTAAGACAATAATAAACATAATGGTCCAAGAAAAATTGCGTAAAAGCGTTGAAATTTTGGCAGACGCCTGGGCAACTTGAGGAGAAGCATCGCAAGCGGCTTCAGTGTGCTTAGGCCTATAAATCCTCGGTCTCGGCTTCTGGCGCATGTCCTTCGTCATATTTTATGCACAAGGGGAACGTCTGCTTCATTAGTGCTCGCATTGATAATTATGCATCGGAAAGAAGTGAGGGGGACAGGCCGTAAGCAGCTACTGCAGCTGAGTCCCGGCTTCCACTCCCCGATTTCCCGATGCTGTTCCCCCTAAGGGTGTGGATGACAGCAAATCCTGTGCGCGTGTCGGCATTTGGCATTGTGCAAGCATTTCCGGCACACAGTTCCAAATCCAAATCCAACCCCCCTCGAATGGAGTCAGCGATGCGAAGAAGCATCACAAGTTTGAGCTGTTGCATTTAATGGTCTTAGACACCAGTCTAACGATGGTGGGGAGGGTGGAGTGTTAAATGGAAGCATTTCATCTGGCCACTCTTGCACAGCTTCTGTTCTGCTCTTTGAGTAATGGCCACTGTGGCTGACAACAGCTGTGGACTTACAGCAGAATGCATATGGAAAGGCATTTACATAAAAGGTCGCTCAGTCAGAAGCGGCTTTTAGACCCATTTTGTTTGTAAAAAAAATGAACGCAAAACTTTTTGGTGGGCCTGGAAGGGGGCTAAAGATTTACGGAGAGTGTAAGGAGTGGCTCAGAGGATAGTCCAGATAGGTGGGAACAAGAAACATTCTGGGAAAGGTTTTGTTAGGTTTAGAGAGCTTGAAAAGATCTTAAGAGCCAATTCGTAGCTGAAGCTTTACGAATCGGAGCTCTTGAGATTTTCGAATATGTAAAGTAAAGGCTGAACAAAAATGAAATTTTTGTATTAATCGAACTAAGAAAGGCTTTTCCATTCTCTTTATTTTAGTTCGCTGAAAAAGTTCTCCCTTCTGACCACAGTCTTAGCAATAGAATCACTCTTCGATAAATATGCCAAGGCAGATCTCTTGGTTGGAAACTAAAGAAGAGATGCCTCACTTGTAGGGTTCTAAAGAAAGGCAATGCAGGGGAAAGCAAACGAAATCGCCGACAAGAGGTGATAAGTCATCCAGCAGGAAGAACCTTGGTATCATGCAATAACGGCCTAATAGTTCTATCCGGAACTGTACTGTGGTGGCGCAGTACGCTTACAATTCATTTTGAAAACAAACAGTTCCACTTTTTATGTATTCATTCTCAAAGGTCATAGTAGTGTGGTCACAGTAGATCGATCCAACCCTAAACATAATGTAATGCATATAGAACTAGTAGTGGTAATAAATTAAAACCGAATTACTCAATTTTTATCACACTATAAATTATTTATACATTTTCAGCAAATGCGCCGCCTCTTTATACTCGTACTCTATAGATTAAACGAGTATATCGTATTCGTGCAGCGTTTCCGACCCCATAAAGTGATCGAAATTTGGAGTCATATTTTCTATAAATATGTACCAAGGTCTTTTTAGGGTGGCCCTCATACAAACCATCGCCCACTTTAGTGGGCAAAACCAAATTTTTGGCCTATGTGGCCCAGCGGCATGGCCAAATTGGATCTGGATCAAGCAACTATATCACATAGCCCTCATAGAACCAAATTTTGGCGGAATGAACACAAAATGAATCCAAATCAAACCTTTTACCGAATATGATCAGGATCGGTCTACTATATGATATAGGTATAGTAATGAAAGAATGAGGCGCTTCAGCAGCCTCTTCTTCCGTAATTTGGTGCCAAGTCAAAACTGATTTGATGTTTTGAGCGCTTGAAAACTCTTGGTGAAGCACAGTCTGTCTTTGACGAATAGTTTTTCCTAATTTTCAAAAAACTTACGGCAGAAAGTAAGCGTATTCCATTCAGAGTAAACCTTCCAACCGTTTTTTTAATAGTATGCCAAATTTTCTCACCAATTTACATGGTTTTGGTTGGGTTGGGTGTTCGTAAAATTATACGGTGTTCTACGCGATTACGTGATTTTGGATCGCCACATGTTTATGTATTATTGATGGTAAGCTGGTTCCTTTTAAGACCGAAAATTTCGCAATGTAATTGTAAGTCAAATGATAATTTCTCGATTGTTTGTGGCACAACGGCTCTATGAAATTCGACCTCGAGCTTAGGAATAACCTGTCTGACGAACTTATTTTACCAGCTTTTTATAATAACAAACGATTTGGCTTCATCAACAAATGTCGAAGTAAGCTGATCGATGCACTCTTCTCTTGATAATCAATATTGAAATCAATAAAATTGAAAACATTAACAGTGAATTTCCTCTTTTTGCCATAGATGAGTTTTAGATCAAGTTACGAAAAACCATCTAAAAGGCTATCATACAACATAGAGTTACATATAAGTTTCTGCCGATAAATACCGAACTATAAATTTAAGTAAGGCAAAAAACCTAAAAGACAGCCCTCGTATATATGGAAAACACCTCGCAACACTTAGAACATGTGTACATACATAATTGCCGTCATTTCAGCTACTTCATGTTTATTCAATTTCCGTGTCAGACTTCAGTGGATATAAAAGACGACACTCGAAGACAATGTATTTTTTATTAACCCGACAGCGCGCTTGATCGGATTGCGTTTGAGCGCTAATAGTTTTCTTCGGTTCCTTAAATTCATATATAAAATATATTTGTAATAAATCCACCAGAATGGCCTCTGAAATACAGAGCTTCTATAAAAACAAGACGCTATTTATAACCGGCGGCAGTGGATTTTTGGGCAAAGGTATAAGAAATCCTCCCATATTTGTGTGTTGAAGTGAAGAGATGAATTCAATGATGAAAGCCAAACATATCTTGAAGTGAATAAAGCAGAAGAACAGAAAAGAAAGCTATAGCTGTGGCATGCCGAAGCTTACCATTTCGATTTCAATAAGAAAGAGCGTTTAAACAATTACATGGACGGACGGATGGACAGATGAATGAACGGACTTAACTATAGCGATATAAAAATCATCGCCCTCGGAATTAATCATTTTCATCTACTTTGTGCAAGGGCTTATATGGTTCTAATTAGCTGCCAGTTGAATGTAGATCGTCCGAGATACATTACAAGAGCAGATAGTACATAATTGCGAGAGAACATATTACAATACTGTGCATCTTTCTAATGCTGTTTGAATTCTTGACCTTCCTAAGCTTAAATATGATTGAACACGATAATAAGTTATGTAAGTGACAAGTATAAGCTGATTCATATTTTCAGTGATGATCGAGAAGCTGCTGCGCACAACAGAAGTGAATCGCATCTATATGATGATTAGGCAAAAACGTGGCAAAAGTACAGAGGATCGCATTGCTGCTTGGAAAACGGATTCTGTGAGTACGCATTGAGAGGGTTTTTTTCTAGTTTACTTATTAGATGCTTGACCTTCTGTTAAAAGGTATTCGACTTGGTTTCTGATTCGTTGAATCGTGTGGTACCCATAGCAGGCGATTGTCAGCTGCCTGATCTAGGAATAAGTTCATCAGATCGGAAGGTTTTGGTGAGGGAGGTGCAGGTGCTGATACACGGGGCAGCTACTGTGCGTTTCAATGAGCCATTGTCAGTGGCGTTGGAAATCAATACGCGTGGAACGCTACTCATTATTCAGCTGGCCAGGCAGATGACTCGTTTGGAATCCTTCGTTCACGTCTCAACTGCCTTTTCCAATTGCGTCATGGAGAATCCTAAGGAGGAATTCTATCCAGAGAACTTGACCTGCAGTGTTGATAAAGTTTTGGCATTATTGGAGAAGCTAGACAATGAGCTTGTGGACAAATTGGCACCCACATTGTTGGGCAAGTACCCTAACACCTACACCTACACGAAGGCGCTGGCGGAGCAGGTGGTGCAGAAGGAAGCGGGTGATCTTCCCGTTTGCATTTATCGACCGGTTATGAGTAGGTGCTTTCGATC
Organism: Hirtodrosophila duncani; assembly: GCA_037043425.1. Classification (NCBI taxonomy): domain Eukaryota; kingdom Metazoa; phylum Arthropoda; class Insecta; order Diptera; family Drosophilidae; genus Hirtodrosophila; species Hirtodrosophila duncani. The sequence goes on along the minus strand of JBAMBM010000793.1, from coordinate 1,214,510 downwards.
AATGGATTTTATAGGTAATCTTATGTTTGCCATTTTCCCCATTGCAGTCATTGCCACCTATAAGGAGCCCGTCTCGGGCTGGGTGGACAACATCTACGGACCCTTGGCTATCAGCTACGGCGCTGGGATTGGTGTTCTTCGTGTGGCCAACGTGTGTCCCAAAAAACAGGCTGCCATGGTGCCTGGGGACTACGCTGGCAACATGGCATTGGCCAGTGCCTGGGAAACCGCCAAGGACCATAGAAAGAGCCAACAGGGTATCACCCGCCCCCTCCCCCGCATTTACACCTTTGCACCCAGCGAGCACAATATGATCACATGGGACACAGAGAAGACCTATTTTGAGGAAGCTAGAGAAAAGCATCCCTTGGAGCAGATGATGTGGTGGCCATTCACGTATTTAGTCAGGAGCGTCCTCCTATACAAAATCCTCGCATTTTTTTACCATCGGGTGCCAGCATTCCTTATTGATCTTGTCTTGCAATTGCGGGGGAAAAGCCGCGCTTGATGAAGGTCTATGATAAAGTGGACCAAAGCATGGAACTAATTGCTCCATTTTCATTGCATAACTGGAACTTTCAGCAAGAGAACACGCTCCGTCTGTGGCAGCGGCTGTCTCCACAGGATCAGCAGCTCTACTGCTTTGATATGCCTAATTTGGATTGGAGAGGCTACTTCATGGTTGCTATGCTCGGCATGCGGAAGTATTTAGGAAAAGAGGAACCGACGGAGGAGTCCTTTGAGCGAGGCCGAAAGGTTCTGAGGCGGTAGGTTAAAATTCAAAAAAAAATTAACTTTGAGTTTGGCTAATTTTTACTCCCCACAGATTATATATACTTCATCGCTCCATCCAAATATTCGTGTGCAGCATTGCGGCTGTCATTTTGTGGTCGCTTTTAAAGATCTTTTTATAGGTCATGGGTGGGGAGAACCGATCAGGGAAGCCTGTTAGATTAGTCTCGGATGGACAAGGACAAGGAATTGACGACGCCAGAGAGAGGAGAGTAATATGTGTTTGCTACAAAAAGACGCTCGCGTTCAAAGTAAAAAAATTCAATTATCAATCATTTTTAAAATTGTAAATATCTGAATCTGTAGTCTAATAAAATAACGCACTAAATTATAAAGATAAACCCTGGACTTGCCAATTATTCTATGCCAATTCCTACTTATGTATGTATATGTATAATAAGAACATAGCTACATACACACATGCATACAGCGTTTGCCATTTAGGTCTTGCTTTGTGAGTCAGAGACAGATCCTGCTGTTTTGATATTAAACGAAGGCTAAGACTTGTTCCCTCACTATCTCTCACACACAACGCATTTGTACTATGGTCAATTCAAATATACGGCAGATGAAATTAAGTCAGCAGACGTGAAGCCTTCTAAAACTGACATTTGCAAAATTTGGCTCAATTCTGATTAAAAACAAACTAATTCTGTGTACTAGGAATCGGTGAATCGGGATGAATAAGTAAATGTAAGTTTGTATGAATGTGATTGTGTTCCCTAACTATTAGACTAATTACTGCAAACCAATTAACTGCAAAAATTGAACAAAGTACATACATAGTGTGCTAAGCAAATGTGCAATGCTAAAACATTCTTTTTGGTTAACGAAGAAACAAGAACTTCAAAAGTGATTTCCCAAGCTTGACACCAGAAGCCCGAAACAAGAGAGCTAGGGGAGAATCAGAAACACATGAGGCCAGGCTAGAAGCCGACCCTGAAGCTACATCTCAAGCAAGTGCAACTGAAATACATTAGCGCGTTGATCGAATAGCTACCTATCTAGCTCGTGCATCTAGCACAGTTGAGCACCGAGAGCCCAGACTAGATGGCGATCGCGGAGGGGCGAGATGATCTGCTTCCAAAGATATCAACAGGAACGCATTTGAATTTAAGCGTACTCAGTTTCCGGTTTCCGGTGCGAAAAACAAGGCACAAGAGCAATCACTGCGAGAATGAGGACTTAATTTGAACCTCATATGGAAACTATTCCAAGAAAAAACAAAAACCATTTTCTACCAAACAACTTTTCAATATAAAAAGGGAGGCGTAGTGACGAACGCAGGATTAGATAGATTAATATAAAAAGAAGCCAAAGGAAGCCAATAGGCTTAAAAAGAAGAGACTAGTTCGACTCGGCTTTTCAACCTGATCAAGATTATTAATAATATGCGTTACAAATATCCTGAAAAGATTATAATACCATCTGCATGGGCATAAAAAACTCTCAGAAGAAATATATCATATGTGGGAGTCTTCCAAGACGTTAGCACTGCTAACTTAGCAGGAAAAAAGCAGAATATATCACTGAAAATAGGACGCCCGTTATCCAGCAGGGAGAAACTGGGCAGCTTAGAATGACTCCTTCGTAGTTCTGTCTAAAATGAAATGCTTGTTTGAGCTGTTTCAAAACTTAGAGACTCAGAATGTGAAGTGTAATGTTGTGGTGGCACAGTGCGATTATAACTCAATACATATAGAATGAATTACAACACCTAATAATGATAATTAGCACATTATAAATTATTTATACATTTCAAGTACAAGTGTAACTTATAATTATTGAGTTCAGCACCTTTAGGTTTATTTAATTCTTTTGGCAGACTTCCGCGAATATAAAAGACGACGCTCGAAGACAGCGTAACTTTCATTTACTCGGCAGCGCACTTGATCGAATAGTGCGGTTTTTTTTTTTTTGGTTCCTTAAAATATATTTGTAATAAATCCACCAGAATGGCCTCTGAAATACAGAGCTTCTATAAAAACAAGACCGTGTTCATAACCGGCGGCAGTGGATTTTTGGGCAAAGGTATAAGAAATCCTCCCATATTTGTTTGTTGAAGTGAAGAGTTGAATTAAAGTGAATAAAACAGAAGAGCAGAAAAGGAAGCTAAGTGCGGGTAACCGAAGCTTACAAATCCTTGCAGATTCGGTTGAGATTCGGTCAGCTTCTAAGACTGAAGGCGATCTCTAAGACTGACAAGTTCAACATTTTTTTGATTCGGATAAAAACAAAAACATAAATCCGGTATACTAAGAGTTCATTTGGCATCGGTCAGTTATATGGGAGCTCTATGATATAGTGATCTGATCCGGATCAACTGTGGTCAGCAGACGTAGGGGCTTCCAAAGCTGACATTTACCAAATTTGGTTCACTTTGGATAAAACAAAAGCAATTTTGCTATACTAAGAGTTCACTCCGAATCGGTCGGTTATATGGGAGCTCTATGATATAGTGATCTGATCCGGATCAACTGTGGTCAGCAGACGTAGGGGCTTCCAAAGCTGACATTTACCAAATTTGGTTCACTTTGGATAAAACAAAAGCAATTTTGCTATACTAAGAGTTCACTCCGAATCGGTCGGTTATATGGGAGCTATGAAATGAACTTTGGTCAGCATAGGTGGAGCATAGGTCAACTGACATATACCAAAATCATTTCGGATGAACAACAAAAAAAGAATTAATTTCAAATCGGTTAGTTATATGGGGTCTATGTGATAAAGTGGTCCAATCTTGACGAATTTTACCTAGCAGCTTAAAGCAGAAAGAAGCCTATGCTGAAAATTACAATTTGAGAGCTTTAAAACTGAAAGACTAGTTCGCATAGAAAGAGACGGACAGACGGAGGGACGTGGCTACACCGACTCGGCTTGTCACGCTGATCAAGAATTTATATACTTTACGGGGTCGGAGATGCTTAATTCTGTGCGTTACAATCTTGAACCTGTTGCCTTGTTAGGCTTGACGGGGGGATTCAGTCTGTTCACATATATATCTGTGGTTCATATATATCTGTAGTTCAGACTACTCTGATTTATATTTGTCGACATATATATACTTAAGCATACCTTATCGTATATATGCAAATCGTTACGTCACAGACCTGGGCTATATGTATATGTTAAGCTTACGTAAGCTGTTTGCTAGCTTCGACCTTGCTCAAGCTTTCATAAGTTGCCTATGTAAATGTATTGAACCCAGATGCACAAGCAAAGTTTGAAGAAACACCAAACACTGAAACGATTACGAATAATATGCGAACACTTGACCCCTAATGGGCTGGTCAAAATATTCAATCGATCAATCTACTTAATCAAGTACTCATTACTTTCAGTGATGATCGAGAAGCTGCTACGCACAACGGAAGTGAATCGCATCTATATGTTGATCAGGCAGAAACGTGGCAAAAGTATAGAGGATCGCATTGGTGCTTGGAAGACGGATGTTGTGAGTATACATTGAGAGAGTTGTTCAACCAACTTTATTATAATTTAACTTGTGCTTAATAGGTATTCGAGTTGGTTTCGGATTCGTTGAATCGTGTGGTACCCATAGCAGGCGATTGCCAGCTGCCTGATCTAGGAATAAGTTCATCAGATCGCCAGCTTTTATCGAGGGAGGTGCAGGTGCTGATACACGGGGCAGCTACTGTGCGCTTCAATGAGCCATTGTCAGTGGCGTTGGCAATCAATACGCGTGGAACGCTACTCATTGTTCAGCTGGCCAGGCAGATGACTCGTTTGGAATCCTTTGTTCACGTTTCGACTGCCTTTTCCAATTGCGTCATGGAGAATCCTAAGGAGGAATTCTATCCGGAGAACTTGACCTGCAGTGTTGAGAAAGTTTTGGCATTATTAGAGAAGCTGGGCAGTGACCTTCTTGATAAAATGGCACCCGCATTGTTGGGCAAGTACCCTAACACCTACACCTACACGAAGGCGCTGGCGGAGCAGGTGGTGCAGAAGGAAGCGGGTGATCTTCCCGTTTGCATCTATCGACCGGCTATAGGTAGGTGCTTTAGAACAGACGTTTTTATTGGTAATCATATGTTTGCCATTTGCCCCATTGCAGTCATTGCCACCTATAAGGAGCCCGTCTGCGGATGGGTGGACAGCATCCAAGGAGCCTTGTCTCTCGTTTACGGCGCTGCGATGGGTGTTCTTCGTGTGGCCAACGTGTGTCCCAAAAAACTGGCTGCCATGGTGCCTGGAGACTACACTGGCAATGTGGCGTTGGTCAGCGCCTGGGCAACCGCGAAGGACCATAGAAAGAACCAACAGGGTACCACCCGTCCCCTCCCCCGCATTTACACCTTTGCACCCAGCGAGCATAATATGATCACATGGGATTATTTAAAAGACAGTGTGGAGAATGTGAGAACAGTTCACCCTTTGGAGCAGATGATGTGGTGGCCATTCTTGCATTTACTTCCCAGCCCAATGCTATACAAAATCCTCTGCTTTATCTACCACCGGGTGCCCGGATTTCTTATTGATCTTGTCTTGCAATTGCGGGGGGAAAAGCCGCGCTTGATGAAGGTCTATGATAAAGTGGACCAAAGCATGGAACTAATTGCTCCATTTTCATTACATAACTGGAACTTTCAGCAAGAGAACACGCTCCGTCTGTCCCAGCGGCTGTCTCCACAGGATCAGCAGCTCTTCTGCTTTGATATGCGTAACTTAGATTGGGCGGACTACTTCAAGGGTGCTCTGCTCGGCATGCGAAGGTATATGGCCAAAGAGGAGCCGACGGAGCAGTCCTTTCAGCGTGCTCGAGCGCTCGAAAAGCGGTAGGTCTATATTTCAAGGATTATCGTTGAGCTTGGCTAACATTTACTCCCCACAGATTATATATACTGCATCGCTCCGTCCAACTAATCGTGTGCAGCATCGCGGCTGCCATTTTGTGGTCGCTTTTGAGGATATTTCTATAGATCGGATTTGCCAGATGAAACATTATTCTAAGTTAAGTTGAATGGTAGCAGAAGAAATATGTAACTATGCATAGCTCTATTAAATATCAACGTGATCATGGTGATTGCCTTGCTCGAACCATTCACAGGGACATTCCTAGGCTCTAAAGTGATTTGGCCAAAGTTCCATCGGGAATGAAAGTGACTGAAAGCCTAGTTCAAATAGATGGCAATAGTAAACATCAGATGCTTAGGTTATTCTTCAAACGGCTTCTTCCCTTGGCTTAGAGAATCATCTACTCCAAGCAAAGTTGTGAAGGCTATCACATTTCTCTCTCCTCCTCCTCCTCCTCTTCCTGTTTGTCTTTCTCTCTTTAGTGGAGTTAGAAACTCAAACAAATAGCTTATGAGCTTGAAAGCCTTGCCAGGAGTTCAACTTTGATATATGAAGCTCTCGAGATGTTGGCCAAAGAAAATGTGATGCCAACTTCGTTTGACTGACAACGCTGGCTAAAATGTGAACCCTCCACCAGCACACTGAGACACAAACACCTGACAGGACCACCGCATCCTTGCTGGCCCATCCATTTCGGCATCATTTACATAAGCCCATAAAGTTTAACTCGCATTAGATGGGAAAGCCAAGTGCCTTGTTGTTGTAACCGTAAGCGCCCCCTCAATCCCTGTGCTCAATGCTCATCTTCGGGTTAGTTGCCCATGGCAAATGCAATTGTGTAGCCCTGGCAATGAGGCCAATAAACAAATACACTTGCCTCAACAATAATACGACAACGAAAACAAGGAATAAATAACGACAAAGAAAAACAACAACAAGGAAGAGCGACGCCTGTACCGCTTTGTAATACGAGCTTTACGGGCACCGGCGGCTACATTTTAACCCCACCTGGTGTCCTTGCCATCCCCTCCTGCTGCCCCAAGCCACGTGTCAGTGAGCCTGGTGCAGGCGTCGGTTGTTATTTTAAAATTTAAACACCCATGAAATAAAATATATGCATCTCCCCTCCCTCTCCCCACCAACAGCGATACCCGAACCGGTATCCCAGTCCCAACAACCCCAAGGCCCAAAGTCGAGCGGCGTCAGAGTTCAAGTATTGAATCTAATAGAAAAATGTTATTTTAACACAGACGGTCGCCCGCTGCGGAGCATTAAACCAGCCAACATGGCTAAGGGAAAGGGATTGGTGTTTCAAAATTGGATCAAGGTCTGCGCGCCAGCCAGCTGAAGTAGGAACGGAGGCATGGAGTAACACGCGCCAGCAATTGCCACGAGATGACGCCGCTGCTGCTGCTGCTGCGACTGCCAAAGGTGCAGCCCTGTTTCTGTTTTGCATGCGACGGGCTATGACGGGTGCCCAAAGAGTTATCGCTGGTATCGCATAAATTGAAATTGGTGCCGCCCCGGCGGATGACGCCGTTTTGTGAGTATGTGTGCGTGTGAGCGTGTGTGCGTGTGAGCGTGTGTGCCTGGAACAGCGCGTCATATGTGGAATTGTATTTACAGTTCACTTAACAAATGCGCATATCGCACGGCCACAGCACGGACATGGATATGGTATATGGATCTAGGGAATGATAATGTCAATACAGCAGTTTATCCGGAGATAGACTCAATAGATGCGGGCCTGGGTCTGGGTCTAGTTAAGGGTCGTTTAAGGTGTTTTCTTTGATGCGGTGCGAAGTGGTTCGAGTGGTTGGAGTTGGAGTCTGTACTGTGTGCTGCCCCATCTTTCGATAGTCATGTGTGGAACGTTCAAGGACTTAATGAACTATGCATACATACATATATAAATAGATGTGGAGGAGCAACAAAGTGGTTGGTAATTAAAACTGTGCAAATGGACGGGGTTTAGAGCGTCAAATGCCCCTCTTTGTTAAGAGATTACCTAAAAAGTGGAGTACATATATGAGGGCGCAATGAGTTAGGGGTGCAAAATGTTAAGGAAAAGGGTAAAATATAAACCAGTAGAGCTCAGATAGCTATTGATGTGGAATAGGTAAAACATCCTTACTTGTTTTGGATTGAAAACTGGAAATACATATCCATGTCACTTCGAATTTACTGTATAACTTCCAAGCCTTAATTTGTTATAAACTATTTAAATTGCCAGGTTGAGATTGTCTTGATATTATGTTGTAACGAAGCTCCTTATCGGGGTACAGCGCCAGCTTGGTGTGTATCGGCGGATGTGAAGTGGTCTGTCGATTTTGAAATAGAACGAGAATTTTTGTAACAAATAAAAATCCCAAGACAATTTGATCTTCATCTGACTTCTTCTACTTTTTGAGACCTTATTGTCATCTAAACAGCCTTAAACAACCTTCTCTCCTATCTTAACTATCCACAAGGCCTATTCAATTCAAAAACCTTATGCCAGCCTTCGCATAAGTATCTAAAACTCTGACAACTTCAGTAGGCAAATCCACCCAAATTTAATACAAAATTTAAGATTTTCGGTCAGATTTTAATTAACAAGTTTTCTTCAGATGAAATTCCAAACATATAAACAAAAAGGTAACCTGAACACAAATAACCAAAACTATTTGTTAAACAACCGAAAAGTCAACAACAACAACAACAATGAGCTATAGAGTAATTACCATAGGAGTAACAACTAAAGGAGCAAAAGGACATTACCTTATTTAGTCGGGGAAAGCGAACAGCAGAAAACTAAACACAATAATTTGCTTTTAATTTCGGGCGAGAAACAAACAGGGTGAGGAGGGGTGGCGGGGGAGAGGGGAGGAGACGAAACCAGAGCTACAATAATTTCACTTGAAATATGCATGGAGGAAAGGCAAATGAAATTTCAACTACCAATGGCCAGGCCCAGGCGGAGGCCAACCAACAAATGAGTATCAATGAAGGGCTTTTCCCTAACAACCCACAAACTCATACACATACGCCCAGGATTGTAGCAACAACAATAACTTACAATAGAACACTGTGGTGGGCTTGACTTTAAGATATCCTATACATAGTTCTGGGGTTGTAGATCAAAAATTAAGATATCGAAATGAAAATGGGTTAAACTTTGGAGAGAGTTATCATATCTGGTGGATGATGTGAACCAGTCATGATCAGTCGAAATCGTTGAATATTTTGATATCCAGACTGCAGGTTGTCTGCTTCTATCACAATAAGTTCAACTTAAGAGTTGTAAGGATATGCCGAAGATATAACCATTGTTATTATAAGAATCAAAAAGATATAGGCTCACTATTGAAAACGAAACCCTCGCCCATACTGAATATACTTCTTAATTCCCAATGTATAGGTTACCATACCGTCACCATACCATCTTCACTCTCCCCTTTCCCCATGGCCGTATCAGCGGCAATCGTCATTAGCAGCAACCGAGGCCGCAGGCCGTAGTCTAAACCCAATCGTCATTGTATCGTCCTCCCACATTCAAATGGATGAGGGCCGGCTCAGTTTCATCGGCATGTCATTCACTTGCGGTTTCGGGGCACAGCATAGATGCTCCAAGGGACGGGTTGGACGTAACGCAACGCCCGCCGAGCACAACAGAGCTTAGGCGGGTTTTCGGGCTTGCGGGCTACGCCACCGGGCCCCGACAAAAATATTTGCTGGGGCTGCCTTGGTGACAATTGAAAATCCAATAAAGGCCGGGCCGTTGGTCCTTTTGGTCCAAACACTCTGCCATAGCCATGGCTATTTTAATTTAAACGAGGTTGCCGCCTAATCACAAAACCGGCGTCGTTTTGGCCCCACAAAAAACAATGCCTAGACGCATCCTGTGCGACAAAAATATTGAAGTAATGAACTCGCCTCGCCTGGGCTCTGCATTGGGTAGCACGGTAGTTCGGGCTCGGTAGGTGGATAGCTCTGGGCTCTATCAAAATGCCACTAAAGTTGAACGTAGTTTTGGGGGCTGCACTTTGAGTTAATGGCACATAAATTTTGCTCTGTGCCATAATTTTTGATTACTTGGGCGTGGCCATGTGAGTAAGTGGGAGGGTGAGGGTGTGGGGGGAGGCCCCAAGGCAACAACAAACAAGTTTTGTACTATGCCGTAGTTGGTCTGATAGAATTTATGACATTGTAGTGACGAACAGCAGAGGAATGGGCACAACAATTGAGGGTGGCCAACAATTCTATTTGTGTTGTGCAAGAAACATGCCTTGGCAAGTTGGCAGCTCCTTTGGCTATAAGAAGCTTCATTATGTGTCTAACCTAACTAGTTGGAGTTGCCTGAATTAATGTGTTGCGTTGTTGGGATTAGCTAAGTGATACCAGCAAGTGGACAAGTCCTTGAGTAGAAAAGCAAGCAGGTTGGCATTCCTTTAAAGGGAAATCTCTTTCAAAGGCCTCAATTGATTTCATGCACCGGCATATAGCAACAGATACGAGTAGCAAAACCCCATTGGACATGTCAGCATGTGACTCAACTGCTTTTTGCCTGGTTGGCTTGGTTTGATGGACGCTGGCTGAGATTTTGGAGCACGGGGGTCGTAGGAATCGGGCTCGGCTTAGTAACAAGTCTCACGACAGCAACACACAACCAGCACACACCCAACACACAATGGCAACACACCACAAAACAAGTGTCAAGCTGTTAAGTTTTTGTCCCGACACAAAAAAGGGGCAGGGGCGGAAGCAAGCAGGAAGAGTTGGCCAATGTAAAGTAGAATGCGTGTGTGTGTGTGTGTGTGTATTTACAGTTCCAGGCGGTCCTGCCAGTGGCGCTGGTGTCAAATGCAAAACCGGATGCGGAAATGCAGGCACGCAGGCAGAGGCGGAGGCGGACAGAAACAGACACAGACACAGAGACTGGACAACGGAGCAAGCCAGTCAAGCGGTCAGACAAATCAGCTTTGCGCACACACACACGCACTGAGTTTGGAACGACAGGGACATGGCCAAAGCTAAAAGAGAGGAGCTGAAATGGATGGACGGACAGAGAAGCAGACGCACAGCTGAGTGATTTTTCGATTATCATTTGCACGCCTTGGGTGACAAATCAAATGCTCAGCAAGTGCATTCAAGCTTGCAGCCAGGCTCTCCAACCTCAACCCCAATTCTGGATCAAAACCGAGCCTGGTCATCGAAGTCCTCTCGCATTGTGTGCTGGTTTTTGGGTAAGTTAGCTGGCCACACTTACAGGTGTTTATAAGGTTGAAGGGAGATTGTGGTGAGATTTGGATGAGGCATGGTGGTAATTTGTGGATAAATGGTTCGAATTTCCATCAGGTAAAAACTAAGGAAAGGTTGGGAAAATATTCACCATAAATAATAATTGCCACTACAAAACGAAAACACTTAAGAATCTGATGTATTCTTAGAATTCACAAGGAAGCTTGAACTCCTCAAATTTCTCAAAAATCTATGAATTTGTGAACTTCAAACTTGACTTCATATAATGCGAAAGTAGAATGAACTAAAATAAAGGGAAGCGCTTTGAACACCTTCTTCATTCTAGGTCAAACTACTAAAGGTCGAGGTCTATGTCTCTAAGACCTCATATGCATGATATGGTTCACACTCATAGATGCATTTCAGGAATCTCTTAAAATTTCGGGGATAGTTTCCTGTAATTGAAGTTTGGCACCTTTTTTGTAGACTAAAACAAAACATTCATTCTGAATACCATGGAAATCTCTATATCATCGTTTTCTTATTTCTTCAGCATTGTTTCCATCGTCATCTATTTAGTAGAAATATGTTTAGAGAACACTTAGATCAACAAAACCATCGCCAAGTCGCGTTAAGAGACTTGAGAACTATTGTCGTAGGGCAATTCACTGTTAAATTAAAGAATTCCCGCCGTTTAACAAGGAGACAATGTGCTCGCTTGTGTGGCTTTTACTTGATTAAATTCTCATATCTATATAAATGTGCACTTAGCCTAAAGCTTAAGGACGCCAGTGATGCACTTGCTGTTGCCTTATGTATTTATTATATATTCACTGCCTTAGCGTTTAGTATTATGTGTATATAGTAAAGTTTTGGGCATTCTCGCATAATGCTATGCATGCTGATATTGCATTTCCAACGCCAGGAGCGCTTTGCTTGTGTGTGCGATCATATTACCTTTGCACTTGCTTGGGCAAGTGTATACTAACATCAATATGCAATTACTACACTGTGGTGAACTCTCTGCGATTGAAGAAATTTATTGCTTTCAGTTCCATAATCGCATATGCGCAACCTCATTTGAATGTAATTTATTGATAATATTATTACAGTTATTAATTACACATAAATTATCAGAGATCTCTCTCATCAAGTGTATTACCCTAATTCGGCATATACCAAACAATATCTCAAGCAAATTAACACATGACCTGAGGCAAAGCTTAGCTTTCAGGTCCCACAACTTCCATATGAGAATGTCAATTTTCACTTGTTACCAAAGGCATTTCCACATGCATGTCTGTATGTCATTTTCTCTTGCATATATAACATATATATATATATATATATATATATATATATATACATAATTCCACAGAGTATCTCTCTGTGCAGAGCTGTAACAAGCCTTGTACATTTTCAGCATGTTTATAGTTTTAAGCTGACTTGTACAACATGACGTATGCGCGTTATTAATGTGAACTGCATAAATACACATGCATTTACATACACACACACACACACATGCACACAAATATTCTTATACATGTGCATTTTATGACAATGCACATATGCAATGAATATGCATATAACCCACTATATATATATATATATATATATATGTATCTAAATGTACATACGTATGTGTGTGTGCATTTAACTATGTTTACTTTAATTACAAGCCTTGTGCTGGGCCCATGCACGTCCTTTTCCTGTTAGGCTTGGCCAGCTCCTTCGAACATTTTAATTGTCCTGCAAGTTGCCAAGAGAGAAACGCTGCCAAGGGTGAGGACAATGGAACACGAACATGAACTACGTTGATGGATTTTGTTGATTGTACGCCAAGAGACGATTGACAAATTGAATTGCTTATTGATGAGAGCAATACACATACATACACAACACACTCAAACACTCACACACATACACACATGCATACATAGGCAGGCACTTACATATGGGAAATTGCATGCGTAGTCAGCTTTTAGGCGACGTCGCCGAAAATGAAATAAGTGCATAATGGAAATTTGCAAAAGCCAATTTGGTAATAATTTAAATTGAATATTTATGTTGTGTGTGTATGTGTGTGAGTGTGTATTTGGGAAGGCACTTCATTTATAATCGACGACTGCTGGCATTTTGGAGTGCCATTAGCGATAGAGTGAGATGGCGCTGTTAGTTTTGAGCGCGTGATTGCTCTTCGCCTTGGAAAACGACACGAGGCTATATGAAATTGATACTGGAGAAGATCTAAAGCTAATTAAAGAGATGTTATATCTTTATCAAATTCTTGATGGATGTTTAAATCCTACGTAAAGGGGAGAATCATTACTGTAAAGTGCTTGCCGATTATGAGAACATCCTCGAGATTGTCATTTTTACAGAAATTAGGACCTACCATTCTACAGGCCAAATAGCGAGGCTTCTGTGTTTCCAAAATGATCAAAATTTATAAAGGATATCAAAGTTTCAGCACAGGTAAAGCTTTAGTAAGGAATCCCTGAACTTGAGCCAAGTAGATATGGAATGTCGAGCATATTCTAACAAAGACAATTTCTTCAAACTTCAATCATTCACATCACATCATACACTTCAATTATACAGTACATTACTCTCAATAATTCAATATCAATAAGCTCATCGTTATTCTCATGCTAATCTCGCTGCCATCTCCAATTTGATATGAAGGAATGTGGAGGGGGGCGGGCGTGCATAGTACATTAGTTTTGAGTGGCGCAACTCTATGCCTATTTGCATATGTGTATTTGTCTTTTGCCAATGAATTTCTAAAACACACTCACATAGACTCAATTTGCCTCCAATAGCAGCTGCTGCCACCCCCATGCCGCCTGCCTATCGACGCCCCTGGGCATGTCAAAACTTCAACTGTCATAACATAGACTGGATGCTGTTGATGAGAAAGCCATTTAAATTAGAGCTTTTGTTTGGTTTGCATTAAGCCTGGCCAAATATGCCAAACATACAGACCGAAACAAAACAATAACAAATACCATAACAACAACAACAACAACAACAACTAAATCAGAAACCAAAAATTGATGCGTAGCCATTTTTATTATACATATTTTATTGTATTTTGTTAACAAATTTTATGGAAAGATTTGCAAAAATCAACAACAGATAAATGCCAGATATTTCTGCAGTTTCAAAAATCTTTATGCATTGTAAATGAAAAGCCTATGAGTGTGTGAGTGTGTGTACTTAAAAATGCCAAATGACTCTTAATGTAGTCGAAGTATGCATTGGACCACATCAATAAACCCAACAGACTTCGAATTAGTTTGTGAATAGTTTGGAGCAGTTTCAGTTGTTAAGTGAAGTTTCGATAGAGTTTGAAGCAGCTTAGGTGAGATTTTTACTGAGTTTTCATGATGATTTTTAGATTTATTGGATTTCAAATTGCTTTTTTTGTATTCAAGAGATTTTCGAAGCACCACTCAGAAGATGAGTCCTTTAAAGTGCCGTTTGAAAGACTAATTTGCAAGAAACTTTAATAAGATCCATCTCCTGTTGGAACTCCAATTCAGTTGCTGATTTTCTTCAAGCTCATATTCTCAGATTCCATGACAAGTCAGGCTGTTGTTTATCATTTTCTTCCCACCAATTCACATGAATAATTCAATCATGGAATAATTTTTTATAAAACCTAAACCTCATCAAGTTTCTTCTCCTCTGAAAACCTCAGCTCTTTCACTGGAACGTCAGGCCAAAATCAGTTAACCAAAAATTGCAAATATTTGGCTTAAATTCTATGCATAAGCCTGGCTGTATTTCCAATTCTGACTAAACCCCTACCCCCCTAGCCACTGAAATTATGCAATTTCATTACAATAAATACCTTTAGGCTGGCTACCTTGACTTTCCCATCGATATCCATCAGCAGCTTAACACCTGAAGAGATAAAAGAACAGCAAATGCTAGAGCATTGTCTACTATAATTTATGCTACATTTACTTTGCATCGCAAAAACCATTAAGAATTCTAAGCAATTTCCTTATCTGCTTAGACTAAATCCTGTGGCTCCTTCGAGTCCTGCGAGTCCTCGAATCCTGTCCATGCAATAATAATTAGCATAGGACAGGCACGCTGGCAAACGTTCAACTCAAACTCAAAACCAAAACTCATTTGGAAATGTTGGCTAAGGGCGAAGGGGGAACGGTGGCGGCGGCGAGGCACTCAAAAATTTATCATTTCCACAAAACGTATTGCTGCCTCTCATCGTGCTCATCATCCTTATCCTTCGCCGCATCCACATCCACATCCACTCCAGCAGACGAATTCATAACTTTTCTGCATATTATTAAAATGCTTAAAATGTGTACGAGTTCGAGTACGTCTGGCCGGCCACTGCGAATGACTGAATGGAGTCCGTTGGGCTGCAGCGCAGGCTCCTGCGCCAATTGTTCAGCTGGAAGCAATCAAAATGTTGATAAAATAATTTCAAATTCCATTTATAACCTCAAGGACAATTTGCCATTCACCGGTACTAATAATATTATCAACATCGTCGTAGTCGCCGCCATTCATCGATGTCGTTGTCGCTTGTCCATGCTGTCGACCCCCCCTCTCTCTTGCCATTCCCCTCGTCCTCGTTCTGTCCTGAGGCTGGCTGGCGTTTTCACAATTTGTCAGCAATTGAAATTCAGCAAACATTTTTGAATTTTTGAATGGGTTTTGAGCTCGAGCTTGAGCTACGGGTTCGATTTCCATGTGCCCAGCAGGCACATTTTGCATTTCTCTTCATCGATTTGCCTTACCGTCGTGCTGCCCCGCTTCAGCAGCGCCCATAGCTCCCACAGCTCCACCTAATGCCATTGTCATTGCACCTCCTGGCCCGACTGCCGGCTGCCGGCTGCCGGTTTTTGGGGAAGGCACCCACTGTTTTGATTTTTATCCACAGCGTGAATATGCAAATTGCCAGTGGAATCAGCAGCAGCAGGAGGAGCAGTAGGTGGAGGAGTGGCCATAGGTAGGTAAACCACTTCAACCTCCAACTGTTGGACTGACTCTGGCTGTGCTTCTAAAAGCTTTTTGGCGCATGGTTTTTTTGGGCGGCATCCAACCAAGCCAAGCCAAGCCAATCAAACTTGCCTCCTTGCATTGGTCAAGGCGATATGATTTTTGGAAATGAGAGCGCAATGCTGGTGGGTTGGGGAAGGAGGGAAGCAAGAAAGGCAGCACTAAGCCATTATTTGACTAACGTCTAGGTAAATGGAGTACAGAGCTTGTTCAATGGAGCAAAATTAGTGTGGTTTGGTTCGATTTGTGAGAGTGTGGGGTGGAGTATAAAATATTTCATCTAAATGGAAATTTTTGATTTATGCTTAAAGCAAACAATATAAATAAGTCAATTATGGATGGGATATGTTGATAGCAGAGCGGTGGAGACAACAAGAATATAAGGAAATTTAGTAAAAAAAAAATATATTAAAAAATTTAAATAAAATATTTTTAAATTCATCTATAGCTAAGACCATCAAGATCTCTATAAAATTATTGTTTAGAATTGACAATTTCTAGTAAAATCCATAAGTTTCTAAAGAAAGAGTACCCAAAATCCAAATCAAAGTACTGTTGATGTCCTAGTTCCAGCTGTAGTATCACTGAATCAACTGCCACCAATGTCATGTAGCAATTCTGTTCTCCACAAACTCAAAGGAAACCAACCAAGCGCTTTATCAACCAATTTCCAAAACAGCAGCAGAAGCAGCGGCGAACAAAAAAAACAAAAAAAACGTGAAAAAATGCAATTGCATATTCAAGTTTTGCACTTGAAATTCAGAGATTTGTATCGGCAGGCGCTCGCTTATATGAATAACCAAAAAGCGTACCCCAGCAGCGGCCTGAGCGGACTTGGTCTGTGGCTGGGGTTCGTTCTTGGTCTCAGTCTCGGGCTCTCAAGCACGAAACGGAAGCAAGCATGCTACCCAGGACAGGAACCCCGGCAAGGAGCCACGCCACAGGGTGTCTAACGTACAACAGGCGAGATAAATCTTTAGCCTTTGAACAAATGTTTGTGCATATTTGAAACTTAAACTTGCCAACCCAGGCAGCCCAGTCAACCCAGTCAGCCGTGGCAGCCGTGGCAGCCGTGGCAGCCGTGGCAGCCAATTTCCAATTGGCAAAAGGTTAAGCCAAAACAAAAAAACTAACAACAGGCTGAGACAGACTGCGGCAAGGGGGCCAAAGCCACTTTGAATTTTGGGATACGCTGATGGCATGCATAATTAGGTAGCACTGCTTGCCTTTGGTTTATTTGGGATACATATTGGTATATCGGAATATTGTCTATGCATAATGGAGGAATGGAATGGAATGGAATGGAATGGAATAATGGAGGAATGCCAATTGCATTGATTGCATGTACATAAATATAGATACACATTATGTACTTGTAATCAGCAAGGCAAATGAATTGCGTGAAGGTGAATACCAATTTGAGGGGTCTGCAATTAATTGAGATTCGATATTTTACACAACAAATCAGATTTTATAGATTTTAAAATTATATTTGATATTAACAATTTTATAAAAATCTCTCTAATTGAGAAATACGTTTTATCTCAAGTAAATGAAATTATATAGAGCTATACCACATAGTTATCCGACGCGTAGGAATCAAAGACTTTTGAAATCTTAAGGTCGGTGCACGCAGACGTTCATCTGCCATAGATGGACTGATAGACATGGCTCTATCGAACATCTACCAAAGGGTTATGAAATACTGAGAAAAATAAATTTTAGAAAAATTCTAAAATTAGTAATTTAATATATATTTTATATGGCGGAATCGCCTTCAAACTCTGAAATATTTTATACTTGAGCAGACTTGTTGCTTAGAGGAGCTGCAGCTGTACCAAAATGCGTTGCTAAGCAACGCTTGTGTGCGTTAGTAAGGACAGACGCACTTGCCTAGAACTGCTTGTGTGTGTGTGCGTACGAATGATGTGTGTATGCAGCAGGCTTAGTAATAAGTAACGGGACTTTGTCATTATATGCTTCACCGTATTTTGTATAAAATACTCCAATAAATGATATCGCATGTCGAATACAAATATATTTATAGCTAAAATCATCAATCTCATTAAGATTGTCGGACCTCCTTCTTATATCACACCTTAAATTTAGCCAATGTGTTTCTAAATATGTATTTTAATCTCATTGAAATCTTCGTTTCTGTGAATTTTAAGTAATTCAAATAGCTATGAATTAGCATACTCAGCATTAACAAAAATATTCAAAGATAAAATCTCTATTAACTTTCTATCAGCCAGCCAGACTTTATCTATCTGTGGCCCCCACCCTCTCTTGCTCTCTGTCTCTTAGCAAACGTTCAGCGCAAATGAGCCGTTAATATGAATACCCCGCACAGCCACAGCCACATATCCATACATCCATACACCCACACCCACACATGTGAACCCCTTTTGTTTATGGTTAAATGTATGCATGTGTGTCCTTTGTGATGTGCTCGGCCAGCTTCAGCTCGTTAAATTTCATTCAGTCTTCTGGGCTCCAAAGGGGACACAAAAATTGGCATAAAATGAGCTTTTTGTGTTCCTGAATAAGAAGACGACAGAAAATGGGGAAAAAAACTGAACAGAGGAGAAGAGAAGAGAAGAGTGCCGCCCGTTTGCTGGGTGTGCTGACATTGATGTTGTCGGTCGTCCGCACATCCCGTGGCCATGTACACCTCCTCAGCCCGCATAGCCTCAGCCTCCATTGCCCTGTGCCCGTCGCCGCCGTCATCATCATCATCAGCTGCCAACAAACAGGCATGCCAATCGACTGAGCTTTCATCCGTTTTGCTATTGACATGGCCAAAAGACAGAAAAAAATGGAACACAGGAATGAAAGGAAGAATGGAGACAACGTTCGTTGTCTGCTGTTTGGCATTGACCAATAATTTTCAGCTTTCTGGATCAGGCCGGACCAATTGGACGGCGCATATGCAACTAATTGATATTATATGAATGATATGTTAAATACAAAATGGCCCGGCGCACATGGGACCGGCGATTATTCATACGGAGAATGTTGGAAAAGGATTCGCAATTAACCCGAGCGGCCAAAAAAAGCAGAAGAAAAACACAAACAAACAGTAGAGGACAGGGAGAAACACGGGGACAGAGCAGACAGAAGGCATTGCAAATAAGCTGAAAAGGTTGATTGAGTATATGGAAAATCTTATTGCAGAAATTAAAGTGTGCAAATGAAATGGAAGTCAATTCCAATGAAAGCGAATGAGTTTCATGCAGTTGTTCTTAAGAGTCAGAGTTACTTAAGATTAATGTAAAAATTATTTGCTGTTCTGATATAACAAATAAAAAAATTTATAAGAGTTCCAAGAAAACCATAAATAAGTAAACATCGAGCTGAATTCTATCTCTGGAAAATCCCAAAAATTAGTCAGGGCAACACATTCCGCGAAATAGCGTGATTTTCTATACGAGATTTTCAATACTAAGCAGGACTTGCGCTTTTAGAAAGTTGTCCGTGACGTTAATCAATACTTTTAATTAAATTTTCCTACTCCCAACATGGGTTTTGGTCAGCCAGTAGTTGTTCACCCCATTGCCTTCACCTCATGGCGTTTGTCTCAACTTCATTTACATATTTGCTTCAAAACCCAAAGAGCTGAGTCCCACGAACAGAGCAGCCTTAAAAAGTACAATTTACCACTTACCTGATTCGGATTCGTCTACCAAATGCAATTCCCAGTTGCAGTCGCAATCCCGCTTAAATGCCAATTAGTTTCCATTTAGCCAAGGCAACAGTTGCCGTTGCCCCACTCATTGCAGTTCTTCCCCTTCCCCTTCCCCGACCACTTCCAGCAACGGCCAGCGCCTACTCATTAACAATGCCAATTCGACAAAAGCCAATCGGCCACAATGACGCGTCTAATTAGTCAGCTTGAGTTTGGCAACCCGCTCTCGCTTCGCTTTCCCCTGATTTTGGCCACAATCCTAACAGCCCCGGCACGTATTTAGTCCAGTTGCAGTTCCTGATCTAAGGCGAGCGAACTTTCACGCTTAGTGTTTGAGGTTCGAAGGTTTCCGAAGGGCATTATAAAATATTTCTAGCTGCGCCCCGGCTCCATGTCGAGTGGGAATTAAATAAATTTACTTGCAAAATCAAGCGGCCAAGTCGTAGACGAGAGGAGTTAACTTAATTTGGGCAACGCCATTCGTCTGGACATGAGCTTGCACTTAGAGAAAATAAAGAGGTTTAAATTAGAAATGTTTATTTCAGCTGAGATTTGCGCGTGGATTGAATTCACTTGATTTCATCGTTCTGTCTGTGAAAAACCCGAACTCAAATGGAATTGCAAACAACTTCTCGAAGTGGAAAGTGGAAGTGAAATTCCAGTTCGATTTACTTTTCAAGCCGCAATGGAAACAGAAACAATCCTATTTTAAATATGAAACTTCTACATTTATGGATCGCATTTTCCTATTAATTATTTTTATTTAACACAATGTTAACTTTTTGCAAGTGTGTACTGTGGGGAGTCCCAGAGTCTGGACTAAAATTTATTAACACTTTTCCCCTGCACACGCTGTGTGTTCGCTGGTTCGCTGGTTCGTGTTTCAATCCCTCGACTACGGCGAATGCGTGACTGTGACTGGCTGTTGTTGTTGTTGGTTGTTGCTGTTGTAGCTGGTTGACCCATGCCCCCTCTAGACATTAGATAACAATTCTCTTCCGTTTGGCGCTGCCAAAAATCCTGGCTGGGTGTTGATGTTTTTGTAATTTTGTTGCAATTTTTAGCATGCGAACGCGGCACGAATGTTGACCAGTTTCAGTCCAGTCCAGTCCAATCCTGTCTAGCAATGAGTTGGAGTTGGAGTTTAAGTCGAGAAATACGTTTAGCTTTGGCTGCTTTTTAATTAAAAAGGTCGCAGTTCAATTTGTGCTGATGTTGCAATGTTCTAGAGACTGAGCTGAAAATGTTGAGCAAATTAGAAACGGACTGGTCTTAGTTCAACTTAAGCCGTAGCTCCGGCTCCGGTCCAGTTGTCAGCCGCATGCTCCGTACACAGTTCATTTTTGTGACACATTGACAAATGCTTTTACACGCGCCGCAAATCGTTAATAACACAATCCCAATCCCAGTCCCAAATGGCATGCCAATTAAACGCCTGACATGAACCAGAGCCAGCCACTGGGTCTCCTACTCCAAGTGCAGCTCCAAACTCCAACCACGACTCATGCAGCAGGTCCTTTGTTTTGCGGCCGTTTTGCATTTGCCGCTTTCTGCCTTTGCTGTCATTGACAAATTTTGGTTTTGGTTGTTTGTGGTCAGCAGCAGTGCGGCAGCAGAGCAGTCGCCCGGTTGCAGCATGTTTTGTTAACTTAAATTGACAACAACAATTGACAATCGACCGACCAGCCCTCTGCAGCAAAAAATTCCATGTATGCGGTGGACACTATCCCAGTCCAACGCCATCTGCAATCGCAATCGCCTCTCATCGATGACCACCTGCGGCGCTAAAACTCCTAAACATTTTCATTCTGTCCCCGTCCAGCGGCTCCAATCTCCAACACAATTGTTTGACCAATGTGGATGCTGCTGTTGTTGTTGTTGTTGTTGTTGTAGAGCTGTTGGAGCACTAGAGCGGACAACGGCGCCTCATCTGCATCTGGAAATTGTGTCCCCGGCAATTGTCATTGCATTATTTATTAATTGCCATGCTGTTGACATTTGCCATTTTGTGTGTGTGTTTTGTTCTATTAAATGTTAATTTCGATAGTTAGTTATAATATCAGGGGACACTTACTTAACTACACTTACCAAAATCACTAACCCAAATGTTCCCTGAATGAATGTATGTGCATATATTTTAGGTTTATTAAATTTCCAATTAAATTTAAATTTAGCATTATAAATATCCTACACATATATCGTTCAGCTTCAACTATTCATCGAAATATCGTATAAAATATTGAATCGATAAGAGGAATATCGATGGTGTGTTGTATCGTGTTAGAAGAGGAAGCTGGACGTTGCGCAAAGCGAACAAATAAATAATACATTTGCGTAAAAATACTTTTATTAAAAATTCTCAAGCGTCACAAGGTTTTAACCATCAGTTGAAAGCTAGGTAAGTGCTGATAGCTGGAATGGTGTACTTATAAGCCTCGACACGCTGAATTTCGCCTGAATTTTCGTACTCGTTTTCATACTCGTTCTCTAGCAGAATAAACGAGTATGTATTCGTGCAAATATATGTAAAATATGGAAATATGTAAAATCACATTGCCTACCGATTTGCCAGATCGGATAAGAACTGTATTCAAAATTGCCTTTTCCTTAAAATTTCCTTAAAATTCATTTACAAATATTTGCAATCAATCAAACATATATAAGCACATACATACACATATTCACACATGCACACCATATCACGTATGCATTTCTATCATTGCCATTGCTATGCGAGAGAGAGAGAAAGAGAGTGCATCTGTTGTTTTGCGGAAATTCAGAGATTCTTTGTGGTTATGTTATCCAATTGATGTTAAGATAATGTTAAGCTATTAACAGTTCATTAATTTAATATTTTCAAAAATTGGATTTGTTCCCAAAAGGTGGTTAGAGTACGAGTATCTTATAGTCGGAATTTCGACTACTTACTTGTTTGGCTAGAGTTTCTTATATTGAGTTTTGTCAGTGTCGGCATCAGCTTAATATTATTTTTAGTACATATTACATTCTTTACTATAACTAACTTAACATTTTGTTCCGATTTAAGGAAAATGGCTGACGAAAACATCGAGAAGGTGCCTGCAGATGTGGGAAAGCCAGCAGCTGAGGAAGAAGCAAATGCTAACTCTGACTCCAACGTGGAAGCTGGTGATCCTGAAGTTGACCATAATTTGCAGGTGCGAGAGCTACTGAGGGCCGTGGAATTAAGGATGCGACAGTTGGCTATACAAAATCAGAGAATGCGCATGCAGTTCATAGCACTGTTGTGTAAATATAATCGGGATGCAGCTAAAGGCGGCTAAGCCAAAATGACATCTTTCCTACATATTGCTGACGATACTTTGTACACACATAAACATGTTGATTGCAAACACATACATATGTACATACACTAACATATCGATATCTGCTGTTCCAGTTGTGTATAAATAAACGTATCAAATTTGTCAGCAAAATAATTAAATTGAAACATTTAAGTCGTATTTTCATTTCCCGAACCAACAATGAACAGCTGACATAGCCATGGTATGAATGTTGAGTCGCCACTAGATTCGATCGAAGGGATTGCCGGTAGCTAAACAGAAATTTATTATTAGGAATCCTTCAGCCTGATTATCTGAAAATTTATACCAGTCCCTGTCTTTCAGTACAGATTAGTGTGGATATTCCCGTTCCTGAGGTACCAGCATTCTCTAACTTGTCAGACCATTGGACCATTTCAAAGTGCTACGCGATGTACGTCAACGTCATATGTATTCTTGATCAACATCCACAGCCTAGTCGATCTAGACATATCCGTCCGTCTATTCGTATGAACACCAAATTTGAATATGCACTCAGGCATACATATATAAGCAGATACATACACTTATTAATACAAACACACATCATGTATACATGCATGTTTATCATTACAATTGCTTTGTGTGTGAGAGAGAGAGACAGAGATTGCATTCTGTTATTTTGCGGAATTCAGTAAATATTTGAAGTTACGTTATGTAGTTGATGTTATGTTAATGAATGTGTATTAACGGTTTGTTAATTTAAGGACTCAAAAATTTGGGTTTTGTCCCCAAAAGGTGGTCAGAGTACGAGTATCTTATAGTCGGAACTTCGAGTCTAGTGTTGTACCTTGTTTTTGTTAGAATTTCTTAAGTTGAATATTATTTTTACATTTGTTGAGCAAACTCTTCCCTTGCCTATATTGTCAGTGTCGGTATCAGCTTCATATTATTGTTAGTACGTATTATATTCTTTAATATCATTAACATAACATTTTTTTGTGATTTAAGGAAAATGGCTGACGAAAACATAGAGAAGGTGCCTGCAGATGTGGTAAAGCCAGCAGAGGAAGAAGCAAATGCTAACTCTGACTCTAACGTGGAAGCTGGTGGGGAACCAGAAGGAGCTCCCGAAGTTGACCAACATTTGGAGCAAGTCAGGGCCCTGCAATTAGAGCTGCAGGAGTTAGCAATGCAACAGGATAGATTACGCATTCAGCTCAGAGCACTTCATTATCTTCGGCATGCAGCTCCAGGCGGCTAAGCAGATAGTTCACACACACATAAACATATATATATATATATACACACATATTATATATTATATTATATATATATATATACATATATCGTTTAGCTTCAACTATTCATCAAAATATCGTATAAAATATTGAATCGATAAGAGGAATATCGATTGTGTGTTGTATCGTGTTAGAAGAGGAAGCTGGACGTTGCGCAAAGCCAACAAACAAATAGTTAATTTGCGTAAAAAGTACTGTTATTAAACATTCCCAAGCGTCACAAGGTTTTAACCATCTGTTGAAAGCTAGGTAAGTGCTGATAGCTGGAATGGTGTACTTATAAGTCTCGACATGCTGAATTTCGCCACTATTTTCGTACTCGTTTTCATACTCGTTCTCTAGCAGAATAAACGAGTATGTATTCGTGCAAATGTATGTAAAATATGGAAATATGTAAAATCACATTGCCAACCGATCTGCCCGATCGGATAAGAACTGTATTCAAAATTGCATTTTCCTTAAAATTTCCTTAAAATTCATTTACAAATATTTGCAATCAATCAAACATATATCAGCACATACATACACATATTCACACATGCACACCATATCACGTATACATTTCTATCATTGCCATTGCTATGCGAGAGAGAGAGAGAAAGAGAGTGCATCTGTTGTTTTGCGGAAATTCAGAGATTCTTTGTGGTTATGTTATCCAATTGATGTTAAGATAATGTTAAGCTATTAACAGTTCATTAATTTAATATTTTCAAAAATTGGATTTGTTCCCAAAAGGTGGTTAGAGTACGAGTATCTTATAGTCGGAATTTCGACTACTTACTTGTTTGGCTAGAGTTTCTTATATTGAGTTTTGTCAGTGTCGGCATCAGCTTGATTAATATAATAGAATAATTTGTTAGTTCATATTATGTTCTTTACCATAACTAACTTAACATTTTGTTCCGATTTAAGGAAAATGGCTGACGAAAACATCGAGAAGGTGCCTGCAGATGTGGGAAAGCCAGCAGCAGAGGAAGAAGCAAATGCTAACTCTGACTCTAACCTGGAAGATGGTAGGGAACCAGAAGCAGTTCCCGAAGTTGACCAAATTGTGGAGCGGCAACAGCTGGAGCGAGTCGTGGCCCTGCAATTAGAGCTGCAGGAGTTGGCTATACACCATAATGTATTACGCTGGCAGCGCAGAGTAATGTACATGGATGACCTTCAAGTAGAGCAGAGACTAGCCTTTGAACTTCAGTATAATGGGTATGCAGCTTCAGGTGGCTAAGCAGACACTTTGCACATGCAATTAAACATATTGCTTGGCAACACATACATACACTAACACATACTAACACTAACATTTTGTCACCAAAGAATTAAATTTAAGTTTGGTACTTTAGATGTTTATGTTGGACTCATTTACATAATCGGATTTTCATTTCCCGAATCGACAGGCAACAGCTGACTTAGCGTTGGTATGAATGT
The DNA here is from genome assembly GCA_037043425.1 of Hirtodrosophila duncani. NCBI lineage: Eukaryota > Metazoa > Arthropoda > Insecta > Diptera > Drosophilidae > Hirtodrosophila > Hirtodrosophila duncani. The sequence continues at coordinate 1,188,942 of JBAMBM010000793.1, read as the reverse complement.
TGAGTCGCCATTAGATTAGATCGACAGGAATTTATTGTGAGGAATCCTTTGTCCTGACTATCTGAAAATGTATACGATTCCAGCAATGGAGCTGCCGTCGAAGATGCCCCGTCAAAGCAAGACACATAGTGAATGAGTGAAACGTCTTGAAATAAAACTTTTTGTCAAGATCGTGTTGCCCAAAGAAGCAGGATGCTTACAATCAGGTTGCAGGATGTTACAAGCACTTTTCGGTAGAAACTGCGGCAGTTTGTTCTGTGGAACGTTTCTCACTTTTGACTACGTTATGCAGTTGATGCTAAGTTAATGAAATTGCATTAACAGTTAATAGAAAATGTGATCTGAGTACGAGTATCTTACAGTTGGAATTTCGACCATTCCCTACGAAAATGAAAAGAAAAGCTTGGAGCTATATTCGAACTTTCAAGCAATTCCATTTCCATTTGGCTGGCAATTCGAGCTCTCATAAAAAATATCCAAAAATTTCAAAGTACCAAAAGTCACGTAAGTTTTACAACTCTGTAAGAAGTTAAGCCCTTTAAAGAACATTTCCGAATTTGATTTAGAAAAGAATTGCTTACCATTTTCCACATATCTAATCACTTCAATAGCCATAACTTACACACACAACCACGTTTGAAATTCAATCCGAGAAACCCAAACAAAAGACAGCAGGAAATGCAAGGCAGTTATGCGGCAACTATTATACACAATGTGAACCCATCTAAAGCGTTTGTTTGGATACTTCCAACTGAGCAGCGGCGCCTTAAACTCAATGTCTTCAATAGAAATAAACTTGTTTACATTTTTATGTGCTAAAGAAAAGCCAAAACAAAACTGAAGAATACGAAGGCCTTTCAACAAATAGAAAAAAAGAGAGGACAAAAATTGAAACCATAAATTCCATTTGAAAACCGAGTAAAGTGCTTGCTTTTAACATTAATTATGCGGCCACGAGTGTATCAGTATGAGATAGACTTTATGTGGTATGGTGGTAGGGTGGTTGGAGGGGCTGTGGGGTAGCAGCAGCATATCCAACTGTCAAATGTCGCTCGCTGTTCAATATCGTTTATCATACCTGGTTTTATCGCTGATTTCCATAAACTACCAACTGTGAGCCACGAATTCGACATAAATCATCGCTGAATGGGATTTCTCTGAATGGGTCTGCTCCGTCAGATGTCTCTTCGTCATGCTGTGACCAACACCCCTCTCCATCCACCTCCAATCATTCATATTCAACAGCCACAGCAAAAGAATAAGCTGGTTATTCTGCCAACAACAAGAACCGCAGACTAATTAAATTAATTGTAGGTGATTTCAGTCGCCGATTCCAGGGCGGACAAAGCTTGCGCCAAAGTCCCCAAAACTCAACCGTTCCGTTACGTTTAAAACATTTGTAAAGTGTTGGCTTACAAAAAATTGTTGTGCCCTTTTTTAAGCGATTTTTGTCTGGTTCGCCATATCGTAAATGCTCAACGCATGTAATCCATCGATATTAATGACTGGTCATATTTCTCACGCTGTTCTGTTGCCGTTCCTGTTGTTGTTGCTGCTGCTGCTGCTGTTGTTGTTGTTGTTGTTCGCATTTCTGCTTGATTGAATGGTTATTCATATTTTTGCCAGAGCCTGAGCAGGATTTGTATGTGATTCTGAAATCCAGGTCTGAGTTATTTTTTTACACAATCCACAATTGGTATTGCGGCAATGAACAAACCTTTTACATTTTGATGGAAATCGAAATCGGAGGCAGATTTCGTTTTATATAGGGCATTTTGTATCCACAAATGTATATATCTGTGCCTAAATATAAATGTAAATATGTGTGAAAATAAATTTAATTAATTCAAAGCACGGATTTTATTAAGTAAAATAAAGGCAAGCTTTGCTGTTGCATCACAAATTCAACAAAAGGTCCTTGCCCTAAAAGCTGTTGTTCCTCCACATTTCAGTTTGAAAATTTATAGATATTTATGAAATACTGCTTAGGCTTATATGAGACCCCAAATAACAATATCCACAACACGGCAACATTGTAAATTTTCATCACAAATTTAACAAATTTAGTGAACTTTCCTAAATAAGAGACTAATTTTCAGTCTTTGTGTAATGTTGAGAGGGAATATTGTATTGTCCTATGAGATCGCGTGAATCATAGCATTCTCTTATGGGCACCGTGGCACCAGCTGTACAACTGTTGACGTTACGAAAATTAGGGCACACGCATCCCAGATCTCCAAGTCCCAATTCCATGCCCGAGTCCTGCAATTAGTTCTTTTATTTCTCTTCAAGTGCTGACTGTGATAGGGATTGACCATGCTTACTCGGACTGCGATCACTTTGAATATGTAGTCGTTCCATTGCATGATGGGCGTCTCCATTTTGCTTGCCTGTAAATGACTGCAAGGTATTTTACTCTCAGCTGTGGCCATAAGTGGACGTGGCCGCATCTTGCTTCAGTTGTGAGCATCAACTTGTTAAAGCTCAAGTATTGGTGGTTCCATAGAAAGAACATAATCTCTAGAACATAAAATTCATCAAAGGAATAATCAGCTAAAATTGTGCTTCACATGATTTTTACTTCCTTAGAATTCTCATTTACCACAACCTAAGCCAGCCCTGGCAATGGCTAAATAATATTATTTACCCATTTTTATTTAATTTAAAATAAATTCAATTAACGAGGACTAATTCTGAATTATATTTAGGTTAATAAATTATGGAAAGAAAGTTTAGAAAAAAGTAATGATGGAAAATCAACTGCATCATCTTCCCAAAAAACAATCTCAACAGCAAATTCCATGTTCGCTGCTGAAGTTAAGTTCTCTTTAGTCTACATAAAAAACCAAAATAATGGCCAAAAATGGGTTCTCTTTGTTTTTTTGGGGCTTTTATTTTTTAAAACAACTTTTTTGTTGGCCATCAAAATATTTATTCCCTTAAACATTGCATGAAGAGTTGCTCTCAAAAAGCACTTTACATGAAAAACTCCACTTGAAAGCTTCAAAAAAAAAAAAAGAAGAAAAACAGAAAGATATTCAAATTTACATTTTAAATTTATATAATTTACCTTTTTTTTATTTCGTAGTGTTTTCTCTTCCGGCGTTTTTATTCGCTGTCCGATATCGGCTTTCAGCTTTTGACAAATCATTTCCAGCTACAATTTCCTCTCCGAGCGGCAGATAACGAAATTAACGTTTATCATTTTTATGCACTTCAATATGCAAATGGAAATGATATTTATCTGCTCAACCTTATAGAGACATTATCCGAGCATATCGTATGAGTACATTATATATATATCTGTATATATATGTATGTGGGATAGGTTGATGGCGGCACCTGCTTTCTGACATGGGCTGCCTTTTGGTTTCGTTTTCGTTTTCGATTGTCGATTTGTGATTTATTTTAATTTGTAATAAATTACAACAACTTTCAACTGCGGTTAGCAATATTTATGGTAGCATATGTGTATGTAAATGTGAATGCAAATGTAAATGTGCGCTTGGCTCGCAGCTTAATGCCTTTTCAATGTTAATGTGTGAGAAACAAAAAAGCGAGAGTCCATCGAGTCCATCGAAAATGAATTATGAAATATGAGCAGCCACGAGTTTGTTATTGAAATACGAGCACGACCATTGGGGGCATAGAAAAACCAACAGATCGAAATCGAACCAAAGCCAAACCATTGGAAATTGCCCCCAGGCTGAGGTTTTCTGATTGCCATTGCTGCCAGTGGCTGAGAGCTAAAACTGAAGAGGCGCTGCATCATCATCATCGTCATCATCTTGGAATGCAATAGCAGTATGGTTAGATAGCCTAGAGTGGCGACATGTGATATATGAGCGCGTTATTGATATGTGCCATAAGCTATGAGATGGCGTTGCAAACGGTAGTTAGGGGGGCTGCGTTTCTCGTTTCCTTTAAGTCTTTACTCCATTTGTGGTTTACAGCTAACGGATGTGTTTGTCTTGGCAATGGAGTTTCTTGAACTTTAATTGTAGAAAAGCAATTTTAATGTAAATATATTTAGTCATTAATACTAAAAATATAGATTTTATAACAGAAATAAGCTTGAATCTCCACAAATGAAATTTTTGGGGTCTGTGGGGATTTCAAGCACTTCATGCAAATCCAAACATTCTTGTTGAATTCATTAAAATTCCTTCATGAATCTTAATTTATTATCTCCATCAATTGACTGATTTCATCTGAATTATTTAGCCGCTTCCATAACAATTTTCACAAATTGCCGTTTGCTTGCCTTTTCCCATTGCATTCGGTAGATAAACAGAGTAAGCCAAAAATGCATCCGCTGTCAATTGAAATTAGACAATTTTGTGTGCCACAAAATGACATTTATCATGGCGATACATAAACATAATGCCAATGTCCAATCATAATTTCTGCAATATTTCGATTCGGCTTGCCAAAATTGTGCACTAAAAATTGATTGTTTGTCGCTTTATTTGGACAGTTGCATCATTAGAAATGCAAATAAAATACAACACACGCACTTTCCACGATACGAGTGGAGCATTGAAATTTATGACCAAATGGCCGGACATCAGTTCTTCCCCCACTTTTCCCCCGAAACCGAAATTGTGTGGCTTTTGGAACTGTCAAAATTCATCAAGGCCCAAACCCCGCCCGGCGCATGAAATGGGGAAACAAGCGAAAGAATGAAATGAGTGAAAGCTGGCGATAAGGTTGGGCTCTATGACATGAATCCCTGCTTTGGGGTCTGCATGTAAATAATTGCTGCAAAAATAGAAATACCAAAAAAATATATAAAAAATGTGTCTGCATAAATTTCGAAAACGCAAACGGGGCAGAACACAAATACAAAGGCCCCAAACTAAATTAGTTAATTAATGCAGCACAGGCACATCATACAAAAGATATCAGAGACGGAGACGAGCTGCGGGTTCTCATCAATCATGGAGAGTTTGGAGCGTTTTCAATGCGCGTGTCAAAAGTTTAGACCAAATATTTTTTTAGGGCGGAGGAAACACATATTCGGCTTTTGGCTTTCGCTTTCACTCTCCCGGTTGACGTTTTGGATTGCCCCGAAGGGGCATTGAAAATATTCACAAATTACATAGAGGTGGCCCACATGTCTGTGCCACACGGAGACAGGTAAAAGGCCAGAGGTAGGGGCAAAGTGATTAACCGCCTGGGACAACCAAAAATTAGCTATAAATACCCAAAAGCCAAATAAATTATGCACAGCATCGAAGGCAATGTATCGCATTTCGCGCTTTGCGGCTGCTTACTTTTTTGATGTTGTTTCTGTTGTTGTTGTTGCTGTGATTCTTTCTGTGAAGCTTAAAAAAGTGAACACCGAATGTCCATTAGCCAAGCCAATGATATTAGAATCTGATTTGGTTGCCCTTGCCAAGGAAATGGTATATGAATTTTTGGGAAAAGGAACTTTAAGTCGCCGATTGGTTGGGAATGGAATATTGTTTCAAGCATACAGGACGTACTTTCACATGTGTAAAGGGAATACCAACAGCCTCTGGATATTAGACAATTCATGTAGACAATGTAGACAATAGTTTGAATGTGAGATATCTGAGAAGACATCAAACTTTTGGACTTTCCACATGCGCTTTTATAAATGCTACAAAAATTGCTTGTAGGGGCATAAGAATTTCGACTCACTGGAGCTCCATCAATTGTATCACTGGATAGATTAGGTAATACAAAATGCACAAATTAGCTGTGCTACCCTTTGCCAGCTAGTGTAAGGTAATTTCCTGATGTTGATTGACATTTTTATACCCGGCATTCGTAGAGTAAAGGGTATTTGTGAAAATGCAAGTAACAGGCAAAGAGAAATCGATTTAGACCTGTCCCTTCGGATGAACACCTTGATCTCGGAGACTCCATTGAATCCCAAAAATCCCCCTAAATCGCAAAAAATATCTAATATCTTCTATAATTTTCGAAATGTCAGTGTGTTTTTCAAATCTCTTCTAAATGTAACGATGGGCATACCAAATTCTGCAAAAATCGGTTAAGAAACAACGTCAGAATTAGCACTAAGATTTTCTCTTTCGTTTCCATTTACACCTATGCTGCTGCTGCTGCTGATGATTGTTATGTTGTTAAAAGAACCGAAGTGTTTATAAGCAGCCGCTGATTGAATGTGTTTTGCACTGCTCAAATCATTATGAAGTAACAATGAACCGGGTATCTTATAGTCTTAATTTCGACCATAGCGTTCTTACTGAATATCAACGTCCCTTGCGGCTATCTAAAACCCTTGCGAGGCTCCGCACTTATTATACAATATTTGTTCAGGTTTCTGGGGGCGGCTTAGATGGCAGTTGGCAGGTGTCTGTTTGCTGCCTTTTTTTTTGTTTTGTTTTGCTTCACATCTTTTGGCCATGTTTAGCCCCATGTGAAATTTGCATAAAACCCGCTCTGCATTTTTAATTAATTAATTAAGGCAATGACTTGCTTTCTCATTCTCTCTCAGTATCTCAGTCTCTCTATTTGGCTGCGGCTTTTCCCAATAACGAGGCTATCAACACCAACGTCATCATCACCATCAACATGACCATAATCCAGCTAATCAACGTCATCATCACGATTCTCATCACTGGCAAATATTTGTACAGTCTTTGCCTCCGCATCCGCCTGAAACCGCTGGCACCCGCTGCCACCCGCTGCCACCTCAGTCGCTGTGTGTGTGTTTGCATATGCATGAACTTAATTTTAATTAATATTTTATTATCTTAATTATGCATCGCACCTTGGCCAGAGAGCACCGAGCTGCGCCCTTTTTGTCGCCAGTTTAGTTTTGACCTTTTGCTTTAACAAATTATGGCCATAAATAAAGTAAACGAGTTAAAAGTGGTTTTGCGTGTAGTCCGAATATCGCAGAGCCAGGTCCAGATCCAGGCCCAGTCGCTGGCTAGGTTTTGGCCTTTGCCTTCCTGTTTTTGTTTTTGTTGTTTGGCTGTTTGCATTTGCTTACTGCCTGTTTTGTCTCTGTTGTCTAGCCGCAGTCTGGCTAATGTCATTTTCATATTGGCTGCGTTTTTTCTTTTCTTACCATCAAAAATATTCAGTTGGAGGAGTATATTAGTTTGGCATTAAGGCAATTATTAAGATAGCATCAAGGTTTATAAGTTACTGTCTTTGGTCTTTTCTTGCGAATGTCATTTGTTTGGCCGCTCATGTTCGGCTAATGCTTGAACTGATGTGTGAAGAACATGCAGATTCTCCTCTCCTAAGTGAAACCTAAGACTTGATAAGTCATTAGTTTGGCTCCAGGTCTTTGCTTCATTAAAGATCAGGCTTTGTTATCCATAACAGTTTCTAGCCTTCTGTTTTGACTGCCAACAGGGAATCTCGCTGTTGAGCTCTCCTATCCATTTGTGCATTTTATGTCTCTTTTGGCTGAAAAGGGTTAATTGTTGACAAATGTGCGGGCATTGTAGTTAACATTTCGTAGTTTATTTGTTAATTTGTTAACGTCGGGGTTGATTTATTATTTTTATTAGGGCACGCTAATTGGCTTAAGGCCATTTCTCTGCCTAGAACTGGTGAATGAATAGATTATAATAGATAAGAGCTCGTTAGGAAATAGTTATGAATAGAAAATACTGCAAGATGGCTATAATATAAGTGAATATAAGTGAACTCTAAGTGAACAACTTCGCTGCCATCATTTGAGTCTTCGTTTCGCTGCATTTTTTAGCCAACAAAAAGTTTCGACCCAAAAAATCCATCAGTTTTGATATTTTTACCGCAAATATTTCATAATTTTCTGCCGTTTCTGCTGTCCACCCAATTAAATTTTTAAATTTGTGCCCAAAAACACAAATATTTGCCAACATCGGTTGACGCCGCCCTTTGCCGCAAATTCCATGAAAGCAGCCAGCATGTCAGAGCCTTAGAAAAACATGAAAAATTTAAAGAAGGCGGCAAACGGCGAAGACGAGCCACAGCCACATGGAGCGGAGCATGGACATTGGGGCTGTGTGTTTTGTCTGCTGCAAAAATTGCAAGTGACAGGCAATTCATCATTCATTCGGCTCTTGCCGGCCTAGCTGACTGACTGACCAAACGATGGGAGTGGACATCGGCAGACGCATCCACTGGCGAAGGGGCAGAGCAGAGAAGAAGTCGGACTCCTTTTTTGTCTGCGCCCATGCAATTTTATGGCCAGCAAACTTTTAGCATAGCAAACGCTTTGACAATTTAATGCATATAAAGCTTACGAGTAACAAGAACTGAACAGAATGGGACCAAGATTCAACTCAGGTCTACGACAGGCTGTGTACAGTGGTACAAAATGCTCGAGAAAGTAATGGCAAATAAAATTAAGAAATGTCAAAGTTTCTTACAATTTATATTGACTCTTTCGGAGCCCCTTTATAGTTACTCCCAATCTGTTTCAATCTCTTACGAAGTCCGCTTTTTAGACAACGTCGGTTCCATATAAAGGCGAAGTCACATCTGCCAAATGATGGCATGTCAATGATTTAGTATAATCTTTCTATGATAAAGTAGGCCTATTCAGTTTGATCGCTAACAGATTTGTGGCAAATTTCCAGCCACTTTGCGCCAGTGTTCCGGAGTTCCTAGTGTTGGCCTTTTGGAATTTTAAATTGTTTTAATGCGTGCATTGAGCAGCCAGACACTGACTGCCACGCCCCGCCCCGCCTCGCCCCATCTGTCCGTCCCAGGCGATGATGTCGTCAAAGTCCCAAGCCAGACTACCCAGGGTTACCATTTCCCACTTTGGTTCGCTTGCACTTCAAGGATCAATCAATTTTTTAGCACGACTCCCGCCTGATGAAGTGCCGCCGTTGGGGAGCTGCTGCCTGGATGCTTGGCATCGCTCCTCTGCGGGGCACCTACCTGTTTAATATGCAGCCAGTGACACGGCGAAGCGCGACGAAAGCCACTGCACCACCAATTTGGAGCTATGCACTCGACTGCAATAGCCATTCCAGCCTTTCATGGTCCCATCGCTCATCGTTCGAGCGAGGCAGTTCATAAATTTTTAAACGCTCGCCTGCAAAACAAACAAGCAGCCAGCGGGAGCAGCCGAAAATTTATTCATTGCCAAAGACCAAAGACAGAGGACACACGCATGTAATCAATTTTTATTTTAGATTCCCGATTCCCCTGCCAGCCGCCGCCAAAAGAGGGGAGGCAGGTGCAAAAATTCTCCGTCCAAGCCAAGCTCTATTATAATTGGATTACCTTCAGTTCTGTGAGGGTTGGGGTGAAGAAGTAAGTGGTGGAGCTGGAAGCGTGTTCTGAGTTGAGCTGTCGTGGCACGAACTCGAAGCGTGTTTTAAGTGATTCTAAAGATTTTCACAATTTATTTATTTATATATCAATTAACAATAAAAAGTGCTCATTGTATACCTCGCCAAAGGCTGAACTGCAATCTTTCCAGTGGAGCATCCACCATCAAAATAACGAAACGAAACTCAGTCATTCTCTGTTTCAGATATCAAGCCAACAATATCGCTTGACACACTTTCCTAAAGAAAGGCCGATCTGTAAAATTTGTCATCCTTCAATGCCTACGCCTTGGCCAAAGATTGAAAATCATCTATTTCTCTCAGTGTCTCCCCAACTATCGTGTTCATGTTGCCATTCGTGTTCACGTGCTCATCCCTATCACAAGGACCTTGCCAACATTGCGTACATTAAGCTGAATGTTCGCACATCTCGTCCAGCAGTTGTTGTGTCTGGGATCTGGATCTCTGCAGCTCTGCTGCTCTGGATTGCCTGGGCCGCGTCGTATTGGGTGCTTGCTTGTCTTCTTCCAGTTCTCTGCTCTGACATTTTTAACGAGCGCATCGTCTGAGCTGCAGTCATTTACAGTCTTCGAGCTGAGGCTGGCGGCTCTTCTTAAATGACAACAACTTAAAAATGAGGGGTGGGGGGAGCCTTCGGTGAGGGGAATAGAGCCATAAAACAGTTAAAAGTGAGGCAGTTTGTGTGGAGCTTAAAATGCAGCTGCTGCTTGCTTGATTTCCTTACCCTGTCCATCCCCCCCAACAACTACTTGCTGGCCATTTGTGTTAATCCTCAGTTAACCTTGAGCTTAAGATGGGCCAAGTTCAAGAGTTTTCAAGCGTTGTTTCATCTGGAAATGCGAATAAGACAACGCAGGACAGTGTAATCCTGCTGAATACTGAAATATGTATGTGATTGGATTCGTTCAAGTATCAAGGTTTATGTTTTATTAAATATATTAAAAATATAACTTAAATTAGCTGAATTTCCAAGCGTTGTCATTGCAGAATCTTAGTTTGAAAGTCAAGAGGGTGAAGATAATGTTCAGAAGGATCACTCAAGATCGGCTTTGCATGTTGTGGAACTGACAATTGTGAAGGTGGAGGGCGAGGATGCTTTTGATGATTTCAGCCGAGTTGTCATTCAAGTTTCCACGTCTTTGATTTCTCGATCGTTATTGGAAAAAAGAGCTTTACAAAAATATTAATTTTTCTAGCAATTTATTTCAAATTCTTATCGTCTTCGACTTTTCTGCCATCATTCATTGCCAGCAAAAATGTTTCATTTCTTGACAAAGTGTTTTCGTCAATCGATTTCGCAGTTAAGCACGCCTCTCTATTGCCTGATCTATGGACACGACAAGGAGAAGAATGCCTGGATAACTGTGGTACGTTATGTAGGCAGCTTCTTGCTCGGCCTAGCCCTGGCCTATTTGCTGTGGATTCTGGTGGCTCTGAACTTCAATTTGGATCGTTTGTTCGAGCACACTCCAGTCCACGTACCCGTCTTCTTCGTCTTCATGCTGCTCAACGGTCTGGCCTTTGTGTTCAATCGAAATGTGCGTGCCATCACCCTGTTGATATTTGTGGCTCTGGTGGGCAAGTCGGGCAGAAGCTATCTACGCGCGGTGGCATTTGCTTTTGTGATCTCGGGACCCATTGACAATTTGGCCACAAACGCCGGTGAGGTGGCGCGGGTGTTTGCCTGCACCACAGTTTTGACTTATAATCTGACAAAGACACGATTCGATTTGATGGCGAAGCCATTTACGAATACTTTGAAGCATATGAAGGGCGACGTGGTGGAAATTCAAGAGAATTTTCGACAACTGGAGGGGATCTTAGGTAATACATTAACTTCGAAAAGAGTTTATAAGAGATTTTTTATATCCCAGGTGATCTCAAGTATGCAGTTGAACATTCCGATATAGAGGATGATAAGTTTGGAGACGATGACAAATGGGCTTTGTTTAATGTCGAGAACAGACCACGTAGATCATCCAATGAAAGCTTCCCCACAACTCAAGGACCTGCCAATGTTGGCTCTACATCAGCACTGCCTGAAAATTATACATCCTCCCCTGAGATGCCGAAAGCTGAGCAAGTCCAGGAAAAGTTCCTACGAAATATGAGAAATCGCTGCAAGCATCAACTGCGCAGCGGTCACCGTGTGTGCCAGGAGATCTTCAAGGAGGGCTACCGCAAATGTACCACAAATTTTCCAGACTTTGTGGCCGCGGCCATCTGCTGGCCCTATCGTGTGGATATTATCTGCAAGCTGAACATCTTTGGCAGTCCGGACAAGATTTGCGATGCTTCTCAGGTGGTGCCCAAGGATTTTGGTGAAAACTATGTCCAGATGTTGAGCACCGAGCACGAGCTTTTTGACAATAGCTCAAACATAGAAATCAACTATCAGCTACAGAATGCCACCGCTGTCCAGGGCAACTTGAGGAACGCTCAGCAAGCGTCAGAGGAGTTCACCGAGGACTTCAATCGCCGTAAACGCATCTTCGATGCCATAATGCTGGTCATTGAGAAGTTTCTCTGCCTCTTCTTTTTGCGCGTGGTCTGCTCCTCTCTACACTACTTTCTGCTCTATCGCGGCAATGTGGAGTTCGATAACTTCTACATCACCCACTATTTCAAGCATGTGGACGAGCGGCGCAAGCAAAATGCCAAGCGTTCTATATTGCCACTGCGCAGCTATGAGAAATCCAACTTTGTGGATGTCGACGATGTCTGCAGCCGCACCGCGGAGGAATCCAGGACAGTGATCTACCATTTGTTGCAACTAGCGCTGGAGGTAATCACAGCTGGTTTGTTTTTGCTCCTCGATCGGATGGTTGTCAATCTGTTGAGAATCATACACCAGCGATCGCTCATCACTTACCATCAAGAGGGCGAGCATGAGGTGCGATTTCATGTGGGTATATCTTTGACCTTATGTTATATAGTACTATATGGTCACCTGTTCCATTCCAGATAAATGGCACTGGCTTGATGGCCCGTCTCCTACGCACCACTATGAAAAATTTCAATATCCACGAACGCGTCTCCACCTCCCTTAGCAATGAGGAATGCCTGCCCGATGCCCATGAGCTTCCACATAGTTTTTACACAAGACTTTTACTCCTCTACCTGGCCCTCATCATATTAATATATCAGAGCACTACATTTCTCCGGCTGCGTCGCGTCATTTGCAGTTATTTCTTCTATAAACGCGAAAAGCAACGCATTCTCTTCCTCTACAATCAGATGCTACGGGAAAGACTGTCGGCGTTTGCCACTTTGAAAAGGAATGCCGAAGAGAATCTGGTTTCCAGGCGAGTTCAGGATAATGTCAATATATTTCTCCGTCTGCGTCTGCAATGTCCGGGACTCTTTGGTTGGCTGAGCAACTTTAAGTGTGCGAAACGGAATTGCTTGATTTGCGACGTGTTCGAAGATGACAAATTCGTACTGTGTCCAGAATGCGGGCTGCCCTACTGTAGGGAATGCTGCCTCGAGTTGGCTAAGAAATGCATTTCCTGTGGAGAACTTATGAAAGTGGAATCACCATCAAGTACGCCCACAGAGAGCGATGAGAGCAGTGAGGAAGTTTATAGTTATAGAAAGGAGAAGTAAGAATGGTTAGGAACCAGGACATATATGAAGGGACTCATCTTTAGTATTGTTTAAGTTAAATAAATGTACATGTACATTCAAAACCTTTCCATGATGATCTATTAATTTGCATGTTCATGTACATTCAAAACCTTTCCATGATGATCTATTAATTTGCGGTTGCCATAAGGGTTCACTTAGGGTCCTTTGTCAATTTGATGGTATCTAAAAGTTTCCTTTTCTGCAGTTTACTTTTTAGAGCTTCTCTGCCTCTTCCCATTCATTTCGCGCTCATTTCTATTATTTACCCCATTTTAATTTGTTTCGTAATAAGATCTGCTCCACTCTTATTCACCATAATTGGCATTTTTCCAGTCTGCTGAAAGTTAATTCTCAGTAGTTCTTAAGTTTTGCCCTTGCCCATGCCTTCACCAACATCACCAACTACTACTGCCTGGGCCTGGGCCTGGGCAAGTTGCCCTTCAGCGCCGTCTGGCATTTGTCTACTATGTTTGAAACATTTTCCTCAACCATCGCTCAATTAGTGTCCACCCTTTTTCAACTGTTCCATCGTCTGTGTGTACTTTAACCCCCTGATATAATTATGCACATGTCTGAGGCGGTCCCCAAAAGCAAAGGCAAAAGCAAAACTTCTTCTTGTCTTTAGACAAACTTTGGCCAAGCCGTCCCCGAAAATTTCAGATTCGATTATGTCTGAGCAAAAATTTCAACACTCCACACACAATGCGAGTGCTTCGTAGATCGAGCCGAGCACCGTGTGCCAACAGGATTAACTCACAAAATTGTTAATTAAAAATAATAAAAACGCTAATTGAAGAAATGCCTACGGTGAAAAGTGAGTACAAAAGTTTTTCGGGTCTTTTTCGGCCTTAAGAAAATTGTCTAGACTTGGCAAGGAGGAGGAGCAACAGAAGCAACAGAAGCAGCATGAAGACATTGCGGAAATATGCTTTGGGCCCAAAACAGTTGCAACTTTTGCTTCGTAAATGAAGATGAAGACAATGTCTTTTGTTTTAATATTCATGCGGGCGTCGTCATCTACCACTTGCATGTTGTAGTTTTGTGGGCGTGGCTCCTCCTCCTCCTCCTCCTCCTGCTTACAATAAAATAATTATGCAAACAAAAGCAGAAGATAACGAAATGTGGGGTGAGAGCGGAGTGGGAGTGGGTGTAGGAGTCGAAAGTTGCAGGCGAGACCGCAGCCACAGACCCGGCCACAGACGACGACGATGTCGGCCTCCGCCGCTGCGTTATTCCATAGAAATTTCACACATTTCGTTCGCCTCAGTCTCAGTCTACCAAAAAAACGCAGCAAGGAGGTTCGCGTTTGCCTAGGCGAAGGTCTAATACTCTGATATATAGATATAATCTCTGTACTTGTATCTCTGGAGTTCCTTTCCTATTCAATGAGACATAAACGTTTGATATATTTCTAATCTGTTTTTCATTTCTGCGAAATTTTGCACATTATTGATAAATTAAATTATTTAAATAAAATGAAACTTGTCTTTTAAAGCCTTAAATTTTTTTCAAGTTCTAAATTTTAACTTTAACAAATTATTGAATTGGCAAGTTTTGTAAATACTTTAATCTGGTTTGTCTTTATAAACCCATTACAATACCCGATCATTGCATAGAGCATAAAATTATATGCGCAAAATTTTCTTACGAAAAGCAAATACCAAAAGCGAAGAAGTAAGTTTTGGGAGTCGCTGGGAAAGGCAGCAGAGCAAACATCTACAAAACTCACTGTAGACCTCACCCCAGCCCCAACTCCGCTCTGGCCTCTCCCTCCTGCCACAGTTTAGCGGCTTGCCGTGTGCGAAGGTGATTATTTGACGTTCACACCTTGTTCGCCAGTTCCAGTTCTAGTCTCTGGGCGAGGTCGTCTCGTGTCTCGTGTCTCTGGCTCTGGCTGTGGCTGTGGCTGTGGCTTTGTGTCCGTCTCCATTTGGCGCTTGTTGTGATCAGCCACAATAGTGACAGGTGTGACACTGCCCTGACAGTCTCTAGCGGCGGAGCACCCTATGAAGACGCAACTGCTAGACGAGACTTCGAAGGAAAAAAATGCTGTGCTGCAAAGCAGAAAAAAGAAAATTATTTCCTAGAAAAGCGCACAGGGCTAACGAACGAGCACGGGAATGGGCAATGTACAGACCAGCACAAAAAAGAAGAACCAGGAGTTGGAAATTTGGAGCAAGTTCAACCATAGGCATACCCTCTGGGTGTTTTGGGATTGAAAACTTACAAAGTATATTTTGAACTTGTTGTCTAATAAATATTTGTATTCAATTTGCGGAAGCATTTAAGTTCTTCTGAAAAGGGAAAGCTTCTCAGAACTCTCAACTGTTAGGAATTCTCTGAAAAATCCCTCAAGCCATTGTTCGTTTATTTCAATAAGCATTATAGAAATGATATACTCTACTTACAGGCCACAAAAGAGGCGAAAATAAATATATTTTCCATGTAGATGGAAAGGAAAAATTCCAAAGTGTTGAAAAATAATCGCGCTGAGTCGCTCAACTGCTTTTATCATGAGCTGAAGCGTTGATAATGATGACGAAAACGACTACCAAGATGACCGGGCTGACTACGAGCTTCAGTCTGAGCCTGTGCACTCTGGTCTGGTCTGGTCCGGGGCTGATGGGCTGGCTGGGCGCGGTTTGATGGGCTGATGGGTGATGATGGTCAACTGAGCTGCATTTTTATTGCGGTTGTAGTTGCAATTTGCAAAAAACAAAAAAAAAAGAACTCCAGCCACAGTCCACAGCAGAGTTTTGAACTATTTAGCAAAGGCAAGAGGAAAGAAGAAACAGCAAAAAAAAAAAACAGCGAAAAGGTATAGGTATAGCATATCTGCCCTTAGCAGCAGGTGGTAAAGCGTAGAAATATGGCGCGGAACATTTCAATTAGAAAAACGGCTAAAAACAGAGTGAAGGAAACCTCACAACGACAGCCGCCTGTCGTCGCCCCCATTATTTCCAAGTGCAATGAATGGTTCCGCCTTTGATGTGCCTGACGAGAGATCCGCGAGTCACAGTCACAGTCTCTGGGTCCCGGCTCCGCCCCAGACAGACAGAGTGCCCCCCTTCGACCAGGCTGTGGCTGTGTTTGTCTGATTCTGTTCGCTACCTGCATCGCGGCATTATTATTTCAATAAAAATTCTTTAATATTATTTCAAGTTTGTTATGGCAGGTTAGTTTGCCAAGCATTTTTTGCCCCTGCTTCCACATCTTCCCTTTCTTTGCACAGGCATGTCTCCTCTATGCCCGTGTTTAATCTTTATAATTAAAATTTTAACAAAAAACGCGAGATCTGCTTATAAAAAAAAGTGTGAGAAAGCAAAGACTACGAGCTGCCACTGAGCATGATAGTCAAGTCCAATTTGGCGTCCAATGTGCTAAAAAAAATATTGGATTAAAGTAATTGATTAGTCAGAACGGGTTGGAAAAGGAAATAGCAGGAGAGTCTCAGCAGAGATTAAGGTGGGAGTGCAGTTTGTTAACTGAATATGTCGCTGCAGTCTGGGAAATCATACATATGATACTCTATACAAATAAGTATTACAATTCGAATATGAACTTTGGCATGCATAGAAAAAGGTGTGATATACCTTGCATGATATATCACCAAAGGATCCTTACAATAAATGCCAACGATGACTTCGCAGAATTGCGAAATATCAACAAGCGCAGCCGTCCAAAAGTCCACCAAAGTTCGACTTAATCTGCCTATTTCAAACATTCAGCCGATCTGTACAATTTAGATATGAGCGAATATGCTTTTTTACCAAGTATATTATATTATTTGTAAACTTCGATTCTCGATGCAAACTGTGAGGTCATTCTTAACAAAAATTGTATGAAAACAAGATGGGAAGGCTAACTTCGTTTAACCCAAGTTTTTAAACCGTTTCAGTTGAAATTCGGTCAGCATACTTTGAGGCTTCGAAGACTAACAGTTTCTCAATTTGGTGCAATTCGAATAAGAAAGCAACCAATTTTGGAGTACTAAGAGTTCATTCCAAATAGGTCTGTTATATGGAAGCTATACGATATAGTGGCCCGATCTGGAAGTCTATGTTAATAATTTCAACTCGATTAATGAGAGACTAGATCGGCAAACCTAAGGACAGGCAGACATACGGACATAGCTATATCGACTCGGCTTGTCATGCTGATCAAGAATATATATACTTTATGAGGTCGGAGATTCCTTTTTCTTTGCGTTACAAATATCGTGACAAAGTTATCTTTGCAGGGGTATAAAAAGTTCACCTTTTTGAGCGATTCCATTGGGATCATATCTTCTAGATATTCATATAAAAGTATGCTACCCAAGATTGTCCCAAACTAAAACTATGTCATATGATCTTGACCAATCAGTAAACGTAATGCAGGTATTGCTTCTGACGACCTTCACAATATTTGCCCCTGGGCAAAAGATGAACGCGGCTCAACTTGTGGTAAGAGAGTTCCAGAACGTCAATATGTGGCGCTCATCGACCAAAGTGAAAATAACAATATGTGTGCCTATGGAAGGACACTAACCGTGTTTCTTCAACCTCGTTGGCTTTTCTTTTATACTTCACAGATTCTATAAAATCATCAAACTCAATTCATTTGTGCAAACACTGAATCTCAGCAGAGAAATTCTTGCAAGCCCATTTGAAAGTGAGTGCTTTCTCAGACACATGTTAATTGTACATTGCACTTGTTAGCTTTGAAGTCAAACATTTCCCTCCTTTATTCAAATCGTACACAAAAAACCACATAGAAATCTCACGAAGCAGAGTCAGTCGCAGCTTTGTTTTTGTGCCGTCGTTTGTGTGAGATTTCCAAGTCAAACTTCAAACGGCCAACAGAGAGACCCAATTTCGCAAACACACAGAGAGACAGAGAACACCACAACCCAGTGCACCACAAATCTTTCACTCTGCTTTTATTATTCACCCACATTTTCACATTTCTTTTTGTGCATGAAAATCCCCAAAACGAAACTCCTCCTTGGATTTGAATGGAGTTGAGCGGGTATTTGTGTTTGTGGCTCTGTGCGTGATGCGACTCCGACTCCGATTCCGACTCCGGCTAACACGCGAGTCGCCAGTTGCCAGATGAACCTATGGCGACGCCTTTTGGTCTTTCACAGCCAAAAGCGTGAAAGAGTTAAGGAATCAAAAAAGAAAATAAAAGTTTAGAAATATAAAAATGAACCAAGCAGCACACAAAAAGCCAACCTCAACCTCGGGAGGCAGAGGTGCAACGGCGCGGCACAACAGTGCAACAAACAGCAGCATTTTCACCCTATTATTTCGAGCAATTTCATCAAAACTAGACTGTGCCCGGCCAGGCCCGGCCAGCTAAACAGCCAGGGAGCCAGGGAGCCAGTCAGCCTTGCTGTGCTCTAAATTGTAACCACAGACTTCCCAGTCCCCAGGTCCAGCCTAGACCAAAGCAGTCCACTGTGCTTCCTTCTCTCATGTCAGCACTGCTCCAGCTCCACATAAGCCCACAGCAGCAGCAGCTCCAACAGCAGCAACAGCAGCAACAGCAGCAGCAGCAGGTTTCTTTCTTTTCAATGTGAACTGTGTTTTTCTTATTTGGTTTCCACTTTTATGTAGATTGGTATTTATTTTCCACGCGAAAACTGGCAAAAAACAAAAAAAAATAGCGACTAGAGTTGAGAGTGGTCGGTTCTCACACTCGGCTGGAAATGTTGGTTGGTTTCCCCCACCCTCCGCCACTCAGTTCCTAAGCTCTGCTCCTCATCGCTCTTATTATCGCGTCAAGCGAAAGAAACTGAAGAAATAAAAAAATAGAAAGAAACTCTGCCTGCTGCGCTTTGGTCTGGTTTTGGTCTATTCTGCTCTGCTCTGGTCTCTGGTCTGTGGAACTATTTTGCGGTCTGCTGCCTGACAAATGGCAGCAAACGCCATCGAAGCATATTTAGACCAGAGCCAGAGCCGCAGTCCAAAGCCTGGTAGGAAGTGCCAAAGCAGCCGCTGACCGCCTCTGGGCTCTACATATAAACATAATACGAATCGTAGGCTCAAAACGTTTAGACTTTGCTTTTTATACTCTCTTTCTTCGCGCAGAGCCTAGAATATGAGGAGAGGCACTTTAAAAAGTAACGACTTTTTGCTAAATTATTGGTCAGACTTGCATGTGTTCGTAAGGTGAAATGATTCTCCGGCAAACAAATTTAATAATAATTCCAGGAAAATACAATTTTGCATATCGTAAACTAAGAATACTTCTATATAATATGTATATAGGCTGATTTAGTTGATATGACGTGAAGCTCTCCTTGATGTCAGATAGCTAAATTTTGAAAACTTTATGTTGATTTTATAAGGAAATATGGGATGAAACTTCTTTTACTCCAAAGAAATACTTCCTTGGAAAAACTACAATTGTATTTTGCAAAATTTCAGGAATGTCTTTATATTCGTAATCTTAGAGTAAGTTATATATTATATATGTGTTAGTGTATATTACAGACGAGAGGAGATTTCTTGAGGAGCAACATATGAGTCGATCGATGTCTGTCTGTATGAATACTTACATATCGGAGACTATAAGAGCTAGATGTATTAAATTTTGGCATCAAGACTCCCCTAGAGTGGCGTCAGATTTAGTTTGTTACCAAATCGATTAAAATAATTGTCAGAAACCGCTTTATCAGAGGTCTGAATATACGAAAAGGTATACATATGTACTCGTACATTTCTACCTCTTAGCAAGAGTATCCAAGTGCCTGCTAGACCATCATACATCTGCTATTTCTCTTGGCTTGTTGATTTTTTGTTCGTTTTCTCGTAATTAGATTTAGTTTAGCGCACAGATTTTGATACGTTAATTGTAAATTGTGCAAATATATATAATTGTGTCTGCCGGCGCTGCCAAGGCAAGATTTGCTTCTGCTGTTCTGCTCTGACTGTGCCTGTGCCTGTGCCTGGCCTAGACAGCGATTTGCCGTTGGCATTCTGTTCATTCTGATTTAGTTTGGCTAAATTAGCGAGCGACCGTTTGTGCTTTTGCTTCTTCTTTCACTTCTGTTTCTTACTGCGACTCCCAGAGCTGTGGCGTGAACAAGACAAATACCTGGAATTCTTTTCTCAAGCCTTTGGCTACACTGCCACTGAGACTGGGAGATTGGGGGGGCAGTTGAGCAATTAATAGTCCACAACAATTACTTTGATTAACTCAGGGTTATGTTTCCCACGTAAGATCCATAGCATAACCTCGTCCAAACAAGCAAAATTCATTTTAATAACAATTATTAAAGGCTAATCGGATCCTAATAAGAAAGTATAAGGGAAATATCCATATCCTCGGCAATGAGTCAATGATTGTTGATGATCGTCATTATACGGTTTTGTGGTAGCCTCGGAGAACTCTGTCTACCAAATATAATGATGGTTAAATTAAATTCAAAGTCAATCCAAGATGCGAACAAAAGGGAAATCGATGATGAAAGATGCAGGTTGCTGAAAAGTGGAATTCGGCCATTGGCGAGGGCTGATTGTAACGTTTGTAAAATGCCTGATATACGATTTAGATATATATATTTATTGGTACTTTTGTGTTCATTGATTAAAACTTTCGGTTCAAAGTACCTAAATATCGACTACATTCAAAAATTACCATTACTATGAAGTTCCCGACAGCCTTCTTCCGTTTTGAGCTTTGTCAAACAGTAAAACATTCTGGACATACTATATTCTAGGAACACTGTGTTGTATATTAAGTAAACCCTAATGCTAACATAACATAACCATGTCGAAGTCCAAACTGCTTGTCAAAACTTCTCCAAATATCTGAGTCCCACCCACTTAGCTTCTATGACACATCGACCTAACCAAATTTGATGAACCTGAATCTTCAACTTCAGAACATGGCACTCTTCTGGCCTCCTATATATTGAAAAAGTAGCCGCAGTTCTTGGAACTCTAAGCCCAAATTATGCTCTTTTAATGTTTATCATGTGTGCGCGTTTCGCTTCGATTTTATTAAAGTTAAAGTTCGTCTTCATCTTGGCCGCGCATTAAAACTGCATAAGGTTCGAGTTTGAGCTTCGGCGTTCGCTTGTCTTTTTGCCAAGACCAAAATTTCACTGGAATACAATAACAAAATTATCATTGTCTCCTACATCATCCGCTTAATGTGCAGCCATCAATCTGCTTCGCGTCCCCCTTGTCCAAAGAGTATAGGGCGGGCGGCCTGTCAAACACCGTCGAACTCGAACTGAGGCAAGCCAACGACGTCGTCGACGACGACCATCAATCGCATTAAATCCATAAAAGGATTGCTCATATGTAGCCGACTCAAAAGTAAAGGACTGACTGACGGACCGACTGACTGGCTACGGCAATGTTGCACTGTTGTTCTTCTAAATACCCTCACTTGGGGAAGATATATGGAGTACTGGAAACTATATTAGTAAAGGCTCCTTAGAGCATTCGATATAGATAAGTCAATCTGCAAGTTATTTGGGACTGGATAGATAACCCCATTTTAGTCATGCGAATACTAAGATCGTTTCCGATTTGACAGGAGTTTGTTTCTTAAAGAGACAGTTTCATTATCATTCTATATCATTCAAAATGTAGATTATCATTTATGATTATTCAAATGCTTGTTTGGAACTTTCTTGCAGCTGCAAGAGATTAAGATGAAATAGTTCGATTATTATCTTTCTATTCCAGCTGAATCTTCTGTCTGTCTTTCTCAACATTTTCTATAACACATATTGAAGTGTATGCAAAACTTCGTCGAGTCAAAGTTAAAACGTTTGTGCATTTTATTTAGGTAGTACAAGCCAGAGGGGAAGTGGGTTGAAATGGAATTTTTAAGTCCATTGTGTCTGCGTGTGTGGATGGGATGGAGGAGAACGAGGATGGGATGGCTGCTAAAAGTGTCCCCCAAAAAGCGAGTCTTGAGTGGTAAAAGGACAAAATGTCACAAAAGCGTGACGATGTGTCGTAAAGTATCCCCAAAACACAAACACAAACACTAACTCAAAAGGGCTGAGCTGGCAAAAGGCATGGGTGGGTGGGGTTTGGTTGTACTTGGGGCGGAGGAGGAGGAGGTATGTAGGTACCGCTGGCTTTTTACTACTTTGTGCTTGCTTCGTTGCGCTTTTTTATGATTTTTTGCCTCAGTCAACAGTCAGTCAGCAGCTGTCAACAGTCAGTCAGAGCAAAGAGAGAGTCAGCCCAGCACAGAGATGGAGCTGGAGCTGGCAGCCTCACAAGACCGAGACCTCTGCAAGACCTCGCGTTCCTACTTAATCAGTTCAGTTCAGGTTCAGAACAAAAAGGTTGCCGGCACAAAGCCAAAACCCTCCAAAGCCGCCTGACTGCCTCTTTGTGTTGGATTTCGCAGGCGCATTCATGTGCGACATTCCAAGCTTACTTTGTTTACACACAAACAAACATTCATACATGTTTATATATATATATCTTTATAATGGTCCCATGTCTTGTATATGTTTTTTGTTGATTTTCCAACTGTCCAATTAGTCATTTTTATCGGCTTAAAGAATAAACTTTATTAGCAGCCAGCGCAGCGGATTTCAGCTTTAACTGCCATTTTTACTCCTGCTATATTTTCGTTCCAGCTTTTAAGTCATTATAAAGCGATCGTAAAAGAGCGCATAATGCTCTGCACGATATGGCAAACTTTATGCAACCAATATATAAATAGTTATTACGTTAGCAACAACAACAACAACAACAACAACACTACTCCTCTGCTCTAGTTTTATGGCTAACTCAGGACCTCAGACGATATTTTGCAATGCATTTGGAGTGCTTTAATTGCGGGCTTTGCTAAAACAAGAAGGCTGATCCTGATTTTTTAATAGCTGGCGCTGCGATTTATTATGGATTTGAAAAGGCTCTTTAAGCGCATATAAAATTTTATGAGATTTGTATTCAACGTTGTTTCTTGTGAATCCAATATGTGAATCCAATTCCTTATGTCTGTTACATACATTTGCACGACTGCAATATACTCGTCTACTCTACTAGAGTAAGAGTAAAACAAGTAAGGAAAGCTAACATAGGTCATACAAAAGTCTTCATTCAGAAGAGTTGATTCTTAGGCAGCTATATGATATGGTTGTCTAATTCGTATATTTCCTAGACTCAACCAGCTTGCAGATATAAGAAGCATCTTCTGAGATCTATGGGTTAAAGCATACGGACGGACTTGGCTATATCGACTACCCTTATCATGATGATTAAGAATATATATATGCGTTGCAAGTTTCCTGACAAAATTAGACAAAATTAGTATGGTACAACAAAAAAAGCTATGAATAAGAACACCAAAATGGGCGGTGAGTTTTTATGGGAGCTCACCTAAAAGATGGACAGAGCAAAAAAATCAAATAAACTTAATCTGCATGGCTAAATCGACCCGGCTTGTCATGCTGATCTGCCTTTTACATACATTGCAACCACTCGAATACAACCTTGTACCATAGGTACAGGGTATAAATACTCCACACTTGGAGCTCATTCTGAAGTCGTCGGTTTCAGAGAATATACAATCTCGTGTTTGCACCAACTAATCATCTTCATTCAATTCAATTTCCAACATTAATAAGAACATATTTGGATATTCATATTTAGATCTTGCATTTCTTATAACCCAAATGAATTTTGCGGACAAAACTATAAAAAGTAGCCTAAGGGAGCATTCTTTCTAAGGAACTCAAAAATCATTTATTATTCATAAATTTCAACTACAGGTGAAAACAAATTATGTTGCCTACTTGAACTGACTTGCAGTGTTATAAAGATTAATAATGTAGAGAATTAATATTTATATTGTAGAATGTTTTAAGCCATTAAGTGTCCATTCCCTCGAATGCCTCTGCAGGCAGCTTGTTGGTCATTTTGGCAAATATATATGCGAGCAAAGCATTATAAAAGTCCCAATTAAGGTCATTCAGGCATTTGGTGCAATAGTTTGGATTCATTCCAGTCTGCTCAATCAATTTTTTGATCAGCTCTATCTGATGCGAGTTCAAATCAGCATATGTTAGTCCTTTCTTCTCTGCAGTGCCAGCGGCTGCTGCTCCCAGCTCATCTTCTCCTGCTTTATCATCGGACGCTGCTTCCAGCTCTTCGGGTCCTGCATCATAGACTGTATCTCCTGGCAGCTGCACTGCAGCTTCAGCATCAAGCGGCTGCTGAGCATTTTCAGCGGCTGCTGCTCCCACCTCGTTTTGCCCTGCGTTAACAGCGGCTTGAAGCTTCTTCTTGGCCACGACTCGTAGCTCTTCCTTCTGAGCCTCAGTCGCAGACATGATATGAATGATATCGTTCATAATTTCGCATCCGAAAGGTGGACGACATTTCTTTGGTTCTGCTACTGTCGAGCGAAATATAAAGGTGCGCATAAAATGGCGAATATGTGGAAGTGCCGCGTCAGTCTGTGGCTGGGGCTCCACAAAGAGTCCGTTCATTGTCACCAGAATGTATGGCGGATCGTTGTCGACGTTGTTCATGTTGAATGTGCACGGTAGATGAAATGTCATGGGCCACTTAGCGAACATCTCCATGGCTTCTGGTAGGCGCACATGGGAATCAAATTGACGATAAAACGCCAGGCTGCAAAGAGAAATTACATTAGATTCTACTTGAGAGCGAATAACTGCAGAACACTCACCTGTCCTCTGTGCCCGCAGGGGGAGGGGGAGTCAACGACAAGGAGATGGAGGCGTTCGGACTGTAGAACTGTGCGATATGACGGCGATCAGTGCTGATATCGAATGCTTTATAAAAGACATCCATCGGTTTCAAATGATTCGGCAGGCTCTGATCATACCACAAGCTTGTGCGGAACATATCTGCCAGTCCTATATCAGTATCAGTTTCAGTATCAGTTGGTTGGCCAGACTTGGGCTGGTCCTCTCCATGTGACTGTTTCATGCAGGTGGCATGACTGAAATGATGGGCATACTCTCCCAACTGTATACCAGGCAGCATGTGCAGGACCTGTGCAACGTCAAGTGGATTACCCTCAATAGTCAGCTCCATCAGTTGTAAATTCTTGAAGACGAGCAGCTGAAGCGGAGATGTTATTTCGTTGAATGCCACGGAGATATACTTCAAGTTGGGAAGTCGATGCTCCACATTGGTGAAGGCACTCAGATCCGACAAAAGGTTGAAGTCCAGGTTCAGACGGGTCACATTGGGCACGCACTCCTGCATCGCTTCCACCAACGCCTCCAGGCAATGGGGCACTTGTAGAGCGAAACATGAGTTCTTCCACTCCTTATGGTCGTGGAATTTGCGCAGATTTAAAGTCCTCTCTTGGGGATCATACGCCTTGCAGATGGCCTTACGCAGGCGCTCCTTAGTTATGTTGTCGATGGTAATCTGCGGCATCCAAGGATCAACCCGCAATTGCAATCCATTCTGCAGTTTCAGCTCCTGCAGCGCTTTGGCCTGACTATAGCTGTGCACATAGAATGTGAACCTGGCCTTTGCATCCTGGCATAGGTCCTCCTCGCCACCTTCATGCAGGTGACACACTTCCAGGATTGGATTATTTGCGTCGCGGGCCAAGGCCTCGCGCAGTTCAGCCACCACCTGGTATATACGTTTCCTGATCTTGCTGGGGTAATTCACCAGGACTCTGTACCATCCAATGTTATTGAAACAGAGAGGGTACCAGTGTTGCTCCTGCATGGATCCCGAAATTGAAATTTGGAGTTTTGAGGAACTCGATTTGTCATCCGAATTGGCGCCGTTTGCGCTCACGCTTGGGTTTAGGGCTGCAATCATGGCTGCCGCGGAAGCTGCATGCTCCTTCGCCTTATGTTCCAACTCAGAGGTTTGCAATGAAGTCATTGCATTGCAATTGGGAGTTGATTGGGTCCGTTTCTTACCTCCAGAACGAGACTTGCCCTTTTTTGACATTTTTAATAATTGTTTTTCGCGAATTTCTTAGAAATTGCAGCTTTGTTCGACTTGCAAAAAAGCGTGGCGTAAAAAAGTGTTGGACAACGTTAAAAATGACCAGAGCCAGGGTTGCCGAACCGTGAATCGATATGTGACTATCGGAATATATTCAATGTGGAAACAGTGGCAGTTGTGATTAATGGAAACAAGTGAATTCAAAATATTCGCTGCTTTTATATCTATTTGGAATTGCCATTTTGATTAGGAAGCTATACAAAATTCATTGATTGTGAATGTTTGCATTTACTATAACATATATTAGCAACTGTGTGCACTTTCATTCAGCGATATAGATATTTTTTCAGTCACAGTGACAACCGTGACTGTCACTCTCGAATATCAGTGGTAAATATCCGTGAAAGTGATATCGTAGTGCATATATAGTATAACTAAAATATGCATTTGTATCTGCGAGCTAGTTACAGTCACTATTTGTTTTGTGTTTCAATTGCTACTTCATTGCTTGTTAAGTGTGACTTTGTGGATGTTCAGTCACAGTGTGACACGTTGTGTACCAGTCACTGTATGCAGGGTTGTATGTTAGGTATCAGATCGCAACAGCGGTTATAACAGTGACCGTTGACATTCGAATGATCACATCTAAGTGACTCGTAACCGTAGACACACTGCGATGATCAAATCATGATGTACTTCCCACTAAGATATCTAAGCGCTGTTAAATCTCCGCAATAAAACATTCAAACGTGACAAGAATAGAAGCCATAGTGTAGATTTACTAAATGAGCTTCCTTGTTGTTTTAGTAGACTCCTCGTGCTGTCAGTCATTGGCCATAGATGTTTTCTCTGTATTTCCATGATCTACTTAACTATACCGTTTGAATTCAAAGTCCACTTTTATGCGGGGCCTTCCTCAGCCACAATAAACGATGGTATTGATGTTATGCTATATATAGGGAAGCAGTTTAAAATCTTGAATCATTTGATTTTGTTGATACTGGCTTGGCCAAAGGCTCCCTTAATCTTTCAATTAAAACTCTCTCCCTCTCTGAGCAAATTTTGACGTAGATGATTACTTTCAATTAATTATTAATTACAATGTTTAGCGGTTTTAATTAATTGGAAATATTACATACATAATTCCACGATTGCATATCTAAGTAGGGGCGGGTCGCATTTTTTAAACAATGTAATTTATTTAATACTTGAAATTAATCATGTAAAACTGCAACTAAGGTTTGATTTAGCTGATAATGAAATTTCGCATATTTATAAGGCTTCGACTTGGCTGGCATTTCATTCAGTTTTCCACATACATTGCAGCTAAGCAACGAGACTCGGAAATGGTGAAAGCTATTTTCCTTTTGCTGATCATCGCCTTTGTGGCTGCAAGTCAAGGAACTTTCGCAATTCATATAACAAATAATATAAGGAAATGCAATGCCAATGAGAACGAAGCCTCTGAGGAGGCACGCTATTGGTTCCAAAGAGGGCGGAGTTCGAGGGAGAAGCTCGCAATGATCGCTGAACAAAAACGCCGCAATAATGAAAATGTGAATTTGAAATGGCTGGTGAAGGAAGTGAGGGAGATGGACTGTGGAATGAAGGAGGGAAGTAAATTTACCTGAAGTAAATTTAAAATTCAAAATAATAATATAATCAACAAACATGGATAATTAAATAAAGAAGAACTCCTCATTGGTCTGGCTCTGAAATTGAAAATTTGTATTTATTTTTGTAAAAAAATTTGGTCTTGGATGAACTTGGAACTTTTGAAGCAACTGGCAATATCCGGTTGCCTGATGTTTAAATTTATACACCTTTTTGTTTTAGCAATAAACTAAAGAACCATTCAAATGCCAACACACACAACATCTTTCTAATTTTCTAGGGACAGTTTTATTATCTTTTGGCCTGCACTAATTAGGAAAATGCATAATGGAGACCTTCCATAGCAAATCACAATAAGTTCTGGCCTCAGTTTACAGAATCGGAGCCTAAACTTGCTTAGCTGTTGGGCCAATTTCGATTTTGAAGGTGAGTGCAGGGGCAGAAACTGACTCTGACTAAGAATTCTCCATACAAATGGCCAGCATATTTTCACACGAACCGATACAGACTCGACTCAGGTTCAGGCCCAAGTGCAGGCCCAATTCGTTTTGGTTGGTCTCGTTCGTGCAAATGAGCAAATGTCATAATCAGTGTCAGAGGAAAGTAGAGATGGGTAATGTGTTGAACATGGTCGTAGCACAGCAGGAGTTTAGAATGGTAAAAACAAGAAGAAAAATGGCAGACTCATAAATTGTTTCAACATCTTATAAAATATCTTCCAAAAAGTAAATATTATGAATGAATCAAGCCTATTTTGGCACAAAATATATATTTACTATTTCATTTTCAAGGTTAGTAGAAAAGGAAAGTAAATAGAATGAACAGTAAAGTCATCCCCTTATGTCATTCACCATATTTCGTGTCACGTGTTCAATCATGCCAACACTGGGATGCCAACTCTAGAATGAATCAAGCAGAGCACAAATAAATGCAGATTGCAAACTGGCTGCACTGCACCGCACCTAACAAATGTGCAAGAGATGAAAATTTAAAAGAAAAGCCTACACAAAAGTGTGAAAATAAGTTTAAAACTGGAACTGGAACTGAAACTGGAACTAAAGCAAATGTGTGTGTGTGTGCGTGTGTGTATGGCTAATGCCCCAGAGCAATTCTTGGGCTTGATGGTTATGGTGATGATGATGATGCTGATGATGGTGTGGTGTCGGAATTGCTCACAGTCCGAGGCCGAGCTGGCAAACTTTTCCTGCCGCACTGACACTTCAAAGTGTCATTAAAGTGTTAATTGCTTTCATTTGAGGCCAAAGTTCCCCCCTCACTTCTCCACATGCGAGCGAGCGAGTATGTGTAAAGAAGGATGCAATGCCTGCGCCGCCTCTCACTGAGAGACGAGAGACAGAGACACTGCAAATGAGTCGCTGTTTCTTTTACATTTGCCTCCTCTTCGCCTGCGGAAGTTGGCAAAGGAAAAGTGGCGCAAACGGAAGTTTGCAATTAAAGTGTTAATTGTGTTAATTTCTTGTGAATTTTACGCGCAGACACAACACCAACACCAACATCAGCGCCAGCTCCAACAAAAGATATCTCACGGGTAGAATCTGCATTCAAAGTGAAGGCGAAAGGGGTTGGCGAAATACATCCATACATATCCATGCTGTGGCAGGGGAGGTCGATTGGGGCCACTGGGGTCGTTCAGTAAAACTTTCAGATCATTTAGAGAAAGTGATGAAATAGCCTTCACATAGAGTGACTTAAATCCATAAACTCCATCCACTACATAGCTTCCAGTTCTAAAATCCGTTTATTGAGGAAACTAAACTTTCGCATGTTTCTCCTCTTTTGACACTTTTATAATGCGTCGTCTCATTCACAGCAACGGGTACTCTCAATTTTTAACCATTTTGCTCTTCCAGGCGTTTGGTTAAAACATCAAAGCCAGTGGCTGAAGCAGCAGCAGCAGCTGCTCCATTTTGAACAAAACATAAAATTCGTGGACTCCGCCCGCAGCTTGCAATGTAGAAAACATCTTTCATTTGTGGCTCTGGGCTTTTGGCCGTTGCCGCTTTTGTTGGGGAACAACCAGGCCAGCGAGCAGCGAGCAGACCAGAGCAGAGCGACCCACCCACTTCCAACTCCGGCCAGAGGCAACTGCTGCTCTTCCTGTTCCCGCTGCTGTTGGCCTGTCAATGCAATAAATGCAGCTGCCAAAGGAGCAACAGCATACATCCCCCAGCTGAGATCTGTGCGAGTTTTGTGGGGCCTTTTGTCCGCCCGCTTCTCTGCATTTGCCTCTTTTCATGTTTATTGCAAGTATTTCAATTCGGCGTTTCTCATTTTCAAGGGGAACCAGGACCAGCATCCCGGAGCTTGTTTTCAACAATTCTTTTACTTTTTTCTTATGCAATATACCGGACAAAGCGAAGCAACCGGATCCGGGCATATTCTTATTTGCCTGCCCTCTGCTACGGCTACTACAGCTGGAAGATCTGCCGGAGCTGCTGGACATGGACACGGTGAATGGTAAATGGTAAATGGTCTGCCTCGGTCTGAGCTTCTGCTCCTGCTGCTGCTGCTGTTGGTTCGGCTTTCCTTTAGACCTCATGCTGAGTTGCCTTTTTTGCATACGTTTTTGTTCTTCTTCTACTTCTCAGTCTTTTTTAGGAGCTGCTTGGGTCATATGTTCTGCTTTCTTTTTTTTTTTTGTGGAACCGCCTCCCCACCCACTACCTCCGCATCCTGCATCCTTGCTAGACGGCCTGCTGCGCTGTAAGTAATTTGTGGTTTCAGGCAAATACTCTGATGATGTTTTTCTTAAATGTTTTTCTCCCTCTCCCTTGCAGTCTTCACAGTCGCCACAGACTCCGCAACTTACGCGTCCTTCCTTCCTTCCTTCCTTTCAACGGTACATACATATTTTCAGCTGCTTTTCTACTGCGTTTCTATGCCTTGTTCGCTCATCCTACCCTCGCTGTGTATCGTTAAAAAATGCCTTTAAGGCATTTAATTTCTTTTGTTCATTGGTCTGCCTCTTCACTTCCCCAGCCGCCTCCCACCGCCTCCCCTTTATGGTTTTGCGGTACAGCTGAAAAAAAAGGCAAGCCACACACATCCTGGACCCTGGACTTGGACGGGCCACCCTGGTCAGAATCCCCACCCGACTCTCAGCCATTTTCGAAGCAAACAAATCGCCGCCTACTGCTCAGTTCTCCTTTTAACAATTTCAATAGAAAATTAAAACGCAAGGCAACGGCATTTGGTTTTCTTTTCGTTTTTCATTGCTGAAAGAAAAATTGTTGTTCTGGTTGTGTGTGTGAGTGTGAGTGTGTCTATGGGTGTGTGAGTTGGCACTTTTTCCTTGGTTCCAAATGGGCGGCTTCTATGTAAATGGGCATCTTGGGCCTGCACAATATAATTTGCAATTTGGGGCGCCAAAAAAAAAGAAAAAACTCTAAAGCAAAAGTGTTTGTAAAGCCTTTGTTTGCCAGTTTGCTGAACTCCAGGCACGTCTGCGTGCCCCCAAGTAGTGGGGCACTTTTACACTAATTCAAGTAGCACTTCAGACTCGAGGAGTTTTCAAAAGAAAACTACCAATTATAAGAGTAACACTGGTTGCATTAGTCAAATCGTTGGCAGAGGCTCAACACTGTAGCAAATTATGACCAGCGTTGGGACCTGACCCCAGTTTTCGATCCCCTAAGAACAAACATAAGGTTATATGATGAGTTTTGTGTGTTTTAGCTATGCTTGTCCTTCTGATAATGATTATATTTGGAGCCTTTGTATATATAATTAGACATTTTTAATTGGGATTTGTTGATAAATACTCAATCAGATCGAACCAGATGATATTTGTAAAGCCATACTGTTCTGTTGACTTTCTATATAGAGTTTATTCTAAGTACTGGTCTAGATTTTACTTGTTAGTAATTTCATTAGTAATTAAAAGAAAAAACAACGAACATAAGTCAAGACTCTAGAATATTAACAAATTTTCCCACTCTATCTCTAGTAAGTTCTCTTGAGAACAAAGTTTCAGTTGGCAGATGACCAAGGCGCTTAAGAATCATGTCATTTATATGTTCTCGATTAAAAAGACGAAGTCTAAAATGGATGAGATTATATTGGCTTATTCATACTGGTCAGTGCTTCGGGCATATGAGGAATGGCTGTGTAGATTTGAAGATCCATTTTAAGTAGTGTTAGCTTTGGGGATCCATTGACTTTGCAAAAGTTCGCCCTATTTCCAAAGAAGTATAAATTTTCTTATTGTTATGAATGAAATGTAATAACGTTTGGACTACAGAACACAAATTTCAAGATTTCCTTTAAAATCGACGTCTGATTGTAAACTAAAGCAAAATATATTGTACATTTTCATCTCTATTAAGCCTTGTGGCAATATTATACATATATCCAAGAAAATATAGCTGATCCAGAATAACATGCTATGGAGCTGTGCTTGACTCAGGAGCTTTACTTTTTATCTTAGTTCGTTCACTTTATAATGCATTTGATCAGAATGTAAAGCACACACAGTATTCCTTCCGAGTTTCCAACAATCCATCTTATCACCATTTGACACGCTCTTGTCAATGGTGTTTAGTATCTAAGCCCCCACACCCTCTGGTCATTTGCCATTTTCATTTCGTGTCATTGTGGGCCACCCCGCAGTGGTGTTTGCTCGGCACTTATAAGTGGGAAAGAACCACCAGTAGAAATATTTCGTTGTCCTTAGCCACACTATTAAATCTAAAGACCATATTTCGATTTAACGCACAGCGGGAAGTCAATTTTTTTCTTGGATGAGCTTAGCTTAGCTTAGGGGCAGAAAAAAAAACTCAGGATTTTTACGCAATCAGGCAAAAGGTTCTAACTTTTGACTGAATGAATGAATGAATGAATGCGTGAGTGAAGAAACGAGTGCAATTTTTTCATTTCGACAATTTACGAGGTATGCTTAGATGGAACGCACTCAATGGGGGGCATCCTGCCATTCTGGCACGCATCCTGGCAAAATAGAAAAACGGAATGCGCGAAATCAAAGCGCGAAACATTTGCACAATGCAGCAAACAGCACGAAATTGTTAGACAGGGTTCAGGTTTCATCAACAATGCGGTGGTGGTGGGGGGGAATGGGTAGAGGATACCCTTTGGCATAGTTTGCCCTAGCCGGGCAGCCTTTTAATCGGCTATAAATTGCAACCCTTTGTGCAGGAGTTTGCAAAAACCCGAAGAGAATGGCATCCAAACGGAAGTTGAATGAAAATGCGAGAGGTGGCAACACACGTCGACGCACCACCCGGTTGAAAATTACAGTTATTAATGTGGTGGCATGGTGGTGCCAAATACTTTGCCCAGTTGTTATGCTGTGTTTGTGTTGTTGTATTTTGCGTGCGTATGTAGCAACGCCCCACGTACTTAGATTCCCTTTTTTAAGCAATGCGACAATATAATTTACTTTTTTCCCCCCTGCTCTATTTCCGTGTTACTCCTTTTCCGCAGAAAAAGTACTCAATGTAGTCGCATCGCCGGCAGTTCTTGGTGTGGCCATGTCAAAATAATCTGACAGTTTAATTATATACGCGGAAATTTATACACAGCCAACCCTTCGGGCAATTTCCTAGACCATTTTCTCCATTTCGTATCGTTTGGCAATTCGTGGTTAAATCAATTTTGCACACTTGGCTTTTACTCATTCCTCGGTCTGGGGCTGGGTGACAGTTTTAGGTCAACCTAGCCGCTGCTGGGCTGGTCTTTGGTGAAGAAAGGTGATGCCATTAAGGATTTCTTCGTAACTCTTTTGGTTTTTATTGTTTGACATAAGGGAGGAGGTACGCATAGAAGATATATGCTATGAATTTTTCATTTAATGGTTTCTGGAATTGTAGGCAGGGCCGCATTGTAATTGAAAGCAGTTAATGTTTTGGCACGTTAGATTTATGAAAAGGTTCTGGCTTTCTAAGAAAGAATGACACTAAGAAGATAGCCTTAGTTCTGAGAAAGGGGTTGTATAATCATTTATACAAGTTTGTGGAGGTTATTATTGATATATATATATATATATATTATCATACATTTTTGTGATATTGTACCAGGCGAAATCCTTTCTTCATGATTATAAAACATACCACAAATATTAATCTGTCTTTATTCATATGGCAGCTTTGAACAGCAGCAACTAGTGCACTACTAGTGCATGCGATATTTGAGCCGGTGTGTGAGTGATCCGTGGTGTGAGTTGTTGAGTGAGTTTTGCGGTAGTTTAAGTGTCAATAAAAGCAAGGCTGGTTCTGTTTCTGCCAGCGGTATCTGATTGCCTTTGACATTCACAACAAAACGATGCAATGCTCTCCCACCTTAACATAGCTATCTTTGCCTACGCTATCTAAAAAATTCTGTTATTAATTTCAATAACTTAGCAGCCTATTTGCAATATCACAAAATATCACAGCTGAACTTATTTAAACCATTTTACCAAAACATTTTCCTTTGTCATCGTCATTGAATCACCTCCCCTTGAGGCGTTTGTTTTAAACTTCGCCAGCCTGACCCCATAGCCGACCATTTAAAAGCTTTGCCTTGTTGTTTCTCGCATCCCATATGAAAGACTTCCTTCCGCTTTTGGACAGCAACTGTTGGAAAATTCGATACATCATTCATCAGAACGCATGGCGAGCCGTCAGACAAAAGCCATGCCATTATGCTTAAAGTACCGCTGTCATAGTTGCCCAGTGGAACTCAAGTTTTCCACCCATAATCCCTTTCTAATCGAATTATGTTAAGTCCCCTGAGCACTTTTTGCAGCAGCGAATGTGTGCGTTAAAAGAAATTCAAGCGTAAGAAACTAATTTAAAGGATGGGATCTGCAGGAGCAGGACTGAAACTCCTCGTTCATATGCCCACTTTAGGGCATTAATAGAAATTTCTGTGGTCGAGAGAGAGAGGGCCGTAAAAATGTTCCAGCTAGATATTTAACAATTGATAAAAAGCAACGCATCAGCAGATTAGGACGCACACCAGCACCACGATTAGTGGGCAAAAACTTACCCCTAAATGAGCCTGCTTTTCGGCGTTTTCCCACAGGGACCAGCCAAAGCAGCCAAAGCAGCCAAAGACCAGGCAAAGCCACCGCACCACCCTGTGTTTGTGTGTGTTTGATCACATTGTTTTCCCAAATCGGATTTTAGTTTTACACTAATTTCTTTGGTTTAAGACTCGTTGGTCGTCGCAGCTCCTCATTGCTATTTGCCTCCCACCCCACTCCACTTCAAGCCATCCCGTCCCGTTGCCCGTTGCCCGTTGTCTGGTTGTGGTATTATAAACGCTTCGCTGGACAACATTTCGCCTGGTCCTGGACTGATGAATCCTCTTTGATTGCACTAAACTGCAATCGAGACGAATGCTCAAAACGTGCAATGTCATGAGACAGGCGGCTCGTCCTTTAACCACCCCCCGGCGGCCGCCACCCAAATGGCTACTACACTGTGTGTGTGATAAAATTTCATTCACTTGACGGCTGGCTGCGTTTCGCAGATTCAGATTTCAGATGCCGGGCTCTGGCTTTTTATCACAGCACTAGGATCGTGCCTGCCAGGCAGCCAGAGAGCCAGAGAGAGAGAGAGAGTCAGCCCTGCGCCGCCTGTTCTGCCTGGCTTTAGTTTTTACTAACGTCTTTCCTTCCTTCCTGCTGCACATTTTTATGGGGAAAACAATTTAATTGGCTTGAACGAACATTTTTTGTTGGTGGACGGGGACGGGGAGGCTGAGAGGGGGATGGCAGTGTTATTCGGTTTTGGGGCTTTTGGGTTAAATTGGATGCTTACATTGTGTGTTAGATGTTTGTCTAAAACTTTTGTGCAGCAAGTTTGATGACTCTGAAATTGCGTATGAGTCATCCGGAGATTGATTACAAATTGCACAGATAAGATGTAATAAAATCACAGTTAAGTGCTTCAGACAACAAAGAGCTGATAGAGAAAATCAATTATAGCTAAGGAAATGGTTGAAAGTAATATTTAGATCTTAGCAAATGTAATTTAAAATCTTCCAAAAAATGTTTTGTAAATATCATCTACATAACAAAGAATGGGAAATTAATTTGGAATGGTTTTCTCCACAAACACTCGTTGGTTTTTATAATTTCTCTTAGTTTCTGTCCAGAAATTAGTGACTTTTGGACCTTGAGCTAACTTTGCATTGTCTGAAAATACCCTAAGACATAGTTAAAGCCTTTCAAAAGACGATAGATTTGCTAATCTACGTTTAGTACTTACATATGCAAATTTGATCTAGGGGAAAAGTAGTTTCAACTTTATCTTGGACAGCATTTGTATGAATGCTCTTGTTCCATCTGCAGACCTCTTTTCCCGCAGAACGACAAATAGATTCTTTGTTTATTTAGCAAATTACTTCTTCAAAGCCTCTGCAAGCCGCTAAAAATGAGTCACATTTGCCTCGCACCTGAACTATGAAGTGTCTTTCTCGAAGGCATTTCCGTTGCAAAAATATTAAATAAATAAACCACTTGAATGTGTTTATTAAATTAACACGCGGAAGACCCTCCCTCCACTGCCGCCTCTCAATCTCAACGTGCGGTGGGACAATTACCATAACAATAATTCAAGATCTGAGCAGAAAGTTACGAGCTAAACGAACCAAAAGCAAGCCTGGCTTAATCATAAACCCGTAGAGGCAAAAGCTTTCTGTGGAAATAATAACATCATTTTGAATTTGCTGCATAAATTCGTGCAGAGAGAGAGGGAGAGAGAGAGAGAGAGAGATTTGCGCTAATTATCAATGGAATAAAGTATAACAATCGCAAGTGTCAACTCATTGGCGGCGGCTGAGTTGTGGTACACTTTTATCTGAAGGTGAGACTCAGACGAGGCCTTGCGGATAATGTAGCGGATCTCTTGACAGACTTATTGACAGGCCACAGCCACAGCAGCCGCAACTTTCAACGGTCGTCCGGTCGTCCAGGTGTGACTCATGCGAATGGGTATTTCGGACTGGCATCTGCTAATTGATTGATTGCAATGCTTTATGAGCAATGTTTGAGAAAGCAACGCAAAAATTGAAATCAAGAAACCAACAAAACCAAAACCAGAAACGCCGCCTGGCATTTTTAATTAGGCATGCCCGGCTGCATCTTTCACAAGGGCCCCCACAAAAAACCAGAGTGCTCTTAAATAATTCAAAGCAAATTATGCGACAGTTCCCGCAAAAAATTGTAAAAGGCACTTAAAACACACAGAGGCCCAGCAGCGACCAGCAGCGCACTTAACCCTTTTTTCTCCTTTTGCCCTGCCGTACACCCCAACCCCATCCCCATCCCCTCATCCTCACCCACATCCACCCAAGCAGCTAAAATGTCTCCTATAATTATTTGCATTGAGCGTAAGTCAAAGTTTGCAGACCGACGAAAAAAAAAACAACAAAAAAAGGAAGGAGGACAACTTGCTGAAGAAACCTGAGCTAAATGATGCCGCCCACGACTAAAAAAACGAAGAAAGAAATGTCAATATTATATTTAAGACCTCGTCTGGCAACCCGTTACGAAAAATTCATGAAGTAAAACATACAAATCAGCACCAGGCCAAGAAGGCAGCAGAACCCCAGTGAAGAGGCGAAAACGCCAACAACAGCAAACCAAAAGGTAAACGCATCTCTTTGTGTATAGACAGGATAGAGACAGAGAGAGAGAGAGAGAGAGAGATAGAGAGACAGCAAGAGATAGCCATAAAGTTGAAGCGCACACAAAATATTATAATTGCCCAACCAAATGGAAATAAGTTCTGGCATTTTAAGTGCCATTTGCCAGCGACAACAGCCCCCAAGATGTCAAGATGCTGCAAATTGACTGACCAGATGTGATTTCCAGTTTAAATCGCAAGCCAAAACTGACTCATCGGTGTAACTATATGGCATGCCATATGTGAAAAGAGCAACCAAGATTATACTGCCACCTCAAATTATCCCAAATATAGCAAATTTAGTACGGCTGAAATTTTTAAGGTTTTTGTTTATACGGCAAATATAGCGAGATCCAGAAACGCATTGTATTTTTAGTTTGAGCTGAACAGGCGTTAAGCTAGAAGAAGCCTTGTCAATCATTACATGACTTCTTTTGAAAAGTTCCGTAAAATCTCAAATCCTATTAGGAAAATATGGGTTGCCTCGGAAAGCTTGCTTCACAGGACAAGAATTCGTAAACTTTCTCTTTGAAATCCTTGATATTCTGCTGCTTCAATTTCAAGGGCGAATAAAGTCGGGAGGAAAACAAGTTGCGGTTATAATGCTTCCCAGAAAAGCATTCCCTTCGAATTCGGCATCAACGGGAACAATCTCAAATCATTATTGCAATAGATGGCATCGAGAAGGATATTCCCCCTAAAAAGTGAGAGTGGCAAAAATAAAATAAGAAAGTAAAGTAAGCTTCGGCTTGCCGATAGTTCTATACCATTTACATTGTAAATATATAACCGATCTAGATCAAATATGGATGCAGTGGATACAAGTGATACAAGACGAATTTGTTTTAAATTGAATGAAAAACAGAAAAAATATGCTACTAATTGTATATTCCGCAACAATCGAAATGGGAGCTATATGATATAATTGTCCGATCTTGATAAGATCAGGCCAGTGTGCGTGTGGAGTCTTCAAATGGATACAACCCGAATTTAGTTTGATGTGGATGAAAAACCAGAGAAGTTATGCTACTAAGTGTCCATTCCGCAACAATCAGTTATATGGGAGCTATATGATATAGTTATCCAAACTGGATAAAACTTCAACTTGACCAGCCTGCATACAAAGGAAGCATCTGGTAGAAATTTCAGCCTTGTAGCTTTTAAGACTTCTAAGATCTTTGTGTTCAAACAGACGGACGGACTTGGCTATATGGACTCCCCTCATCATGCTGATTAAGAGTATATATATGCGTTGCAAGCTTCCTGACAAAATTAATATACCATTTTGTAAATGGTACAACAAAAAATCTATGAAATAGGAACACCAAAATGGGCGGTCAGCTTTTATGTTTTAGCTCACCTAAAAGCTGGACAGGGCAAAAAAATAAAATAAATTTAATCTGCATTGCTAGATCGACCGAGCTTGTCATGCTGATCTGCCTGTTACATACAGTGCAACCAGTTGAATACAACCTAGTACCATAGGTACAGGGTATAAATTCTCCACACTTGGAGCTCATTCTGAATTAGTCGGTTTCAGAGAATATACAATTTCGTGTTTGCACCAACTAATGATCTTCACTCAATTCCAATTCCAACATTAATAAGAACATATTTGGATATTCATATTTAGATCTTGCATTTCTTATAACCCAAATGAATTTTGTGGACAAAACTATAAAAAGTAGCCTAAGGAAGCATTCTTCTAAGGAACTCAAAAATCATTTATTATTCATAAATTTCAACTACAGGTGAAAACAAATTCTGTTGCTTACTTGAACTGACTTGCAGTGTTATAAAGATAAATAATATATAGATTATAATAGATTAATAATATAATATAATATATATGTTTAATTTGTAGAATGTTGTAAGCCATTAAGTGCCCATTCCCTCGAATGCCTCTGCAGGCAGCTTGTTGGTCAATTTGGCAAATATATATGCGAGCAAAGCATTATAAAAGTCCCAATTAAGGTCATTCAGGCATTTGGTGCAATAGTTTGGATTCATTCCAGTCTGCTCAATCAATTTTTTGATCAGCTCTATCTGATGCGAGTTCAAATCAGCATATGTTAGTCCTTTCTTCTCTGCAGTGCCAGCGGCTGCTGCTCCCAGCTCATCTTCTCCTGCTTTATCAGCGGAGGCTGCTTCCAGCTCCTCGGGTCCTGCATCATAGACTGTATCTCCTGGCAGCTGCACTGCAGCTTCAGCATCAAGCTGCTGCTGACCATTATCAGCGGCTTCTGCTCCCACCTCGTTTTGCCCTGCGTTAACAACGGCTTGAAGCTTCTTCTTGGCCACGACTCGTAGCTCTTCCTTCTGAGCCTCAGTCGCAGACATGATATGAATGATATCGTTCATGATTTCGCATCCGAAAGGTGGACGACATTTCTTTGGTTCTGCTACGGTCGAGCGAAATATAAAGGTGCGCATAAAATGGCGAATATGTGGAAGTGCCGCGTCAGACTGTGGCTGGGGCTCCACAAAGAGTCCGTTCATTGTCACCAGAATGTATGGCGGATCGTTGTCGACGTTGTTCATGTTGAATGTGCACGGTAGATGAAATGTCATTGGCCACTTACCGAACATCTCCATGGCCTCTGGTAGGGGTAGATTGGAATCAAATTGTCGATAAAACGCCAGGCTGCAAAGAGAAATTACATTAGATTCTACTTGAGAGTGAATAACTGCAGAACACTCACCTGTCCTCTGTGCCCGCAGGGGGAGGGGGAGTCAACGACAAGGCGATGGAGGCGTTCGGATTGTAGAACTGTGCGATATGACGGCGATCAATGCTGATATCGAATGCTTTAAAAAAGACATCCATCGGTTTCAAATGATTCGGCAGGCTCTGATCGTACCACAAGCTTGTGCGGAACATATCTGCCAGTCCTATATCAGTATCGGTATCCGTATCTGTATCAGTTCGGTTGGCCAGACTCGGGCTGGTCCTCTCCTTGTGACTGTTTCATGCAGGTGGCATGACTGAAATGATGGGCATACTCTCCCAACTGTATACCAGGCAGCATGTGCAGGACCTCTGCAACGTCAAGTGGATTACCCTCAATAGTCAGCTCCATCAGTTGTAAATTCTTGAAGACGAGCAGCTGAAGCGGAGATGTTATTTCGTTGAATGCCACGGAGATATACTTCAAGTTGGGAAGTCGATGCTCCACATTGGTGAAGGCACTCAGATCCGACAAAAGGTTGAAGTCCAGGTTCAGACGGGTCACATTGGGCACGCACTCCTGCATCGCATCCACCAACGCCTCCAGGCAATGGGGCACTTGTAGAGCGAAACATGAGTTCTTCCACTCCTTATGGTCGTGGAATTTGCGCAGATTTAAAGTCCTCTCTTGGGGATCATACGCCTTGCAGATGGCCTTACGCAGGCGCTCCTTATTTATGTTGTCGATGGTAATCTGCGGCATCCAAGGATCAACCCGCAATTGCAATCCATTCCGCAGTTTCAGCTCCTGCAGCGCTTTGGCCTGACTATAGCTGTGCACATAGAATGTGAACCTGGCCTTTGCATCCTGGCACAGGTCCTCCTCGCCACCTTCATGCAGGTGACACACTTCCAGGATTGGATTATTTGCGTCGCGGGCCAAGGCCTCGCGCAGTTCAGCCACCACCTGGTATATACGTTTCCTGATCTTACTGGGGTAATTAACCAGCACTCTGTACCATCCAATGTTATTGAAACAGAGAGGGTACCAGTGTTGCTCCTGCATGGATCCCGAAATTGAAATTTGGAGTTCTGAGGAACTCGATTTGTCATCCGAATTGGCGCCGTTTGCGCTCACGTTTAGGTTTGGGGCTGCAATCATGGCTGCCGCGGAAGCTGCATGCTCCTTCGCCTTATGTTCCAACTCAGATGTTTGCAATGAAATCATTGCATTGCAATTGGGAGTTGATTGGGTCCGTTTCTTACCTCTAGAACGAGACTTGCCCTTTTTTGACATTTTCAATAATTGTTTTTCGCGAATTTCTTAGAAATTGCAGCTTTGTTCGACGTGCACAAAAGCGTGGCGTAAAAAAGTGTTGGACAACGTTAAAGTTGACCACCACCAGGGCTGCTGAACCGTGAATCGATATGTGACTATCGGAATATATTCAATGTGGAAACGGTGGCAGTTGTGATTAATGGAAAACAAGTGATTTCAAAATCTATTCAAACTATGCTGCTTTTATATGTATTTGGAATTGCCATTTTGATTAGGAAGCTATAAAAAATTCATTGATTGTGAACTTTTGCATTTACTATAACATATATTAGCAACTGTGTGCACTTTCATTCAGCGATATAGATATTTATTCAGTCACAGTGACAACCGTGACTGTCACTCTCAAATATCAGTGGTAAATATCCGTGAAAGTGATATCGCAGTGCATATATAGTATAACTAAAATATGCATTTGTATCCGCAAGCAAGTTACAGTCGCTATTTGTGTTGTGTTTCAATTGTTATTTCATTGCTTGTTAAGTGATTTTGTGGATGTTCAGTCACAGTGTGACACGTTGTGTACCAGTCACTGTATGCAGGGTTGTATGTTAGGTATCAGATCACTCTTTATGAGTACAACAGCGGTTATAACAGTGACGGTTGACATTCGAATGATCACATCTAAGTGACTCGTAAGCGTAGACACACTGCGATGATCAAATCATGATGTACTTCCCACTAAGATATCTAAGCGCTGTTTAATTTCCGCAATAAAACATTCAAACGTGACAAGAATAGAAGCCATGGTGGAGATTTACTAAATGAGCTTCCTTGTTGTTTTAGTAGACTCCTCGTGGTGTCAGTCAATGGCCATAGATGTTTTCTCTGTATTTCCATGATCTACTTAACTATTCCGTTTGAATTCAAAGTCCGCTTTTATGCTGGGCCTTCTTCTTCCTTGATGTTATGTTATAAATAGTGAAGCAGAAAGTATAGGTAAATGAAATGTGTAATAAGAACTTAGTATGTCAAGGGGCAAATAAGAATATTTGGTGGAACATTTGGAAGAATTAAAAAATTAATAAAGATATTCAAATGGCTTTGCGAATACCTGCAATATGTGCTGCCATATCCGCCCGGGGAAATACAAATTATCGATTTTAAATATGGTAAATAAGCGTTATCGATATACTTAATACTAATACGTTTGTTGGTATTAATCGTCAATGTAGATCAAAATATTCATACGCAAATATTTACCATTTGATCGGAGAAAGCTGGCCTAAGTTTCAATTCCTGTGGAATCCTTTAAAGTTGGTCGCAAACGCCATTGGTGTTTGCCAACTTCAGTATTAGTATTTGCTTGACGAACGATGGGCCTCTGCTTTGCACGCGTCTCCTTCAGTTGCAGCTGGTAATACACCAAGTGATGCCAGTGCCTTAGGAGTCGTCCTCCCCTTGGATGATAGCCTAAGTACCGCAGCCGCATCGAGTACTTGCCGAGCTGAATACGATAAGTAAGTATCGGCAACACAAAAAGTTGACCGACGATCCTGCGAAGGTCTTTTCTCTGGAACACCCCAACAGCAGCTCCATTTGATTGTGTTACTGTCCAGGCCTAAGCACCATATAAGAGCCCTGTAAGCTTGCGTGTCTTATGTGTGAATCCGCTGAAGAATATTCCCTTCCGATCCCCATTCACTAGCTCGTTCTTTCTTCGTGAGGCACTAAAACCAAATTTGCCGGTTGAAGTTTCGGCACAATGGTTAACAGCCGCTCCGCTCGCCTGGACCAGGAATTGAAGATCATTGGCGAGCATGGTCTGCGCAACAAGCGCCTCAAGTACGCTCTGGCCAAGTTCCTTAAGGCAGCTTGTTAGCTGCTTACCTTGAATGATAAGGATAAAAAAGCGTCTACTCCAGGGTAACGCCCTGCTGCATCGTCTGGTGCGCATTGGTGTTTTGGATGAGTTGCGCATGATGCTCGATTATGTTCTGGGTATGAAAATTGAAGACGGGGCTAACAATGGCCCCTAGCATTTTTATTTCTTAATGATATCTAACTTTTCTTCGAGATTTCTTCAAGACATTTTAAAGACGAAACCAATTGCATGATCGAAGTGTTTGAATATCTATCTTATATTATCTTAAGCATTATCTAAAGCATTGGAAAATGTAATCCAAGGATATACCATGTTTGTTATTTTGAATATTTCGCTTTGCTATTTACAGACGAATACTCTGAGTTCTCGAGTGTTGACAGCTCTAACGACTGCCTTGGCATTTGCCTTCTCGAACACTTTGCAATGGGCAACTTTATAGAACACAAGCGCTTTGGTGTCAAGTTTGCTTCGGCTTAAGCTAACAGTTATCAATCGCTTAATCCCACAGATAGAAGCATCATAGTTGGTTAAAGTATTAGGGAGCTCCGACTTCGGATTTACCTCCAATTAAATTGAGTGAGTTTCAATGTCAGAGAGTAGACATACCAATTGTACACCCACAGTCCGCATCTGTCCAACTGCAACTCACTCCCAATCCTAGTTTGGTCTGGTTGGTTGCGTTGTTTGTTATCCTTGTCGTCTGCAAGTTGGTTGTGATTTTGACAAGCCTCTGACCAACCGACAGACCGCCCGACCGCCTGTCCCATGTTGGTGTTCTATCTGTTGTTTGTTGTTGTTTGTTGTTATTTGTACAGCTTCGCCATGTCGGCGAATGGAGATGGGAGCTTCAGCTGCTCTGTTGCCGGTCATTCTGTCCGTCAATGGCAAGAGCCAAAGCCAATTGTCAGCATGACAAACGGAGCAGACTCCTTCCTCATCTTCCTCCTCCACATGCAGACAGGCATTTTGTTGTTGTTTGCTTGCTGTTGCTAATCCTTGAATGCATAAGCCCTTCCCAGGATTTGAGGGTGTCATGTAGCCATATGGTATGGCCCCGGCAAATTATGTACAAATATTTGTTAAAAAATTCTTTGATAAATTATGCGTGAAACCAATCGCGACTATCCCCAAATTCCAAACATAGCTATCTCTTGGCGGGGGCAGATCGGAGTTGGGGTCATCTCCTGTTAGCTAAATATGATTGATTTATGGATGAGTTGGTTGGGGTTTCGGGGCAGCTCTGTGACTGGGTGACTGGGTGGTGGGTTTTGTAGATTGAATTTCGTCCTGGTCTAGCCTAATGCAATGCAAATACCAAAATCAGTCGACTCATGTGGGAACCGTTAAAGTCTGAGCAGTGCATGCAAAATGCGTTCAAATCGTGTCTATTGCATGAACAGATGAACGCAGTTTCAGCTTTTCGTGTTAGAGTTGAGAGCGTGTTCAACTATCGTGTTCTTTGAAAACAGATAACAAGTCGATTTGATAAGCGAATATCCAAATGAAGTCATCGAAAACGAAAACCATCTTTAATATACTGCAAACACGGTACAAAGGTGTTCAAGAATATCAACAAATATCTCGAAATACCACCAGAAATAATCCAACACATGATCAACCTGGGCTAACATAACTCAAAAACCACCCA
This sequence comes from Hirtodrosophila duncani, assembly GCA_037043425.1. Taxonomy (NCBI): domain Eukaryota; kingdom Metazoa; phylum Arthropoda; class Insecta; order Diptera; family Drosophilidae; genus Hirtodrosophila; species Hirtodrosophila duncani. The sequence goes on along the minus strand of JBAMBM010000793.1, from coordinate 1,144,364 downwards.
AACATCAATATCTATTGACCACGATCATCGAACTGAAACGATCAAAACACGACTGAACACGAAACAAACACAACCAAATCACGTAACCATCCCTAGTCATAACGGTCACTGACAATGTTTGAGGACAGAACACGCACAACAACGCATTCAACTAGGACAAACATGGTAGCTACAATGACGAGGACGACGACGTCGACGACTAGAACTGACAATGTTGACAGCAATCGTATGTTTAAAAAGCATAATCCCAGACGAATGATGATGAATGGTTGGATCCTAGTGCTAGTCCTGGTCTGGGGATACTGCATACTGGCTGCTGGTTCTGGTTGGAAAAATCATTCTTCCTTTCTCCCTTCTGCCCAAACAGACGCTAGCCGTCGTTTAACTAAATCCTTGATGAATGATGTTGCTGCGCGAACCTCCCCTTTCCGTTTCCCAAAAAACCCTGTTTATGGACTGTTGGGTTTGGTGGCTGCTGATGCTCCTGCTGCTCCGGCTGCTCCTGCTGTTGTTGCGTTTTCATATTTGCACCAAACATTTTGGTGAAATGCCAACGACATTAGCAGGCAGCATCAGCATCAGCATCAGCTCAACATCAGGAGCAGCATCAGCAGCAGCATTCTACGAATGTTTCGAGGCAGTCGCAATTTTCATTTGCGCTTCATTTTAATGATGTTAAGTGATTGTGCAGAAAATGTCGAGCACCGGGGCAGTCGAGAGCGCACTTTTTGCATTCACCACCCAAAGTTTTTAGTAAATAGATTTCTGCCCCAAAATGTGTCTAAACCGCCCTCCCCCCTTGCGCACTGTCATGTTGTTGAAAGCAGCTTGTAATCCATTTCGAATCATTTTTCACTCTTTGTATTTGCCTGCCGTGCGTTTCGGATTCTATTTGCAATGGTTTTTAGAACGCCGAGGCTAGCAAATGGCTGAATGTGAATGTGGCTACGTTTTGATTTGTTTGAGTTGGTTGATAAATGATGTCTGCACCGCAATAAGTGTAGACGAGACAGCCGCTATGGAAGCCAACCTTCAATTACAGCCACCAGGCTGGCAGTAGAGTTTGTATCAGAGGTTGGCGCAAAGTTGCAGATAAGGTTTGCTTATGGGAAATCTGATGAAAACCAAAGGTGAAGGTGAACATAGCTTTTGAAAATGTTCCACCAGATGTGCCCATCTGGGTTCGGGAGACCCACAGTGAAGGCAACATCAATCGTTTGGCGGATCAAGTTTAGACTATATAATACGTTCCTGTTACCGATAGCTATAGTTGTACTCTACGTGATGGCGAAGGATTGGAAGCTCAACTCGTTAAATTGGCAAGTGAGAAAATGTTCACTGCAAATTCATGGTTTCCTTAACTTTTTCAAACGACATTTGAATTTACCAATCAAACTTAAAGGCAACTTTGCTCTTGTGGCTTCTTTTACTTTTGAACTCTCTGATAAGACACAGTCCAGCCGGACATTGCGACCCCTAAAACTGAAATCAACAGGAACAACAGGAACCGGCGTTGTAATAAATATTTCAATTTCCTGGCTGTATTTGCTTACTTATCAACTTAATGTGATTTTCGGTTTTAATGAATTTGCAGAAATTAATTTCAGCTGTGATCGGCTCGGTTGAGATTAGACTAGAGATATGAGTATCAGTAACGTTCAGGGGGTCGTTTGCTTGGTGTCGCTATCATACCATGCATTATCGGAGTGTGCCGATAAAAGTAATATCCTGTGAACGGCACGTGACCAGACACGAAGCAAGTCATGCGCATTGGTTGCGTTGCAAAATTCAGAGGACAAGCTCAAACCCTTGACGAATTTTTGTGTTACTAAAACAAGTTTCCACTGCTCTGAGTCATATTACCCAACTGCACCTCGCTGGCTGGCCAGAGGGGGCATGTTGATTATCCTGGTGCCAGCCTAGTGGCTGTTTTGCCAATGTTCTCACTTCAATAAACAAGGTGGCGTTTTTAGTTCTTATTGGTGCCTGTCCAACTTGCACTTTTGATCGCCCTCTTCGCAATGCAATTGCATTTACTGTCCTGTCCCTGTTCTGTGTGGCCCTGTTCCTGTCTTGTCCTAACCATAAGCCTTGTCTGGCTCTGTAATTCGAGGGTGGTTGAGCAATTGAGTGCGGCTACGTGAATTTATGAAGCATAGCGAAAAGTGCAATGGTCGTGTTTCAAATCCAATGCAAGGACACTGACAAGGGGTAGCTATGGCCAACATAAATAGCTGCCAAGACCGCTTGGTTGGGTGACTACGAACTTGTTTGTTTGCCTTACTTGAATTGTCCTTTTTGGTTATAGAGCACACAAAATGTTTACTCTATTGTCGCTAATTGTTTGATATATGGGCCTAAATTGCTGTTGCTTCTGTTGGTTGTTGTATTTGTTATAGTTGTTGTTGTTATGGCTGCACAATTTGTTATAAATCATTTGAAAACAAGCTTTGTCAAGGGTTGTCACTTGTACTTCGATTTTTCTCTATTTTGTTTTGGTTGTAAGTCAGCAGCCTAATGAAGCATATTGCAGGTGAAATTGAGATACTTTTTGGGTTTATCCAAGGGCGATTTGCATATATCTCTAGTGCCTTTCAGTCAAGAGAATCGAAGGGAATATCTATGAAATGCCGTTCTGGCTAGTTCTGGTTATATAACCCAATGCCGGATAAGCTGCCAGGCTTCTAGTGCTGAGCAGCAGACTTTCCCAAATCAAAATTTAACTTTCATTATATTAAACAGAGGTGAGCCTCAAGCTATCTTAGTATATACTGTTACCGATAACAATAATCGACAAATTAGTTACACATTTATCCACGTATCGCTCCTATGTGAACGTTTTGATGAATCTTTGGCCTTGGCCAAGTGCCTGTGTATCACTTCTGTCTAACACATTCATCTTCAAACACTTACATCCCCCTCTATAGTAATTTCCCCTTCCTCATAAGCAATTTCCTTATATCCCCTATCTCTCATGGCCTCTCATGGTCCCTCCCATTTAGATCCCCTTTATATGGGCATAGTTATTTGTTAAACATTATTACAAAAGTTAACTCCCCAGCGATTAGGGGGGTATCCTGCATATCCTGCATCTACAACCAAAAACTTTTGCCCCCCGGCTCACCTTTCCTTCTGGCCAATCAAATTAACTACTTATAAAGTAATTTGTAGAAGTTTGACTGAAAGCCTGCCGCCTGGCAGCCATTTGCTTCACACAATGCCAATGCGTCGTCGGGGCTCATGAAAAATTCTATTAACTGCCAATGTAGACGGCTGCTGCTGCTGCTGCTCCCCCAAAGCTGAGCTGTCATATGGAGGCTTTCGCTATGGAGCACACTGGTATATATGCATTTTTAAGCCAATCAAGCCAGCACGGTGTTTACTTCGAAACTCCCCGGGCCCTACATTTCCCCCTCCAAGTGCCTGTGTTGGCAAGTAAGTTTACATTTGACACACCTGCTTTCATTTGAAAGTTGCCACGGGGCAATAATTGCAACAACGAGCCGACAACAACATAGCCAACATTGGCGTGTTCCTTCCTACAGCTTACATTGGGCCAACACCCGCAACAACAACAGCAACACGCTCGGGAGAACTTTGTGGCAGGCAGGCGGAAGGTGCCTGCCATTGCAGCAGTCAGCGTCATTGTGCAAAAGTTGGGCCAAAGAAAAGCCTGCATGGCAGGAATGGCCCGAGTCCAAAGGCGGCTCGCCTGATTGAACACACGGCTGCCAAAATGCCCGCGAGCTGTTTGCGGGCGGAGACAGGGTCAGGGGCGAGCGGGCAATGAGGCAGTCGTGGCGGCTTGAACGTGCGCCTTAAATAAACAATTCACATTTAATTACGACTAAATTTGGTTTTGAGAACAAACAGCGACGACAGCCGCGAGTGCGCTGGCAAGGATACAAATACACTGGAAAACTAATTTATAAACAAATTTTAAAGTAGTTTTAAAGGAGACTTGGAAAAGCTAAACAGTTTGCTAAATTATATAAATATCGAATTATAAAAAGAAAGAACGAACGTTTTTTCAGCAGCCTTTGAAATAGTGTTAGGAGCTCAGTGAAATCAGTGAAATTTACAAAGTACAGGAAACAAATATTTAAAAAATGGGAACTTCGACCAACTGTAAGATCAACCAGGACCTATCATAAGGACTCTCGTTGCTCAGCAAGTCCATCTAATAGTTTTATTAGGGGCTATTTGATGCTCAATTGCTTGGCAAATCTTCAAAATGGGATTTATAAATTTTCGAAATTTGTATCCCAAACACTAAGGACTCTATCTGTGAGATGCGACCCCAAACACTAAATATTATACCCTATTAATCTGTGCTTTCTTGAATTTATACGGAATATTCATCGGAGATTTTTCAAGATATTTGTACCTCACATTTCTGAACATTCTAAACAAGTTTTTGGCCAAGTGTAGTAGATTCTCACACGTTGATGAATGCCGACAAATTGGCAACACACGCGATAGACGAACGTACATAGGTATTGAATGACGTCCAGGAATAATAAGCGTGGCCATTGAATTATGGGTTCTTAAAATTACTAGATGTTTCTTTCATTCATTCGTTTGACTGGCTGCCTGGCTGACTGGCTGCGTGCCCAAGCCAAGCCAGGCCAGGCCAGGCCCAGCTCCGGCTGATTGCATGCAATTCAATGCAAAAGTTTCTTTCCCAAAGAAGATCTAGTCCACGCTCCCAGGCCCAGTCCCAGTGCCAGTCCTAAACCCAATGCGCTCAAATCGATAGTAATGGCGGTTGGTTGGTGGGTTGCCACCTCCTCATCAGTTCTGCATAGACTTAGAGTCCCAGTTGTGTGGCAAAGCACTAAATAATTGCCCATATGTGCCAAGGGCCGAGACGGAGACAGGGACAAGGGCCAGGGCCAGCACCAGGAATGAACCACCCTTTTCAACACCACCCAAAACCCAAAGCATAAGAAGGAATGGCACGGGGACACGTTGTGTACTCTATGGAATTTAGACCCTCTGTGCTCTGGCTTTGGTTTGTTTCATCGATATTTCTTTTTTCAATTTATGCTCATTTATTCTATCAATTTAACGAAACACACGCATACACACACACACTCGCACACACAAACACAGTGCAAAGTGGAGTGAAAATCTATGGGAGAGGAAGGAGGTGGGCAAGCAAATGGGGAAAGAAAAAAGATTGCAACTCGTGCGTAAAGCAGAAAGGTTGGCAGGGTGAGTTGGGTTGCGTTTGGGCTTCGGTTCGGGTTTGGGCTTGGGTTAGGAAAGCAAATATTTTCTGACAAGTGGAAGTCAGATGTCATACACGACGACAGCGGAACAACAGCGAACACACACACCACACACACACACATTCAAACACAACCAACTGCGCTCGTCCTCGTCTCAATTGCTACTTGACATGCAGAGAATCATCGTTGAACACAAAACACAATCAGAGAAGTGGAGGACTGCAAGGGCCGGAGTAGTGGGACGCCAAGTGAAGTTGTCAAAAAAAAAAAAAAAAATACATAAGCAAGAAAAAAAGCAAAATGACTCCAAGCTCAGTCCGCACCGGAAGTGTAAGGCGAAAGATGCTTACAAAAAGAGAGAAGAAAACTTTGACATCTGAGCGAAAACACAACTGACAATTATTGTTTGACAGCTGTCAAGGTTTATGGGCAATGATATTATTTTGAATTCAAGTTAAAAGTTGGTAAAAAGTTGCTTCAAGCTAAGATTTGAGTGTCTGGCAAAACTATTATAATGTGAACTTACACACAAAGTCAGCTGAAAATACTCAAAAAATTGGGAGAATTATCCCTTGTTGGATTCAAATGCGAATTTGTTTTCCTTATTCCGATCTCGTTCATATCGGACATAATTGTAAATTAGTCATGTAAAATTATTCGCCTTATCATAGTTAATATTGGGAAAATTTTCATATTGAATTTAATGCTATCTGCGTGAATAGTAGAAGTAGTAGAATGTGGCATTAACCAGCCTTCTGGGTCTCTGTCTGATGCAGGAGTTGCCTCCAGGCGCTTCTGCTTTTGCGCGCGTCTCCTCCAATTGGTAACACCAAGTGATGTCAGGGCTTCAGTCGTTTGATCCTGGGGTCTTCCTCTCCTCACATGTCCGAGCTGGAGTTCCTTCATCCATACGTATGACATGACCCAGCTGAACACGTCGATGTAGCCCTACAGCGCATATAGCTCATCGCTCCATCGAGACGATTCGCCAACGCAAATAGAACCGAAGAAATTACGAAGAATTTTCCTCTCGAACACCCCAAGAGCAGCTGCATCTGATTGTGTTACTGTCCAGGCCTCAGCACCATATAAGAGTACCAAAAACGATGAGCGTCTTGTAAAGTGAATTGAGTATTTGTTAAAGACATTTTCTTATATATTCTATAAATAAATTCTTTATATCTATAAACAATCTGTAATAAATAATCTAAATGATTGTGAAAACCTCATCAAAATCTGTTACGCAACTGAAGAGATCTAAGCGTACACACACTCAGACAGAGAGAAGAAGTGGGATATATTATGCAATCTATCGTATTTTTATTTTGAATTCCTGACTATCAAGAAAACGAATCATTTGCTTTTTGAAATCAAGCTTTCAACCAACATTCCCCTGAATTCTATATTATCATTGATTTTCTACTCAGATTTGCACTCGAAATAATATCTTGAAATCTTTAGGCATAAACTAAATGAAGACTTCTTCATTAGACGCCTGCTTTATTGGCATCACGTCGACTTATTATAAGATGTTTAATAATTTATGTATTTCCGATTTAAGTCCGCGCATTTTTTGCTGACATCCTTACCCTTACCATGTATAGCTACCCCGCAGTCTACCACCTACGCCCCATCGTCTTGGCCTGCCCAGACTCATTTGTATGCGTTCAGCGTTGCGCAGCGCACTTATTGCTATGCTATGTGGGGCGGTGGCGGGGGCGGGGTAGGGACACTTGGGTATTAAAAAATGCCAGAGTACTGAGTAACCGAAGAAGTAACCCAAAAGAGATCTCAAGGCCCCCCTCCAGTCCCCAAACCCATCACCAGTCAACGAACCATTACTATTTTGAGTCTCCCCGCTCTCTCCGCAGCACAGTCAAAAAATTGTATTATGCACAAGTTTGAGTTTCGAGTTGTGTCCTGTTTATGTTTACCAGGACCCTGGCAAGTGGCTGTTTTTTATTAAGAAATCATCGTTGATTGTGTGGAAGGAATATAATGTTGATTTTACATTTTGAGACACATGCAGAGTGGGGGTTACATGGGGGGGTGGGTGGTTACATAGGTAGGATTGAAAGCTGGGAGGGTTGCTGACTTGAAGCCTTCCTTGTTGCGGTGGCAAGTTTATTATAATAATAGACAGCACGCTTTTCCGTCTCTGGGGTATGCAGGGGGTAAGGGCATTGCAGAGAGTCTACTAAATTTATGACTGATGCATGTCCTCTCGATATTTGAACAGGTTCATCGTATGGGGGGGGGGGGGGCAATATACATAATGCAATATTCATAAGAGTTGTCAACTTATAAAAATGTTAGAAATTTAAAATCTAAACTTTAAAGCACCACAAAATATGCCTATCATGCTTTAAATGAAGTCCATTATTTTTGCCAGATTTTGCTCAGCTTTTCCAAAGTCATTCCAGGCCAAGTTCATTTCCCTGCCTAACCCTTTCTCTCTTTAATATTCTTGGCATTAGTTAAGCCCTTCCAGAAACCAAAAGCCAATTGCAGACTTTGGCCAAAAAGGTTCACTAAACTCCTCATGCATTTGTATGAGCGATGAGTCGTTACAAAAATCTATAAATCTTGTCAACCCGTCGCGCCACACCACCCTGCGACTGAAACACATCAAGCAGAAATTACCGTCTGAGAGCGACCTAAAAGTATTTCCCTTTAACGTTTGCCTTTTGCTTTGGTTTCAGCAAGAAAATTAACAAAATGTTTGCCAGCCAAATTTACACATACTACATCTGGCTTGGCCTGTTGGAGTTAGCGATGAGCGCGTGTTGGAATTTGAGATCCACATAAGAAATTTAGGAATTATCATTTACTTAAATTAATTTAGGAAACATGACAAAAAATAATGGAATCTCTTCTTCTACATATTTTTCTTTTGCCTTTCTTTGACCATCTCTCTTACTTCTTTTCGAAGAAGCAAAGGATGAGATCTCCATTCTTCTTCTCCATGTTCCTTCTGGTTTTCCGTTTGTTTGCTTTGACCATCTTGTAAATACTTAGACTTTCTTTTAGCTAAACATTGCTCTGTTGTTTGCTCTATACGCATTATATACCATTCCTTTACTTCTACTGACCCCCAAAGACTTCCTTGACACAAGTTTGATCTGCGAGGCATTGCTTTGATGACAAAACTTATAGCACATTATAATGCAATATCGAAATTTAAATTGAATTATTTTCTAGCAATGACATACAAATTTCAACCATCTCATTGCTTTCGTGTCACGCGGACTTCATCAAATATTTTTCTCACTCAACTCTAGTCCTGCAGTCCGTCCGTCCGTCAGTCCCTCCATCTGGGCGTTAGTCGAATGAATGTTTTTGGGTGTTGTGCATAATCGTTAATGAATTATGGCTACACATATACCACCCCCACCTACCTCTATCGGTCTGCTCTAGCCTTCCCTTTGCGTGTGAGTGGCACATGTTGTTTAGATGGCGGCCAGGCCGGGGCCCAGATGATTCTGGCCTAGTTTGTTGTACTTTGGCAAGCGTGAACCCGGTGTTCAGGTTTAATGAAATTTTCATGCTGCCTTTTGTTTTAATGCATTCCACACACCCAAACCGAGAGCCTGAACTAGAGCTGTTTTCCTTTCAGTTTTTCATAAGTTCTGTCGGCTTTGTAATTTCCACCCTAGGACTTCCATTAGTCACGCGTCTTATCAAGGAGCTACCATCTCGCTCCTGCTTATGCGTGTCAAAAATGTTGCCAAATGGCGCTTGACTGTGACTACTGACCAACCACACCCACTCCCCCTGACGCTCCGACACTGCACCATCAATTGGTTTTAACGTAAGCAAATGCCTCTAGGGCTTCTATTTTGTGTTTTTTTTGATAAATTTTCCAATGGCATGTTGAGAGCGATCAAGAGTGTTTGGATCGGTTGTTCAAGCTCGCTTTTGAGCCTTTCCGGCTCCACTCAGGCGCATCGTTCACACTTTGTTTGCCTTTTGGCATGCATAAAACATACATTCTTGAAATTTTCTTTGCATTTGAATTGAAAAGCTTTTCGCAGCGATTTGTTATGCAAGCTTAGAAAACAAACAAAAAGGAAAAGCATACAAGATGTATAACAGAAAAACAAAAAATGGCAAGAAGCTAAAATGAAACCTGACGCTGAAAATTTGCCTTTGCATACATCTATCTTCCAGCCCACTGCTGCTGCCACTGCCACTGCCACTGGTCCTTCATTTTCTACTCTTTCATTTTTTTGTGCACTTTTATATTGTTTAGCAAATGTTTTTTGTCTTGTTGTGTTGCAAAAGTGTAATTGCATATGCAGCCACGCTTCAAAGCGCACATAAAAGCCATTTGCGCACCAGCAAGGAGCGAGGAGGAGGAGGCCTTCTTTCAAACAGCAACCAGGCAACACTTTGTGATCCAGTGGGAGCATTCATTAATTAGTAATATAATAATTAGAATATATTTCAAAATATGTCAAGGAAACTCTCTCGAAGGATTTGCATTAGAATGGAGCATGTGCGATTAGAGAGTGTATCTAAGGTGTGCGTTGAGGTTCAGCAATAACATACAATGTCATATAGAAGAAGAGCAGTTACAGTTTAGAATAGCGCTAGAACAGTTTAGGAATTCTTAAGCTCACAAGGTGTAAAACTCTATCTTGAAGTTGCCTCATTGCTTATATTTGCCTTAACACTTTCTTTCGTGTTAATGATTTAAATCAAATTCAGGGCACATTTTATCAAAGAACTAACTTCTAACTTCCCAGACCCGCTCCTTCTGCGTCCAGTTTACGTCGTCAGATAGAAGCTCCAAGAGAACAATCCCACCCACCTTTGCATAATTTTTGCTTCTCTTCCTCATTTGAAGTGATGTTTTAAACACCAAGTCAGCTCTTTTGTTACCAGTCTTACCCCGAGAGGCGATGGCATATATCGTAGATGAAATGATGAGCATCGTTTGATGATGTATATCACACGTATATCATTTATTTCAAAGATTCTAATGAAGTGGATATGAAAAATATATCCTGCAGAATAACAATATTTTCATCGCATCTCTTTTTCTTAGCTATATCGGGACGTTGATGTACAATGAGCTGCCCGTTCAAGTGGATCCACTATCCCAAGCGAAGCCCAGGCTTGTTTATCTCGTAATATTTTTATTTTACAAAGAAATTACATATTTTTCCTGAGTTTTAACTGGAAATCCCCGTCATTTACTGCAGTTCAAGCAGAAACACAAAAAATTGGGAAATTTAAATGCTTTTAAAAGGCTTAAAGTAAGAATAGAGCTTTCCACCTTAAGCCGCATTGCATGAATAAATGCAGCCATTAAACATTTTAACAATCATAAAAAATTATTTAATGTATAAAGTGTTCGCATCATGATATTTTCATATTTTCATATTTTGACACGTACACAAGAGGGGGAGAGAGCAGTGCCTGATGAGGAGGGGAGTATAAAAATAAATCAAACAGATATACAGCAAAGCAATCATATGGGGCTGTCTATGTTTATATACAAATATATGTATGTGTGTGTGTGTGTGTGTGTGTGTGTGTGTGTAAAGCAACGAAACAAGTGTGCCATTAAAAGGCATAAAATATTAAAACATAATCCATTGACAAGTATATAGTAAGCTTAATTATCAACTGAAACAGGAACTACAAAGAGCAGCAGCAGCAGCAGCAACAACATCAGCCTCATGTAATCCAAGTGGATTGAAAATTTATGCACGAAACAGTTGGTTCAATAAATTCTCGCACAGTTTTCCTAAATGCTGAGAGACTCTAAATGCTTCCAAGAAAAAAAAGCCAAGAACCTTCCCCCACTTGTTGCATAACTTTTCAACAACAATTTCAACTATGCGCCGTCAAAATATTTTTGAGCTCTTATGCATGTGGTTTTTGGACAACAAAACTATTTGTGGTCTGAAGCCAAACTATAACCCTTGAGACGCTTTGGGTATGTCCTCTATAGGCAGGCCACTAAATTCAACCCCCAATTTCCACCCAAACAAAAAACAAACCAAACCAAACCTGACAGCGAACAAGTTTTCAAACGCGTTGAAAAAAATGTTACAAATTTATTATTTAGAGATTTTAACTCCTGCCGTTGTTTGTATATTTTTGTTCTGCTGTTGCCCAGATAACAACAGTGAAAACAACACTCATATTACATATCCATACTTTTTCCCTTTTTTTTTTCAACAGTTCCAACTGCACCCTCGCTTGTAATAAAACCTGCCATGATATCCCCAAACAAACAACATACAAATCGGTCAGGCAACAAAAATAAAAAACAAAACCAAATAACATCATCCTAAGCAATAAAACATTCAAAGGCTTAAATACTTTGGATAGAAGAACCGCTTAAAACATTCTGAAAATAGTTTTGCCTCACACACTCACACGATTTCATACAGATTCACGCGGCAAAACAAACAACAAATTGGTAAATGTTTTTATGTGCATTCTCTTCTTTTGTTTTTATTGGTGCGATTTAACTGGGCTCAGATTCGATGTGAGCGAGCTGCAGGGAGTTTTAACAGAGAGAGAATAGAATTTTGTTAACAATTTTTAATATTTTAAACAGGATTCAGATGAGTTTATCTATCTATATATATGTATTTGCTTGTTTGTATGCATACTTATGGACTTTTAACTTGGCAAGCTTTATATATAGTAATATTGATTTGAAAAGTTCATTGGATGCCACAAAAGTTCGCCTTGTCATAATGATGGGTGGAAGATTTTCTGTCAACATTTGGATTTGTATGCCAAAAAAAGAAAAAACAAAGTGTAATTTCCAATTGATCTTACGTATTTCATCAAAAGTACTGCAATAACTTTTTCACCATTCGAGAAATTCGGAAAATATCTGCTTTCACAATAGGTAAATAATGATTTTCAGGGCGGAAAGTCATCAAGTGATGAAATGAGAACGATGACAAAGATCAGCCCTATCCTATCTTTCCAATCCTCTCTAAAAATCTCAATAAAGATTTAAGAAATCTCATCTATCGGCATCAGCAAGGAAAGAAATTTGGTGAATTGGAGGCTTTTCACACATAGATATTCGGCAATAAGCATCCATTGGACACACACTACCAGACCATTATGACCACTAGACTCTTGTCGAGATCTGGAAAGCATTAGGATTCCCCTGTTCGGTTCCCAACCGCCCAATGAAAAAGGATCTTAGATTCTAAGTAGATTCATTAGATTCCAGTAACTTTTGAAAAATCTCTAAGTTTATAAAAAGCTAAGATAAAAGTTATATAAAAGTAAATTCCAATACAAAAGTAATATCCAAACTGCGAGTCAAAGGCAGACAGACAAAGGTAGACAGCACTCGTAATTATTGTAATTAAGTTTGGTATTTAATATAAGAGCCGCTGGTGTTGGCGCTGGCGTCTAAGGCTCAAACCTTTGACGTCAGGAGATCAGCAGCAGTCGCGGGTTCGAATCCCGCGCATGGGCTGGGTGTTCCGTGTTGTATATATATATGTTTGTGTTGTGTTTGTTTGTGCTCGTCCTCGTCCCTGTCAATTGTGTGTACATCATCCCTTCACCAACTCACCCCCTCACCACCTCACCTACTTTCACCCCTCCTCAACAACTTGACACAAGTTAATGTACTTTAATTGCCAATGTAAAAACGCCATACAATATACTGATTGTCCACATAACAGGACAGATTGTATATAAAGAAAATGATATAAAAAATTTAATATAAGACCTAATTTGTTAAAATAGATTTAAAAAAACTCTTTTCAGAAGAACGATTCCCAGCCTAAGTCGAAGATGCACAAAAAGTCATTAATTTGAAATTAAACATAAAAAGAGGAGAAAAAAAGCAGAGCAACGTGTACAATAAAAGCAAGCATAGAAGAAGGAAGGAGGAAGAAGAAGGAAATCCTATACTAAAAGACTTTGAGAACTATAAAATAAAAGGCTCCAATTCAATAGACGTTCACAAATTATACAAAATTTGACAAAAACAGCCCGGCAAATAAGAAAAGTTTTCCTTGATGAAGGATATATAAGAAGCCTTTTGTATGTCATTTTAGTTGGATAGCTTAAAACTGACAGAGTAATGCTTATATAATTAGATGGATAGGTAAACGATACGGCTCTATTGACTCGACTTTTCGTGCTGATCATGAATATGTTAACTTTATCTGACATATAAACATAAAAATATTTATTTATATTACTAAATCCCAGCAGCTTCAAAAAATATGTCCTCGCATTAAAAGGACTTACATCTTGAATTACAACTCTGCACAGATTTTCTGTAATTTTTATACATTTCCATGTCCTTCTTTAAAGACATTCCTTACCCCTACACACTTTAACCCTGCATGCACACAGATACTTGTTTCTTTGCCAGTCTTAACCATGTCTTTAAAAGTGTATCCCCCCCTCGCAGTCCCATTAATTTACAAACAAAAATTTGCAGCCGCTCCTTCTAAGCCAAACATAAAGTTTCCCTCTAATTAAATTCCATGCAAATTATGCTCTCAAATCATTTCGACTTTGAAGATGAGGTCAGTAGAACTTACTCAATATTCGGGCTTCGTCTTGGACTGCCAGCTGGGTTGACATCATTTCTCGATATATAAATATAAATATTTGAAAAATGTATTTTTAATTGCACAAAGTCAAAAAGTTCTGTAAGCCTTTTATGAAATAATTACACATACAAATTGGACGGAAACGAAACCAAGCTGAAGCCAAAGCTCAAATACCTAATAACAATTAAAGGCAAACCGAAGTTGAAATACTCTTAAAACATTGAGTAGAGTCCTCAAATCTCTACTTTTGGATTATTAAGATTCTAAGATTCCGGGAATTTGCTTTGCTTTGAAAACTATGCCAACACCTTGTGAAGAGCCTTGCTCTAACCTTAACTATGAATTTGATCTGGAAGCATTGCTATGCTATTTAGTCTGGTTCCAACTTGACTAATTCCGTTAATACTCATATCACAGCTTTAGGAAATCTGAATGAGAATGAGAAGCCGCATAACAAACTTCCTAAACATCTTGTAACACCCTCCAAAAGTTGAAAAGAACAAGGCAAATGCCAATAAGGAGCCACTGCATCATCGACAAGGACCAGCGACTCTTGCTTCTGGTGCTTGACTTCCTGTTTTTGACAGGTCTCCCCTTCCACCTTGCCACTTCTGTGTCTACTTCAGCTATGCTGTCTCCTTGAGCTATTGCATATTCATCAGAGGGGGTGGGGGTTGCGGTGGGAGGCCACAGCTCCTTGTAGCAAAAATATTACATAATTATACAAAGTAAGGCGCAAACACAACAAGAAGGACTACACTTGCTGACGCTACCTCAGCCCTGGCGCGTTATCCTGGCCAAGGACTTGACTGACGTTTTGGTGTTTGATGACCCTGTTTATGAATACGTTAGCATTAATTAACTTTGATTTAATTAAACATGCCAAAGCGGCAGGACAAGGCGCACAGTCTCAGCTCTGCTCTGCTCTGCTCTGCTCTGCTCAGGGTCACTTCCAAGGCGTCGTCAGCTGCCTCTGACTCTGCCTCTGACTCTGCGTCTGCCTTCGACTTGGCCTGGTCTTGGGGGCTTCTTAGCCTGGTTGTTGGCTCGGGTTGACTTGGCTTCTGGTTGTTAATCTTTTAACCAGTCGCTTGGCGCTTTAGCTGGTTGCTCCTTTTGCGGTTTGGCGCCAGCTCAGCCAACTGGAAGGAAAGCAGGCAGCCAGCATTCAGAATCATCTCGACGTAGCTGTGAACCTTTCCGCTTTCTTCGTTTTCTTTCTTTTCCAGCTTGGCACTTTTCAAGTGGAAAATCCCTTTGCCTATTTACGTGGCCTTAACAAGTCAACACACACACACACACACACACACACACACTTTGGTATTTGTTGTCTTTGACTTAGCTTTGATATATTTTACAAAAGATTGAAAAACCAAGGAGAATAAAGTGGGTTAAGCTTCGATGAAGTCAGAGGAGAAAGCATAGCTTATAATATATTCCATATCTTCTGGTTGAATTTATGAAGAATCACATTCATACACAACGTTTCTACCCAAGAGCTAATATTGAACTATGTGTACATATATATAGAATATACATATTTAGATTAATAAAAGAAATAATTTTATAATTAATATAAAGAAATGCATAAATATTGGAATCTTTACTTACTCAGAACCAGTCTCTTCAGACAACCCTGAAGAGAAGTCCTCAGCGAGGATCCACACAATTTCACATGAAGATAAAGATGAGAAAAGTCATCGGGATTTGGGTGACTGCTCCAAGATCTAGCTAAGATACAAGTTTTTGCTCTATAAGGTTTATCTAAAGCCGATGTGGACCTACTTGGTAAATTTGTGGGGTATTGATAGGGCTCACATGGCCTCCATATTTCAACTGCAATGAAGAAATATGAACTGTCTTGATGTGAGGCATCTTAGAAAGCCATTAATCCCTTCTTTAGGCTCTTTAGACTTGGCTCCCTTTAAACTGACAATGATTTCGACTGTTGATTCTGATTGGTTCTCGAGAAAGGCAGATAAACGATGTGTGTACAAAATGTAAGGAGATTTTTCAAGTTTCACGGGCAACATACGATTCGATTATCGATTTGTTGTTGTTGTTGTATTGCTACACAAGTCCCGAACATATGTTCCCACTTTGAAGTACATAGCATACTTAGTTTGTATTTGACAGATATAAAGGTTCGACGTATTTTGTTGTGTTCGAGCAAAGAATTTGCATCAAATTTTGGTGTGAAAAATGCAGTCAAGTGCTCTAAAACACTTGAAATGTTGACAGTGGCGTACGAAGAGTCTGCTCTAGGTAAATAGAGTGGAAAAGTGGTACAAACTCGTTCAATATGACCCAGGAGCCATCCTGAAAGCACCCAGGAGAGCGAAAACCAAAAGAATAGAAAATCTCCAAGCACAAGAGAATACGTCTAAGCTTTTTATCTGTCAACTTGAGAAGTCTCCTTACTTTTTGAGCACACCTCTTATGTGTGGCATGTATAACATATTAAATAGGTCTGGCAAAATATACAATTTGTCTGTTATCAAGTGTTATTAGTCGGTTGCTTCGTTCTTTGTCCTTTGCAGCGCACAAAACGGGGCAAAATCAAAATCATACGAGAGATATAGGAATTTCATCGCAAAATATTACTTAGGGTATATATTCTACACCTCTTTTGCCATTTCCTTCATTCAGAGATCTCTCATTTCAAATGCCCCCCCCCCCCTCCCCCTCTCCACCCTGACTGGTTTGTACATTTTTGTTTATTTGCTTTAATAAATTAATTAATTGGCCTGCGGCTAGGCAAATAAATACACAAAAATATTTACTTTAATTTATCTGCGCTGGAAAGTGGCACAAAGGATGGCACCCAGTTGAGGAGTAGAAGGGGGAGCTCCGCTTCAGCCTCAGTCGTGGCAGCTGGCCATTTACAAATTGCATTAGATTAAGGCGCGATAAACAGCGAGGCGCGTTCAGTTGGCATGATTTCGACTTATTTGCACTTACAAAAAGGCCAAGGAAAAAGATATCCATCCCCCCCAACTGTTCATGAACATGACACGGCCTTTGCCTTTCGCTTTTTTCCCGTGCAAAACTCTGGGTATAATAATTTCCACGCCTTGCACATTTTTATAAAACTCTCGATGCTTGGGACTTTGGTGAGCTGGGAGAACGAGAACGAGAACGAGAACTGGGGAGGCCATGTAGAACATGGTTAATTAGCAATTAATGAAGCGATAATGAAGGCAAGATAAACGACAGCAGAGGAAGACAACGATGAAGATGAGGTTGCTGCTGATGATGATGATGATGATGATGATGATGACAATAATGATGCTGATGATGTTGACAACAAGCCTGTTGTGCTGTTGTGCTGATGTGCTGCAAAGGTGGCAACCAGGCAGGCAGGGAGCGGGAGCAGCCACTGTGTGTCCCCTGGTGTCGAAGTCTTTGTCAGTTTGAGAGTCCTCCGTCAGGCCTTGCGGTTGCTTTTTCCAGTGTATCTCAGCACGGCCTTGACAAGGCTTGAATTGGCGGTTTCGGGCGGATGTGGATGCGGATGAGGATAAGCGAGAACTGACTGTTAGTTTAGCTGGCGCAGCTTCTGCTCTTCACTTTTCTGCTTTTTTTTTTGTTTTTTACCCTAGTCCCAGATCTAAATTAAAATTGTTTTGTGTGTGTTTGTTTTTGTTATTGTGTTGGTCTCTCTCTCTCTCTCTGTGTCTCTCGGGGTTCGCCCCTCTGATTTCGGCCGCGCGAAATTGTATCATTTCCCTGAAAAAAGCATATTTTTTTTAGTTCGCACCGCTTCTCCTTCTTTTTTTAAGGTTAATTAGTTTGCCGGTCGGCGGCGCTGGGCACGAAAGTTTCCTGTCACTTGCAGTGGCAAAGGCGTTGCCAATTAGGTTGCTGCTACGGCTGCTGCTTCTCGGACAACCAGGGACTCCGGACAAATGGATGGACACACGGTTGCTTGGTCGAACGAACGCTTAACCTTGAGCTTTTTTTGGATATCTGTGGGTGGGCGCATCTCGCCTGTAAATGAGATTGAAATTAAAAGTGTGTCGAATTCAAGGGATGGGTTTGATTGGGCGGAAATTTAAGGAAAGTTTAAACTTGGATTACTTAAAGTAGAGAGATGGCCTGAAATTGAATTTCAAGTTTCATAGTTCTCTTGTTCTTGAAGCAACCTGAAATGAATAAAACATCAAACTTATGCGAATACTTATTCCTCCCTTTATATGGCTTTATTTACCAAAGTCAGATTTGTAGATGATCTTATATATAGAAGTGTTAATATTAATGGCCTAGCTCAAAATAAATCTGTTGAAAACTTAATCTTCTTTGCACTTCCATTTCCTTTTGTTTCAGAAACTTCGCTCAACGCGTAAAAGAGCGTCTCAGGGGCCTTCGTCTCTAGGCAGTGGAACAATGTGAAGACTACAAAAAGTACGAAATTAAGGAATGCCTTGGTCGAACAACACGTACGTGAATGAATGATGTTTTATGCCCTAGCCAAGGAATCGTTCAGCGGCAACAGCAACATTAACTGATTTGCATTTCAATCTTTTGCGGCATGTGTTTAGTTTGGGCAACGAAACTTAAACCAAACCAGTTCTCCACTGAGCCAGCAAGCAAGAAGTCAAGCGCAGCAACAGCAGCAGCTGCCACCACAGCAACAACAGCAACATCAGCAGCAGCAGCAACAACAACACTTGCCAAGTGAGATCTTTGCGACCCTCAATTTCTTCCTTTTTGCCTTAGCGGCTGCACCGTGACTTAAAATGCAAATGAAAATGCAATCATTGTTTAATCTCATAGCAACAGCAACAGCAGCAGCAACAGCAGCAGCAACAACAACATCAGCAACATCAGCAACATCAGCAACAGCAACAGCAACAGTTGCTGCTTGTTGCGATCGCCAGTGAAGCATTCAAATGGGCAACATCAACCACTATGAGCATGTTTGTCGAAGAGAAAGAGAGAGAGGCAGGGGCAGGAGATGCATTCAGGAAGCTTCCACCGCCTCAAGATACACAATTTTTGATAATATTTAAACAGGCAAAGTGTAGAGCAGAAGTGTTGGGTGCAGGGCAGGGCAACCAGCAGCAACACAGCATCCCATGTAACCAACGAGTAGCAGATAAAGTAGGAAATGTCAGTGGCGGTGGCGGTGGCGGTGGAGGTGGGGGTGGAGTTGCAGTTGGCCAATGCTGGTGAAGTTGAAGGAGTAACAATACAAGAGTGCAGATTTTGATAAATTCTTGGCAAGACCCAAACCGAGACTACAAGAGTTTTCTATCAAACAACATGAAAATTAGATCGCAGTTTTCGGTGGCCGCTTGTAATGTCTGTCATAAGGTACGAGGAAGCACGGGAGACCAAAAGAAGGAAAAACCAGCAGATTTGCCTGTGTTTGCGGTGTTTGCGGATAAAAGTAGCCAGCTTGTGATTTGAAATGGTTGAAAAATTGCCAATTGCCTGATAGTGTGCCTTGGTGTGGAGTTTGAGAAAGAAATTGTATATAAAAAAACAATTGTTATAGATTGCAGAAGGCTTAAAGGTAGGAAGATAAGGAGAATGATGCAAGCGACGTCTTTGGAGAGAAGCTAAGGTGATATAAAGATGATTATAGCTGCTGCTTTTGGAGCTTGAATATATTAAGTAAGCCGAAGCCAGACTTTCGGCTCTGTGAAAATCTTTGAGAGTCTTCAGTATTTCACCATGTTTAGCTCTAAATCCAATATTTACGATAGAGTAGATATTTTGCCGAATTTTATAACATAACTTTCATGATGTCCTCTGCCATAACTAAATCATATAAACTTCTGTCGTCTAAACCCAACATCTTCAATTCACAATTGCTCATTCAGTGCCATAAACATCATTTAGTGAGATTTCTTTATATTCTTCTACAACCTTCATTAGCAAATTGATATCTGAAACTATATATCTGTATATATGTACAATAATATAGTATATCATTGCCTGAGCAGACACTTAGAATCGTGTCGCCAATTCCCTTTTGCTTTCTGGGCTTCCCATCATAACTCAAACTTAAGGCGAAGCCCATAAAAATGAAAATTTGTGCCACAGATTTTGGCAATAGCCATGGACCAAGCCGGGGCTAATCTTTGGCAACAGCTGCTCTTTTGGTAGCTAGGGGTCCTCTTCACATTGCTGTTGTTGGTGCTGTTGTCCTTGTCCACTCATCTCGATTACGAGGTGTAAATTTACTGACGCACATAAAGCCATTTGGTTGTTGGCTCTTTGGATGGGGAGGGGCAGTGGCTATGGCTCTGCCAGTGGCCAGCTTTACCCACTAATCCCTATGGCAGCTCAAAATCCAACCCAATTCATATATTTACCGTTTTGCCACTCGACTTTTAGGGGACAAAACGTACGAGAACGAGATGGCGACAGCTATAGCCGGAATGTTGAATGGCGACGGCGATGGCTATGGCTATGGCATTATGTGCGTTAAGCTTTTTCGCCCATTTCATGCCAGGGGACGGTTTTTAAAAGGATGGAGCAGCTTTTTTCTGGTGATGATATGTGTAAGTGTATGCGGTATGAATGTGTGCGTGGATTTGCACTCATTTGTGCAGGACACCACATTCGCAGAGCCAGAGCTAGCTCAACATGTGGGATATGGTTGCTTTAAATTTGATATGTGATTGTGAGAGATATATAAATAGGTCTCTGGGAAGTGGTTAAAATTATGAACCTAATAATTGTGACAAATATATTCTGTGAGCTTTGAAATTTTGAGCAGAAAAATGAGAGAGAAAGGGTGTCTTAGGATGTTTGAAGCTTACCTTACCTTAACCTTGCATGAATCCTTTGAAATGCAGACAACTATTAGCGCCATCTATCGTGAGTTCTGCATAATTTCATACTAAGTAATCATTCATTGTGAGTTTTCAATCAGAATCTGATTTTATGAAGGTGTTATATGATAAAGTGGTTTCTAGATGTAAGCAGCTTACAGCAGAGATAAGCGATTGATAAAACTTTCGATATGTGGATGATCGATAACTAGTGTAGCATAGAAAGAAATAGAGGAAAAGGCGAATATGACATCAACTCGGCTGGTCATTCTGATCAGGAATAAATTCACTTTATGGGGTCGGAGATGCATCCTTGCATGCGTTAGAAATAGTGTATCAAAAGGGGTATAGTTATGCAAGGGGATAATTTTGATACCCCTTGCAATGGCATAATGCCGCTAATGTGGTCTAAATGGGAGACATTTAGAGGCCGTCGTACGTCGCCATTTGAGCATTATTATAATTAGACCAACAAAATTTCAGTTCAAGTAAATCACCTTCAACATTATCTTCAACACTTTAAATGCCATTACTTCTCCATTATTTCATAAGTCAGCCTAACCATCACCTCCGCTGAAAGCCACCAAAGATGCAGGTCCAAAAGTAAACACGCTCTACACGTTATAAAACAACAACAACAACTACAACAACAACATGAGCAATCTATAAAGTACAATCACTTTCAACAGCACAAAAACAACAAATAACCGCAGGACGGCTTGCCCTTTAAATCATGTTAAAATCGAAGGAGAAGAAATAAAATAAAAAAATAAACGTGCCTAGATTTCAGTCTCTTCTCTCTTTTCTTCTCCAGACCAACTCCACCAGCTACTCCAGACTGTAGGAATTTTTTCTATATGTATATATAAATATTTTTTTTTTATTTTTCTTGCAAAAATTCATCATAATTATGGGTTCGCAAAAATCTACGCCAGTGCAGCACGGCGGTATGATCGACATCGAGAGAGCAAAAGCTGATGAAAGGGCACTTTTATTTGGGATCCATGTGGAGGATGCCTAAGTATGGTCATGCATTAATTTTAACACAACATTGTTTTTTTTTCTTTGGTTTTTTTTTTGTTTTGTTTGGCCACGCCCACTAAAGTGGCATGCCGCCATGGTTATGTAAACAGCCGGCAGAGAGCAAAAGTAGAAGACGGAGGAGAAGAATTGATGTTGATGATGATGATGACGACGATGAAAATGAAAATGCAAGTAAACGTGGAGTTGAAGCTGAAGCTGGAGTCGCAGCTCGGTGCATTGCATCTAGTGGCCAGAGGGCCAAAGGTTGCAACAGCCAGCCTCACTCTATGCGGACCTGGCAAGACGTGTGCAGTAAGTGTTAATGTTGCAATCAGTTGAGTTAAGAGCTGAAGTGGCTTTTTGGGTGGCTTAGGGAACTGCATTTGTAAGGAGGCGATACTTAGTTTTGAGCAGCAAGATGTTGGATCGAGGAAAATTGCTTGAAAAGTGGAAAAATCAACTGCGATTTATGGATTACGTGAATAAAAAGGCAGAGTTAAGACAGCTATAAATTAAGTGTGTGCAAGTACGCTCAAGCTGGAAGTGCTTAGGAAAGTTTAGGATTATGATTTCAACAATAATATGAATTATTGTTCAGGTTAGATTAGATTAGAGCAGTTGGCGGAATCACATAAAGACGACATCAAGGTCGCATGGACGATAATAGATAGAGATTGGCAGAGATTGATGCAAAGGGCACCTTTATGTGTCTTTGGCGCCATTAAATGGTTGAAATTCTAAAACCTTTTTGTGTGTACAAAATCTTATAAGAATCTTCTACACGATACTTTTGGAATCCTTTGAATATTGTTCACACCAAGCAAAGCTCAACAATCCTCTTCCAACCCCTTTTTCAAAACTTGAACTCAGGAATTCCCTTGATAGTCTCTTAGCTGGCAATCTAGGCGTGGTTTTCACATTTAACTATTCATATAATTGCTCTGGCATTACATTATGCCTCTCCAGACTCTGTCTGTTAGAAATCCCCAGTGCCATTAGCCCTGCCACAGAGCTGTCAGTTGCAGTGTAGGAAAAGTTGGGAAAACCTGTATCTGCATCTGTATCTGAACTACCCTGACAGCCTTCAGCTAATGCGCAATTTAAATGAGTAATAGAATTTCCTCAGCGATAAATGAAAATTCATTGAGGAATAAAATGACGCACTATGCCAAGTTATTTTTCCTTTTGCACGTCTAATGAATTCAAATGAGCTGACTTTAAGCGCTGGAGGACTTGAGTAGGTCTATATTAATTACAACATCGCTTACAAGCCATCAACGAGTGGTCGTTTAAAACAAGGCCCGTAAAATCATAACAGCTGTGACGCAACAAATGTGAACAGCAGGGGGGAGCAAAGGTTCAACCACTTCAAATTGCGTATTTTTTATGCAAGTTTCCTGCCAGAATTAAGACATAAAGTATTTTTCAGCGGGGGGTTGTGCAACCCCTAACAAAAACCTTCAACAAAAAACGACCCTAATGAAGCTGTAAACTCATGTAACTTTTCAGTTTTTAACAGTTTCAAAGACGGTGTCCTTTCGAATGCGGCGAACTGACCACGTCAGGTTTAGCTTTGATGTCGAGGCTTGAGAATTTGCTCAAATATTTGCAAGCCAAAGAGACCAAAAGACCGAATGACCCTAAGCAAATATGGCAACCAGGGTTGCTTGAACTGCCTGTCTGCCACTTAGGGGCAGGCAAAAGGCAACAAAAAAAAATGTGGAAAGAACTTAAATCGCATGCGGGTCACCCTTGATTCCAAGCCGGGGTCTACCCTACCTCCTGCAGCCCGCTTATGATTTGTGATAATAAAAAGCAACAGCTATTTCATAAAAAACAGAGGTAGTAGTTTTGTGTACAAACTCGACGAATTAATACCCTATTTAGAGAAGGTCAAGAGGACTCTGGATGCACTTTATCATGCGACAAAACAATCCAATCTTTAGGTTCGCCTAACAACTAAAAGACTTTTCTAATTTATAACTATAATTGAAAATCTTGGCATTTGGGAAAACTTCTGCTTGATTTGGTTTGATTTGAATGAAAAATAGAAAAGTTATGCTAATAAGTGTTCTTTCCAGAAGAATTGATTAAATGAAAGCTATAAGATATAGTTATCCGATCTGGGCGAAGCTTGAACTTCACCAGCGGACAGACAACAGTCTGGTAAAAATTTCAGTTCGGTAGCTCTTAAAAATTCGGAGATCTCGGGGTTGAAATAGACAGACTGATAGACAGACTGATAGACGAACGGATATAGCTATGCGGAATTCCCTCATCATGCTGATCAAGAAATATATATAATATTATTTGATTTGAGAAACTATGGGTCTGATACCTCTATCATCTCATAGTGCAAGTATTCTCTATAACTTTAGAGCATATCGAAAGTACAAAAAAAGGTCACTGCATTGCATTTGGCGAACACCGCACAAATAATGTTAACGAGCCCAGTGGTCGGGAATCGTTGAGATTACAATCAGTGACATAAGGCGCTCTTGCTGCCTGTTCCCGTTCCCGTCCCGTTCCCGTTCCCTGACTGCGCTTTGCCTGCTGGCTGTGAACAAACGAAGGATGTGTGTGTTTTCTGGGTCGGGGGCGATCTAATCTGGCTGCGCTTTGCCAAAGTGGCAAATGGACTTCGCATAATTTGCAACCAAAACTGGAGGATTCGTCGGGACTGTGTCGGGCTACAGATTTATCGCAACATGGCCAACAACATATGGGCGGTCAATCAATGCAAGTTATGTGGGTGTGTGTTTGTGCCTGGGTCTTCGGTGTATGGCATATGTTGAATCAAGTGCAGCCAAGCAAGGGTTTGAGAGAGTTTTGAGGGTTATGTCTGCTGATTAGCGCTGAGTGCCATGCATGGGAACGGTCTCAGACGCCACTGCTGATGATGGTTAGGCCTAAAAGCTATTTGTAGTTAATTGGAAACGTTTACCCAAAACCCAAAAACCACTTAAGCATATTTATATGGATTTGGTAAATGGAAGGCACAGACGATTAAACGCAAAGGTCATGTAAGCAGACAGCATTAGATGGGTTTACAACTGCAGCCCCGGCAGGTGGCCTTTCAAGTAAAAGTTGTGTTGAAAAATGCAACAAAATTAAAATGTAATACTTAAGACCCTTAAAATATTTATTTTTGGAAAAAAATTACAACATTTGGGCTCGTCCGGGATTTGAACCCGGGACCTCCCGCACCCTAAGCGGAAATCATACCCCTAGACCAACGAGCCAGATGCGAGATCTGCAAACACAACTCCAATTGGCTTAAGCACTTGAAGTTGCAACTAAAAAGAAAGTCTTGAGGAAACTCGTTTGTTTCTTTTGAGAAAATGTTTATGTAAACAATAAAAAACTATCAACACAAACATTATTTAAAAAACTGATAAGCTTTCACCGCTATTTTGTAAGGCAGTGTGTTTTGGAGTATTATCAATTGGCTCGTTGGTCTAGGGGTATGATTTCCGCTTAGGGTGCGGGAGGTCCCGGGTTCAAATCCCGGACGAGCCCAAGTTGAAGTGATTTTTTTTAGTCAACAAAAAATTTTGCTTTTAAATAACTATCGGAATATAAAGGTTGTGTGCTGACTTTAGTTTTCATGTTTACTCAAATTTTATAAGCTCTGTAGTCTTGTCAAACATTTTCAATTTTTTGAAAAAAAAGCAAAGCCAACTGCGTTAAATTGGTGCTTGCATATATGTGAGCATATGCAATAGAACAAATCATATAACATAAGGATCCAAAATTAGATCGAACCACTAGAAATGTGTATAAATGATAACAAGCGTTTATAAGAGCGTTTATTTTCGGTTAAATAATCATGGAAACAAGAGATGAAGGCTAAGTTCGGTTACCCGAACTGTAAATACCCCTGCAGAACTGTAAAATGTAAGGAAAACGATTCTCATAACATTTCGTTACACATCCGTTGAGGCCTCCAAAAAGTGTTTCCTTCAGCAATAGAAATATGAAGCAAAGCAAATAATTTCTGTCAAATACTATGTGGATACATAAATACAATCTGATATACCAAACTCGCAAGCTTTCATATACATGTACATACTACACATTTGTGATGAAATCTGTTTGTGAGTGAGAGAGACAAAGCATTCTGCCCATTTGACCACAGCAAAAGTAAGGCTGTGATGAAAATTACAAGTCGATAGATAGCTTCAAAACTGAGAGACTAGTTCGCATAGAAACAGATGTCGACTTTGCTTGTCATGCGGATCAAGAATATATATACTTTATGGGGTTACAAATATAGTGACAAAATTATAATTAAAGGGTAGAAAGAAATGAAGCTCGAGACGAGTTACAAAATATTATAGACTTAGACTTTAGTTTACGATAGCACATAGGACCGATATCTTTTGCAAACTTTTTGTGGTATCAGTTGTCCTCAGCAAATTATAAGCTTTCAAGTTTTTTTAAATGCACTCTTCTATATGTACTTTTAAAGAAGCTCGGTGGATCCAAATTTGAACTTAATTTAAAACTTTACCTTAGACATACAATACTCGTAGTCTCCCATTCATACTTAGTCTATAAAATAGTACTTTTAGTGCCCAGATCAGAGAACTTGATCTGTTCAGTGCCTATGCCTGAACAATGAAACCTTTAGTACCCATAATATATAGTTCTCAAATTACATTTTCACTTTGCAATGGCTTTGCTTACTCCCTTGGACAAAGGCGACCGTCTGCAGAGGTCAACTAAGACTAAGCGAAGCAGCCCGCATTCAAAGAACTTGTCCAGCGCCAAACAATTAGTGAAACTCTCTTCATAGCCATTTAAGTAACATCAAACAATTAAAGGCATACAATTACCTTGAAATAAAGAAAGGTAAACCAAAGTCAGTCAAGTTAAGAGATCTTGACAAAGGCCAGAGAGCTTCGATTACCAATAGCAGACGATGACAATGAAGTCAGCCCCTGTCCAGGCGGACTATTGCACTTGTCAGTGTGGCTGAAAGCTGACGCCTCTCTTGGCTCACTCGAGACTTGGAGATTGGTTGTCTAGACTGCAGGCCCAAATGAATTTTATGCATTGAAAATTAACACAACAAACTTTTCGGCTTGAGTGACCTGAGCCAAGCCAGGCCAGGCCAGACCAGGCCACTCTTAAGAGCTTTATGGGCTGTCATTACCGTTCCACATGCAAAGAGACCCAAAATCCATTTGGTTGCCTTTCATTGCACGGGTAATGCCGATGCCTGCCGGTGCCAGGTCCGGTGCTGGTGCTGCTGCTCACATTTATCCCAATGTATCCGATTGCACACACATAACAGCTGGAAGCACGTAAATCTCATTGTTCCTCATTGTTTCTGCTGCTGCTGCTGCTGCTGCGTTTTGCATGCATTTGAAGTGTCTGGCGCTGTTGCCTGTCGATTTCGGGTTTCATTTTCATTTCAATGCCAAACCAATGGATGGGGAGGGGGTCGTCTGCCTCTGGGTGTGCATTTGATAGCAGTCAGTCTCAGTCGCAGTCATAGTCTCCGGCCTGCCCGATACAGCCCAAGACCATATGTAGTTCCATTTATGGGGTAATGCTTGGTTGTTATATTATCATACCCTTCTCTGGTGAAGCGTTGTGAAAATTTGTGATGCGGCTTGTGACACATATCTCCATATACAATTTGTAGTCCCGACAGTCTAAACTATAAGAGCTAGCGGGCTGAAATCCTTAGACAAATTATACTTTATAAAATAGGTGAACACTAAGTTGGCGTTTGGGTAAATTATACCTGCAACTCAGTCAAAGTTTTTCTGAGAAGCTAAGGCAAGTGTATCGGTAACAAGTAATGAATTGAATTACTAGTCAGTTATATTATTGATCAAAAGACCTCGAGCTTGCTAAAATAAAATACAATTTACAAATGAAGAGGTCGCTAAATCACACCAAAAGCCTGATCTTTATAAAGAATTTGGAGTTTCATCTGGAGTTTATATATCTCTAATATAGTAAACTACTCTTTAACTCAATGAGATTCTTCACATTTAGGAGTAAAAGGGTTTATCACAACACACTTACATATGCAGACTTTTAAGATTTAGCAAGATCTTCAAATTATTTCCCAATCCATCCCTTAGTTTTCTTACTAGAAAAACTAAAATCATAAAATAAGGGCATTCACATCTCGGCTCTCTGTAGAAATCGAACCGTTTCCAATTTTTAAACTTACATATCCATCACCATAGCCTGACGGGTGGTAAAGCCTAAGTCGGAGTCTGAGTCTGTGGTTTGCTTGGGCGAACGCACGCGCCGCCTGCGGGCTCTGCAATTGACTCGAGCTCGTGGCGCATCAATTGTTACTGCTTGCTGTGGTTATGTGTGATTTTTATGATGCCGCAACCTGAACTCAAACCCAAACTCACAATCCCCATCCTCAGTTCTCAACTTCAGTTCCAGTTCGTTTTGATTGCGCTGCCGGAAATGTACTTGCTCAGATTTCAACCGAAGCGTTTGGCCAACGAAGCATTAAATGGCAACTGAAACTCAGCACTTAGCAACAAACATTTGATGAGGAGGGGTAAAAATAAATGTAAGACCATCTCTTGTCGCCAAGTGCTCCACGCAGTTATGCGTAGTTGTTTATGTTTAAATATTGAAATAATTCTCTAGCTGACACCCACCCACTTTACATTCTATAAATAGCCGGGAACCATAATCGCCAACACAAATTTTTCATTATGGCGGGACAATCGCAACATGTCAGGATGGCCGAGCGGTCTAAGGCGCCAGACTCAAGAGCTAAAACTCTTACCTGTGCCATACAGAGCAGAGGTTTTCATTTGAGCGTTCTGGTCCTCTCTGAGGGCGTGGGTTCGAATCCCACTTCTGACAAATACTTTTTTTTATATATATAATATGATTTTAAATATGACATAATTATTTTTTCTTATTTACTTTATTTATTAGAAATATTAATAAATATTTGACATTATTATTATTATTATTATTATGTTAATTGTTTTAACAACAAATAAACAAACAACTAGTCTGTTTATTTTGTAGGTTTGTTTTTGCATATTAAAAATTCCAAAATGTATTTTGAAATTGATTAATTTTATTGAGTTTCTCAAAATGTATTAATTAATTTTGAGTTATATGCTCCAACTCAGCTAATAATCTCTATTTTTTAGTAATAAATAAAACTCAAGAAAAACCTTTATCTTATGTGTTTTATTTTTAAGCTCAAAAATAAATATTACGGGCTTACATGTACAATGTTACTCAGAACTAATTATTGTAGTGTGAGAGAATCAACAAAATAATTAGTTTGTAATATGTACATGTAAAAAATAATACACATTTAAAAATGATTTTCTTAGATTTGAAAACCTTTTCAATAAAATCATATTTAAAATAATTTTCATATTTTAAAAAAAAATCATGTCTAAAGAAAAATAAAAAAAACTTGTCATATTTAAAATCATATATATAAAATATAAAAAAAAGTATTTGTCAGAAGTGGGATTCGAACCCACGCCCTCAGAGAGGACCAGAACGCTCAAATTTAAACCTCTGTATGGCAGAGGCAAGAGTTTAGCTCTTGAGTCTGGCGCCTTAGACCGCTCGGCCATCCTGACATGTTGTTCGCCGAGTGCCAAATGCGCAATAAGAGAGAGTGTACAAAATAGTGGCGGGATTGTGCAAGACAAAACAAATGAGAGAGAGAGCGTTTGAACATAAATGTCTATTTTTAGCAACTTGGTATGTAATAGCAATCACAACCACTTGTTGATTTACGTTCGTCGAGCGACAACAACTTTGTACCTGTCTAGATGATGCTATGATTATGTTTGGATATGTCACATAATTACAATGTTAAATAAAAGAATAACAAAATTAAATAATATAAAAAACTTCTTTATGTAAACATTTAATATGGAAAAGAAGAAAAAAATTGGTTACACTTGGGCTCGTCCGGGATTTGAACCCGGGACCTCCCGCACCCTAAGCGGAAATCATACCCCTAGACCAACGAGCCAGTTGACAGCAGATTTACAAAGTTTTTATTTGGCTAGCCTGCAATAGCTGAACATGGAATGTTGGTAAAGTAAGAAGATGCACTGTAGTTGCCATCTGTTGAATGTGATCTGATTTTGTAAATTTACATAAACTAAAATTAAGTGAAATGGAATACTTAATTATTTTACCCAGTTTTTGTTTTCAATGGTTTGAAAATATGATCACCTGGCTCGTTGGTCTAGGGGTATGATTTCCGCTTAGGGTGCGGGAGGTCCCGGGTTCAAATCCCGGACGAGCCCAATTCTGTTATCTTTTTTTATTTTTATTTCAGCCTTACTATTTAAAAAAAAAACATGTCTTTAATGCAGAAGGAGGAAAATACATTTTTAAAATCCTGGAAATATGAGTTAGGCTACCCGTTAATGGGGATAAAAAAGTATTTGTCAGAAGTGGGATTCGAACCCACGCCCTCAGAGAGGACCAGAACGCTCACATGAAAACCTCCGTATGGCAGAGGCAAGAGTTTAGCTCTTGAGTCTGGCGCCTTAGACCGCTCGGCCATCCTGACACGTTGAAAGCATGTGGTTCAAGTGATAACTTTCTAATACGAAATGGCAATTTTTTTTATAGATCCGAACAACTTTTTGTAAGATCTACTCATCATCGACTAAGTTAATATTAAACTGTTTATGTTTGAGTTGATTTTTATGTAGATGCAAGTAAAGTCATGAAAATTATAGATTTTCCACCTCCCTGCTATGATAATTCCCAAAACTCACCCTTGTTAACTATGTAATTCAGGACGGCCTCGGCCTCATAAACAAATCGCCTGCTGCGCCCAGCACGTTCTCCAACTAATTAGTTCTTCCTGTTTTTTATGGACATGGACTGGCCCAACACAACACGTGTGTGCCTGCCAAGCCCAGCTCCGACTCCCCTCCAGCTGCACTTCAATGCACTTGTCAAAGTTTTGACGCCGCCTACATTTGGTTGGCCACAAAAAGCAACAACAGCAACAAAGGCACGCGTGGTGGTATACAATAGGCACGGAATATAATACCCCGCCCGATCACCACTGCACGTCCGTGCACCATGCTGGCCAACTCTCGAAACTCAATTTAAATCTAGTGCATATGCAAAGTGTCACGTAATTTCAATTACGTAGAGGAAAAAAATGAAAAGAGGAGGCGCCGAAGGAGGGGAATAAAACTCTCGCTCACTGCGAAGTTTCTCAACTAAACCAAGTGACGATGATGGTGCGTGCCATGCCCCCAAAAAAGTGGGCGCCCCAAGCGCGTGTTGCATGTCAATCACGCACTGCAGCACTTGTTGGCCTCCTCTGCTTGGAGCATGGAGAACAAGAAGTGAGAAATAGAGAAAGAAAACTTGCAAAGACAACTTCTGTCTCGTTGGCTTTCAGTCCGATGACAATGCCGTCAGCATTGCGGCTTAGTGACCCATAATGTGCGTTGCCTTTGCCAAGAGTCGAGTCGAATTGAGTTAGTCTCCTAGTCCCTTCTGCTCCATCACCTCCCTCCTTTTGGCTACTCTTAACCCGATTCTGGACTTGTAATCTACATCTCAAACGTCGCAACGCCCACGCTTTTCTTTTTCAATGTGCAATGCAGCTTGTTGCTTTAGTTTTTCCAAGCTCTAACTTAGGGTATAAGAGGTTTAACGGATGTAGGATGTATAGTAGAGCTTGATTATGCATACTTGACTTTATATGATAAGTTCTGAAACAGACAAAGCCGACTAATTCATGGTTAATCTGGAGAAGTGTGATGAGATACTACGATCAAAACTCTCCTGTACACCCTGTAGGACCTTTTTATTAAGCGATTTTATTGATACATTCTTCCGTTTTAGATCTTCTAGAAATGATCTACTGCTTAGCTGATTATTATATTGTACCGATTTGAAAGTGTTTTATGGCTTTGCCTTCGTGTGCGTAGAAAGAGACACTAAGCTAGGGCACAGCAAGAGATGAATGAGCATTGCCAAAGCCATACGTAAAGCTCTCGTGTATGCGTTAATACCAAATTTATTCCTTATAAGGCAGGCTATAATACACCAATTGCATTGACAATGTAGCCGGGTATATTTGCATACTTCATTCCTCATTCTGTAGTCATTCATCTTTCTAGCAACGGAGCCCGGAAGAAGGCAACAACAATCTTGTAGGGATAAGTTCAGAAAGACGACTTCTATGCGATGTAATCGTCGGGCTGGAAGTGTAAACTGTTTTGATAGATAGAAGTCTTGGAAAGTGCTCAAAGTCTTGAAATTACTTGTAAAGACAACTTGATTTTATAAAAGTGTATTTCAGCTTCGCTGTGGCAATATATCTCGCCTCTTATTTTCTACACTTTCCAGTTTATTTTCATTGAGAAATCTTTCAAGTGTGTGTGGAAATGAGAAATGCACTTGACTTGGCCTGGTCTTTAATTTCAAGCTGGTCTGGTCTATTCTGACGCTGCCAGTGAACGTGCTCCTTCGGTGGCTACTCGGTTTCTTAACCATGTGGATAATATAAAATCGTGTGGGTCGTGCGTCTGCGCAGCTGCACTTTTGGCGTAACTAATTTGTTGGCGTTACAAATCCGTTCTAAATGCTGCACAGAGCTGTTGTTGTTGTACATGGTCGTTGTTGCTCTTTGGTTAGCTGAGCAGTGAAATTGATTTTGTGTTGCTGTTGTTGCTTTTGTTGTTAGCTCACTTGACATATGGACTTAAAATAACAACAACAACAATAGCAACAACCACTTTGACGATGGCCGCTGGACACACAGGCTAACCACAAGCCTTTTGTTCAGCATTACATGGCAGTGCACCGTCACACGTGTCCACACACAAACACACACCTGCCCCAGCCCTTGGCTTAGACATATCCCTATGTGTCCATTCCCCCCCTCTCTCTCTCTCACACACACACTCCCTCTGTGTTGCATTTCGGGCGTATTTAGCGGTTTTCATTGCATCATTAATTTTGATGCGCTGCCGTAGATAAAACTTGTGTCCGTCCGGACACTGGACTGGACGGAACGGGGACGAGACTGAACTAGACTGGACAGGTCTGGTGTGGCTTCGTTATGACTGATGCGACAGGTTGTTGAACCTGTTGTGGGTATGTGAAGCGAGTATGAGAGGTTTTTGTAATGAGGATTTGTGGTTAAACTTGATGACATTGAAAATGGAAAATTGCGAATTTTATAGGATACAACATAGGGTTGGGGAGATGCAGAAACGTAAATTGTTAAATTAAGTGGATTTTATAATAGTTCAAAGTATTTATGAGAAAGTAAAAGGAACGGCTTATTATCATTTTAGGCAAAGTTTGTCGATATAGAATAAAATTTCTCCGGATCACTTAATCAGTTGTTCTTCTCTTCTTCAAGTTTGGAAATATAAAGAAGTTACAAGTGGCCAACTAATACGGTTGATGGAACAGAAAATCGATCACAAGTCGATCAATTTGTTTGCCGATGTGTTGTCATGGTGAAAGAGCACTTTTTTTCTTCGCCAAATGCTGCCGTTTTTTCTGGTTAAAGTTCATCGATTCGAATGGAACCATAAACTTTCCCACTCTCCGTTGATCTAATTACTCTCATTTTAAATTCACTATATCTACTGGATTTCCATTATATTTGCTTATCTACTCCTATTCTCTTCTTGCCTTTCTCTTCTTGTCCTGGTGCGTATTTCCACTATTTTAATCAGAACGAAACCTTGCCTTGGCATACTTTGCCTTGCCGCCTTAATCTCTCCTAGTAGCGCTTGCAATTCCATTAATTTACAAGACATGACGATACTACTCCCCCTCCCTCTTCAACTGCTGACCAACAACTGCAAACCAATCTCCATTCCCATTCCCAATCCCATTCCGATTGGCTCACCGAAAAATGCACTGCGTAGATCCATTTCGTCTTATCGTCCAATCCAATACAAAGGCAATTGTCTAATTAGCTGCGGCAAACACTGGGTCTGGGCCAACAGCAATAGGAATGGCATGCCATTGGCATGACATTGCCGTGTTCCGAAAGAACTAACAAGTAATAGCCACTGGAGACAATGAGAGCGAAAGACCGAGACTGCTAAGCCACTTGGTGTGGCTTGGCATTTCCCAGCGACGACAACGGCACGTAATGAGCGCATTACGCACTGCCGCCACGGGGAGGATGAATGGGGACGTGGATGGATGATAACAAGCCTTCAGCTGGTGCTGGCTCTGGTCTCTGTTGCATCTGGACAGTCAGCCAGCGAAGCTACAGCTCGTTATCCTTGTCACATTATCGCCTTAGCCAAATACCGGTCGCGTCTTGAGTGTGCAACATTGTTACGTTGCCCGAGCACCGTGCGGTTGTTGTGCACGCGCGAAGCCCTGCTGTGCGGCTAAGGACAATGCCTCTGCTTCGGCCCAGCAGCAGCCACAGCACGGTGTGGCCCCTTCCCAGCAACTGGGCCGTGTGTGTGCTCAAGTAGCGAATGGCCTCAGGCCTTACAGTGGTTAAGGAAAGTAAACGAACGATGGGGTTCCACCATTTGCTTTTTGTTTGACTAGTTTTGGCGCTATGCCAGCCAGCCTGCGACTCAGAAAGCCAATGTTGCACTCATTTTAAGGCCAAGACGAGGCAGCTGTCGGCACAGACATAGACTAAGACTGCGACTGCGACTGCATTTTGCAACATGTTTCGTACTCCCCCTTTGCCTGCAATACATGCTCTTGCCCCCGTTTCCGTAGCGGCCTCTTGCAGGTGTGCTTCACACGACTTGTCAGTGTCAGCACAATCTTTTTTTTTTTCTACCTCGATTTTCTGCGCTCCATTCGAGAGCAAACATAAAGAGCAACAGCATTTTTTGAGAAATATTTGTGCATTTTTATTTGTTTCTGCGGTTTGACTGGCAAATATATTGGCAAACGAGTACAAACAGGAGAGGAATGTGGGCAACTATGAAGAGAGCTGGCTGGGTTTATGTTACATTTGCTGAGATGACGTTGGGTCAATAGGTGAGTATGAAAGGAAGTTAGCTTTGCTTAGCTTTGGCAGATCTGGTTTGAAAATAGTGTTAAAAACTGGAATTGAGTTATTGCCAGATGTAAGTTTAATAAGGGGATATATAAGATAGATAGAGAGAGCTATATAGGGGACTTCTTGAGGACAGTTGAAACTTATAGGGAAATACGCTACCAAGTGAAACTCCTGCATCCAAAGCATGATGAGGGATCTCTCATTCTCATATTGAAGGAGATGTGATATTCACGACTTCATAAAAAGGTAAATTAAGGTGCTTAGACCCAGGAGTTAAACCAGACCATTGAATGACATGGGAGGTTCAGGATTCACTCCTTCAGCACTTCGTGAAGACGGAGGCAAAAAGCTAGATAGCCCCGGTAGACCTCGTTGCTGATAAGGTCGACTTCCAGGGTGTTTTAGGTCTTCAGAGCGAGGATTTCGAGCGAGCAAGATTCAATGCTGCCTGAACCATGAAATGATGGTGAAGAGCCGTTAGTTATTGAGTGGCGAGGATTCAAACGGTTTCCTTTTAGCTGGCTGGTTGCCCAGAAAGCCTATAGGTGTTAGTTAAGGTTTAATAAAGCGAAGAATGAAGAATGACTAATCATAGTCATCCCCAACTGAATTCCTACAAAGTCAAAGTGTCTTAACCTTGGCTTGGTGCACTGACCGACCCCAACGATTGATCGACCGACCCAGGCGAGCGTGCTCAGCGTCTTCATTGCCTTTTCACACATCACATACTACTTTCCTCATTCCAATCTACATATCACTCATAAACAACCAACCATCCATCCAATTAACTAAACTGCGCCTAATTAAAAGTTAATCGTGCTTGAAACTGCAAGCCCAAAAGGCAGCTGCTCTTAATTAGCTCGACTCTCACAAGTCCAAGTCCAAGTCCAAGAGCAACTTGCAACTTGGCTGAGGAGACGGAGCACTTTGAAAGTTCTGTTCTGTCACATGCCATAAATTTTCATAATTTGACGAAAAAAAGAAATGGCACATACAATAATTTCTATCTAATACGCGATTGAAATCGCCTCAAATCAAAGGACTGAAAATCTTTTCCTGTCGCTCAAGAGTTGCAGTCTATTAATTTGAAATGTCTTGAGATAAATTACTAAATGACTACCGCTTACGTGTGATCCATCCATCAATGCCATCATTAAGCCGCAAACATTTGACAGAAAACGAAACGACGACGGGAACCGGGTAACCCAGCCAGAGCCAGAGCCTGTGCCTGGGTTGCTGCCATGGCGCTGCAGCAGCAGCAGAGCGCTTCCCAATCGCAAATGGTAAATGGTAAATGGCAAATGGAATCCCAAACCCAAACCTTTTGGAGTGGAGTGGAAGACCCCACAGAGTGTGCATGTGTGTGAGAGACATGGCGACATAGCGACGTCATCATCAACAGCGTCTTGGGTCTTGGCTTCCACTAGCTGCTACCTTGGGGTTTCCGTTGGTCGTTTCCTTTCCTTTCCTTTTTTTCTTTTTTCTTTTTTTGTACATTTTGCAAACATATCTTTAGGGTGTTGTCGATAGGTTTCTCAAGCTACTCCTCGGTTTCATCTAGGCACAAAGGTAGCCGCCAACGACTGCACTCAGGCGTGCCCAGATATTTGCTGTTTGTTATACACTTACAGTGCAGTTCTCATGATGTTTATACAAAGCTTAAGCAGGGCTTTTTACTCTCTAAACAAATTTGTTTTCTGGGGAAATCTTAGAAAAATCTGTATTCTTTTGAAATATATCAGCTGCATCTCAGAGTATTTGACAGCAGCTTAAAATTGATAAAAAAAAAACCAAAAATTGAATCTAGGCTGACTTTACAGCTGTTTCATGACCTGCCAGAGTCAATCATCAGAAGTCCCACAAACTTTCTATAAGTAAATTTTGGTAATGTTCAAAAGAATATGGACTAATATACTTATAAATATCCTAGGTAAGAAATTTTTGTAAATTAAAAGTTGACTTTATAGTTAGAAAAGACACGGAGATTATGCCACGCCTTGCGAATTTATGCTGCAGGCTTTATAAGGAGTTTTGTTTTTCAGCCTTTGTCCAAATATAAGCTATAATCCCCATATTCCTTATACGTTTCCAACATAAACCAGAGTATTTCATATTCGGCTGTGTGGGAATGCCCTCGCATTCTCTTGTCTTGTTGTTGATTATGTTGATAAGTGGCCGCCACATATTTCTCAACTGCACTTGTAATAATTTGTTTGCCACTCATGTTGGGTTTGCTGGTTTTTTTTTTCCAGCTTGTAATCAATGCCAATGCGAGGTGAGGGCGAGATGCCAACCACATTCCTGGCTCTGACTCTGTCTCTGACTCTGACTCTATCTCTGTCCCTGCCGCTGTGGGAGCATTTTGCCATTGGCTCGCAAATCGTCACCCTGATTTCCTGGAACTCTGCGTTTCCCCTCCTCACACACCTTCTGCATTGCGTGCCGGGTTTATCTTTTTGATTTTTGTGGCGTGGATGTGTGTGTGTGTGTGCGCGTTTGTTTTTGGTATTTTAATGAGTTTTGCTTAAAAAGGTCTAACATGAGTTTATTTTGATTTGACATTTTTCTTCCATTTTTTTGCAGTGGCGCAGAAATATGTCTAGAATGAGGTTGCTATTAGCAGCATTTTAAATTAGCTTTTGCAGACTTTAGGATTTTGGTCGCACGTGAAAGTCACAGGAATTAAAAGCCTCCATATTAATTTTCCAAGAAAAGAATGTTGCCAAATTTTGAAAATCAATGGCCAAAGGTGGCCCCACAACTGTGCTATGTTAATCAATTGGCGAAAGTCTCTTAGCCTCTTAGATTGAACGACATTCACCAAAAAGTTTAAACCAAAAAAAAAAGGGCGGCGGCATCTACTTTAATTTCAACTTCGACTTCCACTTTGATTGCAATTTTTCTGGGCGAGCCTTGTCTTTCACTTTCTATTTTTCTTTCGTTGTCGGAAAATGGCAAAGAAAAGGCACAACTTTTTTGCAGCTAAATGCCGAAATGTGGCCGAGCAGAATTTCGCATAATTTAGTTGCCTTTGCCTTGCCATTTAAATGGAGCACAAGTGTAACTAATCTCAAAAAGCGACGACGACATCGACGTCAACCTGCATATCCTGTAAATGGAAGGGGGTAAGTGTATGTTGGGTAAAGGGTAAGAAGAATTTTTGGGAATGTGTGCTTATGAGATTGAAAAAGTCTGATGGTTTGGAAGCAAATCAGCTTTCAAAGTTTGGATACGATTTTTTCTGATTTTTTTGACACTTTGTAGCGAAGTAAAAACATACAGAGAAAAATTTTAAAAATTCTAAATCTAAATAATCTAAATGATTCCAGTCTAATATAGATATGAGAAAACTGTTTTAGTAGATTCACTTGGAAGAAGACGCTATTCCGAAAGCTTCCCCGTAATTGAACACCTCTTGGTTTTAGTAAGTCTTGGGCTAGGATCTCGCATCATATTTTGCGCTTTGTGAATGTGAATCCTTTTGCAGTAGAATGCAGAGAATGTATTTATCAGTTGCACACTTGGTCCTGGAATCTCATCTTCATCAACGGTGAGGACGTTGCAAAAAGTGGACAAGATGTCTTCAGCACAAGATGCAAAAGGTAAAACTTGTGTTACAGAAGTTCATCGTATATGGACAAACTCATCGTAGACCAAATATGAAAATGATCTAATTACGATAAGCCATAGATAATATCTATTGTCTCAGCTTCAATAAAGTGGAATCCATTTCCACAGTATCAACTGGTTGTGCCGCTTGGCCTCAGCATCATTCCCTCTTGTTTGTTTTCTTGCAAATTTTTGCCTTTTGCCTTTCACAAAATGCGGGCAACTTGGGAAAACCTGAACGTGGAAAACCAAAAAGCAGCGCGTGCTGTTCGTTTCTTTGTCGTTTTTTTTGTTTCTAGGTTAGCCGCAGAGCAGAGTTTGAATGTAAAAAGTGTTTGTTGTTGTTGTTGTTGGCTTGAAAGGCACCTGCGACCAAGGCGGCCAAGAAGAACCGAAAGCCCGAACCGAAAAATATATGCCAGGCCAAGTTGACATTTCGTGCAATTAGAAGCCATTAAAGTGGGCCAGGCTATTGTAATTGATTTGCCATGTAAGAGACATGGCCGATATAGAGGCCGACCAAAATTGAATTAAATATTGGGCCAGGCCAAACATCAGCTCCAGCTCCAGATCCAGCATCAGACATCAGGCATCATCATAAGGGCAAAGAGTGCAGGCCAGGCCAGGCCAGTCTGGTTGCCTACAATTTAAATAACTTATAAACAAATCTTTTCCATTATCTGAGCGAACGATAGAAACACGTAACACATGCAAAAGATGAGCGGGGGGAGGGTTGCTCCCTTGAAAGCTACTTTGTTGCAGCAGAAGCGTTGCTCTGACCAGCAAAAAGTTGAACTGCATGCACAGCTATTAAAAACTTTGACCTAAATATAATAAAACATAAAATTTACTTAGACCCCAGCCCCCCCCAGCCCACTGTCTAGAATGGATTTTCAGGATGTCTGTGTGTGTGTTGCACTCTTACCTGCTTGTGTTGCAGTTGTAGTTGGGGGGGAAATTCCATATAAAAAGGTGTGTATGTTCAGCAAAGTCTCTCCGGAAAGTTGAGAGCTTAACAAGGCTGTTCCGTTATGTAAAAGCATCTACGAAATTTGGTAAGAAACATCTGTTTAGCATGTTTATGTGGGGCTTACCTTAAAGGTTTAGTTGGCAATTGTTCAATTTAAATATTAAACTAAGCTTGTATAAAGACCAGAGAGAGGAGAGGTTGGCATTAGCTTTGATATGGAATGAATTTTGTGGAAAATATTCAATATATAGTTTCCTGATCGAGCTACTACTTGCATTACCAATCTGTAGAAAATGGAAGGATTGAAATAGATCAAAACTTACTGAAGATAAGATATATAAGATATATTTGACTTCTTCACAAGATTCGCATTGCGGTTACTTATGATTCCTCTTATATTTGTTCTGATTAGGCATCTTGAAGAAGATGTTTAGCAGAGTCAAGATGGAGTCTATGGATGGCTGGGCAACTGGAGTCCGCAAAGAACTTTAAAACAGTTGTTTAGAAATAACAGTAAAACTCATAACTGAGCAGGTATGTGAGCTAGGTGAGTAGTCCTTGCCACCTGATGTTAATTCTAAATGTTACAAAAGTGGTCTCAGGACCAGATAATGGATGGCCGAAAGGTTTAGAGTGATCAAGAAGTTTTTATGTCAGTTACAATCAGTTAATCGAGGAGCTATTCTTCTTGAATTCTCTTGACATCTTTATTTGCTCTTTATCATATAGAATTTGCCTTTCCCAGCCAAACCACAAATATTGTAGCATGTTCTTATATCAGCTGGCCTTAGGCCAAGGCAAAACAATCACAGGAAATTTCATTAAATTATGAAAGATGTCTTTCTTCCATATCTCAAATATTTGTCTACATTTACAAAGTGTTTCATAAATCTATTCGTCATTATTTATTCTAGCATTCTAGCCTGCTTTATTCACTCTTTGTCACACTCAGAGCTGTTAAGGGCCACCCTAAGAACTCTGGCAAAATTGGAGCAGCAAAAAAGTTATGATTTAGAAATTAAAGTTTTCATACTGCTCTGCCACTGGTGACTACAATTTTTCACGAATATAGTCGCATGAGAAAGTTTTTACTGTTGGCTTTAGACAGATGAGGATGAGGATGAGGTGGGGATGAGGGGGAGATGAGGGGGGGCTGGCAGCATAAAAAAGAAGCTTGCTAATGACAAAAGTATAAGATGTCGGGGAAATTGTGTTTGTTGTAACTTATCCATATGGGGAATGCATACAGAGCATACTCCCACGCACACACACATATATACACATGCATATATACATACACATGCATAAAAGTTAAGTACAAGCTGAGAGCTAGAGCTAAGCCAAAAGTTTTGGCCAGCAGGTGGCCGTGTTTTTTTTTTGTTTTTTTGTTTTTGGCAAAAGTTCAATGAACGTTGAAAATTTCTGGTGTCCGAAAATTTCATTTGATGCAAAATTTAACAGAAAAAAACTTTTTCTTTAGTTGTGCGAATAAGAAGTAATGCTTAAAGTACAGTAATTACTTC
Source organism: Hirtodrosophila duncani (assembly GCA_037043425.1). Lineage (NCBI taxonomy): Eukaryota > Metazoa > Arthropoda > Insecta > Diptera > Drosophilidae > Hirtodrosophila > Hirtodrosophila duncani. Next base: position 1,103,647 of record JBAMBM010000793.1, on the reverse strand, counting down.
TTTTGTGCTGGGAAAGCATTGAAAAAAGTAGATTTCAGTATTAAAATTGTTGTTTTGCTATGAAATAAGAGATTGACCTGCCAAACACTCATAGCGTTGAACAATGCAAGTACAAGCGGTTGATGGCAGTCCGAGGCACTCTTCAGCTACACTGTTAAAAAAAGATAAAAGGCCAAGATCCATCTGACTAATTTTGTTGACTGATCGCGTAACTCGTGGCAATGGGTGTGGGTGTATGTTGTGTGGTTCCCTGGAAGATCTTGTCGAATTGCATGTTCTGGGGCTAAGGTTGTACTTCGCATGGCTCTGTAAATCGTTCAGCTATAAAATTATCCATAATCCAATGATTTACTCTAAAATTCTTCTCTGACTCGACGTCCAGGTGGATGAAACAGGATCATGGGAATCGTGTAAACTATCACAGCAGTTTGTAAGCGAGATCACAGTGCTGGAAAATGTCACAAAAGCTATAAAAAGTAGTAAGCCCTTTTCACTTTTACTTAACGACCAAAAATATAACCTTAAGAAAACCTTCAGTATGGAAAATTCTTAAAACTGCACCTAAACCTTCTTTCAATGCTCTTCTACACCACAAACTATACTCAGTTTGGTTAATTCCTAATTTCTGGGTAGGTTAACCATCTTTGTCACAACGTCAGAACTTCATTTAGTGTTGTTGGTTGACAAACAACAAACTTCACATCGAATTTCAGTGTATTTCAGTACACTCTTCCCACTTAGCATTGAAGGGTTTACAATTATCGCCTCCACCAGCCAGCCAGCCACTCGTTTGATTTGCGATTACAGTGCTGATAAATGCCCGGAATAACCCCACCCACAATGCTGAGAATGGGACTGTAAAAGGCACTCTACGATAAAACAATTGCAAATGCATTTGAACTCCATTTCAATGCCAGAATTAATATGCTCGCATAAACAACGAGGAGTCATCTAGAGCTTTGGATAAAGAAGAGCAAGGTAGTGCACAGACCAGACTACTGCACTATATATTTTGACCGTACACCCCCCTCCCCCTCCAGGGGGAGTGTGGTGGGGCTTGGTGATGAAGTACTGGGAAGCTAAAAACCCAAAGCCAGGCGGAACAACCACAACTATGCGCACAGCCAGTAGAATATTCCCCAGGTGAAAGTATGTGAAAGCATGCCATAAATCGTTTGTTGTTGTTGCCGCTCCTCTGATGTTGTGGGTGGGTCAGGAGAGCCAGGGGTGGTGAGACAAGCTGCTGCTGCTGGCGATTAGAATTGATGTGGGTTACTAAGCAAACATGAAAGGCTATTACGTTAAGCGTTACGTTATGTTATGTTACGTTTACGTTGCGGCATTTTACAACAGTTGGTGTAGGGTCATCGGAGGACGTTGAGCAGGGGGGGTGATGTTTTATTGAAAGCGAAATGCCAAAAGAAATAGTTTGCTAAAGTTGTGTGAGTTACAGGGAAGCATCTCTGTTAGATTTTAATTAAATAGTTGAGCATTTTTTGTAAAGGACTCGTAAATAAAAGTAATTCCAGTAAATCAGGATAACTTTGGTATTAGCAAGGGAAGTGAAATGCACTTCACTTCTTAATTAGACACAGTAATTCCCTATAATTTATGAAGAAAACTAATATCATGGTATAATATAACAATGAAAACAAGTTAGAGGCGACTCGTAAAGTATCGTAAAGTAGGAATATTTCTATTACCACAGCAATAACTGTTAAGCCAACTGTTGTAACATTCTTACCATTGCAACGAGGCAACAACAATGCCGCCCAGACACATTTACTATGAACACATTTAGATGATGTGTTTAGTTTTTCATATCTTTAAGAAATATAATATATAATATCATTCCACACTGCATCGAGTGTTTCATATGGTTTTGTCCTGCTTTTCCTTAATAGCAAAATATCCCTTAGTAAAATTAACAGCCTCCATAGCATTTGTTTATTTCCATACAGCTTTTTCTTTCCAATTCGTACATAAATTTATGAATGTTGCTTTTTTTCTCAGTTTCTTTTCATATTCACAGCTTTCAGCTTGAGTTGGCATTCACAGACTTTAGTAATCATCTAAATCGAAGCAGTCATTATCCAAATCATCCAGTTGCAGGCTCTGCATATCCACTTTATAGCGCAAAATGCCTGAAAGCAAACGATCAAGGAATGGTTGTAATAAATCAGTTTGTCTTCAAATGCAAAACAATAAGTAAATAATTAGAATATTAAAAGCAATTGCTTCTACTTACCGCCGATGCCATCAAGACCTCGTACAAACTGCCTGCCCTCCGAAGATTTGCCGGTAATAATCTCAAGCGTAGCACCAAATCTTTTATAGTTATCTGCCAGCCAATCCAAAAGTGGCTGAGACTCAATTAGTTCCATTTCAACGCCAGTCTGTAAATTTAACACAAAATTAGTCTAGAGCAAATATCGGCGAAGTTATAAGTCTAACTGTGCTACGGATCACTCTGAAAGTAGACATGCCAAAGAAGTACCAAACTTCCTGATACAAATATCACAATTGATATGGCAATCCTTGATTTTCTCATCCTCGAAATATATTCTAGGCTCTACATACCTCTTTATCCGTGAAGTGAGACTTATCCTTTTCCTGCTCGGGCCTCAAATGTAATACTGTCGTTGACATCGAACTAGACTGATTCCTTAACACACAACGTCGAATGTCCAGATTTTTCCAGCAAATTAAAGTTTCCACTGCGCCCATTTCTAAGGCATGACAAGTATCCTCCACGCCAAAGCAGTATTTGCCAGTATCCTGGCAATTCAAATTTATTCGATATTCGATTATCCTTAAACTCAAGCATCTGCCACCTACCTGAGATATTTCCTCAAAATAACAACCAATTAGTTTCTTTTCCTGTATAAATTTGACATTCTGCAAAGATTCGGCAGACATTTGGATGGCCTGATTGAAACCGTTCTCCCCGCCGTAGGAGACGTCCACCAATTTAAGCAGTTTCGACTGTAAGCGCTAGAAGAGTTATATAATTCAAATGGAATCCTTAGATCAATTAATATTTTTGTTATTCTTACAGGATCAAACACATCAGATTGGCTAAGCTCCGTTTTAAATTCTGCACTGCCGGCCAAAATGAGACCAGATATATTGGGCTCCTCATTCGCAATGTACAGCTGCGTGGCCATCTCGGCCACTTTGCGGACGTATTTGTGACGCTTCTCCAGGCGCAGACGAGCGAAACTCGATGAAGATTCCCCCAGCTTTTTGGGCAGATCCACCGTAAATTTGTGCAGGACCTCGCGCGTATCTTTCTGCAGAGTGCCGAACAGTGCCCCCTTTCCATCCACCACAATGAAGCCAAATTTCCTCGCATCGGCAAAGAGAGCAGTGAGAGCCTCCGTATGGAATTTATTGTCGCACACGTAGAGTATTGTATTGATCGGCTTAAATGGCTCCAAGTCGATGTTCACCTGCTTCTCCTTGCCCTCCTTGGTGAGAATAGTGCCACAATAGATGACCAGCCCATTAGGAGGTACTGTAAAGATAGCAACAATTGTTCAAAATGATGGAAGGGAATGCCCCGTACACGTACCTTTGTTGTATAGCTTGAGCTTCTGCTGGACGGATGTGATGGCATTGAGGACGGAAAAACGGGTTTCATCAGATTTGATATTGGCTGCTGTGCAAAATTGTTCAGTCAACATTTTGCTTGCACGTGATATTGCATATGTTGGTGGCAAGATCAATGAGATCATGCTGGTGCCAATGCTAAGATTTGAGAAAGGAAGAAAGTTGGAGATGTTTAATAAGCTTCTTATAAGTGTGCGCGCCTGAGAATCAGAATATGGCAATAGCTGAAAATCCTTCTATGAAAGTGAGCAGTCTAAATCCGTTCATTATGTAATTGTATGTATGTGAACCATTCTGTAGCAAATCTTTGCGATTGAGGTCAAGTTATACAAAACACAGTGATCATATTGCGTTGCCCATTGAGGTTCTTTGACCCATCAACAGCTCCCATAGACGACAGTCATTGTTGTTTGTTGTCTTAGTTTGCTCACCCGCGTTCCATTTCCAGGTTCTTAATCAGCCGCTTTATTTTCCAAATTTCCATATTACAATCAAAAGATGTTTCCTCAGCAAACATTTCGCCTGGCTGTTTCAGTTTTAGTGTAGAATTGAAGTTCCGTAGATACGAATATGCCAATTACTTTGTTGACAACTTTGTCCACTTAGAATTAAACTGAACCTGAGCAGAGTTTGCCCCTCTAGTTGGGTGGTTTACCGGCACGAACAGCCAATTGCTGAGAGAGGCGGACGACTAATGAATTTGCTTCTGCTTTTCGCTTCATTCGTAAACAGCGCAAATAGCTCTCGCCTCTCTACGTTGGCGTTAGTCATCCCATAGGTTTTCGTATATCGCTTACAAAATATTGTGAAATTTGTACGTTTGTGCGTTTGTGTTTGATACTACAAACTTGATTTCAGCGGGCTTTTATATCTATATATATAAATGAATGAATGAATCCGGCGCCTAAACTATTGGCCCTATCGGTATGAAATTTGCACTGTATACTAATGCGGAGCAGTGGAAGGTCAGTAGTATATCGTTTTGGAAAAATAGGTGTGGCACCGCCCACTTATATAAGCTATAATGAATATTAGTCATGTGCACATATTGGATATTGCCATGAACTTTCGGCTGTAAACTAATATTAACCCGGAAAACTATGAGGAAATTGGAAATTGGAAAGTGGGCGCTGTGCCTAACAGAATGTCATGGAAGTTTTACAGTATAGTAATATCGATCAGGGGAAGGCCGTGCCATTTATCGGTTTTGTAAAATCGATGAGTTGAGTTATCGATATATGTATAGCGATATATTTAATTGTTTATTTATATTTATCGATACAATGAATCATCGATATATGCTAACCGATATATTGAGTTGGCTGTATTAGGATATCGATATATTGAGATATCGTCTTACATATATCGATACATGTATATCGATAGACAACTGATTTTAGTGAACTTATGTATGTACTATATATGAATGTACGAGTGTATAATGGCAACCAATTAATCAATACTATTTTCCTCTAATAGGTTCCTCTTGTAATCGATTATATAGCTTCACTCACATACAAATGTTTGTCAAGATCAAATCTTTAGATAACAATGCATAGTTAACTAAGTCATGTCATTCTTATTCCAATATAACTGGATGATATGGGTATGAATTAAAAGGGTTTCCCAAGATGAATTACAAAATACGGTTAGTCAATATGGCATGCTACCTAAAGAGGGAGGACTAGTTACTTTTCATGCACCCCCATGATATGGGTAGCAACGAAAAGGGCTTGCTGAGAAGAATGTATATGAAAATATAATTATTTAGCTGATGCCAATCAGAACCCAAAGATGACGTTAAGTTGCACCCCCATGATATGGGTATTAATTAGGAGGGTTTGCTTTGAAAACTAAAATACATAAAAGTAATTGAAAATACGAATTTATTAGTAAATAAATAAAGGTAATTCATAATAGCTAGCAATTAGTTAACAGTAAAAGTATTCTTAAAAAGAAACCAATAAATGTAATACGATTTATGTGATATAAGAGCTTGTCGCGAGACTTCACTGTGAAAGTAAATATAATCAAAGTATATAACTAAGTCTTAAGATACATTCCCTAACATATTTTCCCCAATACTATTCCCTAAATAATTCCCTACGGAACTGTCCCGTGCTGTTTATGCTTATATATAATATTCTATATAGAAAATATTCCGTTTGAGAAAAATATTAATTACACATTATTAATTTCCATGCTCGGGTAAAAATATGAAAAATGATTGTCTTCCTCTCCCTGTTGGCCGGGCAAGTGGCCTCGGCTATTATTTAAATGAATTGTTTTGAGCGACCAACAAAAACAACAACAACTATAACAATAACAGCAAACATTTTGGTCGCTGATAATAACTTGCGTGTGTTTGTGTGTGTTGTTTGCGTGAGAGCCCGACGAGGGAAAAAAAATTTGCGCGTGGGCGCTTCTGGCCACACTTACTCACTCACTCTTTTCCCTGCCTCTCCCCTTGCCCCTTGTTCTGCTATATATTTCGGTTTAACTGGCGGCCTATCTCGATTATTGTTTAATATAGTGTCATTAATCAATTTGTTTTGCCATTGTTTGGAGGCCCAAAACGGTAAATGTAGTTTGGCTCCCTTGTTGTTGTTGTGTCTTTTTGGCCAAATTAATTACGGCTGAAGGATCTGGGCATCAGCATCAGCAGTGCTCTCTGATAAAATATGAATATGTGCAAAAAGGGGGAAAAAAAACTAAGGAAAAACAGCAAATGTAGTGACAAATTTTTTGTTTGTCAGAGAGAATTGATAACAAATGACTTTGTTTGGCTTTGAATAGGCCAAATACAAAAATATGTATATAAAAATTGTAATTGATTGAGTTCGAACGTGTCCTGATAGATAAGGTAAGAAGGTTCAAGGACTCATAGTGTAAGAACTAGATCATTAAATGCAATGTTTATAACGAGCATGATTTGCTCTCATTTGGTGTTAATTAATGTTAGAAGTCAGTTTTATTTGTGTATTTTTAGGTTTAGAGCGGATTCAGAATTTACGTTCACCGAGAAGCAGTAATCGCAATGGGGTGTTCTGTAATCGATTGTTATCACTTTCGGATAAGGTGCAATATTTGTGCTTAAGATTGGAACCGAAAAGTCTTTGTTTATTTTGAGCTACTTTAAGGGGCATTTGGCATTTTCTCACTGTTTATCTTCATCATAATGAGATAGCTTCTGGAAAGCTAAAAAATGTGACTATGTTGTCCAGTGTGATGTCTTCTCACCACACGTAGAGCAAGGCTGTTGGAGTGGTTGGCAGGTATGAGGTAGCAATACCTGTGAGTTGATGGCGTCGCCCACCATGGGCACGCCCAAATCCCTCAAGAGGTCTCTGGTGCGTATGCACCAGTTTGCGCCTCAGAATGCAGGCCTGATGGATGCGGTGGAGATGTGATAGTGCTGTTATTCCATACACTTGGATGGAGTATTTCCATAGTGGTGCTAATATCATCTTAAATATGACGATTTTATTCCTCAGGCACAGCTTGTTGCGGCTGTTGAGGACTACTGAAGGTCAACCGACAGTTAAGAACGACTCCCAAGTATTTATGGGGCTAAGGATCTCATCGTATAGAAAGTTGCCCTGAACAGAAATCACGCCTGTGGCACATATGACCGGGTTCACGGCGATGTTTCACCTGCGTGCCCGCCCAATTGCTAAATTTCTTCAGCTACTCCTGAAGCATATCAGTGGCTGAGTAGGAATATGTTGTCCAGCCCAACAACATTAACTAACAAATGTCACCCCAACTTTTTCTATGACATAAATTAATAAATCACCCAATTTTGGAAATGGGATGAGGTCCTAAGTATGTATCTTGATTTCAATCTAGACAAACCAAGCCAAATGCGAATTTTCCTTGCTTTAACTGGAAATTTGACTAATTTTTAGAATCTTATAAGCCAAAAGTTGTTCTTATTGTAAGAATTGCAATTCTTTGTTTAAGATTTAATAAGACTGGATTTTAACCCTAAACGTACTTGACTTAGTCAAAGAAACTCTAAGAATTCTGGGACTTCTTTCCGATATACAAATTGGGTTAAGAAATTTTGAGCTTGATTAATTTTTAAGACAGTTTTTTCTTGATTTTAACTGGAAATACTTGATTTGCTTATTTTTGAAATTTTATCAAGAAATTTGTAACGCATCTCCATATATTCTTGATCAGCATGACAAGCCGAGTCGATATAGCCAAGTCATTCTGTCCATCTGTTTCTATGCGAACTAGTCTCTCGGTTTTAAAGCTATCGATTTGTAGATTTCGCCATAGACCTGCTTCTGTTGTAAGTTGATCATATATCAAAATGGTCAAGATCAGACCACCATATAATATAGCTCTCATATAACTGACCTATACGGAATTAACTCTTAGTACACCAAAATTGGTGGCTTTTTTTATCCGAATTGAACCAAATTTGGCACATGTCAGATTTAGAAGGCAGAACAAACATGATCCGGATCGTACCACTATATCATATAGTTCCAATGCAAACCCATTGAATCGGAATGAACTCTTAGTATACCGAATGATTTTTGTCAGTCTTAGAAGATTCCCTTCATGTGCGGAATTGTTGCAAGGGCATGGAAGCTGCCAGTTTTCCTATCCTGTGTCTCAGTGTAAAAGCGGAAACAGAATTTGTTTTAGAATTTGTTTTGAAACAGAATTTGTTTTGGCCATATATGCCATATGAGATTCACTAACAGTGTTGTGCAGCAATTCAAATAGTTGCAACACCTGTTGGAATTCCCTGTCCAATGGAGAGCCCAGGTGAGCAGCAGCGTGTCTGAACAAATTTGTTATTACAAGCGACTTTGTTGTTGTTGTAAAATGCCAAAGCCACAAAAAAGCCACAAAAAAATCAAATGAAATTCATATTTTCAAACATAAACAAGATGGAAAACTCTGGCCAAAGGCAATAACAAAAAAAAGCGACTGAAACCTACAAGTGTTACGAGTGTGTGTTATGGTGTTGTCGGTGTTTGTTATGGCCACAGACAAATGCGCTGTTGTGTTGTATTTCTCCACCCATATGACAGTTCTTTGACATCCAACTGTGATTTTTTTGTTAGACAGCGACAACAACAACAACAACACGCTGTGTCTGTGGCTGTGCTGTGGCATATGTAAGTGTGTATGTTAATTTGATTTTGGTGTCAATTGTTTTGGGCTAAATGTGAGTAGATAGATATTTGTTGTTGTTGTTGTTGTTGCTGTTGTTGTTGGGTTTTTTATGGCCTGCACTTTGGCTTGCGCTTTTTTTTATGGCAATCGCGCCAGCAGCCAGCGTCAAGTGTCCCATTATTATTGTTGTTATAGTAATTGCTTGTCACACGCCCCTACTACCTCATGGCCCCCGCCCCTCTACAATGATCATTCTTGGCTTTGCTTTTGATTGTGCACCTACTGACTGGCGGGGGGTTGGTGGAGGGGGCTCTTATGTCTTTATTGACGAGCATCGTAATACAAATAAATAATTTATTGCATTCAGACATTGAACAATTTGTAAATGGATATACAAATATTTATGCATATCCACATCCACACACACACACACACACACACATGTATAAGAGATATTTCTACTACTATTTTACCCAATCGTGTGATTTTGTTGGTATTTTTTGTATGATTTGCATTTATCAAGTGTCCGGCTGAGTGTTGAGTTAAACAAAGCAATGCTTTTCGAGTGTCCTAGAACTAATTGTTGCAAATATTTGAGCCTCGAGCGCACATTAAGTCGCAAAATTCCAACACAAATGGTTTATTTCCAGAGAGCTTCAACATTTTTTTGCAATTTAACTGCAAATCATCATGGTTATCAAGGGTTAATCAAACAGATTCATACATATTATATACATTTTATTAGTTTCGAAATTGTCAATCTATCAAAATGTATCTGCAAACAACTAAGTAGATTTATTTAGTGTTGTTCTAGAAATCACATTTTTGCATATAATTTTCGTAGTTCAAAGTAGCAACACGTTGTGGTCTGGGTTACATTTTTGATCCTTTTCCAGAGACGTCCTACGATCTACTTCCAATATATTTCTATATATTCTACGATCTGTTCCAATATATTTCACTTTTCCCATTAACATTGAAGTGGAGTCGATTCGTGGTGCCTGCAATGGCAGTGTACTATAGATGACATCAATTAGCTTCCTCACTCACAAAACAGATTTCTTGGAATGCGAATGTGTTGTAAGTATGTACATGTATATGTATAAGAAAGTTTGTGTATTTGTATATCACAATGCAAGCACAAAATAGTAGAAAGAAGATTGCTTCGCTGCCTATTGCTACAGCTAAGGGAAATACGACTTAAACTACCAAGTTCTCTTTGCTTTTTATTGTTCTGGGTATATAAGGTTCGGGTGCCCGAACTTAGCATTCGTCTCTAGTTTCTTTTCTTGTTTACAAATATCATAATATCCTTTGCTGTGGATATACAAATGAGTTAACACTGGCTGGCGACTAAAGTCGGTGTTCATGTGTCTTCGGTGTTGCCAATGATCTTGGCATTTTTATCGGATTTTATGGCCTCATCTTTCATGGTCTCTTTTCCTCAGAAATAAACCATCTGTTGGAGCGCTATAAGCATATTTAGATGTCTAGATTTGTATAATTCCAGTATATCATAGTTCAGGCAGACGGGCTAGATCGACTGTCCTACTCCTAATACAGGGTGCGGGTACACGGGTACAGGGTATACAAATTTGCTTTGCCCAAACTGCTAACCGCTAACTGATGGGTAACATCAAACATCATCTATCGTTAAAGCAGTCGAGTAAAGCACCAAAAAGCAATATACTGTAAATTTCGTAAAAAATAACAAATTTCCTTGAAGAAAAAGAAAATCTCCCTTCATTATTTTGTACCGTAAACAAGACTTTCAAGAAGTCCATTAAAAAGGAAAGCTAGCAGACGATTTTGGACTTATTTTATTCACAAGGACTTACACTGACAGAAAAATTGAAAGCCAGCTTCATGTTGCTCAATGAAAGACTTTTAGCAGACTCTGCGAGGAAGTTCTTACTAAGCTCAACTTCCATCACAGGATTATTCCGACCTTCTGGCGCGCCTTTAAGTAACTTCTTAACTTCTTCAAACCTAAAGACATCCCAGTATATACAATAAACTCTTTTGTATACATTTTCGTACTAAATTTAGAAGTTTCCTCATGCCCAGCTCATTGCTAACCTCTCATATCCTTTCATCAGGTGCTTTCCTTTCATTCCTACCCAACAATTGTTTGCCACCGCTGGCACACTTAAACTGTAATTAAGGCCAAGGTTTGCCAAGCTCCTCCAATGGTTCTTTAATTTCTGCCTTACAGCATATTTTCCACATAATTTTCAACTCCAAAAATTTGAAAAGTAATAAATATGTCGCTGACACTTGAGCCGGTGGCGGCGGCTCTTCAGCTCTTCAGCCTGAGGCGAACTTCATTTATGCAAGGACACACAAAGTCACCCCTATGGGGGTTGAGGAACACCCATCCCCATCCCCGCCCCATTGCAACTGCAAAAGTCGTCAACATGCACTCGAGAACGTGTTCGACTTGCTGCTGCACTCTCAATTATGACTTAATTCGTATCTAATGGATATTTTCTGTGAAAATTTCATGATTAATCGCTGCCTGGAGGGTAGAAGCGAGCGTTTCGGGGGTGGCTTCGGCTTCCGAGTTCTAGGATATGCCACTGCAGTTGTTTCACACACATGTTCACAAAACGAAAACAAAAACCAAGCCCCAGGAACAATGTAGTAGAAACACCCTGGCAGGGCCCATAACTCACTTGGCAAAACTCTTGCAAGTTTCAAAAGCTTTCCTTCGCCTTTTCTTTTTCTTTTTTGAAAATTTGCGATTAATACCTCGGCACACATGTTTTGCTGTTAGGAAGGGGAAGTGGGGAATATGGCGGGGGTGTATGTTGTGCGCTTGAAAAGAGGTGGCAATTGTTGGGGTGTGGCTTAAGAAACGGCGGCGGCGGCAGCGGCGGCATATGCACTGCGACGTGTTGCAAACTTCCGCCACAGACGATTGTTTGTGGGAAGGGGGAAGGGGTGCAGGGTATGCTGAAACAGTGCAAAAAGTGATTACTCGGCAGTTGTGACTGCTGTTGCAGTCAAGTGCAACTCTTGGACAAAAAGAACCCGGCAATGCTTTTTGCCCAACATACAAAATTCCAAGAATGTGCCGGCTTCGGCTTCCATAAACAAACAAAAACAAAAAGTAATGCAAAAGCAAACCAAACCAAACCAAGAAATGCATTCACAGTCAGAGTCACAGTCAGCGTCAGCGGTTTCTTATCTATTTCACTCGAACGCCATCTACGGTTTGTTTGGGAACTAACAACGCTGAGGGAAAAACTAACAACAAATGCACTTTTATCTGACTATGAGAGAGTTTAACATAGAGAGGAGGAGTATGAGAGCCAGTGCCAGCCGGTAAACAGAGCAAAGCCCAAGCACTCAAACTCTCCCTTGCTTTTGCTCTCATAGTTGGTCTTACTCTCTGTTTATCTTCTTGGCTGCATTTTTGTTTTGCTATTAATGTTGTTTTTGTATGTTTTGGGACCGCTCCCAAAAACATTTTTAATCATATGAATCGCATTTTTGATGGGTTTTTGTTTTGCTCTGCATTTTATGAATGCATATTTTTCTTATAAGAACTTGTAGGTGTGTTGTGTTGGAATATGTAGTTGGAAGATGAAATCAAGGCAGGTTCTCGAATAGGAACTTGCAATTTGAATACATTTTTTGATTATTTAATATTATTGTAATTTTAGGGAATTTTATCAAGCAGAGACTTAATAGACGAACTCGTTCTCGGAATTGTAGATTTTCTTTCATGGGTCTGCGGGTCCTAAAATAAAGTTAATCTCTTCTACCTAGACCTAAAGAACCGAATGTAATAATAACAAGAAAATAAGCACTAGATTATCTTCATAGATTTAGATTGATTTGTACCATGGTCTACTATAACACAGAGTTGGAAAGAGGTTTAGCCCCACAAACCCCTCTTTGACAAACCTCACTGCAATAGATGAAATCAAAGATATTTCTGAACAAACCTTTGCTAACATCATCGCAATTTTTGCTTGTTTTTCTTCTCTGGAAAACCCTATAGACCCCGACCAGTTGGGCTAAGCGTAAGAGGCTTTATCTTTTCAACTTCATTTTTTGCGACTATCTTTTTCCTCTGCTTCTGTCAACGACCCTTTTGTCACACCAATAACACCTGCGAATCTTTTTCATCGCAATTGTCAAATCAATTGAGCAGACAATCCCTCCAATCCCAATCGAAAAAATCCCAAAAATGCGAACCAAAATGCAAAAAATTGTAATGGTTCATCGACGTTGTCAGTTACGCTGGCAGCCTCTGGATGTGCGCTTAAGCCTACAAAAGGGCACGTGTCTTCGTGGGTGTAGGATATATTGTGAACATGAGCGGCCAAGCCATAAACAAACTATGCAGGCAACAAAAGTTTAAAAACACAAAAAGAGCAAATACAGCACAGGCCTTCTAGTCAAGTTTCAAACCTATCACACATTTATCTATAACTCAAGGAGATTTCCAATTTGAGTAAAACTCAATTAGATTTTGCCGGCTGTTTATACTAATGCTTGGCGCTCTCTCGATTGAGTTCGTTCTCCCAGATACTTTTTGGCACATGCATTGCATTCGTATTCGCTGTCGCTAGCCTTCGTATCATCAAACACGAACACACACGAAAGTACAAAGTGCAACGCTTCGGTTAGGTTCGAGTTGAGCCGAACGACTTACTCAATGTTCGGCTCAATCACTTTTTGAGGCTTGTAAACAAGTTGTGCCTTGACGTCTTCTGTGGAAATGTTGCTGGTCATACATGTGTATAAGCATTGGACGTGCACTACAGTCTAAGCGGCCATATATGTTTATAAGCATTTGATGTTGCCGGTTGGAATGAAATGTTGCAGGTTCGCGCTCGATATCATTTTAGTTGCTCGTGCCTTTTCTGTCTTACTGGATTTTAGCGGCAATTTCAAAGTATTAGGTATACGTGAGTCGTGTATGGACCGAGCGGAACTGTTGGCCATTGCCATAGCTTTACCGTTTTGCCAGTTGGTTCGTTTTTCACGCGCGGTGGTGCAAATTTCGTGGTATCGCAGAGTACGTAACACTCACACAAACGCACCCAGCAACCAGTTACCGCTGCTATCAGCCTCAACCCCCTCCGCGATCCACACTTACACCCCTCAGTGTTGTAGGGCTAGCGCGAATTTGTCTACCGTCCGTCCGCCCGCGACGTGTGTGCAAAAAAAATGAGAATCGAAAATATTAATGAAATGTTTACGTCTGTCTAATGCCGCTTCGAGTGCCGCCCAATACAGATACACTTCAAGCATAAGAATCAAGAAGAACGCCAAAAATACGATTTGTGCGCGCGCGTTACGTTTATTTATAATTTCGTGTTTTGTTTTTTTGGCAGAAATAAAAGTATAAAAATAAATTTAATAATCAAGTGTCCGGTGCTTGTGGTGTGTCCGTGCCCTTAGAAGTAGAACAATTTCCAACGATTGCAAATTTCTCACTGTAAGTTTTTAATTAAGTTCTTTTTTTTGTTAGACTTTAAGCTTTATTAATGTTGACAGCTGGAGTTTAGCATTTGTTTGGTGCCACCCCGCACCACCCTGAGCACAACCACTTTGTGTGTATTTTTGCATGTAATTTCTTATCTGTTATCTCTTGGGTTTCCTCAAGTTTAAGTAACAAGTCATGAAGTTACGAAAAATGACGTGACAGTTGACTTTTTGAGTTTTTCTTTTTTTGTTTTTTTGTTTTTGTTTTTATTTTTCTGTTGGACAAGCAGATCGATAAGTTCTTCTTTGTATTTCTTGAGCTTTTATGAGTTTTCGTTTTCTGTGAATATTTGAAATCATTAATTATGTCGTCTGACTTGGCCTCTGGAGAGATTAAACATAAATATTGCTTTTTGTTTCTCTCTGTGAGTGTGCGTGTGTGTGTGTGTGTGTTTGAGCTTGTCTGGGGAACAGGTTTCCATAGTTTGTGGTTTTGGGCGAAGGGGGACAAACTTTAAGAAGTTTTTTTTAAGCCTGTGCAATTCCAAGAACTTGTTAGGTGTTGCCTTTGGCACTACTCCATCTCCAGCACCAGCCACATCCACACCAAAACACACAGCAACCGAGATGTGAATCTTTATGAATGAAAAGAGGTTTCATGTTGGGGTTTGGCTACGTTATTCGAAGACAAATCATCCGCTGCTGCTGCTGTGTAGGAAACTGGGCGGTTGGGCGTCACAGAAATGTAGATGCTGTGGGTATGTTTTTATGTGGAAGCGGTTGGTTGACACTTCCCATGTAGAACAGTTGTCATTCTCTTTGTGTTTCTTATGACTTTTAAAAGGGTATTATAATATTGTAAGGCAATCTCTTTCCATGCACTTAATGTATTCTTAAGCCAACACAAAATAGCAATGGCAATCGTTCAGTCCGTTTGTTTCTGTAGGATCTAAAGGTATCTACCATTTCATTGCATCACCACGATTGAAAAGCATCAAGAAATCCTTGAAGGAAAGCCAAAGCTTGTCATTGTTGGTGTACATTAGTAGGCGAGAATGGGATAGTACCTGTGGTAAATCGTTGTTAAGCATGGTGAAAAGGAGGAGACTATTCTGCTGATAATATTTTAAGATTGACCAGTGGAGTGACCCTACTATCGAGTTGTTATAAAAAGAATTGGAAAGTGGCTAGGCCTAAAAAGAGCTACCATCATACGGCGACCTCAAGAAGTTGAAGAGTTAAAGCATAGTTTTCTATAAATCTAGGATTAATACAAAATGTAAACAGACTTTTGTCCACGTGAACATCACTATTCCGACTTAATATGACAAAATCCTATGTAAACCAAATCAGGTCGAAGTCAAATCTGATTTTTGAGCATCGAAATCGAAGTTTTATCATGTATTTCTGTATGTGTCTTCTATTATCCATTAGATACAAAAATCCGTAAAATAATTACATTTTAGTAATTCCAACAAAACTTTTCATTTAACTTTAAAATAATCTCAAAGTCACCTTCAAAGATATATCTCTCCCTCCAAAATACAAGTCATCTGCAAGGCTTTCTTTGGCTTACCTCCCACCCTCCCCTCTTAGCCAGTTTTCTTATCAATTTCAGCTGCCAGTCGCGCCCATTAAGACAAAAAACCACCTGAAAAATAACACTCCAGTCGTAACAAGCTTTATGGCCCAATTCCAAGGCCAAATTTCAACCTGCATTAGCTAATCTGAGCAGATGACGACGTCGAGACGCAAATGAGAGCGGCAAAAAAAAACTTTTTAATTACCAACAGGAAAAACATTTAAGATAACAGACAGACAGACAGATGTACGTAGAGATGAAGGTGAAGTGTGGAGGGTGAGTTGAGGTGGAGGCAAGGTAAGGTGGCGGCAGGCAGTTACAAATTTACATAAATTTAAAATATAGCAAGAGAGGCGGTAAACGCCGTATATATCAAACTTTTATCTGAGTGGGGCTCAAATTTTTTAGCTAACCTTTTCTCCGTTTTGTCTTTTTTTTTGTTTAACACGACTCTAAAAGTATTTATGACTTGTGTAAATAACAAGAAGCAGCGGCAGTAGACATAGAAGAAGGAGGCAAAACCAAAAAAAAAAAAAAAAAACAGAAAAGCAATCTGGAAACAGTCGAGGCTTAGATACCCTAGAAGTTATATTTATAGGAAAAGAGATAATTTCCTGAATTCATAAGGATCCTTTACTGTATATCGTTTAGTCTAGTGAATATCGAAATCCTGTTCTTGAACCTTGAATTCATCGAAGCAATTGATTTAAACAAATGATTAATAGCTTAGTAAAATGTTGAAACTTTGAAATCGAAGAGTCTATGGTTCACTCTTCGCTCGCGTAAGGCTTAAAACAGAGAGATGAGATGAAGACGAAGCTGAAGTTGAAGTCGAAGAAAGAAAACTCTTTACAAATTCAATGTACATAAATATTTCGTCATTGCACACATTCGACCCGAGGCTAAAGCACAGCAAGAGATGAATGAGCATTGCCGAAGCCATACGAAAAGCTTCTCTCATATTTGCAGCTTCTTCTTGTGCTTGCAAAGCTGCCGAACTTATTCCTATGCTCAAGATATGGGAGCCTTGCTTCTGAAAGCAAAAGCTTGTTAAGTATTATAGAAACTTCCATTAGAATTCACCGAGAATTTTTGGAAATTTTGAAAAGGTTCTTAACTTTCTAATGCATTGGTTCTTCTTCGTTTATAAATTGCTTTGGGCTATACATTGTTAATAAGATTCTGATTTAAACTAATAATTGGTAAGACAGTTATATCATTTAGTTGTTAAATCTGATCCATTAAGATTTCAAAAGAATAATATAATCCCTATTTTCATACCAAAACTAATTATAGAACTGAATCCTATCGATAGCCACCTATTTTAAACCTACCTAAATGGCTTGAAAACTGACACAATACTTCACTTAAAATGGACAGTCAGAATATTAGAAGTTATGCTTCATCTCCCTATAAATTTATAATGCCTTTTTCTAAAGAGCATTAAAAAAATCAGGCAACTTTTTACTTGCCGCTTTGCTTTTTCGGGCATCCTCTTATGGCTACAAATTTTACAGCTTAAATATTTTTTAGCCATTAGATAAACAAACAACAAAAAGTGCCACAAGAAAACAACAGCAGCAGCAGCAACAACAACAACACGAAGTAGTAAAAGAAGAGCAACGTAACAAAAATATCTTTCAAGTACAATGTTAGGTAAATATAAACAAAAAGTTGTTGCTACTTTTACGTTTCTTCTTACATTTTCGGTTCAATTTTTCTTTCTTCTCTGCCTTTTTTTTTTGTAAGGTTTGAAGCTGCTGCACTTTGCTGCTGGGCTTGTGTTGTTGTTATTCTTATTGTTGTTGTTGTTGTTGTTATTTTAGCTACTTAAAGCTTTTAGAGCACAAGAAGATGTAATATAAATTACATTAGCTAAGTGGCAGGCGGCAATTAAAAATACTCTCGCCGACCCGCGGCTTTCGGGGCTTCCATTTGCTCCTCAGGTTCGTCGTGAAAGTTGAGAACAAAATGTGCATGTTGTTGTTGTTGTTGTTGTTTGTTTGATAATGTTGTTAATGATGTTGCGGCTGTTGCTACCAGCATCATCATCATCATCAGCATTATCATTATGATGATAGCATGATATCATTATCATCAACGCTACCATTAGCAGCATCATTAGAACGTCAACTTAATCAAGGTTAAGCAGCATATGGCGGCTGCTGCGGTGCTGCTGCGGTGCTGCCGCGGTGGCTTCTTCTACATATTGGGGCATATGGGGTTGGCTAATACTTGAAGTATATATATATGTATATATCTTCCTCGATTCGTTTGATGAGTGCCCCCGCTCTCCTTTTGTTTGTTAAATATTTGATTTCTGTGCTAATGTTTATAAACATTGAGCAATATTTCATAAGGCCAGCACACGCAATGTGGCAATTGAGCAATTGGGAAAATTAGCTTGCTGTGCGAAAAATATGTGTGTTAATCAAAAGATTGTGTCAGACAAAAGTCTATGAAATGGGTTGCGAAATGTGTGAATGAATATGAGGCAAGTTGTGGGGAAATTGGAGATAATGTCTTGTGAAACTGAAAGAAAGGGGAGAAAGAGAAGTTTTTAGAGAGAAGTTTGGAATAAACACAATATCTAAACGAGTTCTCTTGTTAAAATTATGAATTGACATTCGCTTGACATCGCATCCTTATAGTCCAGGCTTATTTTATGTGAAATTTTTATGTGGAAGTCCAACGGCCAACTACGCTTGAGGCGCTTCTCACTATGTAACAGCAATCGACAAGTAACAGACAAGTAACTATTCAGACGTTAAGTCTTGTGGCTGGTCAGACAGAGCGTGTCTGTGTTTCGGGGAAACCTATTGCCCTCATCGGTAACCTTTTAAGCACATATTGACTACTGTTCGTGTATCACAACTGATGCAACTACAACTTAGTAACTGCCAATGCTAAGAAAAGAGACTTGTGAATTACAAACGTCACTTATATTGAGAAAATTTAGCATATTTGTGCATTTGTGCGCCTGTTAGTCATTGAGAATTGATTGAGAATTACTGTTATTTTGCTTATCTTCCTTTGTCGTGAGTTTTTCGCCCCAGTGGGACTTAAGTTCTTTGGTTTTTTGGTTTATTTTAGCGATCTTTCTAATTGTAGATGTTTTTATTTAGCAAGCTCTAGGTATATTTTATACACATTCCTCATGAACTAGAATTTTGAATGTTTTGTAAAACATTTTCCTAAGTTTACTAGATTTTCCAACTCATATGCAGAGTTTTAGATGTTTTTCTAAAGTTTTAACAAGCTTTCTGCATTATATGAGCAGATAAGCTTACTATAAAACTTTTAAAATATTTTTTCGTAATTTTTAATATTTTTGTAAAACATTTCTAAAGTCTAATACTATTTGAGATAAACTTACTACAGTATTTTTCGAACTATTTAAAACCTTAAAAATCTTTGGCTATATTTTTTACTTTATCCAAGCCTCTAGTTTCAATAATTTTCCAGCATTTTTCCTTAAAATTAATTCAGACTATTCTATTTGTTTCAAGCATTCTGCCTGCCTCTGTCGCTGTCAATCACAGTCTTTCTTTTTTCCAGTTTATCTGTAAATTATTTCTACATTATTTCTTCACTGCTTTTGCCCCTTTGTGAAGCGCCCTTTGGGTATTGGTCTAAGTATCAGCTTCTTCCTCCCTTTCTCTCTCACTCTATTTCGCTCTCTTTCTTTCTTTTTGTCACCTTCTGTGCGCCCTATTTGCTGCCAAGCACAAATATTGACCCAACATTTCCGATCCATCCATAAATTAGTAAGCAGCGTCAATTACCTCTCTTGCACAACAATGGCTGGCCTCAGTTCTTTCACGGTGGAATATCAAGAATCGAAGCACTGCAAACGTACCATATACCTCTTCTAGACCACTCAGCCATATAGAAGTATTTTTATCTTATCGGTGCAGTTGGCGCTTTATCAAAAGGTAAACAAGAGATAAACAAACGAAACAGTGAGTCGAACTGAAATGAACTCCAACCAGACCAGATATACCAGATATATAAGGCACACAGTGTGCCAGATGACGTATTTTATTTAAATAGAACATTCGTTTAGCTATCTTAGTCATTCATAAGTCTATAAAAATACCAATTTTATAGACCATCAAAAGTGCTCTAGCAAAATGTAAAGCTCTTGAAATGGGTCATTGGGTAGCGTAAATGTTGTATTTTGCTTCTTTTTTTCGGCAACTCTTGAGCTTGCCAATTAAATGAAATCTCTAGAGGTGCCTATATCAATGGTCCGCCTCTAAATCCCCCCCGCCGCACACTTCGTATTCCCAGCACGTGCCAACAGCTGTTTTAGGGTTTTGCCAATGTTTCGCCCCAGCAGCATATGCCTCTATGTCTATGTCTAGGCATAGGCATAGGTACATATACATATACATGTTTCATTTGTCTCTCGAGTGCTTTCAATTTTTGGAAAATGTTTTCCATTTTAATTGCCGCAACGTGAGCGAAATTTTCAAAACAACAACAAAAACAAAACCCGGTCAACATTCAGTAAATTATGTTAATTAAATTTATTATTGCTTTTAAGCAGAGCAAATGGCGCACAAATGTTAAATAATATCCAAATAAATGGTTAATTATTATATTATTATGATCAGGTTCTTGATTTCACGAGCTCCCTCCGGTTTGGCTATCAATTTTGAGATTCAGTCGTTTTTTTTCCGATTGGGCTGTAAAAATTTAATTGCAAAATATTTTGTAGTTTTAATAGACTTTGCTCAGGGCCAAGCCTGGTTATTAAAATGATTAGTGTAGCTTACATATACATATATATATGTATATATGTGTGTATATATGTATGTAAGTTTGCATGTAGTCATGCCAATAGAAATTAGTTTGACTTTGGGGCTTTGTTTTTGTATTTGCTTGACTCGTTGAGCATTTTCAAAGCATAATTGTCCTAAGCCAGGCTTGAACTTTTGTAAATTGACTTAATTCAAGTTTATTGAAGCCAAACTATGGCAAGTTACAAGTGGCTAGTGGCCACTTATTGGCTTAATTGGACTTTGGTAAAGCCGTCTAGGCATAGTTTGGCTGTAGGCAAGGCTTTGCTTATAATGAAACAAATTTGTTAAAAAATTATATGATTTTTGTTTTATTTTTAAAAATTTATGTTTTTATATGGCAAACTCGAAGTCAAGTTGAAGTAATTTAACAAAATGTTGAACCATTGTTTGTAGAACTATTACCATATATATGATATAGTACATATATAAAACTGACTGCTTCAACTGACTGGTTGAGTCGCTGTCTGACTCGCTGTCTGAATCGCTGTCTGATAGATACTGAAATCATTATATATATACATCTTTATGGCATCATTATGGTTCATATATTGTTTAATTTGCCTGAAAATATGTTTCTTAAGGTTCTAATTTATTTAGTTTTAAGGCCTTGGAAAAAATCTAAAAAATCATAGTTGTCATAGGTCAAGTTTTTTCAGAGATATTCAAGAGAATTACTCACAATCTTTGGTTTTGTTGCTTGAATTGTTGAATTTATGAATCACTTATATAAATAGTAACTTCACTTTACTTTAACAATTGCTTTAAGCCTATCTGATACTGATAATATGTGTATCCTTCACTGCCATAAGGAATACTTAATCATACTCTATAAAATCATACTCTGCCAGCTTTAAAAACTGCTCTTATAAATAACACAAATATTTACACCTAAATATCAACTATTTGCAACTATGAAACATTGAAATTCTTAGAATTTTCCTGCTACTTATTTGCAGATTTCCACACAAAACAGTTGCTCAAACAATATTATAAAAAATACCAAAGCATGACACATATTTTTGAAGAAACCCTTGTATTATCACAGATTGTGGCTTCGTTTTCAAATTTGTTGTTGTTGTTTTGTGAAATTTGTTTGCTGATAAAGCAAAATTGTGCCCCCTCAACTCTCACTCTCTCTCTCTCTCTATCTCTCTCTCTCTCTGTGTCTGTTTTGAAGTATCAATAAACCCATAAATTTAAAAAATAGAAATACAAAAAATTGTCGTTGTCAGCCCATTTTCATTTAGTCTCTGTGGCATTTATTTTCCATTTCTGTGTTTCTGTGCTTTCAGTGTTATATTTTATTTTGCCTTTGCCCTTATTTATGGTTTGTGTTTCTCGTACACATTTCTGTTTTGGGGGGCGTCACTTGATGTGGTCACAAACATCATCTGTATCTACGAATATATAGCCATATCTATATCACTTGGCGTCAGTTCAAAGTTCTCTCTTACTTTGTCAAGTTTCAGAGTGTAGCAAATTTTTGCATATTTTGTCATAAATTTTGTTTAGCTGCTGACTTGTTGGGCATTTTTTATTTTTATTATTTTCATACTACAAGTTCTGTGTCCATATTTGTTGTCTTTATTTTTAAAACATGTTTTTAATGGATTTTCATTGTTGCGTATGGTCAAAAAGACAAGCAGAAATCGCAAAGTATATTTAGATGGGAATTGTTTATATTTTGGGCACAAATTTATTAGCATGGCCAATAGTTGGAACAGATGGTTGATGGGGAACTTGAAATGTGGTCGCATGACCTAAGAATATTAGCAAGGGGGATAAACACAGATCAAGTTTGACAGGCTTCCAAAGGAATGAAGTAAACAAAGTGAATAATGGATGCAAATGAGATGTTATATAAGCAATTAACAGGCGATATATATATAGCTTATGATTTATTAAAGTCAACACATTTGCACATTAAGAAACATCCACAACAATATATGTCTTATACATATTGTGGAATATATGGATCTACCTATATCTCTATCAGTAGTAATCTACCTAGCTTAAGTTTCCATTATAAAAAATGAACTTAAACAATCATCATCAACTACCATAAAATAAACTCCATTTCAGTCATTTTCCTTTGTATTTCATTAAACCAAAACCCTTTTGTAACTAAGAATGCTCAGCAGTAAAATGTCGCCTTAACTAATTTCACACTAACTTCAGACCTAAAGCCACCCAAACAAATTAAGCCAACTTCATTCCCAACTTAATAAGCCAGCCAGCACCCGCACATGTCAACAGTGTTCGTTGCTGCTGCTGTTGTTGTTGTTGTTGTTGTCGTCTGTGTGAAAGTGAAATTAACTGAGCAAACAGCAAATATATACATATACATATTTACTTAATTAACTGACAACAACTTTTTGTCCCCGAAGAAAGGAGTCAGAGTCAGAGTCAGAGCATAGAAAAAGGTCCAGGCGAGACTGAAAGGCAAAGGCAAAGGCGAACTCTCATAATGCTCAATTTTTACCTAGCGACAAATACAAACAAAGGGCGGGCACACGTCTACAAATATTTGACACAGGACAGACCCTAAATACTTATTGGCAACTTAAAGCCAGGCAAATGTTAAAATGAGCAAAAGTTGTTATGTAAATAGTTGAGCATCGTGGCGTATGCGCAATTAACATTTATGGCAATTAATTATATTATGCATACGCAGCGTTTGCTGCTAAGTAGGCGACGTTTATGTCTTGACATGCTTGCTTACATCACTTTCTAGAAGATATCTCTCTCTTTCTCTCCCTCTCTCTCTCTCTCGCTTTTCCTTAATTAAGGCATCAAAATTTATGCCATATGAAAGTTTTTGGCCACACAAAAAGTTTTGCCATGTCCCCCTCCATTCCCCTCCCCATGCACTGGCTTTAAGTCAATGGCAGACATTTAAACCAATTGTGGCAGCTGGAAAAGCCAACGGCGTCGTCTTTGCTGTCATTTGAACTCGGCGGCCATAATTATGGGCAATCAAACGATTTTATTAGTTACTCCAACTAATGATCTAGCTAGCACAAGGCCGCGTTGAAGTTTAGTCAACCAATGGATATACTTATATATATAAATAAATACCAGCTGATGTTTTTGAAGCTAAATTAATTGTCTTGCCGATGTGGCGGCGGCAAGATGACAAAGACCCTCGAGGGCAGCTCAAAACTCATAATTGATATGCAAAATGATATGTTGGCTAAATGTGAGAAGTGTGAAGAGCAGCTAGTGCTGTCGACTTAAAGTTTTGGAAAGGCAAGCCAAATGCTTAGTAGAAGGCTTAGTGACATGACTAGAGCTGAAAAGGTATGAAAAGTTGTGATTAATTGAAAGTAAAGATAACCTAAAGATTTGTTTATTAATAAGAAAATTACTAAGAAATATTTTTAAGAATTTTTAGAATGGAGAGAAAATATACGAATGAAATTTGCAGACTTATCGAAAGGTAAAGTAAATCTAGTAGAATACAATATAAATAATTTTAAAAATTTAAAAAAATTTAGAAAATGGAAAGTCTAAAAGTCTTGAAGAGATATGATCTAATAACTTGTTGAACTCAAAAACATATTCAAATAATAATCTTAAATCTTATCTTGATGCCATTGCTCGGACCAGAAAGTCTTAGAAAATTACCCATAAATGTGAAATTGATCAAAATTCTGCCACATAAAGAGCCTCACTGATATTCAAACTATGTCAAATTACAGCTCCCGGAAGTAATTACACAAATATACATATATATACATATATATAATACAATTTACATCGCTTTCCAAACTTCACAATCACCGAAATATTGTACGGTTGTCGTCGTCGTCTATGCAACTCACGTTCGGTCTATGCCATTGATTACAATTTGTGTTGATTTAACCCAAATAATTTTCGAGCCAGGCAAACATTAAATAAACAAACAAACAAGCAGGCACAGGCACAGGCCGGCAGGCAAGACAAACAGACAAACAACAAATCAGCAAAACTCCGAACGTAAGTAAAATCAATAATCGAAATAGACCCATAGACAAGACTAGGCATACCCTATAATCACACTCTCTCTTTCTCCCAGACATTGCACCCTTTCGAATGAAATTTTTATACAAAATATTGACTTTTAATCATAGGAAATGTCCACAAGGTGGAGCTGGAAAAAGTATTTATCTAATGTTTACTTAACTGCAACTAATTAATGGGTCGCAGCCCAAATGTTTACCAAATACACACACACACTCAGCTCAGCTAGAGAGAGAGAGAGAGAGAGGGAGGGAGACCCAAAAGGTTGACCACAACAGCGTAGTCTGAAAATGTAGTTCATTTAAATATTTAATGATTCAGGCTGGAAAACTTTTAGATAAGCAGGGGCGGGGCGTGTTTCCAAAAAGCTGAAAGCGCCACCTGCCTAACAATGACAGCGACTAATTATGAATTAATTATGCAAAAGAACTGTTGGAAGTTTATGCTTTTGGATCAACATCTCAACGGCAGGTAAAACATTTAAATACCAAAAACCATTTAGATTCACCTTGGTAAATGAGTAGAAGCAGAAGGTAGACGACGCTGTCGCAGCTAATGATGTTGCTGATGATAATGATGATGGTGATGATGAAACTGAAACCAAAACAAAAACAAATGAAGTCATTAGTTAAAATATTGTAGAAGTCTAGACTATGTGGCTCCCCATTCGTGGAAATGTGAAACTGTGCGTTTTTCAATGTCACTTTTGGCATTGCAAAACACGTTTCCAGCTCTCATGAGAAAAAACGGCGATACAAAATAAATACAAACCTCTGATGCAAATGCAAAAATGTAAAGCGCAACAAATTTAAAATGTATTGAAAAATATCATAAGGAAACGGTAAGCCGAGGCTGAGATACTCTTTCAAACTAAAATTGAAAAACAAAGCCTTAATAGTTGAATCGGTCTTAGCTCTATGTGCATTGTTGTGGAAGGATTTGAAAAAGGAAGGTGTCAGGCATACTTCGATAGAAGATCAGATGAGCGCTATGGTTTAGAGCAGGGATGTGCACCCATATACTATCACAACAAATGAAAACTGCGTATGTGAGGGTAGGTTGAGCACGAAGTTAGGTGCCGAGCTACAGCACTTCCTTCACGAAGTTAGGCATATGCGTGTGAGCAAACGTGTGCTAACTGAACAGCCGGCGTGTATTTGATGCCCATCCCGCGGGTTAGAGTTTTTGAGCTTTGCCCATCTCTGGTTTAGAGACATCATCCACTTTAGAGACGCATCTTTGATCACATCTCTGATCACCATGATGTGTCTATTTCCATTTCTTATAAGCAATGCAAACTACTTGACAAAATTTCAGTGGCCTTTTGAAAAGTGTATAAAACACTGAAAGCAATATGCTAATTTTCGGTTTAAATTTAAATATTGTCGTAAATTTTAATGTTTGTGTGCAAATTAGAAGTTTGTGGGAGAATTCATTTACGAGCTAAAGCAGGTTTTTGAAAGTGAATCATCGAGTACAGTGATTTAATCAAATCGAAGGTTTGCCAACAATTTCAAGTGCAATTTTATATAATCAAGAGATCTATGTAAGTTTCATATGTAATTGAATAATAAAGTAGAAGGATTTGCTAATATCAGAGTACTATATAGAACTCAAAGGTCTTGTAACACCACATTTATACATAACAAAGCACCAACTTTTCTCAATCCTTGTCAAGGGTCAAATTACTATCTTCATCGTTGAACATTAGCATACAATCTTCCTAAATTACGGCTTAAACACGCCACTGCCAAAAGTTATATGCCAAACCCTTCCTTCATACTGTTTTCCCACTGCTGATCATCATCATCATTTTTGGGAAAAGATGTGGCGAGAGCCAACGTGAAGCCCAAGTTCGAACCCCACCAGCGGCAGTTGTTATATTCACTGTAGTTGGTGTTTATCCACCGATCAAGTCAAACAGATATATCATATATATTATTAAGATATCCCACTATAATTTCAACTTTTAACCCTATCAACCACACATCAATTAAATTATTTAATTTGCTATTCAAAGTCTCAACTTTAATTGTGCGACCCCTCAGGCAATTCCATCTTATCGCTTGACATACACTCACACACTCACACACACACACACACACACACATACATTTGCCAATCCATTCGCCATTGTGACGACCCCGAAGGCACTTAAGGAGACGGAGAAGAACAAGACTAAGAATTGTACTTACTTAACCCATGGTTGCCAATTAAAGTCGCAGCAGTAGCAGCAACCCCTCCTATAACTTGGCCCCTCAGAGTTAAAGTGTCGCCCAAGTCAAACTAATAAGGCGCTTAGGCGAAGGCGAAAAGGCAAAGCAAATGCGCCGAAAGGTGTGCAAAGGCAGTTGACGGAAAGCCATAAAAAGACGCCACCCGGAATCGCTAGCAAGCTAGCAAGCAGGCAAGGATATGTCGCGTTAGACGTAAGACGCAATGCGGAGGCAAACGCAACGGCAAAGGCAAAGGCACAAGGGCTGAGCATTGTGCTTGTGAAATAAAATGCTAAAATTATTCATTTTGCAAATAAGCAGCGTAAATATTTAATTAACAACTCAGCGAGCAAACACATGATGGTGGTTAGACTACATTGGGGGAGAGGGGGTTACAGTGTGCCATTCATATACATATGTGTTTGAGTGTGTGTGTGTGCATTTGGCGGGTCTAAGGTTTCTTGGGTGTGTGAGTGTGTGTATGCATGGGTAATATAATATTTATTTATATGTATGTATGCGTCTATGTAATTATGTGTGTGTGCATGTGCGCATGTATTTATGGCAGTCAGAGTCACCTACAATGTGACCACCGGCAAGGCAAGCTAGCAATTGTTGCTTTTGGCGGACAGCCTTAGCGGCAACTTCAAGTCTCCCCCTCGGTTCGCTTTGCAAATAAGTCAAGTCAATGACTTTGTACGAAAAAAAAAACACATTTTGCTAGCGAAAATGTCACAGCTATTCATATGTATATATATCTAGGCAGCACTCTAGAAGGTGTGCGACATAGTTATATAGGCACAGAAATAGTATCTTAAGTATTTAAGATTGACTATGAAGAAATACTTTTACATATAGGCATATACATATCCGCATATCCATATTCTCACCATATTTGTAACGCATAGTGGGAAGCATCTCCGACACCATAAAGTATTCTTGATCAGCATGACAAGCTGAGTCGATATAAAGCCATGCCCGTCTGTCTGTTTCTACGTGAACGAATCTCTCAGTTTTTAAGCTATCGATTTTCACCATATTCTTCATTTGGCTGTAATAATCTTGCAGATCGGACCGTTATAACATATATCTCCTATACAAAGATATATAAATGTGTACAATAGATGGCGCTAACAAAATTTTATTTGCGTTATTTGTGCTAGCCCCTCTGTCTCCCTCACTCACAATTACATTTTTTGGAATGCGAATGTGTTGTATGTTTGTACATGTATATGTATATGAAAGTTTGTGTGTTTGTATATCACTAAGTATGCACAAAATATTAGCAAGAAGATTGCTTCGCTGAGTATTGTTACAACTGAAGGAAATACGTGTTAGACTTCTAAGTTTTCTTTCTTTTTTTATAGTTCAGCAAAGGATTATAAGGTTAACCTTCCTTCCCTTGTTGGAATATAACATTTGGCATACTCTAAATGAAGGTTACGAAATCCATTTTACGAAAGAAGTTTATACGATATATATCGGAATTAATATCTGAATTAAGCCGAAACTCGTGAATATGTTTCTGCGGGACTTTTATAAGGCATCTGAATATCTATGTATTATGGACGACCCAGAAGTCCACAGGTGGTCTCCAAAACCAATTGCTGTCCCTAAGGTCCTTATCGTGGCGAATCAGGTAATCCTGTTCTGGCAGAAACTTCTTCTGTCCCAGATCTGCCCTTTCTTCTTTTAGTTTCTTAAGAACTGCTTTAAGGCTCCATGATAACCATTTCTCCTTCAGTTGTACAATTTTGCTTCTTCTATTCGCTTAAAGTGACACAAAATAAACACCCAGTCAGCTGTTTTTGATACCAGTGTGACCAGATTTTTGGCACCACTGAATTATTTTACTCTTTAACTTTAACTTTGTAACTTTACAAATATTTTTAAATTTTATTAACACAAAACTGAATTACTTTTATTAACTTTCTTAATCGCTCTTTAAACATGTTTTCAAAGCCTCTCTTGTATTTTAATTTTCCATTTATTCTTGCCACTATCACCACGTTTTTTCTGTCATTTATACTTATTTCGCACAGCTTAATTTTCAAAGCGCAAAGAGCATTCATTAATTATTAAGATTGTCTCGCTCTGCGTCTGATTTCATTTGCAGGCATTGTGAGGGTCTGACTAACTAACCAAAGACCCAAGAACTAAACGCTGGACTGGCCCCACACTTTTTGCCCAGCGCCCTCCGACCCACCTCCCTACCCTACCACGCTGTGCCAGCTTTCGTCTGCCTTCAAGCGTTTGTGCCCCGAACTAATTAAATTACTTTGGTCTGCAGCAAAAGGTTTTGTTGTTGTTGTTGTTGCTGTTGTTGTTGTTGGTGGTTGGGCTTTAATTGCTTTTGTGCTGCAGCCAATGACTTAATAGTGGAGACTTCTTTCTCTATAAGGTTACAAGCTTATAGAATTTGTTAGAAATACACTAAAAGCGGCTTCCATTGAAAAATCAATAAGGCCACAAAACTGTTTAAAATGGACAAACATAAAGCAATCATAAACATCTACGTTAGTGTATTTGTATAAGGTCAGCCAAGGCAATGGATCTTTGAATTTCATATATGCTAAAAAATGCCATTAAAATCGCGTTAGAAATGGCCAAGGAAGGAGGTAATATGATATGGGTGCCTCTCGAATTGTGGTAAGCAGGGGGAGCCTAGGAAAAAGTGTTGCTTAGAGTTTTTCATCATTGTTTCAGTGTTTTATGTGAACTCGTAAAGAGGCGAAAATATTATTGCCCTACGGCTACATTTTAGGCTATTAAAATGTCATCATTCGGCTGTTCTGTTCGAAGGGGTTGGGTTGAGGGAGGGAGGGCTTTGGCCCACTCAGCTGTAACGATAAGTCAAAAACCAAATACAAAACACGCAACTTGAAAGTGTTGCGCCCGCTTTTATGGGCCAACCAATTCCCAATTGTTCTGCACAACCCTGTGACGTATTTATTATTTAACACCTAGAAGTAAAAGTTAAACAAAACAGAAAAACAGAAAAGCAGAAACAGAAAAACAGAAACCTAAGCGGAAAGTGGCTATAAAATTGTTGACCTTTTTTTTGGCACGCACTTAAGACATCATGCAAACCCATCAAGCAACCCACGCAAAGGTCTGTCTTTGGGGGAACTTCTTGGGTGGGCTGGTCGGCCAGCTTTTACGATCTTGGCAGGGTAACGCCAGTTTTTACGAGTCGGCACACCATAGGTTAAAATATTTAAAAGTGTGCTTAATTATGCTGAAAGGAAATAAAGAAAAATGTCTGCGAGTGCAAATAAATGCAAACGAAATGCTCAAGGCTCATAAAGCGAATTTTCTTCTTTTTTTCCAAAATTAATTGTGGAAGAAAAGTATGGTGAAAAAGTTGTGTTAATTATACAAAGCAATGGTGGGTGCTTAAGATGGCTTAAGTGAGTCAAGGCAGAGTTCTATTTGTTAGAATTTAACTTGGGCTTAACAAACTTTCTTGTACGTAGAGGAAGATCTTGGATATACCAAAAGTATTCAAAATGGAAGAACTATTTATATGATCTTTATATGATTTTGTAGATCTTTTCGAATATGGTTTTTCATGTTCATTCAAATGACCACGTCAATGTCGCCGTGCAGCTCATACAGCTACCTGTGTTACTTGTAACTCCAAGATTTTGATTTAGCACAAAATCTCTATATACATATGCATATCTAAATAGGCTAAGGCCCTCATCGCTTTGGCTTCAATGTTGTGCTCAATTTGCAATGTTAGCTTCTACCTTAAGATATCTGGTTGAGTTTTCTAACCAATTTTCTTATCTTTTTCCAACTTACAGCTACCAATTTTGCCGTTACCACAGCAGTCACATGTCTAAGGGTAAGTTTATCGTATAAATTCCTATACTCGCATATATCTAGACGGCATACCAATCGAATCGAGGGTCGTTTTTTAATCTTGGAACGGTTTCTCTATGCCCAGTCTGTGTGGCTTGAAACGGTGGCTAGAAGGGGATGGCGGCTGCCGCTGCCTGTTGGCGACCTCGTCGTTGTAGTCGTCGACTGTCTACTGTCCGGTGTGTCCTGTCGCTTGCTATTCATGTTTCGCCTATCATAGACATTCAAATTGAATTACAACAAACACACAAACACTGACAGATGGACAGGACGACTGACAGGGTCTGCATAAAATATGCAATTGCAAGTGCAGCTAGATATAGCCAGAAAACGGAGCGGTATGCCTGCGCGAGACGGTCACAACTCAGGTGATATATCTCACGAGTCTCAAAACTAGTTTACGCAACATGTGGCATGTGCATTTTGCATGCCACACACACGCACACACATGCATACAAACGCAAAAAAGAAACACACAAAAAATTGACATTTTGACATGTGGCGGCATGGCCTCGGTTGGACGGTCGGGCGGGGGTACTCCAAGATTTGCCGCAGATAAAACTACAAATGGTTCGACGGCGACCGGTTTCTGAGGCGATCCGTAAAGTGTCTCCTAAATACAAATGTTATCTGCCAGCAGCCGCAAGAAACAAATATCAAGAAACAAAAACGCAGTACGTGCCAGTTGTTGTTGCTACACATTTTAATGGATTGACGGTCAGACAACGAATGCACATTAGAAACTCTTCAGGTCCATGTTCAGTGCCAGGTCCAGGTCCAGGTCCAGGTCCAGCCCAAGTCATGCGCACACATGAATCGGAGTCATGTTCCTCAACTCCAGTCGAAACGTCTTCCTCATCCTCGTCTGCGTCTTGCGTTTGCATGCTGAAAGATTTTTCTTTTGGCTACTGCAATTTTCTTCGCCTGCATTTCAATAACTGGTCGTTGGTCGGTCGCCTCCAGTGTTGGGGTCTCCCGGCTACAAGTTTTGTTAGGC
Organism: Hirtodrosophila duncani; assembly: GCA_037043425.1. Taxonomy (NCBI): domain Eukaryota; kingdom Metazoa; phylum Arthropoda; class Insecta; order Diptera; family Drosophilidae; genus Hirtodrosophila; species Hirtodrosophila duncani. The sequence goes on along the minus strand of JBAMBM010000793.1, from coordinate 1,071,982 downwards.
ACGTACTCGGACGCCATAAAGTATTTGCTGGCATATCAGTTACCTCCTCGCCAGTGTCAATGGGTGTTGTTTGTATTTCTCTTTTCTCGAAGTTTACCTTTTTCTATTGATACTGCATATATTTATTTTAATTGCATTTTGTGTAAGCCATTTAGAGTGTTTGTGTTTTTGGGAGGCGTTTTACGTTGATAAATAAACCAGAGGTACATGAATTGAAGTCGAGTCTCTTGTGGTTAGCTAATTGGCAAATGCTCTGGCAAAATTAACACAATTTTGAAGAAAACTGCATATCTTTCTTGGATTAGACAATCAGCCATAATAAGAGATCGAAGCTGATTTCGAAACCTTGAAGTCTGGCAAACTCTCACTGTTGTTTAGTACCCTGAAATGTCGTTCAAATCAAGTCATCCAATGGACTTCTAATACACTGTGGGCTCCCACAAAAACAATCTACATTTTGAATCACTTTTAACCTGGCGCCTGCTAACCCAAAAAAGGTAACATAGTTCGCAGACATATAAATTTGAAAAGTTCTTTTAAAATTTCCTTGCAGATAACTTCATCAAATCCATTTAGATTTCTTAAACTTGTAAAATTATATGTGAAATTGTATATATTATATAAAAATTTGATTTAAATTTAAATTTAACAAATGCAAAATTTAAATCTATAAAATTATACTCTAATTTTCCACTTGTCATCAAATTTGTATGCAGAAATTTGTCTACCTTATGGTGCTCCTCATGGTGTGTGCAGCTTCTGGTACATTTTGGCCAAGTGTTGCTTAAACTCAGCTGGAATTTGAAGTCCTTATTTTGTTCCTGCTGAGACGCTTTTATTTATTTTTTTGGAATTTTCATGCAAATTGCTAAACATTTTTGGCTGAGACTCTTCAGCGTCTAGACGTCTGTTTTTAACAGCTAGCTAGCACTTCACTTTTCTCTCTCTCTCTCTTTCTCTCTCTCCCTCTCTCTCTTCATCAGAAATCACCTATACTTTGGCATAACAATTTCGCCTTATACGCAGAGCTCCAGTCGAATAGACTCATAATTGATATTCATATGCAGCAGCCGTCATGAATTTGGTTCGGTTTGGGTTGCATCTCATTAGACCCCAGCGAAATCTGCTCAGATATGCATCCTTATAAGCGTGTATGTGTATTTACCTGGGCTCTTATAAATAAGCACATAATCAGGCGACAAAAGCGTGCATAAATAAATAAATAATTTGCAACAATTACCATAAGTTTGTCTGACAACTTTGTGCAAAAGCTGACTCTCTGGCTAAGCTGTGTGGAAGCTGTGGGGGACTATGACTAAATCTTGCCAGCCTGCCTGCTTGCCTGCCTGCCTGGCTGCCTGATGGCGATGCTGATGATGATGATGTCAGCCTCGGTTACAGCCGCTGTCTCAGTGTGGTCAGGGCTACCAGTCAATAAACATAAATATCAACAGCCAGAAGATGTGTTCATAGAGTGTATTTTAGCCCCCCACCCGTCCGTCCACACAGCAGCCTCGTTAAGTGTTTGACTTTATGGCCAAAATGGGCGAGAGATTTCTAGGCTGGGCTTTAATTAGCGCTCGAGTCACAATTAAATAATATTTTCGCCAGCTACAAACTCTCTCTTTATCTGAGGCTGCCGCCGACTTGTTAACTTGCTGCCTGACAGTCTGCCAACAAGTTTTAATTACAAAACCAGCGACAAAAACAAAAAGAAACCAACAAAAAATATCACAGAAATGGCAGGGAAAAAGGGGAAGAGGAAAGGAAAACTGAGCGTGCAAAGTTGAAGCTGAAATACCCTTTGTGATGTAATATGGTAGGGATGCTTTGTTATAGTACGATATCGAAATTGAAAGTGATATATGAATGAAATGTGAAGAATGATTGGATATGAGAGAGAACAGATTGGATATGAAAGAAGAAGAACAGGTGAAAGAGTATAAAAGAATAAGAACAAGTGAAAGATAACAACAGAACACGAACAAGTGGAGCAAGGACTAGCAAATAGGAGCTACTGAATGAGAATAGGTGGGGCCAGGACAACTGAGAGAGTGGAAATTAACCAGATCAAGTAAGGGATAATAAGTAATTGAGAACAGCTGAAGGAGAATTAGTTAATAGGAGCTACTCAGTGGGAATCAAAGTAATCAAAGGAAACTAAAGAAGAACAAACTAAAGGGAAGCATGCAATATAAACTGCTGATCGAGAACAAATGAATAAAAACAACTGAACAAAATGAGAATGTCGTTCAAGGGTCACTGAGCGGGTTCACGGAAATCCCCAGAGATTTGAGAAATGATAGTATAAACACTTGAATTTAAAGGTTCATTTGTTTACCTTAGTACGAAGTTCAATTGCTGCTAGATTGATTTCTTTTCTGAAGCATTTTTGAGGTGTTTCGAAGGTTCATCAAAAGCGCCACCTAAGTGCTGCCAGATTTGAAACCAATGACATTTCAACATCCATTAAACGTCAAATCTAGTAGGCCATGCAGTCTTCCTCTGTTTTTAAAATGATGTCCAAATGTAGCTATAACTCTCTGTTCAAACATTCTTTTTTCTAAATCTCTGGAGATTTCTGTGACTCCACTCTGAGCCTCATATGTGAAATGACCCAACTCGAAGCTCGAACTCGAAGCTGTGAAAATCCAAGGAAATCAGCAGAGTGTGTGTACATGTCTAGCAGCTGTGCCAGTGTTCCAATTCCGGATATTCCGGATATTACTCTGAAAATTGTTGAACAAAGTTCATCAGACATAAGTTCATAAGTGCTCTTTGATAAGATAAACAAGTTAAAAGAGATATCTTAACCAGATGTTTGTCTCTGTACTGGCAAAGCGTCAAGAATCTGTTTGTGTATAGTGTCATGCACAACGTCATGAACACCTCTAGTTGTGCATGATGATGCACACTTGTACAGATCATAGAATAGCTTAAAAATGCAAGTTAAGTTGAATTTTATACGACATGCGATCATATCGTATCCTTCTCCTCTAGCAAACGTCATCACTTATCCACATAACCCTTGCTGGTCAAGCATTAAAATCAGCAAAAAAAAGTCTCTCCCGGGCAGTTAGTTTTTGATAGTTCGCTGCTTTTAATGACTCTGCAGCTTGAAGCTCTGTGCCTCACCGCTCTCCAACTCCCCCTTGCCTTCATTTTGTTGTTATATATGCAAATACTTTTTATGATTTTTTTGTTCACTACATTTTATGGTCTGTGATTGTTATCCGATCCGACTCCCGGCACTTTGGTTGGTAGTCGGTCTTTTTTTAACAGCCTTTGTTTAACTTTTATGGCCAGCCCCACACGTCAGCCATCTCTCTCCAATTATTTATCTTCATCGCAGAAATTGCTTGTGACATATTTGTGATTTGTTGCTAATTTGAATTTTCTGAATATCGAAGCCCTTCTCAATTTTTTATATGCCCATCAAATGGACCACAATTTATGACAGAGCGGAACTGAAAAACGGAGGTTTCTTCTTCTGGTTTTGGGTGTTGATTGTTTGTTTGACACATTGACTTAGAGAAACCGAAACCAGAGGCTAGATTTTTGTCGTCTGATTTGATTTGAGTTTGATGAAGGTCGCTTCTATTTAGCGATATAAAATGATGATAATTTGTCGCTTCTTGTTTGGGACTTTGAGTTGGGGAAGACCTTCGGCAAATTGGGCTTTTATGTCTTGCTATGGGAAATTTTATACTGCTACCAAAAGCTGTGGAAAACGGTGTGAAATGATAACGTAAATGCTGATGAAACTAAAAGAGAATAGATGAAATAAATATGTATAGATTACATAAGGTGAAATTTAAGCTAAAAATGTGTGTCCAAATTGCGAATAATTGCTTCTGGATTTCCATTTCTAAGCCCTGAAATTGTCATATTCTCATCTCTTACCAGATCATTAACCTCCTGCAAATGCCCGATGACAACACTCATAACTCTTAAATCCTGGATCCAGCTCGTCTGCCATCTGCTTTATCTTACTTTAACTTTGCATCTCTCCGTTTCTAACCCTCAACGCTCCCCCCACCAATCCCCCCTCGCCATCAATCCCCCCTCCTCGCTCTCTACTTATTTGCAACTTGACATTTCACTTTTGCGTTTCGCGGGGCACTTCAATGCGCTCCAATTGCATTTTATGACAGACAAAACTGACCTACTTAAGGCACTTTAATGTACATGCCACCGCCCGCGCGCCCACATGGCCCCCGCCGGTCGCCGCATCGTATAACCCCATTTTATACGCAGTTGCGTCCTTTTTTCAATCGCATTATAAATTTAATGTGTTGACCTTTTTCGACGACCGCAATTTCAATAGATTGCCTTTGGACAGAAGCAGCAGCAGAAGAGCACCATAAAATTTAACTAAAATGTCCATAAGTAGCTCAACCGCCCCCCTCGATAACTGTAAATGAGGTTGGGGGTGTGGAAATCTACAAGTGGAAAGCAATCTCAGCACAGCTGAACTTTGTGTATCTTTTGATACACTTTAAAGACTTGGCCTGGAAGATGGAGCCGGGTGCTGGGAGCTCTGCCTCTGTCTCTGTCCAGGGTTGTCGCATTTCACGCTCAATGCACGCTTGCCTCCTCTTCCTCTCTGCACAATATCCTGCAAGTCATGGCAGGCATTTCCTGCTTTGTTTTTTTTTTGTCGCCAATGGTCCCCTTTGTTAAAGGTCGTCGATGTTGTTGTTTCTGTAGTTTTTCCTTACCATTTTTTTTGTCGTTCAAAGCTTTTGAAGAAAAACTTTTTCCAAAGAGTTCTTGCGGCTTGGCTTGTACTGCTGCTGTTGTTGCTGTTGCTGTTTTTGTTGTTGTTGCTGTTGTTGTTGTTTTTGTTGCTTTGGCATTGAATAAAACGTCTTCAACTAGAAGCAAAACATTGAAAATTGTTTTTCTTTTGGTCCTCAATGGGACCTCGTCCCTGCCCCAATGCTGGCATAATACTTTTCGACGCACATGCTCAGCGTTATATTTGTTAAATTTTTTCTTGGCTGTCATCTTTTGCTGCCGCATCGTCTTCTGCTCCTTCAGCTGCTTCTGGCCATGTGCAACACACTTCAGCTTTTCGTGTGCCTGGGCCACTTTTTGTAGCATGTACACACACACATCGATGTTGTATATGCCCCTGGTCAATTCGTATGGATGGATGGAAGGCTATCTATTGAAATAAAAGTCCTGAGTCCTGAGTCCTGAGCTGCGCTTGAACGATTTTTGCTCGTGCAAATATTTTATTGACTATTATTTTGCCTTTGCCTGCTTTTCTTCTTCTTTTTTTTTGGTGCTCTTCTTCTTGTGCTTCTTGTTCATGCTTGTCCTTGCCGGTTGGCCGACTCTTTGCTTTGTCCTTCGAGGCTGGGTTTTTTTTATTTAAGGGTTTATTTTGGCTCTGTTTCTTGTTTGTTGCGCAATTTCAGTTGCCCGTAGATAAATATAAAAATAAACATTGGCCAGCATTTATTTTTAAGGCTCGCTTTAATCGCAGAGGAAATCAATCAATAATCTGACTAAATTTCTCAAGGAATTCATTGGCTAAATAATTTGGTTGTATATGTAATATGTGCACGTGTATTGGTATTGCATATAATTGATGTCAAATTGTATCTATAAAATTTACAAAATAAACTTGTAAATTCCAATCAGAAACTCTCTAATTCTCCTAATTGCAACCAATCTCAGGTCACTGTGGGGCAAATAGAAACATTTCTTTAACACATGTCTATAAAATCTTTACTCTCCAATCCATTTTTGGAAAGGTTCAGACTATGATGGACTAGAATGGACGGATATAAGCAAGCTAATGTGTCAACTTTAGGAAAGCAAACAGCGGATTAAACTTTTGAGAAAATTTAAAATGTCTTTTAAAGTCATGCGATTTCCATGACACATGATAGGAAATATAACTAATTTGTATTTTTAGTTAAATATATTTATTGTTGATGACGTCACCAAAGGTGTCATCATGTAGTAGTTGCAGGTGTTGACAAGTTCAATTGTTCATTTGTTGATACCTTTTTTACGTGTTTTTTTAACTGAAATCCTTACAGAATCTTCTTTTGTTGAGTCTTTGGTAATATATAGTTCCTATAGTTCAAGTATTAGAATATTCTTAAGAGTAGGAGCTTGTTCCTTAGTCTCCTTCGGAGTGGCAATCTTTAGATCTAATGGAAAGCCACTTACATAATTTTGAAACATTTGAACAAACTCAGGACCTAATTTCTATATGAATTATTTGCCAACTTTAATTTAAATGCAACTTTACAAATTGTTAGAGTTTAGCTAATGATGAAACCGGAAAAACATAAAATATATAAGTATAAATAATATTTCATATTCATCCATCAAAAGTTTGACCCTTTTAAATTGTCTAAATTGCCGCTAATTTTGAGCGTTTCAAATTTTTGCACATGACTCTCGTGGATTGCCTTTGCCGCCAGCGCCACAGTTGATCGTGAATTGGCCGCAATTATAACATTTAGCACGCATTCGAGTTAAAAAAAACACAACTCATTTATCATCCAACACAACGCAAGGCGAATAAACATAATATTTAACAAGTAGAGGAATGTGTTGGCTGTGATGTATAGGAGAATATAATGTGCTCTATATAAAGTAGTAAAATATAGAAATGTCGAGTATAATATGTATGAGATTTATTACAAAGAACAATAAACACTCTGAAGAACTTTCAATAAATTTCAGAAAATTGAACTTGACTTATGTAATTCTTAACCATTCCTTTGTCAACATCAACAGTCTTTGATTATAGGGTATAATAATTGTTTTCAATATTTAATGTTCGCAATATTCGCACTTAATTGGCTGGCATATCGCATAATTGCAAAGCCCAGTCTCTTGTTTTTCGGACTGCCAGTCTCAAATGGAGCGTAACAAATGAGAAAATCATCAGGAGAACTTGAAGGAAAAGTGAAATAATCTGTTGAGAAAAAAATGGCGTTTTAAAACCATTTGCACTAATTTTATTAGACTTTTCCTTGAACTGTTTTCTTTTGCCTTTAGAGCAAATGATTATTGCCAGACATAAAAAGCTGAAAGGAAAAGCAAATACACGAATAGAAACGGAAACAGCAGCTGGGTCAGAAGAGAGAAAAATCAAAATGTTGCTGGGAATCCTTGAAAGCCTTGTGATAACCATTGTCTAAGAAAAACAAAGAATGAAACAAGCAATAACAACAACAACAACAACAATAGCAACTGGCCAACGTGAGCCCTCGCATAATTGAAAAACATCAAAATAAACATCAATGTGAACATCAAAATCTAAATTACACTTGGAAAAACTAAGACGACAAGTTCAGTTAGATTAGGTTTGAAATATTTTCTAGTTTTAATAGGAAAATTGCAGGAGTTGTTCATAATTTTTCTAATTTTTTGATTAGTTCTTAATTAAGTGAAGAGCAAAAATGTTGGGAAAGTCATTTCTAACAATTTTAAAACTGTGAAATAAATTTCCTTAAATTAAAAATATTAATTCTGAAAAGTCAATTTTTGAGCTATTAAAATATAGGAAAATTTATGAGCTCTTAATTTAGAAACAAAATTTTTATATGTACAAAAAGTTGTTCATAACACGATGAGAATAACTCTTATATTAATAATTATTTTCTAAAATATTTTCAAAAATTAACTAACCTAACTCTCCCCCCATTCCAGTGATTATTTGAACACGCAATTACCAAATTTAGCTATTTGATGTTTTCTTGTTTTTCGCTTGTTGATGCTTTGGCATAATTATTGCCTGCAAATGAAATGAAAACATGCAAAACAATTACAATTAAAAATAAAACAACAAACAACAAATAAATGCAACTGACAACTCTTTATAGACAAAGGGCGGACAAAGACACAAAACTGAAATTAAATGAAATATGTCGAATACCCAGGGAAAATGAGCTTCCTATTTCATTTTCATTTGTTCAAAATGTTCAGTTTGACATGGCAAATTGTAAAAAGGAAATATAATAATTAGATAAACTAGAAAGGCTTTAGTTCAAATAATAATAGTTTGAATTTGAAGTTTACAATTTCATTGTTTAATAAGGTTATATATATATATTTATATATATATATATATATATATATATATATGATTTCTTAGATTTATATATATATATTAAAACTTGTAAGTTTAGGGATAATCGACCCTTAGCTAGATGGAAAGATGCTTGACTTCTAAACGGTTCTAAGTAGTTGAAGCTGACTGTGACATTTTGCGTAGTCGCGTGCTCTCATGCACTTCTCTCTCTTATCAGCATATGTCACCTGATCTCCTTGACGTGTTTCCGACTTTTCTAAGAATTAATCTATTTTGTGGATTATCAGAAGGTTGGCTAGCTAAGAGAGAATCTAAATTTGTAGTCATCAAAAACTATATAAATTTTAAGTGTTATTAAGTTCTATTTTTATATTGATATTGAGCTGATTTAATATAATTTTGAAGTCTAAAAGAGCCTTCTGATATTGCATTAATCCATTATAAATATTAATTAAAAAGCTCATTCACGTCTGATAACTCTTCTCACAGTTAAATATCCACATATATAACCCGAATGATCCCTCTGCAGCAAATACATCCAAAGATATAATTAAATTCCTTACATTTCTATATCAAATTTTAACCCAATTTCCATTTCTGAAATTCTTAAAACAGCTTCTTAAGGCTCATCTACACCATAAAATGTAACTTTTCTGATACTTACAGCATTGTTTGCCTTACCTAATTCCTTTTTGCCATCCAAAACACAAAGGATAAGAGTTTCAATTATAACACACTGAAGCACACATTTATATAACTTGACCAGCTATGGTTTTGCACTTATGAAACCCATTTTCCAAATACCCACACCAATTTCAAAGACATATCTTAAAAAAACCATCTACATCTGCTCCACTTTTGAGCGCCATTCATCAACAATACGAAGAGGGAGGGCTGTCAGTGTCAGAGTGCTGCTCCTTTTGATAAGATCTCCTCAGAGAGGGACCAGGCAACCAACCAAACACTACTTATGCTTCACACTTACAGCTCCAAGCGATCCAACAAGTGCCGTCTGTCCGTGCCTTGCCGGTGACCCAAGTCGATTTCTAAGCCAGTCAACGTTGCTGCTGCTGCTCTGAACCCCCTTGCCCCCTCCTAATTGCTTTCACAGTCCAATTCTCTGTGCACCGCAGAAACCAAACCGCAAGGTGCGTTTCGCTTGTTTTTCCACTGTTGGTTTCTTTGTTATTCTGGTTATAGTTGTTATTGTGGCAAAAAAAAAAACAACAACAAAAAAAAACAATCAAGAGAAAACCCACAAAACAGAAACAATTACACAAACAATTCGATTGCAACACTGCAGCACACACATACACTGTTGCATTACGATTGCAGCTTTGCCGCTGGGCAGCACTTTATGCCACACGCCACTCAGCTGACACTCAACTGGGCGGCTGTGCTGTGCCTTTCTTTGCAACTTTGCGCCCGACTCATTCCTACTGGCAACCCTCCTCATCCACCTCCTCTTCCACTGTGCAATCATGCAAATAAAACACATTTTTTATATGAGCATGTGTGTGTTTGTGTTTGTGTGTAAAAGTTTAACCCAAATATTTTGTAGACATGCAATATTTATGCTGTGCAACAAAAACTACAACAACAATAACAACAATAACATCAGCTACTACAGCTTTGCTGTAATGGACTTTTGCCTTTAAAAACTACAGATTTCGTAACATATAAAAATTGTGTGCAACATTTTCAGTGTGCCCAAAACTAACCCCTAAGGGTCCCCCCCACCTCCTTCAGCCAGTCCTCCTCAAGGAACGACCCTCTTCAAATCTATATATGCCAATTATTGCCATTGTTATTGTTTTTGTTACACGAATGCAGCTGCCCCTGCAACACACACTCCTCTTCTCCTTTCCCCTCACTAGAACAAACAAACAAACGAAATCATCGTTGCACTGTTGCAAAATAATTTTCATAAACACATTAAAATGATAATTAAAAGAATTTGTTCGCTTCCACTTTTGGTTGCAACTTGCAATTGTTGTTGTTGGAGTTGTTGTTGTTGTTGCAACTGCATTATTTATTTATTATGTATGCAAATGCATTTAATTGCTGGACGCTGGGGTGCTGCAGTAGCGGGGAAGCGGGGGTAGAGAGACTGACCAACCAACGCCAACGTCAAACAATTTGCATATTTTAGCATGTAATGAAATTTGTAATAATTCTGCAATTAATTGCGTACGTGTCCTTGTTTTATGGCCAAGCGGAGCCATTGAGAGTCAGACAGTGCAGTGGAGACGTCACTCTGCTGCAGTAAATTACTGCAGTTCAGCAGGGCAACTACAGGGCCGCCCTTGCCTCACCTGGCGTGTGTGTGTGTGTGGGTATGATTTACATATCGCTGGCGTGCGTGCGAATGAGAACTTGACCATAAACTGGTCCCACAGAGAGCTGTGAGATAATGCGCGTCATGTAGTTTGTTACAGTTGTTGTTGTCAAGGTCAAAGCAAGACACTTGCATAAATTGTTAAACATTTAATAAAATAAAAGTAGTAAGTAGTAGTAAGTAGTAGTAGTAGTAGTAGTAGTAGTAGTACACGCCATAGCATACATTCAAATCTCTCAGCAACACTCTTTGGCTGGCATTCGTCTTCCGCTTTTGTCAGCGTCATCAATTTTTTCTTGACCTCAAGTCAATTTTGGACACATTTAGGTAAAATCAGATTATCAACCGATTTGCCACATTTCATCACGATCGGATAATAACTGTAGAGAAAATACCAAAAAAAAACAAAACGATAGTAAATTTATATTGAATTTCAATTTGCTTGTGGCCAAAACAGACATACAATGTTATATATCATGGTAGACTAAAGAAACTGCCCCCGACTATCATATTAATTAATTAATTTAATATTATTTAATATTAAAATTCGTAAATAGACTAAGAACATTTATTCATACTTATTTACCTAAAATGTAGGTCCTAATTTGATACATTTTGAATGACGTCACACACATCTCTAAAGCGTAATACTACGTAGTTAATTTCACTTACCTCTCGTTTGCGCACTGTTTTCTTTAGTGTGCTGGCTCTGTCTCCATACACATACATATCCATTTTGAAGCTCAAGCCCCATACAAATGTACGGTTCTTGCATTTAATGCGAAAAGTGCGACCAAAACAGAAACAGAGCGAAAGTGAATATCGCCTTAACTGTTCTCATTCTCTTTAAAGCCACACGCACAAACATAAGCATAAGCATTGGCATTGTTATTGTTTTGGCTGCTCTTGACACTGAGAGCGATTCGCTATCTCTCTTTTTCTATTTTCTACTAATAAATACAGCACAACTGATTTGACTCATCAGCGCGCTTAGCTAATTCGCACACAGCGTCCTCGATAGTATAGTGGTTAGTATCCCCGCCTGTCACGCGGGAGACCGGGGTTCAATTCCCCGTCGGGGAGTTTCACTTGAATCAATGCGTTGCTTTTTTTTTATTTTTTAAATTTAAATAAAACATATTATGTATATTAATATACACATATAAATATACATATAGCCGAAATTTTGTAATACCATTTCATTTTGTGCTCTGATAAAACAATTGTGAATTTCAAACGATAGTTTACATTTCAAATAGCCAACGCAACCCACAGCCCATGACATTAAGCCCACACCTACATTTTCCAAAGCCCCAAAAGACCATAAAAAAAGTGCGTTGCTAGATTCATTCAAGCCTGAAAACTCGCCCAAAATAAAGTAAAAATCTGCGCAAAACCGCAACACACAATACATAGTTTTGATGGTAAAAGGGGGGCGCCTGGCGTTAGTTTAAATCTATGCCTATGCGTGGCATTGTTTGGTCGTCCCAACCGCTCCCTCTCCACCCCCACCATGCCTCTACTTTGTTGACCACAAAAATCAGGGTTTTTCAATTTGAATGCCGAAACAATTGCCCAAAGCTTTATCAATGGGGTCGCTTTCGACTATATGGCTATAGCTATTGGCTTTCCATGTGTAAGTGTGTGTGTGTGTGTGCGTTTGTGAGTATTTGTGTTTGTGTGCATTCTTCAAATGCCGCTCAGGCAACGCCCACAAGCAAAAATTTGAATAATCTGCTGCCGTAATATCGCCAATTTATCACTAGGTATGATTATTGGACCAAATCAGGGGGGAATCAATGAAATCGAATGTGGGCAGAGAGGTGAGTGTTTTGGAGTTTGTTTCTTTTCCAACACATTTCACTTTCCTTTGGGAAGAAAGAAGAAAAGCCAAAAAACTAGCTAGCGCCTACTCTATGCCATTATCTTTCAGATCCGTCCGCCGCTCTCTAATGAAGAATTATGTTCATAATTTTCAAATTTATCGCCACTGACAACTTGGACGACGATCGCATAAAGATCATCATCAGTTGGTATGATGGGGGCTGTTTCCCAAACACTTAAAGTGTGTCAAAATGTTTGTTGTGTGAAGGCATGCAGGCGGCGTTCCCCTACCCCTCTCCCTATACGCCGCCTGGCACCATCATCATCAACATCATCAACATCATGAGCAGTGTGTCACAGACAGAGTAGACAGAGTAGAAGACAGCAACGGGGGAAGACAGAGAGACAGACACGCATTTCAAATATTTATGGATGTGTCGTTGAGCTCATCTCCATTTCATGTTGTACTGCTGGTTCACAGTTCAAAAAGTCATACATATCAAGTGAAAGTTTGAGTCTTGGAAGTTTTAGATTTTTTATGTTTTTTTTTTGGAAAAAACATTTGTTGTTATTTGTTGTCTTTCCATGCTGCTCGTATTAATTTTCACTTACTGCAAAGTGTATTAAATTTCCAACAGACAATCCTTCCTTTCCGCGTTTTAAATCAAAACAGATGCCAAAACATTTCCAAAAACCATTTTCAAGTGTATTTCTGAGGCCGCCTCCGCCCATGGATTAAATGTTATTTCATTTTACAAGTATTTTTAGCTGCTTTTAATTTAGTGTTCAGCTTGGCTGAATTTCGTCTAGTGTTATATTATTTTTTTGTTCTGGTCTGTTCTCTGTTGATTGTTAAGTGCTTCGGAGAGTGGAAAATTTATGTGACAGCTTATTAAATTTATACGTTTTCCTCTCTATTACAGATTAGAAGCGGCTATAGAGTGGATACACAGAACAACCCAATCACCCACCCACACATGCACACACACGCACCCAGATGTGTGCTAAATGAACTTTTTGGGTAAGTTAAGTCCTAAATTAGTTTTGGATAATTATTAAAAAACATGAAAACGAAACAATATTACGAATGCTTAAAGAAGGTCTTTGGGGCGTTAAGAAGATCTAAAACAGATGTAAACATTTGTCAACTTTTATAGCTGAGCTTAAGTTCTTTAGTTTTTATGTGAAAAATATGTTTGGCTTTTTTAATTAATTTTGAACTTTCGGTTTGTTTAATTTCGTAGCATTTTTTGGATCGGTTTTGGTTAATTTGGTAAAATTAGTGCGGTTTCATTTATATTTCAATCAGATTAATCATCCAATGTGGTCAATCTTTATATATAACGCTTATCGCACGGCGTTTAAATTTTGCGCAAAAAGTTTCCCATTTTGCGAGAGGCAGACACATAACAATAAAACAGATAATAACTTTTGTCTGACTAATAATGAAAGGAATTGCTTGACCAGTAGCTTTAATTACTAAGCAATATATATGCTATTAATTAGGATTTTAAAAAAAAAATTTCTTCGAATTTATTTAAGATATTTTTTTACAAGAAATGTAGAAAAATTACATTTAAATTTCTTATTCTCTTACAATTAGCATTTTCCAAAATATTTTAGCTTAACTTAACATCTATTAATTCAATATATTCAATATCATTGGGCAATTTAATAGTGAATTTCTACTGAAAACCGATTCTCTCTGTATATATGTTCCGGCTATATAGTCGAAATCATCTCCTATTCAATTTGATCCTACCCATGATATTAATCTTTGGCTTGGCAACCCTGAGATACTTGGATTTTCACTAAATATGTCATATTTTAGGATGCTTTACTAGAAGATTATTTGCTTTTCCCACCAAATCACACACACGCACACCCACACATACACACAGGATACACAGCATAAGGGATTCCTTCTTGGCCCACAATTTTGTCGCCAAGCCGTGGCGGCAGAATTTCAGAATTTTTGCATTTTTTGCGCAATTCTCAGTTGGTGAAGTTTTCGACGCCTGTTTGTTATTTACCGACAACTTTATGGCCACATGTCGACGCTCACAACAAAAACAACTACCACAACAACAGCAACAAAAATTGTCATCATAAACAATGTGTGGAAAAAATTGTTGCTTACATTTTTGTGCCTCTCTCAGAGTTGGTTTCCTTTATTCCGCCTTCTTTTTTTTTTATTTTTTATTTTTTTGTTGACGCGCATGTGTGAAAAATAAGCAGACGACGGTTGACTGTTGGGAGTAGTGCTTTTTTTTTGTGAATTGTTGCTGTGGCCTCGTATAATGTGGAGGGCGTGTTGGGTTGCCCTGTCCCTCCGCCAGCCCCTTGCCATTTGTTGTTTGGAAAAACGCTCCGCACTGGCGTCTATTTAATGAAGTGCCGTTTCAGGCCTCTGGCCTCAGGCCTCCGAGACGAGGTTTTAGCTTGGTTGGGTGTCGTCTCTGTCTCCCTGGTCCCAATGCTAGTGTGAATTTCCACATGAAGTTGGTAAAAAAAAGGCAAGAAACAGCTTATTTGTCATATTTGCTAAAGGTATAAGGCTGCGGGAGTGAATGAAGTTAACAAGTGGCAGGGGGAGGCTGGCTCACAGTTTGAAGGTTTCAGCTTAGTAAATCATTTAAGTAAAATATGCCATCAACAGAATCGCTGCGAGAAGTAAACACAGCAGCTTTAACGTTTTGTTTTCTTGCCTCATTTGTTGGCAATGTCTATATCTCACTGGCTATATCACTGTCTATATCACTGCCTATATCACTGTCTATATCTCATGCCTGTCTGATCTCAGAAGTCTCATGAGCTGAAATTTTGTCTGCACTCTGGTTAAACTCGAGACTCATTCAGATCCTACAACTATATCATATAGCTGCCATATAACCGTCCAAATCAAACCAAAATCAGTTTGTATAGGGATGCCAGGGGACATCTCCTATCTTGTTTGTAAAGTATATTAAAAATTCCATATTCTGTTGACTTCAATTAGAAATTAATTATTTTTTTGACATTTTTTTAATGCGGTTTTTTTGTTTTTAAATTTTTGCTCATTTGCTTATTATACAAATTATTATCTGTGACTTATGTTTATTTATTGTCTTATTTTGTCATTAAATTTTTTGCATTTATTTGTTGTTTTCATTTTGAATTCAACTGTCTGAGATCAGCCTTAACCATATTTTTAGCCAGCCAAATTAAATCTGCACTTAGCAAAAAGCAATTTAACAACATTTGCCATTTGTAAGCTCTTGACTCATAAACGAAATTATAAAATTATACAAGCTCGACCTTGAGTGAATTTTTGAAGTACGAGTAAATTGCGAGTTCTAATCAAGGCCGTCGCATGGAAATTTATACCAAAATGATGTAATTTGCTAATACATCATGCCATGGCTGGCTGGCAGACAGGCAATTTGTTCAGCTTAGAAAATATTTACTTTAATAATCATATTTCTCCGTCGTTTTGTTTGAAACTCTCAACATGTAATTGTCATTTTGTCAAAGGCAAACAATGGCGCTGCCTCAGACCCCACCCAAAGTCAGAGTCGTAGCCGTAGTCTTAGAGCTCTCCATTGTTATACCGAAGCGGAATTGAGGGAAAAAATGCTCAGCATAAATAACCAGAAATTAGCAGGCAAATATGTCAAGTCAAAATAAGCTCAGAAAATGCCACAGCAAAATCTAGAAAACTTGTTTCTGTTCAACACAAATCGGAACACCTGCGTTACATACTTGTTGCTGCTGTTGTTGTTGTTGTTGGTGTCACTCGCATTGCTATATTTTTTGGTTCAAGTGCTAAATCACCTGCAGCCAAGCCAGCGGAGTCGAGTCAGCACACGGTAAAAGTTTATTTTTATCTAATTTGAATTTATGCTCTAAGATCTGTGAGGCAAGATCTAAAAAGACTTCAAACTGGTTTGTTTGCCCCTGCCCCCACTGATTTATGCCGAAAAAGAACACGAACCCGCCGCCAGTTCGAGAGTAGAATGCGCCCCGCCAGATTGTCACAAAAGATATGGAAAATGTGATGCGGCTTATTGAAAATGATATATACTAGATATTCGGTCCGGACTCCGCTCACTCAATGTGAATTCTATGTAAATTGTGTCATTGTGGTGGCATCAGAAGCCAGATAAACCTGGCTTACCTGGCCTGTGCTCATTAGTAGCAACAGGTGTAGATATTTGTCTGGCTCTTTTTTTGCTTTTTTGTGGAGCTGTAACGGGGCACGAGTGTCGAGTCGAGTGGCACTTGTTGAGGGCATCTGTATGGCGTTGAAAGACACGCCAAAATATTGCCTATGACAAGAGAATTAGTATGGGATTTTGTTGTTAAAAAGGAATAATAAAGAAATAATATAGAGAAATTACTTAATAGATTATTTAAATATAGATTGGTTGGTAGAATTACATGGTGTTTCAGTTTTTTGTTACGATAATAGCCAAATAGGTCTAACTTCTACGCTCTTTTTAGTGACGAAGTTGCTCCCCATAACCATGTGTACTTAGAGGTGATTCCATTTGATAGCTATGAGTCTACTCCAATTGCTACCTTTTCTCAGCAACTTACTTCCATTATTTCTCTGTTTCTTTTCACATTTGCTTTATGTTTTTTTTTTTGTACAATTCTATTACCCCTCCCCACCACAGCATGTTCACAACTCTTGCTCATATTCCCATTCAGCGAAGCATTCCATTGATTTTGCGGAATCTCATAAAAAAAATAAACTGAAACAAAACTCCAACTCCAACTCGAACTTCAATTCCAATTCCAACCGTACAAACAACATCATAATCAGCAATGGCTATAGTAATTGGAGCTCCAGCTGAGATCTCGTAAAGTTCCACTAAAAGCGAAGAGAGAAACAAGCCGAAGTGGGGTGAAGTAGGCTCACGTATAAATCTGGCATAAAAAAGAAATTCATCTTCATAAAACAAAAAAAACGGCAGCTCTGCTGTCGGCCTGTCGGACTGTCGAACTGGAGAAAAGAGATGAGAGATACTTTACTTGAGATAATCATACGCAGCCACAGTTACCATTCTGCCCCTTCAACTCCCTTGCCTGTGTGGTGGCATTATATCCATGAGACATCATAAACACTTGAAAAACTGTTCAAATTTGATGTGTGTACCCCACTTACAAGGCGAGCGATGGCTATGGCACAGACTTTGATTTTAGCTTTCCATGTCTTACAATGGGGTATATCCACTAAATCTTTGGGTTTGTTATGCATTAGAGTTGTTGAAGAAGTTTTATAAGATTTTACACAAATTTAGTCAAATTAATTATAAACAATTTTAAACAATTGAGTGATGAATCTTAATGTGCCGGCAGAGATTGCTTGTTGGTTCGAATTTGCGATAAAATCAGTGATAAGTTGTTCTCAGATGTGATAAATCTATTGTTAAGCACACAGTTAAATTCCCGAGAGATTCGCCAGTCTTCATTGCATCTGCAGAAACTCACTATTTGGTGTGCTTTATCGATAGGCGAAACCGATTGCCCCTAATTCTAGGAAAACAAGAACGATGAGAGGTTTATTTATGAAACAATAAACATTTTTGAAGAGTGAATTCATTTTATGATATTTTACATTTCTATTGACATCTTTGTTATTTGTCGCTTGGCCGCTCATGTTGAGTTAATGTCGCTTACTTCGCACAACATCCATCAATAACTTGCTCAACCCCGTTTATATAGAGTGTCATGGTCTTCTGTTTTTCCATCTTCGTTTTGTTTTTCCTTCATACTCAAGCTGGGATTTATTTGGCGGCTTCTTTTTTGGTTTGTTATTGGAGTTTGTAGGCTCTTGCGTTGCGCTGCCCCCCACCCCGCTCTTTGCAACAATCCAAACAATTACTTTTCTTTCTGCTTGGACTGTTCGCGTCTCGAAAATTACATTTAATGTGTGTTGCCGAGATTTGGTCTTCGATAGAGGCGTGAACCTGTTGAAATTCGTACTTTCTTAAGAGTTTGGGGCTTGGGTTCCAGTTTTGCGGTCAGCATCCGTTCTGGGTTCGAGATCTGTAACCTGGGGCTATTTGTCTGTGTGCGCGCACTATTATTGTTTTGTGTTCTTGGGCTGCTTTTTGTGGTCTCATCATCAATACAACATAATAATTATTTGCTAGAACTTGTCGATTTCGTTTTAGATGCGCTCTTTAAGCAGATACAAAAGCTTGCTTTTTATATCGTTTTTTTCGACCCTAATCGTTGTGGAAAGTTATGAGTTACGCTGGCCATGGACTTCTAGAAACTGTTGGGCCTGTTAATTGTCGGCTTGGCTTTCTTTCTTTTTCATTTGTTGGCTTGTTGTTGGCTAATTGCCATATTAAGCTTTGGCCCCCCTGCTGGGGCCGAGAGTGAGCCTGACGCTGATGCTGATGCGATGGCGAGCTGTGAGCCAATTGATAATTATGATGATAAGTGAAGTCTGGCTGTGGCCGTGCTCGATTTGTAACTGGCTGCTTATTTGCAAGTTGATTTGATGACGGACTCCAGCTCAGACTCAGACTCCGGCTGGCACTCCATATCTGTTGGCCATAAACCGCAGTAGTGAAAGTAATTAGTTGTTGTTTTTCTTTGTGGCCTTAGGGTGAAAGCTGAGCTTTTAATTGTACATTCTGCTTGCCTCTCCATAATCAATCAACGAGCCCCCGACATTCATATGATAGCGAAAGTGATGAATGCCCTGGACTTTGGGCAAACGTAACCCCATAGTGCGGCTTAGAAAGCTTCTCTGTTACTCGGGCAACCAGAGCAGAAGTCACGACCCAAAGTAGCCAGATCAGAGGTGATATAATGAAACGATTTCTTGTTTTTTTTTTTTGTTTTTGTAATTAACTGCTAGATCAATAATGAGATTTTGGCAGGAGATAAAGTTTGTTGATGATCATAAAAAATGTTAGCCACGATTAGAACGCTGAACTATATATTCAGCTTAGATTTGTAAAGCATTTTAAATGAACTTTCAGAGTGTTATGGCTTGCTGAAATGTCCCTTAGAAGGAAAGTTAACCGAAATTCCATCTTCAGGAGCACCTAGTATATATCCAACCGAGGATGTATGCAAAAGTTTCTGCAATAAAAATTATTTATAATTTTTGCTTCTTATAACTTTGCCGTTTTTGTCGTTAGTTAAGGCCACCTTTCTCCCTTGTTTATGTTGATCCCAAAGAATAAATTTCCCTAATTACCCCACCTGTCTGTCTGTCTGATTGGGTCACCTAACACACAAACATGCCACCCATGATCTGATGTTCTTCATCTCTGCAATCTTCCCAAAAGAAAAAGCTCTCACGCGAGCATCTTAACATTAACATGATTCCCTACGCGCCTCGAAACTGTAGCGACCCGGCTTCATAGCATTCCAATGCGTTTCAGTTTCATGTGGCCCAGATCTCTTCTTCTTGATCAGCTCCTCGTTGATTATATCAAGCAGGCAAGCAAGCAACCGAGCAGCACACATTGCAACCGATCTGGATCAGCAGCCCGCTAAAGCTAAAGCCAAGAAATGCACATCCACATCAAGCCGCCGCGGTGATTGTCATAATTAAGGATGTTGTACGAGCATGTGTGTTGGCAGGCTGTCCAACTGCAAGACCGAGACCGGGACCGAGACAAAACTCCACTCGAGGCACTTGTAAAACCAACAGATAACCGTAAGAACAAGTTTCAAAGAAGAAGACAAGACAAGAGCAAAGCTTCCGGTGCCGGGAGTCTTTTTCTTCTCTGCTGGTTTTGTTTTTGTTGCCGGCTGTGCCTGTGCAGGTTTCTGCAGCTCTCCAGCCAGATCAGCAAAGCCGAACCCGCAACATCTCATAATTGCAGCTAAGCTAAATTATATAGCCGCAGATCTCCAGCATGTGTCATACTCCTGGGGACTAGGAGAGGCGACGGCGAAGGCACAGGAAGACGGCGAGGAGTACCAACTGTAACGATGTGTGTATGTGTGTGTGTGTGTGCAAATATGCCGGTCAGCTCTCGAAACTCAGCTGCGATCCAAGACAATTACTATGGACTGCAGTCCAACGCAATCTCTGGCTGGAAAAGCCGAATAGTCAGCGACAGGGGGGCGGCAGGGAATTGCAACTCACAACTCGCACTCGAGACAAATGTATATCATTCATCAAATTAAAAGTTCAACAACAGCGTTTGCAGTTTGCCTGCCGTGAGCTAGTGAGCGCCAGAGGTTTGCTTGAAAAGTTGTGGAATGATTTCTTTGAAATCTATGAAAAAGTGTGTGCAATATATGAAACAAGAGCACAAGGAATAAGGAAAGTGATAGAAAGGTAGAATAAATGTTATAAACGGGACTAATCTTTCAAGTTGCAGTACACTGCGAACTGATGAGTAAGTGTAAGCGGAAGAAGATTCACATTGCTTTGGAGTATATATAAGCTACAGGAGATCAATGCAGTATATATGAACAGTCATCGTGACTGATCTCTTAGGTAAACTTAAAGTTTAATCCCTTTATTTTTCCATTTTTTATCTTCATCCATCTAAATATGGTTTGATTTTCGATGAAAGTTCGAGTTGTTGTTCTTAGTTCTGACATCAAACAGGATAATACAATTATACAAAGACTATATTGAAATTTCACATCACAGTCTATTGGATATCTGCTCAAGCAGATGATTCAGGCAACTGGATTGCTCTCAAATGTGTTTGAAAGAAACCCAGCTGATCATTCTGGTGATCAGAACTTTCTTCTGTGCTCCAGTGCCATTCTCACCAACATTTAGTCTTAGTTAATTAAGATCGATACTTTGGCTACTTGATAGCCTATTTCAGAGCAAAACTTAGTAATTAAGTTTCATGATATTACTTAGCTCAGTTGGCTAAGGATTAGTATAATTGTCTATCATTTTCTCTTCCCATCTGAAGCGGCTTCCAAGTTCTCTTTAGGCCTATCCACTTCTCCAACACAATCTGGCTTGTGCTCCCATATGAAACTTGTCTAAGGTTTTTGAAACTCATTAGACAACCCACGCCAAGTGGCAATGCAACATGACCGCAACTTCTGAGGCGGCTGTCAGAGCTGAGGCTGCCTCAGCCTGCCTGTCAGTGGCGCAACTGTTGCTTGCTCTATTTTACAGCCTGCTGCTGTTGCAATGTCAGCCCCCCTCTCTCTGCCCTCCTCAACGCCTTCACTCAATGCCAATCATTGACTTGGCGTGACGTTTGTTGCTCATCTTTCGACTTCATTCACTCAAACATCACTTGAAGTGGACCCCAGTGCTCCGTTTCTTTGAAACCCGCTCCTTGACCAATCCGGGCAGCGGCAGCTTCGCCACTTGTTGCCCCTATGATGGCGCGCGTTGCAGCAGATGGCGAGGGAGAGGGAGAGGACGAACGACTGCAGACTGCTTATTAAAAGGGCTTTTCAACTTGAATGGTTTCCTTGCTTACTTTTATGTGTACACTTACTATGTATATTTATTATTTTATAGTCCCCTCCATTTCCACAAACACACACACACGTACCCACTCCCTGGGTGCCACTATGTGGACTTTGGTTTCAACTTTTACCCTTTGGCACTCTGGCTGACTCTGTCCTCATGATGTTGTTGTTGGTGTTATGTATTTTGAAAATGGCATTTATAAGCTTAGACAGCTTAAGACTTTTTATTGGTTATTAGTTGGTTGTTGTTATTGTTGTTGTTGTTGTTGGAGGTAAGCAGCAGAGAGAGAGAGAGAGACGCGCAGCTGGCAGAGGATTTTGAAAAGTTTACTATGTGAAATCAAAGCATCTAATGAGCTTAGCACGTGTTGGTCATCCGTTTCCAGTTGGCCAGTTTGGTCAGCTTCAGCTTGTTTTGCCGGGTTTGTCCGGGATTGTTTGCTCAAAATTTCTCGATTTATTTCTGCTTTGATATTTTGTGGGTGTGAGACGTTAATCTTTAATTGCTTTTTGGGTTTTTACTGTCTGTGTGCTTTCGGTATTGATGATACTTGTTTGTTTGTTGGTTTGTTTGTTTGTGTGCTGTTTGACATTTGTGCTAATTTATGGTTAAAGGAGTTGCCAGAAAAAGCTGTTGAATTAGTTCTCTGGCCAAGTTTGCAACAAAGAAGAAGGGCAAACTATGGCTTGCCTTTGCTTACATATCCCCTAACATATGATTACAGGAATGTGTTCTTTAAGAAGATCAGCTTGTGATTAGGTAAGTCATAAGTTCAAAATTTAGTTCGAAATTGTCTTATTGTTAGTAATAGGGAACACTATTACTGCTTGGTAAACCGTTTGCTTTTCTCATAAAGAATTGTGTGTTCTTTTGTTTCTAATATCCTTTTCATCGCACTCGATTATTGTAAAATGTATTTGATCAGTAGAGCCTTAGGTATTTCATACAAAAGATATAGTAAGCCCTGCATTCAAATCTCAACACTGCCTTTTGTGCCTCCAAAGTTCTACTGAGCATCTCGGTGTTACAGTTTCATTTCCTTCTCTGATTCATATTATAACCTGATTTGTTTAGTGTTTGGGCGTTACTTTGGTATTGAAACTGTACATTGAAGTTGATTTTGGCCTTGGATGTCTTCATCGTTTTCGGGGTTCTTGGATAAAAGAGCATCTAATAGCGATCATCTATAGTTAAATATTAAAGGATTATAATATAATATCTTAAATATCCCCCAAGCATCACCTTAACTCCTTTTAAATCTCAACGCTCAATTCAAGCCAACTCCATCCACCTCTCCGTTTGCTTAAAGATGAATCATGGCCATCGTTTACCTTGCCAGCCATAGCAATTATGCAATTTTCTACAGACCAAAACGAAAAACCACTTGTCGCAATTTAATGTGCAGTTTCGCATATCGCATATCGCTTGTATATATCTGCTGTGCTCGTATCTGCATCTGGATGATTCACACGCTTCAGGTATTTGGTATTTGTAACAATTTTGTTCCGACAAGAAATTGCCAAAGGCAGCAGCTGAGTCAACACATACGAGTACATGGCCATAGATACGGATTCAGATATGTAGACACATCCACAACGATAAGCAAATCAAAGCAAGCAAAAAAAAGTAAAGTAGAAAAAGTAACTTTACACTTGAAACAATAAAAGCTGCCAAAGTCTCAACTTACTGGCATCTGTATCTGATAGCTGAGCGAGGAGACCACCGCACATGACTCAAGTCGGGGAAAAAAGCAGGCCTGCAGGCGCTGAGCAATACGAAAAAAAGACAAGACGGAAACATCAAAAGCCACTGGAGCTGTGCCGCCGCCTAACACGGTCTAAAGTCAAAGTCAAAGTCTGCATCTATAGTTACTGTACATCTTCTGGCATCTGCAGAGCTAACTGTAATTGTATCTAACAGCTACGTTTGACAAGCCACAGCAACAATCCACAACTCAGAGGAAGTGCAGAGCGAAGTGAAGCGAATACAGAGTAGAGCTATCAACGTGACACGAGCGGGTTGGTGATGCTTCAGATATTTGATATAGCTTCCTAGGAGTCTAAAACATGAAACCAAGTGTTTTTGTGACTTGTACAATATTTTGCATTCTTGTAATATGTATTTTCTTCAGGAAATCTAAGAGTTAAAGGCAATTTTAGACTACTGAAAGTACAAATTTACACTTTTTAACTCGATCAATATTTAGGAAATATTTTAGAAATATTTAGGAAAAATATAAAATTTGTGAAATTTCTAGTATAAGATCTTACCTGAAAATGAGTAAGCCAATTCACTTCCTTTGCAGGGAAAGCAAAGGTTCTTTAGTGCAAAGCTCAGGCAGAAGAAGTTGTCATGAAACTTCCGAAAGATCCGATGAACTCTTAGTGTGATGAAAAAAACTCCACAAAATACTACAAAAATTCTAAAAAATTATCTGAGATTTCTTTGACCGTTAACAATTCTTTCCATCTCTGATTTCTCCGATCACATCACGGTCTCATCTCCACTGTAGTTAGTTGGAGTGCCGCGACAGCTTTGGCAACGCGCCGCTCTGGAACTTGTCTTACTTTTTATGGCCAACAGCAAGTCCAGCAACAACAATAACAACAACAAGCAAAACCAACAAAAGCAACGCGTGCTCTATACTTGTCCTATAGCTGGAACCCCCAGAGGAGGCGTCGCTTCAGATCGCCGTAGCCCACCCAAAAATGGTCAACTTAGCGCCATCGACATTGCCATCAAATTGACTGTGTTGTATGCGAAGTAGGAGTACTCCGCCAGATACTTTTAGCTCCATATACTCCTCCTTTAGCCAACTTCTGCTGCTCTTCCCCCCATTCGTAGTCCTCATCGTTGCCATTGAATTATTGTTTGAAATCAAAAACTAACCATTATTTATCCTATCCAGAGTTTTTGCTGCCAGAGGAGTGGCCAAAAAGTCAAAGCCAAAGTCTGGAGACCAGAGGATAAACTAAAGCAACTGCGAGGAGTGTCAAAGGAGTTTTATAGAAGTGAAACTAAGGTTTAGATAAGGAGGTGTATATCCTTTATAGCTAGATAGTTCAAAAGCAGTTTTACAAAATTTCCCTTAGTCAAAAAATTAGTTTTGTTGTAAATTTGAGAAATCCCTTATGATTTACCTAGAACTTCACATGCCATCCTCGCTTAAGTGAAGCGCTGGCCCATGAAACTTGTATTTGTATAGAAAGGCGGAGAGCCAAAAAAAAAAACAAAAAAAACAACAAAATAGAAAGAAGAGCGAAACACAAACCAAAACAGACAAAGCCAAGACAACGACAATACTTGGCAGCCCGACAACAGATAGAGGGGCGAACCGACGTTGGAGCAGGAGCAAAGCAGGCGAGACTCCACCGTCAATTGACTGGCAAACTAGAGCTGGCGGTACATCCTGCCCCTGCCCATGCCCCTGCCCCCACATCCAGCGATTGCCAGTGCAAATAATAACTTATGTGTAGTGTCAGGAGTCGACACAAAAAAAAAGTCATGCCGTAAGCGCTACGGAAATATTTTCAATGTGTGCTTTTCCTGCTCCAGATTCAGAGACTGAAGCTAGTTGCCCCTTCGGCAGCTGTCCCGATATGTAATGTAAATAAACAGAAACTCTTGGAATTGCTGTTGCTGTTGTTGCTGTTGTAATGCTTAGTTGGTTTGCTTTGTGGTGGAGTTAAAGTTGATTTAGAAATACTTTAAGGCCTGATTTCTTAATATCTGAGTTGAATTCTTAGTGGGCCCAGAGATGCCATCAACTTCAAATTGGATAATGCCGCAAA
Organism: Hirtodrosophila duncani; assembly: GCA_037043425.1. Lineage (NCBI taxonomy): Eukaryota > Metazoa > Arthropoda > Insecta > Diptera > Drosophilidae > Hirtodrosophila > Hirtodrosophila duncani. The sequence continues at coordinate 1,046,549 of JBAMBM010000793.1, read as the reverse complement.
TCGCAAATTGTGGTTAAGAAGTTCAGCTGAATATTTAATATATTTAGTTTAGTTTGTTAAGATAGTGAAGCTACACAAAACCTGTCTCAGCCTAAATCAAAGTTATATATGTACTTCCAAGCACGCACCAATACTTCCTGCCTCCTCAGGCCCACATCCAGGTGAAGAGTAGATTTGTAATACATTTGTTAAATTCAGTTTTTAATTGAACAACCTTTTCCAGTTTTTCATCTTATTGCAAATGCGAGTTTCTGTTCTATTTTGAGGCTTTGCCATTTCAACATGTTGGATAGCTATCGGTTTTTGTGGTGCAAACAAAAATCGACCCGTTTGCCTGACCCAACCACACCCATGGCTCTCAAATGCATTCAACTATTGTGCCTGTGCTCTGCTCTTCTCAATCTCTCTCTCTCTCTCTTTCTCTCCATCTAGCATTTCCTAAAAACTTTCGCCCAGAATCTGTTTTTCCAGTTTTTGGCCATTTTTGCCATTTCCCAAATTTGCGGCTAGTCGCAAAAATTTGTTTATGAAAGGGAATTTTCTATGAAAGTACTTCGTAACTGAAACCCGGAGCCAAACAGGCATCGTTGTTGTATTTGTTGTTGAGGCTGAGTTTGCTGTTAAGTGCACATTATTGGTTAGGAATTAGCAGAGCGGGAAAAGGCCACATTAGAAAAGGAAAAATCTAAACAAAAAATATGCTGGCCAGAGGATTTGAACTAAGGGTTCCTGTTGCACTTTGGTGGCATGTTTGGGTTGCATTTGGCTAATGAAAGTTTTTGGTAAGGTAAAGCTTTTGTTAAAATGGTTTTAAGGTGAAGGTTTGCAGGGGAAAATTTTGGGAAAAACAAGTAATTTCAAGTGTTTTACATGTGGCAAGCATTTGGCATAATATCATTGAAACTTGTGGTCTTTCTTGAAGAATACAAACCAAATTTGAAATATTTAGATGTATAAATGAATCGATATCGATGTGAAATTTTCAAGAATATTTCTTTGGAGTTTATAGATTTTGAATTTCGAACTAATTGTGAGCTGACAACCAATCAATGGTGTTAATTTGACAACTCTACTGCACCCATTGCAGATCATTCGAATGACCAAACTTCTCTATCAAACATCTCACCATTGTTATCATATAATTTCATATTCAAAAAACTGTTTTCCCACACTCAATACCAGAGAGGGAATCATCAAAAAGATCACACAATTTGTTTGGGTTTTTGCAACCAATAAGCAAATGCTGATTACAAACATTCAACATAAACAACAATAACATCAACAATATCAACCAATAACACAGAGAAAACACTATTCTGCATTTCTCACACAAAATGAGGAACAAATTAGAGAGAAGAAGTGGAAGTTGAGAAAAACATCGACAACTGCAAGTGCAGTAAAAAATGGTTTTAGCATTCGAAACCGAAAGCAGAACTAAGCTGAATGAAGAGCACAAAATATAAACATCATTAAAAGAATAAAACCAGTCAAAGGCAATGAATTTCAGAGTAAGAAGTTTTATTTTCCTTCTTTTTTTTTAAATAAATATCCAAAGCATTTTTTTCCCAGTCCACTGAAATAATATTTATGTCATTCGGGCTGTAAGTGAAAAAAGCAACGAAGCGAATTGCGCCACAATTTCAATTTCATTTAAAATTGCAATATTTACTTAAGGACTTCTTCTTTGGCTGATGCTGATGCTGATGTTGATATTGATATAAGGCAGAGCGAATTTAAGATGAAATGGAAACGTCTTGTTAATCGCCTTAAGAGCTGTAAATAATACTAAAAGGCACAAAATCAATTGATTTCTTATTTATAAAGTGAACTAGAAAGCCAGGGCTTAGTAGATGCCACCCACACTCACACCCACATCCGCCTGTACCTCCACTTCCCCTCCAGCCTTGGGGCACCTTCTTAAGCTCCACGACAAATAGAAATAGAAGCCCAACAAATGAGCAGGCAGGCGGAGGCGCAGGCAAAGGCAAAGTCAAAGTCTCCCAATGTTGCATAAGGCAAATAACAACGTACAAAAAAGCAAACAAACCCATAAATAAATTATTTACATTTGCCCTCACGTTGAAGAAGAAAACATTGTTTAGTTGTTCTTGTTGTTGTTGTAGTTGTTGTTTTTTCGCAAAGTAAACAAAACTGAAATGACAAAAAGGCTGACAATGGCACAAGACTGGACTTGAGCTTTTCTACTGCTTTCCACGGCCAGCTCCTCTTGTTCCTGCGCCTTCATTCTGTTCATACTGCTCCACCTCCTGCTTCTTCTTTGGGCAAGTTGTGAAAACATTATCAAAGCAAACAGCGGCATAATGGACCAGCACATAATGGTGGTAGGTAGGTAGGTAGGCTTCGACCACTGCAGAACTGGGAATACAAAAACCCAACAACTATTAGTTGGTGGCTAAAAGAAAAAATAGTAAAACAAGCTGAGGGAGCTATCTTAGGGAGCTGCTATGAACTTGGAATACTCTTTCAATGATATTGCTATCCAGGGTTCGTTGTTATGGAGCAATTGGTGTGACTACTAAATTGACATTCTGTTTTCTTAGGTTCATGATTTAGCTGTCAAATTCCAATGATTTTACAGAAAATGTATCAAAATTTAAAGCCAGCTCAATTGGTTTATGGTTAAAACCACTTTCTGATGGTAAAACAATATTAAAATGTTATGAAATAGATACCTTTGCCTTATTAGCAAACATCATTCCAAAGTTCTAAATCTCAGTTTTGTAAAAGCACAGAATCGCTTAAGTACATCCTTGGGAAGGCAGACAATGTGTGTGGTCTGGGGCCCAGGCCCAGTGAAACTAAATGAGCCAAGCAAATGGCCAGAAATGAGTATGGGAGAGGCGAACGCAAGGGGATGACAAGGGGAGAAATAAGGCTGGGTCATTGTGATAAATAAATAAATAGCCGGAGACAGACTCAGACTCAGACTTCAGGATCGATTTGGTTTAGCATGAGCACAAAAAGGCAAACCAAGGCGGAAATATTTAAATGTTTAATGTGCATATAATGTCTAGAAGATTAACCAAGAACTTGGCTGTTGATAAAAAAATATGCAAATTAATGAGGATTATAAGCAGTTGAAAGAAGACAACATAGTTGGCAGCAGGAATGGCTTTCAGAAATCTCCTTCGAAATTTAAGTAAATAAATAAATGAATAAAACCAAAACTAATCATTAAAGATGAACTTGATTTGCGACCTGAAAATGCAACCTTGGCCAAAGCTTAGTCAAAAATCTAAGCAGTTATTATAAATAAATAGCAAAATAAATTTGTGACTGCTTAACAAATTAGCAAAAAAAAAAAATACATCATTGACTCTGTCAAACGAGCAAATTTTCGAATAAATTCATCAACATCGAAATGAACAAAGTGTAGAAAGATTAAAACGAAAATTCACATGAAAAAATAAATAAAAATATATGCAAATAACACACACAAACACACACATATTTACGTATGTGTTTATTGCCATATAATATTTCTTATTATTAGCCGATTATCAACATCATACGTCGTACTCTGATCATCAGCAGCTAATTAAGCAATGCAGTAAATTTTGAAAAACAGAATAAAATTGTGGAAAAAAATCAATTTTTGTGTTGCTTTCGGCTAGCCAGTCCAGCGGGCTTATCAATGAAACAAAATATATATATAGTCATACATGAACTATAAGTATATAATATAGCAATTTGCATTTCCCTTTGACTTTGTAATTACGCTAAACGTTATGCGCATTTATTTCCCATTGATTTTGCATATTAAATTTGATTTCATTTCATTGCGAATTAAATATATAAAGCTTCAAATTTATTTCGTTCACAAAATATATTAAATATGCAAATCGTTTGATATTTAAAATGCTGAACAACTTAAATATGCAGCTTACAAAGAGCCGCCCGAAACTGCATAGGTAGACAGACGTGGCCCTGCCTCAAAGAAAAAAGGTTTTTCTGCATAATGCCCTAAATGTGCTGCTAGGTGACTTTTTTGTAGCCACAGATTATATGGTCATAATAAATGAGTTTCAGCTCGGAGGCGAACTGATTTTGAATCTGATTTTGACCTTAATGAGCTGCAGTTTTTGGGTGGGACAACGACAACGTTTTTTGGTCGCCCAAACTAAGCCACATTTAAATCTTGCACTTGGCAACGGCAACGGACGACAGACTGATTTGAGACCATCTGACAAGCTTTTTCCCTCCATTTGACCCAATTTGTTTATTTATTGAAATTGCCTTTTAGTAGTTCAATAATCGAGGGAGAAGAGTAGAAATAAATTTGTATGTATGGAAAGAGAGGAAAGAGTGTATGTGTTATAGATTTTTTCTCCTTCAATGCCAACAAATGCAATGTTTGGTTTCACATATATATATATCTTTTGTTGTTGTTGCTCTTGCTTCAATTATTATTTCATTTTGCTGCCTAGAAAATTTATGGAGCAATCCAATTTGTCAAATTTTTTCTGTTTTTTTGGGAGATTTTTACTTGATGCGGCAGCAATATGAGGCTGTGTTTAGGCGTTGTTTGGCATTGATTTTCGGGTTGAAGATTTGATTGTGGGGCGATTGAATGTGTTGCTGAGTCATTGGGGTTATGTTGCATGATTGATTTTCCTCTTTTTTTCTCTTGTGGAAATTAAGAAATTGAATATTTACAGCAATAATGGGTTGTATTTTGGTATTTTGGGGAGCAAAGCTTACATTTGTTTATCAGATTTTGTTTAACAAAAATTTATCAAAATTTATTATAATCCAAATGGAACACTAAGTGGCGGTTAAGGGTCACATAGTCAAATTTAAGACTTTAAAAAACGAATTTAGACTGAATTAGAGGTGCGAAATGATAACAATCAAACTTGCTGGTTGCACAGTTTTAAAAGCGTCAGATCTCAGATAAGAACGCTACAGTCGAGCTTGCCCTAGTAAGATCATAAAGCAGACCGATCCTGATCAAATTCGGTCGTCAAACTTGGGAATAATAAATACAAAGTAAATACAATCCGAGTCTGAAATGATTCTAATGAAAGGCAAATAAGTTTTCCTTCTACTTGAGAATCTGAGAAAATGTGTTCTATGGGAGCTATATGATATAAGAGTCTGATTTGAATTAAATTTTGGTCTATAACCTTTAGGCCTCCCAAAATGAATGCAAACCAAATTATGTTCGATTTGGAAGAAAAACAAACATTTTGTGTTCATTCCCACAAACAATCGGTTATATGGAGGCTATATGATATAGTTGCCCTACTCGGATCGAATATGATCAACAAACGTGGAATCTTCTAAAATGAATAAAAACCACATTTTTTTGATTTGCATGAAAAACGAGTGATATAGTTGCCCAATCCGATCCCACCTACACCTCGGGCTTATAAATTCACTTTAAATTTGTCAATGGTTCAAAAGATATTGATGTTATAATTGTCAACATTCTGTAAAACTATAGTGACATCAGATATATCTTTCTCATAGCTTTAAAAGTAAGTTTGCACGCTCACTCACGAGCACGGCTCACGCACAACTCTCTACTTTCTGATTACATTTTGCCACCCAAAAACCGTAATGCATATAAATTTCTTGCACTTTGATAATAAATTTATGCATTCAGTTTGTGAACTAAAAAGTGTTTTATGCTGGCAGTGTCACCTTTTACCAATTCATTTCATTGGCCGTTGTTGTTGTTGTTGTTGTAATTGGTTAGCTTAATTTATGCGAATGGTGAACGCAAAGTCAATGTCGCCGGACTATGGAAAAGAAGACACGTAAAAACTGTAAAACTGTAAACAAAACAGACATTTTTATCTAACTTAAAGTATCTCAAGGCTGCATGTAATTACAATTTATGTCTGGGTAATTATATAATTTCATGAGCCAAAGAGCCGCATAAAGAGCTTCCCTCTTTAGATAAGTATATATAAATATAGATAAATCTCGGTTGACAATTCCAGTGCGTGTGGCGTTAACGAATTGCGTGTCTAGGTCAGTGTCAGGAGGGGAAGCGTCCCGTTCTCCCATCATGACACTTTCCACCGTGCGTGCGCATTTAAATGAGTTGAAATTTAGATGTTTACAAAAAGAGCATTTTGGAGGCGACTCTGCAAGTTTGTTGGGACTTTTCTGTTGAACTTCCGCCGCCACAAAAGTTGACTTGGCGCTGCTTCCATTGCATGTTGCATGCAACTATGATTGGTATTGCCAGGCCTATGATGTGATGTCCGATCTTTCTTTCTTTCAGTTTGATCATTTAAGTTGAAGCTTGTTATGTTCCCACCCCCCCTGCTCGAGCTCCACCTCTTCAAAGTGGTCTTCACATGTAACTGAAGCTGTTTATCTATTTGTTGTACTTAGCTGCACTTTTCTTGTTTTTTCTTGGTCAACAATGTTTGTCATTTCCTGTGTCCATATAAGCGAAGGTGATTTACTTTCTGTCTCAAATGTGTTCTGGCAGTGCAACACGTATTTCCGTAGAAGAGAAATCTGCAGTTAAATTGATTTGTTGGAAAAACTCTTCATATATTTAAAGCATCAAAATACAGAAAATACAAAAAATACAGAAAACAGATACAAAAATTGTCTAAAAATGTTGAAGAATCAGCCAAAAGTAGCTGAAACTATAATTATTTCTTTCATTCATTTAACGAGAAAGAGGAAGATGAAATGGAAACAAGTGAATCAAATGAACGACGAATTGCCGCCACTAACAAACCCTTCTACAAACACACATATGATTCCCATCAGCAAATATCAATCTTACTTAAAGTCTAAATAAAACCCTACACCAAAAGCCAATGCTATCTAAATCACATTAGCATCCACACGCAAAACCAAGAGAAGCAAAATTCAACAAAGGATTGTAAATGCATGCAGACAAGTGAGTTTGCCCAAAAAGTGTTTCCGTTGAAAATTGAAATTGAAATTTAATTTGCAAAACAAGCAAAATGAATCTTAAAAAAATTTCAATGAAAAAACTCTATAAAAAGCGCAATTCCAACTTCATCAGCGGCATTAGTTTGCACATATTCAAATCACACTCGCGCTCTTACAAACAAAAAATATCATTAAAATAAAAACGAAATGCAGAAAAAACGAGGTGTTGGGTAAGCAGCAGAAGAAAGACAGGAAATACGTTTGGCTAACTAAACAAAAGACTACTGCGAGTGGGGAACGGCATGAAAAAAACTGGAAATCATTATGCCATACCATGGCATCGCAACCCGCCTCGCGGCCTTCTCTTGAAACCTGGAACATCATTAACATACATTTGAAAACGCAAATTCCTATGGCCATCGCGTCGGTTCCGCCATCCCTCTCCCCCCTCTGGTGATAATGCGGTTGGGTTTGGGGTTTTTGAGTTGCCTGCCTTCAGTACATCCAGTCAGGCAGCCCAGCCCCTCCTTCATCCACCCGCCATGAAAATTTGTAAGTATGTTAGACTTGTCACTTGCACACTTCATGCCCATATTTGTCACATTTGCGCCATGTTCACCATGCGGAGGCCCGCGGCGCATAGCAGCCAGCGTCCAGCAGAGGTCCTAGGACGTAGCCAGGACCCGGGACCGTAGCAACTCCAGCTGCTGCTCTGGCTCTGGTTGCTTGGCTGGGCAAATCAGATGCGCAACTAACGAGCAACAACCACGACGATGACAAGGACATGGAAATTCGTTTGCCCTGTGTGTTTTCAAAAATGTAAATATCTGGGGGTATATGGGGACTACCGGAAACTGGTATATACATATGATAAGGATAATGTTAGTGGATTAAAATGATTTAAAGACAGCGTCGATAAGTATTTCATATAATTGCATCCTTTGATTATTTTTAATATCTCCTTTGTGAGTGAAATATGAACCTGAGATATCAAAGTCTTCCACACATTCGAAGGCATTTTCCTCGTCAAAAATCGTCGAGAGATTAAGCAACAACATGCCACTCTTTAGTTCAGTAGATGAAGCCCTATTTCTCTCAACTTTTGCAACCAGAGTTGTCTCTTGAAGCTTCTCTCCCTTTATTTTGCATCCATAGAAATACCTCGTGTCATCATAGGGTTTTGTTGCTGCCATTTCTATGTAACTGTACAGCGATCCACCTTCAATGAAAATGATTAGAAAAATTCTCTTTAATTTCTTCAATCTTTCAACTTATATATTTCGATATTAAAAAAACTCATTGAGCTTCCACAAACATATCATTTACAGGGTATAGCATCAGTTCATACCACTGACCTTACCACTTGCCACTTGTTTTTATTGTTTTGGCAGCTGCTTCTGCGGTTGCTGCTGCCGCTTCTGGCCATATTTGTATGAATAAATGCGTATTTAAGCACATACTTACAACACTTGCCATCTATGGGGAGCAGACGGACAGTTGGACAGACAGACAGTACGACATTCAGAGCTGTGTCCCGGCGTTACCCATTGAAAGCATTTTGCATTTTACATTTCCCTTTGCGCTTTTGCGCTCGCTCATTTTCACATTTTCCCAACTCTTTCTGTTGCGGTTTTCATATATATATACACTCGCATATATATGCATATATATTTTTGTTGTCATTGCCAATGCATTTTGCTTTATAATATCTTTAGGGTTGCTGCAAAGAATGACAAAAAATAACAGTAAATATATTTATTAATTATGATCTGGCAATTTGTTCAACATCAAATAATTGCATTTGAGTAATTGCATATTCAATAATTATTTGCAGTATTTGTTTAAGTGGAAATCGTAGGCTGCAAAAAAAACAGAATCACAATAATGCAAAGGAAATCAACCACAATAAATATTGTAGTTTTTGTTTATTAAAATAGTTGAACTATGCGAAATTCTGTAATGAGCTGCATTATGAACAGTTTAGCTAAAAGAGGAAAAATAATAATCTAAAGCACAAATTGATTTGGTTTTTCGGTTGGGCGTGTCATTGGGTTGCCAACTCTTATGGTGATCGATTATGGGCCATATTTTGTATCACATTTAAATTTGATAATTTTGCTTAGCTTAATTCATTAAACAAGATCATCCCCACCAAGATCGTCTAATCTGAAGTCGCCTCAGTGGGTGAACGAAGCAGATAGGGCTACGGTTAGAGGGATCTTCTTATATCTTATGCATATCTCCAAATTTTTATTTAAAATTAGCTAACCCGGCGTACTTCGCTACGTCGCCTCCTTCTGTAGATCTATGTTTTCTGATATTGCTGTCTTACTTTACAAACTACCAGACTTTTCTGTGGCATTCTAGAAGTTTTTTTTGGATTGGCGGTGGAACGTCGCTAAAATGTATCGATATATATAGATATCAATATGTATTCGTCTATCGATATGTTAATGTAGATCGAAATATATCGACGAACATGTATCAAAGACTTAGTTTATATATATAAGTCATTATATCGATATACATAATCGAAAAATACATCAATAATCATAAATCGTTAGCTCAATTTATCCATATTCAGATATCATATATCAATATAATGATGTACATATGCCAATAATTAAATCTATCGATATACATTTGGAATAACTTGATGTACTTGCAACATATATTGATATGCGTATATCGCATCAACTATATGACGAATTTCAATATCGCTTATATAAGGCAGTGATGCCACGCCGATTTTCCCAAAAATGTATAACACTTGGCATTCCCCTAGTCGATATTACTATACTGTACAAATTTCATTGCAATCGGTCAAGTAGGTGCAAAGATATGGCGAATGACTCCATTTTTTCAAAAGGATATATACCCCTTGACCTTCCCCTGGCCCTTATTAATACACAGTACAATGGTTTAGGTGCCTATAAATGATTTCTATATATGCTATAGATCTCACCCTAAATTTATGAAACTACATGAATTTCTCATTTAGTTTTTGAACAACTATTTGTATATTAACAAATTTTTGTTAAATTATCAAAAAATAAACGCATTTTTTTAATTAAAAACTTAAATGCCACAGCAAATGCTTTAGCCACGTAAATGCCCTACAATTTATATTCTGATGCATCCAATTGAACCATTAAAACATTAACATAAATAAATTAAAAATGTTGAGTGCAAAATGGATGAAATATAAATAAAAACAAGCCATCTACCGCACGCACAGACATTCATTTTGAATATTTGTATACATTTTTTTTTTTGCGTATTTTGCGCGCATATTTTAAGCGAATACATAAATTTTGCAGCCCGCCTCGACATTATTAACAATTTACTGTAAATTGTTGTTGTTTGCTTAAATAATTTATATATGAAAGTATTTATGTTTTTTCCGCATTATTCTCATTGCAGTTTCAAACAACAATATGTTTGACAACAAAGTTCCGGCATTCAAATTGGAAATTGAATTCAACAATATAAATGTTTAAAAAATAAAATAAAAGAAGAAAAAAAAACGACGTGGAGAACACAATTTGAATTGTTAATGAGCGACAGAAAGTGTTAAATGTTGATGACGTTGCCGCTTCGCCTGCCTCAGCATCAGCCGCCTCAGCCGCTGCCAGCCATCCACATCGATTATATTCAACGGCGCTGAAAAGTCAATTAAAGGTAATCAAATCGAAACTGATTGCATTACAACACCACAGCTGCAGCAACACATACAGACAGACAGACAGACATTCGCATAGGCCATATCATTTATAGATGTAATAATTTTAATTCGCATTGATGTTATGTCAGTTATTTTCGTTTGCCAAAATGCAACGCACAATTAATTTTGATGCCGCTTGTAAATGTCGCTTTGCGGTTTTTAACGCCTCAAATGACAAGCGCAAGGCGCGTTTTTTATGGCAACGTTTTATCGTTCCATTTTTTTCTTTTGCAAGCTTTTCAGGCAATGAAGCATGCACAGTGTGTGCTTTTTGGGTGAATTGGGTGGGAGGTGGCAGAGGGATTTGATCAATGGGGCGTGGCATTTACGATAGGGTAAACAGATTAGTTGGGCTTTGCTCCAGTGTATAGTTTTGGGATTTGTCAAAATTGATACTTGCAAGTCGAGCTGTATTATTCAAGAATGAAAAAATCCTCGACATTTGAAACGAAAAGTTGAACATTTCAATATCTTAAACTGCACAAATCATGTCAATTTCTGCCTTAGTCAAGATACTGAACTACGATTTTATATATACATATATGTATTTCCAGCTTAGCTACGCGCGATTTGTTCAGCGTTTTTAAACGCACTTGAATGGCTTACGCTTCAGTTGTTTTTCCAGTTTTCCTTCCCCAGTTTTCTTCTTTTTTACAAAATTCCCTAGCACTCAGCTATTTTATGGAGAACTTGTGCATATCTTAAATGCTTTTGTCAGCAGTTTTCGTGCATAAATCGCATGCGTTTCGCTGGCGTTTTTTTGTCAACGCCTCGCTGCATTTTGTTTCCGCATTCAAGAAACCCAGAGAGAGAGAGGGAGATAGAGCGAGAGAGAAAGTGAGTTGTGGCCATAGCCAGTAATCATCAGAGGGCCAATGACTTTTGCGTGACAATTATAACAGCACAAATATGTTTCCACAAATATGTTCCAGAGACTCTTGAACTCTGAACGACTTTCCCATGCCACACTGTCTAGCTGTACAGATCGCTCAACGCTCTAATAACTTAATTAAAGCCAGAGTTGTGAGCTTTAATCAATCGCAGTGTGTCAGAATGCAGTAAAAATTGAAGCAGACTTTTAAATTCTCTGTAATACATAGAATAATTCAATATTTTTTGCGCATTATTGAAATTCTTTGAAGAAATTTGTTAATGAGTTTTTTATAATATATAAAATCTATATAATAAAATAATATGATATAATTATTGAACTGTTCTGGTAGCAGGCAAAAAATATTCCAATAATATACCATTTTTTCAGTTTATCCTCTACTTCTACTGTATAGCTTTGATTGCTGAAATGCACCCCTCTTCGACGTTTGTAATTCACAATTGCCTTTTCTGCTTATCAGCTGTTAAATAGAGGATATTAATTTGCATCTATAAATTGTCATATACGAACAGCTGTCAATATGCGATAAAGAGGTTACTGATGAGGGGAATCAGCTTCCCCGAAACACAAAGCTCTGTCTGGCCAGCCAATATTAAGTTATTATGTTACTTGTCGATTGCTGTTACACAGGGAGAAGCGGCTCTAGTTTGGTTATCCATTGGACTTAAACTATATCGGCGTATCCTCACTCACTTGACCTCGAGCTTGCTAAATAAAAACATTTAAAAAATAATTTTAAGATACAAAACTTGGTTGTTTGTTGGATTTGATAGAACACATCCGGTAGTCACTTGTTAGCTCTCTGCTCAAATGACTCAACGCAAAATATCTAGCTAGATTTTGATTTAGATTTAATTTTCTAAAACGCCATCTTAGTGCTCTAAGACTCTTTAGAAGCCAGCTTTTATGGCTTGAGCTGTCTCTTGCACCCCAATCTGTCATTCAGTCTGTCCCAATAAGATATTGCATTGCGATAAATGTTAGCATGCTTGTTTTCTCTTGCTTTACAAATCGATTAGCCAGAATAATTTCCTGCAAATCCTGTTGCTAATTGAAAAGCTAAAATAGAAACGTTCTTACCTAACAAAATCATACACTACCAACTCCTTCACGAGAATAAGTGAAGGCAACATTACCATTCTACTCATACTTCTATAAATTATAGCCTTTATTACGAAGTTTCAGTTGGAATCTTTTGAATTCCAGTCATTAATTTAATTACTGTTTTCAATTAAGTCGCAACAAGATGAATTCAACTCAAAGTGAAGCGAGTCAGTGCATAAATCAATTGATTTGGGTTGCATTGTTGCAGCGCCTGCCTGCCCCTCGACAGAACACTGTCAATTGCAAATAAGTTATGTCAAATATCAAGGCAATATCTGCTATCGTACAACATCAACATCATGCCACATCATTCATTCATTTAAACACTCGTACATCTGTTCGTTGGTTCGTTCGTTTTTATCAATTATCGTCCCTGGGGGAGAAGAAACTCAAAGACGACATTTTCCACTCTACAGTTGACCGACTTTGCTGCTGTTGTTGTTGTTGTTGTTGTTATTGTTTGTTTGATTTTCATTAAGTCATGGCTCCCCTAGTGTGTGTGTTGTTGTTCGTTTGTTTTCTATGCGCTTAAGACTGGCCACCACAACAACCAGAAGTTCCACAGACTGTCCCTCATACTCCACAGACGACAGACGACCCGGCCCCCTCAGTGGCAGTTGCAGTTGCAGTTGCAATTACTTGCGTCATTAAACAAGCAACCATTTCAGGCAAAAGTTAAGGCGAAAGCAGGAACAGTCAACAGGGGGTTACTTTCTGAAACCTTTGGGTGATTTATATTACTTTGCAAGTTTCTTTTTTCTTTTTGTAAAGTCCGCCAAAAGATTTTCAATTGAGTTTGAACAAAAAAAAAAAAAACATTAACAACTTGCAATTAGTGTATGGCAGTTTCATTCCTTTTGTTGATGTTGTTGTTGCTGCTGCTGCTGCTATTATTGTTATTGTTGCTGTTGCTGTTGACCCCAAACTGAGAAGGCACGTACTCAGCTTCAAAAGCCTGAAACTAAAACGTATAAAACTTGCGCCATTTGTGTGAAAAGATTTAAGAATGAGGTTTAAAGAAACACGTATAACTCGGTCGAGTTAGTTGCCCAAAAACCATCAGGGGGGGAAATGTGTTTATAAAGCAGCACGAGTAACGGTTAAAGGATGCATTAAGGCATTTACTTTAAGGAAAATAAAATATGGCAAATGGAAAACGGAAACAGATAGAGAAACAGAGAGAGAGATTGAGAGCTGCAGTTTTGGGTCAGCTGAGATGGCATTTGCAGAAAATTCTTTTAGTAGAGCAAATGTAAAAATGTTTTCAAGTTTCATTAAAATCAGATCTCTGAACCACAAGAATGTTATTGCAGGCCCAGTTTAGGTTACGAAAGTGTTAAGATGCTTCCAATTGGTATAGGAAAAGCATATTTGAATGGGTGAAAGATGTTCGTAAACTTAGCTTGATCATCAGAAGGCTGTTAAAATCTATTTTAATTTAAACTTCAGTTTATATTTAACAATTGTCCCTAAACCAGCAGGGCCACAAGCAGCTAGAAGGCTGTGGCATTTCAGGATTTATAGGTATATGTCATATATCACTCCTATGCTCCTACGCAGGACTTCAACAAGGAATACTTCGCCATTCACATAAGATTGAAAATCAAACGAAAAACCTTTGATTTTATGTTGTGCAGATTGGAATCAGTTCAACTCTTTCATTTCGAACCTCACGTGTTTGTAAGCCGAAAGCCAGAAATTCTCTCAAAAGAATTGCCACTGGCCAAACAAACATGCACATTCTTATGTATGTGCATAAGTATGTGTGTATATACATATATCATCCACATTATACACTCTCTCTCTCTCCTTTTCTTGTCGGTTTTTCCCTTGCTGTTTATGTATTCATAATTAAATTAATTAAATTCTTGCGCTTCAATTAAAATCTTATTAAATTTTTCGAACGCCTAGCCAAAGCTGGCAATGGTCAATGACAATGTGGTGCGCGGGGGAGGGGAGAAAGATTATGAAATTGCCAAATGGAAGAAACACAGGGGAGAGAGTACCAAAGCGGCTTTAAGAAACTGTTGAAAAGGAATAATAATGACAATCAAAGTGAACGGCTCAGAGTGTCCATCTCTATAGACGAAGTTGTCATACTCTCCCTGTGTGTTTTTGATAGAGAAAGGCAGGAGAGAACTAGCATAGTCAGTGATAAGACACACATCCTTCTATGCCTTGCCTGGCCCCATCTTATAGTTATTATTCTCATATACTTACCTTCCCCAAGGACTTCACGCAAAGCTTACTTATTCACACATTTGGGCATCATTTACAGAAGCTGCTGCCTGGCAAAATCCTTTTCCAGTCTTCTACTTCTCTTCTGCTTCTTGTTTTTTATAATTCTCAGCAAAAAAATAAAATAAAAGTCCTGCCCTGAACAGAGAGACAGTGAAAATTCGCCTGGTTGGTCCTTTTTGTGTGCTGTGTTGTGTTCGCTGGCTTCCAACGGCAGCGGCAAGCTCCGGAGTCCGAACCATGTGGTGGCGTTTCCAGCATAAAACCACGAGTTCTCGTTGCTGTTGTTGCTGTTGCACATATTGCCGGCTGCATTCTTCGCATAAATTTTGCCATCGCACTTAACTCATGTCGAGCTCTACGAGCCGACCCAGACTCTTTAAAAGAGTCTGCCTTACTCTATCCCCAGGGCAGCTCCAGGGCATAAACAATGGGCCGCTGTTTAAAGCAGAAAACCTCAAACATATGCCGCCCGCCCCCCACCACCATACCTCATGCCGCACCACCACCAAGACCCCAACACACATGTGACGTTCCATTTCCACGTTCCTTTGCGGCGGCTGCTTTTCCTTCATGTGAAATTCAGCGAATGCTTGGGAAAGACAGAGCGCCAGGGCAATGGGAAAGGGAATGGAGAAGGGGAGAGGAAGTGCAGTTGGTCGACAGTAGGCAACAAAAGTTTTTGTGCACAATGTTAAGCATGGGGAAATTTTAAAAGCAAATGCAAACAATATGGAACACTTTATATGCACATATAAGGCACATTGGTTTTGACTCTGTTGAAAATTATAGCAAAATTTAATGAACAATTTAGTGGGAAAGCTTTGCTGATGAAAATGCTCGCTGGAAATGTTCTCAGGCTTACGTATATGGCCAGAAAAACAGTTAAAAGAGATCAACACAGAGCAGACATAGCTTCAATGACACTTCCCGGTGAATTGAGAACATAGTTCACTTCTCCTCGAGAGAATATTTGAGGCGACTATCGATGATTGAGTTCAACTTTCCCAGTTTTACTCATGATTTCCACAATAACCTATCGCTTTTATCTAATCCATTATTTTGTTCAACATTAAAGACAAATCCGCGAAGATATATTCAAAGCAAATCACAGATTCTTATAAAATCTATATCGATTTTCTGTTTGAACTTTTCCTGTAGTTTTCTTAAACTCATAATTAAGTAGCTTAAATCATTAACCATTTCTGGTATCACAATCCTTCACTCTCCGTTTCAAGTTTCGCATTTCAGCTGCTTAATTATGCATTCAGCTACCATTTGACCTCCATTCAGCTGCACCTTGGGCTCATCTCGAAGCCACTGTCTGCTCGTCCTCTACCGTTTTGGGGTTTTTCTTCTATTTTACAATAGTTTTTTCTTTTTGGTTTTTTTTTTGGCGCCAACTAAATCACCGCAACTGTGCAACTAAATTTCAAGCGCACTAAATTTACGCACGCCAGCACCAAACTAAACCCGAGCCCTGAGAGTCCTGTGCTGCCTGCCTGCACGTCCTGTCCAAGTCCAAGCCTGGCAAGCTGGCATAGTCGTACCTGCTAAAGTCGGACGGCTACAACAATGTAAGCTGCCCCGGTTAGATGCTTGTCTCCATGCCGTTGCTTTGGGTCGCGGTTTTTCCTAGCTGTGCCGTGCAATTTTCACCATTTTGTGGCGCATTTTGCGCCCGCCGCGATTCTCAAAGATTTATGGCGCTCAGGATGGCGGCGGTCAGCGTTTAGAGCTTTTGCCAGGGCGCTACTTAGTGCCAGCTGAAGCGAGGCAAAGAGAATGGAAGTGAATAGGATATTGCGCCGGCTTGTTGCAGTTTTCACGTTGAGTCAGCAACAAATGCAGCGGGTCCTGCTCCCGCCCCGGCTTGCCCTGCCCTTATGCGAGTAGTACTTGTACTTTTCCCCCCTTCAGCTACCACTCCTTGACACTCGTTTCGTTTCTAATGCCTGTCAGCATTGTCGTAAGGCCTTAAACCCTGTCAGTAAATGGCTGGAAAATCCTTTAGTTGTGTTGGCTAACTCGTTTTCATTTAGCTGAAGCTGAAGCTGAAGCTCTCGTACCTTTTTCATTCTACTCTTTCCCCTTACTAGCTAATGCTTAATTTAAATACAAATCCGATCTGTTTGCTGACTTTTGTCGATAAGCAGCAGAAATGATGGCAGAAGTTGGCAAACTTTTTACATTTTCCTCCTTTTTTTTGCATTCAAACTCTGGCTTAGCAATGGCAATTTAATTTGCCTTGGCTTTGCAAACGAAACTTTAGCACTTGAAATGGAAATGGAAAAGGGAAAAACAAACTTTAACTGTAACTGGAACTGGAACTGGAACTCTTTAAAGCAGGCAAAAGTGAGCTCAGGCTCAGGCTCAAAGTTCAAAGTTTCATTTCGAACATTTTTTTTCATTTCTTCAAGAGGTCAAACATAAACTGAACCCATTTTTTTTTAAACTTCATTCGTAATTAAAAATTTGTGGTAAACTTTGATTTAAATTATCAGATTTGTGCTTTGACTTGAAATTGTTAGTCCCAATATTTGTTGCTTTCTGCTTTACGTATGCGTAATCATCTCATCCGTCGTTAATTGGCACAAAATTGTCTTTCCATCGCTAGTCCCCATATAATTTTCCTGCTTTACTTATGCTCTATCAACTTACCTAACTTTAATTTGCACACAATTGTCATTCCTTTGCTGGCAAATTGGTTTTTTTTCTTTCGTTTCATTAAAATGTTGAAATTACATAATTAAATTTCTACCCGCTGTTAGATTTGGACCTTAATTTAATTCAAGCAAAGTAAACTATAGAAACCTATGAAAATCACGAAATAATTTCGGGCTTTTGATGATTGAAATTTGGTTTTTGAAATAATTATAAAATCCCATTAAAATATCTTTAGAAGGGGCTGGAATACCAGATTACCATTCAGATTACTCAATATTCAGATATCCTCAGTTGAAGCAAGGGAAGACAGCACATGTCTTATAGAACTTAGACAGGAATATTTGTCACAACACTTTCAATACCGCTCAGAATTCCGTGCAACAGATCCTGCTGAAACCAATTTCCACATTCTTTCCCTTACTAATAATTAGCAATTCTCTTTTTTTGGAAAACTTCCACAAATTACTGCCAAGTTCAACTCGTTTGACTGATATTGCCACATAGATATTATGCATCAAAGACTCTCATATTCGTCAATTCTACCCCCACAACTTCCGCTGCTCCAAGCTTTTGACATCTGCATTTTCTGCCACTTGGCTGGGTCGCAACGATTTTATGGATATCCTTCAGTAAGCCAACTTTGGTTGTAAAAATTTCCTCTATTGGCTGTCTTAATTTTAAAGCCCGCTGCACTAAATGTTCGCAGGCTCCGAAAATCCCCCACAACGGCAAATCTCCAGCAGTGCAAAGTTTATGTTCGACATGAACTGTAACGACGCCATATGCGCGTTTATCAAAAGAGAACCCACCACCTCCTGGAGTCTGGAGTCGCAGGGCACACCACCGCACTACTCCGCTGGTTCAAGAGCTCCAAATGGCAGCTAGTTTTGCGTTGGCCATATAAATTTGTTTAAGACATATAGCAAGGATCAATAGCATGGATTTATTGTCTGCCACACATAACTTTGCCTTGGCTTTAAAGTTCCGTTCCAGACTTCAGCATTGGAGAGCGGCGAAGGGTAGGGGCAGGAGGGTCGTAGACGTGGCGGTTAGAAACGTTTGGCAAGGTCGACTGGGCGAAACTTCTTACCTACTTTTCCGTGTCGCCGTTTTATGGGCATGGGGCCAAAAATTATGGCAAAAATGGCGACGTCGTCTAGCCCAAAATCTTTGCCGTCCTGCCCCCATCTCGTTGTCGGCTTCTTGCGGTCGTTTATATGTAAAATATTTGGTTTACTTTATGACTGCTTTGGGTATTACTCTTTACTTTCTTGCCATGCCACTTCTCTCTTCCTCTGCCGCACTCTCTCGCTGTGTCTCTCTCCACTCCACTGTTTTTGGCAGTCGGAAAACTTTAGCTTTAGCTGCCAAAATGGCAGTAAAAACAAAAAGAAAACACACAAAAAAGGCGCTAGGAATTATGCCATAAAAGCGTCGTCGTAGTTCTCACATTCGCTCTAGCAAAAAAATATTCAGTATTTTTCTGTCCTTCAATGTTCAAGGGACGCATAAAATACTTTCTGAAGCTTTTCGAGTAAGCAATTGCATGGGAAAAGGGGAAGTGGCGTGTAAAAAAACAGACCAACAAATGGGCCACCACTCAGGAATAGATCCTTACAAGCTGATTTTGTGGCTGCCGAAGTGAAAATGGAGGGACAGAGGCATATATTAAAGATTTAACAAGTGTTTTGTTCTTTTAGGTGTCCAAGGGCTTTTAGATGCTAAGACGAAAGTGGAAAGTAGGGAAATCTTAAGAAAAACCTGCAGAAACTTAGCTAGAGAGGATTATTAAAAGTCTTGAGTTGCAGCTTTCCAGCGATGCCAAAAGTTTTATCATCTCTGCCCATCCGCCGCTGTTGATCTACTAATCCTCCAGTGTCCAGTCTAAAGGGAATACGAAGCCAAGTTTTTGAAGATAGGAGAAACAGCAGCGGCAGCCTTCAAGTCATATAACTAATCTGGAGCATCTGGACGTAGGCGTAGTAAGATGAGCCCAAATAGAATCATGATAGTCACTTGAAAACTTTTAAAATCTATCTCTACTACGTAGACTATGGTCCTTCGAGGCGAATATCTATAAAAAGATTAATTCCTAATAATACAAGGCAAGTTTATATCACTTTCTTCTCCAAAGATATCTGTGAATCCTTGGAAAATTTATACAAACCTTCAGACGATTTTCTTCTAAACCAAGAATGTTTTGGAGAAAGGCCTCCCCCTTATAACTTATTATATGATATTCAACTAATCCACTTGACCTGCTTGATAATAATGACTCTAGCATCAGCTGCTCCTGCTTTCCATTTTGCCTTTCCTCCAACTCCCCTTTGCTCCCCTCTGCTCTGCATTTGTAAACCAGTTGAATTTCGCCAAACTTCAAATCCAATTCAATTGCTAGACAAACTCGCAAAACTCCAATGCCGATTACCATTACTGGAAATTGAAGTAACATGTGTGACGATGAGGAAAACAACAACAACAACAGCAGCAACAACAACAACAGCAGCAGCAGCAGCATCAGCAGGAACAATGAGATAGCGCGCATTGCAATTGTAAAACGCCCCCTGGCGGCTGTTTCAGAGCACTCGCACTCGCTCTCCCCGAGCTCCCAACTCCCAGCTCCAGCTCCAGTTTCAGCTCCAACTCCTGTTTCATACCATTTCAATTCTCCAGCCATTGTTTCGTTTTCTATTTCACAGACGACTTGGCTTGGCTGCTGCACGTCTATATATTCCCTCCCTCCAACTCCCCCTGTCTGCCACTTTCACTGGTGTGGTGTTTTGTGTATATGTTGGTGGGGCGTGGCTGGCCCAAATAATGTTCCTCTCCTCCCACCCCCTCCTTCCAGCCTCTCAGCTGCCTGCAGCATGCGTGAGCTTGAATGTTACATACTTTTATGTTCTTGTTGTCTTTAGAGCATTGCAAATATTTGACTGTGAGTACAAAAAGTATCTTGCAGATGCGGAAAGTCGTAGCTAAAACTGTAAAACTCTGTGCAAATAGTGTAGGAAGTGGAAGTGCAAAGGGGGCTGGTGGAGGCGGAGCTGACTGATTTCATAGGGTGAACACATTTCTTAAGCGGAAACTGCGCCAAAAGACGTATGGCACAAAGCAGGATAAATTTGCCAAGTTTATCATAGCAAAATTGCGGGCGGAGGTGGATGTGTGGAAGTTGGAGTCGGAGTTGGAGCTGGAGTTAGAGTTGGGTGCGTTTTGGCAAAACATGAACCAAAGCATTGAGCATAAAATATTGTCAGCGATATTTTAACGCGCGCTCAAGCGAAATTGTCATATAAATAACACTCCTGAGGCGGGCAATGGGAAAGGGGGAATACATATTCCAAATGGGGTTAGTGGGACAACTGGGGAGGGCAGCCACTCTTTCCACTCTCTGATATTGGCTAGCGTCACTTTGAAATATTAAACATTTGCCCAAGCAACAACAACAGCAACAACAGCAGCAACAGCAGCAACAAGCAGACAAGTTGAAGTTTATTGCTGATGGTTTTTGGCTTTGGCTTTGGCTTTAGGAAGTAGTGGGCCGGGTGAAACGGAAATTGGAGCACTTCAAAGAAAAGAAATTAATAAAAATGGCCAAAAAATCAGTTTATTCTTAGGCAAAGCCTTTTCTAACGAAACTACTTTTACGGTGAAAGAATTTTGGACAATATTATATAGCAAAGTAAAATAGTATGTGTAATTTGAGAGGGGATGGGTGAGGGAAGTCCTTAATATGAATAAAAATATCTTAGTTAATTTGCAGATAATATATGAATTTGTGATATTTTCTATTCTAATTAATATCAATTTAAAACGATTATAAAAAGAAAGTTTATCAAGCAAAATTTCAAAATTTATATAGAAAATTATGTGCAAACAGAAATTATAAAACTAAGTAAAGTCCGTATAGCTTGGGAGTGGATGAGTATCTTAGAAATACATTTGATATCCAGAAATAATCCCTTCAAAATTCCAGATCTCCCTTGAACTTCCAACTTCTTTTGCCTTTTACCTTTTATTCTGCAAGAGCTGGAAAACTGCTCTACGCGCTGCTTCATCTTCTGGTTTCTCATCCACAATTGCTATGAAATCAGAAACATTATTTTATTTTGCAATTTCCCCAACACAACATAAAGCAAAAAAAAAAGTATATTTTGGCAAATTTTCAAAAAAGAAACCTAACCAAGCCAGGCCATAAGTGTGAAAGAGAGAGGTGGCGTAGCTAAGCGGAAGCCATGCCAAAGCAAAAACCAGGCCCCAAAATCCGAATCCGAATCCGAATACGAAACCGGGGAGCAACAAACCGACACAAGGCGGAACAGACAACGGCAACCCAGGCCTGACCAGACCAGACCCGACCAGACAGAGATACAATAAAAGACACTCTTTTTGTGGGCCATGGCCGCAAGGCTGTGCACTCACAGTCACACTCACAGTCACAGTCACAGTCGCAGTCGCAGTCGCAGTCACAGTTACAGTTCAACTGACAGCCAAACATTTATAACAATGCTGAGGGGGTGGCCAGCGAGCAGGGGTGGGCAACGGGACACACTCGGACACAGGCGGAACTAATAAATGAGTTCAGCAACAGCAGCAGCAGCAGCCAGTAGAAGTCGTGGTTCTGGTCCTGGTCAAAAAAAAAAAAGGTTTCGTCCCTTACCCGCCGTAAACCAAATAAAAATGTCAAAAAAAAGAGAAATCTCAGCGACGGCGGTGGTTGGGCAATAAAATATTTAGAGCATACTCTTGAACAGCGGGTTGAAGTGTGGTAGGCGTAAGGGGGTGACAAGTTGTGTGGGTGACAATTTAAATGATGTCAAGTAGGAGAAAGAGAGAGGGAAAGCTATACTAAGAGTTCTAAAGCTGAGCGAGTGAAAATCAAATAGTTCAGCGAGTAATATGATAACGATTATAACGATCTATATGAAAGTTTTTGATTCGAAGATTGGCAAAGAAGAGGTTAGGCATAGGATATCTATCCCCGGCATTATCAATTAGCACTAGCCATATATCCTCATAGATACTTCATTTCATATAACGAATTTTACAGCAACGAGTTCACCTGCTGATAATTTTGATCCCTTGTAATCCATGAACAAGTAGACGATTTGAAGGAGTCAGCGATGACATCTAAAATGGGGGAATCAGCATAACAAGTTAAACTCATCAATGGTATGGCGAAATGAGTTCTGATGGATGCTTTACTTGCCATCCTTGCTCCACAATCGATTCAGGATAGGCTTCATCATGCCCACTCCAGATCCGACTTCAGGCTCACCTCTCCAACTCACCGAAAACCTATTCAAATTTGACTTCCTTTGGCATCCACTACCCCTATCCTTAAACATATATATGCCTCAGTCCTAACCCAACTGTAGGCATCTTAGGCACTTCATTCCGGCAGCATTCCTTCCGCCTAAGCAAACAACTACGGGGCAAGGCTGCACACAGGTCATAACATTTTTCTGCCACCCCATTAAGAGCAAGAAAGGCAAGAAAAAACTGGCCTGCGGTATTGTTTTTGGCCATTTAACAGCATTTTCGGCAATTTAAATTTGATTTTCCAACTCGTATAAATGTGGGTCTAAGCAGTCCCCGCCTCCCCTCTGTCCCTCTCATCCGTCCTGTTGCTGCGTGTATTTCGCATAAAATGTTGTCAGAGTTGTGTTGTTTTTCGAACAGCCGCTGCCAAAAAAATGTCGGCAAACACTCCGTTCCCGTCTCAACAAGTTGGTTTATGGCATATGCATGATAATGATGAGCGACGAGCAGGACAACAACAAGGATCTGGCTGCCAGTCAGCCTGGTCCTGGGAGCTTGGCTCCATTTTTGTGGCATTGTTTCATATGATTGCGCTCGAGCCGCTCCCGGGTGTTTATGCGATATTTACATAATAAAAACGAGAGTCAAGTTATGTTGAGTTGAGTCGAGTCGAGTCGAGTCGAGAGTTGCCATGTGGCAGCCGTTATCCTTTTTTTTTGAGGGCAGGACAAAGGCAACAGCAACAGCAATGGCAACAGCAACAGCAATGGCAACGGCCTCATCAGTCGCCCGCTCCTTTAAAGTATGACCCACATCTATGATTATTTTCATAGCGCCTTTGGGGCCAAAACACACCCAGCTGCACCTCCTCCTTCCAACCCTGTTCCCCTTATGAAAAATATGAAAAACGAGTCAAAAAAAGTATTCTTTGTTTTTTCTTTTATTTATTTTATAGCTGCTCCTTTGGGGGTAAGCCTTGTCCCGATATCCTTTCTGCCATCGGAGCATCCTTGAACTTCCCACACCCAGTTGACGGCGCGCTAAATTAAGTTTTGTTTGCTATCGAGCCCCCTCACCCTCACCCTCACCCCTGCTCCAGTTACCATTCCGAACTGATAAATGTCCCCAAAGCAAACAAAGTGCAAGTTGTTTTTTAAGTTTTGCCCAAACTATGTGGCATATCTTTGGCTTGGACTCTGTACAGCCTTTGGGGAGTTTGGGGTTTGAGTGCGGGTCGGAATGGGGAAGGTTTGACTTTGGGGACTTTGAAGTTGGCATACAAAGAGTGGGGTTGCGACAGCTGGCAAATGGGACACTGGACTGAGGGTGACACATGTGTGGAGAGAGTGAAACGAAGGCGGGGGGCAACTTGGCTTTAAGAAGAGTTTGATTTCAGTTAAATTTAAGAGAAGAAAGATGAGTTGCTGTAGCTCAAAACCTATAGAAGTATCCCTAACTTTTTGATGGACACGCAATATCTGATTCACTTGCAAAGATTTGCTACCAATTGATCTGGTCTGAGACACATTTGCAGTCGAGGAAGCAATGATTCCCAAAACAATTGTGTTATTCAAAGGTTTCCTTAAGCAAGTGACTTCATTGGAACAACATTTATTCTGTCAATATTCCCCGCTTACAGTATCATTCTCGGCCCATAAAGCACACCCAAGAGTGAGTTTCTGTAGAGTCATCTGCACTCTTGAATTTCTCATGAATTTATCCTTCACTACGAATTCGTAGACAAGCATCATTTGGGAGCCAGCACTCGTTCTCAACTATCTCTCTGTTCATACTCTTTCACATGCATCCTATTTAACTACCAACTGTCATCTGAAATTGTTGTTGTTGAATCCCAACTATTCCCGGCTTCCATTTTGCTAACTTCATGCCACTAATTTCATTCGTAATGTCGTTGGCGTGGCCATTTAAATTGTCTTCATTTGTTTAGTGTGCCGTGGTCAAAGGCAGGACCAGGACCACGAGCTGATAGCCAGAGAGAAGGCAGACAGAAAATAATCCACAATACTACCGATTAACTCCCCAAGGGGAAGCGGCGGCCATCGCCAGCAGCAAATGCGACCGACGGCTGCAGCTGCCAAATCCAATGAAAATCCAAAAGCCAAGCAATTTTGAACTCTAATGGAAAATCAATTTAAAGCGCACATACTAAAGGCTCTCCACTCTCTCCACCTCTCTTTATCTTTGCAGGCTAAACAGCAACAGCAACAGCAGACAGCACAGACAGAGCGCCACGAATGTCGGACGTTAAATTCGAAAGCCATTGGCAAACTTGGCTAAAACGTATTTAACCCAAAATAAAACGCAGAGCGCGGCGAGCCGAAGAAGACGAGGCGCGTGGATAGTCCACGGCAATTTTTGGACTACAACAAAAGCCAACGAGCAAACGAACCACTGCACCGCAGACAGGGAGCAGCATTAGGAGGAGGAGGAGGACGACGACGACGACGAGGAGGAGTAACAGAGACAGGTCTAAACCAGAGAGACAGAGGACGACGGTTGTCGGCCAGGGAAATTACCATGTCGCCGTCATCGCCGTCGTTGTTGCTGTTAGCCGTTGTGCTCCTTCTGCCGCTGCCGGCTCCGACAAATGGCCTGGCAAATTGTCCAAATGGCTGTGAATGCGATGACGACACACTGAGGGTCAACTGCGGTGAGGGCACGCTCGATGTGCTGCCTATTGCCCTGAATCCCTCCATCCAGCGGCTGGTCATAAAGAATAACAAGCTGAAGACCATCGATTCGTCGATGCAGTTCTATGCGCAGCTTACATTCCTGGATTTGTCCTATAATGACATGGTTACTATACCGGAGCGTTCGTTTTTCTATCACGCCAAGCTGCAGGAGCTGCGTCTGGATCACAATAAGATTGGCCAGATCTCGAACAGGACCTTCATGGGCCTCTCCACCATCAGTGTGCTCAATTTGCGCGGCAATCTCATCGCCGAGCTGGATTATCGCACTTTCTCGCCCATGGTTAAGCTAGAGGAGCTCAATCTGGGCCAGAATCGTATCAGTCACATAGACCCACATGCCCTGGATGGCTTGTCCAACCTGCGGGTGCTCTACCTCGATGATAATACACTCACAACGGTCCCCTCAGAGCTCACATTCCAAGCCTTGCCCAATCTGGCTGAACTATATCTGGGCACCAACTCGTTTATGACCATACCGGCGGGTGCTTTCCAGGATCTCAAGGGGCTCACCCGCTTGGATTTGCGTGGTGCTGGATTGCACAATGTGTCAGGAGAATCCCTCAAGGGCTTGGAAGGCGTTCGCCATTTGGATCTCTCCGATAATCATCTGGTGTCCGTGCCCACTGCTGCCCTTCAGGGTCTGGGACGTCTGGAGTGGCTCAGCCTGGGACAGAATGACTTTGAGGTCATCTCGGCGGGAGCCTTTACAGGCCTAAGGGAGCTGCGGCACTTGGAAATCACTGGAGCTCAACATTTGCGCCGTGTCGAAAGTGGAGCTTTCACAGCCAACACGAATCTGGAACACTTGAATCTGTCAGCCAACAAGCAGCTCAGCGAGCTACATTCAAATGCTTTGGGTGGTTTGCCCCACCTTAGCACTGTCATCCTAAAGGAGAACCAACTGAGCACTCTGGCAGAGGGCCTCATTCCGTGGGCTGATCTACAAACGCTCGACCTCTCGGAGAATCCCTTTGCGTGCGACTGCCACCTCATGTGGCTGCGTAATTTGTTAATCTCCAAGAACTCCAGCAGCCAATACGCTCCCGTAATTTGCGCCTTCCCGACCAAGCTCCGAGAAATGCCGCTCACCCAGCTGTCCGATCCGCTGCTGGGCTGCGCCCATGGGGCAGCCAATGGGAGAACTATCATTCTCATTGTGGGGGTTTGCGTCGCCATCGTCTTGGGTACCATCATCGGCGTGGTGGTGTGCAAATACAGACACCGTCTTTGCGACCTAGTCAAGGGCCACTCGGCGCTGGGGCGTAAGGAGCGCGAGTATCAGAAGACCTTCTCAGATGAGGAGTACATGACGCGGTCGGCAACGGCTCCCGGCTTCGGCGGGGTCCAGCCAGCTGCTGGGTATCCCTATCCCGGCAGCTACAATCCCTCGCAGTCGCATTATAAGGGCACCAGGCCCATACCAGTCACTGAACTATAGCTAGAAGCTCCACCCCCACCTCAGATGCGGGGTCGGGGTGGTGCCGGCGCCTCGAGTCACAGTCACAATGCTCCACTTCCCAGCACAACAGCCTCAGCCAGCGCCGCTCCCCTACAACAATTGCAAGTGCCCAGTCCAGTGGATCATGCCTCGTTCGCCCAACTGAGCCACATCCACTATATGACCAACAACTCGCAGGCCACAACTCCACGCTCACACCACTCGCAGCAGGACATGCGACTCCTGGCCAATGGGGGCAAGGGGCTGAATGCCTCGTTGCCGCGCCATATGGCCCAGCGCCAGTCCAACATGCAGGAGAGCACCCTCTCACACTACAGCCAACCTCTTGCCAATGGCCATGGCATACGCCTCACCCAGGATCATTTCAATCACAATGGCGGCATTGGTGCCGTGTATGCGAAGCCCTGTGATGCCATGACGATGTCTGTAAACGAGCCGGGATATATACACAACAATTCCCACTATTCGCTGCCCCTGGACCATGACTTGCCACCCAGTCCAACGCCCACTCCGCCGCCACCAGCTCTACCCCTACGCAATGGCATTGGTTTGGCTTTGGTCCACGGAAATACCACCGGCAGGCGTTCATTCAGCAACAACAACAATGTGGCAACGCTCTCCAACAACAATCACAATGGAGCAGGTGGCATGATCTTGGCCAATGCCTCCAACAACAATGGCAGTCTGCGTCGCTATCACTGATATACGCTAAAGACGTGCGGCACCCTGGGCCGCACCAAGCCAAAGGTCAATCCGGCAGATATCGAGTTGTATCACTTCTACAAGGGCTAAAGCGGATGGGAGTGTAATGGTGCATCTTGTAACGTGCAGGACGTAGGACGTAGGACGTAGAACTCCCCTTTATCTACGAATTAATTTATCTATAATAATTGTACATTTTACTTTATGGTTGGTTACGTGTATTCAGGCAAAGCATTTTTGTATAAATTAGCATTTAGTTAAAGTAATTACGACTAGCAGAGGGACGAAACGGGGGAAAATGAAGCGCATAAAAGAAAAATGTGGTGTAAATATGAAGAGAGAAGAAGGGCGCCCAGAGTTTTGGCAGGCTCAACGATAGGTGAACTAAGAAGCAAG
This sequence comes from Hirtodrosophila duncani, assembly GCA_037043425.1. Taxonomy (NCBI): domain Eukaryota; kingdom Metazoa; phylum Arthropoda; class Insecta; order Diptera; family Drosophilidae; genus Hirtodrosophila; species Hirtodrosophila duncani. The sequence goes on along the minus strand of JBAMBM010000793.1, from coordinate 1,018,503 downwards.
CGCAAGCGTACAGTTTAAGACGCACTGCTAAAGTTTGAGCAGCACTGCAGCAGGTTAGATTAGATTCCATGACTTGACACTGACACTGACACTGATATTGGGCAGATATAAAGTATGTTAAACTTAACATTTGTAAGCTAAAGTGTGAGAATGCACCATAACATGCATGGGCAAATAGGCTATGGATATCGATATTGTTTGTGAGATTAAGGGGCAAAATTGTTCCGAAAACAGAGTGAAATACGCATAATTATTTGTCACTCAGTTCGTGGCAGCTTCGATACGATAGCTCTCATTTCAGTCCGTATGTTTTTAGTTCAGTTTTCGGACGAGTTTTGCCCTCAAAAGTCCGTTCCAAGTCCAAGTCTTTTGCGTCTCTTAAAATGTTCATATGAGACAGCACCATTGAGCTTTCAATAAGCGCGAGGAAACGGAAATGTGCCCATGGAATTTCAACATTCGCTGTTAATGAACATTTAAGCAAGTACTCTCAATCTTGTGCCTCTACTAACAGTTTCTCTATGAAGCAGAAGAAATCCGCGGACCTTTATAGGTCTCTAATTGAAACAGCCAACTGCTGCAGCTTACCAACACTGTACGCTTGCTGAAAGCCCTCTCGTAGCCAGGTTCTTTTTCGCATCCAGTGATCTTAACTATTAAGTTTTTCCTTAAACAATTCTAAATTCATGTAAATAATTGAAAATGCCTAAAACTTGATACAACAAACAAAAATTACACAGAAAATACAAATAAAAAAATGAAATAAAATAAATAAATAAATAACAAAAAGCTACCACAGTTCGATATAATTAATTTGTACGCGTTTAAGCACAAGTCATTACAAATATGTATGTATTTAGTAAATAATATTGCAAAAAAAATATACATAAATTAAAAATATAAAAATAATAACTACAAATTATTAAAAATATCACAAATTCCAAAAAAAAAAAAACAAAACTGAAATCTATAAGTAAATGACAGGCAGCGAGAGAAAGACAAACAAAAAGCAAAAAATAAAACTCGGAGCAAATATTCAAATATAAACAAACATCAGCAAAATATACACACAAACACAAACAGACACAATTTATAGCTAATAGACTCAGTAAAAACAAATGTAAACTTAAATTACTTATTGAAATCATAAATAATGAAAAAGTTTATACAATGTAAAAGCAACATAGCAACAACAATTATGCAAAAAAAAAACATACTCGTACAATATTCAACTAGAATTTACTACAAATTGAGAAAATATGAATACAAAAGCACTTTATGCAAACGTAAACAAATGCAAAATGCAACAAAATATGTGTAAATAAAAATTAATATACAAATAAAACAAACCCGAAGCTACTATATGCTCGTAAAATATAAATTTTCTGTTGTTTTTATTTTCACAGTTTTTTGTTCAATTTTTTCCTTCATTATTGGGGTTCGATTGGTTTCTTTGACCCAACTCGTCAGCGCTTTTGAATGTAATTGTACATATTTGTATTTTATGAAAAACGAAAAACAAAAACCAAAATGTAATGGAACAAATTGGAAAACCAATACAAGGGAGTTAAACGTAACCTAAAAACTAATAAGAATTACACAAAAATAAGCAGAAGAAAAACATAAAATTGAAAAACTTATTCAAACCTAAATTTCACATTCACATTTCATCTAGAAATCTAAAGATACAAACGAAAATATATGCATAAATTATTTAAATAAATTGCAAAACAATTTAAGCAAATTACAAGGGAAAACACATAGTTAAAAAATAAAAAATAAATAATAAAAATAAACAAATAAAATGCGATTAAAAGACAAGAGGAATTAATTGAAGGTATGAAAACATATTAGTCTGTAGTCAACCGCAAGCAACCAAATATCTACTAAAATGGTGAAGTGGATCGATCATCAACTATTCGTATCAAGAGGCAGAAGCAAAACAAGTAGCATATAATTGCGACAACAAGAAACATACAAGGAATTCTCACAAAATACATACATTATAAAACAATTAGTCTATAAATATTTGAAATGTAAAATCTCCAAAAACTAAGAACATGTTCAAGATCTAGCAGATAAAGTCAAATAAACGATAAAAAATTAATCAACTATAATATTTAGTATGGGGAGTATCACATTGCCTTCACTGGGTGAAAATAGTGAACACATATCGCTGTCTGGACTGGATATATGGAGCACACATTCTTCCTTTTAGCAGCACATTACTCTGCTGTTTGCTTTGTAACCATTTGAAGCAGTCCTTGACTTTGTTGTCATCCGTTCTGGTTTAATTTTGAGTTTCCTCTAATATTGCAGACTATCAATGAGATGAGGAGATACCTCCTTCTGGCGGGCATTGTTTTGATGAAAAAGTTATATTAGAATATATCACGTAAGACATAAATTTAAAGTTAAAAAATAATATTGACAGGAAGTCTTCTTTTATGTTACAAGAAGAATACTTTTGATCTTCTGTGATATATGACTATACTTTAAGAACTTTTTAGCGATCAGTTCTTTCGCTTAATCATGAATGACAAGAAATTATACAGAAAAGGAAAATTTGTGTTATCCGCTTTGTCTACACTTTACAATTTAAAAGGCGTGAAAATTCCCTTCAATACTTGCTGCTTTTCTAAAGATCCCTGGCTGAGACATTACGCAAGAAAAATGTTAATCTGAGGCAAACTCGCTTAATGACTTGATCAAGAATGCATTATATTTTTACGGGATGGTCAAATTGGAATGATCGAACTTATTAAAATTTAGCGAAATTTTACTTCAAATTAAAGTCAATTTTATAAGTTGAAATCTCTTTAACAAATATCATTTGAGCAGATTGTCTATTTTCGTCACTAGTATTTTTCCCCATACGACATATTAAGAGTTTCCGCATATTAATTAAATATTTTTATAGCATTGCGCTTTTATATAAGTTGCCATAACAAGATGACATAATTATACATATATTTTTATAGCACTGCAGCTGTAATTTGCCATAATAAGCTGACAGCAGGCCTGCTTTAAAAATAAAATATAATAAAAATCTTAAATTTGATCTTTAAGTATTCAATTGTAACCTCGTGGCCCCCACTAAATGTGTTTGTCCCCAAATAGTTTCCCAGCTGTGATCGAGTCATAGATACATAAGTGCTGCTAGAAGCATAGATAGCCACGTGCTCGACGATCACTCGTATGGTAGCGTGGCCGAGCGGTCTAAGGCGCTGGTTTAAGGCACCAGTCTCCTCGGAGGCGTGGGTTCGAATCCCACCGCTGCCACTTGTGGCTTTTTGATGAGCAGCCGCCTTTTGCTCGCCTTTTTGCTTTTTAAATTAGTTTTTATTAGAAAGTTTTTATATCATTTACAAAAACTGTGAATGTGTATTAATTTTGTCATGAAGAAGAGGAGGAATCGTTTCCGACTATAATATTATCTGTATTTTTAATCAGCATGACAGGCCGAGTCAATGTAGTCCATGTCCCACCATATGGCTATATATATAAAAAGATCTTATCACAATGAAAACTTTGTAAACCAAAACGGATCGGGCTAATAAGTTTTCTTTCTTGCTAAGATCTTTGGTATCAAGTAAAAATCCTCTCGAAATTCAAGCAAAATTTTTAAAAACGACATTTCTTCATGGTAAGTACGCTTCCGCTATCCGAAGTTTATCTACATCTCTAGTTTTTGTTTTTTAAAATTTTCTAAAATTGCTGGGCTAAAGATAAGTGTGCAGCTGCATAAGTAAATTATCAGGCCTGTTCCCAGATCTGACGCATGTTGGAAAACAAAATTTCCATTCCAATCCGATCCGACTTCGTGTTACTGTTTAAGTTCCTGCGAGGCCTGTTTGCCTTTCTGATTCCGCTCAAATCATTCGGATGGATCTGCTTTCTGTTCTTCGTTCTGTCCTCACATTAGGATTATTTGTAATTCGAACATGACTTGGAGGACATGTAGTTTGTCTGCCTGAATGCAAAATTTTAGTTTGCCAACAATCTGTCAACTAACTAGTTTTGGGTAAAGCTGCTACCATTTTGCAACTGCTACCTTTTGGGCACAACTCTTTGTCAATGTCAAATGCAAATATCTTAGCACTTTTCTATGCCATTTAGTTTAACAGCAACAACAACAACAACAGCAGCAACAACAGCAGCCACATCGCGTTGGCACTCATCTGCATAATTTAATTACATTTAACAATAACAAAAACATGCACATGCACGTCGTACCGTACGTGGCAACGTTTTGCGCTAATAAGCAATTCCTCTCTCCCCTTGGCAGCCCCTGTCCCCCCAGCACCATGTAAGTTGTCAAGCGCGCGGCACACGACGACGACAACAAAAATCTCAAGTGAGCTAGCTCCACGCTCTCTGGCTCTCTCTCTCACTCTCTCACTCTGTAGCGCCGCAGTCTATCGCACTCTGATTGTGTGACTGGCTCTGGCATAAACAGTTACACATTTGCATGCCACGCCCAGCCCCTATGGGGCTGCTGCTGTTGCTGTTGTTGCTGCTGTTGCATATGGGACATTAGCGCACGCAAACAACGTACACACAATTAGAAGAATTAACAGTAGTTTAGGCAGCAGCAGCAGCAACAACAATAATAACAACAACAGCAGCAGCAGTGCACCAACTTGTTGGCAAGATGTGCTGGGGTACATACTTATGCGAGAGGTGGGGGGGCTCTAAGGAGTGTGGGGAATGCATGTCATAGCTGGCGGCAGTAGCTGTTGCTGCTGCTGATGTTGTTGCTGTTGCTTGTAATTTAGTTTTGAAAACGAGTTGTTATTGTTGTAGCTGCTGCACTTTAGGTTCCTCTCTTAGGAGTTTGATCTGGCAGCGGTGCTGCGGGGCTAACAGCTGCTGTTTTGCCACAACTTATTGGCCACAACATGCCAACTTATTAGGCAAAAGCGCAAAAGTTATAAATTGTTTTACAAGGCGCACATTGTTCAGGCCATAAATATGGGAAGCACGGCCCAAGTATAAACATGAGGCAGAAGCGGGAGAAGCCAAAAAGTTAGATGAAAACGAAAGGTAGATGAGGAGAGGGAAAGAGGCTAGACAAAGACTTAACTCTCATTAATCGGCGTAGTCTTCAAATCTTTAATGGAAGATTGCAGGTGGAGAAGCCAATTCATGGAGTTTTTATGAAAAGCAAATGAAAAATTTATGAATTTTGGTTGGAATTTTCAAGTGTCATGAGGTTGGTGTTTCCACCGGTTTGAAGCCAAGAAAAATGTCGTGAAAATCCAACGAAATGCCTCATTCATTTTCAGTTTTCACAAGGATTTTCTAATACATTGGTATTATACATATTATTTCCCCTACAAAAATGAACAGTTTGCGTCTTCGATTGTAATTTTGGGAAAACTTAGTACCAAGACTGTTACTACCTTTTGTGAACGATAGGGTGGGCTGCCTTTTAGACTTCAAAAGCTAACAGATGTACAGAAACTTCAAAACGTCTTTTACCAAATCAAATCAAACAAGGAAGAGTCTGCAAGGGAATCTGCATATGAGCAATGAATAGATGTAAGAAATGGAAAACTTTCAAGAGCCCTTTCTCAACATACAGCTGATTTTGAGAAAGCCAAGATTCTGGACATAGAGCTGAGAGTTAAAACGAGGCTGACATTAGAAAGCCTGCGAATGAGCATTGTGATAGCTATTATATAAGTTGTTTTCAGATTCGAAACAAACAGACTCCCTGAGGAAAGCAACACAGTTGCCGAAACGAGAAAAACTAAGTTAAAAATGTTTTAACTGCATCAGATCATGGCGTCCTTAAGATGAACTCATAACTGCATAATAAAACGTAGACAAAAAAGCGGCCTAACATCAAACCAACACAAAATATTTAAATGATATTCTGGAAAATTTGTAAGATATTTCAAATTTCAGTTTGAGATTCTACTGAGATTCTACTAACACACTTTTCTCATTGAAGGGGGAAAGCTCTAGATATTTTGCAATGTGATGTGTGAATTGAGATTTGAGACATTTGAGAATTGAGATGTTGATGATATTAAATCTTGCATCAATCAGCAGGCGCTTTTGTTGCACATTTAAAACACCTCAAAGCGCTTTAAAAGGCCTCTAATTTGTTCCTATCCTCGTACTAAGGCTAAAAAATGAACCAATAAAGTCAAGTATCAATCTCTAGAGATTTGCATGACATAGGAATCCTTAGAAGATAAGGAACACATTCCTCTTCTGACTTCGTTAAAAGAGTTTATCAATATATAATAATATACTTTCGAATCAGCACATATTCTCAATTCATTCTCCATTCTATATACTCATAGTCCTAGTTTATAAGCAAGCAACTATATATGTGCTATGAATACTATCATTCCTTTTTCTCCGTTTATTATCCTACTCCCATTTAGATGCGAAAGAGACGCCGCATCCCAACAATTCGGACAACTAAGAAAAATTACCAAATATTTTTAATTGCCATAAATTTATGCAACCGAAAATTGTTTTCAAAACAAAGGGCCACCCCGCGCTAACCATTCCCTCCCCATCTTTCAGTCACCCTGCCGCCCCATCCGCTTGGCAGCTCTGCATTGGCAGCCTTTTTGCCTATTGTGCTAATTTATATGTTAATTTTTTTTATGTTTTTTTCATATTCCTTCCATATAGTCTGGAATAATATTTTGTGCTATTTTGTTGTTGGCTGCGGTTATGTTATTTTATTTTATATTAAAAATAAAAACAAAAAAAAACGCACAGCAAAAGCCAAAGTCCCTACATTTTCCCTATTCAAAAAGGCGTTTCATTATTTTTTGTTTTTGTTTTTGTTTTATTTTTTAGAGCTTGCTTTATTTTGCATGAAATTTCGCTGAGTTCACACAAAAGGGCTGGACCAGCAAAAGACCGCAGCTTAGAAATGGCCAGACCCAGACTCATAGTCCTAGTCATAGGCAACTTTTTAATTTGCGGCATGAATTAGAATAATAGTCAACGGATATTACACAATGGGGGAGGACCATGTCCACCTCCTTACTCTCCCATCGCCCTTTATCCTATACTGATGATGTGGGGCGGCAGCGGCGGCGGCTTACGTTGTTCGGATTTCCGGTTTGTTCATTTTATGTGGGCTCCAAAAAAAATGTAGAAAATATTAAAAAAATTAGTAAATTGAAGTTTCTTGAAAGAGTAAAATATAGTTTTGGAATAACATCATGTGATAACAAAATATTTAAACTAGTAGTAGTAAGTAGCAAATAGTAGTGTAAAGCAGCAATGAGAGTTCTACTAACCACACAAGTCTGTAGAAGAGGCGACTCCATGTATTAAGTTTTTCCAAATTCAATGCTGTGAAGAAGGGGAATACTGTTCAAACCCATTTACACACTCTCCATATGTGTTTTTTGGAAATGAAATGTAATGCTAGAGGATCTACTTGGTGTATCAAATTTGGTTAGCAAATTTATAAACTTGCAAAGTAAGAGTCGAACTCCTACATTTTCCTAGAGATCTAGATGTTCATACTTCTGGACAGACCTATAGACGACAGACGAACTTAGCTATATCGATTCTCCTATTCATAATAGTCAGGAACATATATATCTTATGGCCCTCGTTTGTATTAATCCTTCTACTTCCCCCTACGACTGTGAATACCTTTTTGAGTTATTTTTCTAAAACTAAAAAAAAATGAATGAAAATTTTGTATCATCACAACTTTGATTAAACTTGAACTCAGCAGTTTTCATTGCCCTGGGCAGCTTCATCCTTCACGCATTCACATCTGCATCTGCCACGCACTGTCACTGCAGGAGCACGCAGGTCATTGCCCCAAATTTCTGGACACCAATTCAAAACTCCTCCAACTCGGCTTCACCATTTTTTGGCTCCACTCGAGTTGCGCTTTTAACTTTTCAACTTTGTTGCTCGCGCTGCATGGAGGCACCTATATTTTTGTTTTTTAATATTTTCAAGTCAAGTAGCGTCTTCTCTGGCCGACCCCAACTCCTGCCAACTGCTGACAGACCACAAAAAACCGCAACTTAATAATTTGCGCTTCTTCTTTTTTGCTGCGGCAATTAAAAATTTTTACCTTATTTGCTCTAGTTTTATTTCTTTTTTTTGTGGCAAAAGGACTCTTCCCTTGCCTTCTTTTCTCTTCTTTTCTGACACAAATTTTTGCATGGTCATTTGCTTTTCCTTCTTCTATTTTTTGCACACACACACACACAAGCATATATACAGACATTCTCATAGCAATTCATAGTGAGAATGCAAAGACAGAACTGTGTGACATCTAGATTGTGGGCACTCCGCACTCCACTCCGCTGAAACACTTTCCCCGCTTTGGCGTTCTCCTTGTCACACACACTTTTCACGTAGACTCTCCCTGTATCCCTGTATCCCTGTCTGGACAAAGTCCTGCTAAGGACATCGCGCCGTTGCTAATTAAAAACGCAAATGGGTTTATGATGTTGCACAAGTTGCGGTTGCCTTCAGGGAGCCCAGCAGGCGAGAGGGGCAGAGCTTGAAGAAATTGTACTACTGCTGTCGCTGCAGAATTGTAACATGAAAATACAAAAACGAAGAAGAGGGCATAATAGACACAAATGTTTCGAAAAGTGAAGCCCAAATACTCTTATAGAGGGATACGAGGAGTCAGTGTGTCAGAACTAAGAAATTTCGGATACACTCGTAGATCCAGGATAACGAGAAAGCCACTTTTCCTGTCTGTAGAAGTTGTACTGACAACCAAAATTCAGGCAAAGTCTTTGGGTTGAAATTGGACTCGAATGTGATGTCAGAAATTTTTAAAAAGGAATTCTTATTAGATTTCTTCTCACTCTCTTTCTCACTCTTCACACGCTCCTTTGCGTGCGGCTTTTAGCAAAGAAAGAAGCCAATTTCTTACTGTTTCACATAAAATGTAAACTATGCTGCGATAAAATGGCTTGGAAAGTGCTTGGTCTGACTCGGAATTGGTTAGGATATATCTTATTCCATATCTTATGCTCTAGATAGACATGCTAGCTGATTCAAATTCGTTCATATTTGGTTTGATATATTCTCTATCTTCAATCCCAGCTATATGCTATGCCACTATTGACATGTTCAAATCTGATAAAATTTTGATATAATTTTTACTATAATTAATCAAATTATTTTCTTAGAAACCTTTGAACAGATTATAAATCAAATGCTATAAAAATAATATGTTCACACATTTCATATCCACCTTCTAACACCCTTTATGAAGAGTATCAAAATCGCAGCCACAAAAAATGTAAAGAAGTTATAAAGAAAAAGCATAAAAAAGTGCGAGCGCCATTAAAACAAATTTCTGTTCTCTTCGCTGTTGGCTAAAATGGTGAAAAATACAAAACAAGTTGGTGCGATGCTGCTGCTGTCGCTTTTACCTCCGGGTCCGCTCTGTCCCCTACACCAACACCCCTCCTCAGCCTAACAATCATCTTTTCTGTGGTGGTCGCTGGCGGCGGCTGCTCCTTTTTGCGGGCTTTGCCTTTGCCTTTGCCTTCCCTAAGAATTGTCAACGCCGAAGAAGCCGAGCAACTTTATATACAATGCATACGCATACATACGTATATACACACATACATACACACATACTAGGTATTACGTAGTTGGGGGATATTATGCTGGGGCTTTATGCCCTGACTTTATCGGTAGCATCGCCATGCCGTGCTGACTCTTCTTACTGCTGCTCCGCTTTTCACGCTTTTCACGTTTTGCTTGGCATGTTTTGTGTTTTATTAGCGTGAAAATTTTTCAAAGGTGTCAGCAGTTTTTATGGGTTCTTTATGCTGCAGTTGTTGTTGTTGTTGTTTTCGCCAGAAATGTGAGACATTTTTTAAATGTTTTGCGAAAAACATGAACTGATTGCGAGAGTTGGATTCACACAAAAACCGGAGAAATGCGAAATTAGTTGACAAACAAAAAGTGGTTGATTATTATACAACTGCTAACTAAAACTGAGCTCTGCATTCAGGGAAACTCTGCGATCAGTTATTACACTGAGAAAAATGTAGGGGAATTTCGTAACTATTTTGTGTTATAAAGATGTCATAGGAAGTATTGACTTAAGTAAGGATTCTAGTATGAAAATTGAGCTCAATTTTTATGGTGAATCAATAGTTTAGCATAAACTTCTGAAGCTTCTGAATTCCGATATATGTATATAATAACATCTAACATCAAAATCCTTGACTCAGAATCGGACAAAAGGACATTGCACTTGGACCAAACTGACTAGAAAGCTGCAATGGAACTGAATCAGCATCAAAATTTATTCACAGCGCGTGGGTGCATCCGTCTACAGTACAGATCCTCAGATTAGACTGTCATACAAAGTGCCTAATCAATTCCAGGAAAAATGCAGAAGTCACACATCTGACAAATCAAGCCAAACACAATATCAATATCTTCGTAGATAACCAAGCGGCGATAAGATCTATGCAATCATCCACTGTCAACTCCAGAATTGTCTTAGCAGGCAGAGAAACAGTAGATATTGCATTGCAGGAAATGAGGCTTTTGCCAAGGAAGGCGCCAGGCTCACGAATGATAGAACCTATGATGTGTGCATCTCTCTGGGGACGCTAGAAAGCGATCTAGAGATTCATAAAAACCAATCGCAGATGGGTATCGACTACAACTTTTAGGCTCTCCGAGATACTGTGCAAAAAAGGCAGCGACAAACTCAGCCATTTTGTACTTCGCCTTCTCCGACAGCAGTGCAGATTAATGACGGTGATTCTAATTGGACACTGCTTGGCATAGCCAATAACACAAGCTGACGGAAATGTGGGGAACCAGAGACACCTGAAACCTTGACTTCTCTAGAGGAAGCAGCTAAGAGGACATGCTAGGAACTGCTAACCTTCGCAAAGAACACCAATATCTTGAAGGTCTTAAAACACCCACACGGTTCCAAGCAGTTTCTCGGATCAACTAGAGGCCTACTGCGGCCCATGCTTAACCCCATTAGGGTCGTCCGACTTAACCTAACCTAAATGTGGGCAAAGTTGGTGGTTCATGAATGGGTTGGTTGATACCGAAATGTGAAGTCGACCCATTTCAATTCCTCTTTCAGTTCTACTTATATATATATATATATATTATTAACAAATCTTCTGCCTTTCAATATTTTCCCCCCACGAAAATTTCAATAAATTTTGGCAAGAATTTAGACCCTCTCCCCAAAATCTCACATATAAATAATTGCCAAAGATATTATAAATTTAGATTCTACACATTCTCACACCAGCAAAATTGACGATTTCATAATAACATTTTGGCATATAAGTTCATGCAATTTGTAATCTAAAATCGATTATCCATGGTCGATTTCATAAACAAATTTGCCTGGCCGCCTTCGTTCGTGTGTTTGCTTTTGGCAAAATATTGAGGAAAAAAATATATAATGCAATTTGTTACGCAAAAAATCTCAGAATTCTGCTGGAGGAGGGGCCAGGGCCATTGTTGTGTCGTGCTCCGAGTGTTTGCAGTTAAGCAATTATGTAATTTTTAATAGTCCTTGCCAGGGCCAAAGCGTTACGCAATTTACGAGCAATGCACATAAGCAGGGCCAAGGCATAAAGGAGCAGTGGCCGCGGGGTAGTGCGGACTCGCTTGTAAAAGTCAAAGCATAATTTATTATTGTCAGACGCTGCTGAAGAATGGCGAATAACCCTCGATGATAAAATGAGAATGATGAAAAACGATTAAAATACGTCAAAATGTAATATAAAGAATGGCTCCAAAGTCACCAGAGGGCGTTGCAGTGAACAGGAATGGCTGGATAGTTGACTTGACATCATCGCCGGGGCTGCCTGGCTGCCTGACTGCCAGCTTCAGCAGCAGCTGACGTGACACGTGCAACGCTTCAAGGATTTTGTATCACACTCACGTCATCGCGCTGCACAGGACCTGCTGCTATAGCAGTCAGACCTACCCACCGCCACCGCCACCGCACTCTATGCTGTGCAGTGTTAATTGTGCAAGCAGTTCCTGTCAATTGGCCCTTTGGAAGTGTGGAACACAAGCCAAGCTCGTATAAAATATGACTGGCAAATGGATCGCAGGGAGTTCGACATACTGATTCGGCATCCTTATTCCCGTTGCCAGTCCAGTCCAGTCCAGTCCAGTCCAGTCCAGTCCAGTCCAGTCCAGTCCAGTCCAGTCCGGACTTCAATCGTTTAGCTCACATCCCCAGACGCACACACAAACCACCACACACATTCGGCGAAATGTCCACATAAAGTTGTGGATTTAATAGCTGGTCAAATGTGTGTGGATATATAAAAAGCTTCGAAGCGATTTCTTTTCTTTTTGTCTCTTTTTTTTTTGTGACGCAAACAAAAATATTTTTTAAATTATTTTACGAGCTTGGAGCGAGGATTTCAATTTGAGGGGGAGGTACTTAAAGTAGGGAGAAGCCAAATCGGTTAAAGTTTTTCAACAATTTTTGCCACTAGCTGAAAATTAATTTCGGTTAGATAGTTTTTATCGGTGCTAAGTCATAGTATAGCTATCCTGAAAATATTTCAAGCAAAACCTCTGAGGAGGATACACGCTTTACTTGACTGTATATGAAGAGAAAGGGACTGTAACAGGAGCTTCTTTAGTGGCAGGACAACTTTTTGTTCTTCCACTTTCTAGAACTCTAGCTCCATGTGCCTCGTGTGCATCTATTGAATCCAGTAATCTGATATCCACACCAAAGCCATGAGTCCATGAGTTACCCAACGAATCTCCCCATAAGAAAAGATTTTCAATAATAAATAAATAATATTATTATAAATTCGTTTAGTTGTTTCTCTAAAATCATACCAACTTTAATTTGATACCAACTTTATTGGGTGCAGTTGACTTTACAGATCCATTGTTACGGAACTTAGTGGTCAATCCTGATGACTATTTATCCCAAATTGACAGATTTTGCTTTGTCAAGAAAACCAGATTTGTTTGGGGAAACTATCGCTGTCTTCCTTGGAATGAGGCAAAGCTAGTTGTTCTCTCCTTTCTTTTATAATAATATCTTATACACATTATTATCAACTTATAAACATCCTTCTGCACTCTGTAATCAGCACACATTTCCACTGCAGGCAATCCCATAAAGGGTTTGCTATAAAAGATTTTCATCTACCCAATTTTATCAGATCATAATCCCTAGTAAATACATTTATTAGCCCAAAAAAACTCCCATAAAATGTTTACAATCTTGTTAAGCTGAAAAAACTCCACAGCAAACTGTTTGAAAATCAGTTAAATTGCTTTCAAAGGGCAACAAAAATATTATAATAATAAAGCAACATAATAATAATAATAACAACAACAGCAACATCAACAACAACAACAAAATTGACCAGAACATGAAGTTTTGGTTTTGTTTTGTTTTGTTTTTTTTTTTACATTTGGCTTTCTATTAAATTTGAAACTGTGTTGATTTTTTACAAGCCAATAACAACAACAGCAGCAACAACAATAACAACATAACTAACAACTGGGCAACATTTATACAGCAATTGAACCCCAAAGTGGCCAAAGGGTAAATGTGAAAAATCCCCAGGCGAAGAGCAAAATGTACTAGGGCCAAATGAAATGCGGGCGGAGTTGAAGAGGGAGACGAGAGAAATTGTAGCAAGAAGCATTGCAAAAATTGCATTTTATTACACGTTCGATTGATTTTTACCAGGCAATCATATGGGACTGGGCTGAAGTTGTAGAGGAGAGCGGCGGCGGTGCGGCAAATATATACACTGAACACACTCGCCTTTATTAAGTGGAGAGTTTATGTTTATATTTGCCAGAGGAAGCGTGCATTCCGAACTACGTATGTAGTACTCCAGGGCGACTCAAACTGAAATAGTCGATTTAACATTTTGAATTATCGTTTCGTTTAGCAAATGATCAATATTTTCAGTTTCAGTTTCAGTTCTCCCCTCGCATGTAAGCTGGTTCTATGAATTGTGATACATAAATTGTGCGGCTATAAACAATCAATTACTTTGTGTATTCCCACAGCAGTCCCACAGAAATTTCACACTGGGGACCAAGTCTTCGATGGATTAAACTCTGTTCTTCTTATTGTTAATATTTGCTTATTTGCTGTCAATTTATGTGGAAATGGTATGAGGGGGGGTCTTGAAGGCTAAAGTCAAGGGCATTTTTAAAAGAAACAGAAACTCAAATCGATAAGCTTCGCATAAAAATTACTGGGGATTATTAGAGCTGGAATGAATGAATGAAACTATTGAAATATAAATTCCACAAAAATTGTTTTAAATGATTTTCTGTTAAATTTCTTCAATTGAATATGAAAAGCAGCAAATTCAAGTCATGCTTATGATCTGATTATTCAGATTCGAAAGCAAATCAGTACAGTCTCTCTTTGCGGGATTCAGTTGAAATCAGCTATGAAGTTAGGAGTTCAGAATTTTTCTTATCAATCACAGACTGTTCTTGCGATTTTTTTATTAAATCTTTAATAACTTTAATAAGTTTCTTAATTTAATCTAATTTTGACACAATTTTCAACTTCTGCTCCTAAAAATTGTATTAACACAGGACCCATTCTTTGGAATGTTTCAATCTATGGAATATAAAAATTACCTCCACATTAACAAATATTTATCTAAACTCTCTTTCTATGTATTCTTCTTCTGTTGTAAACATTGTAGAATTCTCATTTTCCATCCATTCCGATTCCCACCTCTCTTAACTCCTATATCAAATTCTAAGCCGTATCTTTTTTCGATTTGGTTTCTCATGTCAGTTGTTCCTGCAACACGTTTCATTTGACGACTTTAGCAATTGTTATTGCTAAATATTTCCACTCAGCAACTGTCAATAAGGCCTGAGCTTTCAACGCACAGACATACGTACTTCATTCCACTCTCTCTATATACACCTCCCCTCTTTATCCAGCTTCTTGTCCTGAGCTGAGCTGAGCTGAGCCTGTGTTTTCATCACTTAACCTATCCCCACATTTTTCTTCCACTTTGGCTGCTGTCGAGTTTTTTGCCATTTCAAATTAAACTTAAACTTTTTTCATTTCCATTCAACTTCAACATACATAGAAAAAACGCTCCTCTCTTTCCCTAACCCGAACCCGAACCTGAACCCAACCTAACCCAACGTAACCCAACCCCACACCACTCATCACAATTTCCAGCAATTCCGTTGCGCACATGCGTACTTTTTGTTGTTGTTGTTGTTGTTGTTGCAGTTGTTTTTGGATCGGTTCCTGGTACGCCGCGTGCTCAGCGTGTTGTTTGCTTATTTGAAGTTTCCGCAGGGAGTCGAGAATTGAGCTGAATATGGGGAATCCGGGACTGAAACTGGGACTAGGACTAGGTTGAGAAGGGGGGGCACTGGTACGAGGTACGGGTACGGGTTGGGGTAGGGGTAATGGGTAGTCAAGCGTCAACGAGCGAGCGCACAATATTAAATCGTCTGTATTGTTTACAATCAGAAAGCGTTTTATGGAGTTTATAGACGGAGACGAAAAGCTACGAGAATATGTTATACGAGTCTAAAAACCTCATAGAAGATGGCCGAAGTTGAAATGCTCTCAAATTGTATAATAATTTACTAAAATTATATAATCAAGCAATTATCAAGTCACATTTTCCACTTGAGAGAAACACAGATCAACAGGAGGAGGTCTAGCGATGCAAACCGGGTTAGCTAGACGTTATGGTGGATGTAAGAGCAAAGCGTGGTCAGGAAGCGTTGACATAGAACCTAGTCCCGAGCCGTAACTCTTACGTCCCGCCATCAAAGTTACTCCCGATTCTTGATCAACACTTCAAAGAGCAGGCAGGGCTTACATCTTGATTGAATTGAAGAGTGTATGGAATTTCCTAGACCTAGTAACAATATCCAGTTCAATCGTAAATATTCTACAGAATATGAGAATTCAAGCGGCTTCGAGCTATAACAATTTGATTTGTTCAAATCATTCAAAGTTTATTTCTGATTCTGATTTCTTTTGAAGGAATGGACTGTGTGTGCCTTTGCCTCTTAGCTTAGTAAGAACTCCACCACAAGCTTCCTATCCCTATGTAAAGGGCATGTTAGAGAAATCAGAACAACATGCTGTTATAAGCGGCTTCTATTTCATATATTGAGCATTGGTAAATATGTATGTATATTTCATTCATGCTTCACAGTCCAATTACTTTTTGCTGACTTTTTGCTGTGGATGTTGTTGTTGCTGTTGTTGTTGTTGCTAGCCAGAGACTTCAAGCTGAGCAGGCGAACAGACCTTGGCAATTTTTCCTCCAAAAAGTCACGTTTTAATCGCCACATTTCACAAATCATTAATCAAAATTAAATAATAATTATGTAGCTTGGTAGCCCGCTTGGGCAAAAGTCAAAGCGAAATCAAAGCCCCCAAAAAGAAAGAAAGAAATACCACGCCGGACAGTTGGTGGTTTCAGGTGGTTGGCGGCGGTTGGCTTGCAAATGGTTTATGCTATTGTTTTTGTTGCTTCTCTTTGTGGGTGAGGGCGTCAGGGCTATAAAAGCTAAAAATAGGAAAAGTGCAGAAAATCACAAAATAAATTGCTAACAGATGAAAAAAAGTCAGCATTTAATTGAGTTTTAATAATCTATAATTATGCATAGAATCGTCGAGCAGCGTGTGAATATCATTAACAAATCTGTTGTCTGGGGCTTTGCGTTCATCAACTATTGAGATATCTAGTTAGAACTCCGAAAGAGATGATTACCAGAAGATGATTACCAAAAGATGATTTTACCATTTAGAGAATGTTTTGTGAATGATTTTCTGAGTTTAGATATATGTTGAAACTAGTTTGTTCTGGTCAACTTAAATGAGATTTAACCAATTGTAATGCAGTTCTGGATGACGTTCAGGATAATTTCACAAACTTGTGAACATACAAAATTATAAAAATATAATGAAAATTGAATAAAAATAAGGAATTCATTCAAGTTTAATTTCACGAATGTCTTTCTAAGTTCCTGAAGCCAAAGTAAGTTTTACCAAATAAACTATGGCTTGATTTGTCTTGAAGAAAATATACTTATTTCATGAAGTCGAAAATGCTATGCCTTGCCATTTGCAGGCAATACAAATACCAACACACTTTTCTTATCAATCTAATGAATAAGCAATTGTTCACTAAAATCATTCATTCAAAAGCCACTCGAACCCTAAACTGTATTTATATTGACCCAACCAGCAGCAGATAATCTTGGCAAATTTAAGAGTCTCTAAATGCATTTTCCTGGTCTGGCGATCTCTTTTAAATCATAACGGAAAGCTCTGCAGACACAAACTTATGGCCAAATGCCGCTTAACCCTCCCTACTATTCCTCCGCTCTTCGAGCGCCTCCAGTCCAGCTCAGTCTGTTCTTTTGTCGTGCCTGGCTGCCATCATCTGGTGCTGGCTCGGCTGACTGGCTGACTTGGTCGGGGTTTGCGCCGCTCTAATCGCTCATTAAATGGCCACAATTTGCCTGCACCAAACATTGCATTTAAATTACTTTCCCATTGCTTTGGCTCCAGCACACCGACACACTCATAACAAATTTGTTTATGAAGCCCAATGCAACCTTTTAACTAAAACTAAAACTAAAACTAAAGCTCATAACTCCGGACTCTAGTTGGGCCTGGGCCTTCAGTTTGCTCGCTGGCCAGTCGCGTGAATTTCAGCAATCAGGCGAACCACAAAATCCCACAGGCTGCAGCGGGAACTGTAGTTTGCAGTTGGGACTTTGGTCGCATTCATCAAAAGTCGCTAAAATCGTGCAGAAACAACAAAAAAAAAACTGCTTTCTGCCCCACCCGCTAAACGTAAAAGGTTTCTGCAATCGCCTATTCCTTTTTTTTTGTAAAGAATTTTCTATACATTTCAAAGGAAAAGAAAAACCAGACAGTCATGGCATAATAAATTTTACTTTGGCTTGGCTTCGTTGTCTATTCTTATATTGCATTGTTAAACTGGAAGTATTTGATCAGAATGGGAGAATATATTTAAGAAATATTTGGGTATATTTAGTTATTAACAAAATAAATATCATTATCAATCAGCTTGATGATTTTTCCTACAATTTGGGGAAAATGTTAAGTCCAGGTGCGAACTATGAGCTGATGATACTTGTGATTCAAAACAGCAGCAGCATCTTTAATTTTTAGTTAAAATAAAATTGATTGCTGTCCTTGATTGTAGATATAATGATGAAAATGAAAAGAAGGCAACGACTTTTTAAGTTGATTTCATCGGAAATGGCGATAAAATATATATTAGAACCCCGCAATGACTACATTCCTTGGCCGCCAATCATGACTGGACCAATTGGTATACTCAGACAAATGACTACTTGGGCAAGTCAGATTGGTTTGATACAATATTCATTCGGAACCATTGGTGTAGTTCCACCTGCAAGCTTTTGTATCCGTTGCACTCCATATCCGAAGTGCACCAATTGTAGTCTAATGAATATGGTGCAAATACGACTTCGTTTGTGTTGGAATGAATGACAGAATGAACGACCAGATGATTTCTAATGAATGACCCTATTAGCGTTTTGAATGCAATCATGCAGGGCTCCAATATATATTGATTTATAATTCTTAGAAATACTAATTCCTCTGGAAGTTGTTTGCTCCATAACCCAAAGCTTCTATAACTTTTCGTAAAACATGATGAGAGGCAATATGAGATGCGTAAATGCCAAGTTTCTCAATCAATCTCATTCAATCTGTGAGGCAAATTTACCTAACGAACGAACATATTTGGAATCTACATATAAACTGTTATCCCATCCATTTCCAACTGCCAAATCGATTGAGAAACCCTTTAAAAATAAAATAGACCATAAAGTGAACTAGGAAAGGCCAAAAATAACGGCATTCTAATAATAATTCTACTTTACACACGAATAGAGAAACCCCTCTCCCTCCCTTTTATCGCACTCCCTCCACAAACTATGCCACGCACTTCAAAAGGAATTTCAAATATTTATTATGAAGCGCTAAGTGGAGGGGAAATGCGACAATGCGTGGCTCATAACTGGTATAAATTATTTGGCCTGGCTGTAAATATTAATAAAATGCGTCAGATAGACTGTGGAGATGGGTGGGGGGGGGGGGGGGGGGGGCAGAATTATTTCAAGTTGAGGAACCAATTAAGCGGATTTCAAGTGCCACCAAAAATAACGCCACGCTCAAGAAGGTGTGGAAGCAATCCAAGCTACTAAATGCAATTCCTCCCAGAAAAACAACGAAATTCTCCAAGCAATTACATAATGCAGATGCAGTGTGCGGCGATTAGGAGCTGACATTGAAAAGCAAAGCATACAAAAAATTAAAAATAAACACAGACGGGCAATGTATGAGGGGCACGGGAACAGTTGAGGGTTGGGGGTATTGCTTGTTGCAGTGAGATGCTCGACAGCATCTCGGCAAAACATAAATTAAAACTACAGCCTGGGATAGTCTGTTGGCTGTAGAGAATACAGCATTAAGAGATCAAACACGAAGTCGGTGTGCAGCCCGATATAGACATAGACAAAGTGCTGGGAGGCTGGAGGACGAGCAACAGCAGGACACGCTGAATAAGAGCAACTACTGCAGTATCTGTTGGCTCTCAACCGCGCCGCTACTTCGTGTTATTGAAATGTTGTAAATTTTAATTAGAAGTGATTCTCCAAAACAGTCTGCCAGAGTGGGAGAGGGTAGAAGGCAACGTGTGGCAGGAAGAGTGCAATGCACTACGAATTTTGTGTTTATAATTTGCAACCAGTGAGGTATAGGAGTAGAAAATGTATGGAGATACTCACCCGAATGGTCTTCATTGATTGTGGACTTCTTTTACCAAAGTGTGTGCTAGTTGCCCTAGTAACAATTCATCAAAAGGGAATTTTATAGAAATAGTTGAGAGAGATGTTTTAGAACATTAATTAAAGGAAACCAAGAAGCGGTTTAATATAATTTGAATGTTAGTTTAAAGATAATATAGACAAAACTTGGAAATAGAAATACCTTTAGAGTTCCCTCTGAAGCAAAGTTTGTACTAAGTTTTGATAAACTGTTTTTCCTATTTGAACTGCTTGAGATTAATAATTGCAGTTTTATTCCGGCATATCGCCTTCATATTTATAGTTAACAATAATGAGCAATATTAACTTGTAAAGTTGAGTTTCACACGTATTGCAAAGCAACTGGTCGCTCCGACTCCAGCTCTTTAGGGAACTGGGCGATATCAATCTCCCTCCCAGTCAGTCAGTAGTTACAACATTTACCGACTCATGCAAAAAGGCAATCGAAACAATTTAAGTGCAATTTAAGACAACCCGTTTTATTTATTTATTTCTTTGTGGCTTTCTCGTTGGCCATAAATAATAATCTTGACAATATTTAGCCCAAAGCGATGGCAATGTGAACTCTTCTCGACGCCGCTCGATTTGAGATGCAACTCAGGTGATGCTGGGGCTGCGCTTTGCCTGCTTTTTCGCTTTTGTGTTTTTGCCGCTCTTTTGCTTTGTAGCTGGGTCCGTTGACATTCGGACCTGGAATTGGCCAAGTCGGAGTTAGGAACGAGTGCCTTGGCTAGTCCAAAGGCTTATCAAACTGGCATAAAAGAATGCTAGGTAAAAATTGTTGAAGCCGCAGACAAAATGAAACTTACACTTTTCAACAAAAGCACAAAAGTGCAGACCTGAACTTAACCTCAGCCATAGGCACAGCCGCTGCACTTCCTCGTCGTCGACGTCTTGGTGTTTCTTGGCATAGCCACAATTCTTGACATTCGTTGGCGAGATTAATGCGCCTTTGGTTGCAGCCGCCAGTCGCCAAGGGCTCAGCGTCGCAGGCCTTTTCGCCGTCTGCCTCTGACTGGCCGAAAAAAACCAGCTGGAATGCGGCTAAGCAGAGAGTGGACGACGTCAAGATACTGTGTATCTCTGGAAACTAATTGTTGAGATACGTTCTATTAAAATACAGCAGCCTAAACTCGCTCATTTATGCATCTAATCCTGTAGGATTTGAGAGATAAATTATCCAATTGGATTGAATATTTATTTGTATTTCAAATTGACTTCTGATTGGCAGTGTCTGGTCGAAGGTAAGTACTCTCTTCGCGGTGTTAGTTACAGGGTAGTTAAAAACTTTATTCCTGACGGTTGCGCAATGAGAACACGAAGGAATCAAAACCACCACTCCGACTCCCCCCACTCAGGCCCAGCAAATTGTTAAAAATAATTTATTTTAAAACCGAGCACAAAACGACATTGCAATGAAAATTGTGCAAACAATTGCAAGAGATGGCAGCGGAAAACAAAAAACAGCCAGCCAGAGATGAAGCCGAGATAGAGGCAGCCCAAAGAACAGCGAGGAGAAGTTGCAAAAAACCAAATGTCCAAATGATATTTAGTCATAATAAATGGCACAACTATGATTATTTATGACTCGAAATGCGATCGCTTCTCCTCTTTTCTGCTCGCAGTCAATTTAAGTCTCATAATCAGCAGAAAAAAGCCCAAGCGCGGAACAAAAACAATTGCAGTCATGATTTCGATTTCTTGGCCGAGCATAATTTATAGTATTGAATAACTCTTGGCCAGGGGTTTCTTTCGTCTGCGGTCTTCACTCAGGCAGGCGGTAATCGAACTGAGAGCCAAGTATCTTTAGCCACGAACTTGGTGTTTGGATATGAACAGCCGGGGATCTCATCTGGTCTTTGCTGATTGTTATTGGATTGCTTGTGAGAGGCATCATTAGAAGCCCGTAAATCAAAGTGTTGACTGTTGTAGTATGTGTTTTACTGTGTGAGGTAATTGAACATGTAATGCTATATTGCTATATGATCTAAACATCGGTCATTAACAAAGTTGTCTTTCTTCATACATAGATTTACATTTAGAGCAAGTCTGTTCATGGTTTATATTGTATAATTTCCATTCATGTGAATCGTATTGACATTATGGTTCTTTGAATGCATTTTATGAGAATCTGGGCTAATCTTCTGTTTCCCTTGCAAGCAAACTTCCTCACATTTCTGCTTTGTTTCAAACCCATACTTGCGGCAACCGCTGTAGGGAAATTCCACACATCGAAGATGCTTCACAATCCATCTGCGCCACACGGGTACACAAGGCCCCTCTTGCGTTTTATCTGAGCAGACTTTTAATAGAAGTGTTATGCCAAATGTTATATAAGTTGGCTATAGAAATTATAATATATAATACTCACGACTATTATTATTCAGGCTGGCTATGCCCACAAGGCCACAAATGCCCAAGAGTAGCATGAAGCTCCTCATGCTGGTTCACAATCACAACTAAACTTTCAACAGGTAAATATTTGTCTAGTTCAATTAGCAATGCTAATTTAAACCATTAAAGGCGTATCAATTGCCATTCTAGAATATCTGGATATTAGGTATGGTGCTGTTTATTCGGGTCTTAGCATATCCATTTGTATTTTTGTTTATTCTTATGTACTTGCGAGGGCTCAAAGTATAACTCATAAATTATTGTAAGCTTAATCATAACATAACCTTTTTTATACCAGTGCAAAGGTTTTATAATTTTGTCACAAGGAAACGATACAGCCATGTCCGTCTGTCTTTCTGTCCTTCTGTTTCTATACGAAATAGCCTCGCAGTTTGAAATTTCAACTCTATAGAAATGTTTACCATAGACTCCTTTCTGCTGTTAGCTGCTCATATGTAAAAATTGTCAAGATCGGACCACTATATCATAAAGTTGCCATATAAAAGCCCATTTCGAATGCAAACTTTGTACAAGTCGTGTGTGAAATAGTGTGTGAAATATGTTTTAGATCACTACACGTCCTTTGACAAAATGATATAAGGATCGGCATACTTAGTTTTCCTTGCTTGTTATAGTTCTTCAAGGATATACATATAAAGTTAGGGTTCCTTTTTTGTATTATATAATAAATAGTTATTTCAAGGTTCATATTTCCACTACTTTTGGATCGGTTCTTGATATCGAAAGCACATTAAGCTTACATAGCTTTGAATGCTCAGAAGAGCAAAACTGCTCAGACGTCGGCTTGATTCGGGTCTTACGTGTGTTAACTCCCGAATCTTTTACTCCACAGAGGCTATAGGAGACGAAACCTCCTACAGATTGCTAAAAGAAGATAAATGCAGGCAGTCTTTCAACTCTCTGGTTACATGCCTAATTCATAGATAAGGAGAGTGTTAAGAATCTTAATCGTACGTGTTTATAAAGAATTATTATAATCACAATTAGATAAACGACTAAAATCAGTTAAAGCTGTTATGCAGTAAAAGGAAAACCAAGCTAATTCAAAGAACAGAAAAATCGTTAAGCACAGACTCATTAATTATAATGCTGATGAACATTCGATGATTCTCTATTGAAGATACCAAAAAGCATCCTTACTCTAAATAGGTTACACAACAAAAAAGATAAGAAAACCGATAGATTTGCAAAGATCTATGATAATTTCCATTCGACCACCGTTTCTCAAAGTCCAAGAATGAGTTCATACTTATCAGAGTCTTGCTTTCATGATCAAATAGCCTCAATTGATCATTTGATAATAAAATCCTTTGCTGCCAAACCACATTATAAATCAATTAAGATATACATCCTATCATTATCGCTATAAAACCTAATCATATACCCCGTCTAAGCACAAGGAAACGTGATCTTAAAGAGAGCAAAACGAGAACAGCACACTTAAATTACAAAATTATTCCGTCCGCATCTCAGCCCATAATGTTTGTAATAATATAGGCCATTGGGTGTTAATGTTGGCTGACTAAGCGGGTTTTCGCAAATTGCAATCGCATTAAATGCATTTCCGTTTTGAGTTTTGTGCGAAAATCTCTGCCCACTTCCGCTGTGGATACCATGGCCAACACCTTGCCCTACCCCCCATTACAATGCGGGTCCGAGTATGGGTTATAGTAACAGGAACTGAAACAGGTGTTAACTGTGACGCCACCAATGGCCGACACATTTGGCAGCTATTCAAGTGTGACAATGGCAAAAACAACAACAACAACAACAAGAGCGCGTTAGAATGGGCTGGCTGGCTAGAAAAACATAGATAGCGATAGGGGGGGTGAGGGAGTATGTTGAAGGCGAATCAAATTGAATAATTGTTACATGGCAAGCGATGCTGGAAGGAAGGAAGGAAGGATGGTAACGACTATATGCAGAGGGGGGCGCAGCACATCTGTTGGACATATGATCGAGACAGGCAACAACAACGAGAACAATAACAACAACGATAACAACAATTGAAGCATAACAAGCCTGCGCAACAACAGCAACAGCAACAACAACAGCAACAACAACAATAACCATAACATTGGCGAAGGCCAACGACGCGACTTCAATTCAATCAATTGAACGTGCCCTGAATGGTTAGCGGGAAAGAGAAACAGCGCAACAACAACAGCAACAACAACAGCAACAACAACAGCAACAACAAGATATACATACTCACAGGTCCTGTGTGACAGGACAACGACCAGAGCCCAGACCTAGACCAACTGACGTGTGAAATTGACAATGCAGCTGCCGAAAGGAAGGGCGAGAGCGAGGAGGAGTGTTATACTGTGGGCAGTGAAATAAGTGAAAAAATACATGGTGGAAAAATTGCATGAACAATTTACTATTTATAACAAGCTTAACTAATAATTTATTATATTTAGATTAATATTTATATTAACAATTAAAATTTTTTCAGAAATTTAATTATCTAACAAATTATCTTCACACAAATTTCTTTTCAATATTTCTAAAATATTGAACAAATATTGAAGCAGATATATTTTTAGTCAGAATGATAATCCGGATTAATAGGTTGATCTCGTTCTGACGCTATATATAAAAATCATTCAAATTTGACCATTCTATATAGCTTCCTTTCTTTCTCTCAATTAACTTAATTTCCTGCATTCTTTTCAAATAAATTTCTCTAGCAAGAGAGTCAATATTGACTCCATATTTATATGAACACATTTCTCTATCAAATTGAATTCTCAGTGTAGGCATTATATGGTTATTTTTGCACGCGACAAACGACCAACGTGCAGGATTAACAGCCCAGGCGAGCACAGGATCAGGCACAGGCGCGGGCACGGGCATGGGCAAGGGCAACACCTGATGTTCGCCATGTCCAATTGATTGACTAGAAAACACGTCATTCACAAGAGCCCCGCAGTTGGCCATGCGATGCCATTGTCAGGGAAATTTGTACAAAAAGTGCGAGGAAAATCAAGCAAATAACATTTATTTAGGTTAGGTGGAGAAGTTGAGGAGGCGGCGGCGGCGCTGGGGGCACATACTACACACAATGAGGCCAGTGATTTTCAATATTGGCAGACAAGAACACACACTCACATACACACACACAAATACACAAACATGCATATGCATGCAGATATAGATAGCCATAACAGGTGTTGATATGTTTATAGACCCAAGCCCAGGTATGGAAATCAGGAATGGGAATTGGAATTGGAATTGGGCATGAAAGTGTGATGTGCGTGCAATTTGCACAAATTGCAAACCAAGTGGAGCTGGTGGAGGCGTCGATACCACCGCCTGTCTGGGTTTCAATTAAACAATTAGTGGACTATTATTTGAATGTCCGTGAATGGTGGCAAGGGTGTAAGTCCGTGCGATTGATGGGTAACTGTGGAAGGAGGAAGGGCGAAGGGCGTTCAATGAATATATATGGTAAATGATCACAGTGTTATCGAGTTTAAGCCTTACAGATTCCAGGAGCCCAGTGTTGCAGTAAGCCTAGGGAGACTTAAGAATCTAAATTGGCATCTTTCAGTCTGAGGCTTGTGGAAGGTTGAAGGTTGAACAAATTGATCCATATCCTATATAAATCTGTAGATTTCTAGATTAACATATATATTCTATATAAATTAACGCCTAGAACTTCAATTAAGTGCTATAAATTTCACATCAGCCACAACACGAAACTCAAAAATCAATTTCAATCTTGGGTTCTTTGAAATTTATTCCCACTGCCTCACATACGTGCGTGGTACCGTTAGTTTCTTGCAAAGCCATCAGGCAAACCTCTTGCTGATTGCCACGCCCACACGCAATGCCACAGAACACAGCCAGAGATAGATGGTGGAGTGATAGAGAGAGAGGGGCGGCGGCAAAGCCATCAGCAATCAGGCGCATAGCTCAATTTTCCTCTTCAAGTGCACACGCCAAGCCAAATTACAAGGAACAAGAATGACTCTGAGACTATGAGGCTATGAGGCTTGGAGACTTGCACAGAGACAAGAGAGACAAGACAAGGAGCAGAAGACGGCGAGGGCCGACGACAACGTGGCGCAGTTTTTAAATTAAAAACTAAAATCGATTGACATTCAATTTTCAGCTGAAAGGCAGGCTGGCTGGTTGGCAGGCCAAGTCTCGTTGAAGACCAAGTCGATCCGAACGAAGTCTTCCTTGTCCGTATCTCAAGTCAACATTTGTCGCTATAAATTTGCCACTGCACAACTTTTGCACATTTCCTATGACTTTCGAGATGCGATGCGATGCGATGTGCGTGTGCGTGCGTGCAAGAAACAGGCAGCTGAGGAACCGGGAACATGAACATTGAAGCCAGTCACCGAATGCACTCCGAATGGATGCAGAAGCTCAAGCAGAAGTCGCAGCAGAAGCAGCCGTTTCCTTCCTACCAACCAGCCAACCAACCAGCCATTCGACGACATTCAATACATGCTGACATGTGTGTCAGTCCTTCGCCTGCCCGCCGCTCCTCATCTCTCTCAGCTCAGCTTTGTTCTCTTCTGTTCAGTTCAGTGCAGTTCAGCTACAGCTTCAGCTTCAGCTTGCCTTTGGCTTTAGAGACTTGGTAGCTCTTTGGCAGTATCTACTCGTATGTATCTCCTGCCTTGTGGCTTTCCGCATTCGCGTGCAAATTTTGTGACACTTCACCCACGGGAGCATTTTTATATGTATGTACAAAATATACCCTGTATGACACAGAGGGGTTTCAAATCGGGTATAGTGTATACATATATGCATATATACTACTGCTGACACAAAGTGTTAATGTCAACTTCAAATATCAACTTCCCTGCAACTGTCAACTGGCGTTAGATTAGCTATCTAGGATATACCAAGAGCTTGAATTATAAATCAAATGTGAGCTTTTAAGGATATCTGTAGAAATTATACATGAAAATTTGTCATTTGTTACATGAAAGGCAAAATTAGGTAGCCGAAAATGTAGAGAAATAGAAAATAGTTCATATTCTTAGTAAATAGAAAGGAAGAAACATAACATTCAACTTCTCAGTTCATCTCAATACTTAGTCAAAAAATGTTGAAAAGAGAAAATGATTCTTTGGAGCCCACCAAGCGGCTGTGTTTGTCAACCGATGATGACCATTGGGAAGGTTCAGTTCCATTTTCATCTATAACAGAATATCGGGAGTTCCATGCAAGCTTCTCAAAATAGTGATGATCGGCTTCCATCGACATCCATCAACAGCCATCCATTCTCGGGGTCTGCAGTGACTGTTCTGTCTAAGGCCGATCCTCTCTTGGAGGCGGCCCAGCCTAACAATTCACAGCAGTTTGTGATTCCCACAGCATCTGCAGCGTTCTAAAAGCCTGCTGCAGATCCTTCAATGGAGGCTACCCAGCCTAACGACCCGCAGCAGCATCCCACAACGTCTACAGCATCCGCAGGGACTTTTGCCTATCTTCCCGTAGGTTAAAGAGCCGCCACAGCCTCCATGCGTCTCCTGAATATATATCACCCCTAAAATGACAGTGGAAAGGAACTTTGTTGACAGTGCTTCGCATGAGGACAGCTACAGAAATTGTTAAGATACTGCGCCGTAACCAAGACCTTGAGTTGCAAGGAATGCTTCCCGGCTTCGTTTAATAAACAAGATCAGGATCAACCATGAGCTCCAACTTCTCATTTAAAATCATTTACTAGAGATCTAAACCGCACTCAAACAATAAAAGTCTACCTCTAGGAAATTGTCAGACAATCCAGACCTTTAAGTATGGAAACCAAGGAAAAATGTTCTTATTTCAAACCCCGGAAGTCTTTTACATATACACAACTCTGCTTGCCAACCAGTGATAGCCTCGAGAGCAAAAGGTTGCCAGTTCAATGCTGAGTCAAGGTAAATTAGCTTAACACTTTCGAAAGTTTAAAGAAGTTAATTTTCCTATTATATCCAACCCACAGAGTATCTTCTAGTCTAGGCCACTAGTCTACCCCGCTTTGTCATTCCTGCCGCGCTCTATTAATCCTTGCTGACGCTGACAAAACTGAAACTGTAAGCAAGGAGCGCAGAGTGGAAAGAACAATTTTTCAGCTTAGCGGCAGAGACGCATCTTAAAGTTTTGTACACAGGAAACTGCTGATTAAATTTCAACTAGGCAAACCCTTCATTAAGAGACTTGAAACTACCCCACTGCCCCCTCTGCTGACTCATTAAAGTGGTTACAACAACAACAACAACAGAACAGAAGACGAGAAGAAAAATCTGCAGTGTGGAGGCGTCGCATCGTTGGCTGCCACTTGATGTTGATGGCGTGTGCATAATTTGCAGCCAAAGCAAAAGCCCAAGCCAAAGAGTTGAAGTTGATGCAACAAGTTGCAGCCGCTTTTAATTGATATTAATTTAATTGACACTCGACGCCGAGCCGAGTTCAGTTAAGCTTAGGCTTGCTTCTTTTTTCAAATGCCACATCCACCCCTCCCTCCATCAGCAGCGCTGCCCACGCCTCTGTGCGATTCTCTATTTATGTAGAGTGGCAGCTTCAATGAGCCTGGCATGTAAACTGTTTACAGAGGCAGATGCTGAAGTGCATTTTATGAGTTTCCGTTTAAGTTCAATTATGTTCTTGCCAGAGCCAGAGCCAGGGCTCTAGCTCTAGCTGTAGCTCTACATGATTAGCATAATGAGCAAGTGGCGTGAACTGAGTGCCATGAGGGTTTACTATTAAAAGCTGTTTCAAGAGCTGTGAGAGCCAAAAGCGTAGTGGATTAATTAAGTTGTTTCCTTTGAAGGGTTGAATAGACTGTCAAGAACTTTGGCAATGTTATTTGAAACATATCAAAATATAGAAATTCAGATTGGATCTTGTTGTTCGTCTGCAAGAATTAGTATGTAAGTCACTCAGATCAGAATGATAATGGATTTCCATTTAGCTCGATACATTTTGTTTCAGCATTTTCAAATATTTTGTATCTTTTCTGAATGTTTTCAACTTGAATCTCTTACAGCCTATCCATTGGAGATGCCATTCGCCTCATCCATCTTGTCTCCTTCCTATCTCTTGTCTCTTGTCTAAGATCATACCCTGATCACCTTCTTGTTTAACCAGAATGTTAAGTATGAGCACAATTTAGTTTAGCAAACCACTTCTGAACTGTTGGTGGTGCAGAGTCTCTAAATCCTGAAGGTATTCAAGTACAATCTGAATAACTTATTTGAAATACATTTTAGATTTAGGTTTTGCTTGAACATCAACTTGAAATGTTTCTAAAAACCAAGCCTAATGACACGATCTTCGTTTAGCAGCGATTTTATTTTATCACAACTACAACAATGCTGACAATTTATTGCACAACAACAAATAGTTAGTTACAATGTAGCGATACATACTATAAAAGCAAATCAGCAAGTACAAGAGACCAAAGAAACCAGCAACCTCAGCAGCCCAATGGCAGCAGAGTTGTTCGTTTTAGTGCCATTTCGGCAGCCTCATCAACGCGCTAATCTTGTCATACACTAACCGAAGGGGGGTGTAGACATTCAAAGAGCCAACAGAAAGCGTATCAGTAATATAAGACATTCTGAAGACGTATATAGGCTGTGGCTATTAGGATTTTGCTTGAGTTGTTATGTCAGTTATTCGGGCTAAGAGATATCCATAATTTTGTAGGCTATTTATTTATTTCATTCCTTAAGAACAATAAAATCGCATTAACTATACATATTTCTACATATATCTTAAAAAATCGGCTGACCATATAAAATATATGTTCAATATAATCCTAACTTTTCTTTCCAAATTATAACTTTCCTACCAAAAGGGCATTCAAGCTTTTCCATATCGATCTGAAGAATTCCTTTCTTGTTATTGTTGTTGTTGTTGTCAACCTCAGCTTGAGTATGCTCGTCTGCCTCCCTGTTCTCCGCATCATTATCCCCATCATGATCATCATCATCATCATCTTTGGTTGCTGTAACAACATCAACAACAACATCTTCGGGCTAAGCTTGAGACCTCTCTCAGTTTCAGTCGGCCGAGTCTCAGGCTGTTAAGAGTTCAACTCGTGATGTTAGTGGTTCAACTCAAGGCAACGATTTCCTCATTGGTCTACAATTCTCTGGCTTACTGATTTTGTTGATGTTGTTGTTGCTGGCGACATTCTGTCATGCCACGATCACGAACCATTCGTAACACATTTGTTGCAATTTTCATCGCTATTTGTTAAGGTTCAAAGCAGAGGTTGTTGCTGCAGCAGCAGCGGCGGCATCTGAAAATGGAAATGTTGTACAGGGAATTCCCTTCATCCTTAGCGCGGTAACTGGCATCTTGATTGAAATTAGCACCATGGCTGATGATAAAATGTTTATATATTTTTCTCAAACGAAGCGCTGTGCGATGTGTTGTATAATAATTTGTGAGATCATAAATAGTTTGAGAGCTTTGCATATTTTTTGAGCGCTAATAAGGCCATACAGAGATAGAGAGCCAGACAGAGAGAATAGTTTCAAATCTTTGATAATTTCTCAAAGCAAGCAACAAAATTATGATTATAATTCCGCAAATATTCCCAAATGCTCAACCCATCTAACTTTATGCAACTGAAACATCCTTGTGCCACTTTCCAAATGTTGCTTCTGTGTATTGTATATTCTCTTTCTCTGCCTTATCAATTTCATATTGCCAAAGAACCAAACACGTTAAAAAAAACTTTTTAGCAACACAAAACTCTCAACTCGTTGCGTATCTGTGTCTAAGCATGTGCATCTGTGTGTGTGTGTGTGTGTAAGCGTGTGGGAAAAAGTTCTACCACTTGGAATTTGGAAAATCCCCCAAAGGCGTTGCGTTGGCGTATTCTAAACTTTGCGCTACTTTTTGCCAAAGCTAAAGTCATTATCATTAAAGCAGGCGAAAAACTTTCACTTTTGCGCTTGTGTAGGAGCGGGGTGTGGTACAGTGACGTTGTAGAATATATTGTAAATTGTATCTAACAGATACTTTATCGAGCCGTGCAACACGGAAACTTTTGCCATTGTCCGCGAGCGCCAAAAACTGGAGGAAACTGCACACGAGCGAGGGAGAGAGAGAGAGCTCAAGCCAGGAGGAGAGGGTTAAGAATTACATGGCATGATTATAACGCATGTGGGCGTATGTCCAGAGGCGTGGCAGCAAAACTTATGGCAAATTATGAGTATAAAATAAACTTTTGTGGGACACTGTTACAGCAATAGAAAGTTTTTGGAAACATATTCGCAGTAGAACAAGTAGATAGCTTCAGTTGTAAGCCACACAATTTGAAATAGGAAGTTTGAGATGATTTTCTAAACAGAACTAGATAATATACAATATTGTTTATTGTTCAAAACTTTCACGAGATTTTCAATGGAACATTTGAAAGTGTTACACAAAAGCAGAGAAAAGTGAAATACAACGTGTGATCACTTGTTTTACAGATTTATTTATATACATTTAGGTAGATTCTCCTTTATTTAATTTATTTTCTGCCCCAAGAAGGATTCAAACGCAGCCATCTTTCACCTGAGAAATTATTTTGGTGTTACTTCAAAAGATTGTTGTTTATTGAAATTTAACTTACTTTGTGACAACGTTTTGTGTTTTTGTACCATGGTTATGCCCAACACGGCAAGAAGAACGCTAAACCATGCGATAGACACTTTCATCTTGGTAAAAACTCTCTAATTCTGATCTATAGACAGATGACTTTTATAAGAAACTATTGCAGATTTTTGCCAAAGGGGCAACTAATGTGAAACTAACTAAATTGGATATGCTTGGTTTGGTCTTTAAGGTAATTAACATATATCAAATCTAAGGGATTACGAGAAATGTTCTTTTTAGATAACTAGCAAAAACCGTTCGACTCTGGCAATATACAATTTTTATATTTTATATAATATTTTACGGACTTTAACGAAATCAAATATTCTTTTAATATTATCTGTGGTGGAAGCTGCGAGACATTTCTTTAAGGATTCTGGCTAGGATACTACTGTATTAGGACGAAGACGTTCATACCTGTAAGGGCGAAGCCTTAGGCATTGCAGAAAGGTGCATTGTGTTTGGGGTGGCATCTTTAGGCATTGGCAGACATTATTGGTATTCCGGTTTCAGCTGCCCGTTTATCTGTCTTTAAGGATGTCATGTGCTGGGCGATTTTTCACTTAAGGGACTTTCCTTCCATTGGCAGAGTTATGAACATAGGGAGTGAGAGATAGAGCATCACGAGCCTCTTCATCAGCATTTGCATTTGTTGGTTGGGTACACAGACGAGCAATGTTTTACCCTAGTTTTTGATGATATGGTTCCAAATTAAGACTATTAATTCGTTTGTTGACTTAAAATGTTCTCTTTTCTGCTGGTCTGAGCAATTT
Organism: Hirtodrosophila duncani; assembly: GCA_037043425.1. Lineage (NCBI taxonomy): Eukaryota > Metazoa > Arthropoda > Insecta > Diptera > Drosophilidae > Hirtodrosophila > Hirtodrosophila duncani. The sequence goes on along the minus strand of JBAMBM010000793.1, from coordinate 985,846 downwards.
TGCAGGCATTAAGTTTAGCTTGAGATTAGTTTGCAAAAGACAGTAGAAAGAATAACTGGCTTCAAACCTGCAGTTTTCTTCCAAAATCAATTGTATATACGATTCCTGGGAGGTTCCATCTTTTTTCTGGACATGAAGCTTCGTGTTGAACCATGACAACTCTGGTTTTAAATTGTCGTGTGTTTGGAAGAGGGACTATTTTTTCTGTTCTCAGTTGAGTAGTTGAGATCGACCACGACTATTGGCATTCCTGACATATTAGAGGCGAGACCATAGTAAAGTCAGAGTGGGTGGAAGTGCGGGTTGTGGAAAAGTGTATATAGCAACAGTTCTTTAGGACCATTAGACTGGCTTTATTTAAGTGCATTTTCCAGTTTCTTTGCTGGTGAGTTTGCTCAACGAGCTTTCCATATCACCCAAGAGATTTCTTGGGGTTCTGGATGTATTGTCAATTGATTGACTGTCAGCAGAGAAAAGGCTTTATGTGATTTCTAATGTTCATATTGATTATTGTATGAATTTGGTTATGAATTTTTAGATTTGCAGATTTGTTTATATATATTTGTTTTATTTATTTCCTTCCCCAAGAAGGATCCAAGCGCGTCCATTTCTCACCTAAGAAATTGTTTTGGTATTATAAATTTGGCATTGAAATCGCTGTTAACTGATATTTAACATACTTTGTGATAAAGTTCTTTTAGTCATAAACAAGAAGGCCACAGTTAAGTAAAATAACGCGGTAGATACTTTCATCTTGGGGGAAGAACTCTTTATTTCTATATTAAAGACTGATGAATAATTTTATTTGAAGCTCTCTCACATATTGCCAAAGAAGAGGCTAATTTGAAACTAACTAAATTTGATATGCTTGATATGGTATTTATCGCTATAGCTTATATAATCCATGTAAGATAATTAGCCAGATTTTGTACACAGTTTCAAGGTCACATTTCATTGCTCAACTCAGTTTGCAAGAAAGAAAGTTTCATATCAAAGTTCATTCCCTATTTCCTAAGAATTCACATAATTATCCTAATCTAATGGCAAGCAAAAATGTATCCTTTGAAACAACTATTCTTCATTTGTTTAGGAACTACTAATTCTCACCGTCCAAACTCAACCAGCAATTGGGAACACAATTGCAACTGCCCGTAACCATAATATGTCTTCATTGCAACATTCTTAACTCCAGGCTATGGAAACCAACTTTGCTTGGTTTCAAAAATTGTAGCAATAATAACGACGGCAACAACAACAACAACAGCAGCAGCAGCGGGAATGCAAAATAGCGATGCAACGGAAGAGTGAAAGGCAAAAGTTGCTGGAGGAGTAGAAGATTTAAGGCCAGCTGGTCAGCCAATTGGAGCGACTTGGACTTGGACTTGGACTTAGACTTGGTCTTGGTAACCTGATTCAACAAGCCGCGGAAATCTATCAATTCTCTTCTCCTATTGTTTTGGATGCGGGCCTTTCTTTTTGCCACACTTGCTGGCACTTTATTGTGGCATAAAGCTAAAACTTGATTGACCACAGCCGGACGGACCACTTGGTAGCCTCCACATTCTATACTCATGTATCCATGTACTATATAAAACCTTTATACTTTCTAAAAGTCAAAGCTGACCCGCAGTGTTTTTTCTTTATTTTTATTACAAATTGCAAATTTGTCTCAAATGCGCCCAAAGCGCATAAGAAACGTCACAAAAAACGGCAGGCAAACGAATTTGCATATGTTGGCAAGCTACAAATTTCTTGGCGCAGTTATCGCTGGAGAAGCATCGGCCAGAAACGACAACTGAAGAATGAATTTGCAGGGATTTATATTAAGTTTGGATTTGGCATTTGTTTTTGTGTTTTTTGTGTTTGAAGGAGTCTAATTAGTGACAAAGCTGCTGAGGGAAAAAGGTTCACAAGGAGTTATATAGGGCAGCGGAGCATTTTAGTATAGCAACTGGGGATTTTCAGTAATTAGATATAGAATTTGGAAGGAAAAGGGAAAGGACTTCTTAGAGATTAAAAGATTGCCAATAGAAAAAGCTGTATTGATGATTTGTTGAGATAGAACTGAATAGATTTCTATTGGTATTACGTAATCTTAATTTACAATATTTCTATAAAGAAACAGAAGAAAAGAACGCAGAAGCTTGTAATTAAATAGTACCAAATTATCAAAAAAAAAAAGTCCTTTAATTATTACTATCCAAAATTAAATGAACATCCTTTAATCCTCCAAAAACTGAATCAATAGAGCTTGCCTTAACATGCTATGGATATTCCATGTTAATAATCCAAATTCGCCTATTATGCAAATCCCATATTGATTAGCCATCACTGACACCATTGTGGACTACAGGACTTTGTTCCTTTGCGCACTCGACAAGGACTTCGCCAGACTATTTCAGTCGATTGTATTTGCAATTAGCAGCAAATTCTTGTTAGTTGTTTTGTCTTGTGGCTGACAAATGCAAATGCCACATATATGCCAGATGCCATATGGCGCTTACTGCTAGACAGACAGACGAATAGACGGACAGAGACAGAGGCAGAGGCAGAGGCTGCGTACAATGACCCACATTGTGTCTGCAAATGCGCCTTTTATGAGACAGCCAACGACTACAAAGCGCGAGGCACAAAAACAAAAAAGCGATAACAAAAGGACCTACAATAGAAGCTGCCATCATCACCATAACAAACACACACATAACCCAAACGCTAACACACACACACACACACAGACAGACAGATACGACAATGCAAATGTGGCACATGGCAGGACAATAAACTCACATCTGTGAGACAAGAAATTTAAGGCTTACAAAAGGGAAAGCTTTGAAAATGGGCAATTTCGTCAAATTCTTGAAGACAATATGAATATTTACCGTTCAAGGTGATCGCAAATTTGATTGAATGTTGCATACTTTCAGACTGATATAATAAATAATTAGTAATATTTTGTTGAGCCTGAAAGTGAGTAAGGGTTTTTGCTCGACTCGAAGCAAACTAGAGGAAAGCTTTCTGGATGATATAAAACACATATATATTCTTGAACAGCAACATGACTTTTAATGCCGAAGACTTAAATTGCTGACAGGTGCTGTATGACATTTTTAGCTGGGATTTACCCGGATTGGAAAACTCTTTCATTTCAGTGTTCAATCGTTTTCACCGTATCCAGTTGCATCCAGAAAGCCAATGCACAAATTTGATTCGAATGTGAAGTCATCATACAAATGTGAATGGTTTATTAGCACTTTTCTTCAAATTCCTAAACAAAGTAGTCTTTTGGAAAGACACAAAAGTTCTATAGAGATAGTCACACGATTTTACTATATATTCCTGTTCGTTTGTTCCTTTTTCTTACAAAAGATTACAATTTAACAGATTACAATTTAACAAATCAACAGAAGAAATGCCGTCCGATAAACGAGAATCGTATGCCTCGTATGCCGGAGATCTCATGGAGGTGGTCATTAGGCCAAAGAAATATTATCGCGTCAGTCATACTGGTGATATCGATATTCATCGAGATAAAATTGTTTTGGATCCGGGTGAAAAATACCGCATTATCAAGAATGTTTTTGTCTTATCGGTGGCCCTGATGACTCAATATATTGCCTATCAGGTAAAGGCGGTAAATTTACTTCCATTTATAATATATTTATTTCTCCCTCGTTGATCAGGGCACTCTCAATCTGCAATCATCGCTAAATGCCGAAGGTGGCTTGGGAACCATTGCCCTGGCGACTATTTACCTCTCAATGGGTATTTCGTGTTTGGTGGTGCCCACCCTTATGATACGACGTCTCACCTGCAAGTGGACCTTGGTCATATGCATGACCTGCTTTATACCCTACATAGGATTTCAATTGTACTCCACGTAAGAGAAGAGTAATTAGTTCAGACATTTTGGGAAGACGATGCTAACTTGGGATGCTTTCAAGATTTTTTACTCTAGTTCCGTCTGGGATCTTATTAGGCATAGCCGCTGCTCCGATGTGGGCGGCCCAGGCAACATATCTCACACAAATCGGTCAGGTTTATGCCATTGTCACCAAATCGGAGGTGGATGCAGTTATAACATTATTTTTTGGCATCTTTTTCTTTGCTTGGCAAAATGCGGACACTTTTGGCAATTGCTTGTCCAGTGTGGGTAAGTAGACAAGGGGGAGGGAGGGTCATGGACTAAGTGTGGCTAGACGGAATCTTTTTATAAATCAACTTCTCTATATATATTTTACCATGAGATAAATTTGTAGTGAATTTATGCTGAAAGCCGAGTTGGCCCGCTGTCTTCGCCCAGGTTTATATATACATATAGGCCTGATTTGTTCATGAAAATGTTAACATATTTAGTTGAATTTCATATTCTATTCAACTATCTCAATCCCCCACTCTAATTCTGCAAATTCATTATACATATTCTAATTCAAGACTCCACATGAGCCCCAATTCAAAATCTTTCTCAAGTTCCCAAAACCCATCAGCCTGAACTTAATTTGAATTTGAACCAAAAACCTGACTCCATTTCCATGGAGCACTGATTGTGTGAGTCCAAAATCATTTTGCCATGTGTCCAACTAAGACCTTATAATTGCATTTCTGATTAGATGCGAGGCAATGTGTGAAAGGAGCATGCTATAGACACCACATCTCTAACTGTCCAACTATCCATTAGGGGGAGAGGTCAGCCAGCCAGTTGTAGCCGATGACCACGACAATAATCAACAGAGGCAGGCACCAGCAGCAGTCCGAGCGACGACTACGACTACGACTACCGAAAACACCACAAACGTTAAATGGGAGCGACACGGGCAACACCTGCACCAATTTAAGCACACACAGTTAGGGTTTTGGAACAGCAGGGATATAAATATCTAGTTCATGCGATTTGAGCAAACGGCAGAGGCTGCTGCTAGAAGGAACAATGCGCTGTTAGGAAGAAGAATAGAAAATAAAGACGGGGAGAAGGGGTAAAGGAACTAGAGTAAGGGAACTAATTGATGAATAAAACATGGAGAGACCAGAGATGGCAGGGAAGAATAAGCAAAACACAAATTCCGAAGACAAATTCTGAACAGATTTATATAAATACTCCAACAACTCACATTTCAAAAGCGACCGAGCTTAGTTCATTTATATATGTGATATAGTACTAGGTCCATATACTCCATATCAAATATCATCATATCACTCCGCCGCATAAACCTGCTTTCAAGCGCACAACCCAGCTCATCGTGTGGGTGGAGCTTCAACTATGCCAAGGCCTTTTCCATGTAATTATTTGTAATTTGTTTACCCAAGTGCATGCCATGGAGAGCAGTGCTAACTATTTGTAGTTGTTATTGTTATTGTTGTTGTTGTTGTTGCTGTTACTCTAACTGTTGCAGTTGTTGGTAATGGCAACCCATTGGCATTGTCCCTGTAAATTCGGAAGTGCTTAGTTATGGTCGTTATTGCAGCTAATACAATATAGAGAGACAATGGCGGCTGCGGCCGTCTGGCACCAGTGCCAGGCACAGCTTGGCTGCCCTCCTGCCCTGGTGGTGGTTGTCCTTAATCGAAATTGTAGGCTGTAAATTTGTTGACTTAAGGCGTGGATGACAACAGCTACTTAGTCGTAAAAGCCTTTGAGATGAACACTATGCCCTGCCCAAGCATTGTCGTTCGCTCTCTATATATAGATTGATGATGGCGGCGGCGACATTCATGGACAACGGAAACGGATATGTTTTCAACTGTCTCAGACATTAAGAAGTAATTAGCCGAAAAAAATAAGTATTCCGAGAGATGGCAAAAGCTTAAGGCAAAAGCTTATGGCGTAATTGTCTAATGGACTCCTCCCGGAAGAGAGAGGAAACGATGGGGCAGCGGCTGAAAGCAAAAGTGTAGGCATTGAATAAGACCAGAGGTAATAAATTATACGCAATGCGAAGTTAAGACTTGAGACAATGGCAGTCTTTAAATGGCTGAAGATGGGAGAATGGAATTGAGATTTTTGATTTGATTGGCTTTAAGCGGAAGAGGGAAATTTAAATTAACGATTGTTGAAAAGAGTTTTCTGTGCTAAATATAATGAAATTTCAATATGGAAGTTAGGTTTGCAGCTGTCTTCTTCTAACTGTGCCTCACGTAGTGATAGAAACCAACCTCGATTGTTAAATCTGACACCTTCTTTAACAACTTCTCTGCTTTTGTGATACTATAAAGCTTCACCTCTCACTTTTCTATTATATTCTTGCCTTTATCCCTGCAGCTCCGCCTGCCTCAGCCAAGTTTCTCAGACTATTTCTCAGAATGCACTTTTCCGTTTCGTTTCTTATTTTTTCCAAAGTCTTTAAGACGTCGTCTATGTTTCCCTTTATCTTCGCCTTGAACCTGAGGTCTCCCTTTTGAAATATATTTAATTTTCCCCAAAACAGATTTCGACTTGTCAACTGCTTAATTCAATTATTCTCCGCCCTTTCTATTTCAACAGCCAGGCTTGAGACACATTCATTCAATCCGTCAGTCAGTCAGTCAGGGCCATCAGTCAATTTTTTGGCTATGGAGCCACCACAATTTCAATCCCCATCGAGAGGCGCGAATCGGATTTGCACAGTCGTGCTAAAAGGCGAGTCTCTCCCCATCACTGAGAAACAGATATTGTGTTGAATTATTACGCAAATTTAGCATTTCAATAGAAAATCGAATATTTCAAGTGGCTGCTAATGACATTTTCTCAAGTATTTCAGCATTCCGTCAGAGAGGAAAAGCGAAGCTTGTCACTCACTCAGCTCAAAGCATTTTTGAGGTAACGCACAGTGGGGCGGCTGGTGGTTAGAATGGAGGGGGGAGGATGGGTTGGTAATTGAAGATGGCATGTGATTTATTAACTCAATAATGGCACACACAAAACATTCCACTTGGCTTTCAGTCGCCAACAGCACCAAAAATATTTTCAGCAACTGTTAATGCAAAGAAAAATTGATGCAAATTTACGCAGAACTTTTCCTCACTTAAATTCCGCGCATAATTTGATTTGCATGAAAAACGAGTACCACGAAATACCTATTAATCGAAATATGCTGCAATGGGGTGTTTCGGAGGAGGGTTCCTTTGGGTTCTCCAAGCCCAACTGAAAGTGTTTGCTGATGTGATTGGCAAGATTGGCATTCAAAGTGAAATAAGCACTGCGGTTTGAAAGGTTGAAAGTGCAGAAGTAGTGGAGGTTGGATTATGTTTTCAATAGAATATAATGTGGAATGGAAATGGAAAGTGAAAGGAACGAGATTTTCAGAAAAACATTTCTAAAGATTAACAAATACAACTTTAATATTGACACAAATTTATATAACAAATTAGATTGACAAAATGATTTCCCTATTTTGACAAAGGAACACTTCTGTATTACTTATAATTAAAGCACACGATCAAAGAGCGAGTGGTCCCTGTCTTTGTTAGAAGTTTAGCAAATAAACAACTTAATCATTATCAACAACAATTACAACAATTTAACCTTCTACATTTCTATTAGTTTAGTTTCACAACAATATTTCAAAATGGTTAACTTGGGCCTATATTTTTATTGCCGTTGTTTAAAAATTCCAATAATATTTCACTCTGACTATTATATTTTCTGTTGTCTGCTGCCAAAGTGAGCGTGCGAACATAAACGGATGTCCGTTTTTGGAACGGAAGTTGCCTGATCTCCGGTGTGTTGACAGCACCCCTTCCCCCTCAATCGACCCAACACTACCAGCTGGCAGCGTTCTGTTTCCGTGTTTATAATTTATCTTCAGTTCACATTAAATGGCGATTCCAAGTTGATTCGGCTGCTGCTTCCTTCTGCAATTGTTGTAAATATTGTGCGAGTTTATTGCCATAAATCAAAGGTCTGGCTAGGTCAGGTCAGGCACTAGGTAATTGCTTTGGAAAAATGGGGTTAAGCTGAAATTAGTTGTTTAGGGCAGCATGGAAATTTTGATTTAGCTTTCGATTCCAGAGACTTTTGTATTGCACTGGTACAGCTGTAGCTGTAGCTGTAGTTGTAGCTGTAGATGTTGCAGCAACTTTTAGCTTTGGCCCAAACGACAACTGGCACAAACATATTTCAAATGAGGGAGGGGCTGGCCAACATTGAAGTGAGTTTGGGAAATGGGTTTGAGCTGGGTTGGGTTAGCTTTGGGTCTCGGGTTGGGTTGGGTTTTGGTTTACTGGCTCTGGCAGCGGAACATGCACACTAAATTTTCATTTGCAGGACAGCCAGCAAGCAAGCAGTTGCTGCTGCTAACCGTGCGGGAGCCGGAGAGGGATAGAAGGGAAGGTAGAGATATGCATTTAAATACGTGTTGAGTTATTGTCTAGCAGGAAGTTTCGCCCAGTTCTAGTCGACAATGGAAGAGTCTCAGTTGTATACAGTAAAATCTATGAAAAGTGAGAAATCACAGAATCACAGGATTCATGAAACAAAATGATATTTCTAGATCCTAGACTGAAATGAATGGTCCAGCTCTAGTGTTTCTTTGGAGCAGATAGTGTTAGACCATTGATATCCTTATCTCAAGAGATGTGTTGTATTAAGGGAGGAACTTATCCCATAAATGGTATATGTAGACAATGCGAATACTTTTCAGCTTATGCTAATTTCACTGTAGATTTTCACAATCTCCTACTGGCAGAATTTGTCCTACTCATACTCATCCACTGCCACTGGCACTGCTACTGCCCTTTTGCCGGCATGTCCTTTCCGTTGTATCTATTAAATTAAATTGCTTAATTTTCTGCACTGCATGTTGAGAGTTAAGGCGAGTTTTTCCCCCGACTACAAATATGGAGGAGGCCAATGGAACACGGAACATGGAATACAACATCAAACATTACAAAACTTTCATCATTGTGTGACATGAAATTATTTGTTGTTTCTTGCTGTTGCTGCTGCTGCTGCTGCTTGGCAACATTCATTTCAGTTGTTTAGATTTCTAGTACGAGTTGTATGAGTATGCTTTTGGTATTTTATTTATTGCAGATTGCAGTTTTTCATAGCTCTCGATGTTTCGTAGTTGTTGTTGCACTGTGTTTGGGTTGCTCTCGTTCGTTCGTTATTTACGTGAGCATGAAATGTAGTTTTGTTTCTTCCCCAAAGTTGTTGCTCATTGTGTTATTTAGTTGTTGAATCAGAGACTCGAGCAAGGCAATAATACCAAATAATAATCAGAGTAAATGGACTGTTAGGATTGTTGTGTTGTCCGATGTCATACAGCGAGTAGTAAATAAAAACTTTAAGCTCAGAGGAGAATAACTTTAGACAGCAACGAGAGTTGGAGAAGCTTAAAAGGGATGGTCAGAGTATAGTGAGAAGTTGGCAATAGCCAGAAGACAATGTTATTTAGTTTTAAGTATGTAAATGTATATTTTACTCGTACTCATACGAATATGAAGTTGGCAAACAAATTTAGCAGGCAGCAGTAAATATCGAGTAGAAAATCATTAAACAAATTCCCACGCTGATGATGTCCAAAGCTAGTTAGTCCACTGAATTAACTGATAAGCAAACAAGCTTTAAATATTCTCGATCCTGAAAATTCAGGCTAAAAGCAGTTTAGTTTAGAATTTCCTTTCTTAATAAAGTAAAGAAAATGTTCTTAGCTTAGCTTAGGTGAACCCAGCTAGCAAATGAGCATGCCAACTAATTCAAGAAGAAAGCTGGAGGACATCTTGTGCTCGAATTGTTTATAACAGAATCGTTCATTACATAATTAACTAGTATGCATATCCCAAAGAAAAGTTGCTTACTTTAAGGAACCCTACAATAATTTATAAAAACCATTATTTTCAGCTATCTCCAGCTGGAAGTTGCAACTACTTTAACCTGTGTGCAACGAATGGCCAAGAAACTTCAACAACTTCAACCTGAACACAAAAGCAGACGAGACAACGACAACGACAACGACAACCGACGACGACGAGAACAAGGACAGGCAGCGAGCAACATTGGGCTCATAATTCATTAAGACTTTTTCGCCAAGTTATTCACAACTTTTGCTACAAGAAAAGTGCAATGGGAAAAAAAGATTTTTCAACTCAAGTCGGTTGGCTGCCTGCAGACAAAAAACGATAAGAGTTGCCAGTGAGTGAGGGGAGAAGAGAGAGAGAGAGAGAGTTGAGTAGAGGAGTCGCTGCCCGGAGGCGATAACTTGCTACCGTTAATTTTTCCAAGTGAGAAATGATGCAGGGCGGGCCGGGCAGATGCTTCAGCAGTTCTTTAAGGTGTGCCTTCTGGAAGCCATAAACAAAGGCCCGGCTGGCTGGTTGGCTGCTGTTTCACTCGCTGCACTTTTGTTTGCACTGCCTTGAAAAGTGCTGCATTGTGTACATTGGGGCCTCAGTCCCCAGCCCCGAAGTCAGGCTCAGCGACCGCTGGGCAGTGAGTCCCGACTGTGGCTCCAACAGAGAGACCCTGCCGGCTGTGCACAAAATGAAATTGTTTTGCTTGTGCCCCTCACCCTGTGCCGCCATCGTTGGGATTTTTATTCTTTTTAGTATGCCAAACGGCAGCTGCTGTTGCTGGTCACAGGGGATGGCAGCTCCATCCCGCTTGCCTGTTTCCTTGCCTGCGTCCTTAGCATTGCCATGCACATATTCCCTAGCCGAGGTTCAGTTCGCCGCGTTGCACAGAATTTGTAATTGCAATGTCGGTTAATTAAATACAGTTTTACTTTATGCGACTCGCTGTTGTGTAGTTGTCTCCCCCTCTCCATTCCGCTCTGTCTACTCGTTGTGTTGTTTATCTTTTGTATGCGCCATTTTTCTTTATTTTTCATTTTTAGTCTTGAGCCTAAATATTTATGGCCTAGCCAGAACTTGTTGGCTTGCTCCGAATGGATTATGAGTTGGACATTAAGTGAATATAAATGGAATGATTTAAGGGTAAGCTTCAGCACTTCCTCGAAAGGTCAATGACAAGAGGAGGAGAAAGATTTGGGAAATGAGAAAAGTGGGCAACTTCAAAGAAATTAATAAGTTAATTAGTTAATTTAATAAAGCAATTTCTGAAGAAAGATAAAAGACCATAGAGTCTTGAAAGGAGTCATGAGGTAATCGTGACGAGTCGCAGAACCCCTTTAATTTTTAGAAAATTGATTGAAAAGTTGAAATATTTTATCTTATATCAGATACACATTGGTTAAACTATAAATATTTTTCTTCCTTCGTTCATAAAAAATATGAATAATTTGTAGAAAAAGCCATAAGTATTGCTCCTAATTTGGAGTAAACTTCTACTAAACCTCACCTCATTAGAGATCCAGCTGGCAACCTAGACACATTCTGAACTCTTTCATACCCACAAGCTTCTCTGGTTTCTTATCCTACTAAATAAACAATGAACTAATTTCTTAAACCAGTTAGAGCTAATCAATATATTTTTCTTTCCAGCGAGTAATTCAATCGACCAATGGACTTACACGTGTGTACACACTCGACACTGCCCCATTTGAGGCCCTCAAAACCTACACCAGAGCGCATACACATGCTTTAGAAGGCAAACCATAGCCTCGCTTGTGTTTTTCTTTTTCGCAATTTTGCTTTTCCACTCCTCTGCCACATCCCTTTGGCTAAACTGTTGCAGCAATTACTTGAACATATGTCCAGCAATTAAAAAATGTTGCTCATACGCACTGTGTGGCATTTTTCTTGTTACATTCTCTTCGATAGTTTTTTTTTTCTTTCGCTTTTACGAAATTTGTCAACGTTGTTTCTTTCTCTAGACTCTGTTTTCTTTGGGTTTCTGTTTTTTTGTGGAATTATTTTTCTTGCTTTCTTTTGTTCTCCGCTCATTTGTTTTCGCACTGTGCTAACTGTTATTGTCTTAACGAGAAAAATTGAGTGTGCAGGAAAAGATATTGTTTAATTGCTATTGCTTAGATTGATCGGTGTGCCGTATATTGAGGGCACAAGTGAAAATGTGAAAATGCTGAGAAATAAATATATTTCGAGCAATTTTAAAGCGGCATCGTTTAAGCGACTCTCTTCTGTCGTTGTAATTCTAAACAGGAAGTTAAACAATAATTCAGCTAGCTTAAATTATATTCGCCCAATTCTCTGCAATCAAATATTATTTATTTGCTATTTACACATATAACATTCTCCTGCTTGCCTTCTTCTTTCTCCTCCCTCACTTTTGAGTAAATTTATGTAAATTGTGCGTTTCTGGCTAGATGCTAAAAGAACATGGCGCATAAATTGGCTTATTACGCTATAAATTGTATTTATTTTTCATGAAATTTTCTCTCAAGAACGAACGTCAGCCCAATGGAACGAAGGCGAGGCCAACCAAAATTATAAGTACATGTAATACATATACGTATCTATATATATATACATAAGTATATTTATGCGTATGTATGCATGCGTGTGGGTGTTGTAATATTTTAGATTCTCGCTTTAAGTCATTGCGTGGTTGCCGCTTTATAATGAACCGCCGCAGCTTCAATGCCTTGATAACAAATTAAATGAATTGAATATGGAAATATGATGGTGACGTTGCAAATACTCTGAAAACTCAATCAGCATTTGGAAATGAATTCATCATTGAAAGTTAAGCTAGGAAAACATGCTTCAGTTTAGTTAGTATTTAGGGTAATTCTGTGGAGAAGAAAACAATAACTTTGCAGAGCTTTCAACGCTGTTTTTCATATTTAGTACAGAAAATATTCCATTTCATTTTTTTAATTATGAGTTTTTGTTTAAATTCTATAGATGATGTTTCGAACGAATAGTTGATAGGCAAATCTTTTACCTAAAACAAGAAAAGAAGGCTAATTTCCTATAACCGACGCATACATAGCCTTGCAGATTCGATTGAAATCGATTGATCAGCAGATGTGGAGGTTTGTCAGACTGGCTTAATCCGGTTAAGTTTATTCCGAATCGGTTGGTTATATGAGAGCTACATGTCATAGTGATCTGATCTGGACGATTCTGACATAGAAACGGCATATAGAAAAAAGTCTATGGTAAACATTTCAACTCGATAGATTTAAAACTGAGAGATTAGTTCGCAGAGGGACAGACAGACAGACGACACTCAGAGAGACGAAAAGACAGACAGAATGACAGACAGACAGACATGGCTACATCAACTTCGCTTGTTATGCTGATTATTCGTAATATACACTTTATGGTGTCTTAGGTGCTTCCTTCTAAGCGTTACAAATATCGTGACAAAACTATAATGCCCTCTGCAAGGGTATAATAATACAAGAATTGATTGATTATGAATATTTATAAGAGATCATAAGACAATTTCCATACAATTTCCTCTCCTTATTTCATTCTAAGATTACGCTACATGTAAGTCTTCGAGCCATTGCAATGACGAACGAATTTGGCATATTTCTATCTTGGCATTTGAAATGAACTTGCAGATAAATCAACAACCAGATGGTTATCTACTGATATAAGTTATCTGAAGCACACGATCTACATTTTCATGCCAAACGAAACCTCACTAAGAAATATTTCAAGCTAAGAAATGTCCTTTGAATAATATTGCCAGCTTTTTAACACACTTAGAAGAATCCTCGTACTCAACCACATTCCCGTTAAGAAAGCAGAGCGTGCGAAAGACGGAAATGAGATACCAGCTTATGGAGCTACCTCAACCTACTCTGCCCTCTGCCCTCTGCTCTCCCCCTTCTGCCATTTCCGTTTCCATTCCCATCTTCCATATTGCTTAGCGACATTGATGTTTATGGATTTTGATTGCCGCGTCGCCAACCGATGGCTGGATAAGCACGCTTCCATGCACAGAGATGGCGAATCATTTTCATACCATAACATCCCCTACCCCCCGCTCCACCAGTCCAAGCTCCAACCACTGCTGCTGCACATCCTCCTCATTTAATGAATATCGAAATTGGCAATTTCAATATTAAAGCGATTTGTAGCTTGTGCGCTATATGAGCTGTGTCAAGCTCCGATAAGATTTGCCCAGAGATGAGCTCGGCTTACTCCGCCGTTGGTTTTTATACATATGTGTGTGTGTATGTGTGTGTGCTGTGTGTGGATTTAGTTGATTTCAAAAGTCATTCGGGTGTGAATTATGCCAGTCATGGGTAAGCCAAGCTCTGATTTGATGGTGCGGAAAAGTATAACCACATGCAATGCGTAACACCAGCTCCCTGGTCTCCACCAGCATTACAAGGCCTGGCAGGCGAGGCCGGGCTACAAATTAATGCCTTAATATGTAAATGACAATGCAGCTTGCGAAGCACAGCCACAGCAGGGCCAAGTAAATTGGGGAAATGTGAAAATGGCAACTGGAATTGGCAATTAAAATTGTAGAATTCGAAACAGAAAACACAACTCGTACTGGCACGAGGAACTTTTCAATCTAATTGTCCCGAGAGATGCAGAGCGGCAACAGTAGTGGTACATCTATCTGGGCTAGCTGGGGTTGGGTTTTAGTGTTATGGCAGCCATTTGGGGGCGAGCTCAAAACTCATAAAATCAAGACAAGAGTTGAAGCTGATGTCAAAGGGGTTGTTCTTGGAGCTGGGCGCAACCTGCTTTGGTTGTTAATGAAATTTGCAACCACCGAAAACTGTAGCCATCCCACACAAATGTGAATTAATTTGTAACAAATGACATAGCGTTTTGGGGGAGCCGCGATGAATGAATGGGCTTAACTGGCAATAGATGTAGAAGAACCTTTTAAATCAGAAATAAATGCAATTGTAAGCAGCGCAAAGGAGAAATAGAAGACTTCGACAGTTGTCTTTCAAAGATTATATCAGTTTGGTTGATTCATACTTAAAGTCATCGCATCTGACACAACCAACTCTATCGCTCGTCGAAGTAGAAATCAATCAAATCAACATCCGTTACATTAATTTGATGTTGAGTCTCTTCAACTCGTCTAACAATGTTAAAATCTTTATCAAAATGAAATTAAAAACCAGTTTGAATTGCTTCCTCTATCCCAAAATAGCCCCCCCCCCCTACCGCCCCACAGCAGTGCATTTGTGGAACAACTAAAAGCTCCACCCTTGACTTGTCCTGGGCCCATAAAACTTTAAATAAATATGCAGCGTGTGCTCTGCGGGCTTTCGATATAGTAGACTATCCTGCCCTGACACTGTCTCTGTGTGCGTCTGTGTCTGTTTCTGTGTCTGCCTGTAACCGATAACATCATTATTGATGAAGCCCGTGGTGGAGGATGAGGCGTGGCTGTAAAGGGGGGGATGGAAAAGTCATAGCTAGCAAATGGCAAAAAGGCAGCAAAGCGTGAGCCTCACGAACAGATTGCTGGAATGTGCCTGCCCAGAGTACGGCGGCGGGTTGAAGGAAGCGAAGCTGTGTGCGCCACACGGCTCAGGTTGGGTAAGGGGTAGTAGGGGTATGGGTATGGGATTGGATGCCACTTGGATGCAGCTGCAGGGAAGAAACGCGCTCGTTTAGAGATTGGAAATCGTAGACATCGTTGTCGTAATAACTGTAATTGATTTTTGATTTGTGATTTAATTTAACACAGTTAAATGAATTGAGCAGAAGTTGGCGCAGGATGACGACAGTGGGGGCGGCATAGCAGATAACGGAAGAGAGGCTTAGCTCAAGGCAAACATTAGAGTTGGGATGCTGATTCTCAATTATATTAAAGTTCAGATATTTGAAAATGCTGGGAATTGATATGGAATTAATATGTAACAGCAGGTTAAGGTTATAACGGTTATAAGGTTTCAGATCTCTTAAGTTGGATAAATTGGAATTGAGTAAGACTGTTCAAATATGTATATATAAGTACTTGGGCTATATCTATGAGCTTGAAGAGGCTGTGATTCTGCGGATGTTGAATCCTTTGTTGGAACAACTCTCTGCTCAGCTTGCATTTTAGTTGTTGATCTAAATATACATAATATTGAATTGATCCTTAAAGAACATTATTATAATATCGTTCAAAATGTATCTTCAAATCAAAAAGTAACTTTTTTAATTTAGGACTACTTGAAAATCCTTGCATTTATCTTTAAAAAGGTTCCGTCTATTATATCACACTAAAGCCTTTAATTTCACTTCAAATTAAATGCTCTCAAAATGGCAAAACTTCAGCGACAAATTTGTATAAATTTCTATATTAAATGTGGAAAATTGCAACGCATAGAAGGAAGCATTTGCGACCATATAAAGTATATATATTCTTGATAAGTATGACGAGGGGATTCGATATCGCTATGTCCGTCTGTCTGTCTGTCTATTTGTCCGTTTGATTCAACCCTGAAATCTCAGAGCTACAGAATTGAAATTTGTACCAGATGCTCCTTATTTCTGCCCGCTGGAAAATTACGAAAATATTATGAATTTAAAAAAATTGCAAGCATTTTTGGACCATTCAACATTCAACCAAGATTACTATAGCTAGCATGCGAACAACGCGATCTAAATGCAAGAAAAAGCAATTGAAAAATATCTGTGATCACTTTAGTCGCCGAACGAGTTCTTCTTCTTCAGGCTTAAGAGAACCCGCATATGCAAGAAGTAAGGAAGTGAATTCTTCTTCCCGAATGAGTCCTAAATATCATATCTCTCAGTTGCTACGTGAAGCTATTAACGAAATAACTTCAAGAAATGTCTAGTTAAGCCACACCGTTTTCAATGTGAATGGTATATAAACTTCGGCAAGCCGAAGCTAATCTTCGTTCCTTGTTGTTAATTAAAGTTTAATATATGTTTTATTTCTCAATCTCACAAAGTCATGTTCAGTTGCTGCTTCTAAATATGTAACAAATTTTATCATAATGTAAAATATCACTTAAGATAATTTTATATA
Source organism: Hirtodrosophila duncani (assembly GCA_037043425.1). Taxonomy (NCBI): domain Eukaryota; kingdom Metazoa; phylum Arthropoda; class Insecta; order Diptera; family Drosophilidae; genus Hirtodrosophila; species Hirtodrosophila duncani. Next base: position 969,042 of record JBAMBM010000793.1, on the reverse strand, counting down.
AAATTTAATTTTGTTTAATATTTTTACAATCTTTTAAACACGCAGATGGCCAGAAACCAAAGGATACTTGCCTTATAAATAAATAACTAACTTATTATTTTCCAAACTGCAGTCGTGAGAATATATAACAACTGTACCAAATTAAAGTACAGAAAATACCATATTTTACTATCATATTTATATAATCTTTAATAATTTATATATTGATTCAGAAGAAATAGCTCTTTTCCAGATTTCAAGAAAATACGCAATATCATATTATTTTCTTTTATATTTATTGATATTTATTTATTTATTTTTACAGTTCCTTAAAATATAGACAATTAATCAATGTTCATACTGAAACATTTAACAATTTATCTTACACAGATTATATATTTTTATTTTTAGTTTTTAAATAATATTTCTGATATTCTTGCAGATGAATTGAAATTTTATTGCCCATTTTTATATTATTTTTATACTAATTATATTAATCACTAATTAATTGTTTTCCTCCCATACAACAGCCTTGCGAATATGCTCAAATGAAATGAAATTTTCTTTATTTTTTAAGCTAACTCTCTATTGATTTAAAGCCAATACAAATTTAAAATTATTTTCCTTTATTTTTCAGCTATTTCATAAAACCAACTTTTCACCTTCTTTTATTATTTCAGTTAACACTTGATGCATGCACTTCTTGTCTCAATTGAAACTACCTTTTAGATATTTCTACTTCTCATCTTAATCCCAATTTTCTTTATTAATTTTGAAATAAAAAGGATGAAAATTTGAGCAAATTAACTAATGAATTGACACTGCACGTTCTCAGGATATGTCCAAAAGCAAGAGGCAGTTACAAGGCATAGCCTTAAGCCGCACCAGACAGCTGAATCACCATATGATTATATAAGTCACTTTATTTCATATTTTGCTTGCACAAACCAAAATCAACCAATTAACTAAAATTTAATCTAATCCCACAGCTAGAAATCTCTTGTCACAATTGAGCCTTATTATATTTTTTTATAGTTTATCTTTCCTTAAATCATTTTTGGTTTCACATTCTCTTCCATAGCAAGGCAATTATCGGGAACATGAAAAATATGAAAAATTGGCACTGGAATTGGCCGCTGCCAAGGCCAAAACAACAGATATTGAATATGCCAAGCTAAAGGCAGCTGCCGCTTCAAAAAGGATCAAAGAAGCGGAGGAGGCTTCCGATGGCGAAGATGATGAACTTGAAGACGATGTGACAATTGTTGAGAAAGCCAGAAAGCGAATCCGAAATCTAATGGGCACCGATTCCAGAGTGACGCCTAATCGTGACAATTAAATTAGTAATAAATTATAAATAAAATAATGGAATTGTGATTAGACATTATGAATATCTATAATGAATAGTAAAATCACTCAATTATAGTTGCTCGATAGAAAGTATCCCAGCAATATACTCTCCTATTCTACTGTTTTACCTGCTGCCTTTCTCCTTTTGCTGCTGCTGTCACATGCTAAGTTCCTTTGTAAAGAAGTTATCATTGCAGACGGCTGGCATCTTGCGCCATCATCATCCTTGTCTCTACTTCTCTGGCTATCATTCTCCTTAATTAATAGTCCTCGCAAGAGTGGAGAAAGAGAGATGACAACAACACTCTCGACACACACACACACACACACAGAGACAGATACAATAAATCCCTGAGATGTCAACGAACTGCAACCAAGAAGAAACAACAACAAGAACAATATAAGCATGCTCCATACTGCAATGGCATTAACTCGTAACTGCATGATGAGGAGCCAAGTTGCCACCAAGGGCCATCAGGAACTGCAGTACGAAAATCGTAAAAGCACAACACTCTGATTGCCTCAAAGCAGGCAGTGGAGCAAGGAACCAAAGCAACCAAAAACAAGAGCAGACCTTGTTAATGGCTGCGTCATGAGTTAAACACTTCAATAAAACGTGTGGATGTGTGTGTGTGGTAAGCAATTGTCCACACGTCCACGCAGCAATTACGAGTATATTGCACATACGCCACGTAGTACAGCAGTACAGCGAAACAAAAAAATGTCGAAATGTTCAAAAGGTCTGCTAGTTGATAATAAAGGAAACTAAAAACAGAAGTGTAAGGGAGAAGAGAGCTAGAAGTGCATTTTGCAGTTTGAGGGAATCACAAGACCTGAGTTCAACGCTGAGCATTTACTGTATGATCACACACTTTACTATCACTCAGACTACCTTCATTCAGATATGATAGTTATTTGATCAGATACGAATGTGTCTACACACTACTTAACCACACTACTCTAACCACGCCTTCAAAGGGACACCAAAAATGTCGATTGCCTCACTTAGCTATTTGTTCTATTGTATTTGCTGGCCATCTGTTCTTTTGTTTGGATTAACAAAACGTTGACTCTGAATTTCTATTTGGTGGCAGCGTTGAGGCCATGCATCCCCATCGCCTTTGTTTGCTCCCTGGGCGGCTTTGGTACCCAAAACTGTAGACTGTGGGTGGCCTTAGCAGAAAACAAACAAACAATGACACGAAGACACAAAGAGGCAAAACACCAGACAGAGGCACAGACGAAACAGCTTTTGGATTAAATTATATTTTATTTGCAAATGCATGCGAGATGAAGTTGCGTCTGAGGTTTACTGTTGCTGAAAAGCAACAGCTGCATTTTGTGGTTTCTACTTTGTGGCAAGCGCTTATAAATTATTTCATTTTGCTTCCAAGCAACCACCTCCTTTGGTTCAACTGGCAGGAGAAAAAAGGCAATTAAAAATCAACAAATACGAGCACTTATTCCACATCAACTTCAACTTCAGTCTTGGGCAGTTTTCGAAGTTTGCCCAATGGCGGGCGGCCGGCCTATCAACGAAATTGCATTACAATTTCTGTTTTTGTATTTGCTGTTGCTGGCTAAAGGATACGACTACCGAATACTGGCAATAGGCCTCTGCCTTTTACAAAGAGCATTTCAAATGTCTAATGGAATTTGAATTCTCTGCAGCTCTCTGAGCTCTGGACGACAATATGGCAATGAGTTGACCTGCAGCTAGAAATTTCCAATTTAACAAATGACAAAAATTTGGTTGCAAATTGATTGCATTGCCCAGGACAAACGAATGGGGCAGCTGGAGCTGCAGCCATAGAAGCAGATGGGGAAAATGAAAGAGTTGAGAAATACTTAGAAGCTTAATCACATATCATTTGTCAGCAAGGCTTAAGACCTGTAGATATACGTAGATGAATGGCCACTGGTTGGTGCGTTTAATTTGAGTAGATAAAATGTTATCCTCATTTCATTCACTTAAAGTGGTAGAGTATAATCTTTAAACTAGACTGAGCTTGGATTGAAATGATTTCAGCGTTGTTAAGCTTAAGCTCAGTATTTAATATTAATAATTTAACTCCAGTTAATTTAGGAACTAAATGTTCTATAAATTAAGTGTTGTGTTGATAAAAATACTTTGTAAAATTAACATAGAAAGAGCCTTGCTATCTTAGCTTGCAAATATAAAAGCCCTTCGACTTTCGTTACATTTTAAAAACATTTAAATGGATTTCTTCTATTTGCTCGTCTGCTGGCCAGCAACGATAAGCGACCCATTCAGGGGGTCGCCTTCATCAATGCATATTAATTTGTCAGAATTCTTATTGGAATAAAGTTGGCATTGGAAATAGGATGTGGTGAGAAACGACTAACTGGCGACCATCGATTGGCGACAATCCTGCAGACAAAGTGACGACAAAGCGAGCAGACAGCACCATAAAAGGAGTCTCAGACCCAACGTAAGCGTGGACTGCCTGGACTGCGGCTGCCTGCAGCAATAACTCAAATGATAATCATAATAAAAAGCACAAAAGGAAAAGGCCCAGGCTCAAAAGCACAGTAAAAAGACGTACGTAACTAAGCAATAGAGGCAGGACAGGATTCGCTTTAAAGGTGGACACTGAATAAAGGGCGCTAAAAATATTATACAAATTAATGAAGGCTATGAAACATATTTGAAACGTTTAATTTATTAGAGAGATAGATTAAAATAGAACTGCATATTTAAAAAAAGGTTGGGAAATAGCATCGGCTCTTAACCCAGCTTAGAAACTATTTTGGGCTCAACTTGTATGGCCACAAAATTCTCAATAAATTTTAATATTTCACATATTATATAATTAAAGAACGAAGCTCCTGCATCTTCCTAATCCTCTCCTGTGAACACAGAATACAGAAAAAAAAACCAAGTAAAGTCGCGGCCGGAGAAAGTCAATTTGTTAAGCTGCAGTCAGAGGCAGGCAAACAGGAATAAGGAGGAACTAGGAGGCGGAATAGCCTCAACGACAAAGAGAGTGTGAAAAAGTGGGACAAAAATATGCTCGGCATTGCCTCCCTCTTCCGTCTCTCAAATGCCCCGTTGCCCCGTTGCCCCGCTTCCCAAGCGATAAACTACCAAGACGCAGCAGAAGGCGGCCGCAACTTTTCTTTCACTTATTTTATTATAATAAAATTGATTTCTTTTGCGGCGGCATGGGAAGCGGCCAGGACGCGAGATGAGGTCGACGACAACGTTGCTGGCATAAAAATTAATATAAAATGAAAAGTTTGAAATTTATTACAAATTGAATTGATTTATGCAGCAAGCGAGCGCGCAAGAAGTTGAAAAAAAAGGTGACAAAGTGAAAACTTTTGCACGAGCAAAATTCAATTGAAAGCACAAGTAGCAGCAAGGGGTGGCAAAGACAGCGGCAGCGGTTGATGAAGAGGCAGTTTATGCATTGCAGGCGTTAATCAGATAAAAGGTCGTTGAGCGCGGGTCGTTGTCGTTGCAGAAATTCAAGCCATGAATATGCATTGCCTAAAGTTATGCGCCCTCACGAAAAGTTCATAGCATACTTATATGGGCTGCACACGCCACACGCCGCACGCACACATGCAAATGCCTAGCAAACAAAGGTAAATATCAGCTGCAATAAAAACAACAAAAGCAACAGCAAGTGCATGTTGCTGTGCACGCAATTAAAATAACACTTGTTAAAATATTTATTTTATGTGGCGCAGGTGGAAAATATGAGCGCTGAAGCAAAAAGAGAAGCGAGAAACACAACAGGAAAGTAGAAAAAAATTGTTAAAACGCTGACTATGACAGCTCGAAGTTTATATGACCTGCGCTAAATATGTATATGAGCAGAAAATGAACTACACAGATTGTGGACATTTTTCTTTAATGGGGATTTTAATTAAAGTGCATTTTTTGTCAAGCCAACGGATTTTATATTTAAAATAAGAGCGAGAAAGCTGTACAAAAAAATGAGAAACTCATTATCAATTACAAAAGTTTATGCATCAATATTATGGTATATGTGTCAGAATATACACAATATAGAAGTAGAAATTAAAAGAAACAAGAGAGGAACCGACTCTCTCGGTTGTACATGTTATATAGTTGTCCGATCCGGATCAACTTTGGCCAGCAGACGTAGAGGCTTCAAAGACAGACACGATCCAAATGTAGTTCAATTTGGATAAAAAAAACAACCAGTTTTTCTGTACTAAGAGTTCATTCCAAATCGATGGGTTATATGGGAGCTATATGAGATAGTGATCCCATCTAAATCAACTTTGGCCAGCAGACGTAGGGGCTTCTAAAACTGACAAATAATGAATTTAGTTGAATTTTTTATGAAAAACAAAGCAATTATCTTGTACTTAGAATTCAATAGTTCGGATATATGGAAGCTATATGATATAGTGGTCAGATCTGGACCATTTCAACATATGAGCAACTTACAGCAAAGAGAAGTCTATGGAGCTTCGATAGTTTTAAAACTGAGAGACTAGAGACAGACGGACAGACAGATGGACATGGATATATCCATTCCCCTTGTCATGCTGATCGAGAAAATACATACTTGTGGTCGGAGATGCCTCTGTAAGGATATGCAAATATCGTTTAGCTGCATTTGGTGAAAAATTGGTATTTAGAGTACCAAAACTTTGAAAAGAGAATGAAATCAATGGCAATGGCTTCTGCTTACATAATGATTAGGACATATGATTGATCAGTAACAGTGTAAGTGATATTACGGGTTAAGAGGAAGTGCTGTTGTCTTCACAAATATTTTAAGCTAAGCCCTAAATATGCTCTAGGCCATTTCACAAGCTCATTCACTTATTTGAATATAATCATAGAGTGTTTCTTATTATGTATACTTTTCTGGTCCGACCAACAACCAGGACCGCATTGAGTCCATTCAAAAGAAGTTTTTGATGTTTGCTCTCAGTGGGTTAAATTGGGACACGAATAGCTCAGTCCCTACATACGCAAGTAGGCTTCTGTTAATGACCTTATCATCCTTAGAAAGCCCTAGAATTGTGGTTAATGTTATGTATAATGTTAATGTATAATGTTATCTTTATACATAAGCTGATTAATTGTGAAACTGATTCTCCGACCTTGATGGGTCAAACTAGTTTTTCTGTAACTCGTAGAACCATCGATCCTATCTATCTTAAGCACTGTAACTCAAGCTATTTCTTGCATAAACCTTTTCTGTGTTCTCTTAACTTAAATAAAATATCCATATTAACGAACCTAGCTAGTAGATAAAATAAATCGTTTATTGTTCGTCGTTTTTGCTTTCATTGAAACGAGCGAGTCTTCTAGCCTGCGTTTTGAGTGTCGTTGCGAAGCCACTTGAACGTCAACGTCCCGACCACACATCTCATATCCATAAATAACACTTAAACTATTATTCAAAATGATAATAAAAAACACACACACACACACATCAGCTAACACAACTCTAATTGGCTCAGGTCAATTAAAATTCAATAAAAACAAATAAAATTGATTTCATTTTAATGATTTGGCGCAGGCCTTTGTAGAGTTCATAAATCACAAAAAAATTTACTGAAATTCATTGAAATGAAATTATGCAGTTTTTTCCTTTAAAAAAAGTGAAGTTCGAAAAAACTTTTATTTGCAAAGAAGGATAAAATTAATAAATAAAATAAAATAGGAGATTGCAATTTAGTTCAAAGGATTTTTTTCTTTTTGTAAATTAATTAATTTTCAATATTCAAATAAATTTGTCATATTTGAACAAATTCAATGAATATTTAGATATTAATCAGAATGGATGGGCAATTTTTTATGGCATATTCCGATTTAAAGCCACTCGCATGTGGAAGTCTCGAGCGTAACAAACAGGAAATGAATAACCCGTTGATAACGCCAAAAAGAATAACGAAATAAAACCAACAGAAATCGTATATGGCTGCATTTCAAACGGAAATATGTTCAATTTAAAAAATAACACAAATACAAAACTACTCGGGACGACAGAACTCTTGGAGCTCTCAATGCTGCCGCTGAGTGAGTGATGTACATACACACACACAAAAAAGAGCAAGAGAATGAGTGCAAGGACTAGATGAAGTTGTAATACCCTAACACAAACTATGTGGAATTAAGAAAGTAGTTTATAAAGGTTGAAACAATTATGATAATTACGATAAGAGACCTGTAGATTAAGAAAGTTGTGATCCAAGATTTCGACGAAGCTATGAGAAAAACTTTCAAAGAATTTTATAGAATTTTACTTATAATGACAAAATTAAGATGTTCTTTAATTGACATAGCTACTTGCCTATTACAGGTTTATATTTGTATATATAAATCCTGTAATATGCGCACTCTATTAAAGAACTTATTGCCAACATTTGGCCGAATTGTCTCTATACTTTTCGTTATATTGCTCCAAATTATTGCTTCTAGATTTTCATGTTCCTAGACTAAGCATCAAATTCCAATGATCTGTGGCAGCACAAACAAGATATTCAATTCATTATTCGGTTCCCCAAAACAGGATGTTACAGACCCAAGATGTGTTTCATGTGTTATCCACATCCAGAAGCTGCTATTTATACTTCGGATCCTTGAGATAGTAAATTATGCAATAACGAAATAAAGAAAATATACCCCATTGTTTGTAAAGAGTATATATGAAAAGAAAATGACATCAGGTAGCACAAAAATGGTGCAACGGCAACGAAATAAAACGAAAACAAAATACAAAGCAAAGCGAGCGTTGAGCGTTGAAAAAAATGCAAAAAAAAAAAAACAGGCAAAACACGTAGACCAAAAGACCAGCGAAATAAACGTGGCTGCTGTCGAAAAGTTAACAGAAAATAGTGAAATAGCAGTAGAAGGGAAGGGTTGAGGGGAAGGGTCAATCCGGCATTGTACAGTTGCAGCTGTGACAGGCGAGCCAGGCCAAGCAGCCAGCCAAGTGGCGGCCATTGTGTGGCTAGAAAGGAGGAAAAGATGGGCAACTGGATAGCTATATCTGGGATAGCCCGTCTGAACCAACACCAGCGGCAAACGGACATCCACATGAGCAGCACAACCGGACCGAATAGGAGGAATAGCATCAGCATCCGTTTAGAATGTCAATTGAATCATTTCACCTCTCGCTCACTTCCTCCATCCTTGGCAATTGAACTTGCAAAAATTGTTTTAGTACTGCAATTAGAATGCAATGTCAACAGCTTTTGGCTTGTAAGTTGACTGTAAACTAATTTCGTTAAGGCGATTTCCCCCAACCACTTGTCTGCCAGTGACGTATATTACACACACCCGCGCACACATCTGCTTTTATAGATGTACATAAAAGGAATGGCAAGTGTCAAACGCAGCGTTGATTGTCATTCATTATGCAATCAATATTGATTACCAAAGAGCGAGCTTCGCGATGTTGAAAACTGACTTGCCAATTTTCACAACGCATCGAAAAAAAGGTGGTGGGAGCGGGAGCGGGAGGTGAGGCACCAAAATGGTCGCCCGAAGGTTGGTGCTGAAATGAAGCTTGGGAATACGAGTGTGGAAAAAAATACCTCTGAAAATCATAGGAAAAGGTAATGAAGGGCGTTTTCATTCCACGTCGACATAAAGATTTATCAAAGCTAAATTTCTATTCAGGCTGTATTAAAGATATAGACTCAGGATATATTACTCTATATAAATGAATTAAGACACCGATGTTTTGTCTCTTTCTAGCTCTAGCTCTAGCTCTAGCTCTAGCTCTAGCTCTGGCTCTGGCTCTGGCTCTAGCTCTGGCTCTGGCTCTGGCTCTGGCTCTGGCTCTGGCTCTGGCTCTGGCTCTGGCTCTGGCTCTGGCTCTGGCTCTGGCTCTGGCTCTGGCTCTGGCTCTGGCTCTGGCTCTGGCTCTGGCTCTGGCTCTGGCTCTGGCTCTGGCTCTGGCTCTGGCTCTGGCTCTGGCTCTGGCTCTGGCTCTGGCTCTGGCTCTGGCTCTGGCTCTGGCTCTGGCTCTGGCTCTGGCTCTGGCTCTGGCTCTGGCTCTGGCTCTGGCTCTGGCTCTGGCTCTGGCTCTGGCTCTGGCTCTGGCTCTGGCTCTGGCTCTGGCTCTGGCTCTGGCTCTGGCTCTGGCTCTGGCTCTGGCTCTGGCTCTGGCTCTGGCTCTGGCTCTGGCTCTGGCTCTGGCTCTGGCTCTGGCTCTGGCTCTGGCTCTGGCTCTGGCTCTGGCTCTGGCTCTGGCTCTGGCTCTGGCTCTGGCTCTGGCTCTGGCTCTGGCTCTGGCTCTGGCTCTGGCTCTGGCTCTGGCTCTGGCTCTGGCTCTGGCTCTGGCTCTGGCTCTGGCTCTGGCTCTGGCTCTGGCTCTGGCTCTGGCTCTGGCTCTGGCTCTGGCTCTGGCTCTGGCTCTGGCTCTGGCTCTGGCTCTGGCTCTGGCTCTGGCTCTGGCTCTGGCTCTGGCTCTGGCTCTGGCTCTGGCTCTGGCTCTGGCTCTGGCTCTGGCTCTGGCTCTGGCTCTGGCTCTGGCTCTGGCTCTGGCTCTGGCTCTGGCTCTGGCTCTGGCTCTGGCTCTGGCTCTGGCTCTGGCTCTGGCTCTGGCTCTGGCTCTGGCTCTGGCTCTGGCTCTGGCTCTGGCTCTGGCTCTGGCTCTGGCTCTGGCTCTGGCTCTGGCTCTGGCTCTGGCTCTGGCTCTGGCTCTGGCTCTGGCTCTGGCTCTGGCTCTGGCTCTGGCTCTGGCTCTGGCTCTGGCTCTGGCTCTGGCTCTGGCTCTGGCTCTGGCTCTGGCTCTGGCTCTGGCTCTGGCTCTGGCTCTGGCTCTGCTCTAGCTCTGGCTCTGGCTCTGGCTCTGGCTCTGGCTCTAGCTCTATCTTTATATCTCTCTGTCGCAGAAGGATTTCTTCAAATATATATTTATATTTCCAATTCCAGGGTACCAAATGGTCCATCTCACTTTCTACCAGCTCATTTCATTTGATTTTTCTCGCTGACATTTTTCATGCAATGTCGCCTCTGCGTTGATTGATGAATGAATGAAGCATTGCATGGCGTTTGTCTGGCAATTTTTCCGACCATTAAAAAAATATGTCAAGTGGACTTCAACTTCAACTCAACTCGCATAGGTTGATTTCCTTAAAGGCCTCTCCACACAAAAATAAATAGATTTTTTATTTTAATTCGTTTACTTTCTCTCTTTTTCTGTGAATCGGGGGTAGCTTTTTAATCAAAACACAAATCACATGTGGTTTCAAGTAAAAGAAAACGAAAAAACTTGCCAAAACTAATTTCTAAAAGCAGTGACAGAAGAAAATTCTCATACGCAGCTGCGTCGGCTGTTTGGCCAAAAACATAAATCAAACTTAAAGTGAAACAAACTGGAGAAAAGTGTAGAACGACATTAACTAATGGCAAAAGGTCCTGAAAGACGCAGCTGATAGCAGACGGACAGATGTGGAACAAAAAGTGTGAACAAAATAAACCTACAGCAGGGCCAGCAAGCAGGGCAATGGAAGGTGACACGACTCAGCGATACCATGTAAAAGGCTTGGGAATGGAAGACGTAATGGAATGTAATGGAAGTTAATATTAATAATAGATGAAGTTTTATGAATATTATGAATTCTATGTGATGATGGGCGCAATCATCATATATATCAAATATCTATGAATTTAGTAGAACTTCTACTATTCCAGCGGAATAGGAAATCCAGTGGGGCAACCTTGACAACATAACATGCAGGAGACAGCGAGCTGCAATTTTGCCCTTGAAGACGCTGTAAAACTGATTGATTTAAACTAGGTTGTGCTCTTTATTCTGCATATATTCAGAAGATATTCTTTGAATCACTTCAATATTAAGGGATTCCATCATCTTTGAATGCCTTCGTAGGGGACTTATTCTACTGTTGGCCATCTCGCATTGATTTCTTTTGTTATTTTGTCATTTGTAGGATCTCTTGCTACTCATTTTCTTTCTATTCTTGTTTCAACTAACCCCCAAGCATACGAGCATGGATATGTAACGGTCGAGTGCACCTATTCTAACCAGTTATCCCATTTACAGGGTATATATATCAACTTGCTGCTGCTGCTAAAGGAAACCACAAAGAAAAATTGCAAAAATATACCAAAGTAAATGTTGCATCATTCAACATTTAAACATGGCGAAATCATCACAAGAGTTGCTCCGTTCTATCTCCACTCCGTGCTCTGGCTCTTCCTTCCCCCCACATGCCACACGTGCCTGCATGTGCTTGTCAAATAAATACACAATAAATGACACACTCACTCAAATAAGTCGCGAAGCGGCGCAAACACACAGATACACACACACAGAGACAGACACAACCTTTGGCTCTCAAGTGTTCCACCATGGCAAATTTAAGTGATTGAAAGGCGCGCTTCAACTTTGCCAAGGTATATAAGTAGTAGTAGATGGGTATAGATGTAGGTAGCAATGGTTTGAAAGACATAACCATCATTCAGGCGGGCGAAGGAGCACTCCCTCCACCGAAAACTGGCACACTTGAAATGCTCTTAGTGCTGCATTTGGTTTTACGCTTACATTATTTGGCATAAAAGGTTGCTGGGTGTTTGGATGGGTTGGTTTGGTTTGGTTTGGCTTGGGTGGGGTGGGGTGCTGTTGCTGGGTTAAGTGTAAGAGTAAGAGTAAGGCAGCTGCTCAATGTTGAATGCTGAATGAACGAAGGCGGTGTTATTGAAGGAAATCGAGTGCAGCATTTCCACTGAAATTCAACTGAATGCAGCAAAAGCAACACTTAATGCAGCAGTTGCTCTTAGAAAGAGAAATTGTAAATGCAATTAAAGTTTAAATTTGAAGAATTTGCGAAGCGCCATTGTGTTTACTGCAAGTGATTTATTTGTAACTTGGACGCTTATTTTATCAGTGAAGGTCAAAACTTGGAAAACCCAAGATAACCACAAGCCTTTTTTTATTTCCAAAGTAATTCCAGAATACATGAAATCTGAATGTTCACTGGAAAAGAAAGCGAAACCACCAAAGAGTGGAATCGCACATCATAACCACCTCTGGGGTGGTTTTGTATGAATTTCATGCGCTAAAATGTTTGCTCAATATGTTTTATGAGGTTTCCCTGATTTCCCTGACTGAGTAATCGGAGGGGGTAGGTGTGTCTGGGTGAAATTGTTTGAGCATGACTTGATTACGCGCCAGGTGAGACACAAGAGACTCGCCAGACTGATTGGAACTTACGGCGCGACGGGCCTCCTCCTGCCATTAAGAGGCTATTTCTGTAGCTAATGCTTTACTGGGGGAGTGCGGTAAAGATGAAGGTAAAGGTGAGGGAAAGATGCTCAGACTCCGAAGCTGGACCATACATCATGTTAATGTGCGAACGTTTAATGCAGAGGCTAAAGTCGTTCAACGGTGGGTCGTTCGTTCGTTTGGGGCATCATCAGTTATGGTGTCAAATCGAAATACATTTGGGAATCTACTGTTTACTGCACGCCTTTTCCCGCCCACTGCAACTGTTATTGCTGCTTCGACTTCGTCTGCTTCTTCTCTGCTCTGTTCTGTTCTGTGCCATTGAGCATAATGTGCTAGAAATTCAATTTGACAGTTGACAAGACAACAAAGCAAGCAGACAGAACAGAATGAAACAACATAACGCAACGGAACAGACAGAAGGGACCGCTGAGACATACCCAGACAACTTTCGACATGTGTTGTATCCCCTGAGAAATTTTTGGTTAATTTAATTTAACATTTCGCTAATTAATTTTATAGAAAACCAAAGAGTTCCTAAGAGAAACTTAGTATTTTGATTTGAAAACTGAAATTTTTAGAAAATATAGCCATATTTGCAAGTCTCACTGTGATGGTAGCATAAGAGAAAGCGATCCTAAAAGTTGCTTAAAAGAGGTCGATAACCATCGATAAGGATCATGAAATTATGTTGAACGATCAATGAATAAAAGTGCATGAGATGGTTGGGGTTATATTTGCACATGTAGAAACTATCCTCATTATACAGTTGAATCTCACGTTCGACTTTCTACTACTCTCTGAGTATTCCCATATAGTGCATCATATATTATTCCTGATATCATTTTATATATTTAGCATATTTTTCCATGCCTCGACAATAAGTTGAGTGGCCTATATTTATATTTCTATAACTCTGCCAGTGACATTTGTTAAGGCTCTGACTGAGAGATTTCCTGCTGCTGTTTCTGCTCTCGCAAAACTTTTGCTCTACACTTAGCTTTTTCTTCTTTTGTCGTGTCACATGCTCTTTCTTCCCCCGCCCCATGCAACACAACTTGTCTTACTTCCCACTTGAATGTGAATCCTGTCTTAAGCTTATCAGAATTTGCTAGCCAGCTAGTTGGTCAGTTTTCCGTTTGTGTTCAGCATCCCTTGCCTTGCATTCTCATCCCCATCCCCATCCCGACTCCATCCTGCTCCGTTGAGTGCATTAATACGCTTGCATAATACTTTAATGGTGATGCTTGTTTCTGGCTCTGTGTCCGTCTCCATCTCCATCTTCATCTTCTTCTCTCTCCCCGAGTCGCTGCACAGTGACAAACGGAAAAGCTGCTGCTTTAGACTAGAAAAGCTAGAAAGCTGGGCGAAAACTTTTGCTCTTGCTTTTGCTTGCATGCTGGCAGGCAGCAAGCAGGCAGGCGGACAGGAAGTGCAAGAAAATTAAGAAAATACTCAGCGCCATCCTTGTCTTCATCTCGAGTGCTTATGCTATTTACGACAGTCCGCATTGAAATTATACGCTCCACTTTTCCCTCTTCCCTTTTGCCAAAGTAAAAGTCAACATCAGGGCTCAAACTCGGGCTCGGGCTCGGGCTCTAAGCCAAAAGCAAATGTCCAAAGAAATTTCAAGTGTTGTAAAATGGCAACATGGATTGTTGAGCAATTTGTATATCTATGTGTGTATGTATGTGTGACTGTATGTTTGTATGTTTGTGCAAGTTTGCTAAGAAGTTTGCCACACAAATGGCCAAAGCGCAAACTTTTGCGTGAGGGCGAATCTTGAAGGCATCTTGAGATATGAGCACAATTAAAACTTGGCGATTGCTGCTGGATATCAAAACTGAAGCTTTGAATGATAAGCCGAATGCAATGAGTTGGCCAAAAGACCAAAAACCAAAGCCAAGCACATCCACAAGTAGCCAACAAATGAGTATTTGGTTAATGCTTAAAATTTACAGAGCTATTTTATAAGACTAATTCGCAAAAGGCAAAGAAATAGTTGTACCTTCAACTCCTATAGATGTTAATGTTACACAAACTTCTCAAATTCCTCCTTAAGCTTTATTGCTTAAGCTATCCTGCAGCTATCCCTAATAACTGTCCATTTATTGTTTATCAAAATCAAAAACTTTTAACCCCAACTACGAATATCCTGGCCGTCACATTCTCCGGGCGAATAAAAACTGACGAAAAGCATGACCATAAGCAGAATCAATGAGCAGTAAAGCGGCAATAGATTTGAGTTATGGTTATTAATAATGCCCAGGATTTCACCCTGAGTCCAGACATAGACTCAGACATGGTACAGCGTACAGGGTACAGGCTACATGCAGCAATGCAGACTTGTCTGGACCCAAAAAAATACAATATAATATGCCGGCACATCATGTTTTGTAGCTGGCGGGGGCAACAAATGAAAAGGGGCCAACAGTCAGCAGCAACAACAACAACAACAAACAAACAACAACGGCAACAATGAGCAATGAACAACGTTGTACCTCCTGCCTTCATGTATCATCCTCCGGCATCGTGTGAATCCAATATTGGTGGCTCCGGCCATGCTCCATGCTCCTGGCTCTGGCTCTGGCTCGTCTCTGCCGGAAATGCCTTTTGCCTTTGTCTGGCTTCATAATATTTTGCTCGTTACTTTTTAATATGACTCAGAACAACATCCGCAGCATCCGAGAGGCAGCCGGCAAACAATAGAATGGCAGCAGCCCCGCACCCGCACTCGTCAGCCAGCCGCCCCTTATCCCCACATAGCCCGTGCCCGTTGCTCGCCGCCACACATTATCTCCTCTAACGACAATGCAAAAATCTATCTAGAAGTGAAAATTTTATTACCATTGCAGTCTGGTCTAGTTTGGTTAAGGTTTGGGTTTTGGGTTTTGGTAATCAGTGCATGTCCTTGTCAGGAGTGTCAGGATTACTCATAAAATTGCGATATCTTTTGTCACCTTTTTCGGTCGAGGGTAAAATGATATAAGGATAACTAGGAAGTGGTGGTGGACAGAGCTGGCTGAATGGCTGGCTGGCATTGGCTTACTGTCTGGGGTAGTTGATGCTGATGTTGTTGGTTTTTCGGTCCAACTGGTGCTGCTGCTGCTGTTGCTGCTGCTGGCACAATCCTTAGGAAAAAGCTCATCCATTAGCGCTTTATTGCTTATGATAAGCTACCCCTAACGGCTCATAATTTGGAGAACTCATACTATAATTCGAAACTGGAAGTTCATGCAAATATAAAAGATTCTACATGGATTGTGTAACTTTGTAAGAGATGGCTGCGTGATTGATATCTGTAAAGAGAAATTAAAGAAACAGGAAAATTTGTATATATATATATATATTCTTGAAGTTAAAATCTTTGTAAATATAACCACATCAGTTTTCTCATAAGAATACCTAAGAAATATGCATTTCTCTCAATTTTTTGAAAATTTTTAAATTACAGGAAGCGATATAATAACGCTTATCAGAGCGATGTTCTATACCGTTAGGAAATAACAATTGCGCATCTGTTTGGATCAGTTTAATATTATTTCCATGCTGACAAGTTCTTTTGTATAAATTTTCTCCTAAGGAGAGATAATGCCCTCAGATGAAGGAGTTCTTTTGCACTGAAGACAGAAGACCTGACCGAACACTCACAAGAAATTTACATGGAATTCATGGTCGAAAGGAAAAAAACCAATCATGGACGATACATGATGAACTGACTCAGTTTGACAAGCCAAGCTGCTGCCCTACAAATCTATGCTGAAACCTATCTGGGTCCAATTCACTCATATGTAGAATACGCGAACATTTATCGAAGGTTTCAGGCCAAATGCCTTGTCAATTGTGAGTGGTCTGTCAAAAGTTCTGACATTATTGATTTGTGAGTCCGCAGGATAAACAATAAGTGTCTGAAAGCTCAGAAATTCATATGATTAAATTGATTGAAACAGTTTAATGAATCTCTAATAATGAAGTCATTTTATATCCACTCATGAACGTGCGGCTTCTAAATTACTGTCAATCATGTCTTTTAGGAATACATTTGAAGAATATATCGTTTTAGAATTTATGTGACGTGCTTGATTTCAATTTCATTTTTGTTGAACCAATACAGAACATTGCCATTATGCTGCCTAGCTTTGATCTAAGAAGTAAAATTAGGTTATTTTAGAATTTGTGATTTCAAAATCCTTTTTATATCAAATACATTCGTGTCACGATCATCAAAAGCAGCTCTCATGCAATGCAAACCCTCTGATACTGGCTGCAATTTAAGCTCGA
The DNA here is from genome assembly GCA_037043425.1 of Hirtodrosophila duncani. NCBI lineage: Eukaryota > Metazoa > Arthropoda > Insecta > Diptera > Drosophilidae > Hirtodrosophila > Hirtodrosophila duncani. Next base: position 952,219 of record JBAMBM010000793.1, on the reverse strand, counting down.
AGTTCAATTGAATTACCCTTCCCCACCCTCTCCCCCCAACACATCCCCTCGATTGAAAGCATTTTTGCTTACGCACGAGCTTCGAAGGAAATAGGAAAGTACTCACAGCATAAATATTATTACAAAATGCTTGACCGCACAGCAAAATGCAAAGTCAACAGTGTGTGTGCCAGACGAACGCCAGACGGGGGTCAGACGACCATTGTGCTGACGCTGGGCATTTTATTATTTAGAATATTCCTTGACATCGCCTCCTCCTCCTGCTCCTCCTCCTCCTTCTCTTTTTATTACCTTTATGCGACAAGGCTTCAATCACACCTGCTGCAGGCTTCTGTCCTGGCATTGCTGTCGTGACTCTGCTATCTCTTACAATTGAATTACCCAGCGCGCTTCGAATGGCAACCCAAAATGCATAAACAACACGAAGACGACAGTATTTGACATTTCAATATTGCCATATTGCAGAGTTTCGACATGTATTAAAATTTCGAGAAGAAAGACTGAAACTCCGACTTGAGTTGGCGTGCTATTTGAGCATAACGAATCAGGTTTTGCATGGCAGCCCGAAGCATGAAATATCGAATATCAAATGGCTTACCATTTTGTTATTGAGTTTGACATTGAAGTTAGAAGAAAACGGAAATAAAAGAATCAAAATTGTTAGACACAAATCGAAGATTAGGCTAATAAAGTGCGGCTTCAAGTTTCTTGTCAGTGGAATCAAATCCTAGTTGAAATTTGAAGTTAATCATAAATTTAGGTCCTCTTTTGCATAGGCGAAACTTAAATACTCTTGCAGTTACTCAGGCATAGCGGCTATCTCGAATTGTTCAATGATAAGCTGTGGCTGGATTACATTTTGCCGCCATTCAGTTGGCACACGTGCGGGCCAAGGACGACTTGCCCTAGGACACCAATAGCTATGGAAATCAGCAAGCAGCGAGGCAGACAATTTTAACCTGCAATCAATTTGTCCACAAATATCAATAACACTGCGAACCCCTTTTAAATCAAAATTTAAGCCGCTTATAAGGGGCCTGTAAAAGGAGCCAGAGCCGCTTACAGGAGGCAATACAACGATTCCTAGTTACCGTTTACCCTCAATCGAGGTATCTAATTAGTGTCCTATCATCAGTGTGGAATGAATTGGAGCGGAATGGAGTTGAATAGACTCTATCTCTCAATGACCTGAGAAACCGCAGCTGTCGCAGTTAAGCGCGGCGTATGCGTAATTAATATTTAAAGCCCTCAACTGTAAAGGCAGACAGTGGCAGCCAGCCGGGTAGGGGTAGGGGTTGGGGATGGTGTAAAGTGTAAACAATAAGTATCGTTTAACACTTCATTAAAAGGCAAAGTCGTGGCAAAACTTGTAGACAATTAAAGACAAGCGTTGAGGCGGCACTTAACACATTTCCAATGTTCATTGACCGGCAAATGAAATAAAAATTGCAACAGCCACTTCAGCAGCAAATGCTTCATTAAACAGCAGCAGCCGCAACAACAACAACAACTACAACAGCTACAACAACAACTTGTAGGGGGCAATAGACAAAGTTCGCTTTGGCCACAAATTACACTTGGTTTGGCAGGCAGGCAGGCAGGCAGGCAGAGGCATTCAGGACATAACAAGCGGAGGAGCAGGGCAGCTCACAAAATGGCGTAAAAATTGCAGATGTTTCTGCCACAAGAAGAAATTATTGAATGTGTTTGTGTGTGTGTGTTTGTGTTGAGTTGAGTTGAGTTGTTCGTCCTGTGCTCGCCGCCTGTCTGCCCTCTGCCTGTGGATTTTTTATGATGCTTGAAAATAAATAAACACTCAATACCAATGCCAAAGAACAGACACAACCAGACCCAGCAGCATGAGCAGGAGCAGCCGCACTGGCAGAAGGCAAGGAGCAGCAACCGAGAAATTGTGGCAGGGGCAAAAAGCATCGCGCACATTCAATAAATCTTCAGTTGTGAATAGTCACTTGAGACGGAATGAGAAGTAAGCGGAGCAGAGCAGCAGAAGGGGCAACAGGAGAAGCACCAGAAGATGCCCAAACCAGTCTTGAATGCCTTTCAGTTTCATTCCATAATGGCAATAATCATGAGCTGATGGTGGAGAGGTTACTGTGGCTCCCTCCATTCAGTGCTGAGCTGGCTAAAGGAATCACAGTGGTCCTGAGATGGGCGATAAAGGCATGAAAATACATAAAAGCGAACACTTCCCCTCTTGTAAGGCCTCTTGACTGTAGGCTGCTTGATCTTCAAGTTGGCTTAAAAGGATTCATAAGCATATGAATATGAACTTATGATCTATGAATCCTACCCAACCATATCTCATTTCTGTCACCCTGTATCCCACTGTGCATTGACAGCAACAGAGCACTCCTAGAAATGTGTGCGAAAAAGCGCAGCTTGCACGTCTGGACCATAGAGTTGGCCTCTAATAGTCTCATATTTTGCACAACAATACCGAGCCAGAGGACAGTTAGAGGACCAGGCAACACATCCAAGGCCAATTCAAAATCCATGCACTTGAAAAAAGAGGACGAAGAGGTGGACCTCCAAAGCAGCCGCAAAGTATGCAATGTGCGACGCTCTTCTCGGCTAGAATCGCATGGCGGAAGCATACAAAAAACGTAAATCAAAAGGGGGGCGGGGTGGTGTGGATGCTCTCCTGCAAATATTCAATCTATAATGGCATTTACACGACCAGGAACAGGATATGTAATATCCTCTTGGCTTGTTTGAAATTTGTAAACTGCTCCTGGGACTGTTTTCAGTAGGCAGGTCACTCGCTAGCTGCGTCCTCCATGCTCTCTCGGCTGACTTTCAAATAAATATGGCGCCATAAATCTTAACAATTTCCGTTGTCTGGTTAGATGGGCGGGGGGAAGTGAAAGGATTCGAAATGGATAGCATTTTTGGCTAGTTGACTTACACATCTATGGATTTGGTATTAAAATTTATGCACTTTGGAGTGGAGTTTCAAAGCACCAAAAAAAAAAGGCTTCACAAAATTGTTTCCCCTTTTTATTTACTATTCGAAATTTTGTGCAAAGGTTTTTTTATGCAAAAAGCTTGTTAATGGATTTTTCTGGCTGCAAGAGTTTATATTCCTCACTAAAGTAACAAAGTTTTGTTAATGCAAAGTTGAGGAAGAAATGCTCGATGGAAATTTAAAATTTCAAGAAAATATATTGGCTTTATAACTTTTTACTATGAATTTTCAAAATTTAATAGAAGCAAAGAGCTGTTTGTGAATGAGACTGGGAGTCGTAACCATAATTCCCACGGAGATTAAAGAATATTTAAATAAAGTTTTAAAAATATACAAAAATAATAACAAATTTATCTCCCACCTCGCGAAGTGCAGTCATAGTTTTAATGAGACAGAAACTTGTGTTTCCAAGGCTAAGCTTATGGCCACATCTACCACATCGTCAATCCGCTTCCATTTCTCCCACACATCACTTTTGGCGGCTCTTTTTTGGGGACTCATCTCAATCAGTGGCCTCAACCTCAACTGCATTAGCCTTGGGCTTAGCTCTCTACCTTGCCCCATCAAGCCACTTCATCAACACGCTTTTCACTCGGGCCTTTGTAGAGCTTAGCGTATACGCAATATTAGCTGCATGTGTATGTGTATGTATGTGTGAAACCCACTCCTGGCCACCACAGCTGGAGGGCATTTCCGCTTTTTGCCATCGCTTTGGCCCATTACTGTCGCCATTTGGCGGCGCTTGGCTAAAAAACATCAGCTTCATAAAGTCGACCAGCGGCTGTGTGAACCCCTAGCCCCGCCTGCTCTCTCCGTCCTTGCACTTAACATGCATAAATATACATAAATATGGTGCGCCCTATGTGCTTTGCTTTATGCATGCAGCCGGCAACATTTTATATTGCACATACTATATTTTTCATAAACTGCGAATTTAGGTCACAGCCATAGGGCATACGAGATGGGACCCGGGGAACTAGGGAGCCTGGGATAAAGGGTTCTCTCCCATGCATGACAGGAGCGTCGTGTTCTATTAAGCGCTAATGCTGAGGCAGCTTGCGTTTCAGTAATTTTTTTCTTTGTGCCACGCCATTCCCCAGCGGTCAACGTACGGCGTTGATGGCGTTGATGGCGACGTCAAAGCGTCGTCAAAATGAATATGCGCATAGACGCTGCGGAAATATTAACCATACGCCGTGTTTGCCGCATCGCAAACGGCGCAAAATAGCGTGATGTTTTTGGGGCTCAAGTCACGGTAACGAGCAGCGGACATGTTCAAATTCCAAGTGATTCTAAAAGTCAATTTCACAAGCAATTCGAAGGGGATATGGTATGTATATACACTTTTGGGATTCGAAACGATCAGGATTAACGAATGCAATTTTAATGTTGAAAAAATATATACAAGTACCTCAAAGTAAAGCGCTTTTCATTTCACATAAATAAGATAATAAGAGAATACGAAGAATCTATTGAAAACGGTGACAAGATTGCGCTGAACTTATAACAAGAGGCTGCCGCATTTCCTCCAAATTCTCCGTTTGATATCTTTCTTAGAACAAACTCATGTAAACTGAACCTCAACATCAACTAATTTCCTTCAAAGTTGTAATTACTATGACATTTTCTATTCCACAATATACATTCTTAGCTATAAATCTAATAAGTGAACCTTATGAGCCGCTCGAGAAATATTATTCAAGCCACTCCATTTATCCTCTAGATTCTTCAGAGTTTTATGCAAACAATTTGCCAGAACATCCTTTGCCGTTCTACACATATGAGCATATTGCAATATTCATACTCTTCCGCACCTTCCCAACCGCCACCGCCACACCTCAAGCTGCGCCCCTCTGCTCGTACATATGTGCTTTGCTTGCGGGTCTCTGTTGGTGCAGGTTGCCAGCCAAAGTATGATTGCGTGCCTAAGCGCCATCTTACGGTTGATAGCTTCATTACAGTCCTGTTGTTGCTTATTACTCGCACTAGCCCCTGGCCCTGCCTCTGCCTCTGCCACTGCCACTGCCACTGTCCCTGGCTGTGCCGCTTGTCCGTGCTGTTGCAAGTGCTGATTATGGGAAGACTTTCGACATTGCCTGCAAAAAACCTTTTGGCTTTTTATGGTCCGCTCGTTCTGCTCAACAGCAGCATTTTTCTAATTTTAGTTAAAGTGGCTTTTGGCAAAGGAGTAAAACCGAAGGAGAAGTCATGCTGCAGTCTAGTTTGGTAAATTTTTTAAATTACCAGCTTGAGTCGAGCGCGTTGTTGGCCTCGATTTTGCACGTGACTTGCTCAAGCGAAAGTTGGCCTATTAGTTGGAAGTGTTACGAGTATGTGGTGATACTTAAGATTTCGAAATTTATAATTCGTGAACACTTGCCTGCTGAGGAAAATGAGAAAATATTAAGTGTGAACAATTAGGATATGGAAATAGCTGCCCTGAGCCACTAAACTTTACAGTTTTAATTGAGGAAAATGACTTGGACTCATTTCCAAGGTCTATGGGGAAGAACTGCTGGCTCTGTCACATGCTGGTTAATAAAGTTATCCTTAGCCAATCAAATATTCCTGTCCTCGCCTGAAAGTTTAATTTTGTGACAGCTTCAAACGTGGCTTTAAGTTGTCAACTGCCTGGAAAAATGGTGCCAACTCAGCAAATTGACATTGAACAAGTCTCTCTGTCTCTCTGTCTACCTTTTGCTCTCTCTTCTCTCCATCTCTATCATTTCAGTCGTTTGTCACAGTCTGTGTGTCACATCATATGGACAATCACTAACCACGCAAGTGTCAAACAAACAAAACGAGCTTCAAGCACCCGCTCTGCCCGTCCCCCTTACGCCCCTTACGCAAAATTTGCAAGCAAATCCTATTTTCGTCTAAGAGGGCAAAACTCAACAGAGAAAAAGGGAGAGATAGTCAAACCGTTGGACAGACACAAGCGAATGAACCACATTTTGAATGCTGCGGGCGGTTCGATATTTTTTCTTCCCCCTTTCACATATGCATGGGCCGGAGGAGGAGAGTCTCTGCCATTGCCATTGCCACTGTGCACACATCAATCTCGCTCTAACTTTCCCAGATACGAATCTTTCATTTTCGTATTTCCGTTCAAATTTCGTGTAACTGAACTGGAACTTTAGAAAAAAAAGGAAAAATAACCAAAAAAAAAAACAAAAAAAATCGAAATACACGAAAATTTTTACTACCCACAGACAGTGAAAGAGTCAGAGAGAGAGACACAGCGAATGGGAAGATAGAGTCTAGTCTATGGTGCCGCATGTTAATGTTCGACCATATAACATGATTTACTAGGGGCATAGTTATAGGCTAGTCAAATACCCTGTGGCAACTACAACGACCGTAAAGAAGACCTGTGTATTATGCATGTGTCTGTAACAGGCCACACAAGAGGCGATCTAGCCCTGTCTGTCTGTCCATCCATGAGTTCGTCCATCTTAGATCTCGATGAGTATAATTTGGTATGAAAATATGATATGTAGACTCTTCTAGTGCGGCGAAGTGAAGATTGTGAAGTGAAGATAGTAAAGATTGTTTCAAAATTTTGCCAGATTTATCTATTGTTAATTGGATGAAACGTTTGATAGTGATTTTGATTATTCCTAAGAGAAAAAAGAGAAAGTTTGAAATAAAACATCATTGAAGAGACCGCCAAGGCTTGGTTGATTTTCGTTGATCTTGGAACTCAGATTAGGTAGTCTCTTAAAGGACACCGATCATTCGTAGTCTCAGCAAATGTCATCTCTAAGAGATTGCCATGGCCTCACTTGGCCCATGCAGATGCTTCACTATGGAATCAATTCTTGGTTCGTTCTCTTAAGGCCAATCCGTTGGAACTACACAGTGTTACATATATCATAATTGTGGATCACAACAAATTGGCTATGAATAATTGGTGATGCCTCATAAATACCTAATAAATACATAAATATCTGCGGTTACCCTGCCATTTGATGAACTTTGTGTTCATTTTTTCCATTTCACCTTTATTTTACAAATAATTCCTTCCAATGTTTTATCTTCCGAATATATATCAACTTGATACTCAGCTTACATAACAAGTTGATATATTTCTCACAATTTTCTTGCTCTCGATATACTTTGGCAGCTCGACTCTATATTTTACAGGATATTTTCAAAAAGTGGGCATCTTCTGCCATTCGTCTGATTGCCGACGCCGGCATCAAATTTAAATTTCTTCATTTGCCTGTGTCCGTGTGGCAAGTTCAAACCATTTTTTTTTTTTTTTTTTTTGAGATTGTGTGTGTCTGTATGGGTTTGGGTTTGAGGGGGTATGCACACACACAAAATTCAGGTCATGTGCGACCAAAAGTAAGTGGATGCGTTCTTATCAGCGCATACAAATGTTTTATCTCGTTCGGCGCGTGTGCAAGGCAGCGTACCCGTGCCCTGAGGCACTAGTCGCACAGCCCCTCCATCAGACTGCTCCCCTGGCTGCATCACCATGTTGATAGCTAGTTACTAGTCTGACGGGTTGGCCTGAGCCTGAGCCTGGCTCTGGGCTGGCTGTGGCTGGTTGACTGGCTCACTGGTTCTGGTTCACTCTCTGCTCTGTTTTGTTTTGCCAATTGTCGGAAGTGCCTGTGGCTCTTGCATAAGTCACACACACAAAGACACACACATGTCCTCAGCCAGTTAGACACTTTCTTTTTGCTACTTGAGCTTCCGTTTCCGCTTCGCTTCGTTCGCCTCGTCTGCCTTTGCTTATTTACTTATGCATAGCATATAACCTTAAACATAATTTTGTTTGCTTTTTTGTTGCTTTTGCTGCCGTTCCTCCTCTTGTTCCTCCTCTTGTCTTGTCCTGGCCTGTTGTTTGCTCTGCGCTCTTTCTGCAAATGCAATTCTTATCTTTGTAGAGCTTAATTTTATCTGTTCAACTCGTGACGAGCCTTTAAAGTCTACAAAAAATATTTATATATAAATTCAGGACATGTCTCTATTAGTCTGAGTGCAAAGTTTACCACAAGGAAACTTATTAGTATTGGAAATGTAGCAATTGAAAATCTCAGCAAATGTTAGGCAAATGGTGAAAGCATGCAGAGAAATCATAAATAGAACTTTTTTATTAAGACTGCAAATCGATTTCATGGATGAACACAGACAAATAATGTTGAACATGGGCTGCACTTCACAACTTGAGCAACAACAAATGTTCACCGAAAATGTATTTCCTTGAAAATGCTCTCAAATTATCAATGAATCTTTAATCAATTTTCGCACTTTAACCCTTTTGTTAAGCAGTTAAGTGGCAGTATTTCGGGGGGAAAACAAATTTTCCAACAATTTAAGTGCCAAAATTTGCACTTCAACTACGTATAATGGCCGGAGCCGGGCTTAACAAAAGAATATTGAAATAAAGCACACCAAGCCCTTCCTATCACCCCATCACGCCCCACTGCAGCGGTCAGTCCGCTCAACCTGTTATTGCTGCTGCACCCAGGGGCCAAACTTTCACACAATGTCAGTCAGGCTGAGGCTGGAAAAACAACAAAAGCCATACGAAATGCATGCCCCATTGACATTGGTAGCAACAGCGACGGGGGGGGCAAGGCATGGGCATGGCATGGGCAAGGCATGGACAAGGCAATAGAAATGCAGGCAGGCAGACATTTGGGGAATTGCTGTGTTCCAACAATTTCTGTATGCGTTGATGCGTTCGATTCAAACATTTTGGCGTATTTTGGCAGCGGCGCTTTCCTAGCTGCCCAGAAGTTGAAGCCAAATGTGTTAAATCCGCTATAAAAGCGGTTAACCGAGTAAACTGCAAATGCAAAATGCGGTTTGGTTTTGGTCATATGTATGCATATGTACGTACTCGACTCATACATTTGTGTGGCAAGTGATGCGGGTTCGGGACACAGGGGCATTAGCGAGCCAAGTTGGCAAGTGTTGATGGGTCATTTTGACCGCATGCTGTGTGAACTTGTACGAATATGTATATGCTGTGCCTGGCAAAAATAATGATGATGATACTCTGTGATTGTGGATGAGCCGAGAAGTTTATTATATTTGAGCAAATCAACATTTGGTAGATGCTAAGGCTAAGTGATGCTACAAAATTCTATCTCTTAGAGTTTCCAAGACAGACGGGCATGACTAGAACGACTCACCTTGTCATGCTGATCAAGAATATTTGAGATGTGTTTACAAAGTAAGGCGATTTTATATTTCTATGGATAGATAAGCACATCTTGATATAGCCTGGAGCTTCTCTAGCGATGCAAATTTTATTTCATCAATCGTTGCAAGTCTCCTTCCTCTCACAGGTCTTTTAAGTTTTGGAAACAGGAAAAAAGGGGACCAAATCCTGTAAATATAGTGACTGAAGCATGATTGGCTACAAAATGAAGCTTATGCTACGGTTCTTCCGATCAGAATTCAGAAAAATTGTAACAAACTTCGCCGAGACAATTGTATGACATGAACCGGCTGATATGTCAGCATCCTCAGCCATCTTATGGCTCTTAATGTTCTCTTAATGTTCTTTAAACATTCGACGACAAAGAGTTAAAGTTTAATTACACATTATAAAAAACTTTGGTTTCTAAATTGTGTTCTATGTCAGTAGAGTATCTCCCAGTTGAGCACTTTTAAATGTGGAATTCTAACTTGTTTTTTAAATGTGGTACAAAGAGTAGGCATACCCAACATAGTCTGTACTTGTCAAGCACATATACTATACTATATCGTTCAGTCGCAAAACACACAAAACGAGCGCATTATAATTTTGATTTAAATTTTCAACATATAAAAATCACAAATGGCTGATAGCGAGATGCAAACAACCACTGCAGAGTTGAATGATGAGGAGGTTTGTGAAGTTCTCTTGTATTAAATTATTATTAATGCTCTTTGGCAGTTCTATACAGATGGAGAAGCCTCCGAAGCTCTGGATTTCATCAAGGAACATCAACTTCCCATGTCCGATTTGCTTTATGCCCTGAAGTACGTACGCATTTTGAATGAAGCAAACAGCATGGGAGAGCCATTGATGAATAGACCAGGTTCATCAGAAGTAACTGTGGCTGTCGTCGTCAAGCCTCCAGCATATGAATATGCCCATGTTAATTGAAGATCTGCAAACCAGAAATGCCTAAGCGGCGAATATTCAAATATTTAAGACTTCCTTACTGTTTTTCTGAATATTCAGATGTACGGCTAAATGAATGTTAAGTAAAGCCATATATTCATGAGTATTTTAGACGGCATTTAACGAAGTTGCAAGTTTATTTTTCATGCTAGAGCATAAGTAAGGCTCACTGCTTCTGTCAAGCAGTTAGCTAACATTCTGTTTGGATTTGGTTAATTTTATACCTAACTTTTCGTCTTCGCTTAAGGCTCCAACAGCGCTTATTTAGTTTGAAGGAAAACAATCAAACGAGCACCACAGCCTTTCAAATAAATTTTCCAAAGTATTTGAACATTCTCAGCCACTCCTCAAATTCTTGTTCTACACCCTAAAATTTGGCAACATCAAAAACTTACCCGACTACAAAATGTTTGCTTAACATTTAATTTTCAGCTATTGTTATACGCAGACATGTAAGGAATACACATAAGTGCCCCATGTTATACACAAACATACACAATGAGCTGTTAACGGGGCGTATGAGCGTTAACATATGCATTTCATTGAAGACTGTGGAATCAACACAGACACAGACACAGACCCAGACGATATCCCCGCTCTCACTCTCAATGCCATTTGATGGGTTTATTATTGGGCAAATAAATTAAAATTGTTTACCTTTCAGCGTCGCCATATCTTTGCTTTTATGAGCGGGTGTCAGAGGTGGCAGCGGGAGAGTTAGACACCGCCACCAATTTGTTTATGTGCGTATTTGTGTGGCTTTTTTCTCTGCTTCCCAGTTCAATTGCGGTTACGTGAGTGCGCGTATGTTTGTGGCAACTTTATTTGCGCAAATTAATGGATAAATGTTGGTATAAAAACACACAAACACTCTCACACACATACACATACACATACACATACACAAGCAGCAGAAGTACAATAACAATGCGCCGTCAACATATGAAAATCAACAAAAATTACGTATGCTTATATATACGAGTACATTTCCTGTGGCTGGGGGCAGGCCAATTGTCTGAAAATGTTTTGCAAATATTATCATTAAATTATTTTACCTAGTGCTGCTTGTTATTGTTTTCATTGGCACTAGAAATAGTTATCAAAATAATAAAACATTTTGCAATTTATGTTGGAAATTGTTTTCATCCATTCATTTGGTAGCTGAATGTTGTAACAGAAGAGGCAAAGGTTGAAGCGGATCCTTAAAAATTATATTTAAGTAAGTCAAAGATGCTCAAAAGGAAATTGTATTATATATTCTCGTACGCCTTTAGGTATGACCATTACTGTGGAAATCCATAGGTAAAACTCTGATATAATCCTCAGTATTTTCAGGTGTAGAAATCCTTTTCAATAAACATCACAAATTATTAGATATTGCAAATGATGTAAAAACATCACAGCAGGCAATAAAGTTACTCTGTTCTGCATCTGTTATGTCAGTAGTGCAGGCAACTAGTAGAATTTCTCACAGGACATTGCCTGATGGCTGAACCTACACTTAATTAAGGCTTTACTGGTAACCTTAGTGATGCAACTACGAGGAACCTAGAGCAAGCGAAACTTATGAACACTTCACGTGCAGCTGCCTGCTTTTTTCACGAACGAGTTTGAGGTGGAGCTTTTATTGAATGTGCTGGCATCTCTAGATGTTGCTTAGAAGAAGTTATCCCAGGGGATAATACTCATCTTTACTAAATACACAAAGATGCTGAAGAATATTTAGACATTACTCAACGGGCTTACCTCATCTGGATAAACTGATTGGCTGCCCAAGTTAATCAAACCTAATCAACAGTATTTCTCATAACATTTGTTAAATATAAATGAAATTCTCTTAAGACTCCTTTAATGATATATGATCTTCGACCACAGATTGCTGTTAATGTCATTCGTAAAATTTCCTCTGTCATTGCTAAAAAAGTTATCAATATAATGACTTAACGAAGTCCTTGCGATTGCCTGAGTAAAGAATTAATTGAGCAGACAATTTCTACGAGTCTTTATTAACCACACTTGTAATCCATCACCTCGACTCCAGTTCCAGGCAGTGCCATTAATCACCCTTTGGCCTCTAAGAACTTAATCATGCTGTGCTATGCTTTCGAGCTTTGCCTTTGCCACGCCTTTTAATTCAATTAAGCTGCGCTTTTGTCTGCGACTTTGGCAAATAGGCAATTACCAGTAATCGAATCGTGTTCCCCAGCTTGATACAATAAATCCTACAGCGAGGGTGGAACTGAAAGTCCCCACTCGCACACTCGTATTTCAATTTGAACAGCGCTAAAACCAGAAAAATGCAAATGCAAATTGAGCGTGTCAGCGTTTGCTCTGCCCCGGCGCTGGCTCAAAGCTTAAGCGGCTTAAGCTGGCAACTTTCACTTAACCACAGCCCCCAAATGCTCCCCTAACCCAGCGCTAACCCCTATTAATGTCTAATTAAATGCAAGTACCGAATTTTATTTGTTTAAAGCTGAAAATGTATTCCGAGACACCACCCAGCAGGGGCAGCGGCAGGAGTTGCAGTAGACGGAACAGCGGCAGCTTCATTTGCATTTTATAGCAGCTAGATCTGGGTGGCTGGACACTCACATTCACATTCACATTCAACGACTCAGACCGGATGCGTAATGAAATGACAACCGGAAGTAAGTACGAAGACTTTTTCATTTCAAGTGAAGCGCTTCCGAGTGGCGTCGCTTTTGTTTCTTTATACATTTTTCAGTGCCTCGAGGAAAACAATTCGCATTCGCATTCGCATTCGCATTCGCATTGCTCAGCTGTTGCATTTTGTAAATAAAATATCAGCTGTCATTAAAGGTGGTTCCCACTTTTGGCTCCTTTTTCGTTTCTTGGCCAGCTGCCTTAATTTGTCACTCGACTGCGTTTGACAATTAAAAATGGCCAACAGCTGAGAATATGACCAGCTGTCTGAGAAGTTTGCCAGTAAAAGATGATGTTAAGTCGCAGAGAAGGCAGCCTCCTTTCATTTTTCGGTTGCATTTCACGTTGATTTCTTCAGAATTGTATGGCAAAATCAATACACAGCCTATATATATTATTCTGATGATGTACGTTATACAAATTATTAACAAGCTTTTTAATTTTGAATATTCATTTGACTTAAAATTTCGAGTACATTTTGAATTTCTTAACAATCCACTTGCACCTCCCCTATAGCTTCTTGCCGAATGCCTTAACATATGATTCCACTGTTCTCTTGGACAAGCCAAACTGGTCTTCCACCATCTTGTGGACTTGAACACTCTTCAGGTGCTCCACAAGCGAACGCATTTGCGTCAGATACTGTATTCGATCCCTGGGCTTGGCTTCCTTGGGGCACCAGCAGAGTAGGATCAACTTATCTCGCATGATATGCATACCACTAATCTCACAATGATCGGCAAACTCCAAATCAAAAAGCCCATAGCGACATTGATTCGGACCAGAGCGTTGCAGATCTTCCAGAAACTGCTGATAGTCATTGTCGCGTGGTCCCACTGTTTCGACATCGATAGCAGACTCTGAATTGATGCAGAATACTATATAACGATATTTCTTGTTCTTCCTTATCGCCTCCGAAAACTCTAAGCACTTGGGGGTACAGCTGATTATGTTACTCATTTTGATGCTGCCAAATCAGATATAGTTATATAATAGTTATAAGACAACTTTTCGCATTTACTTACGCCTAAATGGTTTTTTTCAGTGAAAAAAACAAAAAATTTGTAGATTTGACTACGATTTTGACTAAATTTATTTTGACTTGATTTGTTGTAATAAATTGTAATTTGAAAGCCAAATCAACGAAATATATGTTATTTACCTATCACATTCTGCTGTTATAAGTTATACTATCAAAAGCTACCAAAAGAAGCTCTACAAAGTTCAAAACATTGCAGGTTATAAAAAAATAGATGAAAACAGCCTGTGTTGCTTTCAAAGAAAATATTAAAAGATAAAAATGAAATTATATATATCCGAATACATATGTAAGGATAAATTATAATGAAATATATAAAAAGGGGACAAATATGATTTCTGCTTTCAAAACAACATGCTCAGGTGAGATGAAAGTGTCGACTGACTTCTGAAATGCTTCGCATGGCAAGGGTTCAAATTTATAGCCTACTTGTTTACAATCGATCTAATTAAAGATTCTTTATATATATAACATTATAGCATTAGATATATATAGTATATAGGCAGATCTGTGAGATGCTTTAGGACGACTTTCAAAGCAAGGGATTGAATATTTTAGTACGACTTTCATAGCAAAGAGGTAATTAGCGAATTTGTCTGCAGTGCTTATTCGATCTTGATGAAATCCAGGAGATCGGTTGGGAATATAAGTATATACAAGCTAAGTTAAACTTAAATGTGTCGAAAATTGTGGAAGATATAAGGTTCTTATAGATTTGAGGAAAAGGAAGGGAGCGAGGCAAAATTTTAAAACTAATTGTATCTGCTTGTTTACTAGCGGAAACTACATACCAAATTTGGAAACTCTAGCTCTTATAGTCTCCAATATCTAGGAACTCATACGGAGGAACGGACGGACAAGGCTCGGCTGTTGATGCTGATATAGAAAATATATCTTTTATAGGATCTCAAAACAAGTTCGAATACAAGAAGAAATGAAACAAGGTCCATAATATTTTGAGCTAAAGCTATTTGAGCAGCAGCAAAGTGGATATTCGGAGGTTATAAATAGAGTTTAGTTTCACTTATGCAAGATTAAACGATGCTGCAAAATAAACTTAGTGTATTTTCCTTTGCTGTAAATATTTTGTAAAATAATTTTAATTTATTTATTAAGCCATTCGCTTAGCCACAGCTCCTGTCTACGGCCATCAGCATGTCTGGAGTCGGCATTTAATAGAGTTTTCTCAAGCCAACCACTTCAGTTGTTTCATCTTCAAGTTGAGGCTTTCAAGACGAAATTCGACACATATTTAAACACTCATTCACACGTCCTGCCAACTTATTTAACAACTCAACCAACAGTTGTACAGATCTTATTCGAGCACATTACTTGCTGATGCTTCAGTTCCTGTTGCTGCTGCTTCTCAGCTTGAATGCAATTTAAGTATGTACTTCAAAAGCAAATGTTTTATAGAGCAGCGACACACATTTACACACACACACACACATACACACACACACACACATAGACACAAGTGGAAAGCACTTTGCCTCCAAGAAAAAAAGACACTCTGAAACAAGAAACAGTCGAAATAGAAGCGTTCCCCTCACTCCAAAGCAATCTATGTCCTCAACCTGTCAGCACTTGGATTTCATTTTATGTGTATTTCTTAGCCCATGCTGCAGTGGCATTGTGTTTTATTATTTAAAAGCCCAAAATCTATAAAGTGCGGTGCAAATATTTGAAATTTGTTAAGGAAACATTCACAAAAACTGACTCGACTGCAGTTGACAAGAATATTTAATTTAAGTGCAGCCTTGCAGCCTAAGCAAAGGCAGAGAGACATGCAGAGGTATTATATTCAGCAGCAGCAAAGCAAGACGAAGACAAAACCAAGAAATGCTATGCCTGACGACATTTTGCATTTCCATGTTGAGTTGAGTTGAGAGTGTCATATGAAATACCCTTTCCGTGTAAGGAGAGAGCATTCATTGTAGTCGTTGACAGCCAATTGACTAATAAGAAAAAGAGGTAAAGAAACTATTAGTCATATAATTGCAGGTTGTAACGACCCTTCGGTTGACCTGAAATACAAGCTGGGCTTAGCTCAGGGTGCTTGGAGCTCGCTCCAACAAATTTATATTAGAGTTTGTAAGAAATGAGAAACAGCAGTTTAGACTTAAATAATTATAAATAAGATTTATTATTGGGTGAGTTGGTCTTCGTTCCATATCTTCCTTATCCGTAAATGTATAATTCGAGCCTCCTACTCTGGGTCCCTGACGTACTCTCGCCGTCCGCGGGAGATCGGCGCCTAACGCACTGGAAAATAAGCTGGTTAGGCATCGTTCAGGCCGCCTTAGTATAACTCTAGGATTGCCGAACTCACAGAATCCGAAACTTCTTCTAACTAACTCAAGGTCGCCACCTGTATGTGATCAGGATCTCCGAACATAGGTTCTGGACGAATACAAATCCAGTCTCCCACAGCACTCCTATTGCTTTTTATTCCTCCCGACTCTCACACGACTATGGCCCCCTGTTGGCAAACCATCCCTAACTCTTGATCCTCTCCGTCTCCGCTCTTTTCTCCCAAAGATCCTGGACAACTGTTTTCTGCACTTTTGATTCCGATTGACAGTCCAGATGCCTGTCTTGATCCGCTGCTGCAATAAAACGATATCTCGTGTCACTGTTGTAGCGGGTCATATGATACGGGCTCCATGTTGTCAAGAACTGTCTGTCTGCTGCGAAAATACTGGAATGCAGCTTCTGGACTGCCCAAATAGCACTTTGGCCTTCCACCCGGTCATTGATCGTGGCAGTTTCGGGGCCTCTGCCAACTTCTCCATCTGTTGCCTTTGAGTGTAGACGAGAAGTCCCTTTTGATATCCAGCTCAATTCCAATTCTTCTTGGTCTTCCTCTATGTTGCCTTTCCATCGGCCAGTTCCCTTCTTTGTTACCTCGCCCTATCTTTTTCGCACTCTTTACCACTGTCACATCGCCCTTTCTCCCTTACCTTAACATTAATCTAGCTAGATCATGACAAAAATGTCTGGCAGCATGTTCCTAAGTAGGCGCTGTTATTCTTCAACTCCCTCTCTCTACCTTAACAGTGTACTCAAGGCCGAAGATTTATAAGTTCAAGCTCACTTATCGCTTTCTTCAACAAGAGTATATAAACTTCGCCTAGCCAATATCAGCCTTTCTTCCTCATTTACGTATATTTTCCCTGCCTCTCAACGTGTGTGCCGTGTACTGTTTCGTATCCGGTTCCGGTTTTGAGTTAACATTTGTGTTAAATGCAGAAAGTTGAAACTTGTGTTGTCGCAGCACACTTTCTTGCATTCTTTGCCAAACTATGTGACTTCGTGGGCACAGCTTGTGGTCGCCGTGCCTCCACTTTGATTGCATTTACCAATTTTCCACACATATTCCCACATGGCAAGTCAAGTGCAGTGAAGCCCACGCAAGCCTGCCTGCCTGCCTGCCTGGCTAGCGATTCCTTCATTTATATTTAATATTTAAAATGCTCTATTTACCGTAAATATTTTTCATAGTAATTTACGCAAATTTACATAAATAAACAGATGGTGTGGTGGTGTGGTGGTGCGGTGGTGCGGTCGAGGCCCCTCTCGTAGTCGTGTAACCTCATTTCGAAAAATGTCAAATGCAGAGAGTCGAGCAGAAGCAGGAGCAGGAGCCCAAGTCCGTACGCCCATTTAATGTGCCACAACATTCAACGAGCCAAAGCCTGCGTAGCGGTAGCGAGTCCTTTGTCCTGCGCACTTTACTGCCTTTGGCGTACAACGTTTTGTTGGCCTAATAGCTTTTCTATAATTTATCATACAATATTTATGGCACGCGCTTTTGTATCTAGGAATTATGCATTTATTATTCAAAATGCCCGACGCACTGCTAACGGTAGCTGTCCGCCATTTTTTCTACCAATAAACGTTGTCAGCGTTTAGTTCTTGAAAAATTGTCATATTTACGCTGGGCCACGATATGCCACACTAGGCTTTTCTATGCCAGCTGGAAATGGGCACTAAGTTAATTGGTAAATTTAAATTGAATAAATTTTTAATGGCAGTGCAATGGACTTTTGCCCAGGCAGCTTTAGATGCCAAAACGGTATTTGCGGCTGCCACATTTAACATGCATGTGCCTGTGTGTGCCTGTGTTTGGCCAGCTTAGTTAGAGCCATTATCGTTGTTAGTGTCCCGGAATTAAGCCGTTATAGTGTAATGGCTGCGATTTATAGGGCTCAAACATGTAATTGGCAACTAAAGGCTATAGAAAATTAACGACTGTAACTTGAAACTGGGGTATAAAGTGACGGATACTGATGACGTGCCGGATAAGTTGACTATGTTCGTGGGAAAGGGTGAGCCAATGACAAAGATAGTGTTTAAATTGGGACAAGAGGTTTATGACATATCTAAAATGCATATTGGGAACTATAACTATATGTGATATTAACTTTAGTAACACAATCGAATGCTTTTTAGTAAGACAGATCCTTTTAGTGGCTGCGTCTACTATAGGTTGCATCGATTGTCTGCTCTTAACGCAATCATATAAAGTCGAAGCAGACCCTCAACAAAAATGTCGTTTCCATATAGAAAATTACCACTAAAATAACTTTTATTTATACTACTCCATTATTTTTTCCATGTTTTTGAAAACAGAATGATATATATAGTTGAAATCGTTTCTGAAAGTCCCAACTTGTTAAAGCACTTTCCCCCAGGCACAATTCACAATTCTCATCACTTTCTCTAGTTCTAAACAGTCGTTTATTTGTTTTACAATTTGCACCTACAAGGACTTTTAGTTGACAACAAGGACACGAGCACAGACATACAAACTACAACCAGTCGCATTTAATTTAGCAACAAACTGGCAAAAGTTTTTATGTCCTGGACACACAATAAGCGAAAGCAAAGGCAGCCGCACAAAAGTAGGCAACGAAAAGTTGCAGCTAACTAGAAGGGACGGTGTACGTGTGGGAGGGAGGGAGGGAGGGGTACGCACTATTGCAATACGAGCCACTGCAACGCGCCAACATAAAAAGCAAAAGTTTCCAAACTGCTGCCATAAGTAAAAGGTGCTACTTGTCCTCCCAAGGATCCAAAGGCGGATTCATGCTGCATGCCATTGTTTCATAATGGAGAAATATTGTTTAGCTGCTGCAGCGGCAGCTGCATTTGTGCATGTCCTTTGGCCACTCCTTTGTGGGTATATTATGCATAATGGTTTTTGGTCTATTGACATTTATGGCTGGCTGGTTGGTTGCCTGCCTGGCTGCCCGGCTCTCCGCATAGCTGGCGATGAGTTTTCGCCAAAGTTTTCCAAAGAAGTTAAAGTTGAGCTCAGGTTGCTTATAGGTGAGAAATATTAATGTTTGGAAAGTAATAAAAGAAAACTTCAATTGAAACTGATAATGCAAATTGAAGGAGTGGGCAGGAAGGCAAAGGTTTCCATTACTTATTTAGTGTCCTAAAATATTATACACAGTTGAGTAAATATGTCGAATAATGTAAAAAAGGATTGGATTTAGAAATAAGAAAATGTAAGACTCGAATAAACAGAATACCCTTTTTAATACTTACTTAATGTCTTACAAAATTAATCGGGAAAGAATAAAAAAAATTAGATAAATAAAAAAAAATAATGTAACTAACTTTTTTGTTTCTCACTTTTTGAGTTATAAAAAATGTATTAAAACTTGTAAAAAATATAAAGAAAGTAATATGATTATAAAACTCTGAATTTCCCTTTTAAATTCCTCATAAATTACTTCATTTAATATTCTATTATAAACCACATTCCTATAGCCATTAGCCACATACCATATTTTCAATAAATCATGTTAAAATAACATTAACATAATTCACAAAAAAAGGAAATGCCTGGCAACTTCCATTAGCGATAAATCAAAAATAAAGATGAATCGATAGGAAACCAAATGGGAAAAAATAATAAAAACAGGATAGGCAATTAGTTGAGCCATTCAGGCAGCACATTAGCTCACATATTAGTCCATAAAAGTCGCATTTTTATTTAATTAAGGATAAGCTGCACATATTAAAATTAACAAAGCAAAAGAAATGATAAAAACGAAATCATTTGTAGGAGGCAGCCATTTTCTCACATGTAAAGTTCACTTTCTTTGCACCGAACTACACTTGCTGGTCACAATTAGCCTGGCATTCAATACAAATAATGGTCGTAGGCTGCTATGGCAAGGACAACAATTTCTCGCATTACTTCCGCTAAATTAATGCTGATTGCGATTGTGCCTGGAACGGCCTGGTTGGCGTCAGAATGTCGCCAAGTTGACCGGACCAGACCAGACCAGAACAGCACCCGGTTCTGCTTCAGATTCTGAATCTGCTTCAACTAACTGATATTATTTGGGGTTGGCCAGGTACAATGGGCCAATTCCCTAAGAGAGCTTTTAGTATTGACAATGTCCACTCATTGGCAAGATTTTAGAATCAAGAAACCACAATCCACATAGAAGAGCATAGCAGAGTACAATTTCGTAGACTTTCTCAAACAAGAAATTGAGCTTTTAATATTTGCGATTGAAACTGATGGTTCGTATCTCAATTTCCCAGTTTCTACCTCTTAAAATGTAAACAGCACTCGTATATTGTCCTTTTTAAATCTTGAATTCATTATAATATTGTTAATATTGTAATCGTGTTTTCTAATTGATAGCTATTGATCAAGTACCAATATGCCTGCTATATTTGGAACCAATTTCTTTTCTTTTACGAAGTTTTCTTCAGAATTTCTTTTAATATTTTGATTCTCGCCTAGATTCTTAGATCTGAAGAAAACTACTTACAACGAATCTATTTCGCCGTAAGTTTGAATACGCCTTGATATGAATTCTTTTGATAAAGTTTCTCCAAACTTATATCGACTACGCTAAATAAAATTGTATATGCAGAATTAATCCTCATATATTCACCATCAAATGCTTTCCACTCCCTTGATTTCCCGCCATATATATACATATATATATTTACTTACAATTTGTAAATATCTAGCCATTGTCCGGATGGGACATCCCGCTGTGTAAAGTACTTTCAGCTGGTATTTTACTTAAATTTTTCTTTTGTATATTTTATGTATATTTTGTGTTTCGTGTTTTTCGCTTTTTGGTTGGCGTCGCCTGTCGTGTTGCGTGTCCTTTATCCTTTTGCAAGTCGTCGAATTAAAATTCATGGCAGCGCATTTAAAACGCGCCCAAGAACCAAAAAAAAAACAAAAAACAAAATATACACACACACACACACATAAATAAATACGGCGGATGGGTCAGTTTCAGTTTTCAGTTCCAGTCGGCGTGCATATAATTTCTGTTATTTATAGTGCCATATAAAAATGAGGTCAGTGCGTCAACTGCGCCTTAATTAAAGTCGTTAAACTTGTAGTAGTATGCGATATAGTTTATGGAGGTGTGAGCTTTGAAACCAAAGAAACTGAGAAATGGATGCGATTTATGAATTTAAATGGAAAATCAAAACACAATTTGAAGTAGCTTGAAGCAGAGTGAAGGCAAAAGCAATAGAAATGAAAGTAAATCAATGTGAAATGCAATGTGTTGAAAAGCAGCTACTTTCCTCTGTATAATGAAAGACTTATCTGGATATCAAATCGAGATTATTCGGATGCAGATAAATAGATTAGTTGAATGTGAGTACGAAACTGAGCAACGTTCTTTTAGGCGGTAGAATGTGCGGTTATGGGCTTGAGAATTGGATTTTGTAGTCTCAGCAACAGACGTAGATCATACAGGAAAACGTGTAGATCAAATGGAAAGTAAAGAAGCTACATGGACCAAAAGGTGTTGTATAACCATCAGCTCGGAGGAATCTGCAGCAATGATACATACACTCTGCAACAAACCATGCAGAACCCCAGGCATATTAGGCACCATGATCACTCTTAACGACTCGCACTCCTACCTTGGAGTTCACCGTGACAAGAAGCTCCCTCAAGATAAAGAAGCTTGGCTAGCTTCTAAGCGAGCGGAGCAGATTGTGATGATATACAAGCAAGTGGTTCCACCTGTCTTTAGATACGTCCTACCTGTCTTTACCAAACCCCAGCTTAGAAGAATACAGGTTCTTCAAAATAAGACACTCCGTGATCGTATGTAAGCAACAGCATTCTTCATAAGGACCTGAGTGTCAAACAAGTGGAAGATGAACTAAACTCTTGCTTGAGGAATACTCTAATCCTTTTGCTAGGGCTCTTCTTTATCCCTTGAGTAGAAGAAGAATGTAGAGGCGGCAACCGAGGGACAATATTGATGTCAAATTTAATTAACCTTCATCAATTTTTTCTTTAACAATCATTTTCAACCAAAAAGGGAATCAAAACACACAGTTTGCTAAACAAACAGATAACTAAAGCAGATGATAGAAAACGAAAAGCCCAAAAAACAACAAAAATTGTGGGATTCTCCAGAGTCTCGATTTGGACGACCGCAGTAAGATGAAATGGAAGTTGGTCCGTTGATAACAGAACGATTATGCACATATATATAATCTAGCAAACTAATCTCATATATCATTAATACTTCTAACCAATTAATTACCTTTAAGTTGGCAATTCCTCTGAGCAACCAACATCATATTCAATTCAAAATGCATTTTCTTTAAACAGATACTAAGCTTCGAAATGCCACAAAGCTACCAAAGTCACCAGAAACTTTTTTAGGCTAAAATACAAAATGGCCCTATACAAATGTTCAACGGTTTCTTGAAGTTTTCACACTCTTCATGCCACCAGCCGCCACTCCTGCTTCACCTTCGCCCTGCCCAGGGCTGCTGTTAATGGGCTGGCCAACAATTGAGCCCTTTTCTTAATCGCCTTATAAACAATTATTTAACATTATAACACACAATTTTCAACTTAATTGTGTGCACAATTGCACAGAAAAGTTCAAAGGTTAAATGACTGCAGCAAGGGCAAGAAACAAAGAGAGCAAGAGAGTGGCGTTAAGTGAGAGTCGGGTCGAAACGCTTTAACAGTTCAAATAATATCAATTAACTGCAAGTTACGTGCTTGGGCTAATTATCTCGCTTAATAAAGCGCCTAATGAGTGGAAACAGCTGCCAAACGCCCCAACTGAGACACGCCCACTCTCAGCTACAGTCTTAAGCTCTCTCTCTCTCTCTCTCACTCTCATACAATCACTCTATTTCTTCTACTGTTGGTCTGTTTCATATAATTTTGACTTTTTATAATAATTATGCTAAAAAAAAGTGTACTTTGGCAGCTTATGAAATTTAATTGTTATATTTTTGAGCGGGCGTGGCATTGAAAATACCGTTAGCTTTAATCTAAAATGGCTGCCTTGAGAATTCCTTCTGCACATTTCTCTTATTTTTCGTTTCTCGGCTAACTTAATTTGCTTTTATTTCAAGCTGAAATGAATTTCAACACGCTAAACTAAGCAAAATTTTTTTACACATTTTAAACAAGAAACAACATAATCAAAGGGGGTTGGCATGGGTAGAGCGGTGGGAGGGGGTTGTGGGTGCAACTAAGCTCAGGGCTGCATGTGTGTATGTGTGTGTGCGTTATGTTTGAGCTCATTAAGAAAATTCGTGCGGTCGCTTTGGCAACTATTTCAACGTTAGAGAGCGTGAAATGAACGCTAAAGGGAAGGTATGGGGAAGCAAAGCCGGTGGTGTGATATTTTTTGGAAGGGGGCTAAGAAAAATTGTGGATTTAATGGAAAAGAATTGCTAGTACGAAATACTAGAAGTTTGCACAAAAGATTATTTAAATGAATTGCTTTTAAAATCGATTTTTTAAAAGAATTTTTGATAAATTAATTTTGATAGCTTTACGATCATATCAAATAGTCTATTAGTAAGTAAAGAATTGAAAAATTATGCATGAAAAATTCTATTTAATTAATAACAAGAGAGAAGGGCTAACTACTGCTAACCGAACCTTATATTCCCTAACAGAACTACGAAAAGGAAAGAAAACTTTGTAGTCTAAAAAGCTATTCCTTCAGCTTAACAAAAGGCAGCGAAGCAATCATCTTTACAAGGGAATAAAAATAATTCTTTAGTATTTTTAAACCAGAAAATAATATGTTTTTATTAATATCCAATCTTCTCTAGATCGTAATAGAGCTATTTTTGAACAGAGAGCCAAATCCTTAAGCCAAAAGATATATTAAATGTGTTTTTGGATTTACACAGCCCAATTGATTTTGTGAAATATTTTAGCAGCTGAAATTCTGCATCGGATATTGTGCTGACATACTTTCATAGGCCCCAAAAGAAGCTCAATTTACACTTACCGAACCGCGCCCATGTATCTGTGTTTTCATAACTTGCCGCCTTCCCCCCACATACGTCTATCCATAATATTCCAAAAGTGTTGCTTAGCCAAACAAAACGCAAGTGAATTTTGCATAATTATGCTCCAAATATACATATGTACATATACATACATACTTACAAGGCCACATACACATATATATATATGGCGCATAAATATTTGTTGGGTAAACAACAAACAGAGAGCGAAAGCAAATTTATATTTGCATAGGTAAGGCCAAAGCTAAATATTTAATAATTAAACCGAAAATTGTAAATGAAGTTATTTAATATTTGAATGAGCTGAAAAAGGGAATGGAACTAACTATGTGTGGCATTCCGTCAGTGGTTTCAAATTTGTTTTGTCAGTTATCTATGTATGCTTAAAATTTGTAATTAAAAGGGGAAATAAATATTCACAAAGTAAATATTTTCGTTGCATATTTTAAGGGGCGAGAAATTCTTTGCAAATATGCGCCACATATGAGCAGGCATATTAACTAATAGAAATTATTTTGAGAAGTGTGAGAAAATGTAATGTAATTTTCTAAAATATTTATTAAATTTGATTTAAATTTTAACAACTCCTAAAAAATCGATCTTCAACTTTTCTATTTTCCACGATTTTTATATTTGATGTTTCCTTAAAGTTTTTTTCCAACTTTTCATTTAGGCGATGCTTAAATTTCTGTACTACTTAGTATTTATTTGTAAGCCAACTCAAAAACCACAGTTTTGTCATTCTGCCAAAACCTTAACCTCATTTCCTTTTTGCATTTAGCACACAACACACACACACACATACACACATATATATATACACATATGTATAAACATATATGACAGGTGGTTGTCCCAACTGTATCCTTTCACTCATCAAAGCCTCCGAGAAGCCCCAAAACGTTTGTCTGAACCAGCCCACTACCTTTTTAGATCCTACTGATGGGCTGGGCTGATTGCGGGGGAGGTGGTGGAGGTAAGGTAACGAGTAGGAAAACTCGTATGACAAATAGCCTGCGGCTTATACACAATGTTGAGAAGCTGTCATTGTCTAGATTCATGTTGCTTGTCTCTTTGTTATAATTGTTGTTGTTGTTGTTGGTTTGTTGTTTTTGGGTTCCTTCTTTTGCTTCATGTGTTGCCTGCAGTTTTCGTTCTTGTTTTTGTTTTCCTTAACAACTGCATGTTGTTGCTGTTGCGGTTTGGTTTGCTTTTTGAATTCTTTCTTCTTTTGCCAGCTTGAAGCGTTTCTTGTTTTTGTTTTCTGTTTCCAGTATTCCAACTACATGCTGTGCAAGGACACGCTCTGCATCCCCAGCCCTCCCCAGGCCCATACGCTTCAAGTGCCATTAAAATGCACCCAAGGCTGTTGATTGGTAAAGAAAAAACAACAACAACAAAAAGTAACATGTGGTCTACCTAAACTTTTAGGGAACCAAATGGCTGACAAGAGTGTCAAGGAGGAAAGCACATAGTGGGTAAAGGGCGGTGCTTAAGACCTGACACCTTTATATCAACTGCAAGACAAATGGCCACAAAATGCCAAAGCATGTGGGTGGCTGGGCATTGCCTTTGGGGAGAGAGTGAGGAAGACGAAATGTGGTTAAGTGGTTGGGATTTGAATTTGCTGTTAGAGCTGGTCGAGCAGCTGTGCTAACTATTGATAATTTGCTGCCCTTGGCTGTGGGCAGACGATAAAGAATTTCAAATAAAAGCAAACCAAAGTCTTTTCATGTGATTTATAACATATTTTTAAGCTCATTTTTATACTTAATTCATAGTAGATGATTCTTGTGTTGAAGAAGAGATAAAAGTAGCTGCTAATTTGATGGAGCTCCTAGCCATAATTACTAATGATTGTTTGTAGATGTTCATAAGAAGATTCTACAGATGCCATTTGTGTTGGGTAAATACTATACCTTTTCAAGCCTTTACTAATAAGCCTCTTAGCCATAGAGATTCTTCAATTGGTGTGACAGTTATTGTATTTACAAAACTATTATATCTTAACTAAAAAATGTTGAATTTCATTTTTCAAATTTATGTTTCTTTCTCCAAACTTCATGCATCACCTCAAACTACCAAAAAAAAAAATGGCAATTTAGTGGACTATCAAAGCTTTGCAGACTTTCATTAACTTGTCATTGGGACTTTTCAAAACGTCAAGCCTAGACATAGAAAAGCCGCGGCATTGGCTTTTTGCCTTCGGGCCAGACAAAAAAAAGTTTGGCTTCGTACATTTTCCATGGTTTCGTTTTCACGAATTTTTCCCGGCCAAAGTCAATGTGATTTGTTGGCTACCCTATAGGGAGAGTTTGGCAAAGTGAATAATGGAAGTTTTAGATTTTTGCTATCTAAGGATAAGTCAATCACAGTATCAATTATAAAATGTAGATTTCTAACATCGCAAAAAAGTAAATCGGAAGAGTTTCTTAAATAAGCTATAGATTATTACTTCAGAAATTTTATGAATCCATTTGCTTATGTGAAACCACCATATACATATTCTAGCTAATATTTTGATTACTATAAAAGTTTCTCGTATTAAAACACAAGATTCTGCGGTGATTCTAAATTGCAACTACATCTAGGAGTGCGCGTACCTATTTCATAAGGTAAATATGGGAATTTATTGACGAATGTAAAATCTAAAGATAAACCAAACTATGAACCTGACAATCAATTTAAAAATATACTATATAACTGATTCAAAGCACAGCTCCGCATAGCAAGATATAAAGAAAGTTCACAAACATTCTTAGGAATGAGCTTTATTTTGGAATCAGAAAACTGTAGCGATGATCTGCAACTACTAGTCACATGCTGGTCTATGCGGTGTTTGGGTTGTTAGGTGAGTATTGCGATAGTTTGAGTGCCAATAAAAGTATGGGTGCTTCTGCCAGAGGTATCTGATCGCCATTGAAACCTATAACAAAACGATGCAACGGCTTACCACTTATCGCTGATCATAGACCTCTTCGCTTACGACGTCAGTCTGCCATTGCTATAGCAAAACTAGAGAACGGCCTCTAAGTTAGCACTAGTTGACTGAGCTGAGTAGCTGCAGATTTATATTGCGAGCTCGAGCACCTCTACACTAGTAGTGACGAATACTATTTCAATACATATATAAATTTTTTAATATTCCACAAAAGTTTATTAAAGGAAACCTTTACTGCCACTAGGTAAGCGGTAGATAATTGAGCTACTTATTGCTTTCGTATCTGTTTTCAAGCCCTTTTATCTTTAAAGTCTCGATAACCTACAGCAAATGCTATCGTATATCCGTCATATCGACTATATATACCGAATCTTTCAAATTTGTCCTACTATGGGAATTTATTTAGCCATCTCTTAGTATATCCATTAACTCCCCATCTCTGACCAATCCATCAAGAACTCAAACACTAATTGAAGCGTGTGTATAAGCTTGAGACCTTCATTGTTCTCATTATGTTCATTCTAGAGTATCTCGAGTTCAATATTTTTGTTTCTTTTTTGGACCGCAGACATTCTTTCTAAATTTTGTTGTTTCTATTTTCCTGATGGTTTTTTTTTGGCAATGTCTGCATCTGATAAATGCCGCCGTCAGGTAGACGGAATCGGTGACATGGAGATGTAGTGGGGGGGCCTCGCATCCAGCAGCATTCAACAGTATAGCGAATTCAAGGTAGACATCGGTTCAATTTACGGCCTTTCAGATGTCTGCCTGGTGGATATTTGCTTTGTTTCTCTTTCGAATTTTTATTTTGTTGTTTTTTGTTTTTTTTTTGGTTGCATTTGGCCTGACATTTTACTCAAGTTACTCCCCTGATGCGATGCCGAAGGCAATGGCAAAGTCACTTTTGTACAAAACCATCGCCATGGCCATTGCCATGCTGCTGCAGTTATCATAACAATTATGTAGCGTAGACAATGGCAATGGCAACCACTTCAAACAATGCGCCATAAAACAATGAGCGGGTGCGGGCGGGGATAGGGGTAGGGATATAGTGGATGGCAAATGGAGCTCCTTGGAGCATTGTAGTTTGCAAATTAAATAATTCCCAGTTACATTTCCGTTTCGCCAGTGCGTCGACAATATTATTTCGCATTTGTTGCCGTTTCCCTCAGTTTTTGCAGTTTCTCCCAGTGCGACTGCCGAGTTGTTTCCGAGTGCTAATTGTGCAGCCGTTGTCGTTTCCCTTTTCCATTCCCGTTTCTACTTGCCTCATGTACCAGTACCGTATCGTACCCACGTTTCAGCGCCCCCCTTTATCATTTTCGCTTTGTTTGAGAGCCTGAGCAGAGTGTCCTGGGCAATCTCTGGAGTTATGTGACTGCAATAACACTAAATTGGCCAGATATCTCGCGGTTTGCTGCTGTGCTGCATGGTAAATGCACTGGGCTAATTAACCCATTGTGGCAGAACGTCCAATTCCAAAAGACCATTATAAAGACTTAAGTGATGCCGCTTAATTAGCTTATGCTATAAATAGGGGTAACAGATTCTAGCGCAAGACATCTGATGAGAAGATCTTGATGGATCTTTAAATAGATCGGCATAACCGCAGCAGCATCGAAGGCAATGACCAACACCAGGGACCCTAAGCATCCGACGAGAAAACTATTTGCCAGAATTGTAAGCTCCAGTCTCCTTTATGTAGCACCGGTATGGACAGAAGGAAAGGCACGTATCTCCAATATGCACACAGCCATCTCAGTCCAGCGTCTCTGCGCTGGACCTCCTGGCACAGGAGGCAGTGGCGATCAGAAGACTGGAAAATTCTCACCGAAGGCAGGTAAGAAAGCGTACCCTTCAGTACTGGCAGTACAAATGAAGGGAATCTACAAGGAGTCGCTGGATATTTAGTCTGATTCCAGACGTACGAAGATGGCATGGTCTTTTATACTACTACCTGACACAACTGCTAACAGGACACGGGTGTTTCAGATCCTTCTTCATAGGTTTAAACACGAAGACAGCCCCTTCTTGCTCTCATTTCGAGGGGAGTCATACTATATAATCCAACACTCAGTGGGTTAAATGTGAGCATGTCACAACTTGACGCTTATCGTCCAGTGCGTTTAGCTTTTAATTGCAACGCTCAGTATATATATTTTGTAGTTTTTTATACTCTTATTTGGCTGCATTTGCATATCATTGTGGTCGGTTACAGTTACACACTCTACCCACCACACTGCCCCCAGTGCGTTCCTATTCCAGTTGCTGATACTGCTGTGGCTGCTCTGACTGTTGCTGTAGGAGTAGCTGCAGCTGTCAGTGGCACAGAGCCTAACCATATGCAATGCAATTGCACACAAAACTGAAAACTGTCCATCAACGCTGTCATTTACTGGCCCCAAAAGTGAGAGGCTCTGGTAGTGATGCTGTTGCTGATGCTGCGGCTGATACTGACAGGGATCGGGTGGACGCAGTTTCTGACTGGTGGCGCATTTCTTAAATGTTTTGCGTCGGCCTCTGTAAAATTTATTTAAACGCGACGCTGTCATACACATGACAGATGCATACGCAATGCGTCATCGTCATCGTCAGCTCTCAGTCCTAGTTTTCGTTCTTCCTGCCTATATATGCATATGTTTGTGTTTGTGTGCGTGTGGGTATGGGTGTGGGTATGATTGTGATGTTTGTATGGGCTGCGCCTGTGGGCTAGGCAATGCAATTTGCATTTAGCCGATTTGCAGTCCGATTTGCAGTTGTCAGGCGGATGCAGATGCAGATGCAGGGTGGGTGTGGGTGTGGCAGTTGGTTGCTTGACTTGGTTTGTTCTGCGGCCATGTTTCAAATTAATGCAATTTGTTGGCTGCCATTGACAGGTTGCTCTGGCAGTAGTCGGATTTTCAAAATTCAACAGAGTCAAAGCGTAATTTGCTTGCAAGTTTTTGTTTGTGAAATCCAAATTGTGCCAGCTTTCACTTAGAACTCGGCATATCACATTTTTGGTCAGAGGGAAAACTACTTTCTGGCTCTCTGCACCACTAACTCTACTTACTTTATAAGCCATTTTATTTTGTTATTAAAAATTTGACACATTTTTTTAGCATTCCCATATATATTTTTATAACTATTCAAAATTTTGCTATCAATCGATCAATAACATTCCCTTAGCTTAGTCAAATTCACAAAACTTTGAAAACACACTTCATAATCATTATCATAGCCATCATAATAACCATCAGTTTCATGGCATACTCAAAAATTCTTTATCATCAGCATCAGCGAGGAATCTAAAACTGTTTTGCATAATTTTCCAGCTTCCCACACAAGGTCAATGCCTAGGCCAGGGGGGAGACCGAAAATTAAAAGCCATTTACCCAAACGGAACGTCCAAAATTGCCATAAAAACTGACATGCTAATTAATGTTAACGGAAATTGTAATTAGAAATGGTTGGCGCCCGAAACACTCACACACAAACACACACACACACATACACAAATAAATACAAAGCAAAACAGGAGACGCGGCGGCAGAAATAAAAGCAACTTGGGACTGATATGATTATAACTTTCAGCCACAAATTCAGCAAAAGTTTGAGACACTCACACATGTGTGCATGTGTGCGTGTGTGTATGCAACTGTGGAATGTTTGCATGAAAAGTTTGCCCCACGCACACTCTGCCAGATAGTTTTATAATTTAGGGCGGCGACGACGGCGCCGTGTTAAGCACACAAATCATTATATGGCCATGATTGTAACCTCCGACTCGCGATTTGGCTTTGCCACAAAAACAAAACGAAACAAATGGACAAACTCTGTAAACTATGAAGAAGGAGGGCTGAAGGGGGCTTAGGGGGCACAGAGTCAAATCCTTTTTAGCGCCATAAATTAACTTCATTTCCGTGCCAGACGCAACACGACAGGCACAGCAAGCAAACGGTTTTGCGGTCTTTACGAGGGACAACAAGAGATATGTGCGGAAAGGAACAGAAAGGTGGCAACAGAATGGTTGAGTGGGTTAAAAGCGGCAGCTTGGTACTAGCTTCGGGTATAAACATGCATCACAAAATAAAGAATGGCTGCCACGAAATTGTAAGGCTTATTCGAAAAATTCTGTATTTTTTACTATTATATTTTTATTTTATTCCATCAACAACGGCCTATTTCATTAGAAACTGAAACTGTAACCTAGTTCACACCGTACACAGGATACTTTATCAACCTCTGCAATATTTCTTTATTTCTCTCTTTGGTATTAAGATTGCATAAATTTCTTTCAATTTTGCTCTTCACCCCAAGTCAAACTCAGCTTCCTAAGACTCTGTCTTGAAAATACTTTCCTGTAGACTAATGTAGATTACCAATTTCCCCAATATTGAAAAGCATAAAACATTTCGTTAGCAAAATCTTTACTCCCATAAAGTCAGTCATAATGAAAAGCAATCGACATTTTCAATCACGCCTAAAAGTATGCAGCAAAATGCCTTTACTCACATACAAGGCTCTATCTCTCCCTCTTTCTTTCATTAACGAAGTACAACTCATATGACAAGAAACTTGTCAACTTTTGAACATTCTACGGCTGCTGTTTTTGTTGCTGCTGTTATCAGCATATTTGGCCAGATATCATCCTGTTCCGAAATTCGTAGCTTTTCAAGCAGACTGCTACTCAAATCATTTAACGCTCTGAAAGTTTTGGTAGGCATCCGAAGGAGCAGCCAAACAAGTCGATTTATATGCAAACAAAATACAGGTTATCATTGCAACACGCCAGCTGCGAGTTAAGATTGCCACAGAGGGAATATGGATAGGAGAGCTGGCGAACGTACAGGTGAAAGAATGAATACCCTTAGAGCTCTGTATAGCCGGGAAAAGCCGGAGATTGTGTCAAAAGTGTCAAGAAGCAAATCTATTGACAAAATTAGAAGACAACAAACGAATGTAAGCAGCGGATGGATATATCCTCCAATTCGCTGTGTCTTTAATATATGGTCATTGTACCGCTACTTGCTCTTCTCTGGCATTCAAACGGACACATTCGACGCCTGAGAGTTAAGGCTGAACTTCAATAAAGCCATTTTGCACACTTTTTGTTTTAATTTTATTTTCTCTTAAAACAAAATAAAAGGCTTGAAAAATCCACCACAAAAGGTGCATTACAAATCTTCAAATATCCTTTCTGTAAGAGCATCAGCAAGGGAAGAATCGAGGAGGACATATCCCCACCTAGTCTGGCCTGGTTGGTTCGTGCATGTGCCTATGTGGAGGAGGCTGTTCAGGTATGCCGTTTGCTCAAATCTGAAATTGAGCATGGAATTTGCGTAATATGTAGGCATTTGTGTGTGTGTTTGCGTCTGTGTGTGCGTGTTGTCGCATTTATAGCATGCAAATATGTGTGAAAGCATTTACTCCGCCTCTCTCCTTCTGTACGTGCTCTTGACAAATATGGAAGCCGAGACGCCATGTTGAAAAGAGGAATTTCATTTGGCTTTCAGAGCAAAGCATTGATTCAAGTTGTCAACTGATTATGAGTTGAATACGATGGAGAAACATATGGCTTAAAAAACAAACAAATATTTAATTTGCTAGTTCATTCAAGTACATTTGTTCACATTTACCTTATAAAGAGGGTGTGCAAGGGGTAATCAATTCATTTACATATATCCCAGCATCATATGTTTCTCCTACCTATGAACTGCATCTATATATATAAATAGCCGGAAATATCTGAAAATAAATGCATAATCTTGAAGCTCTGGAGTTGCTCTTCGAATTCATTAAAACTTGCTCATTATTAAAGAGACTCTAGCCATAATTCTTAAGATTGCCAGGGCCTCCTTAATGACAAAACATGCACTGTCAGTGATTTATATAGCGTGCATAATCTAAATGAATTACCGTTCAGAGTTTCTGTGTTTCTATGTCACACCATATATCATCGGGTAGTGCGGCCAACAACGACCACAACAACTTATGCCAACATCAGTTTAAAGCAAATATTCCATTGGCTAGGCCTGCTTTTGGCAATGACATATGCCTCGCCTTGTGGCAAGGGGAAGTCTGGGAAATTTGTATCCATAAGATACATTCGGGCAAAGCTACTTGAGCTTCAGTTGCTCGCTATCTTGCTTATGCACAATTTTCCTATCTATCACACTTGTGAAAACAAAAACTTTCATGGCACGCACACACGCACACTCACTGTACGTGGGAAAACTTGCTTCCTTTATTATTTCATGTCGAAGCACATTTTCCCATAAACAAAATAAACAAAGCAAAATTGACTAAGAGATGAAACTATAAATCGAGATATTTTTCAATAAAGTTGGCCATAAAAATCACACGATTGATTTGAGCGTAATAATACGCATAAATTGCCATGCCAGGCAGGCGTCAATCATACGCACTGGTGGCCAATATAAAAATAAAGCACTTTCATGAAATCGACGGCACTTGAGTGAGCTGCAGCAAAGTAACATGCATATTTTCATTCATTAAAACAAAAATGAAAAGAAAGCAAACTGCACGAAACATCGACAGAACATCCTTGGTCCTTGGTCTTTTTGCATAACATTTAAATAATTAAAATCAATGTTTTGATTGATAACAAAAGAGTTGGAAAGCATTATGCATACTCGAACATGTGCAGCACTCGACGATTAAACCATTATCAATAATAAAATGCTTCTGTAATTCCAAGCAATCCTCTAGACCAGCTCGAAATGTAAATGAAATGAAAACAATATACGTGAAATACTCATACATATACATGCTGAAACTCATGTGAGTAGATACATATATAATGCAAATAACTTTATATAAATTTATGGCGCAAAAGTAAAGAGAGCGTGAAGTATATATTTTTATGATATCATGAATTCATGTAATAAAGCAAATCGAATTTATATTGACTGCTGCTAAGAATTCATATTTATAGAAAGCAGGCAGTAATTTATAACGATGTTGGTGAGATTCATATGATAGGCAATAATATATGGCTAACACGAAACTACAGAAATGATTAGAAATTTAGTAAATTGAATAAAAAATAGAATAAAATATATAAAATTGTAGAATACATTTTTGTAAAGTAATTGTAAAGTTAACAAGTGACAAAGTCAAACTTCAGATAGTTTATAAACTCTTGGAGGAATATCTACAAAAGTATACTTTTACAATAAGGAGAAGTATCCCGATTCTGTGTCAATTCGGCTGATTGGGCTAGCGCAGATTCGATGCTTTACATATATCTAGGGATTGGTATGATGGTTTATATCATTCAGAAAATATATATGTGGGAATTGGCATGGGATAAATGGCAAGTCCCGGCTTTATCTATTTAATTTAGTGTTGATTTAATAAGATCACAAGTTTGGATATGTAGCAAATAGGATTGATAATTGAATACAAAGGTATTTCATTGTCGCGTCGTTTTTTGCTTTGCCTTGAAGGTCGCCTCTTAGCGCAGCACGTCTGCACTCGACTAAGCGTCGCTTATTACTCTCTTCCTTCTTGTGTCGTAATCTGCCGTGACACCATCTATAGTCGTCTGTGGTATAATAATCTAATAGAAATACCAGACCAATCCCACATAGATATCTATTATGACATTTCCAACCTTTTAAAAATGTTATATATTCTTGATAAGCATGATGAAAAAAGTCTATATAGCTATGTCCCTCAGTCAACCTCTTAGATATCAGAAGTCTTAAGGTGTAGAAATGTTTACCAAATGCATGGTGGGTTAAGTTCAAGATTCATCCGGATAAGACAACTAGATCATATGGCTGCCGACTGCTTAGGAATGAAAACTAAGTAGAACAACTTTTTTATTCTCTAGATCCATGCGTTCGCTTATAAAATTTGATTCAAATAGATCTATATACACTCAGTATAGTATATACCTAAGGCTTTACAAAATATAATATTCGCATAACGTAGTTTTAAATAAATGTGATCTGAATCCAATGCATAGAAAATAATCTTAACAAATTAGCCTTGACTACGTATTCGGAATCCCAATACATAAAACCATTCAGCTCTGCTCAGAAGCTGACGCTTACAGCTCCTAAAACTACATTACATGTCTGAAACAAATACTTGAAATTTTACAAGCCATATTTTTTATTTAAAACAAATAATAAAAAAGTCTAAAGCAATCAGGATAACTGCGTAATATTACCAGCATGTCCAGACGCTGGGAAGAGCCTTCTGGGCCCAATAAGCGCCCACGCATGGAAGCCGATGAGGAGCAAGAAGAACGATCGGAAAGTTCAACTCCATCTACAACAGCAGAGCCTCTTGCTGAGAATCCTTTGGTGGCTCCACAACCTGGTGATTCGCAACTTTCCTCTACGTCTTCAGTCTCCACGCTGACTGTTGCCCAGCCTCCCCAAGAGGTTACAGTTGCTGTTGAGAATTCTCTTCTGGAGGCCGCCCAGACTACCGATCCGATATTACTATCCACTTCTTCAGACTCCAAAGTGGCTGATGCCGACAATCCCCTGGCGCCTGAACAGGTGGTCGAGAAGATTAACAGCTTGTACTTATGTGGAGTATGCCATGAACTGCCCCATCCAGACAGATTCCATCAATGCTGCGTTGGTCATATGATTTGTGAACTATGCGTAACGCACATCTTGGCTGATGCGGCCTTCAAGCGCAAGCTTGCTCAGTGTCCGCAGTGCAGAGTGAACTTTGGCTGGAGTCACCTGAAAAAGGACCTGATAGTTCGCCAGTCCCTTTGGGAGCTGCCTCGCAATTGCCATCAATGCAACGCTATTATTAACGCCAACAACCTTTTAATTCATTTGGAGAACGATTGCGAGATGCGTCCAGTGCGCTGCAAGTATCGCCCCATAGGATGCCAGTGGGAGGGTCCTATTAGTGCCAGTAAAGAGCATGAGAGAGAATGCCTGTTCCCAGGAATGTCCGCTGCAGATATTCTCAATATAATACGCGGTATCAATGAGAAGGAGCTCATGGACTCATTACCCTCTCGTCTGTGCATTGAAAATTTGAGTGCCGAGAGGGTGCACTTTGAAAATGTGCGCTTCGGTTGGCGCCAGGGTACAATCAGTAGTTCGCCTCTGGATACCAGTACAACACAGCTGCTCACATCGAAGTCTTTCAACGCTTTCGAAGAACAGTGGCTGATGCACTTGAGCATTTGTTGGGACGGTGGATTATCAAGCCATCTGACCTACGCGCTCGACTTGGTGTCACCTCCCAGGACGCCCAAGATGGTTACACATTTTCTATTGGCCGCCATACAGACCGAGGAGGACATCAATGCGGATGATGTGATTGCCAACCCTCAAAAGCAACGATATGAGGCGGCCACCGTGAAATCCATTTTCGTGCCACTCCAAATGTCTGGGCCAGAGGCAGTGAATCGACTTATAGCCATGCCAGATGTAACTCTACGCCTGTGGATAGGATTGCATTAAAAGATCGTTTTAAGACTATTTTCGGTGAGTTGAAAGGAATTTTGAGTTCTTAAAATGTTTTAATAATTCTTTTTATTTTTTTAGTTTCTATTTTTTACATGGCAAATCCATTGGTAACACGATGCACACCATAGGAAGTGAAAGGGGATGAACATAGCGACACCTCACTGTTTCGTTTGATGAAAACATCATCAGACCCAAAATCTATCATATTATATTTTTTATTATTACTCTTAAAGTTAAGCACATATATATATATTCGTATTGATATGTAAATGCAGCAAACATAAAGTACTTTTCCAAGTCCTCCACAAATATATATCACCTTTGGCATCTATTTATTGATCTGGCAAAACATTTTACAAATGTTTGTTTGTTTTCACATCTTCCATTTAACATTATTTTTGACATTTTCAATACTGGCGTGACAAAAGCTTGTTGGTATGCTTGCTAATCTGGTCACACTGGCTAATTCCAACTGATTTTCATATTGCTATGTGATGTTAATTTTGCTGTCGTGACATGAAGAATCATGGATATATGCTTATGAGCCGGAAACAAAACAGCAAGCAACCTTGTAGGCATTCCAGGAGGAGCCAAATCCAACAGAAGTTGTTCGTAGAAGAGGCACAGCGAAGCAAATGTTATGGTTGAGCAATGCAGGATGATCAATTCTGACGAAATTCTTCGGAGAAATTCATAGAACCAACCGTCAAAGTCGAAACATTCTCCATCATGACAATACGAGCTCCCACACATCTCTTCAACAATTTTTTTGGCAGTCAAAATATCGAATTGACGACTCATCCTTTTCGTACAGTCCTCATTTGGCACCCAATGACTTCTACTAGTTCCCGAATATCAAAGGTAAACTGCAAGGTCTACGATTTACAAGCACCGAAGAAGCAGTCGAAGCGTAAAAAATGTCTTAGCAAAGCAAGCTCCAATGCTCTGAGAACAACTTGCTGCTGCAGACAGATCGATCGATGCGTAATCCACATATCCAAGGCAGTATAAAGTGCAAAACATCAGCATAAATATATATGCATATGCACATAGTATGTCCGACTATGTTTGTAAGACTTCCATGTCTTATCTCTGTCCGCATTGGGCCATAAAAAAGGTGTTTACATTTCATTCATAAAATATCAATTACGTACATGTGTGACAGCTAAGCGACACACACATACATATATGTGTGTGTGTGTGCATGTGTCCTTTGTAAGTCAAATCGATATCACACAAAATACGTGAGGACATCAGAGTTCATTGCATGAGCTGTACAAGCCTGTGTGTGTGTGTGTGTGACATTTTAGGCCAATATGGCGCACTCCGCCACGCACACACACTGATGGAAATTTAACGAGTTGAGCGACAAGAACACAAGGACAACAATAAGGCAGGACCAAGCCAGCCATATAATGCATAGCAGCAGCTACAGCACATTATAATCAGCTGTCAAAGCAGAGAGGGACAGAGAGAGAAACAGTAGGGGGGTGGAGGTGAGAATAAAGGCGCCGCAAGCCAAGCGAAGCCAACTGCTCATAAACAACTCGTTTGCAATGTTGACGTGCCGCCATTTGGAGCACAGAATGCTCGGCTATAAAGATTGATAGATAATGAATGTTTCATTAAATTTCAAATTTTAAAAAGTCCACAAAAGAATTGTTAGCCACGTTTTGTGTGTGAGCAGTTTTAAGAACTTTCAGAATCACTCTTTTGATCCATTAAATTTCTCAGAGTTTTAGTTTGATAAAAGGAAGCTAAGAAGAAATTGAAAATATAGGAACTGACTCTAAGTTATGAAATTTGAAAATTTGAAGTATATATTCATATATTTAATTGTATTTCCCCTCTGAAACTCCAACGTATTTTCGAAAGCCTTTGAAAGAAACTTGCATAAAACGTACTTCTGAGACTAAACACTTCGGGTGAACTCCCAATTGATACTCACAATAACTCACAAATACTCAGATTCGGAAAAATAGCGAAATATTGAGAGAGAAAGAAAGGCTTACTGGACTTCTCAATAAGGCAATTGATGTCTAAGATTCATGATTGATTGAAGGACTTCCAGACCCAGACATGTTCGAAAAGCCCATAATTATCCTTCCTAACATTGATGGCTTTCACACAAAGGAACTTTTAAACCAACCAAGAGATATGATGAAAGGCTTTTAAGGCCTTTAATCACACAAACGTCGCTAAATATGCCTGAAATATTGATTCAAATGAAAGTTCAAATGAATAATGTTAAAAAAAAGGGATTAACTCACTCTCAACAGCAAATTACTGTTTATTTTCTTCCATATTATGTCCACAATATAAATATAATCCCTTGTATATGACAGATGATGTTTATTTATTTGATATTTAATAGTCCTCTTTACGCTATACTAAATTTTTAATGAAAACTCTTTAGTTTTTAATAGGAAGACTTCCTGCTCTGTTTTTGCATTTCGTCTTTTATTTATATAAAGCTTGCAAGGGGAATCTTAAGAATGATATACATAAGTTTAAGATTCATATTCACATACCCCTGGTTCATTTCGAGATCTTGAGAGGAAACATGTTATAGATGGGGGTTCGAAATCATAAGATTTGAAATCTAGCTTCATATACCTTTGCCCAAAACATTCAAAGGCTTCAGCTATATACCACTGACACACACACACACATTTATGTTAAGTAAATGCAGAAACCTCAGCATTGGCATAACTAAACAGTGAGTGGACTATGCTCATGCTCCAGCTGCTCCACACCTTCGACACATTCATCCGCTTGGCAGTCACCTGCCCGAGCACTTTGCTGCCTACTTTGGGGCGCCACTCAATTATTTATGTGTGTGGCCCTGCAGTGTTGCATGATGTTGTGTGGGAGTTTGCAAGCTCTGCACACATCCTCATCCCCATCGGCGGTCCCCAGCGCCAAAACAGAGGAAAAAGTTTTACGGCTCCTTTCGGCTTTCCCCCTCTCGCAGCCCAAGATGAACAAAAAAAAAAAAAAAAACACCTCCAACATGGAATGTCTTTAATGTTAATGACTGAGTGCAAGCGAAGTTTTGCAGCGCTTAAGGCGGCTTTGCGGCAAGACGTATTCGTGGCCCGTTGTTGCAACTTTGGCATTGTGTGGCGTGCTCAAATCTCTGGCGACAAGTTTCTGCTGCATACTTTTGGGGCGCAACTTTTTATTACTTATATATGCAGCGCTCATTAAAAACGCATTAACTATGCATTGTAAATCATTATTGTACAATATGTTGCACTTGCAAGTTGCAAGTAGCAAGAGTCTGCCAAGGCAACCTTTACGATGTGCAGATGAATACAGTTACGTATGTTTTATAGGAGAGCACATTATATATATCTGATGTCTGCTACATATCGATTCTCTTAAAATGGAGAAGTAGCCTTCTCATACGAACGATCTATAAATAGAATATCAATAAGTTGACCCTCGACTACGACTTGTTTTTCTTAAGCACGAATCAAAACGATGTGAAGGATTGAAACTGAAACTTGAAATTGGAAAATAGAGCTTATTTTCAAAGCCAGACAAGCCCTTTTTTACCAAAGGCAAAAATATGTAACAACATGTACAAATCTGGCAATTCAAGTTGCCATATCATAAAGCTGTCATCCTAACCCACCTTCTATCGCACATACACATCTGTCAGGGAATGTAAGCTTGGACTGGCCCATGATAATCTTTCATACTTGTTACTTTTTTCTTCTTCTTTTATAAAAAACATGTTAATCAAAGCCCCCGAAGCATGGCATACTATACGCAATGGCATTGCCATAATAAATATTATATAAAGGCCAGACAATGTCAACACGAGCGACAACAAGAAAAAACCAGCAACTGCTCTACAGGTAAGCCAGATGTCTTTTTAAAAAAAGGCAACTTTTGAGCAAAAGATTGCGCTGATGTGCTGAAAATTTCTTCCTTCCGTCTTTGGCTAGGCCACCTCCACACAATTGGCTGCCAAATGGCTAAGCGGCTGGCTGGCTGTCAACCAACAAGTTGGGGCTCTTGTCCTTTTTGCCACCCATAATGCTCTGTATGTAAATATTTTGTAGCACATCCCCAGGGGCCCTTTCAAATGTGTGTGTGTGTGTGTGTGCTTGGAACTTTTCATTAGCATTTGACGCAGCCGTTTTGCTTGAAAGGAAATCCAAGATTAATATTTTAAATTTGACAAACGAAACATCCTTTGCTTTTTGCCACAAATGTTGCACACAAAGCAAATTAGTTTTGCAATTAAAAACGTGTCACATTTGTTCGGTTTTAGCAAATTTCCGCAGCTTTTTAATGCAAATTTACGAGCCAAATGTAAATGAAAAGCATTTTAATTGCATTTATTTTGGCAACAAATATACAATTGGTATTAAAAGGTATTAGCCGAGCCCGTTTTTAGGACTAATTAGTTTAAACAAAATGTTACTATGGATGGCCATTTTTGGCTCATTTTACAAATTCAGCGGCCATTTAATGCAAGCCTAAACCGCAAACAAACAGCAATAATAACAAAAAACAGCAACAACAACAACAAAAAATGAAAGGAATTGTACTCTAGTGACCCACAAAGAAATTAACTAGCATTGCATAAAACATAAACAAAAAACCATTAGCAATAACATTTAGGCAATAAAAAATAACAGGCGGCGCATCAATTTTTAAAGCCATCCACACGCACACACACACACACACACACAGCTGAATAAAACAACAACAACAATTGGAGCAAATACACATAATTGCCAATGGCGGCGCGGGTGGTTTTATAGTCATTTGTTGCTGTTGTTGTTGTTGCTGCTGCTGCTGCTGGAGAGGAAGTGTGCGAATAAGACAATTTACTTTGGCCCATCATTTCAAGTTGTCGCCTGGGAAATTCGTTGTGCAAATTGTTTTGTAGTCTAAAGAGCAATGTAGAAATCGCAATAAAAGGCAAGAAAATTGAACAATATCAGCTTATTGAACAGACAAATGCTGTGACAGACGATACATACGATTTTGTTTAAATGGAAGTTTAAAATATAAATTTGTCGTCCTTCTATTAACAATATTTTTACAATATTTTTAAGGTAATTAGGCTCCATCTGAAAACCATATTGGCTTGAAGTCTAAAAGGAGCTCATAAAACATTATAGATTAGGAAGCTGAAGATTCTCTTCCCCTAATTATTATTCAAATCTGCCATTTGTGCATAAAAGGAGTGCAGGCCTTAAGATTCTAAGAAATCCTTACAAGAATACCAAATGACAAACAAAATTACTACTGATAGATAACTCACAATTCTAGAAAACACTTAAAAACCAGCTTTTTCATCTAAAACATCCCATCTAATATGGCAATATTGGATAGTTTTAGGATAGTTTTTAAATAACAACAATTGATTACCTACCTTGACTACCTTTGATCAAGTTTGAGACTGATTTGGGAAGTATATCGGGCTATCTTTGGGCATTGTATGCGTGGTTAAGACCAGCTGAGTAAAACCATTGTTGTGGCTGTTTGCAAAAGTAGGGTAAATTGGATATCTCAGCAGCTTATAGTTACATTAAAGGTATATATAATACTCTTCTATATTTTAGATATCTCTATTTTGTAAGAATTCCAGTTGGGCGGCAATAGAACCAGAGCGGAGATATACGTAAGATAAGCTCGGTTAAACAGACTTTCTTGTTCAGTCACCGATAAATTTTCAGTTTCTGAATGTTAAAAGCTCAACTCATTATATGAAAAATATTATCAATAAGTTGGAATATATAAAAGTTCATAAACATAAACGATTTAATAATTTACAAAGCTAAAAGTTAAAATTGCTGCATAGAAAAGGGATTTTTATGCAAAACGAAAAAGTTCATAAAATTCAATATATTTCAATGAAATCTAAACATCACATGTCCTTTAAAGATAATTTTAGTAAACAAAATTGTGCTGCCCATTTTTCTTAGAGTAGAAAGATTAATTTCACATATTCCCACTGCTTCACAAGAACTTCTTGAAGCTTCTTTCAAAGACTCAACTCATTTGCAGCCGCGAATATTTTTTAGAAATTATGTTCCACAAGTTATTAATTAGGTTTACATGATGGAATTAACTCCGGTGCGACTTGGTGTTTCCCTTTTTCGCCATGGAATCCCTCTCAAAATGGTATAAGCTCAATTTCAAGCTATTTGCATATGTCAGTGCAATCATATGTCCTGGAGTAAAGCTGCATGCAAACTGCCCTCTAAAGGTAGCCCAGAACATGAGAGATCTACCACTATGGATGCGCCTATAACAATTCTGCCATTGATGTTGCAAATCTCTTCAACATTTGTTTGACCAGTCTGAACCGACTAAATTAAACTTCTTTTCATCACTTAATATTAGAGTTTAGAATTCATCTATCCAGAAATTGTACATTTTAAAAGAGGATCCACGCGTTCCTTTGAACTTTTGGTTAAAGAGGCTTGGGCACATTTTAATGATATTAAAGATGCAACTGATGACTAAAAATTCTCTATGCTCCTTGTCCGGTAATGGGAAGACCTCGTTCAGCCGTCATTTTAGGGCAGTTTATCATTTCAGAGTCCGTAAGTGCAGTTTGGCACGCAATTCTACTTCAAAAAGAACCCATTTATGGTCGCTTACGCAATATTTTTGTGGACCTATTGAAATATGTTATATGGTTTTGTGAATACAGCAGCAATTTAAACTGATTTTAAGAAAGATTAATGTATAGTTTTAATATTGTACTCCTCTCCAGTCGAATGGTCCTTCTTGTTTACAAATCTCTTCAAATCTCTTTGCATATTTTGCATTTGTTTAAGCTAATGCTATGATAGATTAACATTAACTGTTAATCAGCATGAATTTGTCGTGAATTCTAAATGTGAAACATAAGTGAATACCTACTAGATGCAGATTTGCAAACATCTCTTACAATATATTGTCAAAAATCAGATCAATTCATAAACATTTTTACAATTTACATGTTTAATTTATGACCAACGATTCCATTCAGAACGAGTACAATAACTCCAGCTTGAAACTAAATCGATGACAATAAGCTGAACATCGAAGGAATAATATAAGTTTGCGTTAACAGTACGAGTATTTCTGTAAACCTGAAGTT
Source organism: Hirtodrosophila duncani (assembly GCA_037043425.1). NCBI lineage: Eukaryota > Metazoa > Arthropoda > Insecta > Diptera > Drosophilidae > Hirtodrosophila > Hirtodrosophila duncani. The sequence continues at coordinate 908,577 of JBAMBM010000793.1, read as the reverse complement.
TCCATGACAAGTTATAATAAACAATATATCTTACCATAGCAACCGAGGAAAAATAACAGCTTTCAAATAAAAAGTCTGCTGAAATAATAAATAAATAATATGAACATTAGCTCGTCAGTTTGGTAAGCTAAGTAACTTATTAAGGGCCAGCACCACATCGCCTACAATCCTCTTTATATCCTTCATCCAGTTGGTGCAACACCTGGGACCGTAAAACGCTTACCAATGTGGGTCCCGATGTCCTGTGCATACGTCAGTTCAATGTTGTCAAATTTTTGCACACTGCCACAATGGCAACCAACTATTTTAAGGCCGAAACCATCGCCAATGGTCTGTATATCAGCGTCTTCGCGGGACACAATCGATTCCCTCTGTTTGCGTTCGCCGAGAGCATCCTGCGACCCCAGATCTATGTGTACAAATATCCCGAGATGATCAAATTTAGCACGCTGTCCAGTGGATTGACCTCTTATACGATGATGTGTTTCTCGGCCTATGATCTGCTCGTAGCTATAGGTGGTTATCCCAATTATCCGTTGTGTGTCTTCAACTATCGTACTTCCCACCTGCTTGTGGAGCATCCCACCTGGATACCCACCTTGAAGAATGCGCTGATATTGAGCAATCACAATCTGCCTACCCTGGTGCAGTACAACAAGCAGGAGCTGAGCCTCTGGTGCTATGAAATGTCCATTGTGGAGAAAGAGTCGTATGTGCACAAAGTATCCGAAGTGGAGCTCGGCAAGAAGTATATCAAATCCTCCGAACATTTCATGTGCTTTGGCGATGACCATGGTCTGTACGTGGTTAATGACTTTGGGGAGTTCTCGCAAGTGGACATTGCCTGCTTCCTGATAAAGCCACGTTGGGCACCCACCTATCTGAGTTCGGAGGGGCTTGCGCCAGCGGCGAGTCCACATGGTCTTATATCCCACAAGAATGGCTTCCTTATTTGGAACAAAAGGCGAGCATTTTATGTAAAGAAGAAGTCTGGCAGTTTCACTGTGGAATGGACAATCGATCAAGGACTGTCTAACATCAATGTATTTGTGGGCAATTTGAATGGCGAAATTTATGCAGAAGGACATCTGGGCAGCATTGAGCAGGTGATTGTGGAGGAAAATGAAGGATCTCTGCAGAGAGTTCTGAATACAGGCAAGCCAGTATTGAACTTTCGTGTACTTCAAGGTGCGTAATGGTTAAATATAGATTAGCTTCCAAAGATCACCTAATCCACCTAATCCTCCCTCCTTTCAGGCGTCAAAGACGAATGCGTAGTCCTATTGCACAGCGATGGCTTGGAAATGATTGATCTACAGCGTGGCAATACGCTTTGCGAGGTGCCCATTGCCAACGCCTGTGCCATGCTCTCGCATCGCATCAATCCCTATGTAGTTGTGGGAACTCTAGATGGACGCCTGTATCTTGTATATTTCGAGAAGGCCACTCAGGCCCATATACTGTACCAACTGGAGTGCGAGTCAGAGGCGGTGTTTTGCTTGGATTACCATGACAATTGTGTGGTCTTTCAGGATCAGGCCAAGGCATTTCACATTGTTAACGTTGAGTACCGTCCGCCTAAGATGACGCATTACTTTGAGATCAACGATGACTATCTGATTAAGACGGCCTTCATACACACCTTCTTGCTGGTCGAAGGACCTCGCCTGCTGGTGTGTATCACGCGGGAGCAGAAAGTCAAGCTACCCGGCCATGCGAACGAGTTGTGGATCTATAATTGGACTAGGGATAAGCGACTCCATAGACGGGAATTCACACTGCCAAACGCATATGTCTCCTTCTGTGTTCAACCTCCCATGGGTCGTTGGGCGCTGATAGAAATTGTGGCCGCTGTAAAGGATAGCACGGTGTTTGATCAGTTCGTGTTGAATGAGCAAAATGAGATTCACTGGGTGGCTTCCATAAGGGCACCACATTTCGGCTTCATCAATGGCTTGGGCATGACCAAGCATCTGTTGAGCTGGGGTGTCGATGGCATCATGGTACACTTTCGCCAGCATAAGCGGGCCAAGAAGCCCTTCATGATATCGCGCTTCGTCAAGTTGCTATTCAAGCCCAAGTACATAATACGCGCCAAGGAGTGCTTCAATTCAAAGTAAGTTTGTCCCAGGTCATTAAGACTCATTTGGTTAACCATCTACCCTTGTGCAGATACCTCATCATCCAGCTCCCGAGGCAGGTGCTGCGTGTAATGCGTTTGCCTTCTCTGGCGGATAATGTGAAACAGAATATTGAATTGCCCCTGGAAGAGCACTTCTTGGTGGAGCAAACCAAGTATGTGGTCTCTCACTTTATACCAATTTCGGACAAGGTGGAGGTAAAGGAGGAGTACACCATGAACGATTACTTCAGACGTGACAAAGTCCTTGGCATGATCAGCGATTTTGCAGCCAAAGTAACGGCCCTGATTGACTATGACATCTCCGTGACGGGCAAAACGAAGGGCGTCTTCAAAAAGTTCTGCTTCCATTACAAATGGCTGGATGCCCTTACAGAGGAGGCGCACAGGCTGTGCGCCTTCGAACGTGAGTCCCTAGAGCGGGCCATTGAGGATCAGTCGAGGATACGTGATTGGATTATGCAGTTGGTCACGCGGGACGCTGTCAACATCACCTACAAAGTGCGCTCCATTTTTACCGATGCTAATTTAGAGAGCTTTTCCCTGCAGCGGAAAGCCAAGATGAAGATGTTCGACAAATATCGGTTTTACGATCTGGAGGATCACGTACGCATGTCATTGTTGTCCATGGACGAGCTGGAAGAAGTGCCTTCGAAAGCTGTAGCACACGGACATGGTGCTGGTGAGCCTGGTGATGAGCCCCTGGGTGAAGAGGATGCGGCGCCAAAAGGATTTCGCGAAATGAAACTCTATGTGGTGGAGGGGCCCAGTGTATATGAGCACATTATGGCTCCCATTTTTCAACTGCAGAATAAGAATTTGGTCACCTGCAATCAAATCTTCAATGACAACGCTAAGTTCCGTTATTATCTGAATGATCCCTTGAAACAGGAGTTCAACAAGCTTTTTCACGAGGCGCAGCAAATGAAACAGGACACCATAGACAGCGTGCTCAACACAAATAACGTGCTCTACAAGATCTACGACAATATGAACATCATGCTAAGGCTGCTAAATATGGAAATGTTTGAGCCTCCCGTGCTGTCTGTGCCTACCCTGGCCAAGGATGAGGTTATTAAGTGCATCATGGAGGTCGATGATTCCGAGATCAAGGCCATTAATCGACGCAAGAAGAAGTCCATCGATACGGGTGGCAAGCGTGGACGTCTATTGCTCTGGTCTGTGGAGTTTTGGGCTCGCGCCTTGATTGTGATGATGGATGGGGTGATTGAGAAGCTCTGGGAGGAGGAGATCAAGAAGGACATACCCATACCAGAGTTTATGCTGAAGAAACAGCCCCATGAATACAATCTGGAAGATCAGAAGATGTTTCGTGCCTACGAGGAGGCAGTCAGACAGCTGGCAGAAGATCGTAGGAAGTATTTGCGGATCCTAAATGAGAACGAAGCCAAAACACTGGATTTGAAGGCCAAACATATTCTCAAGCTAAATCAGCGAGTGGCTGAGCTGATGCTGCTGAAGCTGAAGTATGATTTTGCCCTCAAACAGAACCGGGTGAGAATGCTCAACCTGAAGACGATTAACTTTACTCGCGTCCAGCTGCGCAAGCGCTTGAATCTCTTTCGCAATGACATAGACAAGCTGAACAGCTATATCACTCGCTATGGCAATCTCTTGGACTTTTGGGAGAAGGCCCTGGGGGAGGTGAAGACACGATTGGAGACCCAACAGACGAGAGATCGTGCCGTGGAACGTTATTTTCGTGGTAACTTCTTGAACACGGTACCCCATGCCACTCACGAGATGACGAAGCTATTCAAGAAGCGGCCCAAACTATCCAATAAGGTCTTCGGCTCGGCCATGATCTGCATAGAGGCGTCGCATAAATTGAGTGGAAGGCAAACGCAACGCATTGCCTTTCCACTGCCCAAGGAGGTTTATGACTTTTTGACCCACATCGAAGAAATCGACCTGCCAAAGAATACTCCACCACAGGTAGATGCCAAGTGTTGGGAGTCCTTTGTGAAGTTACGTCGCCAGAAGATCGAAAGTGAGCTAAAGCTGAAAGGCATAGGACATCAGCTGCTGGATTGCCAGAGTTATTTAAACAATATGACGAAGGATGTGAATGGTCTCAAGGAAGCCAAAATGATTGCCCAAAAGAATATGGACGACACCACGCAGATATATGTGAGATATATAGAAAAGAAATCAGTTGTGTATGAAATTTAACCCACTGTCCTACTTTCCCACAGTTGGAAGCCATCAGAAATATGACCTTACAGCTTACCCTATCGCTGGGTCAAGTGGAAGTGTTTGTCATGGGCTCAGCCTCTTCTCTATCAAATACGGTCTTGATGCATGTTGATGATATTAATGAAGTCAATCGCTTGATTCAGGTGAGCCAAGAGAGGGATCTGGGCTAAGCAAATTTGTATTCAAGAGTTGCCATATTTCATCTCCTAGGATGCTGGCAATAAAAAGATCAAAGCTATGCAACGCGTGGCCATGTTTCGGCGTCAGGTGATCTTCAAAGAATGGGAGCATAAGCTTTTCAAAACCAACATAGCCTATCACAAGTACATGCTGGATGCCATAGAGAAATGTAAGGTCACCATCGAATTTCTCAACATACTGCGCAACTGGGACAAGGTGAGAGCTGAGAGGCAAAAGTTCATGGCAGCCGGAGCTATTGAGAAGGTCATTGAGCAGAAAATAGCTGCCTTTAGAAAACATCTGGAGCGCATGTAAGTTGTGATAGTTGACATTGTTGGCTTCTTATGGATTTCAATCGTAATCATTGCCAGAAATATCAAAATCGACAATGTCAAAGCAAAGACCTTGGAAATCAAACGCAACAGCCATGTCATAGATCAAAAGATCGAAGCCATGAAAGTGGATGTGGCCTTACAGAATACCTTACGCGATACCATGATGGAGGATAAACGCGATCGAGAGCAACGCGAGCGGTAAGCTTAGCTCTACATTACTTTTCATATATATATATATATCGATTTCTTATACAGCATGTCTCAGATCAAGACCCATCGTCAGTTAATGGAGAATGTGCGTCGAAACTATTCTCATGTGTTGGAATTACAAACAATCTTGGAACTGCTACGTTTGCGAACATATCCAACATTGGGTCCACCATTACCACAATGTCATCCTTCATTGCCGGATCACATACTCAATTCTGTCAATTCTGTATAATGTGATATTTCGAGAGCAATTGAAACATTGTAGCATTCAGTGTAATATGATTACCTATCGTGGACTTCTAGAAACTTTTAAGAATTTATATCTAGTCTTCGTTTTGAGGGAAATATCAGCAGTTTCAGATAACTTCTTTGGTAACTCTTACGGCTACCGGATGAGCCACTTCAATCAATTTCAATAGCCAAGGTCAAAAATTCAATTCCGATTCCAAACATCCCCAAGATATTCTCCCCCTCCAGGTGACCCAATGCTTTCCCCATAAAAAAAAACCCTTTTATTAATAAGGAAGCCATCAGCTAGATGACTATTAAATACAAATAACTAAATGTTCTCTGCGGCCCCCATAGTCCCCACTAGATGCGACCCCGGACACTATAATATGCGAAAAGTTTTACACTGCTTCTGAAATTGCAATTAAATATTTTCATTGCTTCAAGTGAGAATTTATTAGTGGTTTTCTAGTGGTGAAATATATATTTTGTGCCTGGCAGTCGAAGTCAATGCCAGGGTCTTTCTGGCTGGCTGTGGCTGTCTGTTTCGAGGTCTTGACTTTGTAAGTTCGAGTTCGTGTTGTTGCCACTTAATGTTATTTGCTTGTGTCTGGCCAAATTAGCAGCAAGGCATAAAGTCATCTGTGTGACTCTTCTGTTCATCTGTCCAAACCGTCCAATTCCACCAACCAGCAGCCCCACTGCTAATTTCGCCGCTTGTTGCTCTCAAGTGGAAATTAAACTTGTTGGCGGGGCGAAAATTTCACAGCTCAGCTCTTGATTCGAGTTCCATGAAGCGGGGAGGGCAGCCAATAAGTGAGCAGCAGACGTCGCGTAATTTTCGCTACGAATTTTGACATTAAATTGTTTTAATGGATTGCACTTGAAAACTAAGCGGCAAACTACAACAAAAACAGATGCGGTCTGGTCGGGTCTGCGCTGGGGTTGGGTTGGTTCTTGTATTTTGGTCTGAGGTCTGAACTCTGACTCTGTGAAACTATAAAGTGTGTCTGGAATGAATTTTTAATGTCCGCAGACATTTCATTTGGTAGATTTGTGGCGTAAATGCAAGCTAATTGTATTTCGGCTATCTATATATATTGGCAAGAGTATTTCTGGATTCTTAAAAGAATCTTTTAGTTATTTTTACACAGTTCTGCAGAGAAAACTAGGAGTATCTATACTCGTACAAGTAGTGTGTGTATATAAGGTATATATGTTGTTGATCGGGATCAACAGCCGAGTCCAACTAGCCATGTTAGTCTGTCTGTCCGTCCGAGTAAATTACTATAAATGCAGTGGAGGATAGGTCTTCGGCTGACGCAGACATAGGCTAGGCTCCGGTCATGTCGGGAGAGTATAGTCTGGTTCGAGCTAGTGAGCAGAGTGTTATGGTTGCCAACCCGATAATAACATAACTGTGACATGTCCATGTATGCCCATATGCAATCCCATTGCAAGAATCATATGGTGCAAACGAGCTGCAACTGGGAGGGCCCTCCACATAGGAATCAGTGTGAGTCGCGACGAGGAAATGGCAAAATTTTCGAGGAAATTTAAAATTATTCAGAATGGAAAACTGGCATCGGTGCTCCTTTAAAGAGCAAAGGCAAAGGTGGTTATAAAGACGGCATCGGTTACTATCTGCGAATGGTGTTATATCCTAGGAAACCAGGAAACAAGCCAACAATTTGAGCTGATGTGTAAAGTTGCCCTCTATTAAATTGAAGGTAAGGATTATAAATAATATGTTTACACATGTTAAACACTTCACTGCACTGCATCAATTCAATTAATTGTTTATCAAAACTTATGTTCGACATGTATTTAATAATCCATTATTCATTTATTTCTATGCTTTCTCATGCTTTTCGGTAAGCTTATTACTAATATCGTCGGTGATGGTCTTGATCTTCTCCTCAAAAGCCTGTTAAAGAAACCATAAGCCATATAGAATAGCAGCGCATTGGCAATCTTCTAACACTTCCTTCGCAAACTTACCTTTACGTTCTCGGGACTCAACGCCTTAGAGATGAGATCAACGAAATTTTTTACATCGTCGCCAATTTTATTGGCAATGTCCGACTTGGGTTCCTCACGGGGAATGCGAGCCGCAAAGCAAACCTATCGGAAGTTGATTTGTTGAGAAACATTTTTGACCTTTTTGCAAAGACTTACGGCGAACAGAGCAAAGAACAGGAACAGAACAGCTAGCTTGGCCATTTTTGAGATTAGGTTTTAGTTTTATTTCCTGGAACTTCTGAACAGTTGACAGAGAAATTGAGTACTGATTTCTATTTCGGCAAGCCGCGCATAATTATAACTCGTATGACGATGCTGAGCTCTGTTTGCTGTGCTGCGGCTTAAGCTTATCAGCATATGGTCTCGATGGTCATGTGCTGGAGAAGGCTGACACATATGGGTGTTTGAATAGAACCATTTTAGGGGAACATGAATATAAATAATAAGAATATGAAAAGGTAAACATTCAAATTGATAATATATAAATTCGGAAGAGGTTCCATTTGGCTTAAATAGAGGCTTCGGTTTTGCAACTCTAATGACACTGTTCCTTAAGATATCTAATTACCATATAATTTTAGACACTCAAGATTTATGTAAGAAACTGTTTCCTAGCTTACCTTGTAACACGAACATTTCCCCAAAACAAGTTCCACTTTTAACACATAAAACATGAATGGTTAATATTTAACTGCCCTTGTCTGTATGTATGTATGGCATAATCAAATATTTGGAAATTGTGGCTGGGGTTCTATTTCCACTGATAATTTTTTTTATATTTTTATTTGTTTACTCTTCTACAGGGTCTGATTTAATGTTCGTGCGGATTTTTAGCCACACGAGACATGTGTGTCTTTCATTATATTATTTTCAATTAAAATCTACTTTGGGTTTTGAATGCTCTCAACTTCTCCTTTGGTTTTCTCGAAGAATGTCTTTGCATGTTCTCCAACTTTTTCGAGAGCTTCCTGCACTTTACTAGTATCCAGATTCTTAAATTCAGCAACAAACTTGTCAATATTTTCCGTCCAGGTTTTGCGCAATTCGTCTAAAGTATCTGTCTTAGCGCCAGTGTCTCCTTCGGCACTGCAGAACTGCAAAAATGATAAACAAAAATTAATCCTTCTAATACTACTTCAAAATGCAAAGTTGCTTGACTTACTGCCACAAAGGCAACGAGCAGGAAAAGCAGAATAATTTTTGCCATTTTAGAGGTTCCTTTTAATGTTTTTCAAAGCTGAGGAGACTGTTCAACTGCGATGTCTTTGAAGAACTGAATGCCACGCCAGCCAAGTCAAAGCCTTATAAAAGCGGCGCAGTGCAATATCAGCAAAATCAAAGTACAAACATAGGTCTCTATATACATTTGACGTTTCAAATCAGTAGTTCAAAAAGCTAAGATTCTATATGTGCACACAGTAGATGTTTTGATTGCAAAGCAATTTAAAATATTTGTTTATTTACTTTTATTTGACAGCTTTACGTCAAAAGTTCAGGAAAATCGTATCGCTAATATTTAATATATGCAAAATTTGTAATCGGTTTTTTTTTTAAAGTAACTTATTGTAGTTCAACACGTGAGAGAACGCGTAAGTCCGGGTTAAGGAACGCAAAGATTATAAAATATATATAAATGTATGATTTTCTAATTAAAAACATTAACAATTAACATTTGCGATAGAAAGCACAGCGGCAAATGTTAAAGATTTGGTTCTATAACTTTTTGATATACCCAAGATCCCAATCTTCAGAGAAATACCTTGTGGATTTCATATTACCTAATCTTATATTGAGAACTCTAAGCGTTTCAGAATGCGGAAATACAAGCTCAAACGGGCGCTTGAAATTCTTATACTCTTGCAAAGGGTCTTACAATTTGGTCACGATATTTGTAACGCCTAGAAGGAAGCATCTCCGACCCCATAAAGTGTAACCATTCTTTACCAGCACGGCAAGTTTAGTTGATAAAGTCATATCCGACTATATGCACTATTCTCTCAGTAGTAAAGCTATCGGTATTCCTGCTGTTAGATACTGTTAGATATGTAACAAGAGAGGAAGACTAACTTCGGGAACCAGAACTGTAAGAAGCAAGGAAAACTATGAAGTCCGATTCTTATAACATTTCGTCAACGGATGTGTTGGCAATAGCGATAGGCAGCGAACCATCTTCTCTCTAATTCCTTTAAAATACTTTGTGCATACATAAGTATATTCTGATATACAAACACGCAAGCTTACATATGCATTTACATACAACACATTCGCATTCGAGCAGAGGCAGAAATCTGTTTGTGAGTGGGCTTCTTTAACTCTCTCTCTCTCTCTCTCTTCTATCTATCTGACCCACGGGGCTAGCAGGCGCAGCCCCGTTTGGCCTGCAAAGTTTTTCTTTTATATTCATTCATTCTTTTGTATGACAGCTATATGATATAGTGGTCCAATCTACACGATTTTTACATATGAGCAGCTTACAGCAGAAAGAAGCCGATGGCGAAAAGTACAAGACGATAGCTTCAAAACTGAGAGACTAATTCGCATAGAAGCAGACGGACAGCGTTAAACATAAGTATTTATAAGGGGTAAGATCGAGTATATCTATATATTATTAGTCAGACATACTCTAACTGAGGGCATTTTAGTTTCTTCACTTTACTGGGAAGTCATACAAGAAAACCATCTCCAAATTCATAAGGTATATATTACGTTTCAGCATGATGGGCCAAGTTGATAGAGCCAAGTGCATCTACCTTATTACTGGGCGGTAAGTAAGTAAACCTTTCTCTCATATTTAATGCTAAAAACGTGCTTCAGTATTCTATTATTGTCTTTTAATAGATTTCCTGTCGCGTCATCATTCCAGGGTTCATCTATTAGGGCAAGGCTTCTCTACCAAACTGATATGGAACCACTAGTCTAGTTTTTTTTTCCAATTTCAATTGGCACACACTGAGCATACAAAAAGTACAGTTTGACTTTTTGAAAAATTATACTGATAAGCCCCCCAACCAGACGTTACATGTCGTTTATGATTATGTAATGCCCGCAATCTACACATGCTGCTGATAAGGGGACGACAGCGAGCACAGATGTGTTTTTGTTGAACTCTCCAATAACATTTGCCAACAGCAAACAGACATGCGGAGTTCTCCTCTATCCAGCTGTCTGCTGTCTGCAGTCTGCCGTCGCCCACATTTTGTAAATAAATATATATTTTTTGTATATCAACAAATACTCTTTGATTGTAATTTCAGCTTGTTAAACTGTTTGTGTAATTATTATATATGTTATTTATGTGTCTGCAAAAAGGTTTTAAGTTTGAGCGTAGTTTTTAGTAGTGAAAATTGAATACATAAATGAATGTCATAAATATGGATATACAAAAAAAAGTGCATTGATCTCAGTCTGATCTGAATTTACTGCAGAAAATTTATAAAAAAAAATTCTAAATGAAAAGAGTGAAGAAAATATCAGACGAAAATTCCACTTCAAAGCTTAAGTTGTCGTTTAAAAAAATTCATATAAAATACCTTGAAATTAATTATAATTTTGTATGCAAAAGTTCACAAATACAAAAAAAATCAACTATAAAATCATATATCAAATATAATTGAGCAACAATAATACCAAATATTAAACGAAAACCTCTAATAAGCCTCCATATATTCTAACCTTTTCTATATGCCATTCGAATCACTTTTGAGCTGCTCATTTACATTTGAAGCCGAAGTGGAAACAACCTGAAAACCTTCAACAATAATATTCAAATTTATTTGCTTCGAGTCTCAGTTGGCTGTATATTTCCAAACCCATTCAATACATGAGTATATGTTTAGTTTTTCTTTTATATTTTTCTTTTGCAAAGCATTTAAAATGCATTAAAAAAGAAATATAAATATAAAAAGTAGAAGAAAAGTCAGAGGTAGAAGAAAACTTAAATACTTGTCATGGGGAAATATTTTATAGTTGTTGCTGCTTTTACTGGCAATACCAAGGAGCAGCATCCCACGGAAGTACCAGGAAAATATATATATATGTGTGTGTGTGTGTGCGTGTTGTTGTTTTTGTATTTGTAGTTGTGCATTATGTTGCATTTGCATTGCAAATGCTTTTGTGCTTTTTGTTGATGCCCGTTGCCAACGACAACAACGACGATGACGACGATGACAACAACTACAATAACAATATGGCAACAACAACAACAACAACGAACGACAGAGGAAACCTAGCAGATGAGAGCACGATGAGGCTTATGTTGTATGTAGTTGCTGCTGCTATTGCTGCTGCTGTTGTTGTTACTGTTGAGCCTTTTATTTCTTTATTGTGGCTGGCACATTGTATGTCAGTCCTTCTGTCTGTCTGTCTGTCGGTGTGTCCGCTTGTCTGCTAAAGTGTATGTGTGTGTGTGTGTCTCTGTGATTCTGTGCAAAACTTGCATTTGCTTTTTGCTGTTTATATTTCTAATAAAAATTGTACGTTATTTTATGCTTCGATGCACAGCACTAGGCACAGCCACACAGACACAGAGAAAGAAGTGCAGCACAGCACCTAGAGATGGTGCGGTGCGACAATGAAATTAACAGGAACGAGAAATCGAACTTTGATTAAATTGTTTATATATATTTATATTATAATTAATGAAAGTTTCAGTTTCCAAAAGCAATTCCTTGTGGCTTATCGAAAGAATCAAATGAGGTCTATTCCAATTCGGAACAATTGGTTTAAGTCAAGGCAATAAGACTGAACATTTCAAGCCCAGAACCTTCTATAGATGAACCTCAACAGGAACCTAAGTAATACATTTTTGGATTGGTTCAAAGAGTGAAGAACTTCGAACTTCGTTTCTATACTAAAGTACGTCGAAAAGTATTGACCCATTGGCTCTTTTCAGTTTTATGGCAGCGATATATTAAGGTAAGTTATCCAATCCGGATAATTGAAACCATTTCGAAATGAGTCGCATTTGTGAAGGATGAAAACAGCAACATCTTGTTCTTTTGGTACAGACTTCTCTTCCTGTGCTGAAAAATTGTTATTAACTTCATCGGGAATAGCCCTAAGGGGTTAATGCTGCTGATAAGAAAAGCTTCCTAATCAGGGCCAATGAAGCATTCATATCATATAGACCATTAATAGAAATCTCATCATTTTTACATACAAAAATCCGAAATCTGTAAGGAATATATCAAAGCACTGAAGTGGAAGCAAATGTGATCTACAACCCAGTGATCGTCATTCTGTTGTGCGGCTTAATGGTATAGCGCTATGGATGAGGTCTGGCATTACTTCTGATAGTTGATTGAGATAGCATTGTACACGCACTTAAAGTATAAGTTGTCTGGGTTGCTAAAGAATGGTAGATATGATCTCATGACTAGCAGCAAGCTGTTTTTCTATGTTAATTTGAAATTCATCCTCTTCTAATTCATCATCCAACCAACTCACTCGCATTCTGCGTTAATTAGAGTCAGTCAAAAGGTTCAACGTATTCTGTTCAAGAGAACATTATGTTTAACCAAACGAAATTGAAACTTTGAAATCGTTTTTAACTTATAAAAACCTACACATCTATCTTAAACATCTATCCCAAACTCCACCGGAAAGCTGATATGAGAAAACTGAGAATTTGAATGATCTCTGTGGATTATCCTGGGCGAGAGAACAAAATTATTAAAAATGATTACGTTATCTTTCTAGGGTTAACTAAAACAAAAGCATAATCACAGCTTATGAAACATATCGCTTCATTTGTCATCTCTATAATTTCAAAGCACAAGCTGCAACATTGTAGTTGATGAAGTGAAGCCTTTTTGTCGCTTTCACCTCTCCGGCGGAGTGCTGCATATATGCACACGTATAAAGCAAAAGGCGTGGTCGCTAGAGGGCGCCATCATGCATATGCGTTGTTGTTTCTGCTTTGACGAAGCTACAGCAATAATAACAACAACAACAACAAGTGCCTGCCTGATAAACACAACAGAAACACCACAAAAAACAGACGTAAAATGACGGCGCGCTTCGGCTGTTCTCTACTGGCTGCTCCTGCTCTGGTTTCTGTTCGCTGCTCCTTGTACTGCTTCTGGCGCTCCTCGCGCGTTGCATTCCATTAACATTACAAATGTATTCATTGTTCGCACAACTGCAACATCCAACACAAAGCAACAACAACAATGGCAACAATGACGCCATTTTGCGTGGCATTATGCGAAAATGTGACAAGTGATAGAAAGGATAATGCCGCCTGCCGCTGCTTCAGGCTCCGCTCCGCTCCGCCTCTCCACAGGCCGAGGCCTCTGCTTGGATGCCTCCTCGCACGCAACTCGAACGCCCAACAGTATGCTAAGTTTTTTTTTGTTTTGCTTTTATGCGCAAGTGGCTTTATTATTTGTTTTTCGCACACGCTAATGTACCAGTTGGTTAGAGGGGCACAAGGGGTAGCAACAGGAGCGGGGGTCCATTGCGGAGGGTGCTTTCAAATTGTGTGAGTGTGTCGTTGTCGTTGACAGTTTGTCTGGCAGCAGCACTAACAACAACAATAACAACAGCAACAGTTACAAAAACAATAATAGCACGCTAGAGTTATCTGGGTGAAGTGAGACGAATATTTGCATACTCTATCTGAAAACAACTTCAAAATTTAAGTGTATATTGAAATCAATTAGGTTTTGGTTTAGTTAACAATTTTAAAAAGAAATTTTAAAAAGAAAAAGAAAGTCTTAGTCTTGGGATGATTTGCGCCACCAAAATATCTCACGATGACTGGTCGGAATGTCACTGTAAAACCCAATGAAATTTTGAAACTGATGAAATAAGACCGGAACGGAAGCTCTCAGGAGATTTTAACAGTTAGGAACCATCTAAAAAGAGCAGACTATTCAACGAAGCTTGATGTTTTGGAGCCAATTGAAATAACGCAAGGAAAACCTCAGTGAAACGCAGCTGAGAAGTAGCGAAATGGGACTATTTCTGAAGCTAAGCATAACGGGTGATGAAAAATGGATTAAATACGAGAATATATATCCTTCCATAAACGACTTTTAAGCCTGGATTGACGGCAAACAAGGTTATGTTGAGTTGGAAAGGAATTATCTATTGTGAGCTCCGACTTCTACTGGGCACAACGCGACGAATGAAATATAGAAAGAGCGAACAGAATGGGATTTGTCTTCTACCATGACAATGCCAAGCCGAACACTTCTTTGATGACACGGAACAACTTAAACGGAGTTTCGTTGCGCAGTTTTTATGCATCCATCGTGATGTTCAAACCTTGACCGACCGAAGAGCAATGGAACATCACTTGGCCAACTGTTTTCGAACGACTTAAAAGTTTTCATCTTAGCTCTGCTGAAATCTCTGCTATATCAGCGCTTATTCATCTAAATGCACAGACAAATTTCATTGCTTAGTCACATTGCTCGTTCGCATTCATAGTGTATTATATATATGTAGATTAAAGAGTATAACAAGAATAATAAGAACAACAATAGGATGGCAAAATCACAGCATGCCAAATTGTTTTCCTATTATTGTTGCCATTGTTGTCGCTTGGCATATCGTTGTTGTTATTATTATTGTTGTTGTCGCTGAGCTTATCGTTATTTAAATTAGCATTACAATGCATTCACGCACACACACGCGCCCCAGGGCAAGCCATATTGTTGCAGCGAGAGTTGCAGCAGTTTCTCCTTTTTTTCCAACACACAAAACTAGGTTAAAGCTTTTGTTGTTGCATTGCTGATTTTGTATTTTTTTTTTATTGTTGTTGCTGTTGTCATTGTGTGTGTCGTTTCGAAGCATTTATTAAATTTTCAATTAAATTGAAAATCTTTTACAGGCGATTGACAAGCAATAGCAAATTGAAATCAAATCAAAAGCATGTTTTAGTGATTTTTTCAATAGAATTTACATTGCCTTGAACTCGAGGCTCTAAATTTATAAATAAATTCTTACAAGTGTATTTTCAATATTTAATTAAGCTTCAAAATCCTTGAGAGAAGCGTAAGAAACAAAGTATTTGTTGTTGTGGCAGAATGACTCAGGATGACAGTAAATGGAAATGTAAATTAGTTTTGCTAGGGGGTTAGAGAATACTGGAATAAGCAATCTTATGTAGAGATATAATTCATATATATATTCATACTTTAAAACGCAATATATAAGAGGGTTTCCTGATGTAGCAGGATCTCTCAAGTCCCTCAATAAACTATTTGGCAATTGAATCCTATAAATAGTTGTTTATAAAGGATTTAACCTATTTAAGAATTTGTCTGCCCATGAACCACTTTGAGGTTAAGAAATAACAAAAGTCGCTTGAGTCTACATCTGTTGAGTAATGAAGGTGATACATGACCAAGCACTGAGTTCTGGGCTGGATGTATTATCAAAAGGTGACACCTAAATGCCAAGAGCCTTCTTATGCTGACTATTAAGTCTCTATCACATATTCATCAATTCTGGTATCTCGCTACCTTTGAAAGATGTTTTGAATAAAATTTAATTTTATAAAGGCACGACATTCAATGAATTAACATGCGATAACTAATTATTATATCGATATACATATGTATCATCTTATCCACAGATATGCATACCTTATATATGATACCTTATCCATAGATATGCAGCACAAAGACAAATGTTTGTTATATGATCGCGAAGCTGGAAGCTTATCAGACAACGCTTGCATTGTTTGAGAGCTAAAACTCTACTGAATTTGTATTTATAAATCGTCATCTTTTATACAATTTGTGTTCTTAGAAACTAGGGGGATTTTTGCTAATGTGTAGAAGTGGTAATACAAATGTTATGTTTACGACGTGCACATGTGATAACCATAAAAGATGTCGCCTAGATCTAATTATAGACTAAATAGACTGTTTCTTGCTAACTTAACATATTTTACACATAAAAGATGCGACTCTTGTGCCGTCACGCGCTGCGAGTGATCATGCATATCTTTTTCAAGTATCTCTCTTATCGTTGTATGGTATTTTAGTGTAGATGTCTTATCAGTTGCAATTGTGTATTAGATATCATTTTTATGTGATCTGTATCTCATTTATATTTGCTTATATGCTAAATATATTTCTTTGTATGGGCGAATGGATTGTGTTTGATATGTTTATATTTACGTGTGTTCATAGGTTTGAAACTTTACTTATAATTATAATTTATAGGTTTGAGACTTTACTTTTACAGTATTTTATAGGTTTGAAACTTAACTAACACATTATGCAAATAAATCAAAATTGTATTTCAAGAATAAAGCTTTCTTCTTCCATCTTCCCTCATGACGGCCAATCCGCACTGCAATGATGAAATTCCCATTTGAAACATTTTGGCACACGTGTGTGAAACACTTCCAAATTTATAAAAATAGAGTAGAAGAGAAATATTTTAAAGAAAACCATTTATAAATTTCACACTACAATGCATATAAAGAAATTGTCCAACAAATACCAAATGGTGTTTATTCAAGTATCTTAACTACAAATTTGGCTTTATCCGAATGCCTTCAGGAAAAACGATATGCCTGAATGGAAAGAAAAAATCCACTTTGATATTCGGCAGTCGTGCGAGCAGGATAAGTGTGATTTGAATATAGAGGTGAAAGCGTGTTCTGAGTTCTAAAAATACGAAGGGCTACAAACTATGAATTCTTCTTAAGCCACAATTCTGTTTTATACCAGTTAAATGATCTACCTTAGTAGCAAATATATGTGATGAAATTATTTTGCTAAGGTTGAAAATTATGCTTGAAAATGTGTATTCTCATGCTTCATCGTGTCACTCAGCCAAAGCTCACGACCCGCAAACATCGCTATTGGAAAAGAAGACATGCGGGATGCTATTCAAAAGGCAAAAGGCATTACATTATTCATGTTTGGGGCATAGCTTTTAGCTTTCACCTTGCCTCACCCCACTCTTTTGTATGGCAGACAGGTGTGCAAAATAGCTGGCAAATATTTCACAGCTGTCACCTTTTTCTCCAACACACATAAAATTGTGTGGAGATATTTGTTTGCTTTTCGGCAAATCAAAAACATTTCTAGTCATTTGTCAAGCCTGATTTCTTGCCAAAACGAAATACAATTATTTGTTGACATTTAACGAGCAGCTCTATATAGTTTATTATTGCATTCCGCCCATTTGAAATGCATATTTAATTGCTTTGGCATTTTGTTTATGACGCACTTTTGCTTTTGCTTATCATTGAAAATGTGTTTGAAAATTAATTTTATATATTTTTGAGGTTGCAAGGCCAATTGAGTTATCAAGAGCATTAAATCAAAGGGAATTGTTAAATGCAAATGAAAACTGAAATTAAATTGATTATAAAATAAATTATAACAAAAGTAAATGGCTACAGCAGGAGGATGTCCATGACAGAAGGTTGTTTGTTATAGATTTTCGATTAAGGCAATCCACATATAATTTCAGCTTGTATTTCGATATTTGTGATTATAAGATTATTTCTTCTGTGGAAGAAGACTTGCAGCAAGCAACTGCAGCAGACTTAGAGGCCTTCCAATCTGCCAATTACCAAAATTTGATTCAATTTGGATAAAAAACAGCCAATATTGCTGTACTAAGAGTTCATTCCAAATCGGTCGAAATATTTCGCGACTTTTGTATAAATCTAGAAGTGGATAACTTTTTCTATACCTTAAATTAGTTGCCAAAAATTCTGTCTATATTACACGCCTCTGTTGTCTCAGGCTCATCAAGTGAGTGGGTTAAGGTTCTGCGTGCCGCGACTCTCATATGCATGCAAATGCCAATGCCAGGCAGACAACCAACTCCAACCAGCCTCAAATTGATGGCAACAGCTGCCTTAACTCTAAGACCCTGCCGCACTGTTGAAGCTCTTCCGAGTCCTTGTTGCCGAGGCACTCAACTGTAGCCGCGTTGATTTGCAAGCATACCAATTCCTATTCCAATCCCCCAAATGCCAGGGCAGTTCGTTTGTTCGCCGCCTGCCGTTTTGCATGAATATGCATGAGCAGTTACAAGCCATCAAAACATGCCACACAAGCAGCCAGAGCAGCAGCAGGAGTTCGAAGCATAAAAAAAGGTGGCGGCTTTAAAACTAAAAGATGCGCGATGCTATGCATGATTCTCTGTCTGAATCGTGGCCATATGCATAAAGGAGTATGAAACTTAACCGCGTGACTAACGAGTATATCGTTAGACTCCAACCAGACCGAAACTAACGAAAATGCAACAAAACTGTCAGACAGCGGCACCGAAACCAACCAACGCATTGCCAATGCCAGCGCCAACGCCAGGGCCGCCAGGGCCGCCAGGGCGTATACTTGATGCACTTCAGCGCGACTCTGGCTCGTTGTTTGACGGGTTGAGTTTAATTGGAGCACTCGACGCTTGGCTTTGGCGATGGTGATGGTGATGGTGATGACGACGTTGCCTTTTGATGTTGCCAGTTTGCCTTGAGTTTGGTTCCTCGTTGATGGGTTGTTTAGTCAGTCTTGCTCTTTGCTTCATTTTCCCTCAGCCTTGGCATTAATTCATGCTGTTACAAAGCTCTTCCCATACTCACACACACACACACATACACACACACACACATGTTTATATATATTTTCACACATTGTGCCGCACAAAGGTTGCCCTAGGTTTCTATGAACTTTTTGAACTCTCTATGGTGGAGCTCCATTTTTTTCTGTTACTTCTGAATCAACGCCTGCAAAACAACATCATTAGTGTGGGAAAATAATACACAAAATAAAAACAAATTAAAAAACTAAAGCTAAAGAGAGCTTTTGCTTGCCTTTATTTGTTCAAATTTTCTGTCTCTCAATTTATCATTTTCAATTTCAATTTTCAACAGTTCAGCTGCTCTCTTGCTTTATCAGCCCAAAAACTATGCAATATTGTTTTTAAACTTCTCCCTTCGCTCTCCCCTCGCAGAGAAAATTGTGCAATCGATGCGCCAAAAACTATGCAACGCCCATTGGCCAACTTTCCCAAAAATCTAAAACAATGGCAGGAGAAATGAGAAAGAAGCCTGAAGCTGAGTAAGTAGTCCGACAATGCCGTCCGATTGTTCCGTTTCGTTGTGCACGCTGCCTTTGACTTTTACAAATTTAATTCAAGCAAGTTATGACAAAGTTTTGTTAAAGTTTTTTGTTAGTCGCCACAGCACC
Source organism: Hirtodrosophila duncani (assembly GCA_037043425.1). Taxonomy (NCBI): domain Eukaryota; kingdom Metazoa; phylum Arthropoda; class Insecta; order Diptera; family Drosophilidae; genus Hirtodrosophila; species Hirtodrosophila duncani. Next base: position 889,078 of record JBAMBM010000793.1, on the reverse strand, counting down.
GCCTGCCTGCATGTTCAACTGTCAGCCGAGAACCTGCTTAGTCTTCATATATTCCTTTCCACATCCATTTCAGCTCGGATGCAGCGATGTCTGGCCTGCCCTGAATCGGAAAGCCTTCTGAGCCATTTGTGATATGCTGCTTAGCTCTTGAGGATTTGCCAAGCCGCTTTTTGTGTTTGAAAATACACATACACATTCACATACATATATATGTATATGTTCATACATACATATATGAAAATGCGTTTGCTTTTTGTGCCCAGATTTCTTTTCTCAGTATAAAAAAAAGGGAAAAAAATGAAAATGAAAAAGGGGGAAATGTAAGAAAGTCAAAGTTATAATGCTCTTTCAAAATTCCATAAGTGAGGTTCATGTTGCTTATGAAGAAATGCAAGAAAGTTGGGAAATTCCACCTACTTCAGACTATGACCGAACAATCACAATGATATTTCACTGATGTAAGGAATTATCAAAAAAAGCAGATTGAAAACAGCACTCCAAGGTCTTCGAGTTCTTTATTTCTCAACCCACCATAAAATACATAAGTATATCAGTTGGTTTTTGTATAAAACAAAGAGTCCTTACATTTTGATCCTAAGATTTTCCTTCAGCATCTATCATCTCAAACGCATTTCCATCCTCATTTTTGTCTTCGTTCTTTTTGAAGCCTGCTGGAATAAATCTATCCTCTCCCAATACAAATTTTGGCATAAATGCCTTTCTTTAATTGACGAAATCAGATCTGTTGCAAACCCCAAGATCCCGTCCAAATACCCTCTTCCCATAAGAGTATTAAAACTGAACCTTTGCCGAGTTGTAATGTAAATGCCAAGAGACGACAACAAGGGCTCACATATCAAAAAAAAATATATATAAGTGTGTATTTCCTATGGCGGGGGCGGGGAGTGAAAAATATCTTAAAAGCTTCCGCCAATGCTTTACATGCAACATACAATACGCCCTCAAACCACACCCCCCATATTTGCACACACACATGACACCAGACAGGCGGACAGACAGACAGACAGATAAAGAGACAGGCAGACAATCAATAACCATTGACAAGCCGCAACCAACAACAGCAACAACAACAACAACAGCAACAATAAGCAAAATGGGGGCATGTGTAAGCATTTTGGCATTAGTTGTGAAATCCGTGAAGACCCCTAAAAGTATGCAAAGACGCTTTTTATAGCTTCTCAAACTGCAAAATCGTAATCGTTTTCGTTTTTCGGTTTTCATATGATTTGATTACATTTCGGATTTCTCTCGTTGCACTTGCCGTTCAATTGACAATTGAAATACAATATTTTCTTGCCATGACTTTCCAACAACCACAACAACAACAACAACAACAGCAATAACAATGAAATTCATATTTTTATCCTGAGGTGCGGCGGTGGCATTACGACTCAAAAGTCAAATCTTTTCTGTCATATTATGAAAATAAATACTATATGTGTCTGCATTTTTGGACTTGCCTCTTTAAATGGCATTTTACTCTGTGTGGCTGTGGCAGCAGGAAAGTGTATATATAATATTCGTTTGAATTGGCTCAAGTTTTGTGGGAAAGACGAGAGAACATCTTTAGAATGATTTGCAGAGTTCAGTTTTGAGTTTTAGGAATTCAACTGGAGCTATAAGTTTTCTTAATCCTTATAAATATATAAACTTTTTCTAGGTTCTTATAAAGCTCGGAGAACACGTAATTTCATGGTTCATTTCTTTCTGTTCATTTTCTAGCTGAGTAACATATTTTCAACTGACCTTTAAGATGAGAAACAGCTTTCATACATCAATAGAACCTGAATATTTGTAAATTGAAAACTGCTAAACTTCATGATGCGAAGGTCATTTATGATCTGGCAAGCCTAAAATGCTGCCGTCGTACATCGAACTTCGTGGAGCTAAAGTAGACTCATCGTTCATTTAGTTATCTTTATATTTCAAATAAACTTAAAATAATTCTCGGAAAACAACTAAATTATACAAAATGCTAGACATAAGTTGGCTTATTGTCGGCTCCTTAAAATATCCTAGTTCTTCTTCTTCTTTGACCACTCCATGACACCATTTTGGTGCCATTCTTTGCCTCAAACCTGCCCGCCCCCAAGAGCATTTCATAGTCGATTACACATTCTCAAATGGAGCTGCAGTCAACTCGAAGAAGTCACATTAAAGTTAAGTCCAAGGTTTTGTCTGACAGTTAAAGCCTCCAATTTCAGTGCCCTCCCTTGCCTCTGACTGCAAAGAATCCGGCTGCTTTGTGGGAGGGGTGGTGTTGGTATGATTGCAACCCGCATGTCAATCACTGAGATTGAGACGAGAAAGCAAAGCCATTTTGATATCGCTGCGGCTATTGATAATGTGGCAAATGACGCGGGTCTTGGTGGTTGGTTTGCTATGGTCTTGGTTCTGCTTCTGCCTCTGATTCGGTTTGGATTTCTGGATGCTAAGCAGCTGCACGTGACTGACAAAGTGGGTTTCCTCCTACCCGAAAACTTCTGTCTCTGTGGGCGTGTTTTGTGTGCAGTTTGTGTGTGTGTATCTTATCTTCACGGCTCAAATCACATACGAAATATAGACGGGAGTCTGAAATAGAAGCGTGGAAGGGGTCTCCCCAACTCCAGGTAAAACTTTAGCACGCTTCAAGTTGGCTCATTAGAGTTGAAGTGTTTGTCTATAGATAGCTATAGTTTGGCATGCTATGAATCGTTTTGTGGTCCCCACAAGAATCAAAAGGTGTTACGAAATTAGCACCAGCTGTAATAAAGTATACTTAGGTGTGTTTCAGTATGTACTATGTGTCTGTGTGGGTAATGGGGTGTTGAGGCAAACTACTTGGAGTATGCCTCGAATGAATCTCTGGCCACTTCAATTCGCCAAGCTGTCTGCAATTGTCTGCTGTATCCGAAAGCTAAGTAGCTAAAGCTAAACCAGCAAGAGAGCATGGCAGGCGAAACACTCCTTTTTATCCTTTGCCTCTAAGTGGATAATGCATTTCCTGGAACCAAGCAGAAGTGAAGCCAGTATAGCACTAAGAACAAGCAGGAGTACCAAATACAAAGATACATAAAGACACACGCACTCCACTCCGAGTGACTGGCAGACAAACTCACTTAGACTTTTGGACTTTTCTAAGGCAAGGAAGAGAAAGAGAGATAGACGCAGCTCTAACGATGCGGTACAGGATACGAAAATGGCAATAATAAGGGAAACCTAAGCAGATTTTACATTAAGATACAATTTGAAAGAGTTGAATTTGGTTTTTAATAGCTTTTACCAAAAGATGAAGTACAGATAGCAGTTTTGGAAAGATTCAACTAGGGGTTATTGACGAACTTACTGCATTTATCAGAGAATTTTCTAAAAAGGAAGTAAGGAAAGCTAACGTCGCCATTGTCGAAGAGGGAAGAGTGGGCAGCAGTGTTTCGCATCTGTTCTTGTAGTCGCAGTAGTGGATCCTCTCTCGCCAGTGAGCTAGCTATTGCAACCCGATTCCATTGCTCGGCACACTATCGCAAGCTGCTGGGATTCATAGCTGTGACTCTGAGAGTGCTTTCTGGTTTCTTGCATGAATATCCTGTGTTACTCCCGACCTTGCAGGCGTTTTGGCCATGTGATGCTAATATAAAAAGCATTCGGTAAAAATTTAAATTCTGTAGCTCCAAATACTTCTGAAATATTTATATTGCCTCACACTGACAACCAGACGAACAGTCAAACAGACGGACGGACATAGCTATATATATCATCACCAATGGGTAAGATGATATGTGGACTCTCATTTGGTATAGACGAAGGGCACCCTTAATGCAAACGAAGTCAGCTTGGGCAGCAATATCAATCCTGATTTCATTTGTCGCCTGTATTTCAAGCTGCAACACGCCTCGTTGCACATTCACACAACAGCAACAGCAGAAGCAACAACTACAGCAACAATAACGATGGAACAGAGATTCAACACTTAATTCGTCGTCTAGCGGCATCATCAGAGCATCAGCATCTCCGTTGGAAGCTGCACCCGCAAGGTATGCTCTATAAAATTTTACTTAAAATGCCACAGCAGCAGCAGCAGCAACAGCTACTCTGGTGTTCCGCCCGCCCCTGGCTTGCCACGCCCACACAAACACACAATGAAACACACATTTTTGCCATCTCTTGTCTTTTTATTCGAGCTGGCAAAAGTAGAAAACTGAAGTTTTTTAGCTAACAGCTAACCAAAAATTGTTGTATAGTCGCACAGCAGTAGCTGCCACTATAGTTCTTGCTCTTCCGCCTCTCGCCACGTCTTGCCTAGCTTTCTTGACGTGTAAGCTGCCATATATATTGTCTAGGAAAAGCGGTTTGCGAGGGGGCGTGGCACAATACGTTTGCAATTTTACACGTACGTGAAGTAATTTTAAATTGTTTTTGGGCAAGTTGACCTTTTCCCTCGCACTCAAGTGTTTGAGCAACGCCCACACATACACACTCACTCACACACATAAGCGGCGAGAGTAGCGAGTCTTTGACTTTTTGAGCGTGGCCGCCCAAAAGTATGCAATGCAATAGTTTTCCTCTTTTTTTGTTTTTTGCTTTTTTGTTATTCCTTTGTGAAATGCGCGCAAATTAAGAACAGCTGGCAGCGGGCGGCAACAACAAAGGGAAAGCGAAAAGCGAAATGCGAAAAGAAAGAGACAGCTGTTGATGGCTGATACTGCTTGCTCCTGTCGTGTCCTGTCTTTGTCCTTGCCAACATCAACGTCGTCCTCGTCCTCGTCCTCGCCGTCGTCTGGTGCTGTTACATCAGCTTGAAAATTAGTTGCTACTTATATGCTTCACTTAGTTTTTCTTAAGTAGCACGGATCAACTCATGTGTGTGTTTTGCTCTCTCTGTCTCTCCCTCTCTCTGCTTTTGTGTGTCGTCAGGTGTGTGCTTCTATATGTGTGTGTGTGTGTGCTATTTAAAACTTGCCTTGTGCAGGGATTATTTCTTTTCTCCGCCAGCAGCATTTTGCACCCAAGCATTTTCAACTTAACTGTGTGTCTGTCAACGTGATTTCATGTTAGCCGTGTCTTCCACTGCTTCTAGTGTATGCCAAGTCTGAGGGATTTGCGGCTAAGATGCACGCATTAAGTAAGTACGCAACTGTTGCAGCCAGCATTTTCAAAGCAGCCGCTAAATTTTTAATAGCTGCATTCTATCTCTGCTTAGTTTTTTACAAATCAAGTCTGAAATACTTAAAATAAAGCTGTTGCATACTCAAACTTAACAGAAAATACTAGAAATCATTAACTAAATACTTGATTCTTATTAATTCTTATTTAATTCTTAATTTGAGTACGAAAATTTTGCTTTTAGAGTTAAACAAACTTTATCTAAGTCTGAAAACTCTTGAAATTCGTACTTGAATCAAGATTTTTTCGAACTTGATTAACTTTTTTCGATTTCCTTCGGGGATCGTCATCGGGGTTTATACGATGTCTGCATAAATATGAGTTTGGGAACACGAAATGCTGTTTCTAATGTTTATTAAATGAAACAGTGAAGTGGGTCTATAACGATTACAATCCATTGCATAATAAAACGATCCTGAGTTTTGGAAATGGTTTCATTTCTTAGGGTAATCTTAGGGTAACCTCATTAATGGAAATTCTAGTAGATTTTGCAATGTAAAGAAGAACAAACTGGAAAAATTCACGACTATTGAAATGTTAAAAGTTGTCTAACATATTTCCAACTAACAAAGCACAGCGGGGGCATGACCAAAAGTCAATTCATTGTATGTCTATCAGGAGCCATGGGTATCTTATGTTGATAAAGGGCTCCAGGTACATATCGCTTTCATTCTCCATATAAATTGCCAGCTTGTCGAGATTTCTAAAATAGCTCCCCCAAGGACTCAAACATTCTTGGTCAGCTGAGACCAGCCTAAGTTCACCCGGCATTGCGAACACTGAGCTTGCTTGCACTTGTCAGCCAAGATGTGATCAACGTCAAATTCACAAACAATATGGCCCTCGCAGCATTAATAGAGTTTATCTAGTTGTGGCAGTTGCTGGTACACATTCCATAGCAGTAGTTAGTGCAGCCTCCAGGGAATCAGTAACTATCGAGTTGCAGGGATAACAGCACCTAGCACCTAGCCCAAAGGTTGGACTAAGTGCTGGGATTTGGCTTAAAAATTTTAAATGATCGTTTTGAACATAACTTCATCATCTCACTTCGTCATGCTAATGAAGTAGTAAAAGCTTCTTTGTATGCGTTTAAAACTTGATGAGAAGACTATAAATTACATAAAACTGCTATAATTTCATCGTTGTTTCTCTTATAATGGAATTATCTCGATTATATAATTAGTCAAAGTGCTTCAATTACCAGTGAAATAAGCAAAAACTAAAACAATAACAGAACGTGATGAATAACAATCAATGCAAGTTCATCTAAACCCTTCAGGCATAACAAGCTCTGCATGTTTTGCATATCCTTTTTGGCCTCCACACGCATTTGCACATGTACATGTACAGGTGCATGCCCCACTCATCATTCACTTTGACTTCATTAGGTTTGCGGCACGTCACTCGTTCATGCCGTTTATTGAATTATGAGCAAAACAAACCAGCAGACAAACAACTACATAAATTTGCTCAGCCTCATCCCACTCCTACTCCCTCTCTCTCTCTCTATATGTATATCTTCGGTTTATTAAGCATACGCCCCATGGCATGCAACGTCAGTTATAGCAGCCTTTTAAATGTAATTAAACCGCCGCGCCGTGTGTCGAGCCTTTCCCCAGCTGCCGCCTCCCACTACTTTTCAAACCGAAATCCTTTGTTTTGTAAAATGCGCATATATATGTATGTGTGTATATTTGGCATTATTTCAATTGCAGAATGACTTTATTTGTTTGTATTTGCAGTTTATACATGACTGTAATTTATATTTGTTATTTCAGGTAGAGGTAGAGATCGTGACACGAAGGCGCAGGGCCTAAATGATGCTCAATCAGTAGTTAAAGTTGAATTACATCTTTATATATAAAATATATATATGCAATTTGAATGGTATATAAGCTTCGCCAAATTTTTTTTTCCTGTTTTATATGAAATTGTATAAAATTTGATTCTTCATGCTCTGTTTTGTGTTCTCAGTTAGTGGCCAACTCAGTCTTCTGCTCAAGCTCTTGCTGTTTTCTTTATATTTTCTCTGATTTTTAGTTTTAAAATCGTCAAATTTCAAATATATTATAGCTATTTTTAAAGCTTCTAGCAGTTCCATATAGTCTGCAGAATATTTAGTACTTTTTCATATCCGTTTTTTGAACTTCATATGCGCGTGACACGATATCACTCCTAGCCGTTGTCCTCCACTACACTCCAGCGCGTAATGCGTTCTACTGCGGCTGCAGTTAATCCAATTACTGGGGCCCCTGAAAAGATATACGAAAACCATTGCTACAGTGCAAAACCACGGGAGGCTACAGGAGGCGCTGCTTGGCAGGCCGTCGTATGTGGGGATCAGGGCGTGGTCCACTAATTACATTAGCTAATGAATTGAAATGGAATTAAATATTTATTTATTTTGCGTTTGGATTTTGTATTTGGCGTTTTGTTTGTTTCGTCTCATTGCATTTGGCTTTGTTTTTAACGCGTTTCGTAAATAATTGTTTAATGGCGTTTTTTGTTATTCAAATTAAAAACATTTCAGCAGCAATTATTCATTTGTTTAGCTATTTGCTTTTTGGGGGCATTTCTGTGGCGAAACTGTGGGCGGCCGCTGATCATTAATCGGTAATCGAAATCGGTGTTGGGCACAAAACATTTAAATTTAATATGTGGTGCATGTGTGTGTGTGCGATAATTTAGCAGGTGTTTGTGATAGAAAAAAATGTTTACTTATTTAAATTAATTGGAAAATATTATTTTAATGAATAAATAACTTTAGGTCATTATGTGGTAAAATATAAATCTTCTTTTTTCGAATATACAAATGGAATCGATTAAATTGATTGGAATTAGTTTTGCCAGATAATAGATTAATTTCATTATCTCAACTTCTGATTATCTTTGCCTTCTTACATCACTCGATATCATCTTTCCAAAAGAATTGTGTAAAATCAGCAGAACAAACCCTGGCAAAGGATAGAAGTCTGGTGAGAATTAAGCTAAATAAACTATAGCGAACAGATCCTAAAACGGGAAGAGATATAATGATCTGTAGTTTTGTTTATGATAGCCTGGAAGTAAATGGGACGAAATGGGACCATTTTTGAAGCTACGGGTGATGAAATCTGGATTATATACGAGAATATCCAACACAAAAGATCATGGTCAAAGGCCGGTGACGTTCGAATTGATGGGAAGCAAGCCTATGTTGAGTGTCTGGTGGGACTGGAAGGGAATTGTCTGTTATGAACGTGGCGAAACGATCAATTCGATCCTCTACTGTGCACAACTCGATCGTTTCAATGAAACACATCAAGAAAGAGCGACCATAGTTGACCAACAGAAAGGGAGTTGTCTTTTATCACGATCGAGCTAGGCCACAGACATCTCTGTTGACCCGAAACATCCTTACGGAGATTCCTTTGGGAAGTGTTTCTGCATCCATTGTATGGTCTGCATTTCGCACTCTCTTTTGGGCTCTGTAAAACTCTCCTGATGGTCAAAAATTGACCAACCAAAGACCCACTGAATCTCACTTGGTGAAGTTTTTCGCAGATATACCACAGAAGAGCTCTACATCGCTGGAATTACGAAGCTACCCTGAAAATATCGGTCTTAGATAATAATGGCCAACATGTACTTGACTGAAATTGCTTTTGAATAAAGAATATTTTTGTTCAAAAATAGGACCCAATATATATTCTAAATACTCCTAGGCTGATATCAGAACTGTATTATTATCCCTATTATTATCCCAGCATTTGTTCATTGATTGTTTCGTGTGTTTTAGTTTTCTCAGCAATAACTTTGCACCCTCAAACAGTTGGCAAACAATTCGCAATAAAATCTCATAACAATCGCCACAACACACAAAACTTGACAACAATAATAACTTGGCCATATTACAAACCATAAATAAGCAAATATCATTAAACTTAAGCAACTGCCTCATCTTGGTATAAAATACTTGCCATTCAAGGCGATTGCCCAAGCAGCCAGAGCAGCAATAGCAACAACTTTCAGGAAATAAGACAGTCAACTAAAGAGAAACCAAAAGATGTGCCCAAACTATGACCAAAAGTGGCTGTGGCAGTGGCAGTGGCAATGGCAGTGGGGGAGCGGCAAGACGAAAGGGCAACTTTTCATAAACATTATTAACAATTATTGTTGTTAGCAAGAAGTTGCCTGAATGGCTCTGGATACACCAGCGCCAGCCATGGTCGCGTGCAGCCAAACAAAGTCCTTTTAGTTGCGACTCCTGCTACTCCTGCTGCTCCTGCTAGTGGCAAAGTTATAAGCACGGCCAAAAGTTGATAAGAATGAGCCATAGTCAGACAGACATCGTAAGGCAGCCACTTTTAGCAACAGCGAGTTCTTAACACGGCTGCTTTGTGCATTTTTTATAAACTAACGCTAACGCTAACGCCCCAGACACAGACACAGACACACAATCGCCTCAGACACGAAGACGCGTCTTGAGTTTGTTGCAGCTTCTTTAGCACCGCCGCACCTCTCCCCACCTTATATTTTTTAAACTGCTAAACAGACAGTTATTGTTGTTGTTATTCTTGTTGTTGCTGTTGTTGTCTGACTGCCTGCACATACTTCAAATAGTCTTACAGAAGCTGCTAAAGTTCATAAACTTGCGACGAAAAACGCCCACAGGTTGGCTAACATCACGTCCGCAACTTGCAATGCTGTTAGAGATGAGTACGTGAGTGTGTAACGCAGTGATACGGATACCGAGTTATATGGTGAACGACTGAATTTGTTAATCCGGAGTTGCCGGAGTTGCATCTCCTCGGATATAGACAATAGTTTCTCTTACGAGTAAGAGTTAGAGTTTAGCTTTGTTCTTCCTTCTCTTCATTCTGCTCGCTCTCCTATCTTTCTCTCCTGTGTCGTCTCCCTGTACCTTCAGTCTCTCTGACCTCTATCCGTCTGTCTTCTCCTCGTATACCTTTTTGTCCTTTCTATTACTCTTCCTCTTGAGTCACATTTCATTCCCTTATCTCAGTCTCCTGTCATATCCACCAATTTTTCCTCTTCTCTCACTCTTCTTTTATTCTCTCTTTTCATCTTTATTTTGCTCTCCTCCTTGTCCACTCTTTGCCATCTTTCTGCCTTCTCTGCAAAGCGGACGAGCGTTCTCGTAACGGATTCTTGCTTCTCGCAAAACATTGCTCCATCGTTTGCTCAATACAGATTTCTTTCACGTTCTTCCCCAGGCCATCACGGCACAAGGAACCAACTGTCTGTTCAAATTTTCAAACTTTAATTTTTGATTTCACGTGTCACGCTCTCATCGCTTCTATTTCATCTTTTGTAGCCATTGCTCATACGCCATGTTGAACTCAAACGTAAGAAAGACTGAGATAGTTAGATATAAATTGAGTGGGTGGGCGAAATGGGGAAGGGAAGAACTAAACTTGGCAACTACGCCACTTTTTTCTCATTTTTTTCTACTTTTTTTTGCCTTGCGAGCGAAGACTCAGGGCGGCCCAAGTTGAAAGCATTGCACGAAAGTTTAATTGAGAAAGTTAAGGAATTTCAATTAACTGTGGATATTTGTTATTTTTATTTCGGCATCGCCAGTGACGTAGGCGGCAGCATCATCGTCTAGGGCTCCTAGGACTTTGCGCTTTGCGCTGAGTCATGTGTGCTATGGGCTGGCAGAGTTTAGCAGAGTTTCAACGAATCAAGCAGGGTAGCCTCAACTTAATATCCCATTAAGTTGCAACAGCAGCAGAAGCAGCAGCCGCCAGTATATTAGCCAAAAGCGCTTAACTCATTTAACATGAAGCGTATGGGGCAAAGCAGGCAAAGGGTGGTAAAGAAATTGATTGGAAATATGCGAAACGGCAGTGACCTACGAGACTGTTTGTTCGTTACGGGAAGCTTCCCTCCTAGAGTCTCAAAAATTCAAGTAACTAAACATATAATGTTCGTCGATGGCTGCCATGCTCGGCATGGCAAGCAGAAAGCCTTATTTTCTATATATATTTTTTTCTAATTACAACTGTTCGACTGTATCAGCATCATCATCAGGTTTGGCTGCCGTTTTCTTCTCGCTCTTCAGCTGGCATCGGGCATTACTTGGATAACTCTTTGGGCAGCTGCCTGCATACGGGCTAAGGTATGAAATGGATCATCATCAGAGTCAGAGTCTAAATCAGTCTGACAAAGACTGGCGGCGGAGGATGACGACAACGTCGATGATGGTATATTGCCGTCGGTGTAATTTTGGGGGCAAGCCGGCGCTGTTCGCATAGCGTTGTAGACAGAGCTTATGGTACCAGCCATTCAGGCAGGACGGCGAGACTAGCATCATGATCGCATTGAACACCTCGCCTTCGGCAAATAAGGCCTCATGGCAGATATTGCACTCTTGATCGGGCGGAGGCCGATGTGCATGTATTGATTCTGGATGTTCCTCTCCATGCCGCACCAGATGTGGAAGCTGCGTCGACAGTTTTTCTTGCAGCAGCCAATGTATGCACCAGATTTATGTCAATAGACACAGTAAATCCTTGCTGTGCGATGTGCCTCTGCCATGATCAGGTATCTGGGTATCTGGCCAAGCAGTCTGATACAGAAGTTCAGTGTAGTAGTTTCTTGTTCTTCTTATACTTTCCTCCTCTACAGGTTTACACTTCAATAAAAGCTTGCAAAATTTTAACGGAAAATTGATCAAATTTCATGATTTATCAGAAAAACGGATTCTAATTGGTTTCAGTCATGAGAAGTATCTGGTGAGCGCACCCAATTTTATATACTAAATGAAAGAATTTTGCTAGATAATCAATTTCATTTAAGAAATTTAACCTACAAACTAGATTGCGCAAACCAATATGCTGTATATTCTGTAGCGCATCCAATGAAAAGTTGGCCTATCTGTTGTGTTTTGTTGTTGCCACTTTTGTTGCGCTTGGCCACGTGCCAGGCAATTCGGCCAACTTAGCCGTTAATCAACTGCCTGCAGACAGCGGTTTTCGTTCAATTTTGTTTTTGCTTTTGTTTTTTTTTTGCCATTGCCATTGTTTTCATTTCCCGTTAATCGCATTAATTGCGCTTAATTGAAACTACAACTCGACATACGAATAGACCAATGCAATCAAAATGGCAATCTGTGCAAAAAGACCAACCGCCTCAAAGAGCTTGGTCTAAGATTTGTGGTAAGCATTCAATCGATCAATCAATCAATCAATCAGTCATTTGCTATTTCCACCTGGAGCTGAGCTTTGGCCTTGTGTTGACAAGTCATGTAAGCCTTTGTATTGTTTAATTATTGGAGGCAACTCACACTCAGCCATGAGCTGGCTTACCAATTTTACCCCACAACCGCTAACGAGTTAAGTGCTTAACCGCAGCGACAGGAGCGGCGACAGGAGCTGACATATACTTGATGAGTTGTTGACCAAAGTCATTACATGAATGCCGAACAGAGGAATGGCGAATGGCGAATGGCGAAATACTGTTGACCTGATTCAGACTTAAGTGGTCTTTAAGTTGTTATAAATGATAATGGATGTTGGGTAATGTTTTATGTTGTGTTGGGATTGTAAACTGATCGCCAGAGCTGGGGAGGGAAAAAGTAGATAGGATTATGACCTTAAGCAGCTTAAATCGTAGCGGGTAAATTCAATTGAGAGACGAGGTTGAAATTTTTCAAATAAGCGTCAAACCAATTCAGTAAGAATCCTAAAGTTTTGGATTAATGAACAATTTGTCAGTTTCGTGGGAATTTGCTTAACATTATAGCAGAATGTCAGTCTTCCAATTGGAAAGATATCTTAGGATTACAAGGTAATATTGGGGAGGTCTTAACCTAAGTCTTAAGTAGTTTTTTCACATTCAAAGTAAAATCCACAAATAATCCGCTAACTCAGAAAGTCGGAACTGAGCATATTATTCACAAATTGTCCTTTTGGTGGAATGTAAATTTTGTCCTTTGAAATGCACTACTTCAAAGGAAAGTGTCTCTATTTAGTTAGCTCCATAATTATTGAGTGACCTGACGACACCAAGGGACTGATACATAACACACTCCTGCCCGCACACGAACAGCAAGCATGACTATCCGTAGGGGAAGTGCCAGGACACACTTCAATTTAAACTGTAAGCCACTTCACTTCACATAGAGCTTGCACCTTTGTCACAGCATTTGACATCCTCCACCCGGCAGGGCAGGGCTGTCGCCTGATATCCGGAGGAAATACTCTCACAATGCCTGCCAGCTGACGCGAGCTTCCGCTGTATATAAACAGCAACAACAACGAGCCAAAAGGAGCTCAGCTTGGCTCAAAGACTCTACGCTGTTGCTTGAGCTGGTGGTAGGGATAAGGGGGGGGGGGGGGGGGGGGACGGTGACTGCGCCAAGTGTTCAATATATCAATCAAAGGTGTTGAAAATAAATGAAAAATGTGTCGAAAGTTTATCATTGCTGTGGGGGCAGCACAGGCTGACGGGGACAACGGATTGTATCCTTGGCAATTTTCACAGTCAGAGAGAAATAAAGATAGAGAAAGGGAGAGAGGGAAAGGTAGAGGGAGAGGAAGAGCAAGTAGGAGGTCTTTTGCCCAAAAAAACAAATGGTGCGTGAAAATAAAGTAGCATGAAAGAGGTGGCACAGAGCGACATGAAACTTTTTTTTCCAAATCGATTAAGCTGTGTGACAATCAGCTTTCTCTTTCTACCATTTCGCTATTCTGTCTCGCTCGCTCCCTACTGGCCGCCCTTCAAAGTGTTTAAGGTTAACATTTTGAAAAGTGAAAAGAAATTTTGCCATTGCTCCCCCAAGGCTAACCGCAAAGTGAAGTCGACAAAAGCCCTGAGCTGCAATTTTTACCTATGCAGCGGAAACTATTTTCGAAAATCTGTCGAAAATTGCACACACACACACACATGCACACTTTCTGAAAATAAGCCCCAGAACACAAATAAATGCAATGCAAGAGCCATTTGGCAGTCAAGTTTGGGGCTAAACTTTTCTGCAACAAAAACTAGAGAGAATAAAGAGTAAAAGAAGCTAAACGTTAGAAGGAAAATGCTTGAGCTGGTAAGGATGGTCGGGAGATACCCTTACCTAGGAGGGAAATCAAAATACCTATCAGGGGGATTCACAAAAGGTTGTACTAATCGAACCAGTTGAATAGCATCCAAATGGTTCATTTGTTGGCATAGAACTTTGATGAAAGATTGTGGGAGGTCTCGGTAGAGACTGGAAAGCTTGCTGCTCTGACAAAGGATTTTTTCATTCCTCTGTTAATACTCAGTCAGATGCTGACCCTTTTATAAATCCAGAGGAAGTTCTAAATATATTTTGGAATAGCCAGAATAATTGAATTTTACTGCTTAAGATCTTGAGACGGCGAACCAATCGTATTTCGACTTTAATTAAAGAAATTTATCTTCTTCTTGTGACTATAACTTATATGAATCAAGGACTATATATACAATTCCAATTCCGCCCATTTATGAAATGATTTCCCTGCCCGATATCAGCCGACTTTGGATATTAGAACTTTGTCCGCTGCCCCTCTGGGTCCAGTAGCTTCTAAAGTTGACTTGCTTAACAAAATTTCAAGTACAAGGAAATATCAGAATCTACGTGAAATGTTAATATATAAAATTACAGAAATGCACTATGAAGCTTTACCAGCAGAATATACCATAATCTACGATGATGAGAAACCGATTTCTTAAACGTTTCTTATACTTTTCCCAATTTCTCCCAATTGCTTGATTTTTGGATATATCAAAAAATTTTCTATATATAAAAGCTAACTTCTCAACATTTAAAACGACGATCTCTCTTCCTCTTTGGCCTTTGAAGTCAAAATAGATTAAAATTCATTTCTTCACTAGTTTGAAACATGACTACGCTTTGAAAAGCCATTAAAATTGCCACCATTTCATCGTTATCCTATTCTCACGCTCAGCATTTTTGGGACTATGAGCAAATCACAGAGGTGAAATCGTTGTATGCGTTTCATATGTTTATACCAAAGCTTAATCTGGTTGGAAGTGCACATTCTGCTTAACCAAATGTGGTTGCTTATCCCTGATTTGAGATGATCCATGTATAACATATGGAGTCTTTGCTTACCCTCTATAGTTGGGAAATCTTATATAGACACAAAATTGCAAGTGAATAGCTCCACAATTTGGTTTATTCTCCAGGCCTAGCAAATGCGGCACCCATAGTGCTGTTAAATTATCTATAGACATTTTTCATTGACACAGACCTACAAGATATATGTGTGTGCTTTCTCAAAAACCTCTTGTACCTTTAATCTTTCATTTTCTGTCAATCAACTCTAAAACCCATCCTCAATTTGCCTCCCGGAACGGTGATCATTATTACCAGATATCATCAAAGTATGAAGTGGCAAAACACTCGTCAACGACGCTGCAAACTTGCCTTCACTCTTCACTCTTTTTACAATTCAAAAGAACTTCTTTGATTGCTTCAAAATTTCAAATCCTTACGATAAATATCAACATATAATTTAGATCCAATTAAGATCGAACTGGTCCTAGCATCACAAATACCCTCACTTGCACTCGAAGTGTATCAAAGTAAAAATTGTAACGTTAAGCAGCAGCAAGTTATTGGCAAAAGTGTAGCACAAATTTTAGCTGACTGCTGCCAGGAACAGAAACAGAAGCCGCCAGCTCTGGGAAAACCCCTTGACCAAGCCGGCAGGATAAACCCCATTCCAAAACAGTTGCCCTTGCTTTTGGCTTAAGCGCCGCACTTCACTTAACTTGCCCAGCCTGGGGTTTGAGCTGGAGGATTTTTTGGTCTACGAATTCTCCAGTGTTTTGCTTTTTGGTCAAGTATGATTGGAATTTTATATGGCCAAGCTTCGACGATGTTGACTACGACGTCAAAATGGCCAACACGTAGTGGGGCGGGGCACCACCCGCCGGTCATCAAGAGTTGCCGAGTAGTTGCTGCTGTTGCTCAAGTGTTTGACTTTTAGTTGTGGGGCTTGGGCTTGGGCTAGGAGTTTGTTGGGGTTTGTTTTTCTTTTCCCCCTCTCTCTCTCCCTCTCTCCCTGTATCGTTCTCGCTGTTAAAAGCATTTTGCACAGCATAGCAAATTGTTAGTGAAACCAAGTGTGCGAATATTATTATTATTAATTTATGTACGATACGTTCAAGTTTCGATGAAATCAATAAGCTAGTCACGTCTATGGAACAAACCGGAAGTGAGAAGCATTTCCAATTTGTGTTGAAGCAAGGCAAAAATGTATCTAAAGAGACATGCTTAATTTATGTGCGCTTATCAAAATGGCGCTAATTGAAAATTAGGCTGTTATCGTGCAATTATCTGGACTCGTCTTGCTCATGTTGCGGCCCAAATTCAATTTCCCCCAGATAAGCGCCACATATGAAGCTGTAACTCCGCTCAAAGCATCATCCGGCATTAGGAATGGGCCTGAAGCATATTTTGATTTGTGCGCCAAACGATTGCCCCGATAAACGGAGCTAAATTAAGAGATCTGGGCAAAAGTCATGCATATTTTTGTATGCCACGGAGTTGGGATTTAGTTTCGCATTGTGTTCGGGCCTAATAGACCATGGCGCATAAAATTTATGGCCAAATAAAAGCAGACGGATGGGTGGATTGTGCGTGAATTGGTTGACAATGGCAGAAATGCATGAAAGGCTGCCACATGTTCGAAATATGCCAGAAATGAGATGATACTACTGTAACTTAACTGATATGGAGTATAGAGAGAAGTCCACAAAAGCAACAATAACATTCCCCAACTCCATCTAATATTAATTATTGTGATTCTGTTTTTTAAGTCAACAAAAACTAAAACTAAAAATTCAATACCATTGTTAAAAATTCTCTTTTTCGACGCCATTAATGTAAATGAATACTCAAAATGAACAACACATTTGTGAGATTTTTTCACCAATTTTTCTTGTTCATCCCAAAAAGGAGGAAAAAAAAATGAATATTTGAGAAGCAACTGCAATGCAGTCACTAAGTTTTTAATTTCAAAAGCGAACAACAAAATCTTTAGTCAAAGCAAAAACAAAAACCCTTTTGTGTTTTGTATTTGTATGTTATGCGTAAAAATTGTCATGCGAAAAAAAAAAAATAATCAAATAAATAAATAAATGAACAAAAGCTGGCAAACAAAGTGGCAAAAACAAAAGCACAAACAATTGCGAAATAAATGCCACAAACAATTGACAATAAACTAGCTGACATATATAAAAATGTACAAACATATATGCTTACATCTGTCTGTACATATATAAAAGTCTCACATACACATTTAGAGACATTTGTTTGCATGCGCCAGGGATATAAATAAAATTAAAAGGAGCAAGAGAAAGGAAAAAAGAGGCAGCTACAGAGAAATATAATAAATAAACTACAGTTGGATGTCATGTCAGCAGCAGCAGCAGCAGCAGCAAGAAAACGACCAGCACAACTGCCAAAATGAAATTGAGGCACAGCCACATACATACATACACATATATAATATGTGTATACATACATACACGTTCTCTCCCAGAGCAAGTGAAAATGCGCAGAGTTTCCTACAGATGCGTGTAGTTAACTTAATGAGTTCTTTAAGATGGGCAATTTGTGTAGACCCAAAAGAAAACAAAAAAGGAAAAACAGCAACAAATTGAAATGGGTAATTATTCTTGAGGCACCGAGGAATGAAATGAAAATATATTAGTATTAGTATATGTGTGTGAGACTTTGAACATTTCGATGTTGACAAAACATTCCTTATTTATACCAATCACAAAATGTTATAAATATTTAAAATAAGAAAATGTAACCCGATCGAACAAGTATATAGCAAAGCTGTCATTCTATATATATCTCAAGGTACTTTAGCCAGAAGTATATAGGGCTCTCATTGTCACTTTTATACGAAGTATCTATGAGTCTGTATTAATCGAAAATTTGAGATATTATTTGCTCATATTTTTCATCGAGAAAATTTTGATTTGGTCTGATACATATTAGTGCTTGTGAGGGGATGAATCAACGTTTTTTATACCATTCACAAAAATGTGAATGCATATTATTTTGTCATGAAGTTTGCAAAGCACAAAAGGAAACATTTGCTACTATATAAAGTATATATATAGCATAACGATAGCTATGTCCGTCCGTCTGTCTGCGTATATGAACCCCGAAATATCAGAAGTCTTAAGAGCTACAGAGCTGAAGCTTTTACCATTTGCTTCTTTTGTCTGGACGCTGGTTAAGTTTAAGATTCATTGAGATCGGACAACTATAAAATATAGCTTCCTTACGAGCGTTTGTTCCCGAATGAAAACTTTGAGCATAACTTTATGTAACTTCTGGTTTGTAACTCGTTTAACTTCTCATCCAAGTTAAACCAAATTCGGTTTGTATACATTTAAGGCTGACCAGATGTGGTTGAGATCAGACAACTATATCATATAGGTCCAGTATAGTTCATTGCTGCGGAATGAACTCTTAGGAGTATAAATTCTTATGTTTTTCTTGTTTAGAAAGTAAAACAGCAATTTTCATCTAGATCCGATATCCGATAGCATATAGCGAATTGCACTTTATTGTTTCATGAAAAACTCTAAGGGCCGTTTCCAGATCTTCTTTGAAAAATGGGATTTATGGAGCAGGATATAATGACTCGTTTGGCGCACGGAATGCGTTTCCTTTTCACATCTTTGACTTTTTCAATGCTTATCTGGTTACTCTTGATTAATACCAAATGATCTCATATTGTTGAATTTGTGAAGTGAAAAGAGCACTGCCAGCTGCGCTTGTTTTGTCCCTTGAAATGAAAATGGGACCAGGCAGGTGTCTATTAATCTATCATGGCACTTGAAATGTAAAAAAGTCTTGATGATGTCAGCTCAGACAACACCTAAAATTAGCTCATGAAAATGAAATTGCATTTGAAGTAGCAATTAAAGTGGCAGCTTGACTTAACAGGAAAATATGAAAACGGGCCTAAGTCTATTGATGAAATGTTCCCATTGAAATTCGCGCAGCATTTCCCTAGCTCAAAAATGGGCTTCTTGTCATTGGTACACGCCAGGCTTTAGATTTCCTTTTGACTTTGGTAAAAGTAATCTGCATCGTGTGCTAGGAGTGCAGCAGCACGTTGCATTCAACTCCGAAATGGCAGTCATGCAACGCGAGTGCCTGCTGCCTGTGGGCGCGTGTATCTGTATCTGTTTGAGCTGTATTGTGTATATGTGTGTGTGTGTTGATTGTGGCACTCGAAATTTCGTTCAATTGGATTGCTTTGCGGCAAATGGAGCTGGCACGTGCAACGATTCCAATGCACACATACTCGTACTTGTATATTGCGATTTATTTGTTATGGTATTGGCTTATAGCGATGCAAGCGTGATCAAGAGCTCTCAAAAATATAGGAATAATTCTTCCAGCTAAAAATGAAGTTTTACGGCCACGACCCTTGCTCTCCCATTGTCACTCATTTAGTTCTAGTTGCTCTCTGCTCAGCTGTTGTTCTTGCTGCTTTTAATTTCTTTTGCTTTTTATTTGCTTTGCAACTCGATGGCCAAACTCGTGGCGTCTTCGGCCCAAATATACAAAACACCAAACTCAGTTAAGAATTTTAAAATCTGGCAAAGCTTTCTATATTTCCGATTTGGTTGCATAATGATCGCTTTTATTCATTTGATTGCGAATTATTCAAAGCAGATTCAGGCAGCAACAGTTGAGCCTGGGCAATGAGAGTATGACAAATGTATTTACACTTAAGACATTGGTTTTCTCTATGCTATGAATTGAAACTGTCAGAATCTCTAGAGTTTTCTGTGACACCCCAAAGATGATTCGTGACGAGACCAGTTAATACATATGTGAGTATATTGGCTTATCCATGACAAAGTAGCGAGTCCTGTGAGCCCATCACTAGTAAAATTTATACCTATGCCACGTCGCTGTTATTGCAATATTCAGCGTGTTGATGATGATGATGATGATGATGATGATGCTGTTGGTGGTGATGATGATGATGTCGATGGCGCGACTTCAACTCAATTATCAAACTTTGCCTGAGCCAGCAGCCACCTGATCCAACTACAGCGAACAACGCCAACAGTTCCATCACCAACTCCAACTCCACATACATCCTGGCATATTTTTTGGCATGTTCCACAACCTGGGGGGTGGCGGGGGCTGGACAAACGGAAATGGATTTTTGATTGAGTGCACAATAAAATGTGAAATGCATTTTACAGACAATCAAAAAAATACATACAAAACGGCAAAAATAAACAAACAGCAAACGAACCCAAAGTGAAGTTTAGTCCTATAAATTTTATTATTGTTCTCATATATATATATATAGGAGTATCTTTGGCCAAAAAAGAGGAGGAAGACATGGCTTACAATCCATGCGAAAAATGATGAGCGGTTGAACCATTTTAATTTGCAATTTATTTTACTTCGCCCCTTCATAAAAAGTCAATTTATTTCATTATAAAGTGCATAGGTTCTTGGCCTCTGTCCATGCTCAGTCGCATTCCTATTATTTGTGCCCATTTTTATGCTGCATATTTGGCCAATTTATTGGCCTCATGGCCTGGCTAACAAATTGCAGACACAATGTCGAAAAATTATCGTTCATCGTTCATTTCGAATCCATTCGATTTGGCTGCAATAAAAAAGTTAGCTCGCCCGCCCTTTTTCCATTTATAATTGGAAATCTATAAAAGGCGGGAATTGTAGAATGCTGAAATGATGCTGCGACAGTGTAAAGGGTCGATATAAAAATGGGCAGTAAAAGTAACGAAATGATGCCATGTTTGGCGCTGATGGACATGGAGATGTTCCCTGGACATCATCAGGGACCAAGGGACTTGATATCAATGAATAATGCAATGTGTTGGTAATGGAAATGAATGAGCAATCCACATGAGACAATGTTGTGAAAGGAGAGATTAGAGTAAGTTTCTGATTGATTGCTTGATTGATTGATCGGGCTGGGGTTATTAAGTGATTGAGTTGTGAATAAAGGTTAATAAAATGTATGGAAGTTTCGGGAAACATTCTAAGGTTTCATCGTTCCGTTCAGAATTTTAGTGAAATTCTTCATCGAATTGAAATAGAACTCTCAACTCTAAGATTGTTGGATTCTCAACTGTAGCTACAACATGACTTGAATAGGTTTCTGTTTATAAGCAAAAAGTAGCGCCAATAAAGAAATAGATCATTACTATTTATGGTAATCAAGCAAATGTGGAGTATCAATGCTGCAGAAAAAGTGATTTTATGATCTGAAACACTAAAACGCTTTCTAGGATAGGAACAGAACTGAACGGAGAATTATCTGGAGTTACATACTCAATATTTTCCCACCAGATCTATGGTATAAATTATTGTAGTTAATTTTCATATTGACAATCAGAAAACATATCCATAGTCCTAAACATAAAGCTATGTATACAAACAAGAGTTCTGAAGAGCCTGTGACGCAAGTATGCCACGGAAAGGCGGCTACACTCCCCACAATCTTCCAGTCTACTTGTGGACAGAAGAGATCGCCCGATTTCCTTGAGAGCGTCTGCGAGCTTCTGATGAAATAATTAAACGCCTTTAAGCCGGAGGACCCTCTCAACGCCTCAAGGCTCAATTATCCATCGGATATGTCCGGCATCTCCATTGATGAAGTAACGGTAGAAGGAAGGCACCTCAAAGTCAAGTCCGCTCCAGGACCAGATCAGATACCCAACAAACTGACAGTACAACAGCAAGCTGAACACTTTGCTGTTATATTCCATAAGTGCCTGGAGGAAGACGTGTTTCCAAGCATATGGAAGCATCAGAGGCTGGTAAACTACCAGGAGAGGCATCATCTAATAGAACGATCCACCTATTAGACACCATCGGAAAGATGCTGGAAAGGATTATCTGCGACCGCATAGAGGCAGCCTTACAATCCAGGAACTGCCTCTCTAAGAGCCAATTCGGTTTCAGAAAAGGGCGTTCAACGGTGGATGCTATAAATACTGCTGAAAATCAGTTGCTGGCACGCGTTGGAAAGGCGGTGATAAGGAGTATTGCCTAATGGTCACTTAAAAACACATTAAAAACGCCTTCAACTAGGCTACCTCTCAGATCAGCCACCTATCAGTGTGACACGAATGAAGACTCCAAGAGCTACAATGCGACTGGAGGGCTGCCCAATGCTCTGTCTTGGGCCCACCGCTGTTGAGCTCAGCGAATGAAAATAATTAGTTTGCCGACGCCGGTGCAATTGTTGGAGTAGCAAAACATCTGAGCAAAGTCAAAAGGATCTGCAACAAGAGATTAGGCCTGGCGCAGATTTGGCTGACGAAACGGGACCAACTGTAGCCGCAAATAAGGCTGAAGCGTTACTTATCAGTAGCCGAAAAATCGTGGAAACTGCAGTGATCCGAGTGGCAAATACACTGGTACTCTCGAAAAGGGATATAATGTACAACTGACAGATAGACTTATTCGCAAAGAAACAGATGGGCAGACAGATACGGCTATATCGACTAGGCTGCTGACTTATCATGCTGAACAAGAATATATACACTTCAGTGAGTGAGGTGGGCAATGCTTCCTTCTATGTACTCAAAATATAGTGACAATATTTCTAGTAATTCCTATCTATCAAAAATACTTTTCCTAAGCTAACTTATATTCTAGTACTCCATAACATCAAACATCTGCATCTCGCTTCATAAGAGTATGAAAAATACAAATACGCTGCCAATTTTTTCGTCCTGTTTAACATAAAAGTGTGCCGAACAACTGAGACTGCGGGAAAATGTAAGAAAAAGAGATTGAACGCAAAACTTTTCGCATTCACAAATCACAATCAGTCACAAAACGTTGCCAATTTCATACATTTCCCTATGGGCAAATTGTGCTGCCAAGTTCTTCAAGGCAGAATACATAGCAGACACACATTTCGTACATATCGATGTCTAGCTGGAGGGGTGAAGGTTGACTTGGTCTAGACTCTAGACATTGTCTAATGACAAATGCAAACGACAGACAAACCGCAAAGGCACCCTGAATCGACAAGGACTGAAAGACTGAGAACTGAAAAATGAAAATGTAATGCAAGTCAGTCAGCCAAGTCAAATGGAAATGCTCCTGATCCTTGGCTAATGCTACTGCTGCTGCTGCTGGCAAACGCAAAATAAATATGCTGAACTTTAAATAAAAACCCCATTCGACCCATCGATGACTTGTCTGCCCTGGCTAATTCCCATTGACAAAGGACACATTTGGGCAAATAATTTTAGCTGCTTCAGCTTCAGCTGCTGAGCATTGGAGCGCATTGAATTTTACGGATTTCATCTTCCGAGCTTCATGAAATGCATAGGAAGAAAATGTGGCGTCTCATCAATATGTATGCGCAAAATAACAAAAGACAAACCAATGACGACGGCAATGTTTAATTTTATGGCATAAAAAAATCAGCGAAGCCCAAGCCAAACTTTATTGAGAAATTAATATGCAAATGAGCCACAAAAAGAAAGAGAAGAAAGAGAAAGAATTCTTAGGCCAGTGAAATTTCTATGGAATTTCTATGAACTATAAAATAGAAATGTCTTACAAACAGCAATCTCAGTATTATTTTGGCCAACGAACATGAAGCAAGACTTAAACGTACTCTGCGCAGGTGTGTTTTATTAAATAAATAATTTAGCTTCAAGGATGTGTTGGAAATTTGGAAAATTTACTGTGATATTAATGAAATTTGTATAAAACCAGTTTTGGTGCTATAATTTTGTCAATTTAAAACTCTTTTTTATATTTGCTTGTTGGTTTATGAGTGGCAAATGAAATTCTATGATGAGTGTATAAAAGCGTGATATTAATCTAATTTTCCATTTCTCAAAGTCAAAACGATTTATATTGCAGTTATCAGTGCGGTTTTCTAAGTCTGTCTCTCTAAGTCCGTCTGTTTCTATGTAAACTAGTCTCTCAGTTTTAAAGCTATCAACTTATACGTTTCACTGTAGCCTTGTTTTTGCTCTAAGCTGGCCATATGTAAAAATCATAGAGATCGGACCACTATCACATATAGCTCCCATATAAAGACATATAATTGATAAATTTGTGCAGAAAAGAAAATTTTATTTGCAAGTCAAGCAGCGTTGGTGTGCTAGCCCTGTGCTCTCTCTTTTAACTCATAAATAGATTTCTTGGAATGTAAATGTGTTGTATGTATATACATGTATTTGTATATGAATGCTTGTGTGTTTGTATATCACAATGGACGCGCAAAATAGTTGAAGGTAATTAAAAAGAAGATTGCTTCGCTGCCTATTGCTACAGCTGAAGAAAATACGTTGTAGACTACTAAGTTTTCTTTCCGTTTCATAGTTCTGTAGGAAATATAAGCTTCGGGTAGCCGAAAATGGCCTTCCTCTTATGTTTTTTTGTTATCATGTATATAAATTCTTATGGATTTCCTTAAGATTACATTTTCAATGCATTCCAACATTTCCTATATCTTAAGTTGTAAAGTTTGGTAAAACATATCAAATGGGAAAACTAAATAAACAATAAAGAAGCCAAGGCTATCTTTGAAACTCTCCGCAACAATTCTCAGCAACATGCTGCTGCAACAAAAGATGTTAGGAATGTGTGTTGCTATGTTCAGTCGTTTGTACGGGTTGTCCGATTCTCAACGTTACCTAGTCGTTGCTGTTTGTCTTCTATACAAATTTGCATTTAAAGTATCAGTTTTTTCAGCAGGCGCAACAAATATTGTACTTCACGGTATTACATTCCGGTCTATAAGAACTTTGACGTTGATTAAGGCTCACTTTCGGTTCGATTTTTCCAAAAAAGCCAGCTTTAAAACTGAGTTTATAGTTTACATAAAAGCAGACTAGCAAAAAGACGGACTTGCTTACTTCAAGAGACAATTGTAAAGCCTTCGTGATTTATTTTCAGCATTTGCACTATTAAGGGATTCTGGTCTAATTGAAATTACCACAAATTATCAATTGATTTTACAAAATCGTACAACTTCGACTCTCCAGCATATCTTACCTAAGTAAATACTTTTGGGGCACAAGGTCATCTGCTTGCATCTTCCCTATTTTCCCTTTGCCTGAGTTTCAAAGAAAGTATTTCGAAAACTATCCAAAGGTAGTTCTCGGAAAATGGTGTCCCTTGCCCCTGTTGTTACTTCGCGAACAACGCCAAGACAAACATCGGATTTTGGGTAACGGCGCTTGGTTGGTAGCCGTAATGGAAATTTAAGTCTGGGTCTCCAGCCAACGGGGCGGCCCAAAACTGTCCCAGTCATAAAGCCATAAATATGTCGTGGAAACTCCCAGACAGCAAATCCGAATGAAAAGTATTTACCAGAAGTTTTATGGCTGGACACGCGTGCATTGGACACGCTAATGAGCCTGATCCTCAACCTGAGCCTGCTCCTGGCTACCTGCTAGTGGTGTCTACGTACCCAACGATATTTGCTATATAAGAACTTTGTCCTGCTATGGCTGACATCATTTGCCAAAGGACTACCAAAGCGTTAACATCAAACTGAAACCACCATGACCAGCCAAAACAGGGAGAAGCAGCACAAGAGAAATAATTTCAAGATCAAGGCAGACCATATGAAGAAGAAACTATCCAGGAAGCTGCTCAGGAAGAAGGACAACATAAATTTCCCCTACAAGCTATTCCTGTATCGTCAGGAATTAAAACGAGCCAATACAGACTTCTCATACTTGCGCCTATCAAGAGCCAAGATCATGTTAACCGCCGAACTGATTGCCAATTCCATTACCACCTGCAATAAGTCGATCAGTGTGGATGACCTTAAAGTGCTCAGCCGTGAGCTGCAATTCAAGAAGCGACTCAGCACACAAGTCGAACGTCTACAGCAATTCCAAGAACTGGGACTCACCGAAATGGTTTTGAATGGCAAAAGGACGGTGCTGTAGCTGTTGCTGGAGCGAAGCTTATATTTAAAGATAATGGTTGGATTAGGGTGTTCAAAGCTAGTTCTGGGCATTAGCTTAAGTTTTTTTTAGTACAAACTAAGTACTTTAGATTGTAATATTTTATTAAATAAAATATAACATGAACAAATGTAATTGAAGATCTTTTTTCCATTCAACTATCAGCTCTGCTTGCTCTAAGCTTATCGCAATGCCTGGCTCAACAGACACTCCAGAATGCCACTCAACCTAATGGCAACCAAGAGAGTCTGCAAGTGGAGGCCCTATTGCTGATTTCAAGCACAAACATAACAACAACAACAACAACACCAGAACCAAACGTTAGCAGCTCTGGTACAACCAATTCCAACTCCAACACAGACAAGCCACCGAAATTTAGTGGCAAACAAGCCACAAAATTTGAAGAGGATGACAATAATTTTCTGAACGATCGCCTACCCGAGCTGTCAGACGATGAATATGCCAATCTGAGCGAGGATGCTAATCCGCTAAACTTTCTAAAGCAGCAACCAGCCAAACAACAGGTAGGTTAGTTTTATTACGAAGATTTACTATTTGTCTTGAGGGGATTCGACTTAACTATAGAACTGATGTTTCGGAAAAAAAACATTTAGCAGGGAAAACTTTTTTATTTTTCATCCGAATTTAACCAAAATGAGGTCATATAAATTCTAGGAGATTTTACATCCATTCCAATTCTGTTTAAAATTTCATTTAAATTTATTTGATATTCATCTTAAGCCATATAAATCCCTAATCAGCCGCATACATTCTCCATTTATTCTCCTTCCAGCCCAAATCCGAGCCCAATTCCAATTCCATACCAACGCCTGGGTCCCCCATCTATATAACCATACCCATCTACATCAATACGGCTGGTCAGTTGCCACTCACCCTCAGCATTGGTGGTCAGGAATTACCACTGCATCAATCCAAGCGTGCTCCCAGCTCCTCAGCCGCTGGCACAAGCAAGAAGTATACCTCCACCAAGTCCCCCAACTCCCACTTCAATCGCCTGCTTCAAGAAATTGAGCCACCCAAGCGGCGTACCACAAATCGTCATCGCAGTCAAAGCAGGAGCAAGTCGTCCATGGCTGGCCGAAAGGAATAACCTGTGGCCGTAACTTTGTACATTTGAAGAAGAGAGAATAAACTTTTTTCTTAGAAGAAATTATATTTTTTCAAACTTTTTTAAAGCTAAAAATAAATAATGACAATAAATAGTTGAGGTTTTGTAATGGATGAGATTATGAGTATGCGCTCGCTAGACTGTATTGGTGGCAGTTGTGGCAGGATCCTTGGGCTTACTGCTGTCCAACTCCACCTGCGTCACGGTCTCCTTTTCAGTTTCTGTGTGCAAAGCATTTTCTGTTTCTGCGGGCTTTACAGGCTCTTTATCGGTTGTTTCTTTGTCCGTCTCTGGTTTCTTATCATCCTCGGCAGCAGCGGGCACAGATGTAACAGCCGCTGCTGCTTCATCCTCATCATCATCGTCGTCGCCAATGACCTGCTCGATGGTTTGCTGTATAAAATGCTCGAAGAGTTGGAAATACTGCAGGGCATTATTGGCCACCTGCTCGGTAGGTAGCTCTGTGGTGACCTTTTTGAGGGCATCGCGGATGAGCACAAGGACAGGCTTACGAGTGGTGGGCACTGAACCATCGGCAGGGGTTTCCACTGGCGTTTCAGCTGGGGTTTCTGCAGCAGTTTCAGCTGCAGCTGCTTGTACTTCTGAGGGGGTTTTCTCAGCTGTTTGTGAGGGCTTTTCCGCGGGGCTTTCAGCAGCCACCTCACGACGTCTTCTTAGCAAGCCATCATCGTCGTCATCATCATCATCGTCATCTTCATGGGAATCCGAAGAATCTCTTAATGCTGCCTCTACATCATCTTCATCATCATGCTCATCGCTGCTATCCGCACTGGAATCGTGCTCCACTGCCCGCGAAGCTGGAAACTCATGACTTGAATCTATGTCAGAGTCCGCAATGGGAGCCGCTCTGGCGGCCACAGCCAAGACAACCAAGGCAGCTGTATAATTAGATGTCACAGATTAGCACTTCTCTCTTTCCGTTAGTTTTTCACTCTCTAGGTAGCAACTTACCTAAGGTCAGGTAAATGTAGCTGGCCATATCCTTAATCCCTTTGTTTGGCAGCTGAAATATGTTAACTTTTGCAGTTTTGCGGTCTTTATGAGCAAATCCAGCGGTTTGCTTTCGCTTTTTATAGCCCACCACAAAATGAAAGTAAACATACAGCGGGTGCTCAGCGTGCTCCCAAAGAGCACTGTCTTTTTTCGGGGGAACTCTGAGACCAGAGGTCTGGGTCTGTAAAAACCGAAGCGCTGTCCAGCCAGCTTTTACTGTGAGCAGACGACGACGACGCTCTTTCTTTTGTGACTGTCTGACTGGCTGGCCGGCTGGCTTTTGTTTACCTCAATACAAAAGAAACCGAAATCATTTATTTAAATTTTCTGTTTCTGGTTACTTCTTTCATAAATCTGAGCCTCCCCACCAAACTCCACTGTTTACCTAAGATATTAACAGCCATTTGGCAGTTGCGGGCGTTACGAGCATAGCTGTTATTGTTGTTATTGTGGACGAGATCTGTATGCAAATGTGACCGAAAGTTATGCCCAGGCATACATACATGCACTTAATTGGTCGCCTTCAATACGAACCAATACCCTTTAAAAATTGAAGTTCGGCTTCACTTAATTATGTAATTATTAGATCCCATGCTGAGCTGAGTGGCGGTGAGGGGGATTTGCAGTCGTTTGGCGTGCGTCAGACATCTGAACTTTCTAATATTTTTGTTTTGGGAAATTCAGAAACTTTTCCATCAGCTCATAATAACAAATAAATCAAACTGGATGACTTGATAATCAGGTAGATCAATATACAACTATATAGATAAGTGATCGTAACGAAGTAAATGATCGTAATTGCTAGATGACTCATTTGTTGTATAACATGTTAAAGTTAAGTGAACTAGAGACAATTGGAACTACCAAAAGCTCTCTCTCATCCCAGTGTTTTGTGAATTTTGTACAGGTGATCCAATGGGTCCCGCCCGAATCTAAAAAAGAAACCTTTCGTAAACTTTTTGAATTCTTTTTCAGTGGCGAAACTCTTCTAGAGCTGCGTGAAAGATCCCAAATAATGAACTATATCGAAAATTCTGCAATTAACATTTAGATTGCTAAATTGATATTGAAGCTATATACGAGTATGTCCAGAGGAAACGTCTGCCATTCTTAAGGTAAGTCAAAGTAATTCAGAATTCGCATAGTGCACTATATAAATACTATATATATAGTCGATTTTCAATACAACATCAAAAGAGTTGAAGTTACATGATAAGCTTGGTGACTATATTCCTGATCCAACTTATATTCCTGATGCTGCGAAAGATATCGAGCTTACTTTATAATTCAGAAAATTGTATGTTAATATCGGTGTTTAGATTGACTTCCTTTTTGAGATTTGAAACCAATGAAATTTCAGCATTTGCTAAGCCTCAAATATAGTAGGCCATGCCTTTTTCCTGTATTCTTTCAA
Source organism: Hirtodrosophila duncani (assembly GCA_037043425.1). Lineage (NCBI taxonomy): Eukaryota > Metazoa > Arthropoda > Insecta > Diptera > Drosophilidae > Hirtodrosophila > Hirtodrosophila duncani. Next base: position 859,394 of record JBAMBM010000793.1, on the reverse strand, counting down.
AATGATATCCAAATGTATCTATAAAATGCATATTCGCACATTAATTTCTCTTAATCTCTGAGGATTTTCAAGACATCCCCTATATAAGCATTAAGTTGCAGTAAACATATATTACATTTGAGCTAATAAGACACATGTAACTCCTTTGAGTGTAAACTGATAATTCTACTTTCGACTTCAATAGTTCTAAAAGAAGTAAGAGCGATATACCGGCTATATTTATAGACACGCATACATTAAAGTGATCAAGATTGTAATAAAATAGATCGCAACAGAAGAAGTTGCTTGTGCAGAAAAGTAATTTAGCTCACCAGACCACTTCTGCTGCTGCTTTGGAAAAGGCAAGAAGCTCCAACATAAGAGTTCTCTATTTAAAAAGCAAGTAAGAATCTTCCCCAACTACGAATAATCTCTATGAAAGATACAACACTGATGAATTCAGCTTAATTTCTTTGTTGATCTCCCACAAACAAAAGCTAAGCATTACGCTGCCATCTGCGATCCCAACAATAGAATGTATGCTGCCAAGAAGTCCATCTAACAGCTTCAAATGACCCATTCCATTCAAAGGTTAATTCACACACAACAATGACCCCGTAATTAGAACAGCAATTATGATGGGAGGGTGCTCTTTTCAAAGAATAGATCAACAATGACTTACCGCTAATCACTGCAACCATATACAGAATAATAGCTTCAGGTGATTTGATTTACACTTAAACTTGAAACAGCTGCAGGCAAGCTGACCAGCAAAGACCCAAGTGAAAGAATCCATAAAAACGAGATCACTAAACCTTACGGATTGACCTAATTTTTAGAACCGGCTCAAGTTTTGCTGCAGTCAGCATCAGCTTTGGCCAGAGATCGATGGGTTAGGTGGAGAGAGAAAAGGCTGGCGCAGGCGGGCGAGGTGTCAAACAAACAACCAGTTTCAAGTCAACATTCTAGATCTCTATCGCCAGAGCGCACTGTGATAAATGACGAACAAAATGAGTTTGCATAAAATTTCACCCAAAAAAACAAAATATATATGTATACAAATACACATATGTATGGATATATAAACCATAACTTTGCGTACTTTCATTGGGCATTGGTCTTCGGAAGGCAAACAAAGAATTGAAGAAGAAAACAAGCAATATAGTTTAATTTATAATAGGTGAAGCTTGAATGCTCTTACGGATTAGGAATTCATAAAATGATCCTGATATAGTGAATAATACAAATTAAACCTCTAAAAGAAAAGTCTCAGTTTTCAGTAGTAACAGAGTAATCAGGTACTACGAATTGATCCCCGTACAATCAAACCTCCTACTCTGATCTGCATCCATTGTGAAGAATGAGTTTCTTTATGGCGATCATGGACTTATAAAGTTTTTCCACCTCAGAAGATCACGTCATTCCAATCCGAAGTCCAGATTACACTTGCGCCACTAACACTGAGGGGTTTCTTTGAGCGGGTCCTTTAGAGTATATGCATGTCCCATTAGCTAACCTTCCCCAACATAGTGTATAAACCTTATATAGTTTACCAAGAAAAACCGGTACGTAAAAAAGAATTCCCCCTCGAGTGTAAACAACAGAGACTCTTTTCTTGGGCTTGGCACGCTTGGACTCTTGTACTTAAGAGCCCACTCAGCTGAAGATGCAATCAGTTGTGTGGCTGGCCAGCAGCTGACAAGATCGAGAGTGTCCAAGAACTACGCAAGAAGATGAGACCTTATCAAGCTGTCTGTTTAGTGGGTAAGCTGCGTTGTGTTCTAGTTTCCAGTTTCGAGTAGGTTTTCAACTCATTTCCTCCTCAATAACTTTTCCAGTGGCTGCCATAGTGCTGCTACAACCTGCCACAATTGAGGCTAAGCGACGCAAGCACAAGGGCGATGATCATCATCACCATGACAAGGATGATGCGCACAAGACCAAGACCAAAACGAAATGGTCCAGTTCTACGGATTTGGCTGGCAGTGCACAAGTGTCCACAGAGGAGCATGGATACTATGTAAAGCGCACCTACTCGCCCCTTGCTGAGGAGGGCAAGAGGAAGCGTCAGAGTCCACCCTATCTGGCCATACCCATAGCCTGGTTTGGCTGTGAGTCGGGCAAGCAGGGATGTCAGCAGTCGACCAACTCGGCGGTCATTAACAGTGCTGCCCAAGCGTTGAGCGAGGGCTTCCTTTGCGATGATGACTGTGTGGAGCCTTATGAGCCCATCTGCGGCAGGACTGCCAATGAGGTAGCCGTCTTCTACAACAAATGCAAGCTCAATGTGGCCAAGTGCCGCACTCATGGACAGTGGCAGGATCTGGCCTATGAGGAGTGTCAGCAGACTTATCCCAAGGAGACGGCCTGCACCGATAAGAAGTTCAAAATGTCGCCCTACTACAGGGATAGTGCCACCATCCAAGCGGAGCTAACCAAACCAACTGAAGAGAAGCACCAGGACAAAGACAGCAGTGAGGAGAAGGAGAAGGAGGAGAATAACAAAACAGAAAAACTGAGTGATGAAAAGGATAAGCAGGATAGCAGTGAAGAAAGTGGGGAACAGAAGAACAAGGACGAGCAGAAACTGGAAGCTCCAGCTGCTTCCCTCACTTCAAAGCCCATTGAAACTATTGCCCTGCCTCCGATTCCATTGAAGGACGGACAACCAGCACAAGCAGCTACTATGCCCTTGGAGGCTGCCGTCGCATCTGCCTTGGATGAGATCAATGCCAAGGTAGCTGAGGCCCAGAAGGTCATGGCTGCACCAGAAGTATCCAAGGCTGACAATAGACTTAAATATGTGGTAACTTAAAACTGCAATTCGATCTTTTAATTTAATTTAATTTATTAAATAATAAAAAAAAATAATTGAAAAAAATAAAGATGAAAAATCGAAAGATTTCAAGGTTACGTGGGCTTGCTTTTGGACCGCTTGGAGGGTAGAAGCATTTCCCCTGCGGAATGAGTTTTTGCCTGACTTCTGCCTACCCTGTCTTGTCTTTCTTCTCTCTATGGTTTCTCCCTCTACCTTCTTCATCTCAAACGTTTCTAGCTATTCTTTCCTAACTTTCCCTCTAGACTCACTTTACCCACACTCCTTTTTCTGTCCTCAGTTTTTCTTATCGCACTCTCCTTTCTCCTTTGTATCCTTTATATTTTTCTATTCTCCATGTCATCGATTTCCCTTCTTCATGCATCCCTTCAGTCCCAGTCAATGTAGTGATCGTAACCAGACATTCTTCTTGTAGCAGCACGTTGGCCTGCTGTTTGCTCATTACTCAATTGAACCGGTTCTTGTTGTTGCCTTTGGAATGATGTTGAATTGCGTTTCCACTGCGAAAAGTAAAAGTAAATGGAGTTCCACTCCGACTTATGTCCAAATCGACCTGTGGCGCCAGGAGAAAATAATGAATTACTTCTGATTCCGCAAGCTACAAGGAGGATTCGGACATGGTGAATTCCAAACCAAAAGTAAACCGCATGAATCAAGTGGAAATTAAATATATAACTCTTAGACCCCGCAAGAAAAACTATCTTAGACCAATTGTTGATCTTTGATAAGCAAAATTAACCAACAATTTCTACTCTCAACATATTTTGTCTTTTAATTTAAAACAGATCCAAAGAATTAGAAATGCCCACTAAAATGTTCACAGTCTTAGATTTTTATTGTAAATGTGTTATAGAATCTGAGATCTTTTCTCAAGAATTAACTTAGCTACGGCAAACCTTTGCCCAAGAACTCTCCAACGGAAATGCATTTAAGTGCAACTCCAATGCAATTCCCATGTGTGTTTTGGGTTCACTGAACCAACAGAAACAAGTTCTATAAAGCAGATTGACAGCTGGAAGACATTGGATCATAAAAACTGAATCAAAACACTAAACTATTGTTTCGGGCGTGGGCTGGAGATCATCAAAAGTGGGCAACAGGTTAGTCTCATTCCCATGTAAATGAACCCAAGGCGACCTAACTATAAAAGCTGCAACAAATCCCTCAATGACACACAGAAGTCAGTCAAGTGCAATGGCAGGCGGTGCTGCAAGAGTTTGGATCACTAGACTGCTGCTACTAAGTGGAGGTTAGAACCAGCTTAGCAAATATAAGGCAACTGATTATATCCTCTGCTGTGCTATTCCAGCTTTATTCAGCGTACAGGCAGCAGCTATAGAGGCCGAAACGCTTCCTACACCCGCTGGCAAGCCTGAAGCTCAAGTCGAGTCTCGCTCACAGGATCAGGATATACTGGATATCGACGTCGATGATGATGATCAGGATGGCCGAAGTGCCTATGTCAACAATCAATTTGTGCCCAGTGATCCCCTTGAGGTGGCAGACGATGAGCACAGTCAGAATGCACCAATCTATGAGATGATCCAAAAGCAAATGGAACAGGTACTGGCAGCCACAGGAGCCGATGAACCCATCTATCAGCAGCCAGACGAAGAGAATGACAAAGTGAAAACTGCACAAGGACAGCAGCCGCCGCATAAGGCGCCGCTGTTTAACCACAACAATCTGAGTGAAGAGGACCCCGCGGATGACTATGAAGATCAGCTGGATGCAGCAGCGGACAAACCAGAGGCTCAGTTGCCTACAGAGGAAGAAGAGCCTCCTACTGGCTATCAGGTGCCACAGTCAATATCCACCAGCAGCAGTACCACATCCACCTCAAGGCCCACACAACGTCCCCGCCCCTCTAAAAGACGCAGCAGTACCACACCAAATCCACAGCGCACCACTCGTACCAGAAATCCATCAAACCACTCAAAAATAACGCCAGCCACAGCTCAACCAGTTAACCAGACCCACATGACCACCACAGCTGCTCCATTTACAGTCAAATCCAGCGCCAAGCCCAATGCTTTACCCCACGAACCACAGATCTATCAGCACAAGCGTCACATTATCTTCAAGACCATCTCCACGGGCTCACAGTTCGTGAACTCACCCATTGGTGATCTGATGATTAAGTTCTCCATAGGCTTTGCCAAGCCAGCTCAAGGCATGGTGGCGCCCACCAGCGAGGCCTTGCGAGCCCTCTCCAATAACCTGCTTAGGAATTTTGAACTGCAAAAATTGAAGAGAAATAATAAAGTGCAAAAAAATTAAATACATTTATTTATGTTATAACAATTTGTATCAATTTACGATCGGAGACGGAGACTGTGAATGATATGTGCGAGTACTTTATATAGCTATAACAGAGTTAGTAACAGTTTTGGTCAAGACACAGAGTGGTGATGCTAAGGAGTAAAAGTGCTTAAAATGTGAAAAAAAAGGAACCATAAATCTATCACCTGAAGAAGTAGTTTAGAGAGACATATATATATATATATGATATGATTTATAATATTATGGTATATTGAATGGAATGAATGGCCGATATAAGCAGTTCTTAAAAGGTATCGAATGGATGGCATAGTCTACAGTCATTGAAAATCTGCAAAAACCTCTCATAAAATTGTCCAACTTAAAGTTATTCTCTTGAAAATAATTTTTCTTGAATATAAAATAATAAGATATATTAAGTATTGTGTTCCAAATCTATATCTATATACCTTCTAACAACTAGTTCTTCAACACAACAAAACTCGTATTCCCAAATATCTTTAAACCTATATAGTAACCCATAATTGCATAATTTCAGCACCTTAAAACTGTTCTTAAATTTCTAAACACTTTTTCTCCCACAGCGATCCACCGTGCCTAACCTAATCGATTTTGATTTCGAGTCTATATCGTTTCAATACAAAAGTCTTGAATCATTTTGTTCAACTAGTCCTTGGGAAGCCTTACAAAAATATATATATATATCCACATCCACATACATTTAGAACATCAACCATTGCTTCTCTTTCTATCTCCCTGACCATCTCAACGTACTGGCCAAAATTTGATAGCCAACAGGGGCATGCTGACGCCCATCACAATGCTGGATATGAGATTGACACTGTGATTGTCTAGGATGCGCAAGCCACTCACATGACGCACACCAGGTCCAGGCGCATCCACTATCTTGCCGTTTTCGTTAATGCCGGAGAATTGCAGCAAGCCGCCGAGCAGGGAATCCAGTAAGGAGCCAAGTAGACCAGCCATACCGCCACATACTATGATGGGCCACTGCGGCGGGCTCACCAGCAACACTTTGGTGTCCACTGTATAGTGTATGGTCACATAATAGCCAAAGCCAACGAGTAGACCACCCAGCAGGCTCACCAGCACGCCAATCAGCGAGATGCCACCATTAGTGCCACGCGGCACGCGTCGCCAACTGATTATAGAGATTGGATCCCGAGCGGACAGCACACTTCCCAGCTCACTGGACCAGGTATCTCCGTTGCAGCAGGCGAAGGAACTCATCACCGCTATGCCCAGCCAGCTTGACCGGTATTCATTGCCAAAATCAATGGCGCGCTCACCGCTGCCGCAATCGATGAGGTAAAGCAAAGATAGCTGGGCGGCCATGCCTCCATTGCACAAGACTTGAACCCAATTGCGCTGCCCTTCGCCTTCCTTGAAGTCCAGCTCGAATTTACGCTTCAAATGGGCACGAAACTTGGTGGCCCGCGAGGAGCTAAAGAAGAACACAACCAGGCTGGCAAAGAACGGATGACTGGCAATGGACAGTATAAAAGCCACCAGTATCCCCAGGGCGGCGCCTGATTTGTTTACCGAGCCGCGTCGCAGAGCTACCGTCATCAACGTCAGCGGAGCCAGTGTGGAGAACAGCCAGCGCATGGGCGGTATCACCCTGGACTCTGTTAATCAATACAAAAAAAAAAGAAACAAAAACAATATGGATGTTTATCAATGTATAACGTCACCTTTGGCCATGCAAATACATACCTTCAAAATCATTGCTCCAAAATTTAGAAAAGGCCACGTTACCCAGCCACATGAATAGGGAAATGGGTATGGCCAGGCCGCAGAATAGCACTGGCATCCAATTGCTCACCATGGTTTGTTATTGTGATACTTAATTTCGTTCAAATCTGTCAAGATTTATGTTACTTTCTCGTCTGACGTATGTCTTCCGTTCGACTTGTTTACATTTTCAAAACGGTGTTTGGAAATGCGATTATTTGTCTTGCCAACACTAAAAATATTCTAGTATCTAAAACATACTAAAAAATTTCTAACGATGTTTGCTAAAAATACCCAATATTTGCAACAACGATACTTGGCAACAGGGTGACTAGAGTCCGCGGTGAGCGCGCAAACTGTGCAGCGGTTTATATTTGAATTTTATTTGTAATTTAAAATGATTTTATATCGAAAAAATTGTAAGACGGCTTGAGAAATTCAGATGCTATGTTGAAATGGAACTCTACCAATAAAATGGCTTCATAAATAATTATATTTGTAAATAATAAAGAAATTCAGATTGCATTAAATACAAAAGTCTGACTAGAACTAAGAAAATCATTTAAATAAATCGATTGCAAGTGTAATTATTTTTTTTTGTAACAGAATATTATTTGTAAAATTTGAAAAATCAGTAAAATTGCTAAGATTCTTTTTCTGTGATTTTTTTATTTACATATTTATCTATATCTTCTTAAGGCTACAAGTAAATTGGACTTATAATTCATTGCGTTAGTCACATTTCTGTTGAGGTTTTGTACTGGAGAATATCCACATATACTTAAAAAACAAACTCTCATATTAGTTTCACCCATATATTTTAAATAAAAATATAGAATATAATAGACATAGATATAGAACAGTGCCAGAAACACTTTAAATTACAAAACAAAAAGGAAAATAGAATGAAATTCAATTAATGTTCATTTAAACACACTCAAGATGCTCTCAATAGATTTTATTTTTTTGGTGCATGCAAATTTATTTCAACACGCCTAACCAATTCAGCTCCATCATATGAATGAAAAGTTGATTTATTTGTTGATCTTATCGCGCCTAGGCTTTAATTAAAAATATTGCTAGCCTTGAAACGCAACTCAAAGGCTTTACAGAAAAATGTGTACACAATATAACGCTTGCCTGCAACTCAAGTACATAAATTTACTTTAAAGAGATAATGGTATAAACGGAATTTAGAGCTTAGAAGAGAGCCCAGGCTCTCAAGGCTCTATAAATAGATATGACGCTGAAACTAACTAGCAGGGCAAAAATCATTCACAAAAGGTTATCAAAAGCTATGCCAATTTACTTCCGCCGAATCTTTTTTTTTGTGAGCTGTGTAGAGCGTCTCAAAACAAAACATATAGGGAGATCTGCACAGCAAGACAAAAGTGGCAGAAATTCATGATTTCATATTTTATATATTTAAATATGAGACTAAATGAGAAATGGAAAATTTGTTTAAATTTGGCCTTGGATATTATGTTAAGAAGCGACAGGTCCTAGACTATCTTTAGAAATTTCAAAGTTTCTCAAACTGTTTTATTATGTATTGGAATAACAGGCTATATATTAAGTCTTATAAATATGAGCAGGGAATGGTTTTGCGAAAATCAGTCTATACCTAAACGTTTCTTGAGTTTTGGCTTTCCTGCCCAATTTTGACTATTTAGTTTTGCATATAATCGCTTAAAGGCTTTTATAAGCTTTTTCTCTTCAATTTGATTACAGAAAAGGTTTAGAAGCACTTTTCTCTCTCGTTTCTGTCTCCTCCTTAAAAAGGAACTCCCTGTCAATCTACAAATATTCAAGGGAGCAAATGTGTATGTGACAATGTTGATCTCTTGTTCATCTATCAGTTCAAGCTATGCAATTACGTAATCGAAATTTAATTATCCACTTCTTTGAAGAATATTATACACAATTATTCACAATAATTTGTAAGTACACAAAGTCATTCTTCAACATTTTGTGTCTGTGTAGATCATATTTTTTTGGGAATCGAAACCACAAAGAGCCACATGCATACTTAATGGCCTTTGGCGGGCAGGGACACACTTGAAACGCCATGCAGCCCATAAGTATCTAAAGAGTTTAGACAATTGCGTATCTTTATATGCTAAATAAATGGCAGCACATTTCCTTTTTTTCCACAAAATGGGTCAAAAGTCTCTTCCCCCGGCCCCTCATCAGCAGAGCGAACGATGTTGTAACGAATATGGTTGGGGCGAGTGATCGATTGACACGATCAAAGTGTTGATATGTAATGGAATAGACACTCCAATGAATGGCACTGTCGACGCGCCAGAAACAGAACCAGAGCCAAAGCCAGAGCACTAAGTGGTGCGTCTCCCCATGTGTCAGTGTAGTTGTGCAGCGATAAGACAGAGCTCTAAGTATTGTCTATGTGTGGGAATCCTACATAAATATTCATGCTGCCCAAAGGCAAATAACTTGAAGAATTGAAAATGAAATTGAAATTGAGCTGTAGCCTCTGGCTCTGGCTCTGGCACTGGCACTGGCTCAAGAGTTTTCATGCTCTGGGCAAACGTTACGTTATTCGCAATCCAGCAGTTGTCGCGTTCGGCAGCAGATCGGAACTTGGTTTTCTGGGATCCCTCCTCAAGCAGGCGAAGAAGTAGGTGTTCAGTTTTGTGAATAAATAAATCATACAAAAAGGATATATGCAAACAAATAACAAGTGTCAGATATATTCATATCTATGACAGATAACCTTAAAGGATTACAATAACATTTTAAAAGTACATATATATAAATATATATATGCCTTATCGAGTGTTCAATTCGGGTCAAGAATAAGTGATAAACTGATGAACTTTTCACAAAATTGAAAGTGTCGCTAATACGAGATAAACGAAGGTGATAATGCACAATAAAAAAATTATTTAAATTTATTTGTATTCTAAAGATTTGCGAATGTGAATTATTTTGAAAATTCATTTTAACGGAAAATGATTGAATTCTTTCCAAAGTGAAAAATATGCAAAGGTTATTGGAAATGAAATAATTTTAGTGTTGAGTATTTTGCTGATAAATGTGATAAAACCAGAACAATTTTTTATATAATATGCATATATCCAAAAATAATGATTTATAACTTTATCTTCTATATGTATGTGCGTGGATTTGTGTATATGTGTCACTGCTGCTGCTGTCTGCCGTTTGCATAGAAACTTTGACCTCGATTTTAACCCACTTTGATAGGGAAATATTGCCAAACGTTTTCTTAGTGTTTACCTAAATCATCAAATCTTATTTGTGCCCAAATTTCTATTGTCTAGCTCTTTTGGTTTGGCCTTTGGCTTGATGCCAAAAATATATATATGTATGTATGGATATGTGAAGGAAATTGGAAAAGGTTGAAAAATGATTTGGTTAAGTGTTCGAAAAATGCCTTCAAATTGAGAATATACAATCCCTCCAGAATCCACAATTCGTACAAAAGGATTATTAATACGAAATAAAGTCCTAATTTGCCATTAAGAAGGATTCCCTATATGAAATAAAGTCTTGCTGGTTTTCACAGAAAATGCTTTGTGGTAACTGTACTTTACAGCTCTGCGATCTCTCAGTAATTTACTCTAGTTGCTGGTCTTATCTTTCACAAAGCCCGAAATATTGAGAGCCATCCTCTTTCTTAGGGATCTCACCTTGATACCATGTGTGGGCTGTCTTTTATATATCCCAGGAATGAGCAATTCAGAGTTTACAGCACGAATCTAATCTATTTTGCAGTATTTTGATAGAACGTGTTATGTGTGGTATTGAGGTTTTTTGTCCTTGTAAATGTTTACCTCAATAGAAAATTGATACTCAGCAATCCGAGTTGCCAGATTAAGGCACATTTGGCCCTCCAGCGAAGGCAAAGTGAAGTTTAGCAATAACGAAATGATGTGAAAACGATACATTTGGAATTAAACCTTGGCATTTTTGGAAAGTTTTGAGGTCACTAGACTATATTGAAAACAATCAATTAAATTGTTTGAAATTGTGAAGGTCATCCAAATGGTTCTGCCACGAAGAAGCGATGATGTGCGTGAACTGATTATGATTGTGCGATATTATTATAATTTCATTCAAGCATCAATATATCTGGGCCTAAAAGTAGCTTTAAATTAGAATAGCTAATGCCAGCTTCAGGGATATCCGTATTCGCTATCAGATCGAACAGATCGCAAGGCAGTGTCTGATAAACATTATTGTCCGATCAGATCACTTGAGTGTGCTGAATGAATGGTTCAATGACGTCTTCACCAATTCAACTCTTGCAGCTCTGACAAATCCCCCAAAAAATATCTCCCTGAAAATCCACATAAATTACATCGCTTTAATTACGTCATCATCTAACATGAATTGAAAATCGAGCTCAAGTACACGATGATCATAATGTGTATATATATATATATACATATTTTTTTTTTCATTTTTGGCATTCATGTGTGCCCATTTCAACGAAAAGTGTCTTGTGTGATAACCCCTTGGGTGTGACAGACAATCGAGAAGGAAAAAATGTATAGAAACTATAAATAATATGCATAGAGCCCAACCCATGATGATAATACGATTCTATATTTCATTCCTACAGTTGGCTGGCTGTACACACACACACATATAGAAACGAAGATCGACGGAAGACAACGACGCCTTTCAATTGGATTCAAATTAGATTTAGATTGAAATGCTGCCCTTTCGGTGGGGCCTTCAATTGCTTGGCATTGCGCTGATCATAGCCTATGCCCATGGAGCGGCCATAGTAAGTGTCCGAAAGTAAAATATTGTTAATGAAACCTAATTAGTTTGTAGCAAAGTGGGAAATATTGTAGTTCAATGCAAATGAACTCGCCACCGAGATAAGAACCACAATATTTGACCAAGGTCAGTTTTAGCCACTAATTTGAAGGGAGACATTCTATGCTTGGAATGCTTGGAGATAAAGTGAAATCTGGCATTAGCATTGAACTGTCTTGTCTTGTCTTGTCATTTCGACAGGATCAAGCGGCAGCGGTCGATGAAGATGAGCTGACGGCCCTCACGGACTTGGAGAGGACGAAGAGAAGCGGCAGAGGCTAGTAAGTACTCCTGCCAACTCACACTCTTCCATCATCTTCTGTGCCTAAGACCCAAATTGTATGCTTTCAGTGCGCGTGGACAGACGCAGTCTCAGTACTTGAACTTTGGCAAGCCCGAGCAAGATGGCAAAGCCGAGGCGGAGGCTAACGAAAATGGTTCACGCTCAACTGTCTGTAAGTGATTCACACGCTGATCTTTCCCACTGATCACTGATAGCACCGCTGATTCATTTAGCTGGCAGCCATGGCATGGGCCAGGCGCAGAGTCAATTCTCCGCGGGAGACTGCAGCGGATGTTCCGGATATCCCAGCGGTGGCGCCACATCCTTATATCCAGGCGGGCCTAGTTTAATAGATGGTGGAGCCACAGCGGGTTCAGGCGGCATCGGCAGACCTGATGCTATAATTAGCCTTCCTGGTGCAGGTGAGATACCTTAATACTAGTTTCTGCACTTTCACAATATCCGTTTAATCTTCCTACAGATGGCGCTTCAGGTGGCCCTGGCACGGGAGTACAACCGGGATACGGAACGTTTGGAGAGGGTGGACAACCAGGAGCCGGTGCTATTCAGCCAGGATACGGCACTCAACCTGGAGCTGGTGCTGGAGAGGTCCAGCCAGGATACGGCACCCAACCAGGAACAGGCGGACAACCTGGAGTTGGTGGACGTGGAGATCAACCGGGTTACGCCGGCCAGCCAGGAGGCGGTGGAACACAGCCAGGATATGGAACGCAACCAGGAGCGGCCGGTCAACCAGGAACTGGTGGATCTCAGCCAGGATATGGCTCTCAGCCGGGAGCTGGTGGCACTCAACCGGGATATGGAACCCAGCCAGGAGCTGGAAGCCAGATTGGTGGACCAGGCAGTGGCCAACCAGGTCACGAAACCCAGCCAGGGGCAGGAAGTCAAATTGGTGGGGCGGGAGCCCCTCAGCCAGGATACGGAACACAACCAGGGGCTGGTGGCGGCGGAGTTCAGCCAGGTTACGGAACTCAACCGGGAAGCGGAAGTCAAATCGGTGGAGCGGGAATTTCACAACCAGGATACGGAATACAACCAGGAGCTGGTGGAGCTCAGCCTGGCTACGGAACACAGCCGGGAGTCGGTGTCCAACCAGGATATGGAGCCCAGCCAGGAGGTGATGGCTACGGAACTCAACCAGGTGCTGGCAGCCAGATTGGGGGAGCAGGTGCTATCTATCCAGGACACGGAGCCCAGCCTGGAGCTGGTGGCGGCGGAGTGCAGCCAGGTTATGGAACCCAGCCAGGAGCAGGAGGTCAAATAGGTGGGGCAGGAGGCGCACAGCCAGGATCTGGAATACAGCCAGGATCTGGTGGATACGGAACACAACCGGGTAGTGCTAGTCAAATCGGTGGACAACCTGGAGCTGGCGGCGTTCAGCCAGGCTATGGAACACAGCCAGGATATGGAACACAGCCAGGAGATGGCGGATATGGGAACTCAACCGGGAACTGGTGGTGGCGGAGCTCAGCCAGGATACGGAGCACAGCCAGGAGCTGGTGGATATGGAACTCAACCGGGAACTGGTGGTGGCGGAGTTCAGCCAGGATACGGAGCACAACCAGGAGCTGGTGGAGGCGGAGTTCAACCAGGTTACGGAACCCACCCAGGAGCAGGAGGTCAAATAGGTGGAGCGGGAGGTTCGCAGCCAGGTTATGGAACACAGCCAGGAGCTGGTGGATACGGAACACATCCGGGTAGTGTTAGTCAAATCGGTGGACAACCTGGAGCTGGCGGAGTTCAGCCAGGCTATGGAACACAGCCAGGAGCTGGCGGAGTTCAGCCAGGCTATGCAACACAGCCAGGAGCTGGCGGAGTTCAGCCAGGCTATGGGACACAGCCAGGAGCTGGCGGAGTTCAGCCAGGCTATGGAACACAGCCAGGAGCTGGCGGATATGGAACTCAACCGGGAACTGGTGGTGGCGGAGCTCAGCCAGGATACGGAGCACAGCCAGGAGCTGGCGGATATGGACCTCAACCGGGAACTGGTGGTGGTGGAGTTCAGCCAGGATACGGAGTACAACCAGGATCTGGTGGAGGCGGAGTTCAACCAGGTTATGGAACCCAGCCAGGAGCAGGAGGTCAAATAGGTGGAGCGGGAGGTTCGCAGTCAGGATATGGAACACAGCCAGGTGCTGGTGGATACGGAACACATCCGGGTAGTGCTAGTCAAATCGGTGGACAACCTGGAGCTGGCGGAGTTCAGCCAGGCTATGGAACACAGCCAGGAGCTGGCGGAGTTCAGCCAGGCTATGGAACACAGCCAGGAGCTGGCGGAGTTCAGCCAGGCTATGGAACACAGCCAGGAGCTGGCGGATATGGAACTCAACCGGGAACTGGTGGTGGCGGAGCTCAGCCAGGATACGGAGCACAGCCAGGAGCTGGCGGATATGGACCTCAACCGGGAACTGGTGGTGGCGGAGTTCAGCCAGGATACGGAGTACAACCAGGAGCTGGTGGAGGCGGAGTTCAACCAGGTTACGGAACCCAGCCAGGAGCAGGAAGTCAAATAGGTGGAGCGGGAGGTTCACATCCAGGATATGGAACACAGCCAGGAGCTGGGGGTGGAGGAGCTCAGCCGGGTTACGGAACACAACCAGGCGCTGGCGGATACGGAACTCAGCCAGGAGCTGGAAGCCAGATTGGTGGAGCGGGAGGCGCACAGCCAGGATACGGAACGCAGCCCGGCGCTGGAGTCCAACCAGGGTATGGAACACAGCCAGGAGCTGGTGGCGGATATGGAAGTCATCCCGGAGCTGGAGCCCAACCAGGGTATGGAACACAGCCAGGAGCTGGTGGCGGATATGGAACTCAACCGGGAGCTGGAAGCCAAATCGGTGGAGCGGGCGGTGCTCAACCAGGATATGGAACACAACCGGTAGCTGGTGGTGCCCACCCAGGATACGGAACTCAGCCAGGAGCTGGGAGGGGAGGAGCTCAGCCGGATTACGGAACACAATCAGGCGCTGGCGGATACGGAACTCAACCAGGAGCTGGAGGCCAGATTGGTGGAGCGGGAAGAGCACAGCCAGGATTCGGAACGCAGCCCGGCGCTGGAGTCCAACCAGGGTATGGAACACAGCCAGGAGCTGGTGGCGGATATGGAAGTCAACCGGGAGCTGGAGTCCAACCAGGGTATGGAACACAGCCAGGAGCTGGTGGCGGATATGGAACTCAACCGGGTGCTGGAAGCCAAATCGGCAGAGCAGGCGGAGCTCAACCAGGATACGGAACACAACCGGTAGCTGGTGGTGCCCAGCCAGGATACGGAACTCAGCCAGGAGCTGGAAGCCAGATTGGTGGAGCGGGAGGCGCACAGCCAGGATACGGAACGCAGCCTGGAGCTGCAGTCCAACCAGGCTATGGAACACAGCCAGGAGCTGGTGGCGGATATGGAACTCAACCGGGAGCTGGAGTCCAACCAGGGTATGGAACACAGCCAGGAGCTGGTGGCGGATATGGAACTCAACCGGGTGCTGGAAGCCAAATCGGCGGAGCAGGCGGAGCTCAACCAGGATACGGAACACAGCCAGGATCTGGTATTGGAGGAGTTCAGCCAGGCTACGGAACAGCTGGCGGCTACGGAACTCAACCTGGAGCTGGTGGTGCAGCAATTCAACCAGGAACTAGTCAAATTGGTGGACAATCTGGCGCTGGCGGCGTTCAGCCAGGCTATGTTGTGGGAGGACAAACTGGTGGACAGCCCGGTGTTGGCGGTGGGCAAATCGGTGCCCCTGGTCGCTACACAGATATTGGAGCTGGCGGTGGCCCAGGAACAGCGATTGCTCCAGGTGGTGGTGCTGCTGGTAAGTTTCATATGAATGGATTGGTTCCATAATTAATACAAATTTTGCAGGTGTTCCTGGAACGGCAGCCGTCGGTGGCGTCGTCGGTGGAGCCGACGATGCATTCTCACAGGCAGAGTCGGCAATTGGGGACGGTCAAGCATCAGCCAGTGCTCAGGGCAAGAAGAATGGAGGCACTGCAAAGACCCAAGTGTCTGGTACTTATAGCGCAGGCGGTACGTTTAGTGCCAGTGCGATGACTTCTGACGCGGAACGCGCAGCCAGCGCTCAGGTAACTGGTAATGCGGACGGTGCCATGAGCCAATCGCAAGGCTCCGGAGGTCCATCCCAATCGGAGGCACAAGTACAGGTGAACTCCAAGGACGGCGGCACCAAAGCCTCATCTCAGAGCGGCGGTATCATACACCAGAGTCAAAGCGAGGTGCAGGCCAATGACAAGGGCGGCCTAGCCGATGCTCAGTCAAGCGGACCTGGTCAGACATCATCGCAGGCACAAATCGGCTTCCGTCCTGGTCAGGACAATAACTCCGTATCGGCGACAGGTGGTGGTCAGGCGTCCGCACAGTCTGGTAGCCACTCTGGCCAGAGCCAATCGCAGATACATGGAACATCCTCGTAAGTGCAGCTTTGAGTGAGATTTCATTATGCGTTTTATTATACCTGTGATTGTTGTCTTCTCTTCCAGATTTGGTGTTTCTTACCACGGTGCTGCACAGTCTGCATCTGGAACCAAGGAACAAGTGGCCACATACCGCGAACAAAACCGCGAGCTCTTCCACACGATCAGCCAGTTTGGCAACGCCGGCAATGCGTGAGTGTTCCAACAATCTGCCAAAAAAAACTCCTAGTAAAAACGAATCTTTGCAGTGTTACCGATCGTGTCGATGCAGTATACAGTGGTCCAGCACTGACATCCGAATCGGATAGCATACCAGAGCTTCAACTGAAGTCCACCAAGACCAGCAAGGAGGAGGTTTCTCACGACAAGCACGATGCTCATAAGGAGGATCAACCTGATCCAACGTTGGGTGAGGACGAAGGTGATGACGATGAGGAACCCTATGACGAATACGAGGAGGATGAGTACTACAACGAGAAGCCAGTGAAACTTGAAGAGGTTCCCAAGCCGGGTAGCCAGATCAAGAAACAAGAGCCAAGCCCTGCTCCTGCTCCGCTAACCTTCACCCAATCGTCGCCCACGCAAAAGCAAACGGCAGTGGTGGCCAATCAGCCAGCCGACAAGTATCATGTTGTTCAGAACCAAAATGGCCGTGTAAACAGCTATCCCGTACGCACCACAACCGAATCGGTGCCCAACGGCTTCCGTGGCACTGTCAATGTGGAGAAGAAGTTCCACACTAAGGCCCTCGAGCTGCACAGTCCCAACAACACCGACAAAAAGGTGCAGATCAGTACCGATGATGCTGACAAGCCCCCACGCGCACCAGATAGCTATGTAACGGTTACCAAATCCGTAACTGGCAGCATGGACAACACCAAGAACCCGCCACAGGAGAACAAGAATTTCCAATCAACATATTACACCAAGTCATCCACATGCGGCTACTTTACGTTCTCATGCAACATTGTCTACGGGGCTAATGGACGCAGCAAGATCTGTCGACCCAAGGCGCCATCAAATGGCAAGTGCTAGAGGCTTAGAGGCATACAAGATCGCCTGCTTCCACAGGGGCTCAATTCTTAATCATCTAAACTAACCACCAACACCAACCTATTTGTATTTGTATTTGCCGCAGCATCTTCGCAAGCATATAAGTTTTGCCTAGAATATTAAGCGTTTAACTGCCGTCTTCTTATATTTTGTACTTTGTACTTTGCAAATTGTAATTAATATTTAATTAATAAACGAAACACTGCCGTGAAACATATACGTCGAACGACCAAAATTTCTGATTATCTGTCTTTGAACTAATTTCAAAGTTTAAAAGTCGCTCAATCCCAACCGCTGTCATCTTGAACTAAAACTATAGTTTTACTTTTTTGCTTTATTGGCTACATTTACTTTAACTTTACTCACCAATGTTCAGTATTGCCGATATTATCCAATATGCGCAATACAATGAATTAATATATAAAGTCTGTTTTATTTTTGACAGCGACAGTTACAGTCTTAAATTTATGCGCACAAAACAAAACCAGAACCAAACGTCAGAAACAGCTGATAGTTGCGATATTGGTGAAGAATTGCTCTCAACAAAAATATCGAAAGATTTATTTCTGTTAGTGCTGGAGAAACATCGATGTCTGCCCACATAATATAATATTGATACATCGGCGGACTATTCAAATTTTTAATAATGAATGCTTATCAAGCAAAAGAAACGGTCGTAAATTTCAATTTATAAAATTAAATTTTTTCTTTTACGGTTATCAGTCTCAAGATCGTTAGTGAGTAAAAAACCGCGATTGTTTCCCATAAAATTCAAAAAGTTTGAATACATATTAAAAAATATATATATTTCAATTTATTTAGTAAGCTCGATTATTCAAAAATGTTCTACATTTTCTATTGCCCATTACGCACTTTTCTTTCCTGCTGATATGGGACAGAAAAACTATCGCGGATGGAAAACATAAATCGTCGGAGAAAAATATCGACCTTTAAAAAAAATTTGAGCGAATTCAAATTATCGGTGTAATATCGATATTTTCTCTAACACCTTGTTGTTTTCAACTTTCGGTCACACTGCATCCCGGCGTTTGTGAATTTGCCCTCACGTTGTTGCTGAGCAACAAATTTCAATTTGTTTAATAACTTATTGAGGCGAAGTAAACAACTCTAATAAAGTAAAATCACTTCCAGACAGTTTCCGATACCGTCAACGACAAAACAATGGCTGAAGCTGAGAAAATCGAGGTACGCGACATAACGCGCATCGAGCGCATTGGCGCACACTCTCATATTCGCGGTCTTGGCCTGGATGATGTTCTGGAGGCGCGTGCTGTATCCCAGGGCATGGTGGGCCAGAAGGATGCCCGTCGAGCGGCCGGTGTCGTGGTTCAGATGGTGCGCGAAGGCAAGATTGCGGGGCGCTGCATTTTGCTGGCCGGCGAGCCGAGCACTGGCAAAACAGCCATCGCCGTGGGCATGGCTCAGGCCTTAGGAACGGAGACACCGTTTACTAGCATGTCTGGTTCGGAGATCTATTCGCTGGAGATGAGCAAGACGGAGGCTTTATCGCAGGCTCTGCGCAAGAGCATTGGTGTGCGCATCAAAGAGGAGACCGAGATCATTGAGGGCGAAGTGGTGGAAATTCAGATTGAACGCCCGGCTACTGGGACCGGCCAGAAGGTGGGCAAGGTCACATTGAAGACCACTGAAATGGAGACCAACTACGACCTTGGCAACAAGATCATCGAATGCTTTATGAAGGAGAAGATACAGGCAGGCGATGTGATTACCATTGATAAGGCCTCCGGAAAGGTCAACAAGCTTGGGCGCAGCTTTACACGTGCTCGCGACTACGATGCCACTGGCGCCCAGACCCGTTTCGTCCAGTGCCCCGAGGGGGAGCTGCAAAAGCGCAAGGAAGTGGTCCACACTGTGACTCTGCACGAGATTGATGTTATCAACAGTCGTACCCATGGCTTCCTGGCCCTATTCTCTGGCGACACTGGCGAAATCAAGCAAGAGGTGCGCGACCAAATCAACAACAAGGTGCTGGAATGGCGCGAGGAGGGCAAGGCCGAGATAAATCCTGGCGTTCTATTCATTGATGAAGTCCACATGCTAGACATTGAGTGCTTCTCGTTCCTAAATCGCGCTTTGGAGTCGGACATGGCACCGGTGGTGGTGATGGCTACCAATCGTGGCATCACTCGTATACGCGGCACCAACTATCGCAGTCCCCACGGCATACCCATTGATTTGCTTGATCGCATGATCATCATACGCACGGTTCCATACACCGAGAAGGAGGTGAAGGAGATACTGAAGATACGCTGCGAGGAGGAGGACTGCATCATGCATCCGGACGCCTTGACCATACTCACCCGCATCGCCACCGACACCAGTCTGCGCTATGCCATACAATTGATCACCACCGCCAATTTGGTGTGTCGTCGTCGAAAGGCCACCGAAGTCAACACCGAGGATGTGAAGAAGGTGTACTCGCTATTCCTCGATGAGAATCGCTCCAGCAAGATTTTGAAAGAGTATCAGGACGATTACATGTTCAGCGAGATAACCGAACAGGAGGAAATCGAGGCTACTGCAGCTGGCGGCGGTGGCGCCAAGCGTCGCTTGGAGACCGGCAGCGGCGATGCGCAGCCCATGGAGCATTAGATATAGACACCCCAGTTCATATACATTCTCATTCAATAAATAATTCTTATTAAATGCATTGTACCTTGACAAAAAATTTCAAACATTTTCCCTTTTCCTTTCTCCGTTTTATTTAAATTCAATAATTTGCACTCTCCGACACAATCCGCGAGCATATGAAAATATATGTTTATGTGTGTATGTGTATATAAATGTATATCTGTGTGTGTTTCTATAAGTAGGTGTGTTTTCCAAACAACATCTATATCGCATAAAATTTTCTTTACAGTTAAGTCTTAAAAGCCATATTCAAAGCATTAAAACCGATTTACTTAATGAGTTGAGCCGAAAGTAGCTTTCATGTGATATAATCGTAATATGTCTTATATTCGGCGAAATAAGTCTTATACTTGATTAGGTCAATTCAGTGGTATATATATGAAAATCTCAAAATGTCTGAGTTTCTCATATATTACAAGTTCATAGCATTTTATATGTTATGGTATTGTTTAAAAGAGCTCTCTTGTATTCCTTAAATTTGACTCTTATTCAAGGACTTACAAAAAGTAGTTCAGATTTTTATTAATTCCTTGGCTAAGGTTGAAGTTTTAAGTAGAGTTAGCCTCCAAACATATTCAATATAGAATTATTGATCCATTATTAGTGTGCTTCTCTTCTTTCTTAGTGCCTTTATTCTCTTGTCTGAGTTCACCATTAAGCAAAATGCATGCAACTGTGCAAGCCATAGTTTGGTATGACTCACTGAGAGAGATAGAATTCAAAAGGGACAAACTAAAGAGAGGTCGCTGAAGTGTATCTCTTTGCTATGGTTGTTGTGAGTGGGCGCAAAGTACACCGATTAATTGCATCTAAGACGAATTAGAGCTTCCGGCAAAATGCTTAGAGAGCTGATTGCCCGCAACATCATATGCAAAGCAATTCGCTTAATATCGCGCAGTGGCTGACCTGAATGCGATTAATCTTGGCTCCATTTACTACTGTAGTCTTAACATGTATTTATAAATGTGTTCTTGTCACAGGTTTTCTCTCACAAAAAAAATTATTTCGGTACTCTACTAGATTTTGTCAAGATGGTTTTTTTTAAGATGGTTCCTTTTCTGCCCCATGGGGGCTACTGACTGCATTCTGATGATAGAGAGAGCATACATTTATGCATACAAGTGATATTGGCGTGAACTAAGACTATAAATTAGAATATAGTATTTTAAAGAGGAAAAATGATATATGCATTTCCATATTACTTCCTTTTCAATATGATTTCCTTTTTCATTTACGATCTCAAGAGTTATACAGGTCCAACTTTGGCCATAATTGGCAATGCTATACATTCGGGGGCTCATTTCTTATAAGAAGAATGGGTATTTTTAAGGAACGATCTCTATACAACTCTTTATGAGTATAAGACCATTTAAAATTAATATGAAAGGGTTCATATTTAAAAAGCTAATCCACAATTGTGCGTCTTGTATTCAGTGAAAAAAAGTCTTATGCTTAATAGAGATCTGCATGAATGCGCTCAAAATGAATTGAGTGAAGCTGAACAAATGCGATTGAGTTTCTGTGCGCGTGTAAGACTCAGTCGCACAACATACTAAGAGGTACGAAGGTGAATGAGAGAGAATTAATTTGAGTTTGTATTGAATTAAGATTTCGGCAATGTCAAATTCATTCTTTGTTCATTCTTTCTCACTCATTTCCACAGAATGCACTCACTCAACTCAACAGCATTCCAATTAATTATTGATTTGAACTCAAATTTCGAGGGAAGCCATGCAGACCTCTAATACTTAAGTACTTGAAGTATACTAGCATATAAATAATTTCATCAAACGAAACTATTTTTATAAATATGTAAAAAGAAGGCAAGGCATATAATAGTTACATGATCTTTTCTTTTAAAGTTTAATTCCGAATTTCCTTCATTGAACAAATCAAGTATAAGACTTATTTGGTTTTAGAATTTACAAAATCTTTAATCCTAATTAATTATATTCAAAATTGCCAAAGAATCTCTTTCTTTTACTAAAGTCAATTGAGCTCAACTCTTATAATTCTCTTATACTGACTAGGCTTTTATTTTAAGCAAATCTTCAGTTTACAATTAGTTATATGTATCTATATACATATCGTATATGCATAGTAAGTATTATATGATGGCTTATTTTTTTGGTTAGAACTGATTGCTATTTGGTTATAATATTTAGTTAAGACAATTGATCAATTAAGCGGGGCATTGCCGTCCTAGTTATAATACCAAATTCCAAAAAAATATCTGCAGGATAAGCAAATCTATAGAAAGAAATTTGTTACAAAACAATTTTGATACTTCAATTCCTTCGACTCTACTGTGCCTGTGCTGGTGTGCCTATTGCTCCTTTTTGTCCTCAGTGTTGGCTGTGGTTATTGCTGTTGTTGGTGTTGTTGTCGTGGACGTTGCCGGCGTGGTTGTATCATTTCGCTTGCTCTTGGCTCCACCGGCCAGCAAACGATAGCTATGGTAGATAAACGCCCAGACCAGCAAGAAAATGAATCCATAATAGTTGACAGCTTTGTAGACGATTATCCAGCGTTCATATTTCAGATATACAAAGGCTGTTAGGCACCAACCCATATAGACAATGTTATAGGATTTCAGCACAAAGAAGTACAGCAGTTTATAGGCATTCGAATTGTTGAGGGTTTGGCCATATGTGGGCAAAATCTTTTTAGTGTAAACGTAAGTGATCTAAGAATAGAAGATAGAAGGGTTGTTATTAAATTATCCTAATTACACTCAAGACAGAAATAATCCTAAGTTACGAATAATGGACTACTAATGGCTCTTTATCAGAGCTCGCAAATAACGATTAGCCTTTTCCCGTTGACCGAAAAAAAGGATTTTCTACTGACACTTTGAACAAATGACAGAATATTAGTACATTTTCCTAAAAATGTGTTGACTAAAAACAGAAGGAAGACTAGTCTCAGCTTGCCGAAGTTTGTTGGTGTGGCTGGTGTGAGTTGTTGAGTGAGTATTGCGGTAGTTTGAGTGCCAATAAAAGCAAGGGTGGCTCTGCTTCTACCAGCAGTATCTGATTGCCATTAACACTTAAAATAAAACGATACATCGCTTATTATAGTTTTGCTACCTTACGACGCCAGCTTGCCGTTGCCCCAGCCAAACGAGAGAACGGTCTCTAACTCAGCACTAGTTGACTGAGCTGAGTAGCTGCATATTTAATGCACAACTTTTCCGTTTTTCATCAAAATCAAACCAAATTCTGGTTGTATCCATTTGAGGAGGGCCCACGTCCGCCAACCAGATTTGATCTAGCTCAGTTATACATTAACAATGTAAATATATAAGCTTCAGCAAGCCGAAAGTAGCCTTCCTTGCTTGTTGGGCACGGAATTGCCCAATATTTTAAGACATTTGACAATTTTTTTTAAGACCAATTAACTAAAATTTTAGGCAATGATATTCTAAATTTGAGGTAAACAATTGCCTTATTCTGCTATTTTTGGGGAATGATAAACTGTATGAAGATTTTTTAGGTAATCGCGGACTAACATTTAAGAAACCAAAACAAAATTTTAGGTAATTTGTGGGAGTTTTAGCTAATAAATTGTTCTGGGTGTAGGAATCACTCACCTGCTTCTCGGTGCTGACAACCATATACTCCATTAGGAACGTCATATAGTAGCCACTGTGATAGCCATGCCAGACGGCCAGAAATCCCAAGGCGGCCGCATAGCTGATGTTGCGATTGTTGAGAAACTTCAAGCGCTTGAAGATGTATTGGCCCACCCATTGATTGGTATTCACATTGAAGCTCTGGACATAGTGCTCCATGGTATTGCCCGTTTCCAGCAGCATGAGCTTGACATTGCTGCAGCCGGACCAGTCCGCCTTGCCATGCTCATCGCGGCCCTTGTATGTGAAGCCAATGGATATGAGCGCGCCTTCGGTGATGAGCCAGCACGAGATGTACTTGTACAGGCTGAACTTGGCCCAGAAGCCCAGGTAGTAAATGCGCAGTATGAAGGGCACTGCAGCATATTCCGGCGTAAGAAAATAGGCATCTGGCAGATAAGTCAATCCCACTTGGCATATAGTTAGATATATCAAGCCGACGCCCAACCGCCGCAGACCCGCCTCCACACTGCCCTCGTGCTGCCTGTACTCCCCATTGACGAAGTTCTGGTAGCGACGATAGGGGAATTGCGGTCCCACCAGAAAGCCACTGGGAAAGTAAGCAAAGGCCAGCAGTTCCAGCAATGTGGGCGTATTTGGCAGGGCCGTCTCCTTCTGATCTTTGGACAATTCCGCCTCTGGCTTCAAACCATCCGCAACATCAAAGCCAAAGCCAATCATGCGCAGCACTAAGATGCAGTGAGGCATAGTCCAGAGTATATCATACTCATTGCTTGAGGTGAAAAAGTAGCCCAGCAGCAGATAGCTCATGTGGAATACGAAATTCAAGCCCAACATCAGAGTTGGAGTGCCACGGAACAGTAGGGTCAGCAGATATGTGACCCCAATGCCCAACAGGGAGTGATATGTGTCCAGGCCATAATTGAAATAGCATAAACCAGCGCCGCAAGTGGCAAAAAACAGATGATGCACCGTTTTGGCGGGAATATCAACTATGACATTGCGATAAATGGCCGCCACCGGATAACCTGGAAGAGGAGTGCATTGTTACTGGCTGCAAAGAGTGCTTGTAAGGAACTTGGTTATGTACCTGCCAGCAGGGTCAGGACCAGGCGCAGTGCCTCCACGCTTACATCAAATTTACTTGCTACACTGCCAAGTATGCCCACTTCTGGCATATTCGACATGTATTCCGTCATAGCTAAAATCTGTGGGTTAATAATATGTTTATACCCCAAACATATACATATATATTACGAAATCGTTATCTATTATCAGTAATTAGTTCAACGTGCTGTACGCCTCTTATCAGTGCTCGTTTATGCCGCTGTTGTTGTTGTTGTTATTACGCATTCAGCATTGCTAAGTGATGTTTCTTCCCTTCTTCGCAAGCTGCAACAACTACAACTACAACAACAACAGCAGAGAGCAGTCACTTGGTCAGGGTCATTCATTGCACTAAAGACCATGAAGGTTGGACAATGACGAAATGTCCGCTTCAAAGATAAGCTGGCGAAATACGGAGTACACTCAAAATTTAAACATGCCACTTGGTTAACATTTTATTGATTTGCGGCTTTTTCATTTTTCATACACAAAACTGTCATGCGATGACCTATCGCCCTTCCCCTTCCACTCCTAACACTGATTACCTAATTATTATCACTTGTACTGCTGCTGTGCTGCTAATGCAATGGCTGGATATTTGTTTGTTTATAATTTCATACAGAATTAATTAATTTAAACCGAAGTAGCCGAATATTTTTTAACACTTTTCACATAATTTTCAAATATTCTAAATGAATGGGAAAGCACGCACAGCTGACAGCTGACAACGAGGCGGCTGCCTTGGTACGACACGTTTGGCATGAGATGGGAGGTGTTGACACGTCTAGAAATTCAAATATTTTTCTACATATTAACAATTTGTAGACTTAAGCCAGGCTGAATTGAAGCATTTTCCTTTTTTATTTAGCATTTTTAATTTACTTATACACTTCACAAAACAAAGGTCATTTTAACTCTGGCATGACACCGGCACCATGAGGTGCAGGAATATAAATATGTATGTGATAGCAGTTGCAGTGAAAAAAAAAAAAAAAAACAAAAACAGATGGAGTGCCTAATGATGTATTATCATATTGAAATCATCTCCTAATCAAGAAGCTGTGATATAGTCAAATCGATTAAAGCTCAATTTATGTTTTCTTAAGTGTTTGGTTCTATTTATAAATGGTTTTTATTTATCAAGCTCGAGGTCAAGTGAGTGGGGTAACGCTTATATCTTCACCTTGAAAATACAATCATATTTCTCCACTTTTTAGGGTGCACTACTTTCCGGCCCGTTTTTCACATCATCCCGTTAGCGCTCGTATTGATTTTGACGGATGAAGCGAAGCTAACTTATCGCTAAAGGGCTAAATGTGAAAACGGCCCTTAGAGCAATATTCTGATATTTTCTACCTTCAATAAGAGAAAGGTTTTCATATTGAGCTATAAATACATTAGAATTATTATATTATAACCCATACTCTTTTATTTATTACGAAAATTTGAAGTCAATCGCCTGTTGTATGCAACTCGAATGAAGCTTAAGCACCTGAGGCCTGAGGCGGGGATGGATTCATATGCAAAACAATAAAAAAGAATAAAACCACATTTCTAATAAACAAAATTCTGCCTTACTTATTTCATCAAACATATTTGATCTGGCAAAGCAAAGGTATTCCTTGTTGTTATTTTCATGCCAAGTTTGATCGTATCTAGCCACCCTACAACGAGTCAAACAACAACTGTCTGCGTCTTTGGGTGAATGGCAAAGATTTTAATTTACTACAATTTGCTTTTTGACAACATTGCCTTGTTGTTTATTAGATTGAAGCAGCCCCAGCAACGCAAATTAACAGCTCAGCGTTAAAATCAAGGGTCAGGGTCAAGCAACCCCAGCGGGAACCATAGCAACAGTAACTGCTTTCTGGGTAAGATGGGCCAAGTTCCAATTGTTATGTTGGTTTTGGTTTACGTGTCACTCTCACTGACTATGTTTTTGTGTTTAGGTTTTCAGGCAAAGTTCAGAGACTGAATTAATGCAAAACTGGCTCACACCGGCCCTAGCAGCAGCAGCAGTATGCGACGCAACAATTATCCATACCAGCCCCTGAGCCAACAACCTCCGCCCGGCGCTAGTACGGGCCATGATGCTTTGGAGGCCGAAAACGAACGTGCCGCCGAGGAGTTGAAACAAAAGATTGGCGCGCTCAAGTCCCTAACCATTGACATTGGCAACGAGGTGCGGTATCAGGATAAGCTACTGCGCGGCATTGACGATGATATGGATAGAACGAGCGGATTTCTGGGCAACACAATGACGCGAGTGGTGCGTCTGGCCAAGCAAGGCGGCGGAGCACGACAAATGTGCTACATGTTCCTCTTTGTGCTGTTCGTGTTTGTGCTGCTCTGGATAACACTGAAATTCAAATAACCTGCGAGGAAAACACACTTCTGTTATATGCTAAAATATATATATATATACTTACACATATTTTAGTTTGTTAGTTGTTTTTGTTCTAAGTACAAAAAATACAATCATCGTACACACACACAGACACATTAAGGTAAAGATATTTGGTTGCTTAGGAGCGGGGGGTGGGGATTGACACTTTCTTAAAGTTATAGCTAAGATATAATGATGTATTATAAATCTTTGTGGGAGTTTCGTTTCGATTGGTTCCAAGAGTCTACACCAGTGCAAACTGAAGGATTAGGTCTAGGTCCAGCCGTGGCTATGCATGAAAGGTTTTCATTTTCTTGTTCCGTCTGTTAAAATCGGGTTGTTCGAGATCCTCATCGTCCACATCTTCGCTGCCCGTCTCATCTTCGCTTAGAAAAGCGGTCAAGTCTACGCCATTGGTTGCGCCGTTGTTCTCAGCGATGCGACGTACTAAATGAGGGAACAGAAGAGATCGTTACATGAGTTTAGCCAAGTTGAGTGAAGGATTTTGGTTGTTTAAAGTAAGCAGAGTCTATAGCAAATGTTCTGTTGAATTGATTTACACTTATTGGTTGATGCCCACTGCCTGACGCATAAGCAAAACAATGCAGCTGTGGTGTGACTAACTGAGAGAAGGAATTCGACAGGAGTTGCAGTGTATTTTTTTTGCTTTAAATGGCCTGATTCTGTCTGAAAACCATTAATGAAATGGTTTAATATCCAGTGACGACTTATTTCCTTGGCTTTTAAGCCCCAGTCGCTGTTTGATCTCGTCCCATGGCCTGTCTAAGACCTATACTGTCCATCCTCCGTGTTCCCAATCAACGAACATGCTCATCTGAATATCTACCAGTCGTATCTCCCATACTGATGCTTACTTTGTTCATCTAAGACGTGGGCTTGTTTCTTAATATCCTCAATATCCTTTTGATTTTCGCTTATCTTCTTCCGCATCGTTTGTATGCATTCGGTGGTCTTTTTCAATATCTGAGCTCGACTCGCCTGCAAGGAGCAATTGGAATACAAATTTAGAATCTAATACCATGGCAACTTCATATCCAACTATTGCTCACTTTTACCTTTTCACCTTTCAAGGTGGGTACCGCCTCCCGTAGATTTGTAAAGCTCTCCTTAATGTGATCGCGCCGTCGGCGTTCCAAGGCATTGTGATGGGCGCGCTTTTCAGCCTATAAACATAAACAAGCGATAAATGGTAAGAGGGATTGAATTCTGTTTTCAGACCTGTAAAACTCTGTCGCGACTGACTGACTGATCATCAACACACAGGATGTTGATATTTTTAGACAAGGCCTAGCCACGCATTAATGATCATTTATGCAACTGTGTCTCAAGATGGAGGTCAAAGGTTGTATGGAGGCAAGCAACGCAATGTTCTTTTCTTGGCGCAGAAACTGCAGGCAAAATGCATAAAACGCACATATTTACACACACATTCTTACAGAAGATTAGCATTTTCATAAGCACACACTTATGTATACATGTGTGTGTGTGTGTATGAGCGATTTTATGCGTGTCTGTTTGCTGTGGCTGCCTTTAGTCATATTTATATAAATTTCATTGTCTGTTCTGAATCTGGGACCTTTACACGGACAGACGGACAACGCAGGTGTTGATCCTGATAAAAAAAATATATGAACATTCAATTCAATATACACTTCACATTTCCGAAGTACATTTGGAAGAGAAACAAAAAAAAGGGCCCGGGCAACAACGGGTAAACTGGCTAGTCTAATATAAACCATAGCACGGACAACAAATGTCAATACATCGGAACATGTGCGTTCTGTTTATAAACAAAGACGTAGTTTTGCTTCTTCTTCTTCAGCAAATGCTTACCTGTGTAAAATTAGCTGTGCTTATGTGTCGCGATGAGCCCAAACCATTATCGGAGTCACCATCATCCTGCAATGGTTTTGGAATGTGAATGTGTGCATTTGCATATGTGTCGTCTCCTTTTGCGACGTAAATTGATTAAATTCAGATTTTGCTTACGTCACTCTCGATATCAATATCTCGATCATCATCGCTCATGCTCATAGCTATTTATTGGCCTTAACTAGGCCTATGTATAGACTTTGGCGGGTGTTTGTCTGTGTCTGGGAAGGATTGTTGCGATTCTTTATTTTGATTTGTGGATGAAATTAGATCTGCTTCTTTATATGCCCAGGGCACGCTCTGTTACTGCGGACGTTGCCCAGCACTACAAGTGGCAAAGAAACATCGAAGTTATAATCGACTAAATCGATTTAACAAACTGAAGGAGTATCGGTATTTGAATGAGCCAATTATTTATTTTCAGCTCAGACATAAATGAAAAACTTACTTTAGAATGTAAATATCTTATTTTGGAAAATGTTATTTGAAATTAAAAGGATTTATATTTATAGAATGAATGTACATTTATTATGTTTTTGAAATTATATTTTGATCTATTTTTTGGATGAGAAATATCGATTATATTTATTTGACCCTGGGTCGCTTTTCAACACTCACCAGTACCGATAGGTAATGTAATGCGATACCAGGGCTACCGCAACTTCAACTGAATATAAACAAAGCGTAAAATTAAAAAAATGTGTGGGAAAAAACGTGTCACTCAATACTAAATTATCACTTTTTATAAAGTTTAAATTTCTCTGCTCATAAAATCTATATGTACTATTAAAATTGCACATGCTTTGCTGGCGCCTTCGGTTAACATGACAACCCTGCACTTAGTTGCACATTAACATTAGGCAAATTCAGGAGAACAACGCGTTTTAATTACTTTTTGACTTATTTTTTTCATTTTTTAAAAACAAATTTGTGCTAAATTTCATGGCTTTTCCCACAACAAACGCGCAAGCCGAAACGAACCGCAAAATACTCGAGGAAATCCAAACCAAAAAGCAGCTGCTTTCCACCAGCGGCATCATTGGACTAGGACTCGCGAATCAGGCAGGCTGGGATTAGCAATTAACTTTGCATTGATGCACCAATGTTAACTGGTCTCTCTGTCTCTCTTCCTCTATAGATGCCCGCACCGCAATTGCTTGGCCAGCCAGCAACGACGCCGGAATTCCAACAGGGCGTAGGCGTGCCCACAAATGCCAACTGCAGCAGCGGCGCCTCCATTTCGATTGGCGTTTCGGCAGCACCCCGCTCTGCATTTAATCCAACGAGCTCTACAACTCTGGGTTTCTTTATACCTCAGGATTCGTATATTGGAAATAGTTACATACCCGTGCTGCCGCGTCTGGAACCGTTGCCGACGGCAACAGTCGGCACAACGCCCGCGAATCACAACGCGACCAACAAATAGTTTCCATTCCTCAACTACAGTATGGCACGCCTGAAGCTTAAGAAGGTGGAGGAGTATCTGCAGTGTGTGGATGGCTTCGACCAGCCCAAGATACTACTTGAACAGTATCCCACACCACCGCACATAGCCGCCTGTATGGTCCATCATATACAGGCCCAACACGAGGACATCGAGGGCAAATTTGTGGGCGACCTGGGTTGTGGATGTGGCATGTTGAGCATAGGTGCTATGCTGCTGGGAGCCCAGCTTACTGTTGGCTTCGAGCTGGATGGCGATGCTGTGGATGTATATCGTAATAATGTTCAGGAAATGGAGTTGCCTAACGTGGACTGTGTGCGGGCTGATGTGCTGCAATTGGGAGACAGTAAATGGCGCAAGGCTTTCGATACGATTGTGATGAATCCGCCCTTTGGGACAAAGCATAATGCGGGCATGGATATGAAATTTTTACAAGTGGGACTGCAATTGGCCACAGGAGCTGTTTATTCGTTGCACAAGAGCTCAACGAGGTGAGTCTTAAATGCTGATGCATTTGCTGGAGGTTGGCTAAAAGGAAGAAGGGCAAACATTACCTTGATCAGTACACTTTTGCATTCGTTCAAACCATTTGTCATAGCAGTTTTTCCATTCCTCTTGAGACACCTAAAAAATATGGTTTTTGAACGCTTTAACTGCTTCTTTGGCGCTCGCAAATCGTTGACCATGCAGTTTATCAGCAGACTTAGTTTCTTTTCCACTTGGTTTTCTCCCCTCTCGCATATGTACATACATATGCAAAGACCATTTTCTTCATTGAACACGACCAAACGGTCCGAGAATGATCAGAGCAAAAGCGAACACAAAGAAATGGTCTGTTCGGTGAGCGAAGGCCGTGCTTGATGTGAACGGTTGCTCTCCGTCTCTTTGCTGAAAGTGTCAGTGAGTGACAACTAGAGAAGGTCAACCGGTATTTGCGACCTCTGCTGGAAAGGCAATCTTCTACATATTGTTTAACCAGCTTTCTTATATCACCTCGTTCTTTCTTTCAGATCTTTCATTCAAAAGAAATCTTTAGAATGGGGCGCCCGTGGATCTGTTGTGGCCGAGCTGCGCTACAACGTTGACGCCAGCTACAAGTTCCACAAGCATAGATCCAAGGACATTGAGGTGGACTTTTGGCGTTTCGATATCAGCGACACGTAGGCCCAAAATTAGCTAAACATGATTTCGCATTTTTTTAGATAAGAAAAAAATATATTATAATATTTTACAAAAAACTGCAATTGTCATACATTCATCTGTCCACCTATTCCACATTGAAAACGACACCCTGGGCGCATGCCAGCTCGCCGGAGTGATTCACAGTGACGGTCGCACGTTTGCAGTATTGTTTCCAGGCATCTGAGCCAGATTCGCGTCCGCCGCCTGTGGCCTTCTCGCCGCCAAAGGCGCCGCCTATTTCCGCACCATTTGTGGTAGTGTTGATGTTCACAATGCCGCAGTCGGAGCCCTTTGCGCCAATCCATTTGAAGGCCTGACCAATGTTCTCAGTGAATATGGCCGAGGATAGACCTTGCTCAACCTCATTGTTCCAGGTAATGGCCTCGTTCAGATTTTTGGCCTTCAAAATATAGACAATGGGTGCAAAGGTCTCGCGATGCACAACGCTGGCATCGTGCGCAAGACCCGTAATGATGGTGGGCTCCACATAGAAACCAGGGCGGTTCAGAACCCGGCCTCCGAAAGCCACCTTGCCACCGAGTTTTTGGGCCTCGGCAATGGTCGCCGTGTAGTTGTCCACATTCTGCTTGGTGTGCACAGGACCCACGAGGGTCTGGGCCTCCAGCTGGTGGCCAATCCTCGGCAACAGGTGCTGATACTTGGCCGTCAGAGCCTGGACAAAGCCATCGTGCAGCTGCTCGTGAACTATGATTCTCCTGGTCGTAGTGCAGCGCTGTCCACTGGTGCCTATGCAGCCAAAGAGGGCAGCATCCAAGGCCATCTTTACATTAGCGGAGGCGTCGATGAGCAGAGCGTTATTGCCTCCCAGCTCGAGGATGACCTTGCCAAAGCGTCGTTGCACCTCCACACCCACATCACGACCCGTCTGGCAACTGCCCGTGAAGGAGACCAGATTGACTCTCGGATCAGCCACCAGGGATTGGCCCACATCTGTGCCGCCCTGGCAGAGTGTGGCCACTGGAGGCAGATTATTGCGACGCAACACTTCAGCCACAATCCTGGTGGTGGCCACCGATACGAGCGGTGTGCTGGGAGCCCCCTTCCACAGCACACTGTTTCCGGTGGTCAAGGCGATGGCGGCATTCCAGCCGAACACCGCATTGGGAAAGTTGTAGGCGGAGATTACGCCCACCACGCCCAGGGGACGCCAGGCCTCCAAAATGGTGTGATCGGCACGCTCCGAATTGATGAGTTGGCCAGCATAAATCCTGGACAGACCCACTGCATAGTCGCAGATGTCGATGAACTCCTGCACCTCGCCCTGGCCCTCACTGTAGATCTTGCCCACCTCGAGGGACACCAGTTTGCCCAGCGGCTCCTTGTACTTTCTCAGCTCGTCGCCAATCTGGCGCACAATCTCGCCACGTTGGGGTGCTGGCACCTGACGCCATTGCCTATAGGCCTCCACAGCATAGCCAATGGTTTGCTGCAGTTCCTGAACATTGCCCTGACGCACTGAGGCTATGGCCTGGCCAGTGCCTGGGTCATAGCTGGTCACTCTTTCGCCACGCCCTTGCCACTGGCCGGAGAACACGCCAGGATTGTCGCGTTCCAGGCCCAGATCCTTCAGGAAACTGTACTCGGGCTGATCAATCAAATAGGATGTGGCCGAGGAGGCATGGCGAGTACTTTGGATCACAGTGCTCAACTTTGGCAGCCGTGACAAATGTCTCAAGTGTGCGATCATGCTACGGGTTGGGACAGAGATATTTGGATTACTGATTACACACTGCGCTTATCGAGGCGATAACATTCTGCTTTGATGTACTCTCGCACTCTCTGGCACTCGTACTCGTACTCGCTCTGGAAAGTTTTTCTTCGACCTGCCCCCCAGCGGAGCACCCTGCTGACAGAGCATCTCGGCCCCAAATCTCAATTATACTCACTTAAAACCGTTTCAGCTGGAATTGATTGTGTGTGCACTCGGCGCAGTCCAATTATCAACTGCCGGCCGCAGTGCATGAGCAGGCGGTTTCAGGCCGGCGGTGACGGTGACTGGCGGCTTATCGCCAGCGTAAACACAAACAAATGCAAAGAGAATAGCCTTATCAGTAGACAATACCACTGATTCTCCCATTGCGAGCAAGTAATTCATTTTTAATTTCCATGCTGATCGGATCCGTTAGTTGAAATTATGGACAGCACGTGAATACAAGATGTTAGATTGGCAGCACTGGGCTGTGCAAAAGAAGCAAGAATGTTTCCTATGCATTGTCACACTCTTAAAAGTATGCAACTTTTCTCTTTCTTTTTGGTGGAGGGATTTCCACACAAAATGATTTTTCTTGTAGTTTTAGCCAAAAATATTATTCGAACGTTATGAAATTGGATAGATCGCCTCTGCTTCTCATGATAATCAGGAATATATATACTTTATGTGGTCGGAAAAGCTTCCTCTTGCCTGTTACATACATTTGTACGAATACAATAATCTCGTTTCATCCATAGCGAACGAGTATAGCAACAGGAGGCGCACGCGCTACTAACTCAATAGAATTGCAGTTGTCTTTCTACAATGATTCACTTCAGCATGCATGTATGTTAATAGCGTGAGCAATGTAGAGTTTTACTGTGGCAAATCCATTGCAATATGTGTACACATATGAATAAAATTGTAAATTTCCATTTTGAAAAGAGAAATTTAGTTGAACCTTATGCGAACCTTAATCCAAAGTTGAGGGAGCCCGAACATCGAATTGTCGAACTTCACGCTGACTAAAGCCACGTCCGTCTGCTTCTATGCGAACTTCTCTTTCAGTTTTAGTATGTTCAGTTGAAATTCGTAGCATATGTATGCTTCATTAAATTTAATCTGGATCGGCCTATAAATCATACCCATCAGCATCAAGCCTTAGTATGTGGAACTGTTTCTTCTCCTTGCGTACACATACTGATGGCTTCCTAAGGCAACTCCGATTTGTTCTTAAAAGAAAAATACTGTTTGCAATCTTGCTGCTGGAAATGAAACTGCTTGGGAAGCTAGAGAAAAGTTAGAAATTGTGGCAAACAAAATAAAACAGAGGGTCTTCATCCATCGCGATCTTTTTAATTGGCTCTATTAAAAACCTCATCGTCCCACATATGAAACAAACAACACGCAAACATACTCGTATTTACCTTTGCCAAATACCCATAACTATGCAGCAAACATACATGCGAGTTCATAAGTAAATATCTATATCCACATCTATATCCAACTGAAATTAGCACGAACTTTGCTATAAATACAGAACCGGAGTCTGGGAGAGTCACACTTCGACTGACATTCAGTCAGAGTCATAGCTTCATATATCCACCAATATGCGAGTCCTTTGCTTGGTCTTATTGCTTTGCCTCGCCGGTCAGGCCTTTGCCCAAGACGAGGAGGAGACAACTGCGCCAGCCGAAGAGGAGACAACTGCGCCAGCTGAAGAGGAGACAACTGCGCCAGCTGAAGAGGAGACAACTGCGGCAGAAGGAGAGGAGACAACTGCGGCAGAAGGAGAGGAGACAACAACTGCGGCAGGCGAAGATGAGGAGACAACAACACCATCATCAGGTTCAACTCCGCCAGGCTCATGTGGAGGAAAGAAGAAGAAGAAGGTCAGGAAGTTTAGGCGCACTCGCAAGGGTGGCAGGAAGATAATTAAGAGGCGCAGAAACGGAGGAGGAGGAGGAAAGTGGAGTAAATTCGGCTGGGCAGTCAATGATCGCACTGCAAGTCGTGGTCGCAGAGGAGGTCGTAGTCGTAGAGGAGGTCGTGGTCGCCGCCGCCGTCTGGCGTAAGAAGGAGAGGCACAATGGTTGGATTCCATGAACAGGGACAGAGATAAAGAGCTTCAAAGGACACTTTCAATTCCAATGTTATGGCATGTAATAATTAAGATTTTTATTTTTATTAAGTATGTAGATGTAAAACTTTGCGAAGGTTAAAAAACACAACAAAATTTAAATTGAAATTAGAGCGAAAGTCGAATTTTGTATGGATTTGGTTAATACGCTCAGGACGATGCCTATGATGGCGATGCATCTTCTTAGAGGATGATGACGTTGTTGAAAATGCGGCAACTTAGCAGTAATTTTACTAAGGGGAATCAAGAACGATTAAGAGTGCCTCGAGTATCTGATGCAGATCAAGGCACCGGCAGTCACTTGGCGTACATTTCTGGAACGGCTTCTGAGTTGGCTTCTGCTGCGCTCTCTATTTCACCGTTCCTGCTATCATATGGCACAACAACAGCCTTTGACCATCGTTTCAGAATTCGTATTGGGAGAACATCAATAAATGAGAAGCAAATGAGAAGCAAATGAGAACAACAACTCGGCCTCAAGTATATTTGATTGTGCTTTGCTTGCTTTATATTCCGGCAATGTGAAAATTTTAACATTCAAACTCAGACAGCGACTGTTCACAGTCCTCTGCCATGTTTCCTCAATACCAATTCCATGTGGAGTTAGACTACTCAGGACTTAAGGCAATTGCATAATGTCTAGTTCAGGCTCTTCAGGCACAGGCACCGGCATGGCCATGCATTGAAGTGAAAGGGAGAAAAAGCCACTTCTACCGGTGGTATTAGCAATAATATTGAGCCACCAACTAAATCTTAACATAGATCTATTGCAATAGCTATATGCAATTACAAAACGATATCCTTAACATTAAAGAGAAATGAGATTTGTCCATTTGCGTTGGCAAGGCGGATGAAGCAAAATGTGGAAACCAAGGTGATCTGTGGGTATATCAATACCAAATTTGGTCACTCTAGTTCTTATTGTCCCCGAGATGCAGGTGTTCCTACGGACGGACAGACGGTCATGGCTAGATCGACTCGGCTGTTGAACCTAATCTTGATCATATATATAGTATGCATCCACCCTGAACTCAGAAACTTCTATCTTATCTTGATAGCCCTACAGTCTTACAGCCTCACAGTCTAACAGTATCCAAATCTCAATCTTCAAATACCTGGAAAAGGTTTCAATTCATAAATCAACGAATGAGAATTCATTCTTATCCGACTACAGTTCTATTACGTAAAAGCCAAACGTCCCAAACAAAAGGCGCGCGAGCATATTTACTTATGCCAAATACGAGTACATAAGTACGAGTATGTTCTTAGCAAATAAACACACATTTGAGCACATAAGTAAATATCCACATCCATATTCAAGAGAACTGCACACTAGAAATTCGCTATAAATACAGAACCGGAGTCTGCCAGAGTCACACTTCGACTGTCATTCAGTCACAGTCATACATAGTATAGCCACTGATATCCACCAATATGCGAGTCCTTTGCTTGGTCTTATTCCTTTGCCTCGCCGGTCAGGCCTTTGCCCAAGATGAGGAGGAGACAACTGCGCCAGCCGAAGAGGAGACAACTGCGCCAGCTGAAGAGGAGACAACTGCGCCAGCTGAAGAGGAGACAACTGCGGCAGAAGGAGAGGAGACAACTGCGGCAGAAGGAGAGGAGACAACAACTGCGGCAGGCGAAGATGAGGAGACAACAACACCCTCATCAGGATCAACTCCGCCAGGCTCATGTGGAGGAAAGAAGACGAAGAAGGTCAAGAAGTTTAGGCGCACTCGCAAGGGTGGCAAGAAGATAATTAAGAGGCGCAGAAAGAGTGCAGGAATAGAAAAGTGGAAGAAGTTCTGAAGTTCTTCTACTATGGCAGATCGAAGATCTTTAAAAACAAAGCCTGATCTGGGACAACGAGCTTCTCGAAAGAGAATACTGTTAAACTATTTAGCACTAATTTATAAATAGCATAAGCCTTTGCAAAGTATGAAATACAAAACATAAGAAAAACATTTGTGTTTCTATACCCTTGCAGATAGCACTATAATAATGTCACGATATTTGCAACGCATAGAAGGAATCATCTCCGTGTAAAAGCATACACATTTTGTTAGCTCCATCTATCGTACAAAGTTTTCATTCTAAATCTATTTTCTACGACAGCTATCTGATATAGTGGTCAGATTTTGACGATTGTTACATATCAGCAGCTTACGGCAGAAAGAAGCCATGGTGGAAATTAGAAGCCGATAGCTTAAAAACTGAGAGAATGGGTCGCACATTGATTCGGCTTGTCATGCTGATCAAGAATATATAAATCTTATGCGGTCGGAAATACTTCGATTTGCCTGTCACATACATTTGCTCGAAAACAATATACTCGTGTACTCTAGTAAAGAGCGAGTAAAAAATCAAAAAATGTTGCATACTTTTGGGTGTACCGAATATTAAATAAATGCTGAGTACGAGTATCTTGTATTCGGAATATCTACTATAGCGTTCTAACTTGTTTTTCAATGTTTTTATGACTTTTTTTTAAGTACACGAATTACGTACATAAAATTATGGATTCCGCATCCCTGCACTATGACCAGCAGCAGCAGAAGAAGAGGGAGAGCGAGCAGCTATTGCTGGCCACTGTGGCCGCAGCCGAAGCTGGTTTGGAGACGCAGCCATTACACATGATACACAAATCCACCACCTCCTCATCGAACAACTAGTCAGGCTCCGAGGAGATCATTCGAATGAAGGAGCCAGCCTAAAAGCTGAGCAAGAAGCAGCAGCAGTAATCACAGCATACGCATAAGCATAAGCATGTGCAACAAACAGCTGGACACAGTTAAGGATGATCTGGATGCGGGTGCAGAGGCGTTTGCGATTGCGCAACAGATACTGTCCGAGCGTCTCCTATATTTTGGTAGCAGTGGCTCCCATTCGGCAGCCGCCAAGGAAAACGCCACCACAACCGATAGCCTCCGACAATGTGGTGGCAGCTGCCAGAAAAACAAGCACAACAACATGAACACCGCTCAAGCTCAAGACTCAAGAAGCTGGAACACAAGATTAACCTAATGCACCCAGTGAGGCAGCCACCTCATCCTCCGCCTCCACCGCCTAGCAGCCAAGTGGAGGAGCATCTGCCATTCGACTGGACACAACTGTTGGCCTGGCCCAATCCACATTGACAACGGAGAATACAACAGCACCTGCAGGAGCTGCAGCCACGACAACTGCATCGGCCATTGGTGACATTGGAGTTGCTGGACAGAGAAGAACACAAAGCGGCGCAAGAGATAAGCATTAGCTATAAATTTGTTGTGCGTTTTCAGTGTGGTGCTCTCGCATCTGTAAGGATTGAACAACAAACAGTAGCAAATGTTTTCAGTCTCTAAAAACAATTCATCACCTCCTACCCCCCTACCCCCTACCACCACCCTTTCAAAATGCTACACCTGCTTTAGCAACAACAACAGCAATTTTCTTAGCCTCTAAATAGACGGCAGTTAATATATGCGTAGCCTACATTCCAATTGTGTGCCAAAAACAACAACTACAAGAATGTTTTCTTATCAATATTTATTTATATCAATATTTAACAAACAGACAGAAAAGCAAAAACAAAACCCACAAAAACTAAAAAAAAATTTGGATTAACAAAAAAAAAACTATATCATATAACTATCATATAACGTATAACTATAACTATATCATATAGCTACCAAATAACCGATAGTTAAGGAATGAGCACTTAGTAGTATAACTTTCTGTTTTTCATCCAAATTCATCTTGTATCCCTTGTATCCGCTATATCCACGCGCCCAGATTTGATCTAGATCGGTTCTGTATTTACAATGTGAATGGTATATAGACTTCGGCAAGGAGAAGCTAGTTTTCCTTTCTTGTTTTAATATGAAACAAGTAAGAACGCTATACTCGATATTCCCACTATAAGATAGTAATTCAATATTCGACCCACTCAAAAGTATGGAGAAACTTCAAATGCGTGTAACAGCAGAAGGAAGCGTCTCCGACATCATATTACGATTATAGCAACAGGAGGCGCACGCGCTACTAACTCAATAGAATTGCAGTTGTCTTTCTACAATGATTCACTTCAGCATGCATGTATGTTAATAGCGTGAGCAATGTAGAGTTTTACTGTGGCAAATCCATTGCAATATGTGTACACATATGAATAAAATTGTAAATTTCCATTTTGAAAAGAGAAATTTAGTTGAACCTTATGCGAACCTTAATCCAAAGTTGAGGGAGCCCGAACATCGAATTGTCGAACTTCACGCTGACTAAAGCCACGTCCGTCTGCTTCTATGCGAACTTCTCTTTCAGTTTTAGTATGTTCAGTTGAAATTCGTAGCATATGTATGCTTCATTAAATTTAATCTGGATCGGCCTATAAATCATACCCATCAGCATCAAGCCTTAGTATGTGGAACTGTTTCTTCTCCTTGCGTACACATACTGATGGCTTCCTAAGGCAACTCCGATTTGTTCTTAAAAGAAAAGCTAGAGAAAAGTTAGAAATTGTGGCAAACAAAATAAAACAGAGGATCTTCATCCATCGCGATCTTTTTAATTGGCTCTATTAAAAACCTCATCGTCCCACATATGAAACAAACAACACGCAAACATACTCGTATTTACCTTTGCCAAATACCCATAACTATGCAGCAAACATACATGCGAGTTCATAAGTAAATATCTATATCCACATCTATATCCAACTGAAATTAGCACGAACTTTGCTATAAATACAGAACCGGAGTCTGGGAGAGTCACACTTCGACTGACATTCAGTCAGAGTCATAGCTTCATATATCCACCAATATGCGAGTCCTTTGCTTGGTCTTATTGCTTTGCCTCGCCGGTCAGGCCTTTGCCCAAGACGAGGAGGAGACAACTGCGCCAGCCGAAGAGGAGACAACTGCGCCAGCTGAAGAGGAGACAACTGCGCCAGCTGAAGAGGAGACAACTGCGGCAGAAGGAGAGGAGACAACTGCGGCAGAAGGAGAGGAGACAACAACTGCGGCAGGCGAAGATGAGGAGACAACAACACCCTCATCAGGTTCAACTCCGCCAGGCTCATGTGGAGGAAAGAAGAAGAAGAAGGTCAGGAAGTTTAGGCGCACTCGCAAGGGTGGCAGGAAGATAATTAAGAGGCGCAGAAACGGAGGAGGAGGAGGAAAGTGGAGTAAATTCGGCTGGGCAGTCAATGATCGCACTGCAAGTCGTGGTCGCAGAGGAGGTCGTAGTCGTAGAGGAGGTCGTGGTCGCCGCCGCCGTCTGGCGTAAGAAGGAGAGGCACAATGGTTGGATTCCATGAACAGGGACAGAGATAAAGAGCTTCAAAGGACACTTTCAATTCCAATGTTATGGCATGTAATAATTAAGATTTTTATTTTTATTAAGTATGTAGATGTAAAACTTTGCGAAGGTTAAAAAACACAACAAAATTTAAATTGAAATTAGAGCGAAAGTCGAATTTTGTATGGATTTGGTTAATACGCTCGGGATGATGCCTATGATGGCGATGCATCTTCTTAGAGGATGATGACGTTGTTGAAAATGCGGCAACTTAGCAGTAATTTTAC
Organism: Hirtodrosophila duncani; assembly: GCA_037043425.1. NCBI lineage: Eukaryota > Metazoa > Arthropoda > Insecta > Diptera > Drosophilidae > Hirtodrosophila > Hirtodrosophila duncani. Next base: position 818,261 of record JBAMBM010000793.1, on the reverse strand, counting down.
TAAGGGGAATCAAGAACGATTAAGAGTGCCTCGAGTATCTGATGCAGATCAAGGCACCGGCAGTCACTTGGCGTACATTTCTGGAACGGCTTCTGAGTTGGCTTCTGCTGCGCTCTCTATTTCACCGTTCCTGCTATCATATGGCACAACAACAGCCTTTGACCATCGTTTCAGAATTCGTATTGGGAGAACATCAATAAATGAGAAGCAAATGAGAAGCAAATGAGAAGCAAATGAGAACAACAACTCGGCCTCAAGTATATTTGATTGTGCTTTGCTTGCTTTATATTCCGGCAATGTGAAAATTTTAACATTCAAACTCAGACAGCGACTGTTCACAGTCCTCTGCCATGTTTCCTCAATACCAATTCCATGTGGAGTTAGACTACTCAGGACTTAAGGCAATTGCATAATGTCTAGTTCAGGCTCTTCAGGCACAGGCACCGGCATGGCCATGCATTGAAGTGAAAGGGAGAAAAAGCCACTTCTACCGGTGGTATTAGCAATAATATTGAGCCACCAACTAAATCTTAACATAGATCTATTGCAATAGCTATATGCAATTACAAAACGATATCCTTAACATTAAAGAGAAATGAGATTTGTCCATTTGCGTTGGCAAGGCGGATGAAGCAAAATGTGGAAACCAAGGTGATCTGTGGGTATATCAATACCAAATTTGGTCACTCTAGTTCTTATTGTCCCCGAGATGCAGGTGTTCCTACGGACGGACAGACGGTCATGGCTAGATCGACTCGGCTGTTGATGCTGTTGAAGAGGCGAGACGCTTCGGTTTGCCTGACAAGCCGAATCAATGTGCGACCCATTCTCTCAGTTTTTAAGCTATCGGCTTCTAATTTCCACCATGGCTTCTTTCTGCCGTAAGCTGCTGATATGTAACAATCGTCAAAATCTGACCACTATATCAGATAGCTGTCGTAGAAAACAGATTTAGAATGAAAACTTTGTACGATAGATGGAGCTAACAAAATGTGTATGCTTTTACACGGAGATGATTCCTTCTATGCGTTGCAAATATCGTGACATTATTATAGTGCTATCTGCAAGGGTATAGAAACACAAATGTTTTTCTTATGTTTTGTATTTCATACTTTGCAAAGGCTTATGCTATTTATAAATTAGTGCTAAATAGTTTAACAGTATTCTCTTTCGCGAAGCTCGTTGTCCCAGATCAGGCTTTGTTTTTAAAGATCTTCGATCTGCCATAGTAGAAGAACTTCAGAACTTCTTCCACTTTTCTATTCCTGCACTCTTTCTGCGCCTCTTAATTATCTTCTTGCCACCCTTGCGAGTGCGCCTAAACTTCTTGACCTTCTTCGTCTTCTTTCCTCCACATGAGCCTGGCGGAGTTGATCCTGATGAGGGTGTTGTTGTCTCCTCATCTTCGCCTGCCGCAGTTGTTGTCTCCTCTCCTTCTGCCGCAGTTGTCTCCTCTCCTTCTGCCGCAGTTGTCTCCTCTTCAGCTGGCGCAGTTGTCTCCTCTTCAGCTGGCGCAGTTGTCTCCTCTTCGGCTGGCGCAGTTGTCTCCTCCTCATCTTGGGCAAAGGCCTGACCGGCGAGGCAAAGGAATAAGACCAAGCAAAGGACTCGCATATTGGTGGATATCAGTAGCTATACTATGTATGACTGTGACTGAATGACAGTCGAAGTGTGACTCTGGCAGACTCCGGTTCTGTATTTATAGCGAATTTCCAGTGTGCAGTTCTCTTGAATATGGATGTGGATATTTACTTATGTGCTCAAATGTGTGTTTATTTGCTAAGAACATACTCGTACTTATGTACTCGTATTTGGCATAAGTAAATATGCTCGCGCGCCTTTTGTTTGGGACGTTTGGCTTTTACGTAATAGAACTGTATTCGGATAAGAATGAATTCTCATTCGTTGATTTATGAATTGAAACCTTTTCCAGGTATTTGAAGATTGAGATTTGGATACTGTTAGACTGTGAGGCTGTAAGACTGTAGGGCTATCAAGATAAGATAGAAGTTTCTGAGTTCAGGGTGGATGCATACTATATATATGATCAAGATTAGGTTCAACAGCCGAGTCGATCTAGCCATGACCGTCTGTCCGTCCGTAGGAACACCTGCATCTCGGGGACAATAAGAACTAGAGTGACCAAATTTGGTATTGATATACCCACAGATCACCTTGGTTTCCACATTTTGCTTCATCCGCCTTGCCAACGCAAATGGACAAATCTCATTTCTCTTTAATGTTAAGGATATCGTTTTGTAATTGCATATAGCTATTGCAATAGATCTATGTTAAGATTTAGTTGGTGGCTCAATATTATTGCTAATACCACCGGTAGAAGTGGCTTTTTCTCCCTTTCACTTCAATGCATGGCCATGCCGGTGCCTGTGCCTGAAGAGCCTGAACTAGACATTATGCAATTGCCTTAAGTCCTGAGTAGTCTAACTCCACATGGAATTGGTATTGAGGAAACATGGCAGAGGACTGTGAACAGTCGCTGTCTGAGTTTGAATGTTAACATTTTCACATTGCCGGAATATAAAGCAAGCAAAGCACAATCAAATATACTTGAGGCCGAGTTGTTGTTCTCATTTGCTTCTCATTTATTGATGTTCTTCCAATACGAATTCTGAAACGATGGTCAAAGGCTGTTGTTGTGCCATATGATAGCAGGAACGGTGAAATAGAGAGCACAGCAGAAGCCAACTCAGAAGCCGTTCCAGAAATGTGACTGCCGGTGCCTTGATCTGCATCAGATACTCGAGGCACTCTTAATCGTTCTTGATTCCCCTTAGTAAAATTACTGCTAAGTTGCCGCATTTTCAACAACGTCATCATCCTCTAAGAAGATGCATCGCCATCATAGGCATCGTCCTGAGCGTATTAACCAAATCCATACAAAATTCGGCTTTTGCTCTAATTTCAATTTAAATTTTGTTGTGTTTTTTAACCTTCGCAAAGTTTTACATCTACATACTTAATAAAAATAAAAATCTTAATTATTACATGCCATAACATTGGAATTGAAAGTGTCCTTTGAAGCTCTTTATCTCTGTCCCTGTTCATGGAATCCAACCATTGTGCCTCTCCTTCTTACGCCAGACGGCGGCGGCGACCACGACCTCCTCTACGACTACGACCTCCTCTGCGACCACGACTTGCAGTGCGATCATTGACTGCCCAGCCGAATTTACTCCACTTTCCTCCTCCTCCTCCGTTTCTGCGCCTCTTAATTATCTTCCTGCCACCCTTGCGAGTGCGCCTAAACTTCCTGACCTTCTTCTTCTTCTTTCCTCCACATGAGCCTGGCGGAGTTGAACCTGATGAGGGTGTTGTTGTCTCCTCATCTTCGCCTGCCGCAGTTGTTGTCTCCTCTCCTTCTGCCGCAGTTGTCTCCTCTCCTTCTGCCGCAGTTGTCTCCTCTTCAGCTGGCGCAGTTGTCTCCTCTTCAGCTGGCGCAGTTGTCTCCTCTTCGGCTGGCGCAGTTGTCTCCTCCTCATCTTGGGCAAAGGCCTGACCGGCGAGGCAAAGCAATAAGACCAAGCAAAGGACTCGCATATTGGTGGATATATGAAGCTATGACTCTGACTGAATGTCAGTCGAAGTGTGACTCTCCCAGACTCCGGTTCTGTATTTATAGCAAAGTTCCAGTGCTAATTTCAGTTGGATATAGATGTGGATATAGATATTTACTTATGAACTCGCATGTATGTTTGCTGCATAGTTATGGGTATTTGGCAAAGGTAAATACGAGTATGTTTGCGGGTTGTTTGTTTCATATGTGGGACGATGAGGTTTTTAATAGAGCCAATTAAAAAGATCGCGATGGATGAAGATCCTCTGTTTTATTTTGTTTGCCACAATTTCTTTACGCAAGGAGAAGAAACAGTTCCACATACTAAGGCTTGATGTTGATGGGTATGATTTATAGGCCGATCCAGATTAAATTTAATGAAGCATACATATGCTACGAATTTCAACTGAACATACTAAAACTGAAAGAGAAGTTCGCATAGAAGCAGACGGACGTGGCTTTAGTCAGCGTGAAGTTCGACAATTCGATGTTCGGGCTCCCTCAACTTTGGTTTAAGGTTCGCATAAGGTTCAACTAAAATTCTCTCTTCAAAATGGAAATTTACAATTTTATTCATCCACCGCCACTCTTAAAGAGCTTCTAAATACCACTTATGGTATGTAACTTATGGTAGCTTGTAAAGCAAGACAGCAACAAAAACACATTGAATTTCGTTAGCACAATAAGAAACATAAATCAGCAGGAGGTTAGCTAGCATTATATAAATTGTGGATACGATTATCTTATAGTAGGAATTTCGACAATAGCGTTCTTATTCGTTTAAATAATAATTACTATGAAGGACTATTAGATGCTAATCAAGGAAGTAAGGCGGATTTTTAGAATTCATAAAACTCTTTTGTGTGAGAGCTTGAGTTATCATAATGAAGAAAATTCCGGCAGCCCATAGTTTTCCTTAAATTTCTGCCTGTCGTTTTCACACTGTCTATGCTTATTAAGTTGAAGTCCTGAAATAGGCCTCACCCAAGACTACCCACCAAGTTTCCCTTGGCAACTACTCCACATAACTATAATGTTTGCTCAATAATGCATTCTTCGCCAGAAGCAGAGCATTGTTAGAGTTTTAACTGAAAGTGTGCCCAAGTGAATAACTCTGAAATGGAAGTCCTTGAAGAGGGTAATTTAATGGACCGTGTGCCCATTTTGTTGCAGCGTGACTTGGAATTCTATCAGGTACAGGCTGCAATGCGCAACAAAACACTTTCGCTGATACTTAAATCATATTAACCCATTGTGCCCATTTGCCGCCCTAACACAAACACACATACAGACGCATCAGCGTGTACTGCAGGAACCCATTTGTTCTGGCGTTGTGGGCGGTAAATTGGACTTTCCACGTTATGCATCCTTTGCGGCAATTAAGTTGATACGTTGGTAAGCAATGTCCAAGACTCACCTCTCTATCTTATCGATAACAACGCATTTGATTGCAGGTGGGAGGATGAATATTTTGCGTCTTATCGCAAGCCCTCAGGACTGCTTCATACCGAGAAGGAGATGAATGAAGGCGACTTTGTGAACGTGACGGTAAAAACCTCCGATCCGGATAAGTTTGTGCAATTGGTGACGAAATCAGCTGATTTGCTGCTGGAGCATATACATCGACTTTCCCAGGAATCCTTGGACCATGCTGATCTCTCTGTGCTGACGGCCACCATAGGCGCAGCGGCTTTGGTCAAGAACTCGCTGAGTGTCTACATGCAGGCGGCCACCACCACCATCTGTCCACCGAAGGGTGATGAAAAGGGAGGGGCCTTAAAGCTCAGCTTCAAGCAATATGCCCAGATGTCGGAGGCTTTGGCTGAGCGTTTGCTGGATCTTCATTGTCGTTTATTGTTGCTGTATATTATCCAGGATGCAGATTGCTTAAATTGGGAAGATTCGCAGCCATTTTTTGAATCGGAGCGTGGCTCTTATACTGTGCAAATGTGGTGGCATTATATGCGTGGTTCGCAAACGGATTTGTGGAACTCTGTGCCACCAAAGATGGCCCAAAAGATCTTTGCCGGCATGCTCAATGAAACGTTGAGTGTGCTCACTGTCCGCTATACCCAAATTGTGACCAGTGTAGCCAGATCCCAGTTGCATTTGGTGGACATCTGCAATATGCTGATGTGCGTGGCTGAGCTATTGCCTCACATCTGTGAGAGCGGCGAGGCATATGTGGGTCTGCAGCTAAACAACCAGAGTGTGATTTTGAGGGACATCCATGCCAAGTGTCGAGAGCTGTTCTATTGCCTATTGCTAAGGGGAGCACCGCTGGGTGTGCTGTCCAAGGTGGGTGAAGGTGGTTCGCCACTCGGAGTACAATGCTGAAAGTCTCTTTCCAGGTCTTTCGTAAGGGTCTGGACACAATGGAAATGTTTAGCTCTCGCCATGGTCTGCCAAGTGCTTGGACAATATTCGCCTTGCCGCGTTTTTTCCCCAAAGAGCAATCCTGCCAATGGGTTACGGAATTTGCAGATCTAACCACTAATACGGCTATATCGTTGGACTTGCGTGTGCTGCTTGCTTTTCCCGAGGCGGATTGGTCGTATTTACTGAAGATTCTGTTAATGCGAGATGCTTATCTAACGGGACGCATCATAATGCGTCATTTGATGCAACATTTACCTTCCTCGGAGAATTTTAAAAATGTGGCCAAGCATTCGTTCACCAGTGCGGCGGCAGAGGGTATTCCATTGAAATGCGAGGCATTTTTGTGTCGGGGCGAGTGCTTCAATGTCACCGACTCCATAGCTGAGGATATAGGTTAGCTAGGGCTATCAGTATCGTTTTAAACCCATTGATAATATCCATTTTTCAACAGATCCTGTGGGACAATCCAACTATCAGATAGTGTTGTCCTTAACTTATCTCATTGTGGCTGTGGGCAAGGCCGTGGATATCAAATCATGTCTGATCAAGACCCTCGAAGAGCATGCTGTCAGTGGCTGGAGCGACTGTCTGGACAAGCGTCAGGTGTGGAACCAGAAGCGTACACCCTGGCTGGAGGCCATCATGCATTTTGTCTATCCCGTGCTCGACTGTGTGGTCGAGATGCTCATCAATGCTGTGGAGAATGGCGCCAGCATGTATCAGGCTATGTCGTTGGCCTTGACTTGCGTCTCTGAGATCTGGGATTGTATACCAGAGGGGCTGTATAAGATCACATCATTGCTGCAGGATATTATACCAGTTTCTACACGTCCACTGGGGGATTCGGTTTTACTTCAGGTGGTCTTTGCGGCTTTATACACGGAGCTGATCAAGACGGCCGAGAAGTATGAGCAGGGTAGGTCTGGTGTCTGTTGGGAATCTGGATTCTCATATAACCATATTCTCCATTCTTATAGCCAAAAATGCAGACAAAGCTTCCATTTGCTATTCCATATCTGAGGCAATATGTTCCATAGACGAGGATGACAAGCATACGGATCAGATAGAGTTATTCCTCAAACAGGCCAAAGAAAGCATCAATCTGGACACTGATTTTGGTGGTAATGGTGGCTCCACACGTGGTGCTGGCGGCATGAGCGCCGTGAGCACCATTAAAATGGATGACTTAGCCTTAACCAATGCTGAATCGGAACGGCTGAGCCACAGTCCGCCGGCCAACTATGCCATGGAGTTGGATGTCGGTACAGCAGACTATATAGCCGAGGTGCTGGCCAGTGATGTCCTGACCACAAACATTGGCAAGCAGGCCTTGAAAGTGGTCTACAATTATTTGAAATTCAACAAGGATTGGCTGCTCGAACAGTTGGGCACGGGAGACAATGAGCCGAGTCCTTTTCAGGGCGTTCAGGGTCAGAATATCAAGGAGACCAAGACATCGGTGTTGAAGTCCATGTTCTTCATAGGGAATACGCCGTTCGATCAGCTGCTGACGGGCTCGTTGAAAATTGACTACGTAAGCTGGCTGCAGATGCCTTTATCCCTGAATCCCGAAAGGGCATGGCTGCATCTGACAAGACGTTGCGATTTCCAGGAGGATGCCAAGCTAGCCCTGCCCGAGCTGGCCATGGTGGCTGGCATTAGCAAGATAATGAAGCGGCGCAAGGAGTTCGCCAAGTAGAGGAGCGAATGAAATAGAAGGAGAACCTGGAGGCATCATTAGCATGGCCTCACTGAATTATGTTGTAGACGTAGCAGCAGCAGCATCAACAGACGCAGGTGGAGAAGGAGGGCTGACAGCAAGTGGGAAGCGGCTCTTTGGATGTCATTAACGCCGCATAATGCAAACAAACAAATGGATGGCACCTTTAGCACAAATGCACAACAATGAGAGCCGCTTGGGGACACGAAGCAGCAGGCTAAAAAATATATATTTGCTGTCCTTAATGGGGGAGGGAGACTGTGTTGCTGCCGAAAATGTTTTCTTTCTTTTTTCATTCACATTTTGCGTAGCAATTGCCAAGTGCTCTGCTCCTGTTCCTGGTCGTCCCAGCCTCCGTTTTGCCGCCACGCAGTGCCGCAGTTATGAAAATTACTGAAAGCATTGCTGGAAGCCAACAAACACATGAGCTGGAGAGATGAGAAGAGCGGAGCTGGAGGAAAACACACACCAGCCAGAAGAGCAACAACAACAACAACGATAACACACAGGACAACGTGACAAATAAAGGCAAAACTGGGCGATTGAAATTAAATTGGGTTCGTGCAGACTCTGGGTATCCCCTTTTGATGTAACTTACACAATGTGAAGTGCATATTACCAACTATAGCTTCTAATTGATATTAAAGTAGACTGCGTTTGAGTGGTTTCTTATACTCGTACTCCATATATAACAGGCAAAAGGAAGATTTCCATCAGCATCAACAGCCGACTCGATCTAGCCTGTAGGTGTGAACACCTAGATATCGGAGACTATAAAAGCTAGAGGAACGAAACAAGCCATGTCAATGTATTCGCGAGTATGCATGTGTATGTGTGGGTCGTGAGTAGAAACTGTTGTAAAAAACTAATTTTTACACTTGCTCAACCAAATGGTCATCGTGCGAGCGAGTAAGGCTTACGATGATACTTTAGATAACACTTTAGATAACAAAATTAGGAGTTGTTACTTCAATCGAAAAACACGGTCAAAAGTTAACCATTAACAAAAGTTGTTAATACAAACAGGATTCTTACCGCTTCTAAGGGTACCTTAATATCTTTATCTTATAGATTTAGTATTTCCGTAAAGCTTTTAGTAAAGAAATAGGGTTATTTGCGATTTCTTATACAACTTAAGGCTTCTCCTGCTTCAAAATTTCACATATTTATCAATATAATAAGTTCAAGTAATCCGATTTGTTTCAATCGTCAACATATAGCTGATACATCGATATCCGTCTAGGTGCAAACATATTTAGTCAAAGGTTTTGCCTTTCCTTTCCTATTTACTTATCAAAAAGACAGCATCAGGACCGTCAGATGAGTATTTTTAAGCTACAGCATAAATACGAAACATTGGGCGTTTTTTTTGGACAGATTTGATGAGAAGAGGATCCCACATTATACATTTTTATACTCGTCTCTAATCGTTAGTTGTAGTTAATTAGCATTTAAATTCTACACAATTTAAAAACATTTTGGTGTTTTCATCTGCTTTGTGCGGACCAGATAGTGCCTCAACTCTCCTCGGACTTCTTCTTCTTCTAAAAACTGCATAAATTACTTTTCGAAGCTGTATGATGATAGCACCAGCATATTGCTTTTCGAATTAGAGCAAAACTACGAAAGCAAAACTTGTGAAAGTGATACAAGATCATTGGAAAATGCAATGTAAGAGCAAATCAACTGAATCTTCTATGATAGCTATAGAATGAATAGTTCTAAATATGCAAGATAGTTGTTTGTGATGAAGCTCTCATTTCTATATTGGGACAGATTCACCAAAGCCTTTGCATGATAGGACTATCACATATGAGCTCAGTTCCTTATCATCCAAAGTCATTCAGGCAAAGATGATTGTCAAGTCAGAGGAAGCTGACTAAAAGTGATAGCAAACAAGATGTCGATGCTCTGTAAAAACATGAATAGGAATATGTCATATATATTTAGAAATTTCGTCAAATTTTATATTATTGCAAAACAATATTTTTATGAAAGCACGTAATATATTTTATCATATTAAAACTTTATCCAATAATGTTGAATTTCTTTAATAGTTAATTTAATATATTACACTCTTAGGGCAAGCCAGTGGACTCGACTTTCTCTAACGCTTTAGCTTTGGCTCTGGCATTGGCTACAAAGTCAGTGGCAACAGCAACAGCAGCAGCAGCAGCAGCCTCAGCGGCGGCGACTTTCAACACTGACGGCGATTCATTCAGTTGGCTCTGCCAGAAGCGTGCGGACGTTGTTTAGAGCTCTAGCAGATATATTCCTGGGTTCAAGTTCTGGTTCTTATTTGTGGGCTGCTTCTGGCGTGCTGGGGCCAAAAAGTCAAGTGGCAAAGTGGCACCTGCAGAGAGCAGGCGAATAATACAAAGGCGGACATTTCAAAAACTCAAGAGGTGAGGTGAACGGTGTGTGCTAACGGTAATTTGCAGCCATTAGTTCTACACACAGACGCACAAATGTACACACAATTAAAGTGTGTGTATGTGTGTGTGTGTGTGTGTGTGGTGATTAAAGGCTAGGAAGTGCTAGAATGAAATTATAAAAGTGCCATTTTGTGTGAAGATTGCGCATACGCAGCATATGCCAAAAGTAAATGCTGTAAATTTAAAAACCTAACGAGCTGTTTATTGATAACTCTGTATTTTTGTTGTCATTGTGAGTGTCCTGTACGTTGTTGCTACTATTGTTGATGGTTGGCAAGTAGCCGAACCCGAAATGGTTGCCAAGTTGAAATTGGAGATGCTCCACGTAAAAGTTCGACTTGATTTATATTCAATGCATGGCGCAAAGTGAAAAGTGAGCCGGAGTGAAGTGAAGCAGTGCTTAGCTATATTAGCTGTCCTTGCATTTGTACACACACACACACATACACACACGCATACAATAAAGCGTTAACAACAATGACCCAGCCCCAACAACAACAGCTAGAACAACAACTGGTGGAGCAACTGCATTGTCAACGTCAACAACGCCGCCGTCGACGTCAGTCTGCCGAGTCCTGCGAATGTTTGCGTCCTGTGATAAGGGTTTTTGGTCTGCTGACTTCATTCGGTAAGCACATGAGGGACTGCAAGATTATGAGTTGAGAGCTGCTTTTAATCCAGGTAGAAGAACAACATAACAAACAAACAACAAAATGAGGCCAATAATATGCGCAATAAAGGCGTAGGTAGGTGGGAGGAGATGATTAGGGGCAGTTATGATATATTTGCTTGGGATGGCTGGCATTTGTGTGCTCTTCGAAATGATTTAAAGTGGCAAACGTCTAGAGAAAACTATGAGAAATGGCTCCGAGCAGTATAATAGAGGAATGAGCTGTGGTTTATTAATTCAATCACTTGGAGGAAAATCTTGTAAAATATTCATAGAGCAGCCTTAACAACAGAGCTCTTAAGGCTATAAATTAATTGCAGACCTGAATGTAAATTTTTTATAAGTACCAGGAGATGGGTGTTATATCACCTCTTGATGGGGTCACTGATGCTATGATGTAGGATATACATAAATATTTAAATTGTTGAAAGTTCTTTATTATAATCATTTCCAGAGTTTCCGCATGGCGATGCTAGCTGTAGTGTATTCCTCATCTATTACTCTTTGTATGTGTTTTTAGAACAGTTTGCTAGGATTTGAGTTTCATCATCATCCTTTAGAATTCTTGGATGACCTTCTTGTGTCATGTCTGACTCGAAGAGCTATTGCCTATACTCAGACATGTATCTATGCTTGGAAGGAATCTTAAAATATAATTTGCTTTCTCTCGCCGTATTAGATCCCGCCCAATATCCGTATGATCGTCCCGGGAACATGATCTGCTGCAGGACAACTGCCACTATTCAATTTGTATCTTCTTATAAAATTTTGTGTTTCTAACCACTAGAGAGATCCCTATTTTCCACGTAGAATTAAAAGCCCGAAGAGGAAGACGGTCTTACCTTCTAGCTCACTTCCAATATATTGAAACTGATCCTGAACTAGAGTATTCACCTTGACGTTGCTAAAGCGAACGTGCCTATTATTCATAGGTTTAAGTCAACATTTTTGAAGCAGGCCCTTCAACACAAAATGCACTTTCAGTTACATTTCTTTTTTTTACGCAACTTTATAAACTACTTATCAAAGTTTCATTGCCCTTGTAGTTTCTAAAATCCTCTTCCAAGCTATCATTTCCTAATGCTCAACCAATGTTTTTAAGCGGTTTCATTTGTTCTTGGTTTTCAGCTAAGCAACTGAGTTTGCTTTAAACGAAAGAAACTTATTTTGAATTTTAAAAAACTTTTAAATTTTATGAAATTTAACTTAAATTTGAGCATGTTTCAATATGAAAATCTGCTGCTTTGCATACCATTTCTTTTAGCATTTCAAGTACTTTATAATCCCCTTAGCATCTGCTGCATATCTATCAAAATTGACTTTGCCGCTTATCATGGCCATCAAAACTACGCCACCATCAGCTCCTGCATCCTTTACTAATGCTCTTGTAATGGTCAGTGAGTGCCCAGTTTTTGCAACAGAAATCCCTGTTGGGACACATGATAAATGGTTACTACAAAGCAACAGAGAAAAAAAGGAAGTCGAAAACTAAACAAAACTTGGGTCAAGTTCAAAATAATTTCCATACAAATTGTTGTTGTGCGCTGCGAGGCGGGTCCATTATACATTCAGCGCGTGCAGTTCATAAACCTCAGACTTTCATAGCAATTGCAATCTGGAAAAACTCTCAGGGCCATTAACAAGGCATTGGCCCTGTTTTTTGTGTGCATTTCCTGACTGCCGCTGCGCTGCGTTGCGTTGCGCTGCGCATCCTTGCCAAGTGCAATTCGCAATCCGCAATCCTTTCACCCTTCTTCTAACAACATTGCCATACGTTCAGCAATGATTTTTATTGTTAGCCTTTTGGCGCCAGCCGTTTTCAGCAGTCAGCGACTTTGAGCAAAAAATGACTTTTCATATCAGCTAGGAAAATATTTTGGGGTGCGTAAGTTTCCTCCATTTTCCATTTTCGCAGCTCTTAAAGCGTTTAATGTAATTGGTTTTGATTTTGTTTTTTGGCTTTGTCATTGGTTTTGGCCCCGCCAAATAACCAAATATTGGCTTTATCTAATCTCCAATCGGACTTGTTTTCGCCATGCATACAAAAACAACTTAATTAGATTGAATTTCGAGTGGATTTCGTTGGTTATTTTGTTTGGTGGCTTTCTTTATTGTTGGCCATATTTTACCCATTGAAATTGGACGCTGAAAGGCATAATGTGGTTAGAAATATGAAAGAATCTCAATATTTTCAGAGGGCAGCCTGAAAAGTTTCGGATACTTTTCGTATGAGATCACCAGATGCCTGCCGGCTAGTTCCAATGAGTATAGGAGGAAAGTGCTGGTATCTAATGTAGAGGTTCTAAGCATTTGCGACATGACCACTGCTGTTGAACGGAAGTACAATTAAAGAGCTACAAGTCAGCGATTTCAACAATTTGCCTCAAACTATTCTTAATTTTGTAAAGACATAATGTATTCCAAATACTTGCCTAAAAAATTTTAAGCTGAACTTTAAGATGAAGCTGAAGATAAAGCGAAAGGCTTTGACAGAAGAATATATATTATTTTCTTCAAATATATATTGCATCCAAAGACGAACCCGAAGAAATACATACATGGAATTCGTGTTAAGTTAGGAATGCTTATGAACTGATTTGCATATAGAGGAATAACATCATATAGCTGTAATAGAAACGATATGTTTAAGTTGTAATATTAGTCATATAATATAACTTATCAATGCATTCAAAATCAGTTTCTTTAACTAAATTTGAATTTAATTTCCAACTTAATGCAGCAACAATATCATCAATAGCAGCACTTAGTCCACATTTAAAGCTGTCTTGCAAATTTTTTTGGAATTTGAACTTTGGTTTCGTCTCTGCCCACGATTACGAGCTCTTCTAGCTCTCGGACCCGTAAGTAATTGGCTTCGCGGCATTTCTAATTTAGCTGACGAACTCACAATTAGCTTGGCTTGATTCTTCACTCAATTTCCAATTAAAGATGTCCAAAAACATCGATGTTATCCAATGCATCGATGTTTTCGATGGTAAACATGGATGTTGTTCAATGTTTGTTTATTCGCGATGTGCTTATTAGATCCCTAATTTATATAACCGATTTGAGAAAATCAATTTCATAAATCTCTTTTTAAATAAGTGTTTGCAAACTCTCCAAGCTCTAATAAACATTTTGGTATTCATCTTATATCTATGTGGATTGTTTAAGTATGCTAAAATGGGATTCTAGTATTTTATTGAAATTTTGTTAGACAAATCAGGTCTCAGGATGTTGTATGCCCAGAAAAATAGCGCTGCTGTCAAATAATATAGAGAATCACTTACAGAATTAACCTATCAGTAAATATTCTTCTCGAATTTTGCTCCCAAATAAGTCTTATAAGATGACAAAACCTTCTTTAAGCTATCATATCAAAGCAGACTTTTTAAGAACTGATTAGAAATCACATAAAGATAACCTTCAATAAATGATATCGTAACGATGTTAAGAAGTGAATATATCCAATATATCTGCGACACAACGGGTCCATCCATAAGTATCTATATCCCCATGCGAATGAGGTCACATATAGTAAAAAAATACTATTGAAAGCTTTTTCTACTACCTATCGAACCAACTACTATATCATATAGTTCCTATAGAAAATATCGAAATATCAAGTAAGAATTTTACCATTGAATACATATGAGGTTGAGTTGAAGTGAAGAAGTTAAGCTGATTGGAATGGACTACAGTGGCTTTGCACCCCCAAATGAGAAGTCATTAACAACTCAAAACTCTACTTGCCACCCACTGACAATAATGCTTGCCTCACCAATGGCATCATATTACAAATTTGCGTATAATGTTTTTGTTGGAAATTTTATGGCCTATGCTTAGTAAACAAAATATTTGGCCAGACACAACCAGAATCACATTGTTTTGGGCAGGAGTAGTCAAGGACATAATAAAGCCATAACCAAGAGCCAATCTCAGTCCTCTAACCAATTTCTTGGCCATTTTTCATTTCAGTTATCTGCGGAGTGGGCGTTGACATCTACATGCATGGCTATCAGGCGGGTCTCTATATACTGTAAGTGAGCCAAAGGATGGACAACAACTTTCTTTGTTGGATCATAAAATTTTGATTGCTCTCGGTCAGTTTTTCAGCCCTGTTGGTCCTGTTTATTGAGATTAAATGGCTGATAACCATATTCGTGCAGCTACAGTGTGGCGAGTAAGTTGAGACAGCTCGCAAGATCTGGTCATAAATTTATTTATCCGTAATTTTCAGCAATAATTACGCGAGTTCTGCTTGTGGTTCTTCGTCCTCGTGGTGCTGCTTGAGCTGCTGGCGGTGGTCATCGCTATTGGGTGGCTGGCGACCCATGCCCATTTATGTGGTACTCGGCATTTGCCTGATATTGTATCCGCATAATCTTTGGCTCAGTTATGTGGCGGGCATGTTGTTGCTTCTCCTGGGCTTACTGCGTCTCTGCACGCTGTTTAGACTCAGCCACGCCAAGAATGAGGGTCTGCTGCCAGAATGTGATTTTGAAAAGTAATTAAAACAGATATTTATAATCTTATATTTCGACTTCAGTGATTTAATGTTCCTGGTTGCAGAGTCTCCAGCTTTGTGGACAATATGGACGATGATTTGCAGGGCGAAGATGACGAACAGCCCATGGACGATGATGTTTGCTAATAGTTAAGGATACATCTACGTTTTTGTATGAATTTGCAGTCTTTATTGTTTACTTGCTAGCTTTCGGGTTATGTGGAAGGGATTACGTAGACTACTAATGGATATATAGATGGTGCTATTGTTGGTTGCGGCCTCCAGGATGGGTTCTAGGGCACGCTCATCACCCTCATCACTGGCATCTGATTCATATTCCTCTTCGCTAGGTGCTTGGATATCCAATTCAGTTTCGATGTCATTGTTTTCCTCAGATTCATCGGGGAAATAACGATCTTCATCATCATGATGATGGTGATGTGGTTCATGGTAGTGATGATGATGCCAAGGACGTCCTGAATTTGAATGGTGTCCCTTGTGTCCTGGATATGAAGGATGTCCTGGATGTGAAGGATGTCCTGGGTACGAAGGATGTCCTGGATATGAAGGATGTCCTGGGTGTGAAGGATGTCCTGGATATGAAGGATGTCCTGGATGCGAAGGATGCCCTGGGTATGAAGGATGTCCTGGATACGAAGGATGTCCTGGATATGAAGGATGTCCTGGATATGAAGGATGTCCTGGATGTCCTGGGTACGAAGGATGTCCTGGATATGAAGGATGTCCTGGATGGGGATGTCCCGGATGAGGATGTCCTGGATACCAAGGTGATGGATAGCTTTTACCAGGAGGTCCAGGTGGTCCCTGTGGCCCTTGAGGTCCCTGTGGCCCCTGAGAGCCCGGCAATCCAGGTACACCAGCATAGCCCCACTGTCCACGTTCACCCTTAGCTCCAGGCTCGCCCTTGGCACCCATATGACCAGGAAATCCTGGTTCACCAGGTGGTCCCGGTGGTCCTGGCGGCCCTGGTGGGCATTGACAGTGCTGGTGATGTGATGGCGGATAATATCCTGTGGGTGGATACGGTTCTCTTGGGGCTTTCACAATCACCGTCTGTGGCGGCGGGGCTGGAGCAGGCTCCTTGACGCCCAATGTAATGGAACGCGGTCCAGAGGGAGACACTGCTTGCTCTGCCTCCTGAGCCTGCACCTGGCTGAGCAACAACAAAATAGTAGCAGTTATAATCCACATGAGGTCTTCTATGCTCGGC
Organism: Hirtodrosophila duncani; assembly: GCA_037043425.1. Taxonomy (NCBI): domain Eukaryota; kingdom Metazoa; phylum Arthropoda; class Insecta; order Diptera; family Drosophilidae; genus Hirtodrosophila; species Hirtodrosophila duncani. The sequence continues at coordinate 801,745 of JBAMBM010000793.1, read as the reverse complement.
TTCATCGTTGAGACTGTCGCTTGACCCACTGACTGGCAGATCTTTATATATGGCCAATATAAAGAATGGCCTTTTTGTTAGAACCTTTTGGCCACATTCTGCCAAAGGGCAAGAAAGCACTTTATAGTAATCGAAGAACCGCTATTCAGACATGGTTTCACACAGCTACATGCAAATTAATAATTTACGTTCTATAACACTTTTGAATACTCAACACAGGGTTAAACCTGAATCTAGTATTATGCAAATGTGTGTTCGTGTGTTCGCAACTATTTTTAAGTCCATTTGTTTAAGATTGAATGAATGAGAACTTTCACACTATAGGCTTTGTGAACTTTGCATTTGTTTTGGTTTACTGGGTTAAGCTTCTTTGATAGATGAATTCCATCTCATTTGTCAAACTCTGTGGAAGAATATCTATTATATTTGTATATGATTTATGTAAGCGATTATATGTTAAGTGTATATAATTAAGTCAAGCCAATGCTAAATTTAATAATATTCGTTGTTATAAAATTGCTTTGTCAAATAACCGCACTCATTTGTTCAACAATAATCAGCAAAATAAGCATATTTAAGAGTTTGCAGAATTTGGCTATGATTTAAGCAATGTTTGTCATAATTCAATTCTGATTGCGATGAATAAAATGGAGCAGATATTCCCACATAATCATAATATATGATTAGTTAAAGATGATGCCGAATGTTTCCAATCTTATTTGGAATTCTATAGTCTTGTATCTAAGAGCACCAAAGTGTCTATAGCTCGATTAAGCTGTGCAGCAAATACGTATAATTTGTTCGATTTGAATCCGCTTGGAGTCAATCAATATCAATCGGTTTCAATCCGCAAAATACTTTTGATATGGCTTCGATATGATCTTGTACTCATTTTCATAAAAAGTAATAAATGTAAAACGTTCTTTCATCTTTTTCGAAAGTTTTTTATATTTTTGGGACTTGGCGTTTTTATTATCTGTTTGTGTAGCAAACTGTGAATGTGTTTTGATTCCCTTAATGATTCCCTTAATGGTGCAGTTGGTAATAGTTCCCTGGTAGTAGCAACTTTAGCTTATTTAGCAGTATTCCTTTGTCTCGAATACCATTTGAAGCTGCTCAGGGATGCCGCGGCTTTTTCTGATGATTTCCATAGAAAAATGAAAACTCTTCCATAATAAAGACCTGTTTTCCTATGAAACTTACTTCTGCTTTTTCGAGCAGTAAAGCGATATTTCGTTTTCACAAGTTCAAGGTAGACTTTGCTCAGGCATAAATCTATATAGAGTTTCCTATAAAGCACTTATTCTACCAACGACCTTAAGTATTTGTAAACAAAACACGAATCAAATACAAATACATCGCACAAAATAATTATATATACGGTCTCTAGTAACATTATGGACGAGGCAGTACAGAAGCTAGTTAGCCAAGGTTAGTTTTGGTTGCCTTTTTTATGACCCGTGTTGCAAGAACACAGGTACGCTGTACTGTCTGGCCGCTTTTGTATATTTTCAGTAAAACAAAAACGCTGAACAAAAACCCACAAGCTCGTTTATAGGATGCACATGATCAGAGATCTTGTCAGAACACATCCATTGCAGTTCCAATAAACATAGACATAAGTTTGTAATCATCTTCAATTTGAAATTTCCAATTAAGTTTCCAAAAGTAATATTTATTCAAATTCTCTTTATTTATTCTTGGGTTTAACATGCATATTTTGTTTGAGTTTCTTTCAAGTTGCCCCGCAACAAAAACAACCCACAATCTTTAACAATCCACAGGGGATCCTATCAACATTCTAGAAAATTTGCCTTTCATATAAACACACACACACACACATATATATTCCTACAGTTCAAAGCCATACTAGCAATACTCACGCATCAGTCTAACAATATTTTTTAACGATTTTGCTGTGGGGCGATCTTAATTCAGAATATTTTGTGGGTATGGAGGCTGACATATGATTACATATGTAAATAGTGGGTTTAACTTTAAAAGTTAAATTTTATTTGATTTTTAAATATATTTTTTTTTACTTTTTGTACACTTTGCTATGCAATAAACATATATAATTTAAGGTTTTCTTTCCAAACATTAATTATTTTTAATTGCGATGGCGAAAACCGTTGAGGTAGCTGCGTTCTTCTGACTTTTAGTTGTGGCTTTAATCCCTGAAGATTCAAGTTGTATTTTATATTCGTAAATACTTCAGTTGGGTAATATTATGTGATAACGTGTACTTTTTTTATGTTTATTAAAGTTTTGACCAATTTTAAACAAAATAAACCAGGAAAATGATTAAATAAATGTAATTATATTTTTATTTAGCATATAATATAATAATTATGATATATATTACGCATCAACATATACATGTAGAAAACATCGAAATCGTAAAACAATATTCAAATCGAATCGAATTAAATTAAATTTTAAAAATAATAAAAATGAACAATGAAAGACAGAAATAAAAAAAAAGAGAATATAAATTAATAGAGCAGTATGTGTACATTTCTATTAGATTTTAGATCAACGTTCTGTGAAAGATATATGCTCTGATAATGGCTCACAATTTCCAGATGTTATAGTTATCCCAAATGTATCAATAGCATTTCGAAATTGTACAATTTTCAGAGCATTATTATAATGATTAGGAGAGCACACCATGATCAAGTTGGAAAGTTGGTGGTTAGAGGCGATTCGGAGACCTTATTCTTATGAGCATTGGCCAGAGATTCATTAGGAATATTTACGTTTTGTTGATTATTTTAAAAAGTTGCAACTTTTAAAGGAGAAGTCCTAAAAAGTGAACTTGTATTGACTAGAAATTATTTGGTTTAGTTAGTTGAATCTGAGATTTGATCTGAGAGAACTGTTGTAAGTACGAACTGTGCACAAAACTATTTAGTTCAGATGTCCTGTTGTTCATTTAATTATCATGTTCTTATTTAGTTGATCTAGTTCAGTTTGTCTTATTCAGAACGAGAACAATTGAAGGAGAAAAAGTGAACTAAATGAACACTAGTGAAAAGAGAACTAGTGAACTTATTCATTCTATTGAACGACAATTCGCAATTCAACTTTTGGTCTCATTAGTATTTTAAAGGTGACCTCTACATTCATTTAATTGTTGTATTTATTTCAACGTTAAGATGAGAGAAATTCTATATAAACAAAACTGTTACTGATTTCGACTTGAAATCTTAAAACCGACCTCATCTTGCAACTCTTCTGAAACTATTATAATCACTTACTTTCCTTCCCATCAATAGAAATCAATCACAAAAATTCCTTCGATGTCTCACACATACTGTCCCATTTAGAAAGAAACGAATGTAAAATATAAAATGAGGAAAAACTGAAGAAGTAGACATTTAAAAACTGACTTTTCATTCATCATCATTCATCTGTTGTCATCAACATAATCATCTTTATCATTTTGTTATCACTTGCTCTCTTATAACATATAACTAACAACTATCTTTGGGATTCCTTCGCACTTTGCTGGCTCTGATTTTCTTTTGTTCTTTGCTCGCTCTACTCCAATGTGTTGTTCGCCTGCTAGTTGTAATCCGTGACTCCGCTCTATAAAAATATAAACATTTCCTTTACATGCAGGGGGCTTGAGGGGAGGAAGGATGGTTTTGGTTGGGTTTGCTTCTGAGCACCGTCTACTGCTTCATTTTGTGGCCCAAACTGGAGCTGGGTCGCCTCTAGTAGAAGGAATTGCACCAGGCATCGCCCGCTGCGGGGCTTAGCATGCCGACCATATTGCTGGTCTGATGGGCCTGGACGGCGCTAGTCGCCACAGACGATGGCGATGCCTGGATGCCGTTGGCGTGACTCGAGCTGGGCAAGCATTGGAAGCAGTAGTTGGCGCCATAATTGTTATCCCAGAACTGTTGTCCCTTGCACTGGAAGCGCACGGCGAACTCCAGACGCTGGCCCACATGCAGCGAGTTGCCGAAGAGCACGAAGGTGAACTTGTCGGAAAAGCCATCGCAGGAGTTCTCCACGTAGTTGGCCTGGAGGTCGGCATAGCTGCGCCAACCGTCCAGCGAGTAGCGTATATGCACCGACTTGTGAAAGTCCAAATTGCGCACGCGCACCGACCCCGAGATGGTCTGATTGATACTGTCCGTGACGGCGGCATTCTCCAGCGACACCTGCTTCTCGCGCACCGCATCGAGGAATGTGGCCAGGCCGCCCGGCTGCTGGAACAGCGGCATCAACAGCTTATCAGACTTGGGCCCCAGCTGCAGGGGCGGCTCTGACTCGAGTATTTCCAGATCCTCAAACGCCGACTTCGGTATGGTGGGTATTTCGTCAAGGAAGGTCTTCACATCGGCCAAATCCAGGCCCAACACATCCGCGAATCGTACTATCTTCTTGCGGCCCGGTGTGCCGGGCGGTGTTTTGCCCGTCTTCAGGGAAGAACATCGTCGAACGCGCTGAGGTCTACAATCGTCCTCATCATCTGTCGTGTCTAAGCCATGGCTAATGCTCTCCTTGTCCTTTACAACCGCCTCGTCTTCCACTTCCTTGGACTGTTCAAGCTGGGTGGCATCAGCATTTACAGTGAGATTGCTTATTTCCGTGTCCTCTGTGCTTTCTGTGGACTTGTCCGTCTCGTCGATGCCCTGACAAATCGGTTCCACTTCATCGGGCAACTTTGGAAGTTCTAGTTCTTTTGCTTCTTCAGTTTCCTTCTGTTCGCCAGCCTCTGCGTGTCCATTGCTCAAAGGTGGGACTTCCACAGACGCTTTTTCTGCCTGCTCTAGAGTTAGGCTGTTGCAGTGACCATTGCCCTTGATACTATCGCTATGTTGCAGTATCTGACCCAATATCTGATCCTGCAATAGGATCTCATCTACCATCTCGTTGGGAGCTGGTGCTTGGGCTTGGATTGCATCCTTCTTCGGCTCCGGCTCCGGCTCCGGCTCCGGCAGGCCATTTGTTAAGGTCTCATGTGTGCCATTTATCTGCAATGGATTCACATATTCCTTGAACTGTGCCTGCGGCTGTGTGGTAACGGTGACCAGCGGCTGATCCTGAAGCGCAACTGTTGCTGCCTGCGCACTGGCCGACGCATCAAAGTAGGGTCCATCTGTTGCACTGCTGCTGTGACTGCTGGCTGCCGAGGCGCAGGCGTAGCCAGATTCTGCGGTGGAATTGTGCGGCGTATTCGAGGCGGTTTCTATGAGACGCAGGTATTCGCACTCATCCACCGGACTGCCTGGCGATTCCAGTTCGTCAAAGTCGAAAAACGAATCGGACTCATGACGCAGCGGCTGCAAATCGGTGACTGTCTGTTCGGAGTCATGGGGATTCACCCATGTGTTCGTATTGATGCCATTTATAATGGGCTCATCCTCAGCATTGCCAATGCCACCGCCGCCCTCCTCGTTGGTCTGCAAAGGTAAGATGGGCAATGGTAGAATTAGTTATAAGGCGTAGGGAGCATAAGAAGAAGATTTGTATAACATCTAGTGGAGCATTTTCCTAATTTCCTAAACTTCTAATCTCAGTAAGCGTCTTCTTCCAACTTCAAGTATATCTCAAATCTTAAACCCATTCCAACTTCGGCTACACAAGTTTCAATTGCAACTCAAAATATATATTTTTACATTAAAATTTCAACATGAAGATGCTTAGCTTGCGCCAGATGGCGCCTGAATTCAAGTCCATAGCCGTCACCAGCGGCGGCTTCAAGCCCATGTCGCTTAATGAATTCCGGGGCAGATATGTGCTGATGCTGTTTTATCCGGCTGACTTTTCATTTGTGTGCCCCACAGAGCTGCACGCCTTTAGTGATCGTGCCGAAGAGTTTCGCAACGTTGGCTGCGAGATCATCGCCTGTTCGACGGACAGCCATTTTGTGCACTGCGCCTGGATGCAGCAGCCACGTAAGCAGGGTGGCCTCGGCGAATTGGACATACCGCTGCTGTCGGACAAATCCATGAAGATATCCAAGGACTATGGTGTGCTGGATGAGTCTACAGGTTTGGCTATGCGAGGAATGTTCATAATCGATCGCGAAGGCCTGATTAGACAGATCACTGTGAACGATGTGGGCGTGGGCAGGAGTGTGGATGAGGCCTTGCGTCTGGTACAGGCCTATCAGTATACAGATGAGTTTGGTGAAGTCTGTCCGGCCAATTGGCGTCCAGGTTCGAGAACCATGAAACCGGACACATCTGGCAAGGACGAGTTCTTTAAGAGCGCTCAATGATTTGTGCCAATTGTTGCAAGTTATATTTGTTCTTGGGAGTGCAAGTTCGTTGAAACAATAAACACAATACACAATAAGCTATACTCGTCACTCGCTGTTAGTTACTCGTTGATCGTTATTATCTAAATTGGCTCTTCTCACCTGTGAACCCAAGGTGCGCAGCTTGGAGGACAAACTTCTCGCAAATGCCTCGGCCCTTCCACGGCATGATGACATCCCTATGGTTGGTATGATTGATATAATGCTGCAGGGCTGCCTGCTATCCGGATCCAAATCCGGTGTGCTGGTGCTTGTGCGTGTCAATGGTTGATCGCCGGGCTCGTTCATTTACGTCACGTCCACCCTCACCCAAATTCGGAATTGGACACGGTACGGCAACTGCAACGGGCTGCGAAATATCTGCAAGAGCAAACACACATATACTATAATAATAAATAAGATATATGTTGCTATATATGAGGCAGATTATTTTTATGTCTATTGACTCAGTGAATATATGCGCTTAAGTAAACAAATAAATTTACTCAAAATGTATTTCATTTTCTTGTCTAATTTTTTTTAATGTGCCGCTCAAACAGCTGGCAGATATTTTCTATAACTTGCAAAGCATTTGGCGGTTGGCAAAAGGGATAAGCGGGGAAGAGAGATTGTCTTTAACTACTTTAATTATTTAAGGAATTTTTGTGGCTAATCGTTTGAACCATACACTGCTGACGCCCGAGCAGGGCCCCCTATCTAAGTAATATTTAGAATTACTTAAAAAATGTTTAAAGATTTTTGTGGATTTTCTTAATGGGCTAAGTTTAACATGAGATCATTCTTCTCATAATCTGTTTCATGGCTAAAGATCGGACAGAGAAAGCTGAACTCTTGGAACTATAACTCTCCTATCCAAAGGTTCTTTGCACGAATAGTTATAGTATATTAATATATAATATATAAATTTTACTTTCTTTTTCATATTTCGTGTTTTCATTCCGAAATGTGTATTTATATATTATATTATACAATATATATAAATCTGTCTGAAAGATGCGTGTCTCTTTCAATTTTCTTCTCACACAAAAAAAGTAGAAAAAGAATTATGTGAAAAAAGCGAGAAAATAAACAAAAATATTAAATCATATGATGGGGCTCGTGACAACATTTTCCCCCAGAGCTCCAAAGACATTGCTGATGAAATCGCATTTAGTAAGTTTAATAATTTATTAACACTTTGAATGTCTTGTGATTGTTTTGGTTTCCAATTGTTATTGTTGTTGTTTATATGTTTGCACGTGTTTATGATGTATAAGCAGGCCACGCCCAGGCTGGCAAGCCCGCCCCCTCGTATAACCAATTAAGACATTAAATTCGTTGCGCCAATCGAGACGAAATCAATTGGCCTTGAACTTAGCGGCATTTCTTTCGGTTTTTTTCTTTGTATTTTTGGCAGCCTGCATAGGAAATTTAATTAAACAAATGCAAATAAAACAAAAGACATTTAATTCAAATCGACAAAGTTGTAAATAAATAAATAGACGCGCTTGCCTGACAATCGATCGATTAAGGAGGTCAGAAGGCAATCTGGCTTTCTGAGATTTCCCTCTTAAAATTCAGGCGAGCTCTCGATCTCGCTCTCTCTATATATAATATATGTTCGTATAAGATTATATAGAATAAGACTTTAAACAAGGCATATTTCAGATTCTTACACCTAGAATATTTTATATTTAAGATTGCCATGAATTTGAATTTGAATTCGTAATTCGTTTTCGCAATTGACTTTTTGTCCCTTTTCTGCGTTCTGCTCATTTTAGCCAAATTGAAAATTGTTTTTGGCCCTGATCCAAGTGGCTAAATGCGTTTTGGGCAGCCGCATGAATGACGTGGGAGACAAATTTACTCAACAAAAAACAAATTTAACCAACGAAGAGAGTCGAAGCTAAAAGATATGCAAATCTTATGGCACCTTAAACCTAATTAGACCATTCTGTGCAGAGTTCCATAGTGAAACAAAAGAAGAAAAGAAGGAGAAATCATAAACTTCATAGGACAATCCCATCTACTTCAGTCATTTGAAGTTCATACTTCCAGAGATCTGGAGAATGTCAAACAGTAAAAGGGGAAATATAATCTTATTTTCGGAAATTCCAGACAACACAAATTTCCATGTTAAGCATATGTTTGTTGGCATATGTTGAAAGTAAGGCTTCCTAATCAGTTCCCACAGGATGCTTAACATGTCCTTAGTTATAGGTTTTACAAAGGCCCTTTACGTTGGCTTAGTAAATAGAGTTGCTCTATCCCTTTTTTTCAGTCCGGCAGTAAGGCCCGTCGTTGGGGTTGGGCTTTAACTTACTTCTGAGATTTCGGTAATCTTTTCCATCCAATTTCAGTCCAAGATGTTGGCAAATTGATCTTCAGCAAAAGATTGGCTAAGATTGGACCAGTTTTTATAAACTGATTCAGTCCCACCAGGAACCAGAAATACCAAATAACCTATAAAGTAATATTTGGGGAAAGTTAGGAACACTTTAACTTGACAGTGGTTTGATCATCTCCAAAGATATCAGCCGTTTGGCCTGCCCTTGCCTTGCTTATGAGAAAATTCCAAACTTTAATAAAAAAATAAGAAAATCTTTAACTTTGTCAAGATTTTTATATATATCTCAACCATGATTTTGACAGAAAAGAGTTCATTAAAGATCAAAGAGTATCCAGACTGTTAACCAATCAAATTACAGATTTTTTTCTGTTTATCAGTTGACTTAATACTTCATGCTCATCTGTTTGCAAAGTTTATGTCATGAGTCATTAGATCAACTTCTAGCACAATTTTACACAATATAGTCGGCTTTAGTAGAAGAATTTTGGACATTGCCTTCTCAGAATTGACTTAATTCATTTTACAGAAAAAACTAAATTTCTTTTAAAACAGAAACCTGAACTTTTAACTTTCACTCATGAATAAAATGCTAGAAATGTATTCGTGTAAAATATTATGTTCCCTGTCAGTTTATATGAAAAGTAATTATCAAAGTCACACAATAAAAGCTAATGTCAGCGACTGTGATATATCAAAGGCGCATTTTAAAAATAAAATATATACACAAGTTGCAAATAAAGCAAAGAAATATAAATGGCTTTTTTGTATTTATAAATAAAATGTTGATCACAGTTGAATTTTTAACAGGCCCCAGGCACATTTCCGTTTTTCACAAAACACATTCGTTTATTCATTCTGTTGTTTCCACATGCTGAGGCATTCATTCATGGCAGCTAACTTTTAGATACTTTTAGACATTTTTCGCAAACTATAAATTTACGCTTTGTTTTGACGTTGGGGCAAAACGAGTTTTGGCTTTGGAGCGTATCTGCAAGATACACAAAGTGCAAGTGTCACGCACATAGGTCGCTTAATTGAATTAAATTGGGTGGTCACATTTTATTTTTTTGGTCAATTGACATTAAAGTGGCTCCAAGCGAGAAACGCAATCAAAAATAAACTTTGCATAAAGTTGAATTAAATAAGTCTTCGAGTAAATTCAAGCGGAGAGCAAATAATGAAGTCAAGGTGCTGTTAAAGTGGTATCAATTGCGATGTTTATATTTAGTTATAGATAGACTCGCATCTTATATGAGAAATACTTAATAAAGATGCTAAATAAAGTCATAAGAAATAAATAAAGTCATAAGGATAAGAACAAATAATGTTGGTCCTTTTGTTAGCCAAGGGTACACCACTAGCATTCTTCCGTCGAAGAACAAACTTTAGAGATCTTAACACGTTCATGTATGAACACTTTTATTTATAGATTTACTTATTTAGCACTTTACGAGGGCACAGTAAGATGACAAAGAGCCTACTGGATCACATGCATAGTAAATGTAGAAATATCGGCGGTTTCAAAACTTGCAGCAATTAGGGGGAGCTTTCGTTTGACCCTCAAAAATGCTTCAAGAAGGCAAATGACTCTGTTTAGCCATTGAAATTGACTGTCTGTCTTCGTACAAAGGAATACAAATGCACCCTAAAACTGAAGTGCTGACATATTCATTTTCCAAATCACTATAGTTTTCCATGGCAACACTCAATAGGAGATTTTAGTCGAACTTTTAATTTTTACACTGAAATCAGACAATAAAGTGAGCCCTAAGAAGGTGGAAGGTACATCAGTTGTAGTTATCAAATATCCTGATAGCAAAAAAGGTATAAGGTGCCCCAGGTGTAGTTATCAAATGTCCGACATATATACGATAATTAAATACAATTTCTTAAGGAACTTTCCTAAGAGATCCAGTCTGGCCAACTGCTTATAGTTTTTGCATATAGAAAGGGACAGCTGAGTGATTTCCCTAACCATGACTACGCCCATGCGCACGACCCCACTACTTAGTAGAAATAGTATTGTTAAGTGGCTTCTAAGATGTGTAATTATGTATACTAGGGGCGGGCTTATTTACAGAGAGTCAAAGTTGAGGTCTTCGTTAATTGGAAAGGGATAGTGATGAGTATGTTTTGTGAGCAATCCAAAGTGTGACTGAGAAGAAAGAACTTATGCATGTTCCTGCTTAAGTCATGTATAAATGAAATTTGTAAGAGCCTCAGGATATGCCTCGTAAAGCCTTTATTTAAATCATTTTCAACTAGATAATAGAAGTATTGTAGAGAGAGATTGGTATTGTATTGTAATGGAGATTGGTTCATGAAATATTCCAGTCAAATCAGGAAGCCTTTAAAACTTGATCTGTGAGTTGTTTGCCAGTAAATTTTTAATATTAGCAGAACACGGCGAATGTGTCCATCTATATGCCCGCCTGTCTGTATCAATCTCAAGATGTCAAATATCTTAAACATCCGAAGAACCGAAACACATGTTTTAAGAAATCTTTGAAAACAATATTACAAATATTTCCAAAAAGTGTTTATACATATATCGATTTCCTTTTGGGTCTGTTGGCGCGTGTTTGATCTGTATCAGTCTCGTTTAGCTTTCCCAAATGATATCAAATGTAAATTAAAATCATTATATTTCTTAATTCTGTTTAAATTGGGTTAATATAAATCTGTCGCGTTAATTACAACACATATATCCTTGAAATAAACACAATAATCAGTATGTTTTCTTCCATTTTTTACACAAAATTACACAAAATTCACATTATCAGATCATAGTTAAGCGCTCCAGTTATCACTTGAATCTGAATCTCTGGTATTGCACTTTCTATGCCGATTAAGTTAGTCACTATTTGGACTTTATATTGACGAGACACTCGATTATATTTCTTATAAATGCTGCGATCAGTAGATGCGCCATTAGCACTATTAAAAATAAACAAAAAAATTCAAATCGTCTGGCTTGGTGATCGGTAATCGGATTTAGCTGCTTCTAGGCCCATTTTTGCCGGTCGCCTGCTTAAATATCACCTGCACTCGACATGACTTTTATGGGGGAAGTGGCTGCTGATAGAGGTGCCGGGTTGCAGGGTTGGTTGCCGGCGGGGTGACACTTAATCATGCCGCTGGCAGTAATATTTTGATTATAAACTTTGATAACAGCTTGCAATTTATTTATAGCAAATCAGAAATCCGTCAAGTTAAAAACAGAGCGCAGTTTATGACCCGGAGCCGAACGAAAGCTAATGAAAATCATCGAAACACGATCATGTCTTAGAGATGAAATCGAAATTACACGAATTTCATTATAATATTTAAGTCACGTTGAGATATATTCATACAATGTTTCAAAGCGATTTGATCATTTCATTATAAGAATTTTAAGGGATCTTTAAATGAAATCTTAAAACTTTTAAGAAAATGTTAAAGCCGCAAAGCAAGCCCTTTATTATTATATTTTACACTGATTTCTTAGCCTTTGAGGTTATGTTTTAAAACATCATTGTATTTTCCGTGTCGATAATCACACACGTAATACGTATTTGAACACTCGATCACATCGTAAAAACACATGATAGTTCGTGTCACGACACGCTTTCAGCTCTTCACACATTCGTGCTAGCCTTTTTATCTCTTTCACACTCACTTTTAGGTATTTCTTTGGCGGCTTGTTAACCCGTTTTTGTTGAACAAACTTTGTTTGAATTTTTAACCCTCTTGCTTTTGTTTCCTTTTTGATTAGGTTTGGGTAAAAAAATGGTGGTTGCACTGCGTCCTGCACCACGTCTGCAGTGTCACGGTGGCGAGCATGCACTGAATACGCTATTTTTTTGGCATTAAGCAAATTCACGCTGCGGATTGATAAGGCAATGGCAATGAAATCGAAGTGCACCGCCGGCGTCTCGCCTCACACACACACACACACTCGCACTGACACTGCTATGATCATAGCTCTCTATATGCATAGGTGTGTATATACCTGTGTGTGCTTGTGTATACGTGTGTGTAATCACAGTGCATCCCAAAAGGTAAGTGCAGCAGCGACAGCTGCCTCTGCTTGCATCTCCCAACGTTCTCTACCTCGGCATATGCCCTCCTAAAGCAGCTGCCAGCATCGCATCGCCAGACAGGCGTTTCTATAACGAAATGCTCGTGATCAGCTATGTCATCGGTCGTATGTCGTCTGTCCTCAGTCTAAGGTGTTGACGTTTTCTATTACCACTCAGGAGGGATAGGTAATCGCCACAGGAACCCTCGCACATAATGATTTGGTCAGGTAAAAAATAAATATCCTCCTATCTATCAGTGTGTGTGAATGCAAATTTCATATCAGGAAGTCCTGCTCCCTCTGACCCCGCCCATTTTTACTGCCAAAATCGGTTAACGAAGGCAGATTTAACTTAATATATATATAACTAGATAAACACTCTGTGTGGCATTTGGCGTTAGAGAACCTAATCCAAGTGGCTTTATCAGCGTTGCTAATTGTGTCAGATTATGGCTTGTTTACACTTATATATATATATATATATATATATATATATATATGTGACGTTTGTAGATATTTCAGTGGATTGTCAGGTTATCAGTTAACGGAGCTTAGGATTTATTGAACTATGTAATTATGATAACTTGGCAAAGGTATTCGCATTGCTAAACAAATTTGAAGGGTCAGGGAATATGTGATAAGGCAAACCAAACCGGATCATTGAACCTAATAGATTGTGTTACTTAACAACAACATTATAAAGAGAGAAATTTATGAAAGACGAAATGATATAGTGGGCGAATAATAAGAATATAATAAAAAACTGTTTAAGCATAATAAACAAATCAATGGAATTTCAACCAATTCAGCGTAGTTTTGATTTGAATTTGATTTTGAAATATTTTTAAAAAATTTATAAACGTTTTTAAGACATGAAGTTGAACAGATTTACCTTATTTTCTATATAAATTTGCTATGAATATAATTTTAGAAAATTAAACAATTTGACTTTGAATGACTTAAGGAACTGATAAAATACATTTTATATTTTAAATTGGTGAAATAAATATTTTTAAATAATAAAAGTGGAAAAGAAAATGAAAACTTGATTGCAATGTATTGGAAGTCTGGATAATGTAATTATGTTACTCTATGACAGGAAAATTCACAAAATTCCAAAATCTATCACACTGTTTCGGGAGCAGCCACGAGCCGATGTTCCAAATTTATTAGGTAAAAACAACGTTGAATATGACTTCAAGGCAAAAGGGTTGTTATTCAAACATTCCTTTATCAAATGTAAAAAACAGAAATAATTTATCTAATTACAAATTTGATAAGATCAGGAGAAGACATTTTTATGTTATTAAATCAACAACGAAAGGAGAATTCCTGAATTGATGAGATTTTCAGTATGAATGGCTGTTATGCATCTACTTTAGTTCAATAATAAAGTCAACCATAAATATTAAAAAATGTATTTCTTGAGAATATTTGAAGATTAATTATAAGAAGGTCACTTAAATGCTCCCAAGTTGTCAAATTCTGTCAATATATTTACCATAAATACACATTTTCCTTATTATTACAGATCATTAATCAAAGTCAACATGTACTGGAGATATTTTCAAATTATGCAACGTCAGCTGAATGTTATACCAAAATTATAATATATTTGGACAAACACAACAGCTGACTAGGCTCCTCTGTGCTTTTACTTTGCCTTTATTTATATTTGATATGCTAAATTTATATTTAACTATGGAAAATTAGCCACAAGCATTGACACGCACTGCTCAAGCTGTCCATCAATCGATGCTGACTGAGCCCATGACAATCGATATTTATGTGCCCTCCCTCATATATATATATATGTATATATACATACATCTATATGTATGTCTATATAATTGCCTTTGGCTTACACGCGCTTATTTGTGCTTGCGGATTGCCCCAAGTAGTTGTGTATCTAACAGATACTTTTCAAGCATTTCGTCTGCGTGTTTGGTGTGGGTGGGTGATTCTTTTCCTACGCTTTTTACAGTTAGCGCGTGTATTTTTTTTTATTTATTTATTTATATTTGTATGACATTGCTACCCAACGAAATGTCACAAGCAAACAAAGCGCCGGAAAAACGCTTGCGCCGTTTCATTCTTTCCCTTTTTATCTTCACTTTTGGAGCGTATCTGCTCAGATACTTTTAGCCAAATACTTTCGATTTTCACATGCTTTCGCTTTCCATAGGAATGGGTTCAAGCTAACTGATTTTTATGGTTATTGGTTTAGTTTTGGTTTTGATTTTCTATTTGTTTTGCTGTGTTTGTTTTTTGTATGTGTCTGGAGGAGACAAAGAAGACAGACTTGAAAATTAGACATGCACGAGTAAGAGTAGGTGGCTACAGAACAAAGGACATTAAAGGTTAGAAGGATGAAGTGGAAATTTTTGGGCAAAGCTAACGACTGAGATGTTATTTGATATAAGATATTATCGGGTTTAATACAATAAGAGAATAAAACTTAATAAGCTCAAAGAACTCGTGTGGATATCAATTATGGACATCAATTATGGATAAGAAGGCATTGTTCATTTTTCGGGCTTGTCGAAGTTCTTGTAAAAGTCTGAAGGTCAACATTTTAAATGTAGACAAACTTTGGACTGAAACTAATAGAGATCTCTCATACATAGAGCAATATATCAACCCAAATACTTATAATTTTAGAGTTGCATAACTATTTATACAATCTGAGATTTCCTATTCTCTATGAAAGCTTTTGAGGTGGCAAAGTAGTTCACTAATTAACAATAATCACAAACCATTAATCAACAAACATTTAAACTTCAACTTTATAAACTCTGTCTGCTAGATATATACAATTAAGCTAGATTAGGTCAAAGTCTCACTCATGTTTTTGCAAATTGACAACACTATTCGGATCTTTGAACTGCTCTCCTCTCCTACTATGCTGGCAAGTCAGCGCAAAATATTTGCCTTTACATGGCTAAATCAATGTCAAAAGTATCTGATGAATTCACGCATTACAGCAACAGTGCGGCTTCAGAATGAACTCAAAAAAAAAAAACAACAAGCCTCAATTAGCCATAGCGAGACATAAAATATAAATGTATATATATATATATATATATATATGTAAAAGAACAACAAGGCCAACACGCACAGTGCGGGAAGATAATGTCTCGGGGTGGTATTAGTGATGGGCGCGTGTTTGTAATAAGTTTGACATCCCCAAAAAGCAGCTATGCAAAATGCTGATGAAACGATGTTATAGTATAACCGGGAATATAGTGTATATAAGAGTTGTATGATGATTTTTCTTTATTCTTGGCCATATAATCTGCTAAATATCCCTATCCTACTGGCATACGGTTACTATATTTACATTTTTTGAATTTATTCCGTTTCCATTCCACAATCAACTGTGAAGAATGAACGCTTTGAAAACAATTTTTGTTCTGTTTTGCTTTTATTTGCTAAAATTGTTTAAAAAATAGATCAACTCTTCATAAAATTCAATTAGCCATAGGACATTCGCGGTTCGAGATGGACATCTTGGTCCCTCCATTCAAAACTTAAGCTAATAAATTCTAATATTTGTTGGTAAAATACTACAGTAAGCTGGTGAAAATAGCAAATTTTGTGTTCATTCACCTTTTAGGGGAAAAATACACAGGAAAATTGATATGTTCCACACATTGCCGGAGAGATATAGCTATTAGGTGCGGCGATTCGAAAGTGTAAATAATTAACTGAAGGTTTTAAGCAAATCGAAGACTGAGGAAAACGTGGTGGGCATTGGCGTTGCCTGCTAAGATCCAGGGGTTCACATAAAAATGAATGAGAGAGCCCAGAGGTCCCAGAGGTTTACGGCATATATTGGGAAGAAAAGATTTATCTCCACCCCAATTTCTGCTTGTCAATCACAATCAAAAACAATCACCTTGGCGTGCCCATGATTGAGAAAGAAAGTTTTCTTAGAAGGCCGGAAGACCCAAAGAAGGCTGGGCAGGACCCATCTGGTGGAGCTGCACCTGCGTCGGAATTTTGCTATCACTTTAGTGTGAATTGCCAACTATGGGGCAACAGGAGGCTAGGTGAAAAATTGTTTTTAAAAATAATACAGAAAATAAGAATAATAATTTATATGTAGTAATGTTTTCTTCATAAAATTCAGTTCAATATTTGAACACTTAAAGAAATTAATATAAGGCTTCCATGCCTTCAAATTATTGGTTTAACTTTACATTATTTAAAATTGTTTAATTTTGTTAAGAAAATAAGAATAATAAGAAAATAAAACAAATGATTCAGTCCGACGATCAAATTGAACTGCCTGGCCGTCGATCTCAAAATATAAGTAGGAACTTTTTAAACTCAATTTTTGATTAGAGAAACATTAAATGATGTTTTTCAGACTTTGTACACGATACTCTCAGAATATATGGATATTTTTTGGTTTGATATGATCTAAGTTTGATATTCTATTGTCCTTCAGTTAGATATTGCTTACACCTTGAAATCGCTTGATATTATTTGACCTTTACGGTTTGACCATTTTATTACACATTTATATATATATTTTCGAAGAATATCTTTCGCATTACAGAAGCCTACGTCACTGGTCAAAATATGCCCTGATTTATAAACATAAAATAAAAGTTCTGCTGTGATAATTAATATGAGCTTACCTGATATTAAGGTAGAATTCCAAGGCGTTCCCTTTTTTTGCTTCTTGTTTTGGCTGTGGTGACTTTTCTCAGTTCTTGGCTGGACTTACATGTGGCAATAATAATGTATTCGCATTCGTCTTATACATATATACATATATTGTATATATCCTATATATATACTTATGTTGGCCTTATGTACGATATTGCGTGCCCGCAATGTGTCAAGGAGGGAAGTGACCCACTCTCGCAAAATTCCAAAATTCTAGAAAGGTCACGTAGGATACCGTGCTTGCTAGAAACTTTCCCTTTCACTTTCCTTTTCACCCACACACATACACATACACGCACGCACACACGTTCGCAAGGCGTTCGCCAGTTGGCGCTAGTTTGGCTTAGATAACACTTCTTGACTATGGATTGCCTCAGGATATGTTCGATTGCAATTTGAATTTAATTTTAGTTAAATCATTTGGGTTGTATTTTTGGGCGTTTTCTTTTCATTTTATTTTTAAGAAACGGCACACGCGACGAGCAATTGCAAAATATTTTCAATATTTGTAAAATTTATATTTGTTAAATCATTTTTAACAAATATTTATTTCTTTTAGCCAGCGCTGTGGAGCTTGATGTTGTGTGTGGCAGGCAGCAGTAGCAGCGCCCGTTGCCGTTGTAGTGGCAACGACAGCCAGTTGGTCGCAATAAGAGTGTCATTCAAGGGCATTGCAAGGTCGTAGCACAGTCTTTCGCCCACTGAGAGCCTCACCGCATGGCCTTTGCGTCCATACAGATGCAAAGATACAAAGCTTCCACCGCACACTTTTCGCAAACACAAAAGAGCGTGTGTTTGAGACTCTGAGAGCGGTGGAGAGGGCAAGGCGAGAGTAAGAGAGAGAGAGCGAGCTTGTCTCAGTTAATTTTCGTTTACGCACGCTGCGACTTAATTAGTATTTATTAAATATCTGTGGGATGCCAAAGTGCCGCTGCTGCTTTTTGTATCTAACAGATACATTTATTCGTAGTTGTATTTTCGTTATTTTGTTTGTAAGTTTTACTTCGAGAATGTGTCTAGAATTGTGGGGCGCCCGTTTGGCTGTCCTGCCATGTGGCAACTGAATGCCTATCAGAATGCCTCACGCAAAGTTGCAAGTTTCGCATAATAGAGGTTCTCTGTCTATGTTGAACTCTCTCTCTGCTCTGCTCTGTGGGCGGTTTGGGTGGTTCTATTAGAGTTATTGTATGCTAAATGTCGTGCTGAGAGAGAATTCCTTAACTGACATACAGTGGCGCAAAGACTGTGTTAAAAAGAACACTTTTTATGTAACTAGATGACCTGGGTTAAGCTAGATGTTAGCTTGATTCCATGTAGCCACATTAAAACATCCACCTTGGTCAAATACCACAATCTGGGTAAGCTGATGATGAGGTAATTTGCTCTGGACGAAGGATATATGACATCATTCTGTCGTTTTAGACACGTTCATTGAAAGTTTTTCTCTAGCTTAAAATGCGATATCTTGGCCATTTCATATTCCCACAGAGCCAGAAGTGAGCCTCAGGTCATGTTTCGTTTTCGAGGGGTTTCAAGGTTCAACAAAAGCGCCTGCTGATTGTTGCGATATTTGGAACCATCCAAATTTCAACAATTTCTGCACCTCAAATCTAGTAAGCCATACATACTTTCTCTATCATCTCAAAATCTCTAGAGATTACGTGACACTCCCATTACACTCTTATTACATTAGAAAGCCTTTCCAAATTTGCAATTTGTTAAGAAAATAAACAAGAATTTTGGAGTTTTGAAAATTGTTAAAATATTTTAATAATACGTATTATTACCCTACCTTATGCTTGACCATATTTGACCCACTGTAATTGTACTTGTACGAGTATGAACAATTCCCTCTCCGGCTCTCACTTTATCATGCACTCCACTCATTCAAGTGTGGAGCCGGCATTTTTGTGTTCATCGATTTTTGTTTTGTTTATATTTTTTGTTCATGTTTGTTTATTTAACATTTTTGTTTTTGCTTCTCTAAAGAGCTGTTTGTTTTTATTTGAGAACTTATAAGCAATTTGGAATTTGAGGTCTGCCAATTTGTCTGCCTAATCTCAGTGCAGTACCAATGTGCTGGCTGTTTGTTAGTCTTAAAGTGCGTTGACTGCAGTTGGCACTTGGTCCAGAATTGCAATTGTAAATAATGCAATAATAATAGAAGGAATAAAGTGAACGCAAATAGAAATGGCACACAAATGTGCCAACATGTGAGTTTGTAGTTTTCTCTTGGGCTTTATTTTGCTAGCTCTTGCTTTCATACTCTTTGAACTTTCTGCTCTTGCGTCAAACTCTCTTTGTGCTGTGCCACTTGCCATAGTAGGTGCAGGTCACCGGCAACTTTCGCTTTCATTTGAAAGCGTCGCAGACAAAGATAGAGAGAGAGAAAGCATTACGACTATTACACTAGCCTGATTTCTCGGGGTGGCTTGAATAAAAGAGAAGCCGAATTGGATAAATAATAGGGCTTGGTTTAGCGCGTGACATTAAATTGGCCTCAATTATTTAGTTAAACAATTTTTTGGCACAGGTGTATAATTTATGTTGCTGTTTTTGTTCTATTGTAGAAGAAATGAGATCATTTATTTAACGTTTTTTATTTGCTTTTAAATGAGATCGTTAAATGAAGCCATTATTAATATGTGTAAATATATAGGCTAAAATATGTTATGTGTTGCTATATGTATATATATTATATATAACACTGCTAGTTCAAATAGCATATGCCAATTATTATATTAAAAATAACTTTTTCTAAATTTTAATAATATTTTATATTGTATATTTTTCTTCTTGTTTTTCAGGAGCAATTGCTCAATCTATATTCAAATACAAAATAAATGATAATTTAAATTATACAAATTTTAAAAATTGTTGTATTGTTTTACATTTTTGATTTCCTCATTTGTATCATTTGAATTTCATACAAAATTGTTTACAGCTCCTCTAGTAACGTTTATTATTTGAATTTGAATTTTACTCTCAAGGAAAACCATTGCATACCTAACTGCGCAAGTGCAATGCAGCCCTGATTATCCAACACCAAAACCAAACCACACGTGTGGCAACTCTGTCCTCGCAACTATCAGCTGTTATCGCCCCTCTGTTTATATTAAGCTTTAGTTGCTGTGACAATTTATAACATTTTATTATACATTAAACATTCAAGACGAGTGGTGCCTTTTGCGTTTTGCGGCTGCGTTGGCATTGCGTGCGTGGCATTCTACTGGGCAGTTATAAACGCAACCACAACAAGATGTCGGCCAGCACTTTAGTCTGCTCCAGCTCCACATCCGCTGCTTTGTCGATGGAGCCCCAATCCCAGCAGGAGCTGTTCCATTTGCGTAAGCTGGCAAGCAATGGATCTGCACATGTCCATGGCCCACATGTGAGTACGTATATATGTATATAATTGTTTTGTGTTGCCATAGCAACGTGCATGTGCATCAGCTGCTCGTTATCACTAGCCGTTTTTCCCCCTTCTGGCGTCGTTAGAATCGGAGAATGCATTGCTTAAGAAAACATGGAATAGATGATGCTACTCAAATATTCAACAATAGTGAAAACGAAAGAAACTTAGTTCAATTTACCATCCTTAGTTAGTTTTGAATATAATGGCTTAGTTTGGTATTCCCGGCAAGAATTATGGCAAGTGAATCATCCAACCACAAAGGGCATTGTATGCTACTCGGATCCAAATGCATTCTTGCGGTTCTTGTCGGCGCTAAATCAAAGGGAAATTTTGTGTGCTTGAAAATGTGTGTAAAGGTGCAATTCAAAGCAATGGGAAATTTTGTAGGGCGATTTGACAAAATTCTAGGGAAATTCAACTTCATTCAAAGTTAGCAGTTTCAAATTGACAATTTCAGTTTGCCACAATTCCATAGATAGAAATATGGCTTATATTATAAACTTTATATATCACTGGATAGGTATTCTATTAATCTGTTTCATAGTTAAATAACTAATTAAATTGTATGATTAAGTGTTCAAAATCTCTTATCGTGTATCCATTATAGTTACTCTTGAACGATGATGTCCATTCTGTGATAGAACTGCCCACTCACATACAGGAGATAGTAGAGCATCCCTTGTTCCGGCGTTTGAAGAAAATCACGCAAGTGGGTTTTACAAAGCTATTCTTTGATCCTCCGGCTGATCACACGCGCTATGATCATTGCATTGGGTTTGTTTTATCTAAGCAGATATTATATTAGTTCCAGGCTAACCCATTTTTTACCTCCCACTTGACAGAACCTACAGGAGCGCCCAGGTGCAATTGAAAGCCTTAGAGCGTAATTCAAACTATGAGCCCAGGCTGCCCGATTGGTGTCGTCAGGCCGTGGAGATTGCAGCCTTACTTCATGACATAGGCCATGGCCCCTACTCGCATTGCTGGGAACATGTTTGCGGATTCGATTTTGATGTGAGTAAGAGCGGCTTGGCACATATCCGCATTTGACTTCATAACACTCCACTTCCTTCTCACCTAGCACGAAGAGAATGGTCTGGCTTGTGTAGATCGCATATTTGCTGACGTTAAGAGCCCTGAGTTGTTGGCTCTGAGGAATCAAAACAATGGCCGTGGTGTACAACTAATCAAAGCCTTGATAATCGGTGCCAAAGAGCAGCTGGGTTATCCCATGTTGTGTCATGCCTACATCTTTGATATAGTACATAATCGTCGCTGCGGTCTAGATGTGGACAAATGGGATTATCTAAGGCGGGACAATAAACGCCTACAATTGCTCAGTCCAGAACAAATGGACTTTGATGAGGTATTCCTAAAGGCTCGCATTTCGCCAGATGGTCAACGTATTGAGTATCGTTATGAGGACTACCACCGCATATATCGACTATATGAAGCACGCTGGTATTTACATGTGAATGCTTATCAGCTGCCCAAGGCCACAGCCTGTGATCTGATCCTGACACAATTGGTGCAGAAACACCAACCACAGTTGTTGGCTGTAAGGAGTGAGGGCAACGATGTTCACGATTGGTTGAATTTACATGATGAGGCGGTCTTAGAGCTGATTTCCAGTGAACCCAAGTCGATTTGTCTAAAAGATCCACAGCAGCTGGTAGAAGTAGAGGAGTCCAGCGATTGCTTACATAGTGATTGTATACGGGTGCAGAATGAGATATCTGGTCCAGGTGTGGATATGGAGAAGGATAAGTGCTATGCGTTCTATGGCAATGAGCGGTAAGTCAGAAGAGCTAATTATCTCGCCTGTTCCCGTTTCAACTTGTACTGAAAACATTCGGTTTCAATTCGAGTTCGAATGTAATGGAAGTGGAAACGGGAACACTCCTCTAGATATATTTACTATTTAAAAAGTTGCCCTTTCCCTCTGTTATTTTTTGCAGTAAAAAACAACTGATTGAAAAAAATTTTAAGTCCACCTTTATCTGCAAATGCTATAGAATGAATATATAGCAGTCTTTGCAGAGGAAATGTACAAGTACAACATGGAACTATAGGGGAAGCTCTAGCTCTAGTTTTTAATGAAGCAGCGGGTATTAATGCAATGAATCATAACACTGCCAGCTACTCATGTACTCGTACATTAAGTAAACAACCATGATTATATTTTATACGTTAAATTTGAATATATTTTATTGGATTTCTTAGGGCAATTCTGTATTTTGTTTTTGAGACTAACAAACCTTATTCATATTGCTTATGTTTTCCTTATACTTTTACCAAGAAATATGCCCAGTGTTAGTTATACTTGTGCTGAGAAATACACAAGCAGTGTTCGGAAATATATATACAATATATATGTTTGTAATTTTTATGTTTTGTTTTGTTTTCATAGCTTTTACTGAGGCAAATAATACAAAAATATATCACAATTAATATGTCAAACACAATAAGAACTCAAATATGTATTTTTATAATAATTTTTCTAATATTTACAAACACAACACAATAAACTATGGCTAAAAGGGCTGAAAACCCGAACTGCTATTGGGAGTTTCTGTTGCAATTTTCTATATAAAACCAGTATGTTTAACTACTTCCTTCGAAAGACCTATCCGAGCCACTTTGGCCCAGCTGAGCTGGGGGTACTTTAGGTTTCTTAACAGCTAACAAATTTAAGGCCCAGGTGTGGAAATGAAGGCCTTGACGATGACCAGTATGCGTTTGTTGCCGATAGAAAGTACTGAGTTGAGTTGTTATTTATTTGAACTTTGAATAATCCTTTGTTTTCCTATTCTCACAGCAGGCAACAAGCCATTGATCGACTGGCAACTTCAACCTTCGTCAATAAATGCTTCAAAATACAAAAATAGTTTCGTATAGCATTGCATTTGCCCAAAATACCATATAAATAATACTCACACATCTCATTCTGTCAAATTGAATTGTTTAGTTTTATTAATTTAATTATTTAAAATGCTACATTAATAATCTTTAGTTCTTCCTCCGTCTTATAGTTTTCATATTGTTCATGTTTTATCTAAGAAAAGATGCGTTGTTATATTGCAAACTACGCCCAGTTTTCAGTTACTTAAATGTAGGTAGATAATTTTTGATCGTTTTATATATATTTTGTTCAACTTTGCAGTTCTATTTCGCAAGCTTTGCTAAGGTTATATTACTAAAGAACTAAAGACTAATTACTAAAACAAACAATTTCAACAGTTCACTTGAAGACATCACAATTCGAATGCAATTTACAATACATTACAAACTAAACAAATATAAATATCATAAGTATTTGATATACATACAAGTACATACATAATATATAAATTTCGTTATAAACAAATTTTCAAATATACACAAGAACAAAACAGTTATTAGCTACAGTTGAACAATGCTGGCCACTTGAATAGAAACAAATGAACAAAATGTGTGATGAATGACGCTCTGTAAAACAAGACTTTCATGTTTACACTGTGTGTATGGTATGGTGCAATGAATGTAACTGGCAGAGTATATATCTTCTTGATCAGGAGCAACACCTGAACACCTAGATCTCGGAGACTATAAGAGATAGAGTTACCAAATCTGGAATGTAGACTCACCACGTGGGGCGACAGATCGAGTTTGTTTTAAAATTTTGCCCTTAGAGGCATCTACCTCAACTGACCAATTTTGATCCGTATCGGGCCACTATATTATGTAGCCCCTACAGAACCTTTTTTCACGGAATGAAGACAAAATGTTTGTTTGTTTTTTATCCAAATTGAACCAAACTTGCTTTCTATTCATACTAGGAGATTAGACGTCTGTTGATCGGGAACCGGATCGGGCAACTTTAGCAAATTTTTAAGCAAATTTAGCGCTCTTACTCTTGAGAAAATAGTCTAGAGATACAAAGCTTTTGCAGTGAACATTATTTTGAATATGAAAATTCTAAATAGATATTTCAAAACAACTAAAAGAGATTTTATACAAATCAAAGTTCACTTGAAAGTTGTCAAAATATCATCACTATCGGAGCATTATAATCGTAATGGCTAGTAAAGTACTTGGCTAAGTTTGTCTTACAGGGAATCTACCTTATTACGTCTCTTTACTTGGCATTTTGGAGAGTTCTAATTGTTGTTTCTATTCAAGTGACTAGCAGTGTCCGGATAAATGTGGCAGTGAGCATGGAAATGGGAATGGGAATGGGGTTATGTAGAGTATATGAGCTTAATTGACTACAGGTTGGAATACACCTTGCATTTATACAGATTCCTAATATTTAAGGGCTATCCTAGTTGCCAGCCAAAACGGGTGCTGTAATAATGCGCTGGGGCAAATGGGCAGCCAGATATTGTTTGTGCAATCGCTGGCGACAGAACTGATAGAATTCAATCTCATTGGTGAAGTTGCGGCGCACAATGTCCTTGACGTGTTCGCTAACTGGCGGCTTAAAGTTGTTCTTATTGATCTTGGTTAGGTATTCGGCACTGGCTGTGAAGAGCATAGATATAACCAATGAAATTTACATTTGAATCAATCGATCATAGGTTGATTCAACTTACTGGCATAGATATCTCGTACTCCATCGAAGAAGCGCGGCACGTACTTCTCCAGCACTGACAAAGTTGTATTGAGATCTTCTAGGACTCCCACCACAGCATATTGCTGCTCTACGGCAAACTTGGCGCGTTCCAAGGCGCCCACAGTGTTAAATGGTCTATAGGAAATAAACAGGCGAATGTTAGTGGAGTCTTCCTTCAGTGATATGCATCACTACTTAGGTAGTAGCCTACTCACGTGCACTCATAATCATGCCCGCAGAAGAACAAACTCTGTCGCCGATGATCGCCAATGCCCTCAACTGTCACACCCTGCGTATAGGTGCACTCCTGATCGCCGCTTAGCACGCATGTCTCAAAGTCCTTCTTCAGCCAGGCAGGATGTGGCAGGGGTAGATCCGGAAAGGCGGCCTTACGTTCCACAAAGTACCAAGGTGCTCGCACATAGTAGAACCAACTGATCACACGTTCCACTGGATCCCTCACCACATTCAAATATATGGGCGTGGGCAGATTGAACTTGGTGAAGTTGGTAAAGCAGACGTGCTTAATGAAGACCGATGGCTCAGGCAATTCACTGATAACCTCGGCCATCTCCTGTTGTTGATCCTCGGCTAGACGTATGGTCTCCACTTTCTGTACAGCATCGCGATGGAATTGAAAGTTGTTGCGTTCGGAGAGGCGACGCAAAAGTTCCATAAACGTTTGGCTGCCCACTTTGGGTACCCGATTGAAGAAGACCAATTCCATTTGGGCTTTACGAGTGTTATTCAGCTCACGGACATTAAGCGAGGACATCTGAGATACATTGATTTGGTTATTAGAGTTTATTATATATATATATGTGAGTCTTTGCTCAATGAGTATCAAATTAATTAAATGAAAATTTCCATAATGCAACTAAATGTAAAGCAAAAATCGTTTATACCAATCGATGAATCGTCCATATCAATGGTATTCACCAGACCTTCCTGATCAATGATCGCTATCAGCTAGTGGTGAATGCAACTAAATGTTAAGCAAAAATATATTTTATACCAGGCGATGAATTGCCATATCAATGGTATTCAACTTGATCAATCATCTGTGATGGTGATTGCGATCAGGTGAATGCAACTAAATGTATAGCAAAAATATTTGATATCGGGCGATGAATTGCCATTTCGGTGGGTTTTCAATAGACCTTCTTGATCAATGATCAGTGATGGCGATCTCTTAATGGTGAATGCTACTATGATCACTAAAGTTATGGATCATGATCATGGGCTAGCTGAATCGATCGGAATAATTGTCCGACCACTTGCGAGATATCGTTATCATCTGTTTTGAGATGAGAGAATAAGCAAAAGCGGATGATAAAACCAATTTAAACTGCAAAATTTGCAGCATTTGTCCATCACGTTATAGCGTCTACTTAAAGACGAACATTTAAATAATATTTCATAATGTTATTGACTCTCATCCGCCACAGGGCTGGAGCTGAGCATAACAATCAGCTGTGGATTAGAAAAAGGGATCAATCCATTCGCCAGAAACTGATGGATATTCTTCTGTGAATACATCTAATATTCTTATATTTATAAATAATAGGTGATTCGGTTTTCACTCATGTGATATAATATATAATAATATAAATTCTCCATTCTGAGTGCTATAAATTATTTAAAGAACAGAAAATTGTTATACAGATATCAGAGTTATCTTGTTAGACTATCGGTACAACCAAGGCATTATACTTTTCCCTTGGAATTGCCCATTTATATATATATATTTATAAAGATTTGATACTCATTGATATTAAATACATTTTCTGTACAAGTTTATAAGATTTTCGGTTGCCGAAATAAGATTTTTGTCTATCAAATTCAATAAAATTCAATTTTCAAGTATTTACCTTCTGCCACGTTGACGTTTGATATACATTTAGCGTAGGGTTCAGGGAGGGGGTTTGCAAGGGTTTCATCTTAATTCAAAAGTCAAAAGTATATTTCTCATAGTAAAACGCCAATTCAGTTCAGAACACAAGGTTTATTTATATTTTTGGTACATTCTTTGGCAGACACTTCTTATACCTTCAATTCTTCATACTCTTTCAGTTCAGGTTCCCCTCCAACTGCAGGGCCAGATATTGTTTGTACAAACGTTGCTTGCAGAAATAATAGAATTCATATTCATGCGTAAAGTTGCGTCTTACCATGGCCCTAACATCAGCATCGACATGGGGCTTACGATTGTTGCGATTCCGATTGCTAATGCTTTTACTGTGCACTGAAAAAAAAGGTATTCCAAATATAGAGAACACTCTGGGGCTACTAGCAACTGGAACACTTTTGGGATCACCTACACTTAAATAGAAATCGCGCATGATTGAAATAACGTGGCACATATTTCTCCAAGACGGTTAGGGTTATATTTCTTTCCTCCCAGCTGCCTACCACTGAGTATTCCTTGTCCACATTGCGTTTGGCCATCTGCGTGGCCAGGGGTGAGTTAAAGGGTCTGGGAATGGCCTAAAATTAGATGGTCTAACGCAGACTTAAACCGGGCTTGAGAGTTACTCACAGACAATTTTTATGATTGCCGCAAAAGAAGAGGACTTGTCGCTTGGAATTATCCACCGAGTCTTTGATGGAGGCGGGTATATATTGACACTCTGGATTGCCACTGCGCACACAATCATTAAAGCTCTGTGAATACCAGGCATTCGAGTGCTGAGGTCGCCCTGGGTAAATGCGACGGGATATGATGCGCTTCTTGGGCGCGCGTCGCCTATAAAAACCATCGATCATACGCTCTATGGGATCGCTGACCATGGATATGTAGATGGGCTTCTTTGTGTTAAACATGGTGAAGTTTAACCAATTACCGTGAGCCAAATAGAGCGTGCCCGGCTGCAGTTTGCTTATCCATTCGACTTCAATTCTCTGCTGGTCAAGGGAACGGGTGCGATTTAGGCTACGTATAGGCCCATTGAGCACCACATTGATATCATTCAGAGCTGATAGATCACGCATCAGAGGCATCACTTGCTCAGTTTGGACGTGTGTGGGACGATTGAAAAATGCCACTTGGAGGCGGGCAAAACGTGTTTGATTTAGATGCATCGTCGTTATGTGGGATAGCTGAGAAGGATGGTGTTTAGGGAGTTGAGGAGTTCGTAATACACACACATATACACACATAGAGAGAGCACAGTGATTAGGCAAATGAGACACTTATTGTGTGGAAATGTGGGCATTGTAGGTATTGGTACAACTATCCATCATCTAACTGAGCGAGTGATGGCCACCACTTCTTCGGCAGCATAGAGAACACGTGTCGTTTCCCAGCTGTGGAGAGCGGCTGTCCCTCTCTGAGATGAGTGAAAGACCGCCTCAAGGGAGATCTTACAAATGGCAATTTCTTAGAGAGAACCAGCCTGGATATCCAGATGATTGAGCGACAGGATTCAGTGATTATGTGCTAATACAAAGGTTCAAATGATCGGACATCTTCCCGTTTACTTCACCGCCGCCTAGTCTAATCTTATCCATAGGCTATCCCAAGTGTTCAAGTTCAAGTATTAAATGCCTCAGCCAAATCACACATACATTGATACACCTGCTTCGCCTGTCTAAAGAAGCGCGGTATATACGCTTCCAGCACGGTAAGGGTTACATTCGTATCCTCCCAGCTGCCTACCACAGCGAAATCCCGCTCCACATTCATTTTGGCCCTCTGCACGGCACGCGGCGAATCGAAGGGTCTACAAAGATTTTGATACTCAGCTTTGGTCTAAAACTTCCCCCAATTGCTACTCACAAACACTTCTTATTGTGTCCACAGAAGAACAGAGTTTGCCGCTTAAAATTGCCCTCACCATCAACTACAGTTCCTGGTACATACTGACATTCCGGATCACCGCTTCGCACGCAATCGTTGTAGCTCTTTTTGAACCACTTTGCCGGCTGGATGGGTTTGTCGGGAAACAGGTTAAAGAATATGGCATTACGATAGGCGCCGCGTATATAGTAATACCAGCTAATCATACGCTCCACGGGATCGCGCACCATATTTATGTAGATGGGTTTGGGCAGCCTGAATTTGGTAAAGTTTAGCCAATTGCAGTGTTCGATGTAAACGGTACCCGGTGCCAGGTCAGTGATCCAGAGGGCCTGTATCATCTGTTGTTTGTGGGTGCGAGTGCGTGAGTGCAACTTAAGCGGCCCCTGTGTAACCACTGTCATGTTATTCAGCGGTGCCATGGTCTGTATCAGTTGCATCAGAGCTTCACTGCCCACTTTGGCAGCACGATTGAAGAAGATCACCTCTAGTTCGGCATGTTGAGTGTTGTTCAAACGTTGAGTGCTCAGCGTGGATAGCTGGGTTTGGATTGGATGGGAGGGATATACTGGGATATATTGCACCGAACTTCGAACTACAGTTTACTACAGATGTTGAGATCTTTGAACTACAGTTAGTCACATTTATGTAACAAGTAACTCTTATTTATTATGAAGCTAACTACGATTACAGGAAACAAAGATATATTTCAAGAGCCGACCATCACAAGTTAGGTAAATTGTAGATGTTCTAGATCTTTACGCTTCAGAGCTATGAATTGTGCATAAAGACGCTGTTTACAGAAGTAATAGAAATCATATTCATGGGTAAAATTACGCCTGAGCATGGCTTTGACATCTGCATCCACATGAGGCTTGCGATTATTGCGATTGCGATTCTTCAATGACTCCTGATACACTGTAAATGAAAGAAGCCACTATTACCTAGTTCTTCTTATTGGATTGGAATTGACTCCATCTCTACTTCAAAAACAAATCTTACTGTGAAATATCGTTGTCGCCCGAGCAAAGTAACGTGGTATATAATGCTCCAATACAGTTAGAGTTATATTGGTTTCCTCCCAAGTGCCCACAACGGCGAACTCCTCTTCAACCTGACGCTTGGCCAGTTGCACAGCCAAAGGTGAGTTAAAGGGCCTGCAAATGAGTTGCCTATGGAGTTAAGGGTTTCTTCTGTCTCTCCAATCGTATTAGACACTTACAAACAGTCCGGATTGTGTCCGCAAAAGAATAACGATTGTCTCTTATAGTTACCCTCATAATCGTGCACAGCCAGGGGCACATATTGACATTCCTTATCGCCACTACGCACACAGTCATTGAAGCTCTTCTTGAACCAAGCTGTGGGCTTGAGGGGCGCCAGGGGATTGTTCTTAAAGAACATAGCATTGCGATACGAATTGCGTATGTAGTAGTACCAGCTGATCATACGCTCCACGGGATCGCGTACTAGATTTATATAAATGGGCTTGGGCAGATTGTAGGCATTGAAATCGATCCAGGGTATGTGTTCTATATAGACCGTGCCAGGTTCTTGGTTAAAAATATGAGCAGCTGTCTTGGCTTGCTCAACGACCTTCAGTTGACGCTTGGATTCCCTTTGCAGGCCCAGGCGATCGATGGTAAAACCGTTCACATCCTGCAAATGTTCCATAAATTCTAGCAGAGATTCACTGCCAACTTTGGCACAACGCGTAAAGAACAAACGATCCATTTCGGCCTTGGCAGTGTTGTTCAGTTGAGCGGGTGTTAGAGTGTTCAACTGGCAAGGGATTAGGTTGGCAGGATTACTAAGCAGATATACGAATACGGTAGGAGGACAAAACACTGATCATGAAACAACAGAGAAAGCGAGGCGGGGCTGTGTTTAACAAAGAGTATGGCAAGTGTCTGTTTTGACTGAATTTTATTGACTGAATTTTGTTCAAAAGTAGCAAAAGATATGTATGTATGTATGTTTATATCACCAGGTTTAAGCTCTGCCTTTAAAAACCCTCAACTAGGCCAGTAGACCACGCTGCTCCAGCTCATTCAGATTGATGGCCAAATATTGCTTATACAAACGCTGCTTGCAGAAATAATAGAATTCATATTCATTGGTGAAATTTTGTCTAATCATCTGCTTGACTTCCGGCTCTATATATGGTTTGCGTTTGTTCTTATTCCGATTGGTGATTTTGTTATTATGCACTATAAAAATGTAAGCATTAGTAAGGCTTCTCAGCACATCTCAAGTTGTGGAAAACCTACTCTCGTACATCAGCTTGGCCCCGCGAAAGAAGCGCGGTATATAACGCTCGAATACAGTTAAGGTGATGTTCGTTTCCTCCCAAGTGCCCACCACAGCATAATCTCGTTCCACATGCTCCTTGGCCATTTGTACGGCAGCAGGTGAATTGAAAGGACTGCAATTTATAAGCAGTTTCATTGTCTTTCCACTTCGATCCTTCCTTCTTTCATAAATTTCTACTTACATGCAATCATCATGATGACCGCAATAAAAAAGCGACTGTCTTTTAAAATTTGCCACCGCATCCTTAACCGTGTGCGGCACATATTGACACTCAGGATCGCCATTCCTTACACAATCATTGAAGTTTTTCTTATACCAGGACGCAGGCTTGATCTTGCGATTGGGAAATTTGCGATACTCAATAGCATTCTTATAGGAGCTGCGCGCATAATAGAACCAGCTTATCACACGCTCTACAGGATCTCTAACCATATTGATGTAGATGGGTTTGGGCAGATCAAACTCCTCAAAGTTCAACCAATTGATATGCTCTATATAGACGCTACCTTCATCCAGCCCGGCTATGAATTCAGCAGCCTCTCTTTGTTGTGATTTGTTCATTTGCCGAACGCTGTTCTGCTGCAAGCCCGTGCGCTCTAGAATCAGATCTTCATTGTAGATTTCCAGAGCATTGAAGAGCTCCAGCAGGGCTTCGCTACCCACTTTGGCAGCACGATTGAAGAACAAGACTTCGACTTCGGCATTTTTAGTATTGTTTAGACGTTGGGCGTTCAGATGTTTCAGCTAGGGAATGGGGGGCATTACATATAAGACTTAATTTGCAGACGAGTTGAGGTGCTACGGAAAATCCAGGGAGATTGACAGAATAGTAGAAAAGCAGAAACTGTTAAGGCAATCCATAGTTAAGCCAATAGTTTGGGAAACACACCTCCGTTTTTATTGATCTTTCATTTTTAGTTGTTATATATTGCTATTTTATAAACTAATCGAACTAATTTCTAATTGCCAACTCCTGGGCCGCATTCAGTCTAACCAAATTCTTATCCACCTGCATGAGATCGTTCAGTTTTAGGGCTATATACTGCTTATGCAGACGCTGGCGACAGAACTGATAGAATTCGATTTCACGCGTAAAATTTCGGCGAACCATATCCACAATTTCCTGCCTAATATGCGGTTTCATGGGATTATCATTAGTCCTTTCGTGACTTAGACCCGCTGCAAGGCCAAAGATTAGCATGGGCTAGGAGAAACTACAAAATTTCGACCACTTACAGTAATACATTTTGCTGGCATCAGCAAAATATCGGGGTATATAGGCCTCCAAAACGGCTAAAGTCTCATTCGTATGCTCCCAAGTGCCAACCACAGCGTACTCACGTTCCACATTCATTTTGGCCAATTGCAAGGCCAGCCGGGAGTTAAAGGGTCTATTCGGGTTTTTTTTTTGAGGAATTAGGAATGGTTGATCAGCAGTCTTAGACTACAGTAACTCACGTGCACTTGAACTCATTGTGACCGCAAAAGAACAATGTTTGCCTACGATGATCGCCCACACGCTCCAACAGTGAACCCTCAATGTATGTGCAGACCTTCTCCCCGCTCAGCACACACTGATCGAACTCGGTGTTGACCCACTTGGGATTGGGCATTTCGCGATTGTTACGCCTGCGTCCCGGTACAAAGACCCAGGGGGCGCGTATATAATAATACCAGCTGATCACACGCTCTACTGGATCACGCACCATATTGATGTAAATGGGAGTGGGCTGATCATGTTTGGTAAAGTTCAGATAGTTCACATGACTGGCAAATACGGTGCCATCTTCTAAGTTAACGATATTATCAATCCAATCGCTCTCCTCGGCGGGATCTAGTATGGCCACAATGCCACCATTCTGTGGATCTTTCTCCACCTCATAGCCATGGACCTTGCCCAGCTGACGCATGAGCTCGATCAACTGCATGCTGCCCGTTTTGGGGACACGATTGTAGAAAATCAAATCCATTTCGGCTTTCTTGGTATTATTCAGCTCATTGGCATTCAGGTTAAAGATCTGCGAAGTTGGGTGGGTTAGGATCAGGATCACTGCATATAAAGTTTTCTTATGGGTGAGATTGGAGAGCAAGCAACAAGCTAAAGTAGTCCAAAGACCCAAGTGAGATTAGTAAAATAGTAGAGAAAAAGACAAGGAGTTTGTTTTGGGCCCAGCGTCTTGTATTTGAGTGGATTTGAGATGGTCTTAAT
Source organism: Hirtodrosophila duncani (assembly GCA_037043425.1). NCBI lineage: Eukaryota > Metazoa > Arthropoda > Insecta > Diptera > Drosophilidae > Hirtodrosophila > Hirtodrosophila duncani. The sequence continues at coordinate 768,072 of JBAMBM010000793.1, read as the reverse complement.
TAGGTATAGATGTGGTATTTGTTTGGGTTTTGAGTTTGGATTTGAGGGTCAGTTCTTCCAGCTGCTCAAACGCCCGCCTCATTCTATCCTTGTGAATGGCTATGAACTGTTTATACAGGCGCTGTTTGCAAAAATTATACAATTCAATTTCATAGGCAAACGTGCGCTTCAAATAGCTCTCCACATCCTCATCCAAATGGGTGTCATGCGGTGTGGCATTCACCGTGAACTTGTCCATCTTGTCTGCTTCAAGGAGACACGAATTAGCAGATTTACTTATTTAAAACCATACCAAAAACCTACTGTAATAGAGATCAAAGGCACCGCGAAAGAAACGCGGTATATAGGCCTCCAGCACGGCCAGAGTTATATTAGTGTCCTCCCAGCTGCCCACCACAGCATATTCCTGCTCCACGTGCCGCTTGGCTATTTGTGTGGCCATCTCCGAGTTGAATTTCCTAAAGCATAACCAATGACCATATTCAATCATTTGCTGGAATGTCTGGGCTAGGCATTACCTACGTGCAAACCTCCTGATTGCCGCACAAATGAAGGGAGAACCTACGCCAGTCGCCATTGAAGGGATTATGTGCATCAAATACACATTCGGGGGCTATGCGCTGTCTTACGCAATCATTGAAGCTCGTATCAAAGTATTCCTTTGGTTGTGATGGCTTATTTGGATTGCGGAGCAAGCCATTCGCATAGACAGTGGGATGGCGGCGATAGTAGTAGGCACTCATTACCTTCTGGATGGGATGGCGCACCAGATTGATGTAAATCGGTCGCGGCATATCGTGCGCGGTGAAGTTGATCCAATTTGTGTGCTCTGTATAAGCAGCCGGCTCGGATAACTCCATTAGCTGCTCCACAAAGCCCGCTTCCTGTTCGAACGTTTCCGTCAAAGCTTTCTGTGGCGGAATTTCATTGCGAAAGGTGGCAAAGTCATTGCGATTGCCCAGCTGATTCATTAGTCGTGTCATCGACTGACTGCCCACCTTTTCCAAACGGTTGAAGAATATGAAATCGCGCTCAGCTTTGGGCGTATTGTTCAGTTGCGCGGGATTCAGACCATCCAGCTTTAAGGAACGAAAGTATGGGTTTAAGTGGACACGAGTACGAGCATGCCTATAACTAAGCTAATCTTTTGAACAAAATGCGTTGTGGAGGTTAATAGAAAGCATATAGATCGAGGCGAGATTCGATAGGTTGTCACAATTTCAAGTGTTTATTGATGGCAAAATATTGACGATATAAACGTTGCTTGCAAAAGTTATAGAAATCGTACTCCTGGGTGAAATTGGCCCGCACTATATTCTTGATACGCTCACTAATGCTGGGCTTCCAGTGATTGGTATTGCGTGGCTTAAAGGCCAAACCTACTTTGGGTTCTGCAGAAAGGACAGAGAGAGAGAGATTAATGAGTCCTTAAAGATGTGTCATCGGATTGTTACCAAAATACAGCTGCGTGATGCCCTTAAAGAAACGGGGTATATAATGCTCTAAGACGGCCAGGGTTATATTGACATCCTCCCAAGAACCCACCACGGCATAGTCACGTTCCACATTCTGTTTGGCCCGAGCTATGGCGCCAGGCGTATTGAAAGGACTAAGGCACATATTAGAGACAGGGATCTCAACTTAAACCTAAGGCATATAACCTACTGGCATATGGGCGCATTTCCACAAAAGAATAAACTTTGTCGCTTATGATCACCGGCATCACCTTGGAGTCCCCTAGCATAATCATAGCGACACTCGGGATCACCTGTCAGCACACAATCCTCAAAGCTTTTGGTGTAGAAGGTGCGATTGTGAAACTTGCCAGTGAACTTATGCATCATCAATGCATTCCAGGACGTGCGTCTGTAGTAGTACCAGCTAATGACCTTCTCTACGGGGTCACGCACCTGATTATACCATTAGAATATTATACTATCTTAACATTGATTAGAAGATCATACATCCTACCAGATTCACATAGATGGGTTGCGACAATTTGAACTGCCGGAAGTCTATATAATTGGCATGCTCCACATAGACAAAGGGCTCACTTTCGGCCAGATCAACAATGTGCTCGGCCAGCTCATGTTGTCGCTCAAAACTGAGAAAGCCGCTGATCATCTTCGAGAAGGGAGCTCGGGCAAATTTGAAATTGTTCCGTTTGCCCAGGCGACGCATTAGCTCAATGAGCGTTTCACTGCCTGATTTGGGCACGCGATTGAAGAACAGCAGCTCGCTGGTGGAAAATTTTGTGTTGTTCAGAAATTTGGAATTCAGACGCCAAAGCTGCAAGATCCAGAGATCCATAGATCAGAAATCAAGTCGAGAAGAGTAAAGGTCATCCTACAACAACAAACAAATGCAACAAATATATCTACAAAGGCAGACAAAGCACGTATACACAAGATGAGACAGGGACAAAGATAGTCGCATCGAAAGAGACAGACAGTTGAGATGTATTATTTGTGTATTTCCTAATATATCATCTAAAAGTCGAAAGTCATTTAGTGTTAAGCTTAGTTATAAGTCTCTCTCGGCTAATACTCCTCTTCGTTATAATCATTACGCTGATCTGCCACCAGCAGGTAGTCATCATCCTCAAAGCTCTTGCCATGACTGATGGCCGCATACTGCAGATACAAACGCTGCTTGCAAAACTCATAGAACTCGATCTCATTGGTGAGGTTCTTGCGCAGTATCAGACGTGTTTCATCGCTGACAATGCGGGTGACATTGTTGCGATTAACGCGCGACAGGCGTTCCTTTCCCACTGTAAGATGTCATGGGGTTAAAATCAGACTAAACCTTCATATCATGAAGTATTTTCGATGCTTACAATAATAGGCCACCTTGGCATTGCGAAAATACCTAGGTATATAGGCTTCCAGCACGGCTAATGTGATATTGGTGTCCTCCCAGGTGCCCACCACGGCATAGTCCGCCTCTACAGTGCGTTTGGCCTTCTGCATGGCCGCCCCGGAGTTGAAGGGCCTAACGGAAATGGATTGGCTAGTTATATCTAATCTCAAAGTCCTACCTAACCATTACTTACATGCACAGCTTCTTATTCATGCCGCAGAAGAACAAAGTCTGCCTTCGGTGATCTCCCACGGGATTCTTCACCTCGTCTTGTGTGAAAGTGCAATGAGGATCATGATTCTTCACACAAGTATCAAGATCGAGATTGAGAAACTCCTCGGAGGGCATGGGTGGCGCCTTATCGCCCAGCTTGGCCTGCATATCGCGATAGTACCAGGCTGCCCTTATGTAATAATGCCAGCTTATTATACGATCAATGGGATCGCGCACCAGATTTATATAGATGGGCTTGGGTAGATGAAATCGCGTAAAATTGATATAGGCTATGTGTTGGCTATAGACATGTGGCTTTGGGCGCGTCAATAGATTGGCAATCAGCTCTTTTTGTCCCTCCTTGCGCATTAAAACGGTTTCATGAGCGCCACCCTTATTGCGGGCATGGGTAAAGCCATTGATCTTGCCCAGACGAGCCATGAGCTCCATCATAGATTGACTGCCTACTTTGGGCACGCGATTGAAGAACACAAAGTCTACTTCAGCATATTTGGTATTGTTTAGGAGATCTGCTTCCAAATTAAAGCCCTCCTCTTCGTCATCCTCTTGTGTGTCCTCATCATCCTCATCAATTTCATCATCAAAATCTTTGTGCTTATCATCTATGTCCGCTTTTCCAGGCAAGGCCAACTGTTTGTCATGTTGAGCCTTGTGCAAATGTTTAACATGATCCTTCGGATGATGTCTATGGTGATCATGGTGTTCCTCATGCCGAACACCTTCTCCATAGAATTCTCGATGCTCGGCACTCCGCGGCGCATGGACATTATGATCAAATCGCTGCGTAGATTGTAGTTGTTGTAATTGGATTAGAGTCTCGCCCCGAAACCAACTAATCGATGACTAAATAATGGAGTACTAGTTAAGCAGCATTGTACTTGGAGAGGACCCAAGCATAGGGAAAGTTAGAGTTAAGTGGAAACTTTTATTCTTTTGAAAATCTTAGCAACTAATTGTACTGCCTCAGCTTTGGATCTTGTTCCAATTTAATTGCTATATACTGCTTATTCAGACGATGCTTGACAAACTGATAAAACTCTATCTCCATGCTCAGATTGCGTCTGAGTATGGCTCGAGTCTCTGCATTAATCGTGGGCCTAAATATATTCCGATTCACATTCTCCATCTCCCGACGCATTCTGTGATATTCGTCCAAAGCGCCGGTAAAGAAACGTGGCACATATGCCTCCAGCACTTTCAGAGTGGTATTCGTATCCTCCCAAGTACCGACCACAGCGTAGTGCTCCTCCACATTCTTTTTGGCCTGCTGCATAGCCTCATGGGAGTTGAACGGCCTGCGGAGTCGGTGGGTTGGGTGGGGAGGTGTTTGAAGGTTGTGTTTATAGATTTTCGTACTCTTCGAGTTGTTCGATAAGTTTGGGATGTGGGAAAGATGACTTTAATGTAATAAGTTTCTATAATAGTCAGTTCTACACTTGGAAAATTGACGTTCTGAAATTTTTGGGTCTTTGAACAGTAGAGTCGATATAGCCATGTCCGTCTGTTCGTCCGTATGAACACCTAGATCTCGGAGACTATAAGACCTAGAGAGACCCAATTTGGTATGTAGACTCCCCTTGTGAGGCGTCCGATCAAGTTTGTATTTAAATGCTGAGTACGAGTATCTTCTAGTCGGAATATCGACTATACCGTTCTAGCTTGTTTTTAGAAATAAATTTGACATTCTAGAATCAAAAGATGCGCCTTTAGGGTAAACAGCAATCTCTATTCTTTCTGCAGTTAACAAATCTTTGACCACTTTCTATCTAAGCACTTCCCCCTGAACTTATCGAACAGCCCTCTGTTTCGCTGCTCATCTGGCATTGGTTACTCACATGCAAACGTTCGTTTGTTGGCCACAAAAGAATAGCATTTGCCTTCGATGATCACCCAGATTCCCCATTTCCATTTGCTCGTACACACATTCAGGATCTTGCTCCTTGATGCATTGATTGAACTCCTTCTTGAGCCAATTAATCTCTGGCAGCTTATAGGCATCGCCAAAGAACGCATGACGCTCGGCCAAATACCAGGCGGATCTCGTATAATAGAACCAGCTGACCAAACGCTCGATAGGATCGCGCACTAAATTGATATATATGGGCCAGGGTTGGTTCAGTGCCCCCAAGTCAAGGTAGGCCACATGCTTGGTATAGGTATTCGGTTCTGTACAGTTGAGTAGTTCCGTATTGAGAAAATTTCTAGCATATCCCGCATCCATGATTATTACTTCAAAAAGAGCTTCGGGATCGCGACGAGCCTTGAAATTGTTACGCTTGGCGAGAGTTTTGAGCAGCTGCATCAGCTTCTCACTGCCCGTCTTGGGCACCCGATTAAAGAAGACCGTCTCCAGTTGGGCTCTCGGTGTGTTGTTCAGCTGGCTGCTGGTCAGGTGGTGTAGCTAACGGATTGCAAAAGTGGAGGCAGGTTGCAATTTCTTGAGTTCAGTTGAGACACACAATCAAGGCAACACACACAAAAACGAGTCACAGCATGAAAGAGGACAAGAGGCGAGACAAGTAATACACATAGATAAGTAGGACAGACAGAGACAGAGTTATACAATATACAATATTACGAGTATATATAGATATTTTAAGCGGTTTAAAGCAATGGGGCAACAGGCGCAGCCGTTAGACTAAGACTGGAACAACTTTTGGGCCCACTCTTCCACATTCCCATACCCATCATCAACATCATCATCAACCTCATCATCATCATCATCATCATCATCATCATCATCATCATCATCATCATCAACATCATCATCATCACCATCATCATCAACATCATCACCGTCGTTGTCTTGGCTGAAAGATTGCGTTTTCGCAAGACCCATTCAGCTGCAGGCGTTAACTATAATCCTCCTAACCATGTTGGACTTACCTTTACGCGTTAATCTTTAATCATAATAAATCGAATTTCTATCGCTTCTATGTCGCAATCGTAACTGAACACTAAGCAACAAATCGAACAAACAAACGAAACTGCGCTGACAAAGTCCAAAGTGTTGTCATTTTTGGTGTTAGTGTAAAGATATAGACAAAGGACAGAGACAGCTAGCTAGCTAAGGACTCAGAGGATCAAAGAGAGACAGAGAGAGAGACAGTCGTAGAGTACCAGAAGAGCTAAGTGTAGTATACTAAGTGGTGTGGGTGTTGGTGGTGTAGTTTCTTTTGTTTGTGTTGTTTATGTTGTATGTGTGATGTATGGAACAAGAGCAGCTTGATATATGTAAAACCATTATGAGCGATCGTTTGACAAAATACGAGTATGTTTATGGCACCGTCCTTTGACTTGATGAGCGCGACAGGTATAGAGATGCAGGCTCAGGCGCACACGCGAGAGAGAGAGAGAGACAGAGAGAGGCATGTGAGAGACGCTTTTAAATGTAATATCAAACACCAAGTAGCTGAAGCTAAATAATTTCCAGCTTTAAGGCATAGCTTTTGAATGGATTTCTGATTTTTGATCGATATCGATTTTAATGGCCAACCAATACGAGTATGGTATAATGTTTGCGACCATGTGGGTATGGGCAAAATGCACGATATTATTGATATAGTATAGTTCATTATGGAAGCTTACCTGGCCAGTGCTTTTGAGATATTGATAGGTGCCATGCAGCGAGTTGATGTCGTCGTGTTCTGCAAAAGGTTAAGCAAAAATATTGATTTTAATTTGGAAAACTCTAATAAGATCTTCGAGATTACTGAAGCAGACCGGCATGTCGACTGCAGTAGCATCGTCCAAGAGATTAGTATAAAACACAAAACAGTTTTATGTCAATTAGAAAAAGCTGGATTTAGAAAGAAGCTAGATGTATGGGTGTCTAAGGAAGTGTCTAAAAGAAAATGAATCGAATTTCCCTCTGCGAATCCTTGGCACATTTCTTAAGCGAATGGTGACTGGTGATGAAAAATGGGTCACATACGACATTGTTGTGAGAAAACGATCATGGTCGAAGAGCGGTGAATCAGCTCAAATGGTATCTAAGCCAGGGCTAACATTCAGGAAAGCTATGAAGTGTGTTTGGTGGGAATGGGAGCAAATCATCTACCATGAGCTGCTTTCATATGGGCAAACACTAAACTCGGCCTCTATTGTCAACAATTAGACCGTCTGAAGATTGCAATAGACCAGAAGCAACCAGAATTGGCCAATAGGAAAGGTGTTGTGCTACATAAGGGCAACGCTACACCACATACATCAAACTTAAGGAGCTTGGATGGGAAGTTTCAATGCATCCACCACATTGTTTGGATCCAGCATCAAGCGACCATCATCTTCTTCTGGCCCTACAACATTTTTCATTCAATTGAAGATTGCAAAACTAGATTGGGCGAGTTTGTAACAGCAAGAACCACAGTTGTTTTGACAATGGAAAATTGTCCTCAAAATGGCAACAAGTCATTGAACACAGCGGGACATACTTGAAATATATCAGACAGCCCAAGCCATACTAAATTAACTTTACAAATAGGGTACAAAAAATGGATTTCTTTTTCCTTAACCAAATATTTACACATTTTATATATATATACCACACTCTTCCCCGCGCAATTGGGTGAAAAACGTGGATTATGCCTATGAGAATGTAAGGGAATTTGTCATATCTGTGCATCTATTTGCAGTATAGGGTTAAAATTTAGTACTCTACCTAATCTTCTATCAAGCCAAAGAATTCTACATCAGATCCTCATTTAATATCAAGCCGCTTTCTACAATTTTTTTTATTAATCCTGTAACTTCAGATTAAGATAGAGAATTTTGTCGTATATCTTGATTTTATAATAGTTTCTTTGTCCATCCATTAAGTTTGTATATATTTTTTGCCATTTCAACCACAATGTCATAATAATCATTATCATACTTTTCCAAGCCTTGAATGCTTTTACTTTTAATGTTAAACAGTTTATGTAATATATCACTGGCAAGTCGAATTCGCATCGAAATCCGTATCCATTTGCAGGCTTCAACAAGTGAATAAAAATATGAGTGCAATAAATATGCAAGCTCATCATGATTCCTTTCACTTTCGTTCAAGTCAGTGAGGATGCAGATAGGATCAGCATCAGCACCATTCAAACGCCATAAGGCTCCAGAGCATTTGTATGTCTTTGGGGTTTTATCAACGAATTTGAAAGTTTGCCCAACGCATGCAAATGAAGGCGAATGAAGCTAAGAGTGGGACTGCGAGTTCATCTCGGAGCCAGTCGTCTTCATCGTCATCGTCATTCGTCTCTTTTTTTTTTTGGAATCTCTTGGGGACAATTAAAATTTTAATGCTCCAGCATTTTTTCCAAGTCTGGGGCGTAGGCAGGCAGCAGAGCTAAGTCAAGAGCCTGCAATTCCATGCCAAATGACTGCAATTGAGCATCTGGACAGGCCGAGATGCGGAAAATGTCTTGATTTTTGCCTTTGCGTTGAAATTTCGTTTAGTGGGTCTGAGTGTGGGCTTAGTCGATCGCACCACTTTCATCTGGTGGCCAATGTGTTTCATAATTTGACCGGATGAACAAGGAAGTCCGTCTGGCAGCCAGTGGCCAAATGTAAGTACGAGTGCCAACTGTGAAACCAGATTTGGCAGATTTGGTAGATTTTACAGATTTCTGCTCTGTATTTGGTCAGTTTGGGGCAGTTTCACTGAAACTGTGAATGAAAGTCGCAAAATGTGTAACTGGTTTCGACTTGTGCGAGTCGTATTCAAGTCACTGAACCAAAGTGAAACACATTGCTCTGCGGTCGTAAACACAAAAAGCCACAAACAACAAGTCTCAACTGTTCTTTTTCTTGCTCTGTGGTCTTGAAATTGGGTTACGTATGACGTATAGAGTATGTACAAGTATCTTATTCTCAGGCAGCTGCTTCAAAAGGCATTCTTTTTTTTATATATATGTTTTTTTTTTAACAACACCTTCGCATAGTCTGGTTCTAATGCAACCTTCAGCATGTGTAGCTCCGGTTATTGGCCATTTAAGCTGTAAGCGAAGGTCAACTTGTGTTGTAGCTAAAAACATATAGAAATTCCGGCTTAAACAGAGGTGCAACTACTTTGGAGTGGGCTTGAGGTTGAATAAAGATAAGAGATAAGATAATGATAAGATTTGTTTTATATTAAAGATCAACATTTGAGTAGGTGAGGTTCCTGAATTTCATTATGTATGGGGAATAACTTAAGCTCTTTTTTTTACTAAAGAAAGATTGAATCTGCAACATAATAGGTTAAGTTTCGAGTTTCATCGAAATCAGACAACTATATCATATACATAACTCCCATATTACCGATCGTTCCGGAATGACCAATGGGGAGCATACATTTTCCATTTTTCATCCAAATTCAACAAGATTTGGCTTGTATCCATTTATCCGCTGGCCTGATCTGATCAAGATTGGACAGCTATATCAAGTAGCGACTTAGTAGCATAACTTTTCTGTTTTTCATAAAAATCAAACCATATTCGTCTTTTATACCTTGCATCCACTATATATAGATTATAACTTATCTTTACTTTCAATTTGAATAATATATAAGCTTCGGCAAGACGAAGCTATCCTTCCTTTCTTGCCTATTTCTTTCTAATTCTCGTGCTCTCATTTGGTCTTAGAGCAACCTACAGATCCGCCTCCGTCTGCTGTCGGCATAATTTCCCCTTTAAGACCTTCCACCATAGCAATATAATCTGTTTGGATCGACACTGTATTATCATTCCATTCTATTTGTAAAACTTAGCCCCTTAGTTACGCCCCTGTCATTGGTTTGTAAGCCAAAATTGCTCTCATTGTCAGCAGCTTGTTGCAAGTAACTATATGGTTAGTAAGGTGTCTATCTGGCAGTTTAATTGAAAATTAACTTGCTCTGGCTTAGTTTTATAAGAGCACGAAACTGGTTTATTGCCAATGCAGTTGGCCAGGGGCAAAGTTGCTTTTGCTATGCATTTTTTTGTGCAGTTTTTCTTTCTATTATATTTATTTTTGTTTTTGTGATCAACTTGAGATAAATACAGAGCAGAGTTGATTTAAAAGAAAAATAGAAGAAATAGGCAGAGGTAAAAAGTCATGGGTGTTATAGTATTATACTGAGAAGTTTTCGGTTGTCTTCATTATATAGACTTCTATGTGATCGAAAGTGTGTAAGTGCAGGCTAAATGCGTTGTCCTTGTCAGCTGCCTTGAAGCCATGGTTTGGGATGGCTAGGGATGTATATCTTTTTCTTCTTCTTAGTGGGTCTTTTTACCATTCTATCAGCTAGATTTTCAGGATTTTAGAAATTCAGTTAAAGAGAATCAGTGAATTAATGAGTGCGGCGTTTGTTGACCTTTCTTCTGTTTAAAGATAATATTCTAGTCGTTTGGGAGGCATGAAAACTAGACTGCTAGAACTTGATCTTCAGCCTAAAGGTTTTATATAAGAAATTTTGTAATAGATTTGTCACTTTCTAGAAAATTTAAGTCAATTATGAATGCATTTTAATGGCCCTTCGAAATACATGTCCTTTGCAGTGTAAGCTCCCTTGTGTGCATGTGAAAATGAAGCGAAGTCACTCTCAAATATATATATATATATAGATAAAATTATCTGACACAGTTTCCTTAATTCCCCATAATACTTTGCCATTTTGTAAAATACTTAATCATCTTTCATTCTTTCCTAATCACATTGCATGTTAGAATTTCCAACTTCATTTCATGTTGCCATTTGTGCATCAGAGCAAAAAACTAACCGCATAAAAACATTTACAGCAACCTCGACTGCATTATTGCTAATTAGTCCAAGTCAAGTTCAATGTTAAGCCAAAGCAAACCGAACCAAAAACAAAAACAAACACAATTGCAAACACAAAACAAGCGGTGCCATCATCATGACTTAAACGTACTTAGCGCCATCTCCATATCTCTCATGCCCGACACTGCATCAACTGTGTGTGTGTGTGTGTTTGTGCTGGGAGTCAATTAAATGAAATATTTATGAATGAATGCTCAGCGCAGCTCAAGGTAAAATGTGTTTGTGATTTTCTTACTTGAAGACAAAGACAAAATGCCGTTGTTTAAAATATATATATATATATATATATATATATATATATATGTATAAAAAACTCATCAACGTCACAAGGTTTTCTTTTTACACTTATCTTTCGCATTTTTTTGGTCATTAGCCATTTATTTGGCTTGGGCCTTGGGGGAGTCTGAAAGCGGAGACAATTTGTAACTGTCGTCTGAGGCGCTGCAAGTGACGCGTGCGCAAATGTTGCAGCAACAACAGCTGCGCCTGCGCCAAAAGGCAACCCACAAGTGCACTCAACTGTCTGCCTGGGCTAAACGTGTCTATCGTATTAGAGCGGCGCATCTGTACACTTCGTCATGATCATCATGAGTTCCACTCAGCTCAGCTTTCGGCAAGATGTAAATGTACTTCAACGAGTTACAGTGGGAACAGCATGGGGAAATACTTAAGTGGGGTAATCTTAAAGCTGGGGAGATTTGTGACACTGATGAGTTGAAGATTAGGATATCTCGAAGATTTAGCTACGTTTATTAATTCTTCAGAAAGACAAGTCAGATGGATAAAATTTGTGCATTTCACAATGATTTTGAGCTTTGATGTAAATGCAAACCGCTTTTATATATCGAAGTCTCTACAGGAACTTCAATTGAAATAACAGATTTGAAGTAATATATTAGGATACTCATGCCTAATACCTAATGATCCTTTACTCTCTAAGCTATGTGGTAGATAAGATTTCAGTATACCTTGAGATCTTCTTTGCTATGTTAATCTTTGTGATATAGAGATTAAGATTCATATGAACGAGGTCTCTGGTATTCGGCTCAAATGATAGAGAAGTCCACGTTATGTTTGTTAACAGACAATTACGTAGTCCTGACACTCTCCACTCCACTACTTACATTTCCCCTCAACACTCCAAAGACTTCTTTTCCAAATTAAAACACATTCTCCAACCCTCTGGCCCCACTGTATCAGCCAGTATCAGCTGTCTGGCAAATACACCACACTTGGGCTGTCGATCTCCTCCCTCTGCGCCTCGCTGATCTCTTGCCTGTTTTTGGTATACTCGTCGTATATTTCGTCAGTGGCAGCCAGCTGCTGTAAGCCGTTTTGTTGCAGTTGCAGTTCCAAAAGAGGCTTTGTCTAATTTGCTAGATTGGATTGCAGCAGGCCTAGGCGACCAAGACTTCCGGCATGGAAATTAGGGTTTTCTGCATGCGGAAAGTTTGATTTGATTTGGTTTTTTTTTGTTTTTTTTTTTTTGTTTTGCTTTTAGTTTTACAGTTACAGTTCGGCTAATAATGGAGTTATTAGTTAGTTGGGCCTGGCATAAGTGTAGGTTTGGTTAGGCGGCTCATTACTCTGTGAGCTGGAAAATCGGAAAAATCTCAAGTGGCAGGTTGCTGCTTGAGAAAATTTTGTGTCGCATTTGGAAATTGAGGCATGTACTCGTTCATATACATTGTGGTTATACATATATATTTGGATGAATTCAAAGAATTGGGGGGATGTTAAGTGAGTGACAGAGCGTTATAGGCGGGCGAGGTTCAATTTAATTTGACATTTGATATGAAATTGTGGCATTTTTTGGTTTGTAAGAGAGTGAGAGGGCATTGTGATTGAAATTGTGGAATGATATGCAGTGGTAAAGTATGTGTGCTGTTCTGAGACTGCATTTTTGGGCTGGTTTATAATTGTTTAAAAATGTTGAAGTAGTTTTTTTTTTCTTATCAATTATTTAGTATTATTTTCGAGTACCCAAAGCTATTTGGTCTTTGTAAAATGAATCTACACATCAAGAAATTTCGTATGATATCTATAGTACATTAAATCATTCAAAAACTGAGGCATATGTACTTATAAGTACAAAGAGGTTGAATCGAGAGCATTAGAAATCAGTTCTTGCTCTGCAATCAGCGGATTCTGTTACACACTACTTCCTTCTTCATACTAGAATCATCATGATATATGTGTAATAAACCTCTACAAATTGCCCAGATATCTTTCACACGTATCATGAGGATCGAGCTCAGCCAAGGCCAAGGCAGAACTGTGCTAAGCTTAACGCTCGATTGCATAGGCTATGCGTCTAATATGCAAATTTGCAAATGTATCTATTAGATACGCAGATTCAACAGGAAGTTTTAGGCAAATAAAAAACAACAACTGGCTACGCCCAATTAATTTTTAATTACCACATTGACCCCTGACCCAGCGCGTGCCCCACAACCAGCTCACCTCAGCTCAGCTTTCGTTAATATTTTTGCGCTGCCATCCATAAATTAGTTGAACGTTTTAAGCCAAATTAGTGCACATTGCCTTTATGCATGCATAAATTACTGCATATTTTATGTTCCCGGCGCACATTGCACTAATAAACTGCTAAATTAAAATCAACATATATAAAACACAATATATAGATATATATATACATTTGCTAGATTCGTGGCTATCTTTTAATTACAATATGCATGAGCTGTAGATACATATTTAAATGATTTTTTGCTACTGTTGCTTTTAGTGTTTTAACATTTTAGTGCATTAATAAATTATTTAGTTGCTACAATTGTTGTTGGGCACGGGTTCAGATATTTAACCTTTTGACATGGGTTAGGCATGACCAGAGTTTATTGTGGTAGAAACAAAAATTAAAATAATCGACCATATTGCTATGGACTTTTATTAATTCAATTTGTAAATATGCCAAAAAATGTTGGTAATGCTTTAAGCTGCGGAAATTGTGAGATTTTGTGGCCATTGAATTTTTAAATTCAGTCGATTTAAAAGGGCCAACCGATTTTTATTGAGTCTTAAGTGAGGGTAGAGAATAAGCAAGCATCTTTGTTATGTGTATGGCGTTTTGGTTTGGATCGTGCTAATGCTTCTTACTTCTATGCCAACTATGCAAATTCCATATGAACTCTGTAGCACAGAAATGCATTTCCATACAAATTTTGACCTTGATTATGACCCTCTTGCTTGAAGAATATTACAAAATGGCTTCTTAGTGTCCACCGAAGCCAAAAACTCTAGGTCTTGTACAACAATTTTGAAGTCCTTATGAACTTTGAAGCTTAAGACAGAGCTTTCGTTCATTCGTCTTTGCTCAGTCTACGGTCGCTGCATCTGCTCTCACTTTAAAGCTTCTCCTGTTCATTGAGACGTCCGTCTATAACACTCATCCATTTCTGATTGAAATCCGTTTTTTTGATAACATTATCAAACTCAGCTGACGTTTTTTATTTACATCAGCAGAGTACAACATACATATGCACAGCTATTTAGCATAACTAACCGTAATCATGCTTCCTCCGCCCATCCATCTATCACTTCTTGTTTAGATACTTTTTATATACGGAATTTATTTTACAATTTACTTACTTGCCGATGAATCATGTCCGCTTAGGTGATTGCCGGTTAGACCCAATGCTGAGAACTCGGATGGCTGCAGTTTCACTTCCATTTCCTTGAGTCGACTGTTTAGTTTGTTTGTGTGCATGAACAGAAAGAAGGTGCACGATATGGCCAGCAATGCAATCAACTCCACGGAACTGCAACAACAACAACAAAAAAAGTAGAGAACCAAGTTTTAAAGAACATTGTTAGTCAAAAAGTCGAACCGCCATCGCCTTCCATTTCCCTGTCAATTCCCTGCACTCCACCATTTACCATGTCACAGGCTGCTCAGCTCTATTTATACGGCCATTAAGCTTTTATAATTTACGCCAAATTGGTTTTTAGCAGCTATTATTTCATTTACACTTCGAATCGCTGTCACACACAGAACAAAGTCGTCTGCCATCTTGCCCAGTTGTTGCCTTTTGGTCGCCCGTCGCCCGTCGCACCGGCGAGAACGGGAATGAGAACTACAAAGTGTGCGCTGTGACAACATTTAATTAAGTTCTGAAAGGCCAAAAACAAAACAAAGCAAAGCAACAAAACACAACAAAAAAAACAGCACAAAAATGTTAAAATTGTGAAAAGCAGTGGAAGAGCAGAACCAGAACCAGAAGCAGGGCAGTGCAGGGCCCTGCAATTGCAGTGGCAAAGCAAGCAACTGCAGAAATTATAAAAAAAAAGAAATTAACAAACAATACGAGAGGGGCTGATGCAGGTGGAGATTGGATGTAGCTGCCCAGGCCATAGAGTCCTCCTGCAATGTTTAAACTGGCTGGGAGTCATATTTGTGTTACCTGCGATGGCTGCGGTACAGTCAAATGGATGGAGACAATTGAGTTATATAGCAGATATAAAACTGAAACATTTAAGGTCAACTTAAGGTCAAGCATAAGACTTACATGGCGACTATATGTAGATAATGTAGATACTTAATAGTAGTTCTAAATTGATATTATGAAATTTGATTTATCGTGAGAATTGATTGGGGGCAAAGTTTGTTCAGAAACTTCTGAATTTTGATCATAAGAACAGTCTCATGTGAATCACTCAGGAGCTCTTTTATGGCGTTCAGTGATGAATCGTGATTTGCTCAAAGGGCCATAAGTGGTGACGAATCAGGGGTATATGGTTATGACGGCGAAACCAAGCCAGTACTCAGGATCTAATATATCATTATAATAGTAAATAACCGAGCACAGAAAAAAACGTCTAACTTCTTTATCTGTCAAAAACAAACTAAGCATGCTATGCGCTTGCAACTGTGTATATATGTTCAGGACACAGCAACTACAAAATATCGACAATCAAATCGAGAAACTTGAAAAGTCCATTATATATTTTGTGCATCATCGCCCTTAACACTATTCCACTGATCATATATATTCTACATAACATTTCCATAACATTCCCTTTTCATTTAGCTCGCTTCAAGATACTGATGCATATTTTAATAACAACTCCATTATTTATTGGCTTGTACTTATGATAATATTTGCTGCTCTTTAAACTAATATTTTTGTTGAAAGTTTGTTTGAGCAACATTTGCATACAACAAGTAGTGGCCCCATATAATGTTACTTATAAAACTTTTTGCAAGTCATCCAGCAATGACCCATTTATTGTTAGATACAGTTTCAGTTGCCGTTTTCAGCATTTCCCTACATAAGGGCTTGCCCGGTTGCAACAGACCGGACAACCTTTTGCTTTTGTCGCCCCGCATTTTGGTCTGGTCGCTTTTTTTCCCAGCATTGCGCTGGGTTTTGTATTTTTTATATTTTTATTTTGCTAGCTGCTTATTTTGTTTTCTATTTTATATTTCCCTGCCATTTACCCTGCCCCACCCTCAAAAAAACATTGTTGATAACAAAACAAAGCCAAAGTCGTCGCAACAAAAAAACAAACAGAAAGAAAGAAACAAGAAGGTGAAAATATAGTTGGTTTTGTTGGAGTTTTGTTACCCTACATAAATGTTTCCCAAATGAAAGGTTAATTTATAGTGATTACAATATAATATATAGATAATTCTGAACTAAAGTGGGATGCATTTGAGACCAAGTTTTCATATTAGATATTTTCAAAACTTAACTGATATATCTAGAATTTAGGTCGAATAATTCCTAGAAGACTAAATAAATTATTTGATTGAATTGAAAATCCCCAACACAATACAGTTTTGTATAATAATGGTCCCTGCTCGGGCGCCAAACAAAGCTATGCAATTTCGTGTATAGGGAGGGTATTAGCTCTCATTTCTTGTTAAGGTTGGATTTGCTACATTTTGTTGCTTTGCCCAAGCTTAATGGCAAAGTCTTCAGACTCGTTTATGCAGTTTTAATAAAAATTGCAATGCAAACTGTTTTCTTTGGCAAGTTTTTTAATGCAGCTGTCCGCTGCTGAAGCTGGACAGCAATAACAACAACAACAACAACAACAACAACAACGAAGTCTGAAAAAATTAAAAGCAACAATTTTTTCTTTTATTGTTTGCTTTTGTTGGCATAAATCTACAGCTAGATAGCAAAAGTAGTAAAAGAAAAATACACAAAAGCAAAACAAAAACAAAAAAAAAGAAAAGAAAGAATGATATCAAAATAATAATGACAATAAATGCGGCTATAGAAAAAGGAAATATTCCGGGCAGACTTTTGGAGAGTTCCTTAGTTCAGTTGATGTTTGTTGTTGCGCCGCTTTAGACTTCATCAGGTGCACAAAAGTAATTTATTTCAAATGAGTGCACTGCTTCCTTCACCTGCGGCTGAGAGTGGAGAAAAGTGCTTGGGATCTATGTCTATGGGTTCGGCACGGAACTGGTCTAGTCTGGTAACACAATGCCTTGACCGAATCACAGAAAAATAAGCTAGAAGCGAAAGGCTCAAGTCGCAACTGGCAAGTCACAGTCCCGCTCACTGTTGTATGCACTTTCATTTGCCAAGCAAGTTGAATGTATCTGACGGATACAGATACAACTAAGTGGAGCTACAATCACCACCACCGTCAGCACCACCCTGGGCAACCATAAGGCGCTTTAACTTTCTGGCCACCTGCTGTCCGCACTCGGCTCAAGTTCTCAGCTTTTGTTTTTGGTTTTTATTTCATTAGCACAGTTGCCGTCAAAAGTTTCATTTCTGGACGAACAAAAAGGAAAAAAGTAAATAAAATAAGATTTTACTTATGCATGTGGCGAATGTATTTTGTTTTTGTATGACAATTCTACTATTTCCTTCCCTCACCTCACTCTACCGTTTGGCAACTTATTGTTAAAGTTGACACTAAAGTGACCCGCAAATCCCACTTAAGCGCTGGTCTCTCTCTCTCTGTCGCTCCTGCCCCACCTGCTGTTGTTAGTTTTGTTCTTTACTCTCCTCCAACTTTTTGTGCCGTATGGGGCGAAAAAAAAATATAAATATATTGACATTTTGTGTTTATTATACACTTTGTGGGAGTATTTCGAATATGTGTGATGAGTTGGTGAATAAGGTGGTCCTAAGTTGGTCTAAAGAGGAGTTCCAGTAGGCGGAACCTTTTAGGATGTTGAGAATGCGAACACTATTGTCTAGCAACCTGATTGCGGAAATGATGTCGTGCTGCTGGAGACGGTTTATATATGTTCTTCTGGAAAATACGGCACATTTATTGCTGGGCTGATCCCGAATGAAGTAGGGTAGGATTTTGGTTAAAGTTAGGTCAGATTGATTCTATAGCTGAACTGTTTACATTCGAATGCGGCAGGTTCACACCGGCTTTAGAATCCTATTGTATAAAAGCTGATTATATCTCAGTGCCAGATTTGATTGCCAAAGCATCTATCTCACTTTTATGCTTAGGTTACATTTTTCGCCACCTAGACCTTCACTTGACCCTAGGATCACATAGTACAGTAGTAAACTGTAACCAGATCTCCTTGAAAAGGTAACCTGCATGATATCATGGTCTTCACTGCAATGATCTAGCCTTTGGGAGGATTCAGAATTATATATTATTATATATTATATATTATTATTATTATATCTTATCAATATACATATATATGTTAATAAAACTGTAAGGTGACTTGAGGAACTTCTGATTTAATGTTTGAGATGTTGAATTTAATACTATCGTATTGCTCAGAAAACTATCTCTTTGTTAAACCGCCCTAATGAAAGTCAGCCAGGTGTTGGGATACAATTCTTGATCTTCTTATATATTTGATATACAGAATTGAAGTATATTTATATTAGTGTCTACGGGATATCTATATGATCTCCTTCTCTTTGAAGAAAAAGCTCTCGAGTTGAAAATCTTCATATGATTTTAAGATCTGATTTGAAATGCCAACTTTGCGGCTTTTCAGGTTGCGATTTAAGCTGTGTGTGGGCCTATAATTATTTAACTTTATAAACACATTATATATAGAGAATTTAGTGTTCGGCTTGCCCTAGTAAACTTGACTTTCTAGTCGTTCTCTGCCTTGTGCAATTCCGAGCTCTGTTATGTTCTGGTCGGTTCTCTCCCTTTTTTTTTTGGTTTTCGTTTTCCCATTGGGTCGCGTGGTGTGGCGTGTAAATGCCGAAAGTTATGTGATTATTAAAATAATTTTACGTGACTGCGTCGATTTCTTTTGGACATTTGTTAGCGAATACGAATAGTCAACACATTGTATGGTGAATGGTCCGGGGGAACGGGAATTGGCAGGCTGGGTGGCAGCAACTGCAGTTCGTTTGCTGCCACGTAGCACATGTGCGCGCCATTAGGGACCGGGACATAGAGAACCAGAACCAGAACCAGAGCCAAGACCAGCACAGGGACTGCCAAGCATTTCTACACTTGGTTCGTTAGCGTTTTTTCTTTTCATTTTTTTCCTTTCTTTTTTTTTTTTGTATGTGCGAGTGCGATACAAGTCCCATTTCTATGTGTAGGGATCGTGGGAGTTGAGCATGATGCTAACTCACAACTCTGAACTCTGGCATGAACTCATCGGTTGAGACTTCATCATGTTGATTGCAACTTGTGCTGTCTGTTATCAATGCTGAGCCGTGCCAAAATATATATATAATTTATAGCCAAGGTTAAAAAATTGTAGAAAATATGTAAGCTAAGAATATTATGGAGAATATTGTGAATTAAAAGAAAATCTAGGGCTGTGAATGTTATTTAAATTTTAATAGATACAAAAGCAACTACGAAGTGTGGGTTTTCAGGCAGAATTTTCCATATGATTATCTGACGGATTTTTTAAATTCCTGGCATAGTTTATTCTGGCATCCGATTAAATATATAAATTAACAAATAAACAAATAAATAATATTGCTTATCTAATTTATCTTATAGAAATATGTTTAAATTATCTAAAACTATCAGTTAATTCAATTAATAAATAAATTAAATTCAAATAAATCAAGTCAGCATTAAAAATATATATTTTGCCTAACAAAAAACATAAATTTGCTTCTTATCAATGCAAATTAATAATATCTATGACCATTCCAGTTCATTCAAATCACATCATTTACAAACTGCAAGCCAATCATAAGTTCAATTTAGCCAATCAGATAATTTGGCCATAAATCGTAAAAGCATTTCTAAACAACTGTACATTTGCCTGTTCATTGAAATCACATTGAAATCGCCTTAGAATTGCCACGATTTCAATGGCTCAACTCTATAGCTGTAGCTTCCTGCCCTGCCTTGTCCCGCGCAAAGCGGCTGCCTGTTTCTAACAGCTAATGGCCAAATAGTACGCGCCTTTCACTTCAAGTGTTTGTTGGCTGAAAGACCAAAAGAGATGGACAGCTGGCAGAGAGAAAGAGAGAAGTAAAAATCACTGGCAGCCGCTATGCAAATTACTCGCCATTTCCGCTCATTGTCATTTAGCTGCTGCTGCTGCTGCTGCTCATAGGTAAGCTTCAACTACTGTAGCCAGCTCTAGCTCTAGCTCTCTGCAATAGCATAATTTAATTAAATGATGGCAAATTTTCCAGCTAATCAAACTGCAAGCGGCACACAAAATTGCAGTTAGTAGAAATGATTGGATTGCAAAACGAGCAATGCCTTACTGATATACATGCGCGTGTCCGTGTCCAACTATGTACCAGAAGTCCCACTGCCAAGCTCCCAAAGGCCTTAACTTGTGGCAGGCGCAACAAATCGCTTATAAGCCACATTTTTAATTCTATACAGATTTTCGCAATCAGTATTTTTAGTATTTCTGTTGTTTTTTTTTGTTTGGTTTTTGGAGACGACGCAAAACGATTTCAACTTCAAGCCAACAGATTGGAGTACATCAATAAACGCATTACAGACGTGTTTCGAAAGGTGTTTGAACCCGGCAACCCGGCTGCCCGGCTGCCTAGCCTCTCCAATTCTACCAGCCGTTATATGCACGCTTCACTCTTCGCCATTCGAAGCTCGCCCGAGGCTATATGAATAGTGGTAGAGCAAGTTGAAAGAACTTTTGTGGCTTAAAGAAATTATAAAATCAAAGTATATTTTCATACGCCTTTATGCCCCTGACTTTGACATTAGGCAAATATCCATCTACAAGCATATGCATATTAATAGATTCTACTTGGTCATTAGCATGGCCAAAGATCTGAGCAGCACCAGGTACCAGCCATGACATAACCATTTTTGGCGGCAGACTTCTTATAACTAGTTTTGGCCCCAGGGGTCAGAGAATGATTTGCGTGATTTAATATGCGCAAAATATATATATATATTTTGCTGTTGTTCAACTAAAGTTCAACAAACTTTTCTTGCCATTTTTTTCTACCTTTTCCATTTTGGGAAGGTGTCTGCGTAATCTTTAAAACCTTTCGCCTGGCTTGAAACCTTAAAGTACATAGTTGAAGAAATGTAATCGTGAGCACTTCATTAGGCAAAAGTGTTGCCTGGGTCTATGTGTGTGTGTGTGTGTAAATGAGCATTCATTCATATTGTCAACTGAGGTCACTTAATGAGGCCCACGACGATTGTGTAAGATGACCAGTGTGAGAAGCGCCTAAAGAGGCCGCCATCTCCAAAAAAAAAGTAGCTCAACAAATGAGTTTTATGGCCTCGAGAAGTTTGAAGAAGAGTGAATAGGGTTAAAAGTTCATGGGGATCAACATTTTGAAATTTAAGATTTTCATTAACAGTTAGAATGAGCATAAAGGGGAATGATAAGCCACAAAATGTTGAGAGAGATCTATTTTAGGCAAAAGATGCCAAAGCCAATGCCATGGAAAACTAAAATGTTGAAATAGTTTTTTATAATTTTGATATATCGATAGTTTGCGAGGGCTTGAATCAAAATTGGGCAACAACAGCCCGATAATCTTTCAATGCGTATAGAGCAAACAGTAGAGCCATGTTCTAATAGGAAGACTGCCCGGTAATATTTTTGTGCACTTTGACTGAAATGGGATGTGTACAGTATAAGAAAAGAGAAGACGAAAAGAAGATAAAATACTAGATAAAATAGATGGATAAAATTCTTTGTTTATTTTGGTATGATTTGGGCTTCATCAATTAACAGTTAATGGCATGTTTCTCTTCTACTTGAAGTTGTTTAATACAAATTCATTTCGGACCCACTGGAATGAGCAATATTAAGAGAAGAGGCAGGAATATGCAGATATACTATAGCTATACTACAACTATCTCTATTACTGACTCTGCAAATTTCAGTGTAACACATTCGCTCATAGCATTTGCTCCTTCATCAAACTTACTTCAATATGTATTGCTACTTCAAGAGCTTTCGAAAATCTTTCCGGTATCGGAGCTGTCTTACAGCTTTACAGATAACATCTTCTAAATATAGACAATACTCAAGTCCAATTTGGGCTTGTTGCCTTTTAATTTTTTTACCACGACTTTCAATTAAACAATTAACTCTAATCTGATGGGCTGCTCTCGCAGAGGTAAGTCCAAGTACAGCTGACAAGCCAGCAGCCAGCCCAATGGCTATAAGACTAAAAATCTCAGTTAGCAACTGTCTTTTTAACTGCGTCTGGGCCGAGTTGAGGCTGGGGCGACTCAAAAACTAGGTCAATTGTAATTAAAACGTAACGTTCTACGTGCCTCACTCGATTTTGGCTTACTTTGTCAGAGCCTCAGTCTCTCGCTCGGTTCAATCTGAGCCGTTGGCAGCTCTAAACTTGGGCTGACCGACTTTTTTTGGGGCTGAAAGTGCGTTTGGCTTTACGAGTGTAAGTGCGAGTACAAGAAAACCGGTCATGATCGGGCACATTGCGGCGACGAGTCCAATGGGAAGCTGAAGCTGGGGCATGAAACTGTGACTGAAGAGTTTTTCATTTTTGGCTGATTGAACCAATTGAAAGAGTGAATATCTTTTTCAACTGCGTGACGCCACACAAAACTTATAATAATAATAAATAACTAAGGCAGACATTCGAAAAAAAAAATCACAAAATATATAATAATAAATAGTGTGTGTTATTACAAAGTCATATTTTGATTAGAAAGTTGTATAATCTCTGAGCAGCAGAGCTACTGCATCAGACGAGCCATGTGAATTTTTTACGCAATTGTTTTCCATTATTTTGGTTTCAGTTTCGGTTTGTTTTGGTTAGTTTGGGTTTTTTTTTTGCACGTGGTTGTATAAGTAGCTACAACAACAACAATGGCATTACAACAATTTTATGCTACATGGAGCCATAGCCATATGATTTAATTGAAGCCACAACATCGTCGACAATGACGACGACGACGACAACCATTGAAATTGGAACTGTGTTTATTTTAATTTCACAAACATTTTTGAACTACATTTTTTTTTTTATTTTTTTGTTGCTATTTTTATGCTGTGTATTTTTAACTTTTTTGTAGTAGTTTTTTTCGGGGACATTTAAAAACGCATCAGCAAGCATTTCATATTTTTTTAAAATTGTTTTGTGCCGCCACAGACAATGGAATGGTTCAAAGAAAAAATTATTTTTTTGATGTCAACAAGCAATGCAAGCGACATGACCAAGCATTGTTTTGGGCAGCCGAATGGCCTTCGATTTGCTTCTCAGACAGACTTAACTAAATGATCCATTCCGTAACATTAATATGTAGTTAATTCTTAATTTTCTTAATTTCTTAATTTTAAAAAGACAATATAAAATTTCTAAATATATTTCGTTTAAGTTTTAACTGGAAATTGCGTGACAACGAAATATTTGGGTATCATTGGGTTTGCGAAAATTTAGGTAAGATTTCAATTTGTTCATAGAAGTGTTGTCAGCTAGGGAAATATAATATCATAGGAGTTCTTCAAATCATCATTAAGAGTGAAGGGAGCTCACTTTGGCCACCAGCTTGAGCAACAAATGCACAAATTTCCACAGTATCTGCGAATTCAGAACTTTAGAGCTTGATTAACTTTTTTTTTTTTGGGAAAATACGCTTGTTTATATTAGTTATTAGTAGAAGCTGGGGACTGGAGCAGTTTATTTTCAAGGCTTTCTTCAATCGTTTGATATGTGAGGTAATAATTTACAAAGTTCGTTAGTTAGCTAAATCTTATAAAATGAGATCAAAAGAGCATTCTTCTGGAAAATGACGATAGCTACGACGATGGACTTGGTCAAAGACTTCATCAGCATGCTATAAGTAATTACATTTCGTGGAAATTTTGGACAAATAAAATTGTAAACAAATCTATTTTAAGTGCATTTGTGTACTTCCAAACAAAGATAGAGAGAAAGTTCAATGGCTACTTGATTAATTTCTTATTTGAAGTGTTTTTAAGGGTTAAACAAAAGTGATTCCTTACTGCGATAACAGCAACTTTTCCCAAAGATATATATAGTTAAACGGTTCAATGATAATATGAGTTTTATCTAGCTATATCGCACCTCTTTGCCCAACTATATAAATATATTTTGATAGTTCTGGTTTTATGATTTCCGTATTTTAACAGTTCAGAAATTCAGTTCTTGATGTTAGGATGACTAAAACATTCAGTCTCAATATCAATAACACATCAATATATAATATAAATTTTAAAAACTCAATGTTTAATGATAGGTTGATACATGCAAGAGAAACTTTCATCAATATTGCTGATCATCCAGCGGATAACACGCCTTTGAATTCCAAATATTGCCATCCAGATCATTTCATTTCATATTAGCAGCCAAAATTTGTTCAGCTTTGTATATATAACAGACTTTTCATGACCTTTAATTCATGTTCATTATAATACTATTTGTATTATCTGACCGCACGCCTAAGAGTAATAATAATAATCATAATTTTCGTTGAGCTGCTTTACTTGTAAATGTGGTCGAAACAGTTAATGACTTTGGCGTTGAAGCGTGAAGCAGAGCAAAAGCAAAGCATATAGAAAGAAACAA
Source organism: Hirtodrosophila duncani (assembly GCA_037043425.1). Taxonomy (NCBI): domain Eukaryota; kingdom Metazoa; phylum Arthropoda; class Insecta; order Diptera; family Drosophilidae; genus Hirtodrosophila; species Hirtodrosophila duncani. The sequence continues at coordinate 743,242 of JBAMBM010000793.1, read as the reverse complement.
TCAACCAAAATGGTTAATAATCAACATGAATGGTTCCGAAGAGTTGGGCGCCTCCGTCTCTAACTTTGGCTATGGCCACCAGAGGAGACTCCAAAATACCTCAGCATCTCTGTGGCAATTTTAAGCATTTTCAGCTATACACGCCTGTTCATTAAAACTAAATCTTACATACGTGTATATATATATATATATATATATATATATATATATATATCTATACTCTGTTAACCAAAGTAGCGTTAAACACGCACTTGGACTCAATCTGCAGGCTGGCCGTAGCTGGCTGTGGCAGTTGCAGTTGAATGTTCAGACAGAGTGAGTCCAAGACCTAGACCAGCCAGCTGGTTAGTTAGTCAAGCGTGATAATGCCATCTCACTCTGGCCATCAGCTGGTTTGCCTGAATCCTGACCATATTTCACTTATTTAATAGAACGTGATCTCATAAAAAAACCAAAAAGAAACGAAAACGGACTACCGTCGCCACTTTGGGAAAGTCTTCTTTAAGCTATTCGAAAATCGATCAATGATTGTTTCTTTTTTCTCTTTCCCGTTGCTTGTGTTGTTATTGTTGTTGCGGTTTTCTCGCTACGACTTTCAATTGCAAATTGTTTAATGTGCAACAAATGCAGCCAAGCGAAGTTAAAGTTAAAGTTGCCCCTCGCTTTGCCTTCTTTCTACTGCTGCGCGCTCTTCTCTGTTGGTTGAGATTTTGTGACAAATTGTCTTTGCCTGGCTTCGTTACGTTTTGGCGCAGAGTTACAGATACAGGTACAGAGATACAGATACTTGTACCATAATGGAACTGCAGCTGTATAGACTCAGAGTCAGAGTCGCTGTTGTAGTCACAGTCACTGTCACAGTCATGGTCGTTGAATAAAAGTGTCAATCTCTGAGCAACAAATAACATCATTAACAGTAACATCATCATTGCCAGCTGAAGAGGAGATATCTAGCTCCTTTGAGATTTTATAACTATGACTATAAATATTACAATTTACATTATTGTTTATCAGTTTTAAAGGATATATTAAATCTAGATTTTAAACTTTCAACTAAGATTTGTTAACATTTAAAACCTGGAAGCACAAGAAGTAGGTCTGGTAACAAATTGAAAATTTTAAAAAAGAATTAGAGATTAAGTCAAAATATACAACCCCATTGATCTCAAACTGGCTATAAAATAAATCGTAGATTGAGCTGGATATTATATATATCCAAGTTACTGAAATTTAACATTATACATTAAAGTGCCTCTGTCATGCAAACTATAAACCCAACTTGAAGTTTCCATTACAATGCACATTTGTATTCCGCCCCAAACTGAAAGCCTTCAAATTGCAACTTAGCGCATTTAAGTCAGCATCTAGATAAAACGCTTAAATGCTGACAAAACAATTTCATCCCCACATGCTCCTCCTGCTCCATAGCAATTGAAATCCAAATCTGCTCCACTCACAATCACAATCACACAACCGCTCTGATTTATGGGCAATGATATGAAAATTGTTAATTCCAGGCAATGTCAAAAAAAGGCCAACAACAAATGGCAATTAGAGTGTGTTAATGACAGCCAACAATTAGAGCACCCAAACAAAACAGCATCAGCATCAACATCATCATCAACATCGGCATCAGACATCAGCATTTGCTGACGCTGACAGGCCACACATTTGCCATGCTTGCATGAACAGCGACACCTATGGGCGAAAAATGGCAGACCTAATGAATTTGCAGTTACATCTTTGCCGCAAGTTTTCGGGCGTTTGTACTACATATTGTGTTACCGTTACCCCGTTACCCCTTCCCCATCCAGTTTGTTGTTGCTGAACCACTCATGCTTTGCATTCCATTTTGTGTACTTAGGATGTTTTTATGGGGCAGAGTTGGAAAGCCCGCACGTAGATTTTACAACTTAATTACAAGTCGCGTTAAACTAAGCCAAATGAAGCTCGAGTTTTTCGTCACTTTACGTTTCCCGACATGCATGGCAAGCAGTTAGAAGATATGGTGGGGGAGGGTATGCAAAATGTTGACTGTGGGAAATGGGTTAGATGATATTATAATTGCTTGGCTATAAGTGCGGGGAAACATATGGAAATATGGTAAATAATGTTGTTTATGATTATTTTGAGTAATATGTGGAACGACATTATATAAAAGATAGCTATATTATATAGTAATAAATAAGGTGGGATTTCTTGAACCGAATGTTCTTACTATAAATGAGCTATAATACAGTTGAGTTCTTACTATAAATGAGCTATAATACAGTTGAGCAGAATTTGAGATCGTTTTCCTCGTATTCCTCAAAGCATGCGAAGTCAGGACTGATTACCTCAGTTTGGTTGGACGTGGGGGGAGACGTTTGGTTAGGTGAAGAGGACATTAGTCCGTCGTCAGGCAAATTGATATATGAATATGTATATAAATCAGTAGTCGGCAGCTCCGGCAATGCAATGATAGCATCATCATCGTTTCTGTTTTTACACACCCAACGCAAAGCCAAAATGTGATTGTTTCAGTGGTCGATACAGACGACTCTTAAGAATTCCGATAAATATATCAATGTAAGTAGTTCAGAGGTGTATTTTCAATGGACATCTTATCTTCTGCACGGCATCTACCCAATTTGTTGTACCAAATATCATAATTTTCCACTTTCTGCCCTCATAGGCTATAACATGAAATCATACACACTCTTGCTAGCCCTTTCGGCGTCCTAAATGCTCATACAAATTTATAAAAGTAGGCTGCATTTGTCAGTTGAGTTGAGTGTCAAGGATTCGGATGCGGCTACAGATTGCGGGGTTGCCTTGCTTGGTCGCCTTAGCGTTGACTTTGGTTTCAGTTTTTTTTGTTTTTTGCTCTTGCTACGCTTTTGGCAAATGCAATTTACTCAAAACTTTTACACGTTTTCCTCTTTGCGACAATATGCTGGAAAAGCAAAGAAAAGGCAACAGTGAAGGGGAAACCCACTCTGAAGACAAAAAGTAACAACAACAACAACCACAAAGAGAAGACTCACTTGCATTTGAGTTTTTGTGAGAGGGTGAGGAGGTGATGGAAGGGAAGCCACACCCGCACGTGATGCTTGCAGCGAATGTTAATAACATTTTGTGCCAACAACGAGAAATTTACGCACTCAACAACAGCAACAACCACAACAACAGCAACAAGAATAACTAACTAACAACAACAACAACAATTGCAGTTGCTTTCCTTACTTGCTTGTCGTTGACTTTAACGAGCTCATCCTTGTTGCAGCAACAACTGGCGCACGTGCCACGCCCACTTGGCTGTGGCTGCAACTATACCAGTGCGAGCTCCACTGATACTCTTACTCCTACACCTCCGGCCTCCCACTCCTCCACCGTACTGCTTACTTTTACTACTTGACGCTGTCATTTGCGGCATTGCAATTAATTTTTGCTTGCTGTTCGCTGTCTCTGTGTGCGGATATGCGTGCGTGTGTGTCTGTGTGGTGTGCATCTGTGTGGGTGAAAGAGGCGTGCCAGGCGCCCATACAAAGTTGGCACACTAATTTCTGATCTCTGCTGCTGCAACAGCCACCAAAATCAACAACAGCAACAGCAACAACAACAGCAACAAATACATCAGCACCCAACGGCAGCCAAGAAACCTTCGTAGTTGTCAAACGCTACTCATTTAACGCCTCCATGAACGCGCACATCGAATGGGGGGAGGGGTATAAGGGTTGGGACGTAAGGGTTGGAAGTTGAATTTGGTGTATAAGTTTTGAGCTGCAACTATATCTGCGGATTAGTTAAAGCCTTGTCTGCTGAGCAAATGATAAGCGTTGTTGATATTAATTTTGCTGTTTTTATCAATTTATCTAAATGTGGTTCGAAATTTTGCAGTTGGTGAGGAGTTGGGATTCCAAAAGTGGTAAACTCAAATGTTTAAGAATGAAAATTTGTTAATTCCATATGATTTCAAAAGTAATTAAAGATAAGAATGGCATAAGATATTAAAATTGTTGCAGTCAAGAGAGATGAAGTATAAAATACTCGGCCCGTTCATACATTTTTAACATTTTGTGTTTATTTTGTGGAGAAAAATTAAAGAAGCTGAATTCAAGAGAAAAAAGAGTCAACAATCATCAACATGGAGATAGTCACCTAGACAAGAAGCTTGATTTTGACAACAAGAAGTGTAACCTGGAAGCAGGAGCAACTAAGTTTGGAAAGAAATGCACCAAAAATGTTTGTCAGAATCTTCAGATCGCCACCGCTTTAAGATAGTGAGATATTTGGTGATCCTGGCCCATGGCCCACTTTATTATATATTTGCCTAATCCTTCTATTGGTCACGTCTTTCATTGTTATAAACTTCTCGAATCCTTAATAGAGTTTAATCCAAGATATCCTTGGCAAAGTCTAGTAACAAATTTCTTACAGACTATTTTCCACACACAAAACAACCTTTAGTATACTTTCAAATTTAAATTTGTTTAAAAATTGTAAGAAATTGTTCTACCTTAGGCTGAGCAGCTGCTCCTCTATTTCCCCATAATTTCTTTTCTTCGCAATCTATGTCGAGCAACTGTGTAATTTTGAAAAACTCCTTCAAGCATAATCTCATTGCTCATTATCGCTGCTCACAAGTTCGCCTCGCTTTTGGAGCCATTTTCATTAAGTAGTATTATTTCTGACATCTTTTTTCTACGCCATGCTCCTTGACTTTCACAATCTAAGCTATCTATCCGCTCATATGACAGTCGCTGCAGCATTCAATCTCCACATTCGTTAAGTCTTAGTTTGAGCATAATGCACAAAGACCACACAAAAAAACAAAAACAAAAGGCAAATGCAAAGGCTGTGCTTTGGTGGCAGATTTGCAAACTGAAACTTGCCATTCAAATTGGTGTCAACCAGTCAACTGGACGCCAAAGAAAGTGGCGCCAGCTCCAAGCAAACGACAGCCGCTCCTACAGCTACAGCCCCAACAGCAGCCACCGCCCAGGCGCAAGCTTTAAAGTAGGTCGACTTCAGCTCGTCTCGAACTCGTTTAACCGGCGACGGGGGGCAACAAAAAGAAACTTGCCTCCAAAGACAAAAAACAAAAAAAAATTCAAACTCTCATAAAAAATCAACAGAATGCATCCTGCGGGAGTCTCCAGACTTCGGTCTCAATTTTTGTCGCTGTCTGCATTAACATTAAGTTTTATTCCGCTTTTCCACAGCTGCTTCTTTGTACGATTTAGCTGCTTGCCAGCTTTTGTGGACTTTGTGCAATTTGCTTAGAAAAATTAATTAAGGAATTCCCCTTTTATTTCAGGATGGCATAAGCATTTAAGCTGATTGGCGGAGGGAGAGTGAAGTAAGGTGAATAGATGGGTTTTCATATGAAGAAGATTCAGGTGTGCGAAGCGTATGTAATGTGCAATTTAGATTTTGAAATAAATGCTGAAAATTCCAGAAATCCATAGACATTTTTGAGAAATTTATATTTAAGCATATCAGTTTATAGTTTAATTTGTGTAAATCGTATGATACTAGATATAAAATTTGTGTCAGCGTGCAAAGGACCTTTTGTTCAAAGCTCGGCCGAGGTTAGCTGGTTGTATCGCAGCTCCAGCTTTGCATATCTTCAAGGTGCATTTTCACTTTTTAATATCAAAAAATAACATCAGATTGTACACTTTGAATCAATGAAAGCATTACTTACTTTATCTGCATCCTAATGAGCCGCCGCCACAATACGTAATCTACGATGTTGTAACCACTAGCAAACTTCACTTCACCATGTCCATGACCACCCCCCACAGCTGTTACTTTACTTCTTTCACAGAGCTTTTTTTTATCGGGTGAAAGGAGGTTGTTTTTCTATGGCAAATCCGAAATCAAAATTGATTTTAATGATGCCCCCGCCTGTCAGTGAAACGCAGAGACTGCGACTCCAAATCGACATCGATGTGGACATGGACATGTTATCCAAACATCATGTTCGTAAATCATAAATCTTGCCATCATTTCTCTTGATGCGGCTGCTGTGTGTTAAAGCTGTTGCCACGTGCTGTGCCGGCCGAAAATCTTTCATTTGCCAGACCAATATTAAGGGCAACATTTCTCATATTTTTGTGCTGGCTCCCAGAGTGTCAGGTGTTGGCTATGGTAGATGGTACGAGTGCATATATATAATCACAGATGGTAGCCGGTAAATGGGTGCCGAAAGCTGCTCACATGCTGTGCTTTGTGGCTCTTTTTGTGAGACTTCTGCAAGGGTTACTTATGCACAGGCTGAAGGGTATTTGAAGCTTTTCAAAGTGTTTGTAAGGCACAGAAGAAAGCATCACAGATCTATAGAATTTAGTTGCCATACTAATGCACATTTGGTTAAGCTACAGTCGAGGTCAATGAAATCTGCAGAGGAAAGTAGAACTTGGCAAAAGAAAGATTGAACAGCAATCCATCTTGTATTCACAAGAGTATATATTCTTCGGCTAATCAAAGCTGGTTTTTCTTTCCTATTTGTAATACTTCAATGTTAGGAGTCATCCGACCTATAGTAGCTGCAGTTGTAGATTTTTTGACCCACACGAAACTCTGCAAGTTTGCAACGCCTGCCAACTTTTGCCTTTCACCAAAAATTCAACAAAAATTAAACAGCAAAAAAAAAGGAAATCAATAAGATATACAATGCAAATGTTAACTGTTTACCTCTGTTTTTGTCTTTGTTTGTCTCACAATTGCGCTTTGATGACTTTATGATGTTTGAAATCAGCAATTAAACGATCTCTACGGTGGAAGAGCAGCTTAAGTTGTAAAAATTACTTATTTTCCTGCATTCAAAATTAAGCCCAACATTCAGTTTTTGGTATTAATTAAGGTTGTATTACATATGGCGATTTGAATGATTTTTAACAGATTTTAGCTTTACATGAAAACAACTTTCAAATAAAATAATTGAATTGAAAAGTAATCGGCTTGGTTGTAGTGACAAGTTTTAGAAATACAAATATTTACTTCATAAATTGTCTTTTGACAAATACTGGAAATTCGGAAAAGCTTTTCGAGCCTACAAATATGACACAATATTCTAATTGATGTTTGATTTGGTCGAAGCAAAATGTGCATTTCTAGTTCAGGCCTAAGAGGCAGTTGAGGGGGAGGGCAGACGACACAGAAATATTGAATTTTGAGAGAAAATAGACTTGTGTCCATTTTGGCTTACATTTTAGCCACACGATAATTTTTCTTTCCAGTTTTCGCTTTGAATAAAGTTTGGCTTTTCAACATAATTTGCCAGGTGCCAGCCAGGTTTTTTTTAACAAAACAAATCTCCAATGTCCACTCAAAATAAATACACATTTTTTCTTTACATTGTTTGTATTTGCACTTCGTTCAGGCCAATCCCCTAACAATTAAAAAGCCCACACAAAAATGCAGTTTAAAATTTAATTATAGCTAAAAAAAAGAGCCAGTCCCGGCTGGCGCTGTGCCTCTTTTCCCGCCCATTCCTGATGCGGTTGGCCCCAAAGCCAAATAAAACAACCGCGCCATACTCCACAAGTTGGAGGCACATGACTTGGTCGTGCGGTCATTACGTCACATGAAGCTGCTGCTGGGGGAAAACTGAAAACTGAAAAAGAAAAACTCAAACTAGATATAAAGAAACTTGTAAAGCCATGCAAAAAACCGCATATTTGTCGTGAGCATTTTGTTACAATTCCAATTTGCTTTGGCTTGGCTTGGACTTGGTTTTGTGCCTATTGTTGGGGGTCTTGTACAAGTACTAGAAGTAACCCCAAATACCCCTACCCTACCCTACCCTGCCTTGCACACCCTCTAACCAATTGCAGGCGTTGTCTTTGGCGGCATTGGTGGCTGCTACTTGGCTTTGTTTTTTCGGGCTGTTGTGCTTGTTGCATTTATTTGAAAGTGCTTTTTGATTCGGTCTTGGCCAATATTTGCCAACAGAAACTAAAACTGGTTTATTGCAGTTTTTTCAGATTCTGATATCTTTTTTCATCGGCAAAGCAAAGCAGAGCAGAGTAAGCCATAGATGGAGATTTTGAAGCGCTGATTGACTTCAAGAGCAAGTGGTTGATGCAAGGGGAAGTTGTTGGCGGGTAAAAAACACTTGTAGAAATATTAAAAAAAATGTTTATGAGCAAATTGATGGCTTAGTTTGAGTCTTAATGACATCATATATGTTTGCTTAGAGATTTACTAGAGGAGATAATTTTGAAAAACTTACGCTTGGGCTATAAAATAATCAAATTTCCATAAATATGTCTAATATAATTAACAATTTCTTTCACATCGTCAGTAAATAACAACTTTTAACAACTTTTTTCAATTTTAGCACCTTAACAAATGCCTTGCTAAAAGATAATTTATCGGTTGATTGCCAAAAAAGTGAAATAGATATTTATGTACAAAATCTCCACCAGGTGCTAATTGAAGTTCAATAGATCGCATAACCTCGTGTGCTTTCTCCCTCAGCTCAGACCACAGATTTGTGACAGTTTTTAATGGCATTCAAAGGCAAGCCACCCACGTTCAGCGTATGTTATTCCCACACCCAGCTCTTTGGCACTCCAGGCATGTCCCAAATAAATGCAATTCCCAGCTCCTATCTCAAGGCAACGTGGAGCATAAAAAATTCTGCTCGCTAAGTAGCCAAGGCCCATAAATCTACGCCGTTTGCTGTTGTAAAAGTGATTTACATACTCCACACGCTGGGAAGAGTCTGTCCAAACTCCCAGCGCCACGCTGCCTAGCGAAGTCTGACTTGACTCTCTGCTGCCTCACTTTCGCTGCCAAAAGAAAAATTAAATTGAAATTTGTTGCCTCTGCTTTATAGCCAAAAAAAGTTTAAAAAATAAAAAAACTTTTAGTAAAAACAAATGAGCAAACAGACAAACAATTTTTATGGTGCTCTTTTTGCATGCATATTTGATCAAAAACAATCAAATTTGATGCGAAACAAAACAGCAGAAGCGCAAAACAGACAGAGGAAAAGTGAAGAAGTACAAACATCTCAAAGTGTTTGGAAAAACGAATATGAAAGGTGTTTGTGTTTGCTTTTGGAATTGTTTCTTCTTCGTTTTCTTGAGTAGTTTATTACATAAAGATGTTTGCAAATGTTTGCGAAATGAAAGTCTCAGCTTTATAAACTGTTTGAGTTGCTAATTATGGTAGTTACATTTTCATCTGAATGCTGTCTTATGAATTCTAACACAAACTTTGCTCACTTTGCTCACTGTCATAATTCCCACAACGATCATTAGTTTTTGTAGTCTCACGTTCATTGAACTAGTTCCGTTCATTTGCAAAACCTCTTAAGCTGTTCTTCACACCTTGCACTTTGAAAGCGTTGAACTTGCTGCTAAGATTAGCCAGCATACACGTGCAGCTCATCATTGTGATTGCGAGCATTATCGTGAGCATTGTCATCATCATTAGCTGTCGTCTGTCTGTGTTTGTTACGCAGCATTGCCGGCCACGCCCACACGCCGCCCCCACATAACGCCCATATTTGTGTATCAAGTGAAAGCTATATACATTTAATTTCCACCGCGTTTCTTTTGCGCCGCCGCCTTGTTGGCGTTTTGTATTTTTAGCCAAAAGTGTTGCACATTTTTCACATGATTGTGTTAATCAGTTGTTGCCTTTTTTATTTCTATGCATATACAAATACATATACTTATCTGTGTGCATGTATGTGTGTATTTATGGTCATGTAGCTGCTGGCAGACATATGTATAAATCTTTGCGAATTTTTCTTTTGTCGACTTTTGACCATTTTACATAATCTTCTTCTGAAAAAGGCATAGCTGAAAAGCTCAAAACTGAAACTGAAACTGACTCTGAACTGACTAAAACAAGGCAACTGTAGATTAGTTAACGTCGACTTTTTATGACCAAGACCAAACCTATACCAATTGTGGCTTAGCGATTTAAGTATGTCAGAGTCTTTCTCCCACTCTGTAGGTGGCGGCTGCTCTTATGACAGTCATGGTTTTATGACCACTCGCAGAATATGCCCAAAAGGTGCTAAACAGTTGCGGTCATAAATTTGTGTTATGATCAACTGCAGATGTAAACATTTATAGGCTTTCACTTGGCGTGCGAAAAGGAAAAAATTTACCAAAAACCTTCCCATGCGAATTTTAGAAAATGTATCTTAAAGTAGAGCTGTGCTCGAAGCGTGATAGTGAGTAATTGTATGGCTATTAAGGTGATTGTGAACACGCCATTTTGTATGAACAGCCAAGAATTCAAGCTGGATCAGGAGAATCAATAAACTGTTAGGGCGTAGCTATATTATATTATATTCTTACTCTTACTATATAAAACTCTTTTTAAACTCTGCTTGACTGACTGACAGTCCAAGTTATAAGAACTAGAAGGGTGAAATCATATAAACAAATTCGATTTTAAGGCGTTGGTGGAAAACTTAAACTGGCAAGAATCAACATTGTATTTTCTCATTAAGAGAACCCGACTTAGGCGACGACACTATTCGATAAGAGTATCCATTTACTAACCAGGCCTCTAATGTATATATAGACAAACCCCTTCTCTCAAGCCGTTTTGCAAAATATTCGAATTTCTTGAGCTAAAGCTTACTCAAATCCCAAACGCATTATGCGTTAGCAACATGTTTAGCTCCTCGACTTCTCAATTGAAATCTTCACAAATCCAACAATCAGCAACATGTTCATAAACAAGTTAAGCAACATGTGTTGCACTTTCAGCTTAACACATGTTAACATTAACAAATAACCAAAGACCTCTACATTTTTCAATAAAACCACTCAAGTATAAGAAAAAAATTGGCAATAAATTTTGGCAGCATGTTGCCAAGCTCTCCACATCAATGTTGTCTGTGTCTATGCCCATTCTAGGCATCAACGCCCACGCAAGTCGTAGATAAGCAAATGTAAATAAAGAGTAGAAACCGCTTACGGAATAAAGAAAGATAGAAAGAAAGTGAATAATGCTCTTCGCCACCTTTTACAGCTTGAAGTTGGGGAATTGAAGCTAGCCACATGTGGCGTCCTAGGCAAGCTACAATTAACAAACTTTCCCAAAAGAGGCCTGGCAAATGTTAGCTGAAGAACTACAAATTATTTTTCAAAGCTAATTTAACAGATGAAATGTATACAAATTGCCTTGGCTTGTGTGAAAAACTAAAGAAGAACAAATGAAGAGTTGATGCAATTGTGAATAAAAGCCGAGATCTCTGCTGCAGACTCCACATGTGGCTCTGCATGCTGAGTTCTCACAGATCTAATTAATGTGAAGAAAACGAAAAGTAAAGCTTAAAAAACCGTAGCTTAATAGTTACTAATAAGAACTCTAATCAGTGTTAATTAAAGTGCAAGTGAAACATGTAGGCGAGCAGCATAACAAAAGTGTGAATTGAATTTCATAATGCAGCCTCGATGGCAACATCAGATATGGCAAGTTATACTGCGTATTATTGTTGGCTTTCCAAGCTGTGGCTGCTCAAGTTAGGTATTGTTCTAAATCGTAAGTGCATAAACTAGTTAATTAAAATTAATAATTATGTTGAGTTATGTCAATTGATCCATATGTTCATGTTCAGGCAGCCGTGTGGCGGCGGGATTATGGTTGCAGTTGCAGGAAATATAAGATAAACAGAAGCATAGCCAACAGCTGCAGAATGAAGAGGTTGCACAGTGAAACGGAGGTATAATAAAATTATTAATAACTTATAGTCATTATTATGAAACATTTAGATTTAAAAAATTCTTAAAGCCCATAGAAACCGAGGGGTAACCGAGGCTTACCCTTGCAGAATCGGTTCAAATTCGGTCAGCATAAGTGGAGGCTTCTAAGGACTAACACGTTCCAAATGTGCCCCAATTTGGATAAAAAAACAACACATTTTGGTGTACGTAAGTTCTTTCCGAATCGGTTGGTTATATGAGAGCTATATGATATAGTGGCCTGATCTGGATCAAGTTAGGTCAGCTGACGTAGAGGCTTCTAAAACTGGCATTCACCAAAATTTGGTTCGCATAGAAGCAGAAGGACTCTTATGTTGATCAAGAATATATATACTTTATGGGGTCGGAGATGCTTCCTTATATCCTTCTATGTTCTAAAAGTATCGTGACAAAAAAAATATAATACCTTCTGCAAGGGTATAAAACCAAACTTTGTTAGCTAGTGTTATTACCTAAATAGATTTCAAGCAAATAAATAAATTACAGCTCAATTTGTAAAGTCTTTATATTATCAATATTATCAATATTATTTCAAGTCTTTTTCTGTCCCTAGCGACAATGTGTTAGCATCAAGTTTTAAGCAAAATATAAAATTAATTGATAACTTGTTAGTCTTTTATATCTAGAGTTTTTGTATGCCGAATAAATTTGTCAAAGTTTCAGTCTCCACTACAAACGAATTCTATGAAACCGTGAAAGACAAAAAGCCAAAACAAGTAAAACATTTAGAAATTAGAATATCTGGTGAATTTATTTGTGTATAAGTCGCCACTTTAGAATGTTTCTTTTTGTAGTTATTGCAAGTTGAATCTGTATTTTTATGGCATCGTAAAAATATGATAATCAACTGGCTTAAATTCTTAATGCCAAAATGTTAGAGGAAAGCCTCAAAGCTCATTATGCTGTTTTCTTGATTTCAAAGTGAGACCTGTTTTTTTTTGTTTAATGAGTTTATGAGTTTTTATGGGTTTCATGAGAGCATGATTTATTTAACATAATTTTTGAATTTGACGCAACGCGAGATCAATCCAATTGATAATGGAGACTAGAAATGAATAAAAATTTTGCATATGCTGAATCACTGACTGTTTAGTTCTAGTTTTTGATTATTTCAAATCAACATTTTTTTTTGATTTTCTCAATAGTTTGTGCACTGTGCATGGTATTGGCATCGTATGCAACATTGTGATTATTGTGTACAAATTCCTGAACTGTATTTAATCAATTCATCAAGTCAAAGCCACATTTAAGCTAAGACATTAGCCCGTTAAACATTAGCTTTTCCCCATTTTTATATGAATATTTCGAGGAAAAGACAAAAACAATCATGAAAGTTGTTAAGTTTTTGCACATAAATTGTGATATCATTTATAATATTAACTGTGCAAACATTATGCGTTTTAATTTCATAATTTATGCACTCGAGTGTAAAGCAACAACTGTTTTAATACTCCATGCCATACCACACCTTATCATGCCACGCGATTCCATGGAGTCAAGCACCTAGCGGTTGCATGCAAAATGTGTTCGAGTCGTGCTTAATAAAGCTGCCAAAACGTCTGCCTTGCAGTTATTTAAACAAAACCAATTAATTAATTTAATTAATATCAATTGAAAGAAAACACAACATGTGCTGGCCTGAAATTGATTTTTATTTTAATTTTAAATCAATGCTCTTCCTTATTTAAATATTTATGTAATTATCATTGCACAAATAAATATTTGCCAATTAAAAATGCTGCGAAAAAAAATGTAATACAAAATCTGTTTATTTAATGATTGATTGACTGACTGAGTGACTGACTAATGAAAGTTCTTTGATTGGCTGCGAGCGATGTGTGAAATTGCCAAAATGGGCATGAAATTTGTTGCCCAAGTCCTACACAAATGATAAGTAAATATTTATATGTAAATATTTATATCATAATATTGTAGAAATTATTAACTAAATATTGGAATTTTGAAATGGTAAAGAGTGGAAAAGTTGTCAACTATTTAGAGTGATTATGTTTAAGGTGAATGAAAGGTTTGTTTTTTTTGTAACAAAGGAATATCTTTCATATCTTGATAAGCTTATAATAATTTTGAGGTAGATAAAGGTAGATAAACACAGATAAACACAGCTGAAATCCATTAAAACTTGTTCTTTTTCTTGTTTTCTTCAAGTAAACACAACCAAATTAGCCTTAAACTATTACATTTTCTTCTAAATATTTATATTTTTGAGAAATATTTTCTCTCCCGTTTTTCTTCAAGTGGATTGCTTGAAAATTTCAGTCAAAATTTGATAAAACTCTGACTATGTTAATAATATTGACCCAATATCAAAATGGTGAAAATGTGGCATTGAGGAAGTTTTGTAATTGTCTTAAATGTTGCAAATTATGCATGTTCCACATAAACAATCACTTAATTTCTTAGAAAATTGCATTATAATGAGAGTATTAACCTATTTATTAAGTGAAGAAATGCAAATTTAATCTTTTATAATAGCAATCAAGAAAGAATCATCAATAAGAGCTACTGATATGCTTTGAGAGCCAAGCTAGGATCCTATGAAACGAAAGCGACTAACATTTAAAACATTTTGAATTTAGTTAAAAATTTAGTTAATAATAAAATTCCACCATCAATTTCAATAAAACATTCAAATTATTCATTCATTCATTCAAATTATTAAATTTTATAATCTGTCTTTCTCTCAGTGCATGTTCATTTTTATGTAAACTTACGAAAAAAATTCTCACACCCTCTTAGGGTACAGCAAAGTCAACAACACCATATCAAAGTCAATTAGTGCAAAACATGTGTCTGTGTTTGTGTTTTTGTTTTTGGTGTCCATCATTAGTTTGCATCTAAAAAACGCAGTCATTGCAAAATTGTTGTTGTTATGCTGTTGCTTTTTTGGCGATTCCAAACTCAAGACGGAACATTGCACAATAACGGACGCACTGGCCTGGCCTAAACACCTTACTAATGGTCTCGGACCACCATGGCATCGACTAATGAGCGGGCAGCTCAACTCAGTTCGGACGTATGTTGGAGCACCTCTTTAAAAGGCCACAGAACAAACAGTTGGCTGAAGAAAAATAAGAGTCTTACAACAAAGCAGCGGGGCTGAACGAACAATGCAGAGGCAGCAGTTTGGTGGCGGGGAAAAAACTTTACTCTTTGGCTACTTGAAATACTTGAGGTTGAGTTTTCAGTTTGAGGTTTGCTTTTTACCATCTACTACTTTTGGCGCGCTTTGTTTACCGAAAAAATGTTGCTAACTTTAACTGAAACTGGCCCCGAGGTGCTGCTGCACAAAAAGCAAATGAATTATGGTTTGACTCGTGAGCAGGAGGCAGTAGAATTGAAATACCCAAGCCGCAAAGAATTCAAACTGGAGCACACAATCTTCAGACTATGATTGAACTCATAAGAGGTAGATTGAGAATGTCACTGTGTGTAGTTTTATGTGCAGCTGCAAATCTATGAGAAAATCGAAAGTTGAAGTGTCAGAATTGAGAGCAAACATCATTTGCAGTGAACAGATCTTCGACTGTATCTTTATCAGACAATTATGACCGGTTTTTTATGAAACTGGAACTGAATAAGTGCAATTACATTTCCTGCTTAACGATGATCAAAGAAGATTGGAAGCCTGGGAAAGAAGTGTCTGTTAGAATGATTTCTTTAACAGTACAAAGAGGAGTAGAGCAAAAAGTCTGAACAAAATTGGAAGGTGGAAGAAATCTTTGAATGCTGTCTCGATGTTGAATGATATAGTAAAGCTATTATGGTAAAATAAAGTCGCCTCATAAAAAGGTTAATGATTTTTAAAAATATATTTTCCACAAAATTAGTTTTTCTTTAAATAAACTCATGTTTTGTTAAAGTTTTCCAAGGCAGAAGCATTAAGCTTATAGATTTTATAGACTGCTTTGAAACTTCTTACATTCGGATTTTGAGATTGCAGCTTTAACCCTGCCTGGTTATATTATTAGCCGACATCATTATTGTCCTGACTACAGAATTAGTTCAGCCCACGTGTCTGGGAACTCATGCAGCATTGCCCTTGTCAACTGAGATTACACTCCAGAACAGCATCTGGCTCTCAACGCTATCATCTGGCACCCAAATCAAACCGGCTACAATTTACCTAAGCCAGATTTATAAGTATATATTCATTATATATCTGTAAATTTCTCTTTGTATTTATCTTAGAACGCAAATCTCCCCTACATAACTTCAAAAGTTAAGATCCGTAGAATTTTACTTTGCTATTTTACACCAAGAACTTTCCCATTCTCTTTTCAAAACAGATAATTTTCTTTCAACACTTACCGCTTTGGATACGGTATGCGTCGATATTTAAAGGCATTTTCCACATCGCGCAGTTTCATTTTGTAGGAACGTTCGTTTAAAGACATCAAAGATCACCAACAAAAATCACTAAATAATGCGGCACACACAAAAGATCTGAACCAAATCAGCGATCTTTTACAATCAAATTATAACCGTTGTATTTATTTCTTCATACACGCCGCACCAGTTCACAAATATTCTTAGAGCCAGCCGGGCTCTCAAAGCCAAGACAAGTTGGGAAACTGTAACGGAGACACACGTCTGGAGTCCACGACGTTCGCGAACTGAATGTTCCTGGGATCTGTTGGCCGCCGTTTTGGCCAAGTTGAAGACAAAGCCGAAGTCAAAGTCTCGGCTTTTCAGTTATTTGTTGTTGTTGTTTTTGTTGTTGTTGGTTTTGCTGTTTGCTTACTTTTACCATTTCTTGAGCGCGCTCACATTTCAAGCGCAGAGATCTTTTCAGCATTCAGTTGACTCTCTGGCTCTCTTTCTCTCTCTATTTCTCATTTTACTTGATGTGCTCAATATTTCTGGCCAGCACTGTATTGCCTGTATCATTTGTAGCTGTATGTCGTTTAGTTTTTATTGTCATTGGCATCAATCTATTTTTTTAAGTATTTATTTAGGTCGCTAATATTTAAACTAAATGCTAATGAAATGTCTCAAAAAAATGTCTCTTTTGGAAACAACTGCTTAAATATTAAGAACAATTCCTATACAATTTTATTTAACCAGCTGAGGCCACTTTTTTTCTAGAACATGTTCTTTTCAATACGTCTACACATCCATCGTTTTCAACTTCTTCATTTGCTTAAGTAAGCACAATTTTCTATTGTCTTTTTACCTTGCCTTGGGGGAATAGAACACACGCAGAAAAAAGTAGCAGCAGCAGCAGCAGGCGGCAGCCAGAAACTAGTTTTTACCTTTGAACCAATCCAAAGTCTAAGAAGAAGAACAAACTTGACCTTCCTGGTTTCTAATTTCCAACGATTAGTTCACCGGCCGCCGTGCATAAATTTAATAAATTGAACAACTCTCAACCGGCTTTCATTCGCAGCAAATTTTTGCCCAGGCAGATTCTAAAATTTCTATGGAAATTTATTGTTTAGTTTGATTTTTGGACGCGCAGCTCACTTGTTGCCATAGAGCTCATTGACCCTCATAGCGGTGTGGTACTTGTCTTACAGTGAGCCAAAGAAGTATCGTAATCAAGTTGAATGAGTGATTATTCTTAAAATGAAATCATAAATTACCTAAGCTTGTCTTGAAAATGTAATTCTAATTAGTAAGAATTGCCGCAATTTCAATTGTGTCAAGAGATTTTTATACTATTCACAAATTTTGTCATGCAGGAAACGTTTCCGACCGTAGAAAGTATGTATATTCTTGCTCAGCATGATAAGGGGAAGGCGAAAAAGATATGTCCGTCCGTCTGTTCGACCCTTCGGTTGCCGTTTAAGGACAAATATCTCAGAGGTTTCAAAATCCACAAATCTACAATTAGTAGCAGAAGGTTTTCATATCTCCATGCTGGCTGAGTTTAAATTTCATCCGGATCAGACAACTATATCATATAATTGCCATAGAGCATACAGATAAAGAAGCGATTGTTTTACCAGAGAAAAACGTAAAGAACATTCCATAACAAGACATTTCCTAGAAACCAATCGCAGTCCCAGCGTCGAAGGATCTTACGATATCGTGCCAAGAAATGGAAGCGGGATGCAATAGCTTGCTCACTGAAGGACCCGCTTGTTTGAAAACAAGAATGTATCCACACACTTCTGCCATCTCTTCTAGCCGAATTATATATGTTAATGTGAATTTTATATAAGCTTTGGCGATGCCGGAGCTAGCTTTCCTTACTTGTTTTAAATCTTTTAAATATATTTTTAAAAATGTCCTTTTGAATTCGAATTAGCAGTGGATGAAATGTTAGAAAATTGTTTTAATAATATTAAAATCAATCAAATTGTAACGATCATACAATATTTCTTTCAGTGCTGCATTTAGAGCCTCATTTATTAGTTCAGATTACCATCAAATTTTTGGCTCTACTGTACACATACTTCTGCAGCACACTGTATAGTCGTATACTCGCATTTTCGACTGGCGTCTGACGGCTGGCACTAAGTAATGCAATTTACACATTTCCATATAAACACGCTCGTGTGTGTATATATTTTTAAATAATGTACTCACTCACATGTGCCTAGGTCTACGCTTTTTATTGTTTATTTTTTGGTCATCAACAAAAAAACTGATTGTGTTCATACTTTTTTGCAACAAGCTGAAAATTCGTGTAAATTTCTCGATGAAAAAAAAGGTAAACTAAAAAAAACTGCTAAAGTCAACAAAAAACTATGAACAAAAAAGTGGCGACCAGCCCACATGGAAGCAAATTGCAGCCGATAATGACAATTGACTGCCATCAGCATCATAATTAGCCAACCCATCAGAGGGGGGCATAGGCATATGAAAAGACAGGGAGAGAGTGAGAAAAGTATTGCATAAATAAAAGAGAGTCTCAGATTGGCAATCGAAATTGAAATTGAAATCGAAATCAATAACGAAATTGAGAGGGAAAAACTTTTGCAAATTTTTGCCCATTGCATACGATACGAGTACGTTGTTCAAAATATGTAAGAATTGTTGCAGTAAAAGGGAGAGCTGATAGACAGGAAAGTCACTCTGTAAGATGTTGAAAATGAAATTTGAATAAGAAAACGTTAGAGTGCGTAAGACTGTTTTGGGCTTGCCATCTGTTGGATTTCTTAATGGATTCTAGGTTCTGAGATGGTCATAAGATGGAGTTGCTAAGCAGAAAGGCTTCTGATGATTGACTCTGTCAGGTCATTATACAATCTGTAAGGCCAGTAGTAAACTTCAATATTTTTATTCTGTTATCAATTTTGTGATGTTGTCAAATACAGTGAGATTCCTAAGAGTATTTCATTGGCAGCTGACGCAACGCATATTCGCTTACACACTATCTTGAGCCCGCTAACCCAAACAATTATTTAATATATATAACAAACTTTGAACAAAGCTTTTATTCTTTGGCTTTGAAAAACCTTGCTTATGTGAACATTTCAGCCTTCTGTCTGTTACATTTTGGTCTATCAATCAATCAGTACAAAAAGAAAAACTATTCTTTTTAAGTTTTAAGATTTCACATTGCATTCTGTTAAGTTATATTTGCAACCTCCTTAAGTGCTGACATCCTCGAAACCATATTCAAATAAAAAGGAAAAACCTCTGCATTTTCATTTAATATTCATAAACTCTTACAAAGTATTAAATAGTTGTCATACTTGCCACTTAAGCGCTATTGACAACGACAACAACGACAACAACAACAAAGACTTTGATGATGATGATGATTTTAATGACATTTTGAATTTCGAATTGGACAGATTGGACATCTGTTTTTACGCCACACCTTTGTCTTTACATTTTGGATACCAAAGCCGAACAGTTTGTCAGTTTGTCAGTTTATCAGTTGTCAGAGTTGTGCTGGCTATAAGTTGGTGCTTTGCTGTTGTTGCTGTTACCGCTGTTAGCAATTGTGCTGAACTGGCAACTCAATTGTAAACAACTTCATTTGGCCCTAGGTGCGAATACGTTTGTGTATTTGTAGTTGTGGGCCAACAGTAGCAGCCGGCAGGCAGCTGCGAGGGGTGATAGAAAATACACAAAAGCTTTAGAGACATATTTGGTTAAAAATGTTTTAGAATGGCTAAAAATTGCGGTTCAGGATCAAATTTATTTGACAGACATAAGTTTTCCTTGAGCTTTGAACGAAGACAGGAATGTTTAAGTATAGTTTATAATGGAATCAATCCCTAAGGAGAAGATGTTATGGAAAAGATTAAAAAACGAAAAAAAGTAGCATCACCTTTGCTATATGGCGCAACACAGCAAGCCAAAGTCAGCTATTATGGCTTCCTTCGTCTGTACATACCAGATGTAGCAGATCTTGAAAATTGCTTCGAATCAAAAACCAATCACCTTGGTTAAGCAAATCGATACATATTTGTTGCCTATTTGTGAAGATATTAAAAATATCTTGAATTTATCCTTGTTTCATTCAGATTTTCAGATTTTTTTAATACCATTCACAAAATATGTAATGAAGAAAGCATTTCCAACCATAGAAAGTATATATCCTCTTGATCAGCATGCCGAGGGGATTCTATATAGCTATAAGTGTGTTTGAACCCCGAGATCTCAGAAGTCTTAAGATCTACAGAGCTGAAATTTGTACCAGATACCAGAAAGAAAAAGAAACAATGAATGGAAATATATAAAAAAACTTCTTTTCCGTTTGAAATATTTCAGAAATATTCCTTGTGATTTATGCATCTATGTAACCGATGGCTGTTAGCCAAATAGTAATTAAGAAATCCGACGGAGAAGTACTCAACTTTGTAACCGATGACGGTCGAACAAATTGTGATGAGGAAATCGGCCGGAGAAGGTTTTTCTGGAGATGAACATAAGCAGAAGTTTATGTACTATACGGAGGAATGATCTTGGGAAGACTAGAGAAGGACAGTGTTGTTTAAGGCGACCTGCACATCGCGTTATATCCATTTTGTGCTCTCACTTAATGGTCACAATGAAATGAAGTAATAATATTTGCGAAGTAAAGAAAATGTACTCAAATTGATCATAAATAGTTAATTTACTACCTTCTTAATTATTAAATGTGGACTTAAAGACAGATTTATATATATTTATCCAACTGTGTGGAATAATAAAGTCAACTTTGTATCTGCCACGCATCTCTTTTAGTGGAGAATTTCCATACAAACCCTAATAATCCTTTCTAATTACTCAGCTCGCAGTTGTCATACGACTTTCTTAGAATTATAAGGCTTAAAATTATTACCATCGCAGAAAGCAATGCGATCCACACCTAAGATCTGTTGTACTTTTGAGGTTTCGATGTATTTTAGAAATGTTTTTTTTATACGACAGTGGTGAGCGAGCAGGTGTATGAGGAGCCTGAGTGAACATGAGCTGGCATGGTTTACTGCCCGAGCAGTCACTGATTATATGTGATCATGAGCGGCCAAGCGACAAATTAATGTTGTATTCAACGGAATATTAAACGCATGCCACTCATGTGCAATCGCCCATCACTGTTATTCGAGCATTAACTTTCCTGCCACACCATGGGTCTGCATTTCATTTACCCACGCTTATCCACGCCATTTGGTCAAGGGTCCACGGTCCTGTACATCCCAGGGCGGTCAGCATCGAGTGCAGAGGCAATTCCATAGTCAGCCGGCGGCAATAAGCCCAGCGCACACAGATCACACGCACCTACACACACACACACACGCACACACACACACACACACTGAAGCTGCTGGCTGTGGCTTATGTTTTATGCGGGTTAACTGCGCGAATGCCAATCGCCACCTGCCCATTTGCACCTGTATGCCTGCCTGAAGAGCTTTGGCCCTGGATTTGGCTTTAAGGGCCAAGCCAAGCCGCTCCGATGTAGGCAATCAGTATTGCTTGGCTGGCAGCTATTTCGAACAGACTTCTGTTTGGTGCTGGGGCGGAGCTTTGCGGCACCAAATTCCCTGCCCTCGACAGCTGTGCCCAAAACCCAATTTCAATATTAAACAGCGTTTGCTTTCTTTTATATTCTGTTTTAATTTCTGTTTAAAGTTTACTTTAATTGTCTTGTTTTAAATACTCGTTTCATCTATTTGATTCAGTGCGTCATTATTTCAAGTTTTTCTTTTTGTTTTTCTTTTACCATAATACTCAATATATATATGGTTTTTATTTATGTATCATACAAGTGAAACTTACACTATAAAAAACTCAAAAACTTCACACCCAATTTGTGAACAATCCAGGGGAAAAAGAACCAAACCGAAAACACTAAAAAATTTGACAGTTTCAGTTAATGGTTTGTTTCGATTTTTTCTCATATAATTTTCGTCTACTTTTTTATTAACTGTACGCAGTTTTCTCCACTATTTACACAGCTGCTGTATTTTTATTATTATTTACCATTATTTCTCCATTTCCTTTTCTCTTCTTACTCTGTTTCTGTTTCTGTTTCAAATAAATTACATACAATGTTTTATGCGCTGCCATAATTCAATTTCTTGTACGTTTACGTTTTTCAGTGTTATTTATCGGGTCTTCTTCTTTTTTTTTTGGGCATCTACTTTAAACACAGTTGGCACAAGTTTTCCATAGTTTTCATATATCGTATTTTTTTTATTTTTGTGGTTGGTTTTTGAGCGAAGGAACTGAACCGAACTGTGATGTGCATATGAATGTGAATATGTGATTGACTGTGACATGACTGTGACACCACAGTGTTGGCCAAAAAAGTAGTAACAGTATCCTGTATATTTGTTTATGGTTTTATCTTTTTTCTTGATTGTTAAAACTACTTATATAAACATTGTGCTTTTTGCATGATTTTTGGTTTCCATGCCAAAGGCAAAAAATTCAATGAGCCCGTTTAATTGATTTTTGTTTTATATTTTGTTTTTATATCTATTCTACGCATCTTATACACATAAGTATGTATGTATGTATGTATGTTATATATTTATTTACGTTTGTATGTGTGTGTGTGTGTGTGTGTGTTGGTTGTGTTGTTTTTAGTCGTTGCCGAAATCATAAAGTTTTCATAAAATTGTACAAAGTGCGCATTTTCCTCTATAAATATTTAGTTTTTATTTTGCCATAAAAAAATGCAACTAAAAACCATTCGATTTCATTTACATGTATATATTTTTTTAATGTTTTATTCCTTTTTTATTATGACTAAATAATATATATCTATATATATGTGTATGTTTAGTTTGCTCTTTTTACAAATATTATGTATGCATATTTTCGGTATTTATATTAAAGTTTAAATTTTAAATGAGTTTCTTTTCGTGTTGTCTTGGGCTTAGGCGTTAAATTTAAAATTGTGTTTCACTTGCCAACCCAAGCATAATTTGTTTAAGTTTCTAATTCCTAATTTAGTGCCTATAAAATAAAGTACATTTGTCTTATGCCATGCTTGGGTTTTTACTTCATATAATGTCTGCTCTGACTAGAGTTTGTTGATTGTTTTCAATATGCTGTATTTTGGGCTATGGGCTTACACTCTACTATATGCAATATAACTTTTCGTTAAGTTTTCTTTTATGCTTGTATATTTTTTTACAAATTTGAATATTAAATTTGATTTATTTAATATCTTTAGGAAATATTTTGTTTTAATTATTGAAGCTACTTATGAAAAGGTTGTGAATTAGGTTCTGAAGGCAAATTAGACCATTGTAAACAGAGAGACAAATAAATAATATGAATTAATGTTGCATTGCAAATTTATACATATGGTTATATATATATACCGTTTTATATATAAATTTTTTAGTAAATGAACACGTTTTCCGCTTATAGCAAAACTCTGATCCGCTTTAAAGAGAATGAAAGCAGTTAAATGACTGAAAATGGAACATGTAAATGTTCAGGAAATCTACTCAATTTTCTCGATAAGGTAGGGTTTAGTTGTCAAGGAGATAAAGCTGTCGGACAGGCAAATTATCAAGGATGTCACGGAAATAACCAGAGATTTTGTGTACAGTTTGTTTGCAAATCGCTTGAATACTTCTTCGGTATCACGGAACTTCGAGAGAATTCATTTCATTCGAACATGAAATTTCGAATTTACATTGAATTGTCAACACTTTTGTTGAATATTTATTTTCACTTATATGTTTGCTTATAGTCAAAAGTTTATTTGCAATCGATTTTCCCTGAAAAATACAAATGCCGAAGGAAATCATTCGAAGAAAAACCCTTTGGTCTGAACCGTTGATAGGCTCATTTTGGGGAAAGTTGCCAGGTCAACTGAGCTCTTGCACTCGAAGGCCATCACCAGGCTAATATTTTCTTACTGGAAAATTTGTAAAACAAATGATTTATGTAGAGTGTTATAAAGAAATTATGCTAATTACTCAGAAAATCAATATTGTTTTCAATAGTAAGAGTGGTTTTAGCTAGAGTTGTATATAACTAAATCTCTAAGAAATATACTAGAGGTATAAATACAGCCGAAGGAGATATCCATGACACAGGTTTTGAATTCGGTTGGAATTCATGTGAATTCATTATCTTTTTCCCATGTTACCGGTAACTTTATGTTTCAACACTTAGTTTATGCAGCAACGCTGGCAATGCTCCTCAGAGCTGTAGACAACGCGGGCTGAAGCTGGTCACACTAGAAACAGAAACAGCTGAATTGGCATTGACTTTGAGTGCGAAAGTTTTGCAGTGTCAATTGGGGTGATAAAAACAAGCGGGAACTTTATAGTGCAGCAATATAAGTTTCTGATTAAAAGCACGCTCTTGAGAAGAAGAATTCTGAAGTCGTTACCTGAAAGCAGAAGGAGCAGATCGGGGAACAAATAGCAGATAAAAACACCTACCAGTCTATAGTGAACTATAGTGAATTGTAGAACCCAACTGTATTAGTATAATTTCTTTATACTAAACATTTGTAATTAATTTAGTACTGCGTACTGAAGTTATATAATTTTGCTGATTTATTTAGAGCTTCATCAAGTATTCCATCTATCCTTTATTTAATTTGCCTAAGATATAAAACTTTACACTGAAGAATCTTGCCACACAAATTTCATAATTTGAAAATCTCAATTGCGGAAACAATAGTTAAGAAAACTCTCCCTTAAACTTAATATTTGCATCTATGAACTGTATATTTTGGTGATCTTTTGGTTATTTTTAAATTTATGCTGAAGACATTTTATGGCAGTTTTCTTTTGTTGTTGATTATGAAGTGAACATATTTTGGTTGAATTTAATAACAAATTGCATTGCAATATTTTAAACCACTATGTGATGTTCTTGTTGTTATATTTTGTTTGTCCCTATATATGTGTGTGTGGGTGTGTGAGTGTATTATATCTGTGCTACATACTCAAAAAATCTCACGTGCTTTCTGTCCGCTTTCTTTTTATGTAAGCTAAACTCTACCTAGTTTTAGATGTATGTTAATACTTAAATGCTTAATTTTAAATGTTAGTTAAATGTAATTTCAGTATGTGCACGCAATTCGATCACAACACTGTTGAGACTTTCCTTTTTTAAGTTGCTCCGTTCCATGAAATGCTCTGCTAACAGTTTTGCTTCAATTTCAATTTAATCTAAATCCTTATAAGCTAGCAAAGAGGCATGCTCTTTGAGTTACTGTGTATTTTATTTTTATACAATTTAATTGTAATTTTATGATCTTTGTTGCATTTAGTTGCTAAATGTAACCAAGTTTGCTTGTGTCTCGTGTCCATGTCTGGGTGCTATCTGTGTGCTGCTGTTGTTGGTTTATGCTAAATACTTTTCTTCAATTACTCATGCAAATTGGTAAACTGTGTTCTATTTGTTTTTTTTTTTGTATTTAGTTTGTCGAAGGTACCTAATTTACAATAGTTTTTTCTTTAACTGTTATATTAAAACAAAGTTTTTTGATCATTTGGTAATGAAGAAACTAAAATTTTTACCTTTTAGAAAATTTTAAAAACGAATAAGGCCAAAGAAAAGACTTGAAGTCTGTCAAAAGTGTGGGTCAGTCGAAGCATTTTTGAAACTGTTTTGTTTAAAAAAGTAACATTTTCCATATTATGAACTTGGCTTTGGAATTAGCTTAGAAATATTTCATCTCTTGACTTCCATCTTAATCATTATATAATGCTCATCGAATGATCAACGAAGGTTTGAAGTTAACATTACGATTTAGTGTAGACAAATTCCACTTTATATATCGCAGATGTCTTTGAAAAGTAAGCTTCCATTATATGAAGGTAAGTTAAAGTCGAGCTGGATGTATGGCATCCAACTTTAAGGGACAGCAACTTTATATATTTTAGGGATTTTCTCTTCTTTGATTTCTGATTCAAAATAAAAATTTGACGAGCCATGTATGACTTTACTTTGCATTTTCGATACTTGCAGAGGGTATTATAATTTTGTCACGATAGTTGTTACGCATAGAAGAGGCATCTGCGATCCCATTTTCTCGATCAGCAAGCCAAGCCGAGTCGATAGAGACATGTCCGTATGTGTGTCCGTCTGTTTCTATGATAACTAGTCCCTCAGTTTTGAAGCTATCGAGTTGAAATTTTACCATAGTTTTCTATCTGCTATAAGCTGCGCATATGTCAAAATCGTGGAGATCGGACCACTATATCATATATAAATGAATGAAAAATGTGTACCATAGATGGCGCTAAAAACTGTTTTTCTTTTGCTGGCCAAGCGTGGCTGTGCTTTCGCTAGCCAAATGAGTCAGAAAGAGAGAGAGAGAGATAGAATTAGAGCGGCACTGGCGGTCAAACGCGCAGAACGTCCTGTCTCTCTTTTATAGATTTCAATGTGAATGTGTTGTATATAAATGTTATTTAAAGCTTCTTTGTTATATCAGAATGTGTTTATGCATGCACAAAGTATTTGAAATCATTTAGAAAGAACATGCTTCGCAGCCTATTGCTATTTCTGAAGGGAATATGTTTTGGAAGAATATACATCCATTGACGAAGTGTTCTATGAATCGGGCTACCTAGTTTTCCTTGTTTTTTTACAGTTCAGCAAGGGTATATAAAGCTCGGGTACCCGTTTGGGTACTCGAAGTTAGCCTTCCTCTGTAGTTGTATATTTTGGCAGCATTTGGATGAAATTATTTCATAGAAAACTCTTTCTATTGAGACTAAAATATCCCCTATATAAATTGTTTTAGAACAAATAGACATGTTTATCTCCAAATTTGCAAAAAACGACTGCTAAAAGCGTAATAACAATTAACTAAAGCTTAGTTTTACATAAGGAAACCAACAATTTAATTTATATTTATTAAACTCAATTTGTAGAAATAATGAAATCCCATAACTAGATATTTTATATCATAAAATTAAGAAATAATTTTTAAATAGAAAAGTCATACTCATATTGAAAATTTCTTTTAAATATATATATATATATATATATATTGTAGCACAATTTTATTTTTTAAACTTTTGAAACCGCTTTGGAAAATGTTTTGAAATTTATATTAACTTGCAAGATCTTGCTCCTTTTCATATAATTTTTCCATCAAAAAGTTGCCTTGAAAATCTGAACCTATTTACAGCAGACACAGCTAAGTCAATGAAACAAAAGGAGAGAAACTAGTACTGTGGATGAAAATGAAATGTTTATATGCACATAACTCTATATAATATCGTTTCGCATCACTTTCCTAAGTCTAAACACACACACGTTTTGGCAAGCGTTTAGAAAAAGTTTTACCCTCTTATGAATTAGTTTAGTATCTGCTCCTGCGTATGTTTTGCTGTCGTACTTTAAAACTTCCATGCCAGTTCGTGCACTGGACCAACAATCTCTATTTGCTTCTGCCCATCTGGAGACCCCATGGGTCAGGCCAGGTAGTTTATGTCCATATCCATCTGCTGAAAGGAACCACAGCCGGCGGCAACATATCACACGGTGGTCTCTCGATCCACATGTATGTACTCGACCGGCTGGAGTCCGTGTCAGGAGGCCGGATCGATGAACAGTGCTTCCTTCTTGAAGTCCTTCTTCAGGGTGCCCATGCTGGCCGCCGGCATAGTGCCATTGCTGGCTCCGTTCATGAAGTTGACACCGCCTCCGACGCCTACACCAACGCCGCCACCCTTCTGGACCACAGATTTTTTCCTCTTCCGCATCAGGCCGAACATGCAGAATATCAGGCAGGCTGTTAGGGCGGCTGCAATGCAACCCAGAGCGGCAAACACGCCGCCTGGAAGCTCCAGCAGCTTGCGTGCCGTTCCACACTCCTCCTCTGATTCATCGAACCCGCTGGGGCAGTTGTGATGACCTGTAGGGAGCAGACAAGAGACAGGCGTTGATTGAAAAAATGCTACATAGCACAGTGAGCCCCTAACTGAATCTATGGCTACTGTGTCACTTGATGCTGGTCAGCCACTAGCTTGTTTAATGCCCGCCCAGCCTTTGCCGGCTTTGCTTTTGCCTTTGCGGTTAGTTGAGGAAGCAGCTGCAGACGCGCCTCGTTGACCATAAATAATTGAAGCTAAAAGGCAAAGTCCAGCCAGGAAAAGCCCAACCCGGTTGGGAATAGCTTTTTTTTAGTATACCCTACGCCAAGGAGGGTATTGCTAATTTGCGAACATGTTTGTGATCTACAATAACATGTGCATGTGCATTAGTAAGCAAACATTAGTAAGCCATAAATAAGAGCGAGATGGTTGGATACATGGACTGTGTGCTGTAGGCTGAAGAGGATACGCTAGTTTATTAGGAATTAATTGTTAAAGCGTATTTAAGCTTCGTATGACCCTAATCAGAATTATCTCTCTTTTGCAAGCCGCTCAAGTGCAGCTTCAATAACTTTGAGGGCGGCGACACCCGCTGCCGCTTGGTACAGCTGTTGCGGCTAAAAGAGAGATAGATAGAGAGAGGGAGAGGCTTGCAGGCAGGCAGGCAGGCACATTGGCCGCTACTGGATAAACTTTTGTGCAAGACATTTTGGGGTTTTGCTGCAGCGGCTTGTTCTTGCCCATGTCCACCAGCCAACACTAGCACCAGCAGCAACCAGCAGGAATAGCAACAGCAACAGCTTTGTGCAGTTGTCAGAAAACTTTGCCTGATTACGAAAACGTGGCCAGCTTGCATTGATATTAACAGGGAGAGGCAACCACAAGTGAAATTTTCTGTTGCCTACTAACAGGCGCCCGAGGAGGCGTGGGATGGTTTCAGTGGTCTAAAAGTCCGAAGGCTTGTACATCACGTACAAATAATGCAAACATACCCAAACAGCAGGGGTGGCTTGAAGAGTTGTGAGCATTAGATTACATTAGCTAAGCTACCATCAGTTTAAACTCCTGAAACTGCCCTCGCGCAACTTTAAGTATGTACTTACCATCACACCATAGACTGGCCGCAATGCATGCATCAATTTCAGGGCATTTGTATTCGCAATCCGACTCCTTGGGATAGAAACCAAATTCGCTCAACGTTTCATTAGCCGTCGCAATGGGCGCCAGCCCTCCTGTCGTCCCAGTTCCTGCCACTCCAGCACTGCCCGTGCCCACGATTCCACCGCCAGAGCTCTGAGGCGTTCCCAGGCCCGTGGTTACGCTTGCGTTGACATGCAGGTCCAACTGCTGAAGCAGTGCATTCTTGGTGCGATGAATCTCCAGCCATGTGAAGGCTATATCGCCCGGTTCCTTGAGTATGGGTTCCAGCACCAGGCTGATGGGTCTGTGGAGAGGCGCAAGAGAGGCAAGAAAATCGTGAGGCAAAGTTGTAAACATTTTGGCAAAACTCTCATCCTGTTTTGGCTGCACAAAACTTTCGGATGGCTTTTGGGTGAGGATGGCCAGGGAATTGGTTAGTTAGATCTAGGATCTCTCTTTGCCTGAGGTACTTGCTCAAGTGCAACTAATTGCGCGCAAGTTGTTATATGGAGAAACTATCTTATTCACTTGACTGAGGCAAGATTGCAATTGAGCAAAGCCGCGATTTGAACCCAACAGCGTTGTTGCTGTATTTGATTCCGCAGGGGTAAATCTGGATTGGGATTCCATGAAGAGGATATATTAAATGAGGTTTAATTGCTCCACCCATGAATTAAACACACTTAAAATTGAAAAATATAATTTAAAATACAGCAAAGTATCCAAATATAAAATATACAGAGCTTATTCTCTTTCCAATACGTTCGATAATGTGTAAAATTTTATAAGTAATCCATCCATTATTGAAGGAATAGCCAGAGACGCAGTGTTATCGTCGGCATGGCTAAGAGACGGTATGTTTCTTCTGGTGAAGACATCGACAGCTTTATGTTATTGCTGATCTTGCAGCCCTGGGAAAAGCGATGCGAATTTGGCTTCAAAATTTGGAGATCCTGATAATTGCACGAAGTTGGCAATAAGAAGAATTTCACATTTACAGGATTAAGATCGTTTACTTGGGAGATCAGCTCAAGCGAGTAGATAAGGCTGCATGGTTCATCACCTTGGTCAGCATGAAGACTTATTTGCAGCATCCAAAGATAACCAAAAGCTTCAATGAATCCGGGCCTAGATGAAATACACAGTGGCCTTTTCTCAGCCACAGAAAGCGGTCGAAATGTAACGTCTTCACTGAACATGTGTAGAGCACTTAACAGATGCATGCAATCGTGAAGGGCCCTCAATTGGGCGTCACTCCGAGAGACTACCTTGAACAGATCTTCTCCTGACATTAAGCGAAACTTGCAATTTGCCTCATGCTGCGCCATACAGTCGAAGCAATCCTTCCAATCGCAGCCCACAATGCGATAATTGCAATGTACAACACGCTTCCCACATGCGGACTCCAAATGATCGACTAAGCCGTTCAGATCTAGGTCAGCATCACACTTTGGACAGTTGGGCAGCTCTAACAAGATCTGGCTGATTATGGGATTCTTACTCAGCCGTGACCAGCTAATGCTCATACGGCATTCCGGGCACCGAGCTGACTCAGCGAAGAGAAACGCTTCAGCCAAGATGCGGTTGGCACAAGGCTCACAAATGATGTGATCCTCACTGCAAACATAGAATTTGAAGGGGTTTGGAACCTCTCGGCATCTCTTGCATGCCAGCTGCCATCGGCGACGCTGAACAGCCTCCAGAGAATCCTCGATGATAGAGACTGAGGATAAGGATGATGGTATAAATGGTGTATATGATGGATCATCATTATCACTGTGAGCTAAGCGTAGACGCTTATTACCGGACCAGGGACCGTTGTCTCTACATCGCTTTTGTGCCCTAGACATGTTGCAACTGATGCCGTCTTATGGGATTCTTTCGTAGATCTTTTCAGATGTTTGTATTTTTAGGATTTTAGGATTTTACTTTGAAAACCTTAAACTTGTGCGAATGTGTGCGTTTTATAAGGTATTTTTAAAGGAACTACTGATTGGTTTCACAATTCTGAATGAATTTTCAAGGTAAATATTTAAGAAAATTTGAAAAATGTAACAAATATCACACATATAGAATGCTTAATGTGAAAATCACAAATGACTACAAATCATATTCAAGGAAAAAGATATTTTAGTTGTTTCATTTTATGCTCTACTAAAACTGTTTCATTTAGCTTCTGAAGCAAGGCATTTCTTAAATGAAATGTCGCTCCCAAGTGCCCGCATATAAACCGAATGGCCTGTTCCAATTTGCTTGCATCCATTACCATCAAGTGCACATACACGTGTTTGCATGTGTGTTTAGACATTTCGAGCAGAAGCTTTCAGGACTCAACGCTCAAACAAGTATTTTATTATTTTTATAAAAATTTCTCTCGCATTACTAATTACGATTTAATGCCAGCTTATATTTCAAAAGTTTGTTCTGTCTGTAGTATTTTTATGGCTTAGTTATAGCTCTCATGAGTTCCATCAAAGAGCAGGCAGGCCTGCTTAAAAATGCAATAACAGGAAATGGCTACGGTGGCAACAAAACACAGGAAATTGAGCGCAAAGAAAAATGCTATGAGGAAATGTTGAGTACTGCAAAAAACAAACCCCCCCCAGCACCTGGACAAATAAACATGGCCGTCGGACCAGAACCAGGACGAAGACGACATTCAAAGGCACATGCAAAACTAGCAGGGGGTGGGCATGGGATGCCCACATCCATGTCATGTCGGACTATTGGAGCCTGGCGTATGTGTACCGGCAATTTATGTTCAAGATGCGTGCCACGAAAATGAACCGTTCAACTATTCAGAGGCAAGCTCGAGTTGGTTTCTTTACGGGACTCGGACTCGGACTCAGTTTTCTCCACCTCTCTCGCTCTCTTAACGTTTCGCCATTAAATTTCATGTGCAACTGTCTGCTGTGCATGCACTTTACTCGATTTTGTCGCCAGTTCAGAGAAAAAAGGAGATGGAAAACATGTGAAAACATATTTTTATGGCACCCCAAAGGGTAATTGCCAGCAGACCGAACGGATGTCCAGGCTAATGAGTGTGTTGAGCCTTTAAAATAATTAATGGTGGAAAGCTTGAAAACTCGGTTCTAAATGAAACCAATAAAATATTGATATGAAATTTTCAGAGTCTATTATATGCTCTATTTTTTGGGGAGATTTGAGATAGTTGTGATACAGCCGTGTTGCAATTTGTTGCAATTCAACGCCAGATTTTATTCATTTCATTTCTCTCTTTTCTCCCTAAATATTCTGCTTGCCTTCCTTCCGACTCCCTTTTTTGATTTCTCCTACAATTTTAGAAGCATTTGGCCAATCCTCTGCTTGTCTCTAAGATCCTACATTTGTTAAGGTATCTTCAGGTTCAGCTCATCTGAGGACACGACCTAACTTTTCATTGGCATTCTTATAATATGGGCCATCCCAAATGAGTCATTAGATAGAAACTAAGTGATTTTCCCCGCTGTATCTTCTACTTTGTTTCCTTTTTATTTTGCCAAACATCCCTGCGTTTAAGAGTTAATTTTTTGGAATTCTTTCAAACAAATTCAGCGAAACATTAACTAAATCCGATTTCTAAGCATGTTAAATTTCAAGAAGAAATTTTAAAATACGTAAGAAATTCTATTACATGCACCAAAATCGATTGTTTTCATAACCCTTCACCTTCACCATTAGATTTATTTTAAATATATTTCAAATATTAAAGTTGTCATTGACTCTTCTCTGCAATGTTAGCTAAAATTTGGAAACGCATCCAGCAAAATAGAGCGTGTTCTTCTTGTAAATTCCAAACACGAATGGAATATTGGCTTTGATTGTGTAACTAAAGCTGTTGGACACTGGCACTACTCCGACTACCGCTGGAAAATTTGGAAAATGAATATAAATCCATTATACTTTCGTATGGCAAACCTGTGGAGGCTGCAGCTTCTGTTCCCTCCTCGTCCACCTCGATCATGGCCTTGTGGATAACAGCATCAACAGCTAAGGGCCCCCTTGAGCGGGTTAATTCACTGAGATTTGCATTTTCGAAAACTTCCTCAATTCCGAGACTTTCCAAGATTGGTATTAAATCCTGCTGGTATTCAAATTTGAATTTAGGAATATATAAATCAAGATACCGTTTCGTTAGATTCTGCGGCGTTAAACGATGCAGGTAGTCCGCATCGCGTTCAATATTCCCCACTCCACTCCACACAGCACCCTTGGGTACTACCAGCGCCATTGAAAAGTCCGAATACGCATAGGGCAATATAACAATATCGGATTGCAGCTCGGATGACCATACCCAAGAAAAAGTGCCACTCGTGTACATCATATCCACCTTAACAGCTCGCCTGCCGTTTGGTGGCTCGAACATATGGAAGAGTTCTTTCCTCGTAAATGACTTGTTGAACTTGTATACCCACTGACCTCGAAAGTAAATGGCGTTTACAATGGCAAACTTTGTGTATGCATTGAACAGGTCGGGTGTCACGACATTCTTGATTTTGTTTTTCGTTTGCTGGGAAATCCATGAATTGATCTTATTAGCCGTATCTGGTGCTGCGAAGTCTATATGCTGCCCGGTTGAATTGAAATAATCCTGGGAGAGTTTCTGATACTCTCGCAGTATTGGAAGCTTTCTGTCAACATAAATTCGATTGGCAATTTTCAATATTGGTCCGTCGGCAGGTAGATCTCTTAAATGATGTGCTCGATGGTTTTCCAATGCTTCGGTTTTGCTGTTGCCCTTCAAATGCAAAGCTTCCTTAAGTTCCTCTTCAGTTCTTCCAGCCGCTCCCAAGTACAGTTGAGCGAGAGCCTCGTGAATGGAATAGGGTGATATAACCACATTCTTATTGGGCGCACTATGTATAACTTTCTGGACGAGATGAATTTCGTGGCGTTCAAGAGCTAGCACGGATACTGCGGAAAGGCCGATTAGGCATATGACTGCATCTAGATGGTCCACCATTTTGTAGACGGAACAAATGGACCGTAGTGGATGCCTCTTTTTATACCTTTTGAGTGGGCTTTCTTATGTAAGGGGTGGCTAATATGATTAACCGTGGTTAATTGAAATTTGTAAGTGCCAAAGTGTCTCGTGTCAGTTTATATAATAATTTGCTTGTATATGTGTTATGTAAGCGTCTAGAGATACTAAATTTTATTCGAACAATGAGACCAGGACAGTATCAGCAAGGATCAAATTTAGTTTAGCAACAAATTTTGTTGTTTTGAGTTCAGTTTCGAGAGAGACGCTCCTCCTTTGTTAATAATTCATAGTTTTCCTTTTGCAGAGGTCGGCCTTGTTGCTTCAAGTCCTAGAACTCCTCATTCACGAGTTCTTATGAGATTTTTAATTAGAATGAAACATTTCCTTGATAGCTCTATAAACAGCAATGTATATTTACTTCTACACTCATATACTTATAATGCGAGAAGTACATTAAAAAAATGTTAGGCTGAAAATATTGTATGTCCACTGTATAATAGGCTTATGATGATTAGTTTCTTCAATGCAGGTTAAAATGCTGAAACACGCCCGGCGAAATAAAGGACACTGTTTTGGAATATACCAAACAGGAAGGGATGGTCAGCTCTTATTGTCTTAAATTGATTATGACTGGCCAATTTGTGAGCGCTAGAAGACAGAGCTAGAGCTAGAAAACAAACAAAATCATACGTTTTTAAAAAACCCCTTAGCTCATAATCGAGTATTTCAAACCTGTGGCCGCTGCGGCTTCAGTTCCCTGCTCATCCACCTCAATCATTGCCTTGTGGAGAACAGCAGATACCTTCAGAGTCTCCTTTGAAGATGTAAAATCTGATAGGTTTGCAGTGTTGAAAATTTCCTTAATGCCCAAGTCTTTCAAGACTCCTGTCAATTCAACTGAGAATTCAAATTTGAATTTGGGAAGGAAGAGTTCTATATCTTCACTATGCGTGGTCCACGGCCCCAGTTCATGTAGATATGGCATATCATTTGCCACTTTAGGCAAGGCATCCACATCGCGTGGTACCACAATCGCCATTGATAAGGTGGAATTAGCATAGGGCAGGATGACAACATCGGACATCAGTACGGATAAGTATGCATATTTGAATTTGCCAGCTATGTACATCATATCCACCTTCACATTTCGCACGCCACTTGGTCCGGGTATACGGAAGTCGGCCTTGTGAGTAAGCTGTTTTAAGAACCGGTGCTTCCACTGACCACGGAAGTAAATTGCATTCACGATGGCAAATTTTGTTTCTGCATTGAAATGCTTTTTGGACACGACATTTTGTATTTTACCCTCCGTCTGTTGGGCAATCCACGAATTGATGTTGTTAGCCGTATCCGCTGCTACAAAGTCCACATTTTGAGCAGTTGAATTGAAATAGTCCTGGGACAGCTCCTGGTACTTGCGTAAAATGGGAAAGCCATTTTTAACATAAATTCGATTGGCAACTTTCAACAGCGGTCCGTTGGCCTGTCGACGTTTTTCATGATTCGCAAGATGCCGTTTCAATGCCTCGATCTTGCTTTTTCCTCTAAAATGGAGGACTTTTGCAAGCTCCTTTTCAGACTTTCCTGCAGCGCCCAGGTATACCTGAGCGAGCGCCTCGCTTATGGAAAACGGCGATAACACCACATTGTCGTCAGCTGCTTTTTGAAAAACTTGCTGGACGAGGGTTATGTAATGATGACGCTGACCAAAGACCGACACTATTGATAAAATGCTTAGCCACAAGATTATGCTTAGAGGATGCATCATCTTCTCTACTGAATCGAGTGAACTGACCAGAGGATGCCTCATTTTATACCATTTTCAATGGAGTCTCTTATGCAATATTTGTGTTAAGTGTTACAAATCAAATTAGATATGGATGAAGCTAAATTACATCAGCGTTTCAAAAGCTATTTTATAGCCGCTACGACACTTGGAAAAATAGATTCACATTTGCAATAGTTCTAGAAAATATCACCGTCACCTTAAAATCTAAGAATATATTATACTATATATGTAATTCAGCTTTTGCATACTTTGAAGATATTTGCACTTTTTGAGAAACCATTGGTTAACCTTGCCTTACAATATAGAGATTCATTCTCGAAAAGAACTTCACTAATTCGATTATTCCTATCACTTACTTGTTCATAAACAGCGGCTGTCCATTGGTCCAATCCTCTGAGAATATATGCAGAGACGTTGGTCTCGGACCACTTTGTGCTGGACAAACCACACGCATGGGTTTCAGCGGCCTGCCCGAGTAGATCATCAAACGGTTCTTGGTATGACAACGCATTGCATCCTCTGAGGTGGGATCGACCGGCAAATAGGAGCCCCAGGTCTGCACGAACAGCGAACGTTCGGCTGACTGAGCCTCGATGTACCAGGCCAGACCCTCACAACTGGCATCTTGCAGCTTAAGCGGATACTTTAGGTCATCCTCGCCGCCGGCACCCTTCAGCTTCAGCTGTTTACGGCATTCCGTCTGACGCTTGAACTCGTACGAGGCGGAGAAAAAGACATCCGCAAAGTCCTCGGAGATGTTGAGGCGGCTGACTGTGAATGTCAGCTCCATGACTCTCGAATGCGAGATGAACGTTAATGGGGCATTGCTGTACAAGGCGCTCGAGTTGTCACAGAAACAGCCCAGCTGTATCTTGACATCTCTGAAGGGCACGTCAAATAGTCGCAGCTCGGTGATGCGGCCCTCGGGATCAAGCTGGTTGCAGCGCGGCCTACCCGTATGCAAATCCTGGTCAGTGGTGCAGGCTGTGCCCTCGCCAAATGAGACATTGTGCAGCACCAACTTCACCCGCTCCGAGGGACCCGCCTCAAAGCGGTACAAACATGTTATATTCTTGGCTCCACCTCGCCCATAAAGGAAGACATTCCGCGGCACTTGGATGTTGCCTTTGCGCTTGCGAAAGACTCGCGAGCAGAGCGGTGGCACAGGATCCTCGCCGCGTCTGCCCGGCCACGTTTCGCCGCCCTGTTCCGTGTCCACAAACTCGTAGTTCAAAGCAAATTGAGCTGGGAACAAAGCGGTGCCTGTGTGCGTGTGGAACTCCAGTTTCTGCAAGAGAAG
This sequence comes from Hirtodrosophila duncani, assembly GCA_037043425.1. Lineage (NCBI taxonomy): Eukaryota > Metazoa > Arthropoda > Insecta > Diptera > Drosophilidae > Hirtodrosophila > Hirtodrosophila duncani. The sequence goes on along the minus strand of JBAMBM010000793.1, from coordinate 706,089 downwards.
AGGACAGGGGAAGGTACAAGATATGCAGGAGGCTTCAATTTGGCTTCAAAATATTTGCAGTTCATATTTGTCCCGGTCCTCCTAACCTTGCCCGCTCGCCTGTGACGAGGACACGTCGAAAAGGCTAAGCAAGCTTATTGCGGTTGTATGTTTAACAGTGCTCCCTGTCCTGTCCTTTACCCCACCACCATACTGCCACTACGTTTACATGCCTGCCCTACACTTATTTGCCTTTGTATGCTTTGCTTTCCTTTGCTTTTGCTTTGCTCTGGCGAATTTGAATTTGGCGCCAGCGCCAAGCCCGGGCAAAGAAGTCGCCGTTGGCAATTCCCACTCAGGCGGCTTCGGAGCTTCAGGTTAGGTTCGTTATTTGTGCACGTCTGGCGATGCACTCGAGTGTTTAATTTGATTAATTTTGTCAAGTTTAAAGCAAATACCGAAATGCTCTGCACCGTGCCAAATTTTGTTGCTGCTGGTTGTTGTTGGAGTTGTTGTTTTTGTTGCATTTGGCTGGCAAATTGGGCATTCGGCTTGGCTTGGCTTGGCTTGGCGCAGACAAAAAATGTTTAGAAAACATTTCAATAGAATTGAAAAAAAATTGACTATTTTGAAAGTCAATGCCTGAAAGCAGGCAGCAGTTTATATGGCTCTGGTTTGCGGAAATTATAAAACATTGCATACTTTTGGCTGTACTACGACTATTATTGATAATTTAGTTCCCCCTCTAACTTCTTTTACGCCAACCTCACTAATTTTCCATTCAAAAGGATATATAGATATCAGATTCCACTTACCAAATCTCTGCCTGTGCTCACATAGCTCTCCAGTGGACTGCAGGGTCGTTGCTTATTGCCACCCATCAAGGCGCTGCTGCCGCTGACACCGCTGCCAATGGCCGTGTGATCGCACAACTTGGGCGTCTCATAGTCATAGATCTCGAGCATCAAACGCCGCTTGCCCTTGCTGCTCATCAAGGCCACGGCACTATTTTTATCCGAACTAACGACAGCAGCAGCTGCGGCGACACTGGCATCTTTGCCCGTCTTGCCACCTGATATATAGTTGAAGCTATCCTTAATTCCACTCATCTGTTTGCCTGTTGAGCCTCGTCCCTCACTTCCAGCGCTGCCACCTGACTGGTAGCCACTGTACTTGTTCTCTTGATTGAAAACACTCGACTGGGTGGGTCCATAGATATAGGTGTCCACTGGATTCCAGGCATTGTCAATATTGACGCGTAAATTCCGGTTTAGCTTCGGATTACTGGCACTATAGTAATAGCTGCCATAGTTGCTCTGATTCAGAAGCGTCGGCTTGCCACCATCTGCGGACGAGGCAACTGGCGGCGGTGGGGGCGGTTGTCCTGTGGTGGCACTAGTCGATTTTATGGGCACATAGGTGCCATAACTGTCCCACATTCTCAATCGTGTAATCCAAGGTGGCAAATCGCTCTAACAGAAGAGAAAGAAGCAACACGATAAGTTATTGTACTTGTATATATCCTTTGCTCGTTCGGGTTTTAGTTCATATAGTTCTTAGAGGACTTGCGGGACAACACAAATCATGAGAAAAGAGTTTGAAAAAGGAGCCAGATATTCATAGTTAATTCGCGCGTAAAGAAAACATAAACCGAATAAATAAATGTCGACACATAATTCGACTAAACCAAACAAGTCAGAACAGCTTGGCTCGAGGCAGAATTTCTTTTTCTTTGCACCCCCACCTTCTTCTCCACCACTACCTCATCAACCTCATCATCATTGCCTTGTGTGCGCGTTCTAGTCAAGCCACAGCTGTTTGCAACTGCCTTTTCCATTATTAACACAGTCAACAATAATCAGAGCAAGGCAAGGCAAGGCAAGGAAAAGGAAAATATTCCCCACCCGCTCAGGCAAAGAGGGAAAAGCGGACGTCGGCGTCTAGTAAAAATATTTAATGCCTGCAAACAGCAATAATAACAAAAACAACAGCAACACGAGACATGTAGAGGAGAGACACAGACACAGACACAGTCACAGAAAGGGAACAAAGTGTACGAGTATAGTGACAAAATGTGAAAAGACAAATAACTCACACTTGGCAAGAACTTGGGCAGCGGCTCTGCAACTGAGCTCTGTTTCTGTTTGACTATGGCATGTGACAAACGAGAGGGGCTATGTTGCAAATGGCTGGGAAGGAGATGCGGTGCAGGATGAGGACGAGGCACAAACTAACAATTGAGGCGACAAACAACAAGGCAAAGTGTAAAGCCATGCAAAAATGCGTCAAATGTAGGGGGTAAGAGGAGGGAAATTGGTGCAGGTTGGTGGGGGGGAATCATAAAAATAATGTCAACAAGTAAGGCAGGGTAGACAGCAGACCCAAAACTGAAGTTTAAATACCCTAAAAGGGATGAGAAGCCAAGTTAAATAGGGATTTGAATGGCTTTATATGTGGAATTGTGATGATTGGTCAAATTTCGTTCCTTTTTATGTTGCCCGAAATATGTCTCACTCGGTCAAAATATCAGCACAATTGGTTCGGTTAAGGTATGGGTCAGGTTAAGTGCAGATTTACAATTCGTTTTGAATTCGGTAAAATATGAATCGCCATCGGAAAACATCAATGTTTTTGCAAATTCCTAACTGAAAATTAAGCCAAGAATCAGGCCAAGCAAAAAGTGAACTCGTTAATTATATGGGAAATGCCGAGAAGCCAATTACCTTCGGGTGCCGTGGCAGAGACTATATTAACATTCAAATGATATTGATCAGCTGGAAAACAGCTTTAATGGTCCCATTAATCTACGCTGTGTACATGGCAATGCCAGCCATTTCTCAAGTGAACTAACTATAAGGAAATAAGTTCTTGATATAGTTGTTGCATGGTCGAATTTCGATCATTGAACGATTTATAATTAATAACAATTAAGTATCGATAAGTTTCCCAGTATATTAACTTACTTTATCGATAGGTTTTGATGTGATTCTAGCTGTCTAAGCAAAGCGAAATGAATGATGGCTTTAGCACAATGTCGGCGACAAGGATACGAAAGCTATCGTTGCAATCAACCAGATCGTTTTATTGAACCAAAACTGGTAAATAGAAGTCAAAGAAGGAATCAGAGAAGGAGTCACTTAGCACTCAAGATCAATGCGGACTGTTGAGCTATATCACATGAGGATAATTGAAATCAACGCCATCATAAACCACATTGAAACTAAATCTAAATGACACAAATACGTTCCAAATTATCGATCATATCCATAACTTCACTATGAGCATTATTTGTCATTCTTCGATCCTTGCTTATAATTATACTGTTGTTCATTCAAAAGCTTTAGTCTTAACCAACTGATTATCTGAAATTTATGTTTATTAATAAGAGGTCTGCGTTAGTTTGCTCAAATTCAAAGAATGAACAATCATTGCATTAATGAAAATTCCATGTGAAAGCAAGGAAAGCTTGTGGATGTCAAGGCAAAACGTAAAAGCAATTTCATTTCAATATTCTGCATAATTTTCCTTGAGGGAACTCATATAGATTCTAATTCAAATTCATGCATTCATTTATTGCACTCAGTCATGCCATCAATTTGTGTCAATTCATTCCAAATAATTAATGAAAACTAAGTCCATATTTCGCCTTGCTTTACATGCTCATCCTTTAATTTCATGCTATTTCTAATTAGAATGTCCTTTGATCTCTGTTACTTCACATTTCTGTCAAGTTTAAATCGTTGTACTTGTAACTTTGCACTCCATCACACTTCATTACCAATTTAGCTGCATGTGTGTGAGCCAGCTCATGCTTTTCATACCATTGGGGCATCAGCAAGAGTTGCTTCAACTTTTTTGTTTTTCTGCTTCATCAAGGTCGTTTACGTTTGCCACCCGTCTAGACGTTGATACGAGGGCATCTCGAAATAAAACAGGCTTTTAATTTATTTTGTACATGAGTTTAACAGACACTTTTGGCAAATTGTTCTTCTGCCAATTAATTTCGGGCGAACCCATTGAGGTGCGAATGAATGGAAAGGAATGGAAAGGCTCTTCAGCAGCTGCTCAGCACGCTGCAAAATGGAGTTCAAAAACTGAGCCAGTTCACCTGCTTCCTATACATACTCGTATAGTATAACCAACTCTCTTCCTTTTACCCATGATCCGCCCCCTCTTGCCATAGTCAATTGTTTCTCTGTTTCTGTTTCGGTTTCCGTGTCAATTGCAGTTGCCTCACCTACAAGTTTAAATTGCGAATTGCGAAAAATGAAAAGCTGCCAGCGGGTGGTGCGGTGGGTGGCTTACGAAAAAAGAAAAACAACTTTACAGTAACACCTCCTACTGGAGCCCCTCGCCTTGCCGCACAATAAAAAGTGACAGAACAAAAATATGTGTAAAATAAAACACAAAGCACAGGCAAACAGTAGAACGAGGGAAAAAAGCAGCAGCAAAAACAGTTCATGAATTTTGTAACAGCAACAAAAGCGACAAAAACAACAACACAGCTCAGGTATAGCAGTTGCAGGAGGAGCAGAGCAGGGGCAGTACGAGGACAGCTTGGAGCTCGAGCTCTACGGAACGTGGGTGAGCTGCCATTTTGGGTATGGAGGAGCCTTGACTGAGAGGGGGCGACAGCCGACAGCCGACTGAGGAGGGGCAACAAACAGAAACGAAACAAGTGGATGAGAATTTTGTATGAAAAAAAAAGAAAAACCAAACTTTTTAAATTAAGAAGCAAAGTTAAAACTCCTAAACAAAAAAAAAAGAGAACGGAACAGAGCAGCAAGGCCGAGAGGCAGAGGCACAGGCAAGGAAAATTACAAAAAATATACTCGTAATGCAATGACATTTATGAGACCACGCAAGCGTTGACATGTCTCATTGTGGATTTTGAGCTAAAGTTGCCCCTCAATGGTGAAGAGGAGCAGCCGAAGCCACCAACCAACGTTCTCCCCCTAAATACAAGTATGAAGAGGAACTTAGAAGTGAAGCCCACATGGACGGCCACCTGAGTTTTGGTGGGGGAACGCCCCCTCTAGACAGACTTTGAGAGCTTAAAGCGCACCAATTCTGACAATTTGAAGTCACTTTAAGCAGCTTAACAGTTGCAGGAGGACGAGCTTCGCAGTTAGAGGAATTTGACAATTAACTATGTAGAAAGTTGATGAAATGGTTCTTGAAAGTTTGAAACAGCTGACTGAGAGTACAGGTAGTTGGAAAGAAGGAGGAATAAGGAATAAGGTATAGGAACTTGTGATGAAGTGACAAAAAGATAACTCCATATTCCACTGATCTATTGAAAAAATTATATGGAGGGAGTTCTGCTTCAAATTTTAAATCATGAAATCCTTATGAAAATAATGAATTTATAAATTTTTGATATCCCAAATGTTTTCTTTTGAAGCAACTTTAGATGTTAATTAGGAATAATAAGAAGATATCTATAAGATAAGTCTCCTTGTTAAGGTCTAATTTCAACAGCCAAAACTGGAACTCATATTAATCTGAAAGCTTCCTTCTCGCCAGGTCTCATATATACGGGATTTCATTAGTATTTATCATCATTATTTTCGATTTCCATCACATTCTTATTTAACAAAAGCCAGAAATTTCATAACATAGCAAGTGTTGCTAAGCAACTCCACTTAGAACCGTTTTCCAGCACCTCAAAATTCCGTTTCCTACACAATTTGATCAAATCAATATTGAAAGTCGAAAGAGTTGCTATTCATAGCTGAATCCATCAATTGCAATTGCTGGATCATGTCTGGACGCGAAGCACACAACATGAAGCCATCCCACGTAATCAAAACTGAGGAAGAGGAACTGGATGCTGAATATTTGGCATTCAAGGCAGGTCTATTGGAAACTCAACGCACAGTGGAAGCTGCCAAAGCAAGTGCCGCCGCTGCTAAGAAGAAGAAGAGCATGCCCGTAGCCATGGGCATCAAGAAATCGGCCAAGAAGTAACTCTCAGATGAAGTCGATGATGATATCAATATCAGACAGATAGATCAGACAGATCCCGTTTGCAGGCAATATTGAAATTTTTGTTAAAGAAAATGTTATTCTGCAAGTTCCATAATTTTCAGCAAATCATAGATAGAAACCACAGATAGCAAATAAATATGGTTTAACAATTGCAAGCCACATCTACACATGCAAAACTATTTGTTTTTGATATTCAATTTCGACTCTTTTGAGGTGTGTAAAGGATACATACAAATCCTACTCATTTGCGACAATCGTAGGATTTAATCAATGTTTTTACGCTTATTTCTTTTGTGTCAAGATATTCATAGGATATAATTTATTCATAAATAGATCTTAGCTTAGATCTTTGGTCAATAATTTGACAATACAAAATCCATATACAAACATATAAGAACAGAACCTAATCTAGTAAGCGTTGGTTAACAGCTCAACTGAAAGCATTTAACATCACTTGAAACTCTCATCTGAATCGATTCGGTCACACGAAATTTTGTAAGGCAAAAGAACAAAACTAAAATCTAATTTGATGCTTCCATTGCAATTGGTGGATCATGTCTGGACGCGACGGCGGTAAGAAGAAGCCATTAAAGGCCCCCAAAAAGGATGCCAAGGACTTCGATGACAACGATTTGGCCTTCAAGCAAAAGCAAAAGGAGCAACAGAAGCCCTTATAAGCTGCCAAAACAAATGCCGCCAAGAAAGGTCCATTGGTAGGCGGTGGCATTAAGAAATCCGGGAAGAAGTGAAGCCTTTTGCATCATCGTAATCTAATTCTCCACCAATGGTTCAACAAAATTCATTATTTCTCTAGTTCCTTTAACTTAAACTTCTATGAATAAAAGCAAACAGGAAGACATTTGAAGAAGTCATTTGACGCCCAGTCGCAGTGCTTAAAAGTTCCGAAAATTGGAACATTTTAATATAATTATATTAACCAGAAACTAGCTGTGCATATATGTAATCTGGTTGTCATAAACTACCAAGTTTTTCAGCTGCAAGCTAACTTTAACCAGGATAGCCTAAATGACCATTCATTTGTCTATCACCTGCCCCCTCTCGCTCACTGATGGTGGACTCACGATGCTGACCTGGCACTCTATGACCCAAAGGCACCTCTGCTGTAGTTTTCACTTATAGCCTGGCCAACTGTCTCTACCTTGACACAATTTACAGTCCGTTAGGCAGGCAACGACGCACATTAAAAATGCGCACGACCTGACGAGGTTTCCATGATGATGATGAAGATGATGATGATGGTGTTCATGATGGTGAAGGGTGTGGCAAAAAGCTCTGCCTTTGTGAAATGCCAACATTGTTGTTGCTAGTGTCGCAGCATTTTGACGCAGTTTCTTAGCCCGCTGGGCAAAAAAGAGCAGGTGACAAATCTACGTATCTTTTTCCTCATCCTCTACATTCCTCTGAATTCGCACATACTTTGCAGGCGTCGGGCAGGCAGCCAAGGAACTCCTCAACTTGCATAAGCTTTCACTTAATTATAAATTGCTTTGTTTCTGTTTTTGTTGTCTCGACGCGGCTGCATTTTTAATTGGCTGCCGAAGACAAAAGTGATGCCCGAGATCCACTAACACCATTAAAACATACACACACGCACACACATGCTTGCATTTGCAGTTCCACACGCACACACACACACATGCGAATGAAGACAATAGACAATAGGCGATGGAGCAGTCGGTGGCAAAGGGATTGGGAGTGGCAGCGGGAGTAGCCGTTTAAAACACAATGCAAACAACTGTCTCCTTCAACCTGCATCCTCATCCTCCCCTTCTCCTCTCCTCTCTCCAGCCACATGAGAAATTTATGCATTTATGTTAACTGCAAACTATAACAGAACATCAACTGGGAGACCCCTCCCCCAAAACCCCGGCCCCGGCGCAGGCCTTAGTTAAAACGCTTTTTGCAGCACTCTTCTACTCACCCTGCCCAGCGTATTGTTGTCGTGTATCGCCTGCTGCAGTATCTGCAGATTGTAGCTGGTGAACGATAACCAAATCAGGTCACCAGGATATCCGTGAAAGTGGTACGTGCATGTCGTATTCGGCGGAAGCGTGTGACGCGGACTCACAATCCGTCCCATGCGGCCCCGACGCGAGAATAGCACATCATCTGTAAAAAAGAAGGGAAGACACACACACATATAGAGTTTACTATGCCAGCTAGGCCTGTACAAATATACATGAGTATGCATGTATACAAATTATATATGCATGTTTATGTGGTAGTAAATATATATATATATATATATATATACAATGACGCTCGGCAGTTTTTTAATATGCTCTAAGAACATTGTATGACAAGCGGCTTACATCTGATTTAGGTTAATTTACAATGTGTGACAGATATTTTTTGCATGTATGTGTTTACAAGGATATCAGTGTGGTAAGTTTCAGTTGAGATAAGGTAGTATAGGTTTACAGTTAGTATAGCAAAAGCAAGGTTTCATATGGGAAAGTTATGCAAACAAAGTAGAAATTTTCAAACTAGAAGCGCGACATTTGGGGATTCATTCAAGTAGAAGCACGATCTGAATCCACTGCCAAACCACTCAGAGCTCATAAAATCATACACGAAAGCCAACGAAGTTACCTTACACTGCGAGTATAGAAATTAGTTAAGGATATCAGCCCTATTTAAAGACAACGAACGACCAAAAAGAGGTAGTAGGGCAGATTTAAGTACGTCTATCTAGCTCTACATCCATCAATTCGTATGTCCATGTGTCCCTCTCTCTAGGCACACTTAAATCTCGGCAACTATAAGAGCTAGAGTCACCTAATATGGAACCAAGACAGTCCTAATGTTGCCTCAGATCAAGCTTGTTTAGACATTTTGCTCCTCAAATCCCTGCAAATCTCACAGAGCTTTGATATATTCGTTAAAATACGTTATTTACATTTGCTGAAAGGTCTTGTATATATGTATAAGCTTCAATGTTTCTAAACTTTGTTACATTCAAATTCAGCAAAGCTTCTTGCCATGTGTTCTTTAACATTTCGAATTCGAACACTCAGCTTTAATTAAGGAGAGTCACCAAAAGGCAATAGACCAAGCGCATCCACAGAGCGAGCTACCAAAGCAAGCAGCCAACCATTCAAAATCATCAGCCAGGGACAACTTTGGCAACTTTTGCTTCAAGTGACAAATTAAAAAAGGCAAAAGAGGGTAAAAAACAAGAACACAAACAGCAAACAGCAACAACTGCAATAGCAACAACAATGAGGACAACAAGAACACAAGCCAAAAGCGAGGGAAAAGCAATGGCAGCTTCGCGTTTCAATTGGCAAAAGTCGCTACATTTGTAGCAAAACGTCAAGTGGGTTAGATGGTTGGCTTGGGTGGCTGCAGTGGCACAGAGGGGGCCTGGGCGTGGGTTGCTGGCGAAGCAGTCTGATTCGAACTCTCAAGCTGGTCTCGATATATAAAGGAAACAATCGTCAATGGTATCGATGATAACACCTGCGTTCGATTCGTTTCGTTTGGCGAACTGCGGCTGCGACAGCTTTTCAAGAGTTGCACAACTTGATGTGTTGCTGCAGAGAGACTTTTGGTTGATGTGTAACACCGTGCCTTCCTACCCCCTTTACATTCTTTACAAAGAGATGGTAAGGGTATGGTTTAGGTAGGAGAGTTGGCCCAAGTTGCAGCTGCCACCATAAGGCAAAAGTTGTCGGCTGACTGAACAATGAGTGGCTGCTGGGCGGGAGTGCTGCGGAGTGGGAGTAGGGTATGGGGTATGCTGGAGTTTGCCATACCATGACTCAATGAGAGTGTGTGCGCGTCTGTGTTTATATGTGTGCGTGTGCTGGTAGCTAATACATTTTTATGAGCCTTTTATTGTCACATTGCGCTGGTTGTGTGAGCATTTCTTGCTTAGAAATGCCATCTAAAGAAGCCCGCGTTAAAGTGGCCTTTACGCCTTTACGAATGTGTATGTGCTTTTGTGTGTCTGAGCTGGTAAGGAATGTGTGTGTGTGACATACTTTTAGGATCAATGGGAAGTTAAAAAGGTGTAGTTTGTAGCCCATATAGTACCAGAGTTAGCTTTAAAGAAGAGTTTTAAGAGAGAGATATTGCGCACAAGTTTAGATAAACCTGACTCTATGTGCGATGTGGACTAATTACCATGTGCAGATATCTGGCTGATGTTAGTCCTTCTTAGCTTGCGTTCCAGATATCGTTTGTTGCAAATAATGTAGGAAATGTATTAGTGCATTAAAGACCCTCGACTGGCGGTGTCGCAGGTTTACCCCTTCATATCATATTTTGGAAGAGCATGAACTTTTATAAACCTTCATTCCCATTGTACAAATTTGTATACATATTGGTTAAACATAATTACAATTTCAAATGAGAAACAAAGTTATAAATATTTACAATTTAGCATTTAAATTTATTCCAATTCAACTGCGTCTATCTTATCTGTGCTCACATAAACATTTTCTTCAGACATTTTCTTGCAATTACAAGACAATTCTTTTATAGCAATCTTCTATTTTCCATCTTATGCTTTTCCCCTGAAAGAAAATCCAATTAATGCAACTTCCTTTGGCAAACAAATAAGAAAATGTTGCTAATTAGCTTGCAGAACCACAAAAACAATCAATTTGATTGGCAGAATTTCTTCTACCCAAAACTTGAGGCTTAATTATTATGAGCAAGTTATGAGAAAATACATCAGCTGGGGAAACTGCGGGCCACCCACCTACTGCATCGACATGTTTCAATATATTTATAGACCTCATTCAGACAAACAACATCAGCCGCCCATATTAATGTCCATGTAAATTTTTTGGCCCAAACGGAGAAGAATCATTAACTCGGTCGGAAATGCGAAAATGGAGCCAAAAATATATTTATTTATTTCTGCCAGCTTTCAATTATTGTTTATTGGCTTTAATTGGTCTTTGCTGGACCTAAATAAATATTGTTATATTTAGTTTGTATTTAGGATTGTGTGGCATTTCAATTAGGTGAGCCAGCTATAAAATATACATGCCATAAATATTTGCAACAAAAATTCTGAAATTCATATTGGGAAATTCTAAAATAAACCCAGACGTGTAATTTTGACTGAAATATTTTTAAGCGAGCACCTCTCAAATGCAATATGTCTGTACAAAATAATATTTCTCTCATGTTCATAAAACAAAAACCAACACAGCAAGCCAACATTCATTACATTTGCAGTCAAAGCTGTCAACAAAATCTCAATAACATTTTTCGATCAAAGCCAACGAGGGAAACAAACTGGGTATCAAGTGTGATTTCACTAAATATATATATATATATATATATATATATACATGTGTGTGTGTGTGTGCGTTTGTCTGAGTTGTGATTTTATAACAAACACTCAAAACACACTCGACACTCCATAGCGCAGAATTCCACAAAATATACATACACATATATATACATATATATGGTCAGTCATGGCATATCGTATGACCAATTGAATTCATATTGCACATATTGCTACAGCCAATGCTTGATACTCGCAATGGCTGGTTTTGGCTATGTGAATTGTAATCATTGTCCATTTTGTATGCCATGTGAATTAGCCTAACGGCGGCATTGCATTGCAGCATTTGAGCGACCAGGATTATTTTAACTGAAGTTGTGCAACATTCTAGTGCGATTCAAAGAGCTAGTTGAGATTCATTTCTGTTTACAATTATCTGCATAATTGACTCAAATATCTAATGTTTGGAGTTCGACAGTGTTATTTATTGTTGGCTTTACTACTTCAAAGTAACTGAAATTATAGTTACTATGTGGATAAATGTAAACGAATTAAGGTGCTTTCTGGAGGGGGCTGTGAAGATCCGAGATGGCAAATGTGGAACGATAGAGACATAGAAATTAAAGTTTCCTTTGGTGACATCTTTTTGGCATATCTCCGTAGTTATTTTCATTGACTAGAACTACAAAGAAATCGTCATGGACTAAAGCTTTATAAACAAAGAAAGTTTCTAAGCCTTTTGAGATACAAAGAATGTGTGCCATGATTCCTAACAAGCAGTTGGCAAACATCAATTAATTTATACCCTTGCAGAGGGTATTTAATTTTGTCACCATATTTGTAACGCATTCTTGATCAGCATGACAAGCCGAGTCGATAGAGCCATGTTATGTCCGTTTGTCTGTATGTCCGTCTGTCCATCTGTTTCTATGCTGTTTCTATGTTTAAAGCTATGGAGTTCAATTCTTACCATAGTCTTCTTTCTGCCGTAAGCTGTTCATATGTCAAAATCGTGAAGATCGGATCACTATATCACATAGCTCTCATGTAAGAGAATGAATGAATAGAAATGAATGAAATGAAAACTTTGTATTATAAATGTCACTAACAACCTTTTTTTCCTATTTCCCCGTGGGACAGAAAGAGTGCAAGTTGGAAAGGCCCAAGACTGCAGCATTGGTGCTCTGTCTCCCTCACTCAAAAACAGATTTCTAGGTATGAGAATGTATTTTATGTAAATGTATATAAAAGCTTGTGTGTTTCTGTATCAGAATGTATTTACGTATGCACAAAATATTTGAAAGGAATTGGAAAGAAGATGCTTCGCTGCCTATTCCTATTGCTGAAGGAAATACGTTTTGGAGGCCTACACATCCTTTGAGGAAATGTTTTAAGAATCGGGCTACTTAGTTTTTCTTGCTTTTTACACTTCTGCAAAACTATATAAAGTTTTTGTACCCGAGGTTAGCTTTCTGCTTTGGTTGTTTTTGTATTTTCTATGCTCATCTTCGCCAGATAGCCAGGTAGGTACTTCCACTCTCAATTTCGTTGTGAGCAACCTTTGACTATGGCTTAAGTACCTTAAGAACCTGCATCCTCAGACTTCTTCTATGCCTTTATATGACCTAACGATCTTATACCATATTAGCATATATGAATGTGGTAGACTGTCTTCTTCCTTACTACACACCATATCATTATTTGAAGAGATATCAACTTTCTTAGCTAATGAACAAGTTCATTGCTGAATTACACAATCGCTGGTCCCAGCTGTCGGCATACGTGCATATGATACTCGCAGCTCCACAGCAACTGCAGTTGCCCACACGTATACACACACGCACACTTAGTCCGCTAGTAACTGTAATAAATTTTCCTTTTCGATACAAAATGGCGTCGCCTTTGGCAATGGCCATGCCAAATACAACAATGGCGAACGGCGAACGGCGCACGGAAATAATTCACAAGCCGCGCGCAAAGGCAGAAGCCAAATGAAACAACGCTCTGTGCGGTGAGGGTGGAGAGTCAGTTGAACTTGGTTACCGTTAACGTTACCGTTACCGGTCCCCGTGCTGTTGGCCCATGTGCAGTCGTTCGTACCCGTTCCACTTGCAGAATGTATTGTAATAGTAGCAATAATAATAATATGCTTATCAGGGTGCCATAAAGTGTGACTATCGCACAACGCACTCCACATACACACGCACGGATACACCCACACTTACAGTTACACTTGCACAAACACACTCACCTAAAGCAGGCGAGCAGCGGACACAGACTGAGAGGCAAAAAACCGCAAGCCTGGCAATAAAATTGTTATTTCTGCGATTTATTATTAGAGGAGCTTTGTGTGGGGGTGCGAGAGTGCATTTTGGGTCCAGGGCTCGGCTCGGCTCGGATCGGTTCCAGGTTTTTTGGGCCTCTCTGATGCCGCCAACCGCAAAATGTAGTTCAGTTCGTCCGGCAATTGTGTGCGCAACGCATTTTGGCATTAAATTATGGGGTGTTACTTTTATTGATTGCCTTTGGGAGGCAGGGACTGGGCCACTGGACTGCCGGCTGGGTGGTCGAATGGCATTCAAGAGCTGATTGAGTGGCGGCAACGGACTGGCTGGGGCTATTGTTTGATTGCTAGTTTTGGATTTGTTTTGTTGTTTTTCGATTTGCGGCAACGGGCCGCCGTGCAAATTAAATAGAATTGCCCGCAGGACTTCAGGGCCAGTGCTTTCCATACTACCAATTTTGTTTTGTTTTTATGCTTTGTTTTGTTTTTGTTTATGCTGCATTACATTTAACGCATTCAAACAATTAGCCTTACAAATTGTTCAATGCCATTCAAGGGCTAGCAAATTTGAAGTGCGAGTGGAATACATTTGGGCTACCAAATGTTACTGTTAATGATTATTGTAGCTAAATGGTTGGACTTGATGTATATAGTTGGCTTATGACTTGGCTTGAACTGTGTCTACATGTGTCTGAAGTCTATCATTATCACCCTGGCTGTCATAGTTAACAAATTTCTGAATAAATATTAGATGCCAATAGAGTGTCAAAAACATTGTTCATGGAGAGGTTTAAACTGCTGAGCACATAGGGGCTGATGTTGACGTCTCACAAAATCACATAAACATACATATGACAGATTGAATCAGCATCTCAAAACTCATCTTAGCTTCTAAGACTGAATCAAAACATACATCATATTATTTGCATTAGCTAAAGAGCTAACAAATACGAGGCGTCTGGTTAAAATTTCGTCTCTTTAGGTTTCAAAGTTTCCGAGATCTCGAGGATAAAACAGACGATAGCCCTGGTCAAACATATCGAAACTATATAGGCAAAACTTAATATATATAACGAAAGCTGGCTGGCAAATTGATTATATAAATAATGTTACAAAATTTTAAGCTCCTTTTTAATGTTTGATAGATATTTTTAGTGGAAGATCAAAGTGAGTGGAAACATTGACTGTTTTTCACTTGGATTGGTATTAGAAATCTTTTAGTTTCCAAAGAAAGCCACATCAATTGGAAACAGAGAACAGAAAAATCACTGTATCATCTCGAATTCAGCGAGCGGTTGGTGTTAGCATTCGCGCTCTTCAGCGTATAAAATTCAAGCCGTCGCCTCAGCCATTAGCCCGTTCAAGAGAGCAAGAAATTGCATCTAGAGGTGAAGTAAGTTTTGTGCTACGCTGAGAGCATACGCAGACAGGCAGTATCTTATTTCACTGATAAACTCACTTTGGATTGGTGGGCGGCGCAATATGTGGGGACAGTTTTGAGCAACGACGCTGGGTAGTAGCGAGGGAGGTATGGCAGCAATCTGCCTGTGAGTTTGTATGTATGTGTGTGTCTCTATATGTGCGCATTTGTATCTTTCTGTGGTTTCTCTTTCTCTCTCCACATAGGAAAATGAGAAGCTCGGACAAAGTCAGTGTGCGATCAAAATTTGTTTTCGTTTCCCGAAGATGCAAACAGTACGAGTTTGCTTCGTGGAAATGACGAAGCATACGCTGGCACATGCTCCCAGTACTTCATACATACATACATCCCTTCATATATTCTTCTAGTGAATTCTGTCAATATCCGGCGGCATCCGCCATCAGAAAATGATGGCACTTGAAATGCAATGATAAAAATCCATCGGAATTTCATCGGAATTCATTGGAGCCGCAGAACAAATTCCGAGGAAAGGCATAATCAAAATTGTCAATCTTTATTCAATCAATTATGTCAAACAGAGCAGATTGCCTTCACTCCACTTATTTGCCATATAGCTGTCATATTTTATAGCTTCCTATTCCACTAAATTCCCACAGCTACATGAATTTCATCTGCGGCATCCAAATGGATTATGTTGACTTCATATTTATGGTAAAATTTGACAATTTTTAATGTTTATATTTATTCTAATTAACATGATTTTAATTTAATCAAAACATTTGGCATTTCTATTAGCATTTTCTGTATTAAAATGTATTTATTATATGCTAATCGAATTATTACAGCTGTTATTGTCACCGAATTGCCGCAGACAAAAGGTTCCAGGCTAATTCCAAAAACAAAAAAAGGAATTCCAAACGATTTTCATAAATAGCATAATGAGCTTATAATCGTTTTTGGGTTTTTGGTTATTTTTAAGCATAAATTAAACTAAGCCAACTATGACAAAGTTAAGCGCATAAGATCGTCTTTCGCACATTATGTATTTCCGTTTATCTCTTTAAATATTTTCAGCCAATATTTGCCAAGTTGTTCATATATTTATGCATCCATTTTTATATAAATTTATATATTTTTTTTTTAATATTTATCTAAAATAAAAGCTTCTCGCCAAGCCAAGTGCACAAAGCTAATAAAAAAAGGAAAGACCAGAAAAAGCATAAAATTGCTCTCCATTGACAAATTCACGTTTAAATATTGATATTAGATACATAAAAGCGCACTCACACAAACACAAGCATGTACTCGTCTGTGTGTGTGTGTACATAAAATGTTGTCGTTATGTGCAAATATGCTAATTTGTTATTTGCACAATCATTCCCAACTCTGCAGCATCCGAATTCATCCTCCCCTCCCCTTTTGTTGTTATTGCTTCCATCACATTGCCTTCCCCCATTGATTGCAAACAAAATTGCAACTCAATAAGCAAACTAAATAGCAAATATGCGGCATACAGACAGGCACCCCCGCTACATGTTCCCTTGCTCCGCCCCCATCGTTCTGTTGCCGAACATAAACTGACAAATCAGGCAGTTATCGAACTCATTTCAATGTGTGCGGTTTTGTTTTAGGGATTTTGTGACGTTTTGCCAAAATTCTAATCAAAAATATATTTCGGCAAATAGTTTTCTGTGCGATTTCTCAATAAATGATATTTTGGAAAATCTCTTATTAGTTTTGAATATGCAATTTTGTGTTATTCGCTATTTATACTATACTATTTATATATATAAAATAATTCTCTCCAAAATGTCTGACTGACTGATTGATTGACTGGGCAACAGCGTAGAGGCAAAGCAATAAGATCTATCCGAGTGAAATTTTCGCACAAGTTAGATCTAATGGTATAGGAGAGCGCTAAGAAGTCGTTGCGGAAAGGTCCAACTGCAAGTTAAAAAAACTTGGGTTCAGAATTTATTTTGAAATTTATTTAACGATTCTAAAAGAAGGTCATATATAAGGGGTATATAACAAAACTTAACAGCAAAGTTTTCATACGAAATTGGTCATATTTTTGCATCTATTTGAGGCTCAACTTTAGTATACCAGCTAATGAGTTCAAGTCTTATAAGAAAGCGATCATTCCTCGCATCCTAGAGATTTTTAAAAGAAAGAACGCTGAAAGCTGGTATTTCGGTAGATTGGACCGAATCCTCTTTATAAGAAAAGTAAATTAATTAAGTGTCTTAAGAAATATGATGGGCAGTGGATTCGGATGATGTAGTTTTATTTGACTGCTTTCAATATGGTTTAGACGAGCGGGGCTATGGTTAGCAGTGCGACGTGGTGTCCCTGTAGTTGTTGCCAATCAAGTCAGAAATATTGGCTCTGATATGTGGATCAGCTGCAGTATGGTCGATGATCTAAACGGCCGACTGGTGGATGTTTGATGATTGCCTAAAGCACTTGGATGCTACAGCCCGCCCGCATGCTGGAAGATAGTGAAATCGTGAGCTAGTACAGGCTCACGTCTATTCTATGGGGAGGCCAAATAGCAAGAGAAACGGATTCCGTCATATAAAAGTTAATTTTGGCTGTCAAACTTAGTTTTCATCTCTGAAAGGCTTGTAAGCCGTTAAGTATGCAAACATCGATATGGAGAAATATCGTAGAGAGTTGCTATCGCTTATCTGGATAGCAACTACGATTATCTAATACATCTCAGTTGCTATGGCTAACTTATAGTAGTTGAGATTTACGAGTGAAATGCGTCATAAGTATAAAGAACATGAGCGCCAATGTTCGTCCTTGAATGCTGTATTAATTCTGATTCTTTATTGATAATTTCTTGCCTTTTATACTTAAATTTGGTTAGCGGTCAGCTATGTACATATGCACATAGGTATCTTGCAAGGAATCGCATTACGCTGCTAACGTACATGTCTCATTACAACAGAGTCTCAGTCGGTTACAAGGTCTTGTACCTGATTCTGAGAACATTGGTTTGAAATATAAAGGTAACTACTCTTTAGCTAATCTCAGAAGGATGACTTTTATGGCTTTGTCTAAATTTTCACTAAAAGCTTTCCTCATTTTCATTCAATGTTTTCATTCTGCTCATCTATAATTTCTTCCAAATCAATTTCTACTAGAATCCCTATTTAAGGAACCTAAGAACTTAGAGTAAAATTTAAAAGAATTGTTTCTGCATTGTAGTTTGTTTGCTTAAGAACAATTGGTACTTTGTTAAAGGATGTGCTCCAAATATCAACTAAGATTTTCTGCCTCGCATGGACTTCCAAAAGTAAAACTAAGTAACTACTATTTATAATCTCAAACATTTTCCTCATTGATGAAAAACAGTGAAATTAAAGCAATGCTGTAAGACAATTACTCATGCATTAACAATGGAATCCTGTTTACTTTCTGAACAGCTCTAACAAATTTTGCATTGCTTGCTTTGAATTTTTTCTTGCCTGTTGACTTTATAAAATTCAAAAGCAAAAATTTGCGCACATTTTACATTTGGTGCAAACAAAAAAGCAAAGAAAATCTAAAGATTTGCTTAAAGTTTGCTGGAAAAACTTCCTGAAGCTTGGCTGTAACAACAGCAATGTGCAGAAACCTCAGGCACGAAAAAAAGTCTTAGAAAACTTTGAAGCGCTGCAAGTTTCAACATCAGCGACCTGCCCTGCGCTGCCCTGCACCCGTGGCAGGCAGCTGATGCCCTTTCGCTTTTGCCGGAGACAATAATCCGTAAATCAATAAAAATGCCAAAGCAACTTCCTTACTTCCGCAACAGCAAATGTGGAAATGCTCAAATTGTTTGCCATTTTCGTATGTGATTTGTATCTGTATTTGTAGCTAGAACAACGAGGGTGTGCTGATAAGTTAGGGGATAATATCAACCACATATAATAACTTGATTATTTCGATAACAACAATGAGAAGACAGATGACTGACTAGAGGGGTTCGTTCAAACGGAGGATATCAAGTCGAAATTGCTCTACGATAAACATGATATTATATTCAACAAAGATAAGAGAAATGCATTGTAGGTTGAATTTGGATACATTTTGGCACTTGTTCAACAATCCCTGTCGATGGATCCCCTCAAAGAAATGCTTGATGATTTTATGCTGCTTCAAAGTTTTCATTGCGACTTTATTTCCTTGCCGAAGCCAACTAATTTTTGTGCCACCCTCGCAAGCCCACATTGGTAGACATACGTAGTATGTACTTTCCTACATTCCCTAGTTTATTTGCAATAAAATATAGGATATTCTCTAGAAATTTTCATGCAATCTCTTAACACGTTCTGCTTTCTCAACAAAGCGCAAAATGTTTCTTAACGATAAATTTTTAGCATCTGTGTCTGAGTCTGCTCTTTTCCAGCATTTAATAGATATATATATATATATGTATATGTATTTTTTTGTATTCCCGGCTAGTTGGCATAAATAATTTGCAGCAAATCTTACAGCGATTTCATCTAATAATTTATTGTATGACTTTGATTGGGGTTAACTATGGAAACGTGGGGCGTAGGAAGCAGAGGCAGAGCAATGTGTTTACTTCTGTGACAATTTTTCCACTTCACGCCATGCTGAACACCATTTTGTGTGTGATAAAACGGGGGATTGGGAGTAGAGAGGGGGATTAGGGAAATTGCGTAGTGTCAGCGAGTTGATTAGCTTTAATTAGAGTAGCTGAAAACGGAAGTCATTTTGGATTATTAGCGGGTTGACGGTGGTTGGAGGGAGAACTCTCTCTACTCTGTGGTGCAGTTAAAGAGAGGAAATGGCTTTCTGTGGGAAAGTAACTATGGCAATTTGGGGGTAAATACAGATGTAGGACTATAAAACATACTTTAGAGGAGTAAGAGGCTGTAATTGAACTGGAAATAACAGGTCATATCAAGAGTCTCCGCGCTGTTGCTTACGACGAGAAGGCTGGGAATGAACGCTGGACTCAGGAGTGATTTGCTTGATTGTGTCAAGCGTTCATTCCCAGCCTCAAGAAAGTTATTTGATCGAATAAACATCAGTTAATCGCTGTTGATATCTTGGTTTTCTAGTTTTGATGCATTCACTATATAGTCCGGACTTTGCACCCTCTGACTACTCTGACTTTGACTTTCGGTCTCTTCCATATTGTGTTGATAGTGAAAAATTGGCCGACCGAAGAGTCTCTGAAAATCAATTGGATTTTTTGATAAGCCACAGGAGCTCTACCCCGATGGAACTATGAAGCTAAATGGCAAAAGGTTCATACATAACATTGGACAATATGTACTTGATTGAAATTGGTTTTGAATAAAGAAAATTTGTGTTTACAAATGTAAGAAAGAAAACATAAACAAATCGCGGAGACTTTCTACATTACCCAATGTTAAATTATGAGTTTCTAAATTATTCCACACATGGCGCTCTCAGCTTATTCATATTATACTGATGTTTGTTTAACAATTTCAAACCGCTGAAAATTGTATTGGTGAACAAAAACTTTCTACCGCAGATGCTGTATAAAGTTTTAATGACTTAATGCATTTCTAATGTGCCAAATAAATAAAATCGTATACATATTTGTAAATTCATTGCCCGCAGCGCTAAGAAACAATTGAAAGCGAATAAATACGTACTTTTGGTGGCCAACAGTAAAACAAGCTAAAAGTGCGTGTGTGTGTGAGTGTGCATGTGTTATGGCCAACATTTCGCGGCAAGGTTCAATTAGGAAAACGTGGCGAGGATATGAAAAACATTTGAAAATGGCCAAAGGGGTGGAAAAGCGGAAGAAGAACGGAGGAAAAGTGGTGTTGGCATACCAGCAATGCCAACAAACAAAGCGGTATAATTGTTTTGTTATCGACACAAACACACGCCCACAAATCCTCTCTCTCTCTCACACACACACACACACATAGACTAATACACAACAACGCGACCCCAAAACAACGAGCTACAAATAAATTATTGCTCTGGCTGCAGCAACATGATTTTAATTAAAGTTTTAACGAAAACCAAATATTTATCGTTTCATTTTGCTTTCATTTATTCCTGGGAGCCCTCTCCAACACACATCCACCCTGCGCCCTGCGCCCTGCACCCCCTTTTTTCCCAATGTGTGACTGTGTTTGCCCTTGTCTCCTCAGTGCCGCTCGGAACGCCCTCTGCAAACAAGAACAACATCATTAAGCATATGAAAAATTCAATATGCATTGTATTTAAATATTCTAAAATTTTTCGGGCAGAGCAAATGAAACGAACAAACGATTTATTATGAGCAGCAAAGGTCATTTCAAAGTTACAATTTAGAGAGCTCTGTGCATGTGTGTGTGTAAATGCGGTCTCCTATACAATTTGAAATGATTTTTGTTTGCAAATAATGCATATTAAACACAAACACAAATCCATGTGTGTGAATGAACAACGTGGCGTATGATTAACAAACTGCAGGCAGATGGCATTGCAGGCAGGCGACATTGTTATTATTGTTGCTGCTGCTTGGTTGCTTTCATCTCGTTGATTACGCAACACACAAAAATCTGTTGCATATTTAATTTGGTTTGATTTTGCCCTATAACTTTTTTCAATTAAGTTTAATTAAATGTAGAACTTTCAGCTGCAGACCAAACCCCACCCAGATCAACCAACACGAGTAAAACTCGAGCAACTCAACTTTCTCCCAGTTGTTCGCGCTGTATGTGTGTGTGTGCTGCTGCTGCTCCTGATGCTGCTGCTGCTGATGCTGTTGTGTGGTCCTTAATTAAATTTGGTTTTCCATGTATTGCATTAAAGATCTGAAGAGTTTAAAGTAGGCCTAATTTGATTGCAAAATAACAGGCCGAGTGCAGGCCAAAAGGCAAACATGTAAGTCCTGTGAGTGTGCGAGGATATGCTCACAAATTTTAAAGGCAAATTGCTTATAAATGTGGGATAGGATGGGATATGAATGACAATTTGTTCATTAAAGTTGTTAAGTTACTTGTTTTGTTGTTCAAAAGAAACATTGCAAGCTAAATTACATCTTTACATTAATGAAAAGCAAGAAAATGCAGGCAATATTAGACTTTTAGTTGAAATGGCACAATGATAAGCTACAATTCTATTTAAATATGTTTAGTTTTGAAAGTAATCTTTTCAAATATTTAAAGGAAACTCAAGAAGTTTTCTATATAAAAAGATATTATGGTCTTTCATATCTTCATTTTCATTTTCTTATTCGAAAGACAGAAAATGCTAAGCGTAATTATTGAATAAATTTGCTTAGTTTTGAAAATGCTTTCTTTCTCTTAGGAAATATTTGTTCTATTCAGAAAATAGTGAAAACTTTTACACAGTTTCCATAAAACTTCCCGCCTGTTGGGAGAGTTAGTGTCTATAATCATTTTTATAGTTCCGCCTTGACATTTCAATGATTTATTTTCTACATTAATTGACATTTAAAAGCTCCAACTTTAGGGCCTTATATCAAGCAAATAACAAACGCTAAAGAAAAACATTAAATGGAGGAATTTTCTAAGAACATTTGCACATAAGTTTTACAAGCAATATATTTTGAAGTCGTTAGAATTTTTGGCAATGAAGTTCTAAGATATGCAGAAACTAATAACACCAAGCTCTCTCATCACAGACTTTACAACTTCAGCATGAAAACATTAGCAGAGACAATTTTATAATAGTTAATGAATGAAGGAATTGGAAAGTCAGTTGAAATTTTATACGTGGAATGGAGCTAAGGAGTTTAACAACAGTCCTACATCTTGTTTACATCATCGCTTCATTTGCATATCACAGTTTTATAATTTACTTTAGAATTTTGGCAAAGTATAAAAGAATGACATAACTTCATGTTGGATAGCTTCTGCGATTTGCGAAATTAAAATTAAAGAAATTTTAAATCAAATTTTGTTATAAAATATTGGAAATATTGTTCAAATCTTTCCAGCCAATGCGTTGTAATAAACTACTAAAATACAGTTTGGAAAATGTCTATATGCCCTTTATCAGCTTACAGCTTTAAGGACATGATTATATCACCATTATAGTTATGGCATATTCGTAGCCCAATCCTCAAGCCCTAATGATGACCAAAAGCTGAAGAAACAACATTTACATCCGACAGACACATCTGCGCATTTTCTCAGCGCATTAAACCAAGCATAAGCTGCTGCTGCCAAGGCATTATTTTCACAAAAGTTAAGCGGTCAAAAATTAAGCAGAAACCACAACAACAGAAACAACAGTACCAACAAAATGCCGGCTAAATAAGCTGCCAAGTTAATGAGCACAAAAAAAACAGCAACAACAACAAGTCATAGAAGAGATGTTTTGCCTATGAAAGAAATTCGCAGAAAATGGAAGGAACTGAAGAGACTGAAGTAATACTAAAGTGAAGTTACAATAAACATATATATATATTTGGTATTATATATATAAATTGCTGAAATCTGAGACCCAAATTGCCAGCTCGACCAAGAAACTAATTTCAAATGAGAGAAATTTGCAAATAAACCATTTTGGCGTAGCTGAGGCAAATCCTAAAAATAAAATTTACTCAAACCTACTCAAAAGTTATTAAGTGCAAATTAATGAACATTAGCGGCTGCCATGGCTACACACCCACACACACACACACATACACAGCGCACAGCGCACAGCAAACGTTGCCTACTTTTGGCCGCTGCTGCGGCAAGCTGCACAAATTGCCTGGGCCAGGAGCAGGAGCAGGACCAGGACCAGGCCCTGGGGCAGCAGCCGGCGAGTGTCTCACCAAAATTTCATTTAATAATTTTTCAATTAAATGCAGCTGCCTGCTGACCAGCCTGAAGAACAAAATGAAAAAACGTACACAAGGCAAAAAAAAAAACTGGAGAACAAGAAAAAGCCAAGAAAAGCTGAAGCGATGGCTTTTAATTTGCTGCAGTTGCGTTTGCTAAAGCAACAAATTTAATGCGATTTTAATTAATTTATTACAGATGTACTAAATTTTAATCAAATCATTCCTATTTTTAATGTTTAATATATTTTTTAAATTTTTTTATATTCATATTATAAAATATATTCGAATACCTAGAAAATGTAAGCAAAATGTTGACTTGAAATTGATACAGCTCAATATAGACACTCCTCTGCTACATCTTCTTGGCCTGGCCTGGCCTTGACTTTAATTAAAATCTCATTTAGTCTGCTTAGATTAGTCCTTCCATAAGCTAATGGAGCTGCATAGTTGCGGGCTGCCAGACAGCCCCCTCGAGTTTCCTTCCTGTCTGCCGGCACAGCACTTACTCAGGTTACACAAATTGCCAAAGTGGCTTTCAACTTTTGATTGTTTCAACGCGCGTTGCGTATGCGAATTAGTTGCCAGCCGAGTGACTGGCTGAAGGAGGGGAAAATATTGCAGTAGAAGCTGGAGAGGATGCACGCGGTGTTGCCCACTCAAGCAGCATTAATGAGTAAACAATATACATAAGCATTATAATTTTAAAATAAAGCCAGACCGCATTTAATGAACAGCAGCCAGAGGGAAGGACAGAGTGAAAGAATAAGCAGGGAAACAAACAAATCAAGAGCAAAAGGAAATGCCAAATAAGCTGACCTACTTTTGTTTGTGTGCTCGTCGACCACGCCCACTTATAATCTTATTAATATAATTAATTCAAGCAACTTACCCGGATTCGAGGCATTGATATGAAATTCACATATATTTTTGGTGCCCTGAGCAAAATCGTATGAATCCGAATCAGTGAAGAGAATATCCACATCCAATTCAAAGCCTCGATTTGGTATGCCCTGTTGCAAAGGCGCTGAGAATGGGCTCGAGTGAAAGGCCACCAACATTTCCGGACCACTGAAATATAGCAATAGTTTTGTTAAGATTTTGATGAATTGATTGAAAGATAATATCACGTTAAGAGCATGTTCTTCACTTTTATAAATAATGAAAAGTAATAACAATAAATAACCTTTGCATAAGGTTATCTGTCATAATCTGAGAATTTGGCAACTTTCCTCAAGAGTAAACTGGTTTTTGATCTTTCGAATCAGCATTTGAATGCCTCTCCTACGCCGTACTATATATAATTATGTTGAATTCGCTAAGAACTGTATATTCACCAATTCTAAAACAGATTGAGAATTCATTTCTTAGGAAATTTGAACATCTAAATCGATTTCTTCTTATACACAAATATTGTTTTCTCATTCACACTTGATAGAAATCATCACCTCAGCTACTAATTAAAGCTCCTACTAGAATACTGAGAAGAAAAACCATTAATAACCCTAGAAGTCACCATGAAATACTTCAAATTCTGGCCAAGCATATATTCCCCTTTTTCAGATTGTTTTATTAAAAAATTGTCTTCCAAATGACGACACACCGGTTTAGCTCCACCAAGTACTGCCCTCAAGTAGCCGAAAAAGTTTTATGAGAGCACTCGATGTCATTGCCATCGCTTAGCTAGCAGCATTGCTTCTGGCACTGCTTGCCCCTTGCCCCCCCTTACTAAACTGCCACCGGCTGGCGACGCTTCGTCTGCAGACTATAAATGCTATTGCAACACCCACGACAGTCATTTCATAATTTCAGCCAAAACAAAATCGGAAGACAAACGACAAACGGCACGGCACCGCACAGAATTTTTGGCTCAGGCTTCGGCTCTCTTTCACTAGCCAAAAAATTTGCCTAAAACTTTTGGTCCCCCAAGCGGGAGTACAGACAATGGCGAAAAAAGTTAATTTGGCAGCAGAAATGCAAACAAGCAGACGGACGACAAGGCGGACAAACGGCACAACTCAACTGCTTCGCTTTAAATAGCCCGAACCCCAAAGCAAAGATCTGAGCAGGAGGCGAAGGCGGAGGGAGGATGAGGAGAAACTTGTCGAGCAAAACAATGCGAGTACAAAACAAAATACACTGCGTCATACTTCTAGGCGCGGCACCGTTTTTGAGTTTTTGTTTTTTTTTTTTGTTTTGGCAAGCCGCCCGCAACGTTTGCCATTTGTTTGTTGCTTGTTTGTCGGTTTGCCTGAGTGTGGGAGAAAAACTTTACGACTTTGGCTTGTTTTGCCTGCTTTGCCGAGTTGTGCAAATTAAATTTATGTTAAAACTAGTTTTTCACGCCTCTAATTGGAGTGGCTGCAGTTTAGAAAATACGCAAGTTTGTGCTGATGTTCGATGTTTGGCTGAGCGAGTTGTGTTAGAGAGTGGAAAGATTGCTAAGAACTTTGGGGTCAATTGGGTTGTTGTGGAAATTATTTCAGTATAAGCAGGCTTAAAAAAGAAAAACCTAAATGCAAAAGTATGAAATAAGTTTGTTGGGATGAAAAGGAATGGGATAATGAGAGGAAATTCGCTGTTTGTGACCGCATTTGATGGGGAAATAAATATATTTTTGAAAGCATTTGAAGGGTATTTCAAACCCGAACAAGAGAGAGAAACCTGAACTTATTATAATATTTCAAATATTTTAAATAATTCAAATATCGATCGATTGACCTCATCGAGACCCGCAGTGTTATTATACTTCAGATAATTGTCTGTAATTCATACTACCTTTCTCCCATCTACAGGTCCTTCCAACATAAATATCTGATGTCATTTTTAATGACTTCCAACATGCGTGCGTCTCCTCTATCTAATCTCTAACCTGCAATTTCCTCAAGCTTTTCAATTTAAATATCAAATTGAATTTTTACTACCATCCACCATGTCACACACAACGTATGCGTAATATGGCAAAGACATAAAACTGATCCAAGGCAGCATCTCCACTTAAACTGAAACCCACACACAGCACCATCCTCCCTGACCAGCAGCCACACACCGACGACACCTGCCAAAGTCTCACGCATCATGACGCCTACTCGAAAGCATGTCAAAAGCCATCAAATATGGCCAACAAAATGGCTTTTTAATACGTGTAAGTGTGGCTAAAAGCCACAGGACCAGACCGGATCAGGGGTAGGCGGCAGGAAGATGAATTCCTTATATAATGAATGACAAAACGTGGCAGGGAGAGCAGAGTGGGAGCAGAGTGGGAGCAGAGTGGAGCTGCATCGTTTTTGCCAGTGCCAAGTGCAATAAACTGCAAATGAAAAGTAAATTAATTTTTAATAAAGCGCACAAATGTTGGCACAAGAGTTGGGTGCTTCAGAATGTTTGGCAAAGTCCTGAATGCTCTTAATGTCCTGTGTGCTTGTGTGTGAGTGTGCGTAGCATTTGGTTACTTTATGGCCTGTGGCACACTTGTGGGTGTCGTAAAATCAACACAAACCAGAAACCAGAAACCGGCGACCAGCGACCAGAGCCCAGAGACAGAAGCAAAACTCACGTCTCTAAAATCTGCCGCTTTGTCCCTTTGTCGTTGGTTATCAATATACGTGGGTGACATGAAGGACGCTGCAGCAGTCGGCGCCGCAAGAGCGGCGTCTCGTAGTCCTGACCGCAAATGGCAGCGCCCTGGCACCCATGCCGGAGACCTGTGCTGTGGTCGAAGAACACACACTACCACTACACGCACAGTTATCAAGTGAATCACACTAGAGAGGCACAGATGTTGGTAAGGGTAATGGCCTAAAGGATCAAGGATTGTCTAAGTGAATTACCAAACGCACAAACCCAAGGCTTAGTTAGTTCATTAGACAGCTGAATTGAACTAGTTCCAATTAGCGAAAGGCTCCCACAAGTGGCTAATTGATTGATTTGAACAGCAAAGGGAAATAAAGTGCCAGGCCCTTTAGGCTGCCAATTGGCGAATGGTTTTAGCGTTTGAGTGGAGTATGTGGAAACTATTTATGAAGAATTTTACAGAGTGGCTTTGGAAACACCTATTTCAACATTTATAGTGGTTCAATTAAGAAAACATGATAACATGATATTCTCACCAATTTCAACAAACTTTTTCAACAAACTTTCAAATCGAATGGTATCATCCGCTCAGGACCCATAGTTCCAATTGCAACAATTACTCGTACGTCGATTTTGAGAGCGCTTCTGTATATTTCTCAACAAATTACTCCTCGCAATTCCGCAAAATTTTACCAAAAAACAAAAAAAAAGGGAAGAGAAACCGCAGCCATAAAAAATTAATATGCCATTTAAAAAAGTTAACGCTTCCAAAAGTTTATCATCAAAAGCGGCGGGCTAACAAAAATTAACATTTACTTAGAAGGTAAAACGCAACAGCTGCCGCTCCATAGGCAAAAGAATGAGCCAAACTTTCAGAAAACCAAACCAAAAGGAAAGAAAATAGGTGATTATTAAAAATGCAGAAGAAGGAAGGAAGAAGACATACACACCCAGACCCAGTCCTGGCACCTTTAGCTTGTTGCAATCTTAAGTTGCTTGGGGAAATTAATAATTTTCAAACGAACCCAGCCGCCACCCCTCACAACCGACACCGTGTACTGTACTATATGCATATGCGATTTTCGTATGAAGTCACGCAAAAGAGGGCTGCTGCGTGGAAAGAGGAAAATGTAAACGAAAAAAAGAAAATATTTAAGTAATAATGAAGTGGTGATGCCCTTGTGCTGAGTAATGTTGTGAAGGAATGGTTCTATGAGGATACAGAAAATGTTGAACCAAGGAACTAATGGTCTAATATTCTGTTACATAAATGTGATTGTGGGTTTGTGATAAAATGATGACTTTATATCACGTCACACGTTCCTGCTTGGTTACAAATTGGTAGAGTAGAGTATATCAATATTGTAAGCAATTTTCGAAGAACCTGGCTATATATAGCAATAAGACTATAGCAAAGACTATATATATCACTAGATTATAAATATTGTAAAGAAAGATCAGTGAAATCTTAGCGCTTTACAACACCTCAATTCTCTCATTGCAAATTTCACCTGACATACGAACTTCCCTATTGTCTTGTTAGGGTATCCCAAAAATTAAGTAGAAATAGGTAGGTGCCAGGCAAATTGTATGGCTGTCATGTCTGAGGTGTGTATAAGCCAACATGAAGAGCACGGCGAGTTGGGAGCAGCCGGAGCTGTAGTAGCCTGCCTGGCTGTCGTGTGTGACTGTGAGTGTGCATTTATAATTCGTCAGCTCATGTTGCAAACGATGTCGAGAAGGATGACAGAAGAGCCTGCATGCAGGCGGAAGATGCACACACGCCAGAAAACGTCCTTAATGCCGTTTTTCTTCCATTGGGCGTCGCAGCAACTTTTCCATCATGCTCGTCGCCTGAAACATCACATCGCCTTGCCTCGTCATCGTCATCCTCATCTTCATCCTCATCCTCAGCGTTTTCTTGTGCATTTCACGCTCTATGCATTTTTGATGCGTTCTTTTCTTGAGTGTGCATGTGTGCGTGTGTGTGTTGCTGTGAGTGTGTCTGTTTGCTCATAAGATTTCCCAGCTAGCGTAATTTCACCTTCCATGTCCTCGAGAAATTATGTCAATAAATGCAAGAGTGCAACTCATTAAGAGATTAAGCCGCAAGGTGAAGCGATCATCGTGCTTATGAACATCATCATCATCGTCAGCAGCATTCGCATTGCCAGTTGACTTTTAATTTATCTGCGACATATAGTGGAACTTTGGTTTCGAAAAAATATTTGTACAGCTGCCCCACAGCCAACAACAATCAAAAGTTTATGTGCGCGTCTCAAGAGGTCAAACCAGCAGAAGAACCCACCCAAAGCCGCAGAAGAAGCCAGCGAAAAGAGCAAACTTTTACTCATGGCCGCCCACCGAAAGCGCAAAAAAAAAGGTGAGGAGGACAACCAAAAACAAAATGTGAAGTGGGTAGATAAATGGCCAAAGGGGATGGCAAGAGATACGTACGTATTCGCACATGTGTGCCTGCATGTGTGGGCGTGGCTGGGAATTGCACTTGAGCAGCAAAGCATTTTGGTTGCGACTTTGAAGTATTTCAAGATTCTATTTTGAAAGTGCTTCGCCGCCGCTTTAAGATTTATAGCCAAAAAGGAGCAATTTGATATTCAAGGTAAAGTTACTTTAGAAGTGAATAGAAACACATACAGAAATGGAGAATGTGAAAATATGCCGAATGACTAGTTCAAATTTCATAATTTAATAGAGATGAAAGATTGGTGAATTTGGTGAATCTATGAGATACTGATTTCCTTCATTTGGAATCTACACCAGTTTTAGTTTCTTCAAAATCTGAAGGATATTAAAATGCAGCTTAAAACTATAGATATTATAAAACAGTCTACGTTGAGTTATTAAAACTAAAGGAACTAGCTTTGTTTCATAAACCAATCTCTGAATAAATGCTGAATAAATGTTCTAAAACAATGTTCTTAAAGAAAGAGATAATGGCTATACAGATTACAACTTTTAAGCTCTTAGTAAAATATTCTCTCTCTATTCTCAATCGGAGCTTGCTTTTGCTAGCCCTGTGCTCTGTCTTGATTGTATGTATGTACATGTATATGTATATGCTTCTGTCTATTGCTATAGCCGAAGGAAATACGTTCTAAGTTTTCTTCCCTTTTTATAGTTCTGCAAAAGTAGATAAGGTTCGGACACCCGAAGTTAGCTATCCTCTCTTGTTCTTTTAATGGACCCCTCCGAGCCTTCACGATGATTGAAATCTTATTATATAAAGAATTTTTATAAGTTTCTAAAATAAAGATTCGCGTTGAAAATAGTCCATTATTCTACAATGCTTGTAATCTACCAAGATGATTCCTTAAACATGTTATTTCATATATGTATAATAAATCTCAATTTAAGGCCATCAACAACTTTTAACTCTGCTTTGACACACTTATTTCTTAAGGAAATGTTGTCTCATTTTCAACTCTTTGAGTTTTGAAACAACATAAACCGTTCAAACATAACATTTTTCAGCGCTTGTATCAGCTTTCCACAGCGGTTGAAAGTGTTTTGTCTTTAAGAATTTATAGCCAAATAAAATTTATCAACAAAAGTGGGAAAAGCAGCAGCAGCAGCAAGTTTGGCCAAAAACTAATGAGCGAAATTTTGCTCATTGCAGAAAATCACATGCATCAAAATGCTTTCAATAGCCACATGGAAAACCAGAAGAGAAATGCATTTTTGTATAGAAGAAAGCCAAGCAAAAGTTGCAAACGGCACACATAAATCTATTTATCTTGTATGTGTCTGTGTGGGTATATCTGTCTCTCTCTATGTATAGTGTGTCCGTCCGTTTGTCTGCCTGCCTGTCTTTGGGTCTTTTGCTGTCTGCAGAGCAACCCAATTTCCGGTTTTGCTTAAGCATTGCGCACAATTGCAAGGCACACACAAAGCCGCATGCCTCCGTAGTCACAGCTGCAGCTGTGCATGTGTGTGTGTGTGTGTGTATGTTCCTATGTATTTTAGTGTATTTGTATCTATGTGTAACTGAATTGGAACACATGCGCCCCCGGCCAACTGCAGGGCACTGCACTACACTCAAACAAAATGAAATTTCTTGTGTTGAAATTGGCCATAAAACTAGATCAGCTTTTCAACTGGAATATAAACTTAAGAAATGCGAAGTTTTATTTAAAAATTGGAAAGCTTTTATAAATTTTACACTTTAAAATTAAATTTTAATACCATATATGACACATATCGGATATTAGAAGACGCCGGAATACCAAGAAATTGTTATTTAAGGGAGAGGGATGTGTGATTCTTCATGCTCTTAGATGCTCTGTGACAGACGCACTGCATATCGTGTACAGATTTCTAAGAAATATTTCAAAGATTCAAAAGTGTTCATAATTCCTAAAAGAAACAATAAGATGTGCTAATTTGAAATATTCCCACAAATCTTTCTTTAAGGTGGATAAATTTGTTAAAAACGAGTCTGAAAGCAATGCAAATATTTCTTCAAATTATAAATAATTTTAATGATTCCCCGTTTAATATCTACTCTTTATCTAACAACTTTGTAAGTTTGTAGCCTTTTTATCCAAGTGTAGGCCTATACCAACTATATATACTATACACTACAACAGCAACTGCGGTCTTCACACACAGAGAGACGCACACAAAACACACTTTCCACTCACACGCTCATTAAAATGGCACTCTGTCTGCCTTGTAAATGTATTATGATGAGTTGTGTTTTGTTCAGCTCCGCACCGATCCACTCCACTCCGCACCGCTTCGCTCCGTTCTGTTCTGTTCCTGTTCTCGTATTTAACTTTTCCATAAAAGAGAAATGGCGTTAAATAAATGCCTGGGCTGTCAGCCTGTTTGCCAGCTTGCCTGCCTGCCTGCCCTAGCTTGTCTGCATGCCGTGTTGATGACAAGCTTAAAGGCTCAACACCCTTCAACACAACAAACACACTCATAATAGACTTGAAGCCAGCTTTGGATGTGATGCTACTACTTCATACTCGTAGCTCAAATTGCACTCACCGTGATACAACGCGTGGCAGCCAATCGCCACCACAATATTTGGCCAAAACTGGATCGTTTGTGGAGCTGCCGTCATAGAATATCAAATGGTCCCGTTCGCCCGTACAATCCGACCAGGCGCGTATCGAGCGTGAGGTCTTATTGAAGCTAGCAATTGAGCTGTGAATAAACGAACAGGTGTGAATAGTTAGTCCCCATATGAATAACAAAATGCAAAGTAAATGGTAAATGGTAAATGCAATGCAAACAGACCATAAATTCAATTGCAAAAAGCCAAATGTTTTTTCCTATATTATGCAGAGACAACGTCTGGGAGACTGTTGTAGGGGACTGTTGCTAAAGTTGTGAATTGAAAATTGAATGAAAAATGCACTAAGGAATTGATGGTTATGTTTTCCTATGGAAAAGTGAATCCCTTGTGATCATTATCTTAAGTAAGTGAAAGCTTTGAAGAAACATGTAATCTCTACATATTTATGGAGTATGGTTAGAGTACTGATTCGAATGCCATTTCATAAAGATTACATTAAGACAAGTTTAACTAACAAATTTATTAGTCTTACAAGAATATTGAATAGTTTTTCTGAAATATAACAGATTTCTGTGAGACCTTTGTAAAACTTGGTAAATTTGCAAAAAATTAGTTTTAGTTAAAAAAATATATCTAACTCCTACTTCCTTATATTCTCTTCCTTAAACCAAACTTTTAGCAATTCGTCTAGACCTTTCCCATCCGTAAGTGCATTTGTAAATATAAATCGCGACATTTAATACATTTTTGCATACAAATTGACATGATGTTGTCGAGTTATTTGCCGTCAGTCTGGATTGAGAGTCAGATTGTCAGAAAGTTTCTAACTTTTTCATGTGGCATCTAATTTGAAATGCATGCATTTTGTGTTCAACATTTAATTGGAATATACAAATGCATATATATGGACAGCACACATATGGATATACAAGTGTATGTATGTCTTTGTCAATAAAATAGAAAAGTTGTTACAGCAACACAAGATATAGCAGCGAGAAGGGTAAGGCAAGGCAAGGCAAAGCAATGCATCTTTGTAGCCAGCCAAAATTGCATACTCTTGCGAAATATATGTAAGACTTAAGTAGGTTGGTATGAAAATGATATGGTAGGAAATCACAGTTCTATTTTGAGAAAAGTTGGGTAACTACAACTATCAATATCGATAACTATCATTGGCCAAAACTAATGTTCACCCAAAACAGACAATCTGTAACCTCTTAGTTGTGGTTTTCATAGAGAATAAACTTGCTTGACATCTAACTAAAAGAATAAAGCTCTATATCACTGCAGATTTAACCCATTTATAAGAAATTTCAAAAATCAGTTCATACAGATATGTATTTCTTCAGTATTTCGGACCATATTAGCTCCTCAGAGTTCTTCAATTCCAACAAATTGAAAGCAAGATAAACCAAGGAAGTTTCCCTTACTGAATGCCGTTTTCACATCTCCTTTGTAAGGTGACAGTTACTGAGCAGAACAATAAGGTTGCCCTGGCACATGGATCACCTTTCGCTTTCACATCGTCCATTTAACATTGTAATTGCTTGAAATATTTCAATTTTCTGTGTGGTAAAAAGCTTATCCCAATGACATACGAACAGACGAACATGGCTTTGTCGACTCAGCCTGCCATGCTGGATAAATATATGTATATATCCTTTATATAGTCAACTCAGACATCTTCCTATGAGATACATATAACGTAACCAAATTATAATACCCTCTGCAAAGGGTATACAAAGATTGATATTTTAGTCAACAACTGAAACTGCTAACAACTCGATTCCATTCTGAAGTTTTGCAATTGCAGCTCTGCTTGCTCGCATCGGCAATTTGTTAAATTGAAATTTGTCATACAAATGCAACACGGGTCGGGTTTTTGTCGTCGTCGTCGTCGTCGTAGTCGTGTGTTGTACAAGTACTACAAGTAGTTGTTGTTGTTGGTAAAATGGTAATGCTTATTTAATGCGCTCCAGTGCTGCCAGCTAGTGCTTGTGTCGGTCCATAGAATTTGGCATTTTCAATAGGAGAAAGAAATGTATGCCTTTGCTTACTTACCGCTTGACCAGGGCCTTGTGTTGATTCTCCTGGCTAACGGCAATCATGGCGTGCTTGCTGGTAGGAACTTCTTTTTGTCGTATGGTCCAATAGCAGGTGACATTCCTTGGATACATACCAGGATAATTTGGGCTTTGCAGGCGGCACTTGTTACGATAGCATTCATCGAATTGCCTTGTACAATACGTGCCAGGTGTGACACGCCCCAATTCAAGCGGCTTATCGGGCAGCCCATACCTAGAGGGGAGGTGCGATAGAACGAGGTAAAGTGTAGGTGTGAGTTTTAGCAATTCATTTGGTTTGCCTGAGATCCCCAGCTCCAGGGTACTTCTAATGGTATTTAAGGCATGGCCAAAACAGCAATTTGCATAAAATGTGCACCGGAATTTGGCATTGCACGGTGGTTGTGTGTGTGTGTGTGTGTGTGTAGGTGTGTGTGAGTGTTTTGGTCATTGTTTAGGTTGCTAATGGCCCCGGTTAGTAGAGCTTGGATACTGCATTGAAATGCGAGCGAACCCATTCAATTCACTTCAGCATAGTTTAGTTTAGTTGAGTTTCAACTTCCATTTGCAATGCATCCCAATTTATACGAGTTAGTAAATTGTGTGAAATTTGCTCAGGCGTAAAACTACATTTCAATTTCTACCAACTCTATCTATTTATATCTTTTATGCCCCCCCACTCCCCATACTAGCGCGACAAAACACAGGCAACTGGCACAAATTTGACACATGCCTAGGCACAAAAAGGATTGCTGCATCCATGAATGGGAGCAGGAATCTATTGAAGCTGCTCATGTTTTATGCAATGAGTAGAGAAGAGCCAAGAGAATCAAGTGGCATTGTTCGTTCAATTCAAAACTACTCGACAGGTGGAAAAGAAGAGATTCAAGTTCTAGGCAGAAAGTGTGCAACACATACATACTCGTAAGCATGCGTGTGTGTGTGTGACATAAGACGAGTAGAGAGAGAAACAAAAGGAGCTAAACACGGACAGCTAGTCGGGATAATACTAATCAAATCTTGTGTCCACAACAAGAGTAGATATGAAAGTACCACACTGAGAGATGAACAAAAGCTAACAATGGTTCAAAGACCAGGTCCGAGATTCGTCAGCTACAGTTGCCTAGGTTTATCTAAGATAAAACCACATTTTATCCTAGTTGGAATTACATCGAATTCTCATTTTCAGTGTTTCATTCTCCTTGAAATGAGCTCATATTCTGCGATAACTCTTTGCTAGTTAAACATTAGCTGATAACTGAGCATACATAAAATCTGCTCCTTGCCAACCAGATTTCAAGACTTCTTGTGCAACCCACGTGTTCTGCAATTCTCTGTAAATAACGCCAAGTATGTGTATGTGTATGTTAGTGTGTCATTTTTGGAGTTGTCAATTTAAGTCGAAGAACGAAACAATTTTGTTGGACTTCGAGTTCACTTACCTTACAACTGCATCGGACTGGCTTATAAATTTATATCTTATGCTGAACTCAAAGGGCTTCTCATCTCGTATATTGCGTGGCGGATGAAATACCTGAAAAGGCAAAGAAATAACATACAGTAAGTGAATGAATTTGCCAATGCAATACTTGGAAAACTGGGTGAAGAAATAAAAGTCAATTTCGTATGTGAAAAGTACGGAAAAGTATTAAAAGGAAATGTCTAAATCAGTCTTTCGCAAGCTGAGGCGGAGCAACCATTTCAATTGAAATATTTATTTGGCACTCGGCTAGAAAACACCGATTTTCAACATTGAGAAACTGTGAGAAATTTAGCTCATGTTCATGGGATTTCTTAATGAGCTCAACGAAAGTCTTTCCTATGCAAGAGGCCTGCAGGCATCCATTTAACACACGCAGTTTTCCTTTAATTATGCATTCTGCAATCTGTACTCTCCCATGTCATCTGTCTCATCAACACTCGCAGCATTTTTTTGCACTCGCCAGGCTGAAATTGCAGTTATTTTTGGTATATCTCAGGAATGCAGGACTGAAGTTTTATTAATTTTCATAATTTATGCGACGACGCCAGGCAAAGGTGAAGTCTGCAATGAATCTGTCGTTGTATTTTTTGGCGAGTTGTCCATTTGCTCTTGCTCTTATAGCCGTGCATTTATTTAAAAATTAATCAAAAAGTAGCCACGGCTGCTCAAGTAAACATTACGCATACGTCGCGTAAGACCACCGCTTCTGCATAAAAAAAGGATGATCAATTTTAAATTAAAAGGAAACGATAAAGCTGCACTTAGTTGGCCGAAGCTGACATACTCTCGCTAATCATAATCAAGATGCTTTCAGATCAACTCACTACAGAAGTGGATTAGCCCACGTTCTCATAGCATAGCAATTCCGCAAATGCTGTCATATGGCAAGCCAATCTCCAGCCTATTCCATGATCAGTTTTGCTTAGTCAACACAAAGTTGAGATCTCTGCATTTTGCTTGCTTATCTGGAACATTCTCTTAACAAGAAAATGTCCTTATTTATTTTGTGTAATGAAAGTTATGATAATCTTTCCCTGATTGTAAGTGTGTGTATTAAAATGCAATCAATCCTTCACTGACAGCGGATGGCTTGCAGGCAGAGCTCTCTGCTGCACCCTGTTCATTCATCGTCCCGTTCATAGCCCCATCCGCTTGTCCAGCCATCCGCCCTCGCAGCAACTCACCTTCACCGATGCTGTCACCGTGGATGTTTCGCTAAAGTACAATTGCGGTCCTGTGGCCTTGCCGCACCAGGATCCTCCGGTGAATGGGCGTCCCAATTCGCTGAGCTGCCAAGTAAATAAATAAAATTTAATTAATTAAAAATCAAGTTACATTTCTCGCGCGACACACACGCACTCACACACACACATGTGACCCACCCACACACACGCAGAACAACAACGAAATTATAACAAAAAAAAACATGAAAACTTTGTTTAAAGTTGAAAGCAATTTTCCCAACAGCTTTTTAAAGCATTTCACGCACAAAACGGTAAAGTGGGTTAAGTTGGCGCTCGCCTCACTTTTTTGCACTATGTTTTTTTAATCGATTGCATTGGGAAAGCGCATAAAAATAAGTTTGGCTGGCAGGCGAGCTTTGTAAGTGAAAAACACGCATACAAAATTAATAAACGTGCGGAAGTTCCCGACCAACCAACTGCCAACCCAACCCAACCCAACCAGCCCGGCTGTCGGGATCTGGATGCTGCATATGCTGATATCCTGAATATGCGGAATCCTGGCATGGGTAATGGATTATGATTGTTGTGTAAATTTTATTTGCTCTCCATTTCGGAGTTCTCGCGCTCAATATTTGATTGTTTTCCTTTCGCTGCAAAATCTGCCAATGGCCGGCTGTTCAGCAAAAAGTTTTGCATACTTTTTGGGGCCCAGACTTGCCTGCATGTGTGTGAAAAGTGTGGGCGATGCTTGCAACTGAAACAACAAACAGCTCACTTTTGGTGTAGCTAAATTATTCATAGAACTCTGACCAAACACACAAATGGAAGATGCTACACCAGGTGTGTGCTATAGAAAAAAGAGCAATTAAAATAGTAATTCAACAGCAAAAGTGGGAAATAGTTGAAGGAATTAAGTGGTAATGGAATGTCATGATATTTCAAAAAGAAAACAGGAGCATAAATTGATCATCATAAGCAAGATCTTCGCTGTGTTTATATATATGTGTATGTTTCTCTTAGCCTGATAGATATTTTCGCTGTAAATATTGCTCTTCTTTACCTTTTCCTTTATCATGTCAAATTGGCATCTTCTTGGTTTCAATTTAAGAGAATAGTTTGCAAAGAAACATAATCAATGATTGAAGAATGAACAGAGGGGCCGATGGGACAGTCTTTATCCCATCAGCTCGACTTTTGCTCTACAAAAGTATAAATTTCTTATCAGACTCAGATTTTCTTCTGAGACTAAATTTGAATTGTGGTTTTATCATTAATTTCCCTTTAAATGGTGAACTCATTGGCATCTTGGTCAACCCGTATCAGTTGTGCAAACTCGCTGGCTGACATACATTGCACATACTCGTATATCGTATATCCATATCCATATCGATAGACTTGCCCACATAATGAACGCTAAATGCTAACCAAGTATGGACGTATCCTCAGCCACAATCAGCCGCCTATCAACCGAGGCTCTGCCATTCACTCAGTCTCTCATTTTGTCATTTTGCTGCTTTTTGCAATTCCTGCGGTCAGGCGCGGCAGGGGAAAGCGGATGGTTACTGGCTTAGGTCAGGTCAGTGTTCGCTTGGCCTAACGGAAAACTAGTCCTGCCTAGGCTTGGCTCGTTTACACTTTGTGCATTTGCCCATAGCTCGTGCCTGGGCCTGAGGTTCCAATTGATTAAGTTTTTAGTTAATGGGTTATTTGAACTGCACAATCGATGGTTTTAGGGGCGGAGGGGCGGAGCTGACTGGGAATGTCCTGCGGCCAGCACGGCACGACCCTAAACTCAAACAACAATTTTTGCTGTAATTGCAAAGTCGCCACTGCCATCATTGGGCAGAGCTCTGGGTGGTCAATATTTGTAACTGGTTAGAGTTGCAGTTCATTGCTGTCATATGAATGACCCAACAACGAAGCTGCAGGACCAAAGGATCCAGGCAGGCCTGTGCCAGCCTGACTGCCCGGCATAATGGTAATTTTCTGATTTCGATTTTGTGTAAATTCATTGCAAAGCTCTCGGACCAGCCACAGCCTAGCACTGGACTCCACCATCATCATTATTATCATCATCATCATCATCATCATCATTGAGGCAATCATCATGGAGTACAAAGTCCATTGTGTGCATTGGAGCGTTATTAGCATCGACTTCATAACGAATTATTGGACTCTCTCTTTGTTTTTATGTCTCTGCTCTGCCTGGCCCTGGCTTTGCATTTTTTGTCCTTCTTCTTGTCTGCCCCCCTCTTGTTTGATTTAGTGTTGGTTTTAAATTGATTGAATTATTATTGCTGTTTGCCCTGCGGGGATTCACTTTTAAATGCAATTTTTGCTGCCCATAATTAGAAATGCCTTGGCCAATCCAGAGACATGACTTCTTAGCCACAATCCAACAACATACAAATGATGTTTTTGTTCACACATGTCAACAGACGAAGAGAAGTGTTCGTATTTACATTTCATGTGGATTGCTTTGAGCCAAGAAGTTTGATTGATTTTTCTTAATTGCAGAGAAAGAGGGTTTATTTAGTAAAGTAAACCTAAAATAATACTTTTTTGTTGGAATTTTTTCAATTTAAAGAAGTTGATGTCGAAATGATGATGAAATTTTGGTGTACTAAGCTTAACAAATTAGTAATGAAAATGTCTTAGGACTTAGAAAAATATCCCAAAATAAGAAAAGAGTTCAAAGGCATTAAGATGTAGCAACTCTTTAGCTAATTGTTTCCACCGTTTCCGAATGTTTCCTCATTGACACACTGTATATCATGTGGCACCGTGCTGTTGCAATATATCTTCAGCTAAGATTCCTTTCATTAAATGGTTAGAAATCATATCTCTATAGTGCTCACCGTTGTTCTCTTATGTTCTTGCCTTTCTCACAATCAGAGAAGTAACTTCAAACACACAATTTTTTCTCATTAGCCGCCATTCACATTGTTTTCCATCAATATAAAATATAATTTACAATAGGAAAATTATTTGTTAGTTTAGAGCTTCATCTGCTCCACACGGACACTTAGGCATATTGAATGCGGCTCAAAGAGTTTTTAGGCCATGCGCCACGCCCACATTACATGTACTGCCGGAATTGTGCTCTCTAACACAAACGCTCATACACACACACAACCACACACACACACACACACTCTCACGCAGCCAGCAGCCATAAAAGATTTATCAGTCGAAGCATCGTTTCATAATCTGCTCCGCTGCAAACAATGAACAATAGCTCTGCTTTTGTCAGAGCAGACGCCGCTTTGTGGCACCCACCTCCCCTCGTCATCCACCCGCTACACTCCCTATATGTCATCCGTGTGTATTTCAACTTAATTGTGCAACAATTTAAACGCGTAATGCCACATCTGCCCCATTGTTTTGTTGCTGAATGTCGCTTGATTTACTGCAATTTAAAATTATTTGTGCCTCAATTATAAAATCATTAAAAATAAATTATAGAGACACGCACGTATGGGCCCTCGCATTTTTCATATATATGCCCATACCATGCTGTACCCATGGCGTATGCTTAATATTTGTGATGAGCTCATAAATAAATAATGAATTCAAATATAAAACTCTAACCTTTGGACAGATTTTCGGTTAAGCCACATATATTTTCAACCGAAAACTATCGCCATGTCGGGGGCAAGCTGTCGCTGTGTTGAATTATGAGCTGGCTTATGTATACACATCCCTGTATATAGGCGACATATACATGTATGGCAAGGATATAGAAAACTGTCCTCACCGCTCGCTCTGTTGTCTTTGCTTGAGCAAGCAGCAGGGCGTTTTGGAAAGGAGAAGTGGACAAGTTGAAGACCAAACGGATGTTATGATTGTCAAATATTGAGTCATTTACTCAAGCTGCCAGTCTCAGTGGCTGCCTTGCTTTCGCCAAAGGACACAGTTTGGATAACAGAGCTGCTCTCAGTCTTCTTCACTTCATCTCTAATTCTGCTTATTGTGCTAGCTGCTTGCCTTATCCTTGTTGGTGTTGTTGTTGATTTAGGTTAATACGTTTATGCATAAACTTTG
This sequence comes from Hirtodrosophila duncani, assembly GCA_037043425.1. NCBI lineage: Eukaryota > Metazoa > Arthropoda > Insecta > Diptera > Drosophilidae > Hirtodrosophila > Hirtodrosophila duncani. The sequence continues at coordinate 665,015 of JBAMBM010000793.1, read as the reverse complement.
TTATTTATGATTAGCAATATTAGCAGATAAACAAAAGGCAAAACCGAAACTCTAGCCAGCAGCAGACGCAGCCGGGCGGACAGACAAAACTTGGTCAGGAGTTTAAAGCAAACCAATACACATATATAAATACACAAACAACAGCAACAAATGTTGTAGATTAAAACTAGCAAATACTCTGCATTGAGAAATTATTATTTTAGCTTTTCACTATCGAATTTTCCTCATATTAAAGTAGAAAATCTCTGATTATAAGAAAGAGTTCAGAGGCGCTCAAGATTGTGGCTGTGTTAATGAGACACCAAATAAATTATGGAAGTGAATAGATTTTCCATGAAAGGAAGATAGGAAGGCTTGCCAAGGCTTATTTACGATTCATATTGTAAATTTATAGGCAATCTATATCTATATCGTGAGGCTGCAGTATACACAAGGGATACTAGACAAATTTTGGTTATATAGGAGCTTTATGATATAGTTGTCCGATCTTGATCAAATCAGGCCAGCGCACGTAATTCCTCTTCAAATGGTCAGCGGACGCGTGGCTGCCTCAAATGATTACAAACCCAATTTCGTTTGATTTGGATGAAAAACAGCAAAGTTCTACTACTAAGTCGTTATTCCGGAAAACTCGTTTATAAGAAGTGCTTCTGATATACCTCTCTCTCTCTCTCTCTCTCTCTCTCTGCAATTCTTGCTGGGTCATGCTTAAAATTTCCATTCCATTTTCCAGATATACGCTTGTCCAAGTGGAGTTTCTACATTATTAAAAATAATTCACTAAAAGGTCGGACTAAGGACAACACCAAACTCACACAGATTGATACACACGCACACACTGACACCAACACACACACACACACACACACACAAAGGCTGTTACAAAATGCATGAGACAAAATGTCCAAATAAATTGAATAAATGATTAAATTGTAACTTGGAGGGAAAGTCATATACAAAAGGCATAGAACCATAGTCAAGGTGTACGAAGTGGAGCGAAAGGCAGGCAGGCAGGCAAAGGGCGAAAGGGCGGCTGTATGAAATTTCCGTTTCAGTTCAAAATTTATGTGGACAGGCCATGACACGCATAATTTATAAGGCCGGCCAGGGCGAACCAGCACAAAAAAAAGCAACGCGTCAGCAGTTAAAAAATGCTTTGGCCTCGAAAAAAATATAACGCAAGTAAAAAGAATCCAATCCACTCAAAGCCTGGTGAATGACAACACAAACCTGCGGTTAGTTACGAGTTTATAAAACTGCAACAACAACAACAACACCAGCAACAACAACAACAGCAGCAGCAGCAGCAACAATGAAGAGAAAAAATTGCAAATATTTAACTGCATTTTAAAACCGAAACAGAGCGAAAAACATGAAACTTGCAAAACGCACAAAAACTGCAAAAGGGCAGCCCCCCAGCTTCCCCGCTTCACTCCACCTCCAGCCAGCCTTTTATCCTGCTGCGCCTGTACACATGTCAAGCGCCAAATGAAACCTCAACAGACAGGATGGACACATGGGTGTATGTATGTACAACAGGCCGGCCAGATGGACTGAGTTTTGGGATAGCCATAGGTATAGCTATGACTATGACCATGGCTGGGCCCGATCTCCAGGCTATGCACAGGCACCACAAAATGTCAGCACACGCCCCACGCTTGTTCAAATTTATTGTTGCAACAACGGATAGGAGGAAACGGGCAGGGCGCGGCAAGAGTTCAGAGGCGGCATCGCTAAACTAATAGAGGTTTATGGTTTTGGATTTTTTCTGGCTTGTTAGGGCTCGCCGCTTCTAGTTAGCAGGACAGAAATGTAACCGATGAAAGTTTTGCCAAAAGGATGAATATGAAAAATAACATGGCTGCGGGGAACTTCACTAGCCTACGTTGCATAAGCCCACGCATAGTAGTACTTTCAACCTGATTTGCGGATAAATATTATTAGTTGTCTTGTTGTTCTGAAGAACTAGCTAATGGTCAACCATAAGGTCCTTCAGAACCGATCTCTCTTGATTGCTTCCTTTTGCAAATCAAATGACAGTTTTGAATTCGTTATCTTCTCGACAACTAAACCTTATAGAGAAGACTTGAAAAGGGGCCTAAGAAATAGCTGCTAAATAGCCACGTTGAACCTGAACTGTTCTGTTCTTTCTAGAACCAGGAAGTCGATTAGATCAGACTTGAACCAAAGGATATATAAGTTATAACAAATAAAGCCTAGAAATTATTTACTGAACAATAAATCAATTATTAAACTGCAAAATATTCACTTTTATACCAACAACATACATAAAATTCTTTATGAAAAGAAAATTTGCCCAGAGAATTTCTCACTTCACTCAACACACACACACACACACACACACACACTCGCCCACAATTTACATACCAGTTTCCTTTCAGAATTCACCTATTTTCCATGGCATTTTCAACACTTTGAGACCTTTAGATCTAAGCTTGGGCAAATTAAATCTAAATTCCAAATGCTGCCAGAGCTTAAGTTAACTAAAAGTAGCAAAAAGAGCATGCAAAGTGAGCCGTCATTGGTTAGCTGGTGCGGTGACGAGGAAGAGTACGGAAGAGGAGGAGTTATATCAAAAACAAACCATCAACTAACCGACAGACAAACCCCCAAGTGAAGACCCGAACTGTAGTTGGCCCTCTCAAAGCAATGTACATTTAATGTAATAGAGATGCGGAGGATAAAGGAGCTGTGGCGTACAGAAAATACAAAATACGAGTGCTCTATAACATACAAAATACATTTGAACGAACATATTGCACAAGTCAATTACAGGGATTTTTGTACATTTTATTTAGCCGGGGCTTTAGTTTTAGTATTGCCCGCATTTCATCCAGGCCAAAATTGAGAGGGGAGGGCGGTGGCAGGCGGCAGGCGGCAGCCCTCTGACAAAAGTAGCAATGTCAACAGCGTGGAGCCGCAAAAATTGTGATAAAAATATATGTATGTTAAATAGTTTTCCTTTTTTCTGCTCTCTCCCCGCAGTTCTCCCCCGCAAAACTGGCAAATGGATATGGACCAACAAGAGCAATAGCACTCGGAGTTTCAATCTCTGGACCATGGTACATGGATATTTGGATGTAGATGTCGATGTGAATGTGAATGTGAGCAGTGAACATTGAACACACACAGCCGCACAATTCAATTCAATTTGCTTGGGCTAATGTGGTATTTGTCAACAGAGGAAAAGCGAAAGAGAGAAAGCGAGAGATGGAGAGATGGAGATGGAGCAGGAGCAGGAGCGAGGCGACCTAACAGAAAATTACAGAATTACTCGGACATTGATTGAATCGAACGATGGACGATGGCATTGGCTGAGCTGCTGAGCTGGTGAGTCCTATATCCTGAGCCAGAGCCAGAAGCTGGTCTTTATTTTCCTCAACTCACTCTGCTGCCACCGCTGCCCTCTCTGTGCGTTGGGCATAAAATTACAGCCAACGCAATTTCCAATGGCCAAGCGCAAATGGAGTGCAAAACTACACATCAGCAATAATGTAGTCAACTAAGAAATACTCTAGGATACAGCTGGAAAGAATGAATACCCGAAAGGACAATGAAACCTGGCAAGGCCTTGATGGATAGATAGGTGGCGAAGTGGCAAAGTTGGTACAGAGACTGAAGATGATAGTAGCAGAACAATATTGATTTTCGAAATATCTTAAGGTTAAGGTTACATAGATTTGAATTCAGCGGTTAAACTTTCTTTATATTCCCTAATTTTTATGAGTCTAGTTGAAATCATTTGATATTATTGCTAGTCTTAGAGCTTTGCTCTGTGAGTTGTTTGGGGATTTCAAATATTAACTTAGTTTATTCCATTGTATATAATTGTCTTCAGATACAATAAGATTTGGTTAAGGAAACTTCAGCTCTAAAAATAATACAGCAATAGTTTTCATAAAATTTCAGGGCACACTCCTTATCACTCCTTAAAACCACACATACTTCACAGCTATGCGCCACTGCGAGACAATGAATATCTGATTCTAAGTCAAACAGGAAATTATTATGAAATATCTGAATAGATATTTATCATCGAATTTCTTTTGTATAGAAAACACATCCATATTTCCATTATTTTCACAGCTTCCTCATCTCTCTTTCAAATTCTGGACATCAAATAATCATTTTAAATTTAAAAACCTTTTACTAAATATAAATACCCATTTCGCTTACTCAAATTACAGTACGCATTTCTATATATATTCTTATTAGTGCAAGAATACTTTGCCCTACTCTACTTCTTCTTTTAGCCAAAAATTTGCCTGCATAACAAACACACTCAACTCCTCAGTATTTTAAATGAAAATTTATGCACACACACACACACACACACACAGAGAGACACACTTACCTGCATGAAGCCTTCCGGACAACCTGGCAGCTCGCCAGTGGGACTGAGATTCGTTTCATAGCCATCCACATCCGTATCGACCATGCCCTCGTCAAAGCGGCCCACTGTGAAGCCATCAAAGATGATCTGGAAAAAAGTAAGCATTGCACAACACGCACACAATTGTAAAAACTGTATTTTAACTATGTATATATATATATATACATATATGTAGTTTATGTAGACCTAAAGTTATGCAAATGAAATCCACCTGCCCAGTCCTTAGTCAGCCCTCATCCGCCCCCTGTTTGCATATTTGATTGGCCATAAAAAAGGGAAACACACCCACAACCACACACACTCACACACACACACACATATGCCTGCAGCAGTTCAACTTCAAGAGCAACTCAAGGTCAGTCCATAACAAGTTAAAACCAAGTCAAGTGTCTGATCTTATATGCAATACATAAGCATGTGTACCTATACATATATATATATATATATATATACGTACGCTTCTGTGTAAATTTTAATAAAATATGCAAATAGAGTTGCGTATGAGAGCGCAAAAATTGAAAACAAAAACTGAACCCACTCAAAGAAAGGGTTCAAGTTTCCGCATTCGGCGTATACATTTTTCAACACCTCCAAAACGCCGCAAAGCAGACAAGGATAGATAGATAGATAGAGAGAGAGAGAGAGAGAGAAGGAATAATAAAGCAGCTAACGTAAAGCGAAACACACATTTCCAATTTAAAATATTAAACAAACGAGCAACGGGAAATGGAAAAGTGACAGGCAAACACACAGAAAAGTGTTTGCGGCTTCATTAGAAAACTGGAAAACTAGAAAACTAGCAACTTTTGCATTTGTTTGCTCCAGAGAATGCTAAGAATTCTCTAGGGGAAATGCATAGGTAAATTATGTGTTTGTCCGTGCTTGAGTGTGTGAGTGTGCAAGTGTGTGTGTGTTTGTGCTCATTTATAGAGTTTTGTGTGAGTTTTCTTTTTTTTTTTGGCAAGTTTTAGTTGTTTAACGGTTAGAGCATAGACATAAGTATGCCATGGTATTTGCTGAGTTCTCATTTTGGCTTAGTTTGAGCAAGAATTTAAAGGCTAATGGAAGATTAAAGAAAAGGTCATTTATAGATTTCAATTTAGTTATTAAAAACATTGAAGCTATGTGTTCCCAGCTAAGCGTGGAAGACTGATATCGCAGAGTATACAAAAAATACATCCAATGAGTTCCAAATAGTGTTTTATATGGTCTGATGTGTAGATATGTAAGCGAAGGTGTGTTGCTTAACATGTTGAGAATTTCAAGTTCACTTTTATGTGAAAGTAAGATTAGCAATTATGCTTATACATTAGCATGGCATAGCAATATCTATGTTATAAAGTGTTATTTGGTGTCTATTAATACGAATAATTTTTGGACTTCATTCATTAATTTTCATAGTACATACATTCATACGTGCATACATACATACATATATCTCTCTTTTGCCACCAGATCACTAGAGCATTCTGCTATTTATTTTGATTTCTTAGGACAGCTCGTTCCCTCTCTGTCTATCTCACACACAGCGCAAGCTAGCTCAATGTTGCTTGCTCTAAGAGAAGTCGATGCCTATGGAAATATGAAATCGATTTCCGACCCGGATCAGCAGAAGGGAAGACTTCTAAGACTGAAATGTACCAAATCTGGTTGAATGTAGATAAAAACAATGGATTCACTCCGAATCGGTTGGTTATATGAGGGCTATATGGTATAGTTGTATGATCTGGAAGATTTTGGCATATGGACTAAGGAGCTTATGGCGTATAGAACTTTGAAATTCATAGCTAAAACAAGAGAGGAGGCTAACTTCGGGTACCTGCACTTTAAGCAAGGAAAAAGCAAGGAAAACTAAGCAGCCCGATCCTTTTAGCATTTTGTCAACGGATGTGTAAGCTTCCAAAATGTATATCCTTCAGCTATAGCAATAGGCAGCAAAGCACATTCATTCTAATTTCTTTGAAATACTTTATGCAAACTCTTTTATTAATACATTCTGATAAAGAAACAAGCAACCTTTCATATACATTTACAAACATCACATTCGATCAATCGCAAAAATCTGGCTTGTGTCTTTCTAACTCTCTCTCTCTCTCTCTCTCTTTCGGACTTCGGCCTCAAGGGACTAGCAGGCGCAGCACCGCCGCTTGCCATGCAAAATCGACAAAAATTTGTTAACGCCATCTATGGTACAAAGTTTTAATTAATTTATATTCATGCTTTCTTTTATATGAGAGCTATATGATATAGAGGTCCGATCTTTGAATAAAGTGAGCAACTTTCTGCAGAAAGAAGCCCATGGTGAAAATTACAAGTCGATAGATTCAAAACTGTTCGCATAGAAATAGACGGGCAGATGGCCATGCCTATATCGACTCTGCTTATCATCCTAATCTAGAATATATGTACTCTATGGGTCAGAGATGGTTCCTTCTATGCTTTACAAATATCATGACAAAATTATAATACCCTCCGCCAAGCTATAAATATACTCAATTCAATGAATTGGATCTGCTTCCACCATTTTATTATTGATATACCGAATTAACTCCAAACTGTAAACAAATTGTTATCATCTACAGTGCAGATAAATGAGCAACAATTTGAAAAACTCAAAAAATAGATATATATATATATACATATATCAGTCCAGTTTGCATTTAAACAGACGGCCTAATAATATGCGCTAAATACATAAAATTGATTCAAGATCTACGATAAAAGCAACTCGCATGCAGAAAAACAAACACTAAAAGAGATCCATTAAAACAGCACTTCCAAAAAAAAGAGAAGAGATTTCAATGCATAAATAAATATTAAGAGTGCATTTAAATTAAAAAAGGTATACAAATACATTAAAGCTGCATGAATGTTCGCAGCAGAGTTGAAAAAATCTGTTGATTTATGGGGAAAAGCGAGGGAAGCTAAATTGTAAAATATTTGCCAACAGATATGGCAGACACACATTTTTTTTGCTCCCTTTTGTTATCTAGTACACTCACATCCTGATCCTGCCAGACCCCCCCCCCCCCCACACTACAACAACAACATTCACTCTTTCCTGGAATTATTAACCCATCAGAAGGGGGAGGAGGGGTGTGAAAAAATGCGCCGCTTTGCGTGGCGTAAATTACAAAAATGCACAAGACCACCGACAGGATATTTGATTAAGGCAGAAAAAAATAGCAAAAAATGCAGTGGTTGTCCGATGATGATGGAGGGCTTGCGGGTGAGTGGAGTTATTTCCATTAAAAATTAGCCGTGGATAAAAGTTGCACACCAGGATCTAGATATATATCTATATCTACATATCTGCCTGGGTCTGGGTCTGGGTCTGGGTCGGCGTCTGGTTCCTGGGCAATTTAAACTTTTGCGCTTCAGTGGCAGCAAAACCTCTGACAATCATCAATCAATATGTACAAGCAGACAGCCGAATAGACAGCAGGACAAGGATGAAAAAAAAGGAAAAAACACCTCCCACCATCGTCCTTATACTGCCGTCTAAGCCGGGGCGTAACATTATTATTTCAAGCAATTTCCCACGCAGACGTACGAGCAGTGAAAGCCAACCGCATGATTTATTTGCCAAAGCAAAACTGGAGGGACTGGGACAGAGACAGGGAGGGGCACGGGGGTGAGCTAACAGAGCTAGCATGGAAATCAGCCACGTTTATCAAACGTGGTCTACAAATGCGGAAACACAAAATAAAAGTTATAACTTATGCATGACAGATTTGTGCAAGGTGCAAAGCTGGCAAGAACCATCGAAACGAGCTGAAGCTCACTTCTTTTGGGCTTTTCTTTTTGTTTTTTTCCTTTTTTTTTTACATATGTGCATGTCATTGTGATGTAAGCGAGAGATGCGTGCGTGTCGTGACACGAAAATGGAGCTTCATCAATAACAGGAGCTCTCTCAAAATACCTTAGACATGACTTCTGATATTGAAAGCGATCCACAGCACTAAAGAAGAACTTCGAAGAACTTTTCCATTTCGTTCAAACTTCTCTTTAAAAATGTAAGATTATAATTTCGTTAGGTGAATTGATTTATTTATTTATCTTTGAAATATAATTTGCGAAAATTTAAGCCGTCTCAAGTGCTATAAATAAGTATTTCATTCTATTTCCATGCAAATCTCCAAGTATTGCGTCTCCGTTTACCATTTACCGTTCACCCCCCGCATCAGATAAGACAGACAGACAGACAAGCAGCCTAGCAGCAACCCAAGCCAATACAAATCTACTCAATCCATAAATATCCCATCCTCCCTTGCCTCATCGCTCATTCGCAAACTCTCAAATCGCTGGCTGCTCATTGCGCTGTTACGCAAATTGCATGGAAATCAATTATTTTGCAAATTGAAATTGACGTTTTTCTGACAGCTCGCCAAAAATGTTTTGAAGCGTGTCTAATTTCATTGTCAACGTCATCGTTGTCGTCATCGTCATCGTCGTTGCCGAGTGACGCCCAAAGGCGTTTTTATTAAAGACCTGGGCTTATCTTAAAGGGGATAACTTGAAGCTGCTCTCTCCGAAAGAGACATAGCCTGAAAACAGAATGCAGAACACAGAAGCAGACCAGAGCAGACCTAACCAAACCAAACCAGACCAGACCAGACCAGCCAGAGTCCTAATTAAGCACGCACATAAAGCCCCCAGAAAACCCCAAATATGTCAGACATGCATTATGGCGTGGCGTGGCAAGAGGGAGGAGCATGTTGCAGAAGGAGATATGAATTCCTTAGACACGTTAAGATGAAATTTGAATACTCTTTAAAGAAGATGTCAAGGCAATTCTGACAGTTCTCATTAGCTGACACATACAAATTCACAAAATACATCATGTTTCCTGTTTCCTTCTCAGGAAAAGTAGTACCATGGGATAACACGGTCTACAAGTCCTTACTTTATGAGTCTCATAAACTACTTTCATAAGTTTCAAGCATCCATTCAAAGCTTAACAAGCTTGATCATATAGCTGGCATATCCCATTCAAAGTGTGGCATATGATATATGTATATACACACATACACACATGCACCCCATACACCACACCACATGCACGAACAGACGACACACTCTCCCCCTTCATGGCATGGAATGTGTCTCGAAATATTTCACGGTGCATTTTGTGCGTGTCGCTGTAGATGACAATGCTTGCCTCCGGGGTCATTCTATATGTGTTTATGTGTGTGTGTGTGTGTGCGTCTGTGCCACGTACCACTTGAACCATCTATATGCTCAACTGTCTGTCCGTGTCGACGTCTCTGCATGCGCCTCCGTCTGTGTACATTGCAGTTTTATGTCGCTGTCGCTGTCGCTGGTGCTCGGCTAATCTTTGGCCTAGGGCGTGCCAAAGCCAACAACGCCGCATGGGCAACCGGACACACAGCCAGCACAAACACTACAGGACTAAAAGGCTGTGCCAGCAGGCAGTTTGAGTGCTGTGGCGCCTCCATACCATCCCATTGCATCCCATCCCATCCCATATCTCGACCGACAACTCACCTGGACAATGTCGCCTTGATCATGACCGGACGCTGTGAATGTCAAGTGACATAGGAAGGGCAATTTATTCCACTGTGGCGTTGGCACTTTTATGGCATAGGTGCGTCCAATATCGCCATAATATGTACGATTGCATACTGTCAACAGGAGAAAGAAAGAATGTTAGTTATAGTCGCACACACACATGCACACGCACACGCACATTTGTATATCTGTGTATATAAACACAACTGAGACTGCGCCTTGTCCACTTACCTGAACAGTGTTTGGGCTCATCACTGCCATCGGCACAATCGCTGCGTCCATCGCAATATTTGTCTAGCGGTACGCAGATGTTTCCACTATTCCCGCTGCCCTTGCAGGAGAACTCCGAGACGCGACAGGCAAGACTCAAACTGGCCAGCAGGAAGAGCAGCAGCAGAGGCAACTGTGAAAGCGTTGTTGATGCTGATGCTGATGATGATGATGACGACGACCATGACGATGACAGCCAAGACTGGCGGCAGTATTTGTGGCCTGTTGTATGGGGCATCTGGGTAGAAGTGGAAAGTGGTGGAAAAAGGTGAGCAGGTGATTAGTTGAGTCAACAAATTGTCAGTTGATGGAAGGCAAGTACATATAACCCAGGAGGAGCTCAGAAGCTGAGCATCAACAATAATGATAACTTTTGCTGCTGCTGCTGTTGCTGCTGCTGCGGGGGAATCAGTTAAATGTTTCTTCGGTGTTTGTCTTTGGAAAGAGAACTTTCTTGCAAAAATATGGATAAATTTGCAGACATTTTGTCAGGCAAAGGGGTTATCATATTATAGCTCTGCATGTTAAGAGGGGAGTGCTGGTGTTGTCATGATTGAGATCAACTGATTCTGAAAATAAGATCTAGCGGTCTGAAAATGTGGTCAAACGGAGCTGAAAATGAGACCTGATGATTCTTAAAATGGGACGAAACGGTTCTCAAAATGGGACCAAAATGTTATCTAATTTAGACCACTGAGGTTCATAAGTGTTCTTGAATTGATTCCGAAATGTAACTGAAATTAACCCAAACGGCACTTGATCCGTTCTGAAATTTAAGGAACAAGAAGAAACGGAATTATCGTACTATTGTGGAGGAAAATCTGGCCTTAGTACTTCGGTACTTTTAAACAATTTTTTCTTAGTGTATATAAAGGTTTTTATGTACATTGAATATGAGAAAGAGCGGAGATTATGATCCATATGAATGCGTGAGAGTCAGAGAAAACATATGTTTGCCTGTGTTTTACTCTCTGTCTGTATTTGCGTGTTCCCGATCGGGATGCTATAGTAAATCGTTAATCGTTCTTCTGTTCTGAATCTTTTTGAGGCAGACAGATAAACAAACACATACACAGACAGACGGATAATGCGGCTGTTGATTGTTGGTCCTGCTTCATAAATCTATACAAATTCAATATACTCTTTACATTTGGAAACGAAACAAAAAAGAGATTGGGCAACGACGGTTAAGCTAGCTAGTTTATATATAGTTGAGCATGAGAACATATTATATATTCATGTCTGGCTGATGTTGAGCAGCATTTGGACTTAAATGGCAAGTTATAGTGTTGATGCTGTTTCGCATCGACAACACCGAAAAGCTCTCAGTATCGTCCTCAGGCGCTCTCCAGCAGCAACACCAAAATGATTTTGTGGATTTTGGCAAATGGCTCTTGACATTTATGCTTATAGTTCAATAATGCACAGCCGAATTTATTGAAAATCGGCTTCTGCTGTTTGTCTTGTTGATAGGCAACATTTTATTGCCAAAAGCAACGCATCGCGGCGAATGTGCTAAATAAACTTACGTTTTTTTAATTTTCAATAAATTTTCTCTTTTCTCTCTTAGAATTAATGCTGTCTTAACAGTAATTAGTGCCTTAAATGACTCTAAATTGGCACATCCAAATGCCCATAACACCGTTTCACCGTCTCAATTAAAACTTTCAATTACTTAACTCAATGGCACAGTATGACACATGCAAATGTCTTTTCACCTCAATTAAGTTTTAAAAAATAAAGTTCACTGACCAAGTGCAACTTCAGACAACCCAACCCAACTTCCAGTTTCCATTGTTCAATTTTCCCCTGCCTGTCCACAGCTCTTGGCCCTTTTCATAGCCCATGTTCCAGTTGTTGGGCGGACAGGTATTAGCCTGGCTAAAGCCGTGCAGACATTTGGTTACGTTGTACTCGTGACCACTTCAAGTTTTATGCCAAAGCCGTCAACCTTTTTTCCCTTTGCACACATACACTCACACACTCATGGGTAAAGAGGGGGCTGGGCTGGAAAGAATGTCTTTATGGGGCCTACGTGAGCTTGCTTTCTGGGCATATATTGAAAACTCAGCATTGTTATGACTTGGCAACAAACTTGATGGGAGGCAAGGGGAAATTGGAGTCGAGAGCCGCTCAGGTAATGGCAGGTGCAAAAACTGTTATCGGCTGCGTCCTTAAAGCGCACTTGATTGCTCAAATCCTTTGTGTATCCTTTTAAGCCTCTTGTTTTCCATTATACGCCGGAAGTGTTGTAAACACTTCAAAAAAAGCTGAAGAAGAAGCCGACGAGACGGAGCAAAGCAATGGACAACGCCAACAAAAACCAAACAAGTAAGAGCTGCCACTAGGTTGATAAACTGGCTCGACTATGGAATACCCTGCACGATTATACAGTATTTTTTATAATTTCCAATCTGCTAGAAAGTTGAGCAGGTAAAGAAATCCAGTAATGTTTTGTGAGAAAAACAATTTAAAGCTCGATTTTCTTGGATTTTCGACTGACCAAATTTGAGTAACATTTGACTCCGTAATTGTCTACCCATTCGGGATTTCATAATACGTTAAAGGCTGTCCTGGCAAGCCAGAAAGTCCAAACGAAGGAATGCCGAGACACTACGGAGTCGGTCGAGTCTCCAGCGGCGCTGACGACGGGGATTCCCCTAGCCGTTTGCCATGCACATGTATGTGTATATGTAAATTTGACGACATTTTTAATAAAAACAAAAGAAGAGAACGCACGGAAATAAAGCATAATAATGTGGCATGACAATCAAAAGACAGGGCCAGCAGAAACAGGAAGCTCTGAAGGAGGAATCCAAGGCACTGGCAACAGGAGCAAAAGGGACACTTTTAATTTTAGTTGCTTAACCAATGATAAGGAGTGGATGCCTAGGGAATGCAGGGCTTGGCAAGTCTCGGCATTTGAGGGATTCACAAGCTGATTTTGGGCAAGAAACTTGCAAAAGACCAAGGCCGTGTGGGCCACACAAATGCGATTAGTTTAATGGGGAATTGAAAGATTCAGAAAAGGGTACAAATAGCTTAGATTAAGAGGAATGTAGCTGGTTAAGGAAGAAATGACTTTGCTGCATTTTGCCAAATTTTAAAGGAAAATTTTATGACCTTTCAGAAAGTATTCTAATGTCTAAGCAAGGAGTTTTCAGCAGGGATATGTGTAATGAAACAAGAGGTAGAATAGTATGATTTTGTTTGCTGATAAACTGATCTGAAACTTCTTTAAACTATAACATTTCAGCTTGTCCCTTATCATGATCTCCTTAATGTCCCTTATCATGATCTGCACTGGCAGAGGCGGCTTTGGACCTTAGTTCGCAGTTATTAATTTGGCTCAGCTTCAGCAAAACTTTTGTCAACCCTCAAGCACTATTCCCTATGGTCTTTCATTATGTCCATGAGGAGAGAGAAGAAAGCAAAAGCAACCAAAAGTGGGTGAAGTAAAAAGAGAAAATTGATTTTCTTTTTTTGTTTTTTGGCACATCTAGCTAAGCCAATCAATGCACTCTCATGCCTCAGCACAATCAAATTCTACTTACAATTTGACATAGAACCGACCCGACCGACACACACACACGCGCAAGCGAGAGCTTACAATTAGAGACGAAGCGGCGTAAGAAGGGAAATGCTAAAGAAACTACAATAAAGTATGTAGTAGAAAACTATGACAGCAGATCAGGGTAAGGGAGGGAGGTTGGAGGGATATGGGCAAGTCAACATTTGCCGCAATTGACAAAGAATTTATGCGATGCTTATGAAAGGCTTATGGGGTAAAGCCCCTTTTACCAGTGAAAGAAGAATAGAGAATTTCACTTTTTTTCCGCTCCATGTAGAAGAGATGATGCTGATGCTGACTGAGGATGACGAGAACGAGGACAACGACGAGGAGGTTGCTTTTGCCTCGGCTTGGCTTGGCTTGGCTTGTTCTGGTCTGGCCTGGCCTGGTCTGGCCTGGCTTGTCTGACAACAGTAAATAAGCGCTGCTGGGAAAAGGGAAAGAAAAATGGAAAGCAGCCCAGGAAAATTGCTGTGAAATGATGTTGCAAATGTGTACATTTATATGTTGTTCTTCTTCTCTTTGCGCTACGCCGAAAAAAATTAAAACGAAACAATTTTTGTTTTGGCAAAAAAATAAATATAATTAAATTAGCAGAATGAAAACAACAAAAAACAGCATCAAAGGCAAGAATGCGGCGACTTCAAAATTGCCAGAAGGCGTCAAGGAATTAGCATAACAAAGCTATTCAGGGGCCGGGAGAGGAGGGTAGGTTGGTAGGAGCAAGTTTGTGATTTCAAAACGGGCAAGAAGGAGAAGGATCCCGCAACTGCTGCTGGGCAACGCAAAACGTAAACACAAACAGACTACAAATGTCACTAACAGGAGAAGCAGCAGGAGTTGGCTATTCCCTAAAGCAGCAGCGGGAACGACACCCAACACCAACTTCCTCCCTCCATGCCTCATGCCTTTGCATTGCTTCAATTTTGCTTCCGCTTTGGCATTCTCTTTGCCCCCTTTCTCTTCACACACGTAGCTACATCTTCTTCTCCTTCTTTTTTTTGTTGTGAGTAATGGCCAAGATTACACTGCAATGTCTGTAGTGGGGGAGGATGGGGGGGGGAGGTGGGTTTAGGTTTGGGTTTGGGTTAGCTACACTGTCGCTTGTCTTTGCAGAATTTAAAGTTAGTGTCACGCATCACGCTTTGGTCTAATGAGTCTCGTTTCTCTCGTTCGTTTCTCGTTCGTTTCGCCTCTGTGGCTGCTTCATCGCGTAGTCATCCCCGTCATCTGCGGCAATCGCTATGTGATTTGGCCAAAAGGCAGCACAATCACGCTTAGCCAGTCAAGAATGCGGCGATGTGAATGCATATGCCGCTGATATATTGCAGTTGGCGAACATGTGGCGTATGAGTAATATTTAATAGTGGTCGTAATTGCTTGGATTGCAAACGAAACCAATTGAAGTTGCTGAATTCACAATCGAATATGAAGAAAAATATGTACGATTTGATGTAATAGAGGATGTTTTTGAGGCTGAAATAACAATAAAAATATATCGATTGTGTCTTTCCTTCTTCTTCTTAGAACATTTCTCATGCAATAGTATTCATAACCTTTATTACTGTGTGTGTATTATCGTCTTTATAATTCATAAAACTCAAATAGTGTCTATAAAAACGAACAGCCATCAACTGCTATCTTAAGCCATTACTATTTGTTTCTGTCATTTCAAAGCAACTGTCTGACATTCCAGCAACCCTCAGCCTCAGCCAGATTCACAGCCATGAATATGACTTATTTGCCACAAGCATACAGACCTAACCGAGACTTTTAACTATTCCCTTCCCTGCACACATACCAAAAAACATAGCAAAAGTCATGACCATTAAAGTTGCTTGGGCCATCATAAAACTGGCACTGGCACTGGCGCTGGCACAGCTCGGGACGAAGAGGAATATCTCACTTCAAGCCAGTTGGCACATTAAAAATGTAAACTTAATTTTAAAGCTGCTAGTGAGAGGCAGGCAGGCATGCTGCGTGTTTGAGTAGGGGGAGGCGGACAGGAGTGTGCTGGCAATGCTCCTCATACAACTATAATGCCGAGTCCCAAATGGTCTGGGGCTCTGACTCCACAGACTGCTTTTTCGAGTGCCTTTCGCATAAAATTCCAACTGCTTTTGCAGCGCTCGTAAAGCAAACGATTGCAGCCAAAGCAGCCACCAAAAAGCTACTGACAACAATGTAGGATTCTTTATAAGCCAGCAAAGGCGGAAAACTGACTGTAAAAAAGGCATAGCGCATAGCCATGCCAAACAAATTGCATATGAGCATTTTACATTTTCAATTTAAATTTTTCGCGCAAGCTCAAAGCGTGTAAATTGAAATTTCTGCAAAAACTGGCGGCCATTGAACTTCCCAGGCATCCTCCAACAAGGAAATGAAAGAACTAATGCAGGAGAACGACCAGACTTGGGCGGGCGACGGCAAAACATCCTAAGGTTATCCTAGCACAGCTGGCTATTGAATTTCGCCAAGCTGGTGGGTTCAAGGAATGTCAGGATCATGACGACAACGCTGAAGGCCTTGGGGCAGGGTCTAGCCGTAACACTGACGGCTGCCTTCTTATTCTTGGATAATGAGTTGGTCTTTCTGCACATCACGCATACGCACTACGAACGTTGATAAAGATGCTGATGATGAAGATGTGTGTGTATCTTTCTTTCCCGCTGTCTGACTTTCATTGAAAGCAATGTTGTGTATAGCAAAAAGCCTCCGCAAACACTTTAGTAGCAAACAAAAACAAGTAAGAAAACCAGCATGCGGGTGATGAAGATTAAGTACTCTTTTTTTTTCGAATAGATTAAAGATGTAAATGTGTATATGTATATGAATATATATATATATGTATGAGGAATAAACCAGCAACCAGCAAGGGCAAGTAGACAACATTTCTCCGAAGCTGCCAATTAAAAATTCTAGTTTTGAATATGTGTTTTTTCTGTTAGATTTAACAAGACAGTTCTGTAAGAGCATAAGATAGCTTAAGCTGTTCGGGAATATATCAAGCTATACAATGTTGTGTTTCATATTCAAGCTGGCATCCAAACTGTCGCTTGTAGCCAGCTTAAATCCAAAAGTCTTCCCACTTTAGAACTTGGTCTACCAGCCTATGGACCGACCACCTTTTATCGGTAATTGTGACACAAAAAACCGCAAAGGCAACCAGATAGAGATAGAGATAGATAGAGAAAGCAAAGCTGCTGGCGGGGCTGACTTAACTGTGTGAAAATCTTATGAATCTTTGAACATACTTTAGCACTTTGACACTTTGCCGACGGGCCCAATGGCATTGCCAACAATTTGAGCTCAGGCCTGGCAACTTCCATTAGTAAAGACGGAGGTGTGCTGTGGTGTGGTATGGCCTGGGCCTGTAAGCGAGTTGGGAGCATCTTAGATTAATGGCAGTTGGTGGCGGCGGGCAAGGAGCGGAGAGGGTAGCACATTCTCCATTGCGACTACGTGCTTGAGTGCGCCTAAATGTATGCTATGGTTTTACTTTTAGGCGCTGATTTTATGTCACTCCAGGAGCACATTTAACTGATACAAATTGTGGCTAAAATTTGACTTACGATAAGATAGATTTTAGAAAACATTTCTTTAGTCGACTTAAAATAATTGAAGCAGTTAAATTTAAATGTTTGTTTTTAATAAACACAAACAATTTCACACTTTTAAGATATTCTTGAAAAAAATATCAACCCAAGCAAATTAAATGAAACAG
This sequence comes from Hirtodrosophila duncani, assembly GCA_037043425.1. Classification (NCBI taxonomy): domain Eukaryota; kingdom Metazoa; phylum Arthropoda; class Insecta; order Diptera; family Drosophilidae; genus Hirtodrosophila; species Hirtodrosophila duncani. The sequence goes on along the minus strand of JBAMBM010000793.1, from coordinate 647,504 downwards.
ATTTCATATGCAGAGCGAGAGGGAGACATAGAGAGAGGGAGAGTAAGAGCTTTAGCAGATTTCGTTTTACAAAATCTTTTATTTTGCAATTTTTTTCAGACTTGGCATTGCAACTAAATAGAGAAATGATAAATTTATAGAAATTCAAATGCAAGGCTAACCTCAACATAAAGCTGGCTTAAAGCAGAGCAGGGCTTGGACTGGGCTGGGTTCGGTTTGGTTTGGTTGGGTTCGGTTTGGTTTGGGTCAGAGACCAAGAGCTATCAATGGCAGGCGTCGCACTTGCTACAACAAAATGCCAAAAATTTGCATATAAAGTAAAATTGAAAATGCCAGTGGGAAATGCACAAAAGAAACGCAGAGGAAAAACCCAAAATCCGAAAAGGCTGAAAAAGCAAGCCCCACAAATGCAGTTCCTTGGCATCTCCATTTGCTACACAGCTCCTTTAGCTCCTCAGCTCTTTGCCAGCATAAAAAGGACGCTCTTAAAAATATTTACATTGATTTTGTTGGTTTCCTTTTGAAAATATAAATTGCAGGCACTTTATATTTTGATAGGCATAGTTTAGATAGACAGTTAGAGGAGCATGGCCCTGGTACTGGTACTGGTACTGGTGCGAACGGAGGGGGCCAAAGTGGCAGTAGAAGGCATCACCACAGTTAGCGGAAATTCGCGTCACGTACAGCGGCAGAGTCAAAAACCAACACAGGCCACAAATCAGCATTCCTTCTCGCACTTCCCAGCCACCGCACTTGCCCACGCCAGCGGGTTTTACTACACGCGCCTGTGAAAATGCGCAGACAACTATTTTGATATACCCTCACAGATGTTGGGCAATGTTAGCTTGAGGATAAAGGAGATCGGACAGAAGGCGATCGAAGTTATAATTGAGGGCTTGGTGAAAAACGAAACGAAGTTCTAAAGCAAAATCATGACAAACTTAAACTAAATGGAATTCCATTGAATGTTCTTTTATATAGGATCATTTTGACTTTCTCGGATTTCACTTCACTGATGCTTTTTAACATTTGGATTGCAATGGGAAATGTTCAGCTCTTTAGATGTTATACTAGTTAGAGTATCTAAGTTTCGGTTAACCACAATTACTTAATCTTTTTTTCTGACGGTTCTCAGGTAAACGCTGCGAGGGTGAAACAGAGAGCAGAAAAAAAGACAGCAATAGTAAAAGAGAAGAATCTACAGCCCGCAGACTAACTGATACAAATTTGTTACACGTGCAGGGGGGAGGTTAATGCTCTGTGGATGCGAGTGTATGGGTGTGTTGTACGTGTGTTCGTTAGCCTAAAATCCGCCGCGCTGGCTATAAGCCTCTGCCTCTCAGCCACATCAGCCCATTGTTGTTTCATTTCGTTTCGTTGCAGGTTGGGCTAAAAACTAATTCGAAATTCATGGGCTCGATTTGCATTTTTGATTACTTGGAATACACTAGACAACCCATACACGCTCGCACACACACACACACACTCTACACACGCAGTAGGGGTACACACACAGACATATATAGAGCAAGCAATACTAAAAGCCAAAACTAGGCAACTAACCATTGTCTTGGCCTAGAGAAAGGTGTGAAATTTATATTTATGAAAGCAAATTTGTTCGTTGGTCTGCGATGCGATGTGGTGCGGTGCGGTAGGGTGGCGGCCACAGCTTGGGGAATTTTTCGTTAGTTTTAAGTAATTGGGCGCCGTTTTTATGGCTCACACACACATTCACACGTTTGTGCCCATATGAATTCGCATGAGACACGCCTAGCAAAACACATAAATATTAAAATAAAAATAAAATTATAATGTATGCGTTATGGTTTAATTGGTTGCAGTAAAACGTGCCTCACCTGTCACCCCCCTCTTCTCTTCTGCTCACTTCACTGGGAGAGTGTTGCATTTTTTGTATGTGACTTTAATTAAAAGGGGAGGTTCAGTTTGAGGTGGGAGGTGGAAGGATAGCAATACTGGGCACAACATGTTAAAAGTTTTTTATGAAAAGTCTAGGGAATATGGCATGTATATATATTACAAAATGGGCTATAAAGGAGTGGACTATAAAGCAGCGAATGTCACTAGATTATGCAGAGCTGAATAATTCAGTTCGTAGAAGAATATTTAAATAAAATTATTAAAAGTTGACTTAAAGTTATGATAGTGATATGTGGAATTTGAATTTGCTTGAAATTCTGGGTTAAATTGCAGCTGAAAGGAGGAACTTTAAAGAAGAAGGAGCCCAAATAAAAAACTCATTCTGAAAAACTGCTTTTGAATGAGATCATTGTCCTTCTCTCCTCTTCTTTTGCATTACATTCAGCAGCTTGCATTGCCAGACTTTACTAGACAAATTCCACTTTATTTACAATTCCAACTCGCCTTTACAATATCCTGTTTTGCCCTACTAAAATATTTGATTCATTCAACTAAAAATTCTTCAGAAATTCCCAAAATATCTCTACTAACTAATTGCCGCACTCAAAATACCATAACTTCTAGAGACTAATGAAAAAGTGTTAATGTGTTTACTTAGCCACACTCTTAGGCAAATGCAAATGCTAACAAATAACACTAATAACATTCATTCCTCCATCCAGCAATAACTTTCAAATGTGTATGCTAAGGCCTGCCGCCGTCTTGATAATGAATGTCTACATGCTTGCGTGTCACCTGAACATTAAGAGAACGCGCAAGAGACAAATATAGATGAAGTAACGTATACATTTTCCGACGCTTCCCACTGAATGACTTAATTAGTGAAAAATGTCAGGAATGAATGGTGACAAGTTTCGTGTCACATAAATTACCTTTGCTACATTAGCTTTTTGCTGTTGATTTTAGATTGTGTTTTAGTTGCACATTCCCTTCTGACCACACGTGTCTCTGTTGGCCTGTGCTGGCAGCTTGCCTAATCAATGACCCTTATCACAACACATGGCCCCCTCCCTCCTTTCAAGCAACCAATGCGCCACACAAAAACGCTGCTGGCCTTAATTAAAGTTGAAACTGTCAGTGAAAATTGAATTTTAATGTGCGTATACGTAATATTCCTTGTGCCAACTCTGACTGTGTCTTTAATGTAATCGATAGATGGAGCGCTCTTGGAACCAAGCCGAGCAGCAAAAGCTTAGCACACATTGCTGAAGATCCACTCGAAAGAAAAAGCGAAAGGCGATGCGCGATAGGCGGAAGGCGAAAGGCGCATTGACGTGGCGCACTGGCCCCAATTTCACAATTTCTGTGGCCTACTTTTTTGGGCACTTCAATCAACGCGAATATTAGAGACAACGGAACTTTTCCCCCTCCGATTCGATTGGAATGCCAAAAACAGACGGGCTGCTTCGTCTCTTAGAGCGCATATGATGGAGGGTATTTCGAATTTTTCTGGTCAGTTGGATTTCATAGAAAGTTTTGATTGATTGATTGATAATCAATTTTTAAATCAAAACTTTTTAATAGCCTGACGGTCGAAGAAAATATTATATAAATTATTTAATTCGTGAACAAAATCATAATATTAGTTCAAAAAATATATTTAGATTTTTTTGAATGTTTAATAAAGTTTCTAAATTAAAAATGTCTCAAAAAGAAATTCAATTTCATAATAATTTGGAAGTGTATTTCGAGGATTTCGATATTTTCAGAAAAAAATGAAGCTTTAGTTCAAATTTCAGAAGTATTTTCAATAAACATTGAGTTCTTATGCAACATGAAAGTTAAAGCTATTTTGGGCTTCTTTAAAATAAATTTGATTTCAGTTTTTTTGCATCATGTCGAGGTTACTCATTTTTGGACTGTTATGTAATATGGATTTAAGCTGAGGCGTAAAATACAAAATATGAAATGTAAATCTCATACAAATAAAAGGATTTACAGGGCATCAAATCCGCATTGCTATATAAAGGAATAAAATTTGATCCCATGTACTGCGATGCTTGATTGCCAGCTGTCCATTTTATTAGACTTTGCTGTTGGCGCGTGTGTTGTGTACAATTTTTAGTATTTATTGGCACTTGATTGTGTGAACTGGCTCTGCTTCCCCTGGCAAGGCTCCCTCCTCTTTTTTTATTCGATGGCATTTTATTTATTCATATAAAACGAGCTTCGCCTTGCATTTTTGTGTCACATGCACGTTTGCTTGGCTGTTTTTTATATTCCTGTATTTGTTTTTTTAGCAATTTATTTAGTTTTTATGCAAATTAAGTTACACAAAAATAAATTTGATTTTGCTTTGGGCTTTTAAGCGTTTTTCAATTGAAATTCTGGTTGGCAGAAAATATATTTTTTGGTTAAAGTTGTGTGAGTTTTTTCTTACTTTTTTATTAATTAATTGATGGCATTTTTGTGACAGACACAAAAGCCGGCAGCAGTTGACGCGGACAAGTGTGAGACAACATCAAATCAAGAGCGTGTTCAGGTATTTTAGGTAAAGCATAAATTGGTTTCAGTATAAAAAATATTGAAAATATTAAATATAAAATGTGAATATTAAATTAAAAGGCAAGTCAACTATTGTGCTGATTAATTAAAATGAAAGGGAAACGTTTCATTAAATATAAACAATATTAAATGCAATTATGAAATTATAAAAAGTAAACAAGAAAATTAAAGAAAACTTCGACATTTGAAGCAAGAAATCAGGTATAACATTTTACTACTTATACAAAGTAACAGCAGCATACTAACTATTCCATGCGAATCTTTCTTCTGGGAGAACCAATTGGAACTGTTTATGCATATGAATTGGTGTTGTCCAAGCTGCAAACTGATCAAATAGTGAGCGACCGATATTTTGATGTTCGGCCCATTATTGGCCACCGAACATGCTTACATATCATGCAAATTTCAACAAAAATTGGACCTCCCACCCCCCTCAAATATCATTTAAGGAATTGCCTCAATCATATGCTTCAAAAGTTGTTGAAAACTTTTAACCAATTATCAATAAACTTTACCATTGCACAGAATATGTTGTTTTCCAACAAGCAAAATGGCGCCTGTCATCTGACAATCTTTATGATTTTTCATTTTCGAAGGCAACTTGAATGGAAACTTCAAAATTAGCCAGAAAAAATAAACTAAAAACTGCAATTTCGAGCTAAAACTATACAAATTTATCAAAGAAAGAGCAAAGCACACACACACACACATGCACATATGTCTGAACAAACTAAAAAAAAAAAAACGAAGCAATTTCTATAACCAAGAAAATTGCAGCCACATTTCAACTTTGGCCACAAAACTTCTCATGTCATTTGGTGGAGATGCCAGAAGGAAACGGGAAGGCGAAGTCAAAGCAAAAGCAAATGCACAGCCAGTGGAAGCATTTGACCAAAACTATAAAATATTTTGCATTTATGTGGAATTTTCTATGAATATGCAAAGTGAAACTAAATGGCGTGTAACAAGCAGAGAGAACCGAAAGAACCGAACGAACGGACGAAGGAAAAACAATAACTTCTACTTGGGGAAGCAAAAAAAAAAAGAAAAAAACCAAACTAAACTGGAAAAACATATTAAAGACTGGCGCCAAAGCTGATCAAATTGATGCTTGGCTTGTGGGCCAACAGCCAAGCCATTGAAAGAAATGCAGCAACTTATAAACTTTGACAAAGAAAACGAAAGACCACAGAACAAGAAAAGAAAAGAAATGAAATGAAAACGGCAAGTGGAACACAAAAATTGAGTCGAAATTGCGGTGCCCAAAATGGTAGACCACTGTAGCTGAGGCGGTGCTACGCAAACAGAGCGCAACGGACACGTAACATGACTGGAAGCATCCTTATGTCCTTACACAGCATACACACACGCACACACACTCACACAGCAGTTGGGCGGGCGCCCATTTCTTGTTACCGAAGAGCACGAATTCGAGTAAAAGTACAAATATATACGAGTAACAGGAACAACAACAGCTCTCCTGGGCCTCTCATGGCACAGTTCAATTTCAGTTTTGAAAAAATACAGCAAGAAACCCCCCAAGAAAACAATGAAAAAGCTAAATTCTGTCAACAAATTTGTATTGCTGATGCTTTTAATACCCTTACAAAATGTATCTAGCTGATAGCTGATTGTGTTTAACAAACACAAAGTGGCTGAGCGATCTGTTTTAATATTATTCCCTCTGAAGATGGCAAATCCCGAAACAAATCTGTCCGAATTGCCATGCTACAATTTTGCTGTTGTCATACAGTGCGAGTGATCCAGAGTATATTCAAAAGTTTAACTCAACGACAAGGAAATTAGAGGATATGCCATAATTGGTACATTTACAGCAACTGGACTGTAACTTGGAAGCAAAAGGTAGATTTCAGCATACGAGCAAGTGTCAACAATTGTTAACTCTAAAGGGGATAATCGTTCTTTGTATAAGGATGTTGATCTTAGGGGCAAAGTTTAGTTACTTCGAATGTAATTCAAGCCAGAAATCGAGACGGAGATGGCTTATCGGTAGTGAAACAGCAGACTTTGCTAATTGCAAATGCACAAGCTAAATTTTAAATCGTATTTATATGTGAATATCAAGAGCAAATCGCAAATCCTTCTTTCCTTATTAAGTTTGCATTAATTAAGAAAATGTAATTCAACCACGACTTCCACCTTGAACCAAAGTTTACAAAGCTGGAATCGCTACTTTTAAAACTTTAGCTCATACATGGAAACTCTGTTCGAGCAGGTGACTTGAAGACTACGGAAAAACTTTTGCGTTGGATCTTTTTTTTTTAAATATTTTGTAACACATCGATATTCTTGTGGATAAAACTTAACAACTCTGCCTCGTTCATTATGTTCGTGTGAAATTGCACATAAAATACTCGAGTTAATGACTAAAGTTGTCATGAAAATGTGACAATGTCAATGTAATCGAAGCTGCCTATCTCATAAAGGGAATAGAAGTCCGTTCTTCGTTTGATATTTTCCATATGAGCAATGCGTTATGAATACTTCTGCTCACATTCGGCTTCATCACAGAAGTCAATTTACTTTCATGCTGTAGTGAATAAAATACAATGACAACGAGAAAAGAAAAACTAGAAGTTTTTCCTGTAACAAGCTATCAAATCATGCCAAATCGAACATTTGCCAAACTATTGCACTGACAGCACACAATAGGCCAGGCCAGCAGCAGCAGGCAGATATGTCTTACCAAAAGGCCAGCCTGGCTGCTGCCTTGGAACTGCAGATGTCTGGAGAGTTTGTCGCTGACAGGAAGTAGTTCAGACTTGCTGACTCGCCTTTCTGCTTCTTCGGCATTCTCTACAACATGTAAATGTTCATGCATCCGTTTCCGGCCACGATATATATGCTTTGCCGTTCAGCCACAAAGGTCTCTCAAATGAAATATTCTGCTAATTAATGTTGACCATGGGCCCAGTACATGTTTGTTCTAAAACAGAAATTTAATTATTTATGAAAATGTGCAACGGTAAATGGGCAAAGGCAAAGCGGGCAGCCCAACATTTTTCATTACTGAGCGTGTCGCCCCCGCTCCACAGCAGAGCGGACTTGCCAATGTTTTACAATATAATTGCGAACGTCCAGAACTAAACTTTGGCCTGGCCTGGCCTGGCCTGGCGTGGCCCGACCGCTGACTGTGGCCTTGAGAGCTGACCATGTTCTGCGTGCGCTAGTGTGTGTGTGCAAAATTTGTTTTAGCCGAGTTTCGAGCTCATTTTTTCGCCCATTTTCAAAAGAGGAAACATATATGAGCATATATATTATGGCCATACATTATATAGCCACGATATATTAAACTCATACACGCGAGCTCAACTCAGAGAGCAGGCCAAGAGCATTTAAAAAAAAATGAAGGAAAAAAAACAAACGAAAACGAAAGGCAATAAAAGAGCGGTTTTCCCACAAAAAGTTGTGTGGCATGAAAAGTCAGTGAAAGTCCATGCCACACGAAACGTAGGCAAAAGCTAATGGTAATGAATACACAGATATACACAAAGATACATATACGTATACATTTGCACATGTGATTTAGGGCCTCCGAGTGCTTTCATGATAACTTGTTATGTTAATAACAAAGTAAAGGCAAGAGCAAACGTAATACATAACAGTAAACTTTGATTGTTATGCTAAGGGAAGAGGAAGAGCACCAACAAATTGGCTACAAATGTCACGTGATTATGTTTTATGAAGATATAGCGAAGGATCCACCAAATCATAGATGTCTATTGAAGATGACTTAGAAAAAAAACATTTTATACATATTCTCCATACAAATACTATATCTCTCCGAACATATTTTGATGATGGAAAATCTGATAAAAGATGGATTGAAATAATATAATAACCAACCCAAGTAGCTTCCATTAAACATCTTCATTTCGAATATATAATAAGCGGCTTAAAGAATCATCCAAAATTGTTGTCATATCTTAATTTCTGCAGCAGAACAACAGTTCGCACACTGCTCATATGCATTCTCTCATAATGATGACCTAGAAAACTTCTGTTTGGTGAAATCAGAAAAGCACCAGCAGGCTGTTTGAGCTATTCAACAATTTACACTGCAATACAAAGTAATTGTGTTTTCAGGCAAAGCCTCATAAACATTTTTCCAAAAAAACAAAACACACAAAACGAAAAGCCAATAAAACACGCTTTTGAAAAAGTTTTTCACGCCAAAAAAAAAAAACCAAACCCATGTTCATGGCACTGCACCACCATCCGCACCCCGCACCCCGCACCCCGCACCACCTTCATCAGCATATGTGGGGTGCTCTCCTATGCATGCAAAATGGTTGCCCATTTTGGGTTGCTTTTCAGTTTAGCCTTCAACTCTGGCCGCCACTCTGGTATTATTGATTTTTTTCGCCTTTTTTTTTGTAGTTTTCTATATAAAGCAGACAAATGTTTCGGCACAAGGTTTTTTAATATTTAAACGCACACGCTCCTTCCCGCTCGCTCGCTCAGTGATTGGCGGTCTATCCATCTCTGTTATATAGACACAATTCGGAAATGACCCAAATGCTTAAATCTCAATAAAAGGGCATTTGACTTGAACTGTCAGTCAGACAGTCAGTGGGTCGGGTTAGTCGCTGGATACGTAGCTAGGTCGTTGAGTCGACGTTCTGGGTCTGGCTGGTGCTGCGGCTGGGGCTGGAGCTGGGGCTGGGGTTGGGTTGGCCAACAGTTGTTGTTTTTAGACGTCAACATTTTCTATGCCATGCGGCTCTTGCCACACATATGTCATGCAATTGAGATGAGTGCGTGAGCAAATATTCTTTATAAGATATTCAAAAAGTTCATGATCTGCAAGCGTACATGTTTCCTTATTCATTTCTAGGACTGAAATTTCAGAGATTATTAACATCCTCGACCAGACCACAGCAGCAATTCGTGTCACGTGCTTAAACTCACATCACGCGCTTCGCTCTAAGGCACAGGGACTGACTGTGACTCGACTCTGTTTTTCTCTTTGTGATTCTCTGGCTCTGGCAAATGAAATTGTGTTAAAAATCGCATTCCTTGCCATACATATTCTGTGCAACGGAAATTGAAAATAGCGTCACTCACTCTCTCCCTCTCTCTCTCTCTCTCTCTCTCTATTCCGCTCCCTCTGCCTGGCTTTCACTGGTTGTTATTTCACAAAATGCTCATATGGCATGAAAATTTAATTGGAGTAAAATGCAGCTGCACACTACTCAAAAACTAGTTAGAGAAAGCGAACGGAAAACGGAAAGGAAAATGTCTGAAACAAATACAAATGCAGAAAAAAAAACTAGTGCATAAATCAGCGAGAGTTTGTCGTGGCGTGTGATTGAAATGTGCATAAGAAATTACTTTTAAATATACAAAAATTCGAAGGTTAAAAGGATATAAATCATATGGGAAACTTGGCCAGAATTAGCTGAAGTAGAAACGGGATAGCATAATGTTCTAATTCGCAATCCTCGAGACCCACTAAAGGATACAAGAAATCATGAGAATGACAATATAAAGAGCATTTTCAGCATCAAGATCGACTCCAGTTCTAAATGGTTCCAAGATGATATATCGGATTGATTCTAACTAAAAGTTGCCAATTGTTGAATGTTTCTTTACCTTTCACTTCTACAGTTAAGTTAAATGTTAACAAATTATTTGAAGACACTAGAAATTTTGGTAAACATTGATATAATATTGCCTTAGCTGCCTTGCAGCAGTCGCTCCTCTTTTTAATCCATCAAGTGGGTTTTTACGAGCGCCACCATTGGAGCAGCTGTTGGCATTTCCGGATAAACGCCTGCACTTGCGGCTATATCCAGATGCGTATACTTGAGAGGCAGCTCCGAGTCCAGGCCATGCTTGTCCAGTCCGGTTGCAGCTATCAGAAAAGCTCCTACGCTTTGATGACCGCGGACCGCTCTCCCTGAAGCGGCATTTGGCGCCTGGACAAGATCCTCTCCGATCACCGTGCCTTTATTGAACTGAAAGTCGCAGGGACGCAACACAGACACCTCAATGGGTTCGCCAAGATTTAGTCCTACCTCCGCAAGTTTGAGAGCATGACCATCTTTGGCAGCCACGCTGTTGTCCATGGCAATCGTATGACCGAAACCAAACGAGATAACGGCATGACCCGTTAAGGTGCCGACGGTGAAGAGGTGGGGTTTGGGCAGCTTTTTGCATGTGGCCAACTCTTTCATTCGACAAAGGGCATCGGCCATGGCCATCCGTCCCTCGGCGTCGGTGTTTCTCACTCGTATTCGTACTCCAGACCGTGCAGTTATGATCTCATCAGCCACAAAGCTTTCCTCGCCCACTGAGTTCCTGACCATGCAAAGAGCGGCAAAGACGTGAATATCGGGTGGTTTTAGCTCACTGACCACCTTCATGAAGCCAGCAATGGCGGCAGCTCCGCATTTGTCGCGCGACATGCCAGCCATGTTGCCACCGACCTTGACATCGGCACCACCCGTGTCGTAGGTCACTCCCTTGCCGACCAGCATGAGGGTCTTGCGAGCTGTCTTCGGGGGCGAGTATTCCACGTAGATGATACGCCCTCGATGACGGTCCACAGCGTTTGCTGCGCGATTCACAGCTGCAAAGAGGGGATACTCTCTGTGGAAGGCTTTCACATCGCTGATTACCGTCATTTTGAGAGTTGGAAGAGCACGTCGTAGATACTCCTCTACTTGGGATGGACTCATGCGCTCCGGATCACCGACACCAATATCTCGGGCTATAAAACGACCCGCTTCCAACATATAGGCATCCTTGAAAATCTCCTCCGAATCTTCCCGGTCTATCATCACCGATAAGTTGTCGATCAGGGTTGCTTTGTCTGGTTGATCCTCACGCAATTGGATTGGCACGTACAGTTCTTCAACCGCACCCAAGAGCGTGCTGAGCGTCACTTGCGGGAAACGCGCCTTTGTGGGCAGCACCAGCATGGGCTTTCGGAAACCCGCCTTGATGGCTCGCCTTAAGGCCAACCGGGCTGCCTTCTGATAGCTACGAACATCATCATAGTCTGTCAGCGGTGGAACGGGAGAGAAGACGATGGCGGAATTCACATTTTTGCACATAAAACAGGATACGCCACTATCGAAGCCCTTGTCAAACGAGCGAAACTCTCTGATGGTATCCTTCACAGGTTCTGGCATACTACACTGGTCAATGAAACAGACGACATCAGTGCACCGGCTGCCCTGCGATCTCAAATTGGATAACTCTACACTGTACGGCATGACTTGGGGAGCATTGCGGTCTGTCCTTGATTTGGGGCGGCATGGCTGAGCATTTTTATCGTCATGCATAGCGACTGATGGTTCTCATGGATGTGAGGAAATAGAAACTAGTGCAGATGGTCTGGCTCCTCTAATATATATAGTTGTAACGGAATGTGAGATAATAACTTTAGGCTCAAAACCCAAAAAAAAACTGATATTTACAAAAAATGAAGTTTATAATGCTGCTTGCCTAATCTTTGTAACATATTTTGTTTATAGCAAAAATCTAGGAAGATTCGATTGTCTGACCATTTCCCAAATCCACCTTTTGGCACACATTATTATCAGTATAATTTAATTCCAAACATTATCCTGACCACCAAATTTTTGGAATACATTTGAAAGTTGAAGCTTCTGTTTGTGCATCTGAATGAAACTTGAACTCAAGGCTCCTGAATTCAATCCATTAAATGAGTTTTTACGAGCGCCACCATTGGAGCAGCTGTCGGCATTTCCGGATAAACTCCTGCACTTGCGGCTATATCCAGATGTGTATACTTGAGAGGCAGCTCCGAGTCCAGGCCATGCTTGTCCAGACCAGCTGCAGTTATCATAAAAGCTCCGGCAACTTGATGACCGCGCTGCGTTTTCACTGAGGGAGCATTTGCCGACTGGACAAGATCCTCTCCAATCACCTTACCAGCGTTGAACTTAAAGTCGCGGGAACGCAACACGGACACCTCCATGGGCTCTCCAAAGTTTTGTCCTATCGTCTGCAGCTTGAGAGCATGACCCTCATTGGCGGCCACACTGTTATCCATGATGATGGTCTGTCCGGAGCCAGCCGATAGGACCGCATGACCGGTTAAGGTGGCAATCGTGAAAAGGTGAGGATCGGCCAGCTGCTTCTCTATGGCTAACTCCTTGAAGTGGCACAGGGCATCCGCCATTGCCATGCGCCCCTCAGCATCGGTGTTTCCCACACGCACACGAACGCCTGCACGTGAGACTATGATCTCATCAGCCACAAAGCTGTCCTCGCCCACTGAGTTCCTGACCATGCAAAGTGCGGCAAAGACATGTATATCGTCTGGCTTATACGAACTGACCACTTTCATGAATCCGGCAATGGCGGCAGCTCCGCATTTGTCGCGCGACATGCCAGCCATGCTGCCGCCCACTTTGATATCGGCACCGCCAGTGTCATAGGTCACCCCCTTGCCGACCAGCATGAGGGTCTTGCGCGCTGGCTTAGGAGGCGTATACTCCAGGAAGATAATGCGTCCCTCATGGCGCTCCACAGTGCTTGCAGCCCGATTGACTGCCGCATAGAGAGGATAGTCCTTCTGGAGTATTTTCACATCCTTGACGACCATCATCTCAAGGTCAGGAAGCATTGCCTCTACGTATTTCTCCACTAAGCGAGGGGTCATGCGTTCCGGATCACCGACACCAATGTCTCGCGCAATAAAACGGCCCGCCTCCAATATCCAAGCATCGCGCACGATCGTATCTCCCAGTGTTCCACCAATTGTCAAAGACAGAGTGTCCACAGGGTCCGCTTTATCAGGCCTACCCTCACGCAATTGAATGGGCACGTACAGTTCCTCCAAGGCACCCAAAACGGTGCACAGCTCAGCCTGGGGGAAACGCTCATTTTTTGGCACCACCAGCAAGGGATTGCGACGACCCGCCTTGATAGCTCGCTGAATAGCGAGCTTGGCTGCCTTCTGATAGCTGCGCACATCATCATAATCCGTCAATTCACCTACGGGGGAGTAGATGATCGGGAAGCCCAAGTTGCAGCACTTGAAATACGATAAGGAACCGTCAAAGCTCTTGTCGAAGCCACGATGCTCTTTAAAAGTTCCCTCCATTTCCGTTGGAACACAGCGACGATCAATAACGCAGACAACATCAAATTTCTTTCCGCTTGCCGTCAAATTGGACAGCTCAATGGTGTAAGGCAAAACTTTGGTTTCCTCGCTCATTGTTCTGAATTTGGACCTCGTTCCGGTGCTACGTTAGCAGTGTCTGAGAAGTGAAGTCCTACTAATTCTCTTACTTTCAAGCCGATGGGTTTATATAGGCAGTCACTGGCGAAAATGCAGCTGTTGGTGAGCAGCCTAAGTGAGCATTATATCGTCTTGCGGGGTAATAATTTCTGATTGGAGCGGAATGAACTGCTTGCCAGTAAGAGCTCTTAGCCAACTTTGAGCGCCTCACTGCCAAAAGCTAAATTAACAGCTGCAGTTGGCGGGTGACGAATCGTGAAAATTCAAATTGAATTTGAAAGTTTACCTGTACAACTTGTTTTTATCAATTGATCTAAGATTTTAATGTCTATTGCGCGTGTTCAACAGATGATTTTGAAATTGATTTTACTAGTTTCATTGTTCAAAGTTCAAAATTTCTAGGGAAAAACGAAAAAAATCAAACCGGATAAGAAACGAATACGAAATTCAGCTTTCATTGTGATGGAAGACGGATGCGAATTTATTGAAAAGCTAATTGCATATTTTGGAATAAAGAGGATAAAATGAACATATGTAAAAGTAGCCATGTCATTTTTAGTTTTGGGACCCTTTGAAAAATACAAAAGCAAAGGGAGATGCAGTGGTAATAGAAACGATTGAGGAAAGAGTGCGGCAAATGGAAAGATGGAAGGAAAGAAATCGACTAAAATGATCGTAGGAGTCTGAGCAGGTGTATTCATTGAAGACAGAGAAAATATGTCACTTCACTGGAGAAATAGAGCTTATATCACCTCACTGGAGGTGAAACGAATATATCGCTTCCATAAAGAAAATATATATCCAACTGAAGATCAGGAATATGAAGAGATTTGTAGGAAGAGAAATTAATACAATTGAAAAAACTGTAAGACTAATCTGATAGGTCCATACGTTGCGTATGAGTTATAGAATATATAGTTAATAATAGTATTCCCCCGCAGAAGGCAACCATAGTTTAGTCACGGTATTCGAAACATATAGAAGAAGGCATCCATATTAATATACTTGAACAACCCCAACCTTAGCCGACATATCAATCTTGTACTTTTATTTCTAAAATAAACTATGTAGTCCCCGAAATTTGGGTCTGCGAAGATGACTCTTTTACCGGAAACCAAACGTAATGGACAACTTCATCATATGAACTGATTTAAATAAGAGTCCTACTCCGACATACGGGCATAATTACTTCACCAGCTGATAAATACTCATTTTAGCAGGAATATCTTGGCTTAAAAGTATATAATAAGAAACTGGCTATATTGGTTTACTATATCATAAAACAGATACTCTAGTACACCTTATATATACAACATAAACTAAAGTAAACCCACATCAGCACATATATACTATGAGATTTGCTTGAATGCAAATATTCTTTCATTTTTCGGCAGTTCCTCCGTCACTCCGTGACCCTTTACCAGCTCTCTATCCGCATGTCTTTCTGCTTAGTTTGGCCAACGCATTACGACAAATATTTGCGCATGGGACAACATATTCTTGTCGTTGATTTGTGTTGTCGTGTGTGTGTGTGATTGTGTGATTGTGTGCATGGGTGAGTGCGTGCTTGTCTCCCGCCCAAAGGAGGTCAGAAGAAAATCTAAGCCGCAAGCTTTGCCCAAACAGCTGATGTCAGCATAAAATGTATGCAAGTAACGTGTTTTTTGTTCCCCACTTTGATATGTTGTTTTTATTTCAGACTATTGCAGACCTACAAGTGTTTGTGAAGGCATGGTGGGTGGGAGGTGCCACCCCCGCCCGAAATACTCAGACTTTTTTGGCTCTATGATTTATCAGCAATGCACCCTGGAGGCGCTTGCAGAGGAGTTGCTTTATATACACATAACTATGGGCATAAATTAAGTGTTTATTTTATGAACACAAAACTAAGAACGAAGGGAAAGTCCTGTTTAGGTTATTGTCGTTACATTTTATGCATGCCAAAACAACAATAACAAAATCAGAGCAATAAATTTGTCGTTGCATGCTTTTAGGCAACTTTTTTTTCGGCTCAGTTATGTTTTCAGCTATGTGGCTGGGAATTATGTTATTTGTTGATATTTTTTGTCCATGAGGGGTTTTTTAAGAGTATGTGCGCTATTGTATGAAGTATGTAACATACATATGAAGCTATGAAATACGTTTTATTAGGCTTAGATATTTATAAAAATACAATAAGTTGTTCCCCAGGGAAGCAAATAACATAAGAGACATGGAAGATATCATTGCTTTTAAGCTGCGACATGCCTTTTGTATATTGTTTCCCAATAATAGAGTGTGTAATGTTGTACTTGTGACTGAATGGACTTTAAATCACAAAGAAAATTACCCACTTGGCAATATTTCAGTTCCTGGAATAGAAGAAGCCTTGACAATTCCTCTAGAGCTTAATGTTGTATTGCAAAATAAGCAATTTTAATAAGAGGGGACTTAAAACAAGTTATATTTTAGGGAATTAGGTCAGGATTAAATTGGGCTGAATCATTTATTGCGAACTGAGATAAAAGAGACACATTTTCTGCCCATTCTGTTAAGCAGTTTCTATGGCAACTTCATAATATTATGGTCCTATGTTGATCAAATTATGAAAGCTGAAAGCTGGCTACAAAATTTGGAAATATATTTATAAGCAACATCAGAGAGATATACGGCACAATCAAATCCATTTCCATGAAAGCCTTTTAACTAATGACCAAAAACAAGTGCAATTTTTCTAGCCAATTATTCTACACTTTTTATGTATTTCTAGACCAACTGTGTCAAGCCACTAAAGTAAGCAATAGATAAAAAGAAATACTCAGATGATACAAGTACACTCAGGGGTTCAGTTTCAGTTCAGTTCGTTGTCCTACAAAGACGAAGACGCCCAAAAAAAAAACAAACGAAAAAAATATAGATGGAAAGAAAACAGCCAGCACATGACCTGTCTGTAGTTTAGACTTGTATTTGTATTTGCAGCCGGCTTAAGTTTGGCCTTATATATAGTACATCGGCACATGTAAGCCAAAAGATAAACTTGTGGCACACAAAATGAAAACACAAAAGAAAACTGCCAGACAGTCACCAAGAATGGAGCGCCCGCCCTGTTTTCTTTACCCTTCCTTTCTCTTCACACGTAAGCGTACACAAGAAAAACGAACTCTCGGATTCAAACATGCCAAGTTCATTATTGATAAAGTGACTTCAGAAATAATATATAGCATAGCCAAACTATACTTTATCTAACAAATTTATCAGAATTTCAGAGTGCAATAAAAACAACACACTCTGCCCACGCAGGTCGAAGCCATTTTTTGTTTTTTTTATAACTGATTCAAAACTAGAAGATATTTAAATTTCTCAGGGTGTAGAAAAATTCATTTTTCTAGAACACTTAAAAAGTTAATTTTATTTGATTTTCTTGCTTACTTTAATTCTCTCTGCAGCTTTTGTTGAAACGACGAAACGATGAGCAACTGTTTCAGTTGGCGATTTCAATTTGCTTTTGCTTGCGTTTGTTTTTGTTGTTGCTGTTGGTTTTTCTCTTTAGGTTTTTGTCTCTGACATTTTGTTGTCAGTTGCGCCAACGACCTTGACTACACATGCCTTTTGTTTGGTTTTTGCACCCGTTCTGGTGTTGAGGCCACAGGCCACAGATTAATTATTTTCTGGCTTTATGGCGACATTTTCGACTTTAAATTTGGCCTTGAGCCTGGAGCCGTATAAATCTTAAAGCAGCGCTATTTTTTTAGAGCAATCAATACACAAACACACTGACACACACACGCGCGCGTACGCGCACCGACTAGCAGCACCTAAGCTAACCTCAGGCAGTCATACGTTGCGTATACGTAACCGAATCGAATCGAATTTGTGTTTGTGTTGTTGACGGTTTTACAGCAGCCGCAGCAGCGGCAGCAGCTGATTTGGTCGACTTTCAATTCAATTGCACACGGCACACACACTGACACACATCTCTCGACACGGCAGCAGCGGCAGCAGCGAGACACATTTTCTGATTTCTGATAATGTTGGAGATTTATATTTCCTTTACAGGCCGTTTCCGCGGCGAAACGTTTTTGCTTGTCTTCTGGCTAGCGCCAAACGATTCAGCACGTAACGCGTCCTTGTTCCAACTACTGACGTTCAACGGCCAGACGAAAAGATTTGGCCCACAACTCGGAATCCTGGGCTCGCACCGATATGAAGCTTTTAGACGAGTCAGACTCTCGCTCGGCTATGCTCATTGCCTTCCATTCAGCAAATGAAAAGCTTTTGCTGCCCCCGAGTTGGCTTTGGGCTAAACTCTGACTTTCTCCATATCTCTCGCTCTCACGTGTTTCGCTATGTTGGGCTCTGCTTCTGGTCTCTCTCTCTTCTTGGCCTCTTTGTTTTGTTTTCGTCATTCGTTTTGGGCAAGGTTAACAATAACAACAACATGCTGCTGATGTTTGGCGCCCAACATGCCAAAACATCTGATTCCTGTCAAAATGTGGAGAACATTTTTGTGTGGCAGACATGCGCAACGTTTTTGATTTTCTTTTCTTTTTTTCATTTTTTTGTTCGTGTTGCAAATGTTTGACAGAGCTGAGAAAAAAAAAACATGGTTAGTAGGTTGGCAGGTACAGAGAGCTGAGCTCAACTTAGCCTGTTTGCGTTTTTGGGCTTACTATGGTCAGGGTTAGGCAGGGCGAAGGGTTGCTTTGTTTAACATTCGCTTGTCATAGGGCTTGCGATGGATTGTTGTCTGAGGTCAGGCGGGAAATTGGTAGGTAGAAATTTGTGTGTATTTATAAGTGTGTTAATGTGTTAAAAGAAATAAGAAAATAGAAAATTTATAAACTATAATTATTTTATATGTAGACATTTTTTATTTACAGAATGACATAAGTTTTTATTGAATGATGAAATGTTTAGTCTAATATGTGGTTAAGCTCTATGTTAAACTTTTGATTATGAGATTTGAGAGCCTTGGCTCTTATTGACACTATGGCTGTAATATGGGAAGTGGATATTTTGATTCAACGATATAGCTTTGCTATAAGACGATGATAGACAGATAATAGTATATAAGGCCCACCAAGATAGCATACCAAACATGTAGGAAAAGTCAACCTTATAATTGTTGTTGTGACTATTACTGCTAATATCAATGCTGAAAACCCCAGACATGCATATAATCATATGACAGGATGGAGCTGCAATTTGGTCTAGCAGCAGATATGTTGGACACCTGCGCAGATATATGTTGGATTATTCATTGTAGTAGTCGAACATGCATGAAAGTTGTTGCTGTTTTGCTATATTGCGGTTCCAATTTCTTTGCAACGTGAAAAGAGTTTATACTGTTTGAGTATATCAAAGACCGAACTGGAATACCTGCTTATCAAAATCCTAAATTTGCATGAGATTTATATATATATAGAACATATAAATAAGTCAAGGAATATTAGCTTTTCATCTTACTTTTATAACTCTTAATTATTTCCTCGAATTTACAAAATATTTCTTTTGATATATATTATATATATTCAGAAATTTCAAGTCGAAATATCATATCGTAACAGTGCACAAACACATCCAATCAGCGGCTGTTTATAATCCGTATTCTCTTTTTTAAAAACAAAACAAAATTCCAATTGGATTTCAAAAAGCACAATCAAATTTCAATCATTCAAGCATGTGTGTATGTTGAAGAGAGATAGAAAGATAGATAGGAGATAGAAACACTACCGTGACAGCAATGCTTTGCCGGCCATTCGATATTTGGCTCTGTAGAGCCAATCAAGAGGCAGCAGCATAGTGGTAAGAGGGAGGCAGACTGAAAATCTTAATCTCAAAATCTTAATCTCAAACTTAATCTGCGTGTACACTGGGGAAGTCTACTTACGAAATTTAGTGACTCTAGGTCTAATTGTCTCCGAGATATAGGCATTGATCCGGATGGAGAGAGGGGCAGGGCTAAATCAACTAAGCTGCTGATACTGATCAAGAATATATACACTTTATTTGGTCGGAAACACATCCTCTTGCCTGCAACCTATATTTGCAGGAATGCACGAATACTCCACGGAGTACTTTTGTTATATTTCACCCGTAAGATATGTTAAGAGATGAGCTCGTATTCAAGCGAACTTCAAAATTGGTCAAAATTTGGTCTTTGATTTTTGTCAGTTCTAGAAAATGTCACAGAAAATTGCAAAATTGTTCAATATTGATTGCCGCAAAGTAATCGTGCTAGCCATATTTGCATACATTTTCCCCGCTTAATTAATTTTCACACTAATTACTTCAACAAATTCCTGCAATGTCGCGCTAAACTAGTACTAATAAAGCGCGAGCACTTCCCCGCGCCTCCCTTAACACAAAAGCTGGTAAACACCAATTACGCTTGTGCTCGAAGAGGTGTGCGAAGCCACCTTCTAGTAGCCAGCGAAATTATGGCACGAAAACATATAAACGGTAGAGGGAAAACCGCAAAATAAAATGCAATGAGTGCTAACCAGAAATCCAAAACCAACCACCTGGGCCAACAGTTTAACCCTACTAGACGTGAAGTAACTAGCTAGGAGGGCAAGGGATGGGGAGGAAGGGAGAAGAATAGCACGACCAAGGCAGGCAGGCAACAATTTTCGTGCATATTTCACAAAAGTTGCGCCATTTTCAACGTTGTCATAACCCCCTCGCTGTCATCTTCCTGCTCAACCTTCGCTGAGCTCCTTTTGATCCTGGTTGGAGGGCTGCTTTTTATTTTAGCCGGCGCGTGAAAATCCGAGAGGTGACACTTGTCCAAATTATCTTGCTGGATAAACAAGCGCACTTAACGTGTTATCAGTGCAAACGATGCCGGGCTCAGAGCATACAACACACACATATAGAGCCATACACACACACACACACACACACTCGCCCAGCATTGTAATCAAACGCAGGCAGCGCCAAAACTCGAGGCTAGCAGAGAAGGGCTGCAGAAGTAGCTGCAACACTCGACCAAACACAGCGGCAACAACAATCTCACACGAACAAAACTGACATGCAGTTGACTCCAAAAGAGTCGTAGCCAGAAACCTAGGCAGGCGGCAGCAGCCGGATGAGCATGCGGTCGAGGAGGAGCCCAAGCCAACCAGCAAGCCAGGACACAGGCAGTCATGCAATGGACGCTTGAGAGTGTGACCGACGACGACAGCGATGACGCTCCCTATATGTGTGTGTATTTGAGATGGACAAATTATGGATGTGGATATGCGATATATGGATATCCAAATCGTTGAGATTTGGGTATGTTCAAATTAGTTTTTTCAGAGCTTAAATTCGATCATAGCGGCAACTAATCCACCATAACCATTCCTGGAACCCCCATTCTTTTTACTTGATTCGCATTCCCACAATAAGCCCACTTCTCCAAGGGTACCGATAGAATATCTAGAGAATATTTGGTTCTTTTGATGAAGTCAAAAAGTACAGAAACGCTTGAGCCATTAATACGACTCTAAGAAGCTTCCACTTCCACCATGCATTTCTACAAGAACCCAAATTTTAGTTGATTGAAGTCTTTTTCAGCATTGGCTTCAAATTCGTGGATATTTGATCTAGATTTCTTGGCGTAGAAGGTAACAGGGCCGATCCCTAATTCACAGCTCACACTGTCCATCTCTATGAGACGTGTCTGTGCGTCCATGCTCACAGTCGACAGCTGCTGCATAAGAGGCGAGAGTTGAGAACCAAGAGCCAAGTTGAAAATGTTTAACACGAAAAGGAGTTATCACGCTGACAGCCCCAAACACACACACACACACACACACAAACACAGGCCACGGCTAGCACAAGAGGGGGGCACTTGGCAGGTGTAGGGGTAAAGCTGAGTGGGCCAAAGAGCAGGCGACGTGCGCCGCACAAAATTATGACAAACTTCTGCAGAAGAAAAATACCGCAATGAGTTGAAAAAGTATATAAAAAAAAATATATATAAATAAGAGAAAGGCTTAAGAAAATATGTGCGGCTTGGCTTTAGACTGGAAATTAAAAATAAATGTTCTAAAAATAGCGAAAATGATAATTATATTCTATGAATAAGTATCTTAAGATCACTTCTTATGCTAAAGTTAGTCTGCAAAAATACTATTGAAATATCTTTAAATCCACTAGGAAAATCTGGGAGATCATGCAGCTATTTCGGATGCAGCCAGGAAATCGCTTTAAACGACTTTGCCATGGCAAACTCTTTCTTCCTCTCAGGCCCCCACAATCTGTTCTGCCGAATAGCTAAGCCCCGCATCTGCACTGCTGAAAAAATGTTGTCCTACGCCAAAGTAAGCTAGAGTTTTCCATGCTGGTCTAAAAATTAAGGGTCTCCAAAAAAAAGGTGGTTGGAAATCAAAAGCCGCCGCAACGATGTCTAACCGCAGGCCGTGCGACAGCAGCCGGAATTAGACGGGGCTGAGCGGAATGGAGGCTTAAAGGAGAACCCCAACAACGGGGTTTCCACCGGCCAGACAAAGCACGCCTACATTGGGGGCCATCAGCTGCTGTCAGCTTCCAGCATCGTTCCCCTAATGCCTCTCCAGCTTCCACAATTCACTGCTTCTGCTTCTGAAATGAATGCAAGAGCGCAGCGCGCGAAGCTCAGAAATTGAAGTATCCGCCGCAGTTGTTGGTTTGGCTTTCGCTTTGGGGTACCCCGTCTACGGGGGTGGGCGATGGGGAGGTGTGGTATGGCAAGTCATCGCCGAAAAACCACTTGGCGGACTCTTTCCTGTTTGGCCACTTCATAATGGTTGTCGATTAGCGCTAAAACTTCTGGGCAGGCTTTGCGGCAGCTTAGGCTCACCTCAAAATGGCTTTAAAATGTGTGTGTGTGCGTGTATGTGTGTGTGTGTGTGTGTGTGTGTGTGTGCTTGTGGCCACAAAAGTATTTAACTTCAAATCCACATTCCCACACATCATATAAATATGTTCATGCAACCAATTATGATGATGTCAGTATGGGAAAGCTGCAGTTCCCTAACATACGTTGATGAAACTTGTAAGGAATCGAACGCTGTGAAAGGAATATAAACTAGCTTCTGTATTACAGTTTTATATGTTGGAAAATGTAAATATTTGTACAAACATTTCTATTTTGATTGATGAATTTGTCATCTAAATTTATATGGATATAGAAAACTCTTTGATAAATACAAGCAATGGCCATCTCAAATGTGTATGAGATTTCTATATGATGTAGATTGTAGAATGTGGGTTTATATTCTCCAACTCAACTCAAATCTACCGCATAACTAATTTCACATGTGGCTTCAACTGCAAATATCGCCTCAACTTAAACTCTTGTTGTTTTAGGCTCGAAACAGTCAGCAACCTCACTTGGCACAAAAAATTTAACCCACCGCAAGCAGGCCAGCCAGCAGCCACAACAGCAAAACAACAACAAAAACAACAACACCAACAAACACAAAGGACAACTTAACCCGTTAACGCGTTAAAGAGCAAACGAGTGGCTCAAAAATGCTCTGCCCCTAGAGGACCACGAATGGTGATGATGATGGCGTTGCTGTTACTGCTGATGATGTCGCTGCGAGGGGATTGGACTTGGGTCTTAGGAATGAGCCACTGGTTAACTGTTGCCTAGCTGGATGCTTGGTTTACCGGTTAGTTGCTTGCTTGGTTGGTTAGAGGGGGTGCGAGCCAGAGCAGCAGGAGGATTGCCAAGTCAAAGACTTTTCAAGTGGAACTGCAGCACTGCAGAGGTTAAAACACTAACCTGGTGATGGCAAAAACAAAGCAACCTTAATGGAGGCACACGAAGACGAGGCGTAAATACTCTAACTAAACGATAGTAAATGTATCAACTCGATGACACACGAGTGAAGAATCACTACTTCTCTTGCCAACAGAAAAAGGAATTATAAATGTTTGGCCAGAAGGACTTACTTCCACCGAGCAGCGAGTAATAAGACACATTGAGAGAAACCCAATGGGCATACAGAATCAACTTACAAACTTGATATTTTAGGAACTAAATATGGGATTGCAAGATTTGCTTTGAACAAATTTTAGATTGTCGTAAGAAAAATTCCCAATAAAAACTGTTTTTTAAGTTAACCTAAATTTAACTAAGGAGTTTGCTACTTTATATATAGGGTCTAAACTAAACCACAGAACTACAAACATCCTCTTCATATGAATAATCCAAAACTATTTTGCATTCGAATTAAATGGCATATTTCCTTCTTCTTAAATTTTCAGTCTGTTGAAAATGATACACAAACAACAACCCAAAGTCAAAGCTCCCCAAAAAATGTTTCTCTTTCTGTGAGAAAAAACCTCAAAATGTTACTTTTTATGGAAATATGTTTGGGGTGAGTTCCTTGTTGTCGCTGCCTGTAATTGTTGTTGTTGTTGTTGTTGTTTTTGTGCTTTTGTAACTGTGTTAGGCGTTTTAGAATGAAAATGAAGACATTTTGTGTGGCAAGCAGCACGTCGAAGTTGAAGCTGAAGCTGAAGCTGAAGCTGAAACTGAAGTTTGTTTCAGAGTTTGTTTACCTGTTTGGGTTGCCACTTTTTTGCTTTTAGCACACTTTTCACGTACTCTCTCTCTCTTCCCTTCTGGTTGGACTGGAGGTGTAACCATATTTACCACTTTAACCCACGTATCATGTCGCTTGGGCTGTGAAATATGAAAACATTATGACTGCTGCTGCCTCTGCCTCTTTTGTACATAAAAAATGTTTTTCGCTATGTTTTGGGTATGGTTAATGTTGCCCTTTTCTGGCTTGTTGTCTCGCATAGCTTTGTGTCAGTTGCACTGACGACAACAACAACAGCAACAAGAACAGTAACATCATCAACATTTTGACATTGATGAATAGCAGGCAAAATCTTCTTTGGGCAAAACAAAAAATCAGAGACTGCAGCTCGAAAGTTCACTGAGAGTTTCAAATTGTATTTCGTAAAGCCACTTTTTCTGTTGTGCCAAAAGTATAGATATTTATGGAATGTTATAAGTTTGGCAGTGCAGAGTAAGTTATAAATGATTATTGATTTAAATATTTGCCTAGGCTATTTGTGGGTGACCCACTTATTCCTATCGAAGCGAAGTGATATAAAGAAGGTAAACTTTGACTTGATCTCCGATTGAATATATAGAATATTGACACCCAAACTTAAAATCTCTCTATGATCTTCAATACTGAATCCATTTTTCTTTCTACTGAACAGTTGAACATGGCTTTATCGAGTCCGCCGTCTATTCTCGGTTCAATGAGAGTCATAATATAATCCGCTAGTTCTTAAACTTTAACTTTAAAACACACGAGCATCCTTCTTAACATTAAGTATTAGCCTAGTCTGACTGAAATCCTCAAACCACCTCACATCTCTTTGGCTTGGCTTTCGAATCTAACCTAAATAGCTCTAACCCCAAAAAAGCTGCCTTGCACAAAAGCCTTCTCTATACACATAAAACTAAACCGAAACTACACTCAGCTCAACCTCAAAACTAGCTAACCAACAAACCTTATTAAAAGGCAAGTTAACCCTACCGCATCAGGCTCTGCTGTGCTTCCCTGCCTACCCTGCCCGGGCCGGGCCGAGCCAGGCCTGGCCGCCACCAGACCTACTCAACGCACGTAAGGAAGCGTATAATTTAATTAAATTATCTGGGGCAGAGCTGCAACGAAAAATGTGCATCAAAGTGCACTTAAATCATCAGCGAGGCACGGCGACACACAGAGAAATCGGGGAAGGGGCATATACATACATACATACATACATATATAGAAAGAGATAGCCTCGCCCCCAAAAATGGCGTTGGCTAAGTGCCGTGGCAGAAGAGGAGCTGGGTGGGAGCTACTCTGGATGTAAAGGAGAGGAGGGCTAAGCAGCAATGGAGAAGTGAAGTCAGCCAAGCCGAGGAGGCAACTTTGTACTTTGACTTGTATTAGTGACCGGAAATGCAGCTTTCAACGGCCAGAAGGAAACAGGAGCACGCAGGCAGAGGAGCGGACGGCTGGCAGGACGACGAGCCGCCTCAATGACTTGCCAAAGAAGCTCAAGCAAGCGAGCGACAGGACCCTGGATAGAGGATGCACTGGGTAGAATCGCCCCTTTTTCTGTTGACAAATGCGTATATATTTCGGGTGGATTTTTATTTATAGCATGCACAATTTTATGAAGCAAAAGCGTTTTGCATTTGAATGACAGTTAGATTTATGAGCAGCGCAGAGCAGCAGAGCAAGATGATGATAAAGCCAAGGGCACTGACAGTAGGGGGAATCAGCAGCAGCAGCAACATTCAGCAAAATGTCTGAGGAGAAGTCAACAAGTAAGACTGAGCCAAGCGGAAAGTGTGTATGTTCGACGAAGAGATACTTCCTTCGCAAGTAATGGAACCAATTGATGCGATCGTGTAGATTGTGTTTGACAAGATTGATCGATCAGGTTTGATTGGAAAGTGCTTTAATTATATCAACTTAAGTATGCCACCAAAAGACACACCAAAAGATATAACTCGGGTTAATACACATTCGACCAAGCTGAACAAACTTCTCTTAACCCTTCAACACAGAGCAAACCATATAACAACGAGCGAACGAACTTACAGAAATTGTGAAAAGTGCAAACTGTGCTATTAAAATATAAGAACATTTTTGTAATATTTCACTGCTGGCAATATTGAAAGAGTCCAATGCTAATAAAACAAAGCCCTCCAGCAATTCTCGAGGGGCATGGAACGAGGTCTTTCTCTCGACTTCAGCTATTGTCAACAAGTTCATAGCACAGCACGCGACTCTCTCCTCCATTGTGTAAAAACGGCAATACCTTGACATAATTTCTAAAGAATTTTAAATTATGCAGAACATTTCGTTTTATTGTTTCATTTGTGCTGTTGCCACTGCTGTTCTGCTTGCCCCAGCCAAGGCAGGATTCGCTTTTGGTGTGAAGTCCCTCAAAGACAGCTGTAAATAATGTCAGTCAGTTGCATGATGGCCCGACATTTGTGCCATGTGGCAAGGGGGGCAAGGGGGGATAAGAAGAGGGATAACTAGAGAGAACTGAACTTAACTGACATGCAAAATTGAGTTAATGGCATTGGCAGTTAGAATAGAGAGCGAAAGCCAAAGCCATGTGAAAGTAAGACAATTCTCTAGCGATTTGTGTGTTTGATGAATGAATGTGGGTTATGGTAATGGCGTTGCGGAGGGGGAGGTGGGGTGTGTATCACAAACGTTGAGAGTGCGACAGTTGGCAGAGTTGAAAAGTTTATTATTAGCTTACCGAAATGAGACACATTTAAATTTGACATTATGCTAAGTAGGCGAGAAAGTACGTAAGAGAGTTTGGTAAAATTTCATGAAATACTTAAGAAATGTCAAACAAAATGTAATGTAATTTATAATGTTTAAGGGAAGAAACTAACTAAATTATCTGTATGTTTATAATAATTTACCTTAGCAAGTAAAGAACAAATAAAGTACTGTAAATAATTATCAAAATTATTCAAAAATGTACTTTAAACTCTCGCTCTATTCAGTTCTTTAGAGCAAAGCCAACATGCCCCGCCATAAACATGCACTGTCTATGCTCAAACAAAGCCAAAACTAGCTTCAATTTCATTCATAGCCGCAACAAAAATAACCTCTCATTCTCATTGTCATGCAACTCCATTATCTATTCTCTAATGAAACCCCCGAACAAATGACTCGATAAGGACACCCCCGCCTGCCTCTACACAAATACCAGTACGAGTGCGAGTACGAGCGAGCACTAAAAACAATGTGATGTCCCGACAATCATGAAAACTTAATTAGAAGCTTATTTGGGCGATTTTACACAAAACGTCAACATTTGCATACCGCATTTTATATGCGGTCCCCCAAGCCCCATCACCAAACCCCACCCCACCCCACCCCTCATCACACAAAGCCGCCGTGCACAGATATGAGCTAAGCCAACCACAAAATTCCAACACATTCCCAGGGCCCACAGTGCAAAATGTTAAAATTAAATGAGCTAAAATTAACATAAACAATACAACGATAAGCAGCAAATTTGCGAGGCCAACCAAATTGAACTAATTTGGTTGGACGGCTGGTGGGTGAGTGGTGGGTTGAAGGGGCTGAACAACAGTTTCATAAAGGCTCCGCCGCTCTATGCACAAATGCAACAAAAACTAGTGGCAATAATTTAATTGTTTTCAAAACAATACGTATAAATCATTTCCATGGGCAGTAAATTCTAGGAAAAACAATAAATTAATTATGGCTGTTGATTAGCTGGCTCTAGATCACAGTGTGGAGGAATCGAAAACGAAGCAAATAATCCCCTGATGTCGAACTCTGATGGATATCGAAATATGTATATGTGGGGATAAGATTTCAGGCAGATCATCTGCAGCAAAGCCAGGAAATGATCAGTGGAAAGTTCTACAGATGTATTCTGTGTGTGTGTGTGTGTATTCGTGAGAAATAATGATATGTCTTGTCAAATTTTTGCTAATATACAAACAAATTCCCTCAACATATATTTCCAGATATCAGAAATTGTTGTCTAACAATTAAAACTGCTTAAATTTGTTGCCAAGTTAGCAGAAATGAATCCAAACTAGTTAAACATGTTCGCCAAATGCAGACGCACACATCTGCTCTTTTTTTTTTTTTTGATAATTTCGTCTCAGGGGAATTTCTGTCATATTTGTTTGCCTTTTGTGCCAGTTAATTGTGAATAATTATTTGCTTATGCCATAAAGAAGATTAAAAAACTTTTGTTTTTAATTAGAAGCCGGCCACCGCCGACAAACAAAAGAAGGCATTGGCGCCAAAAAAAAACCCCAGAACCAAAACAAAAAAAAAACAGGATCTCCAACAGCAGCATCGGGCAACTTTAGCAACTTTGCGAACATTATGCGCACATATAAATTACACAAAGAGCAAAAAATATATATATATGTATTATAATGATAAGAAAGAAATGAAAGTAACGCGTATAAAATTAAAGTTTCTTATACAAAATTAATGCAAAGCTTTCCGCACAAAGACAGACAATGCTTCGTATGCGCAATGAGCTGGCTGGTTCGATGTTACGCATACGCCTTGTCTGTCGTCTTGGGAGTCCCAACATCATCACCGAAATGTTAATTAATTTCATTTTAATTAAGTCGCATAAGTTTATTAAATTTTACAAGCGCAACCCAAAACAACAACAACAACCGCCCGCCGGCAGCGCGAAGACAGCGACAACTTGAGCGGAGCGACGACAAGAAGCGACAAGTCTTGGCATATAAAACGTTCCAGAAATTAATTAACAACTTATTTACATAGACATTTTGATGCCTATGCGTTGGTGTGCGTTCAATTTTGGTATTTGTCGCCGCCTTGCCGGCAGGAGAGAGCACACAAACAAAACCCTTTTGGCTGACACGTCTCTGCGGCAAGAAAGTCACGAGTTCTTAAGCTCTTTTTATCAATAAAAGTTAACAACAATATTGACAGTTCTTGCTTAATTTTCCCTCTTCTTCTGTTTGCCAAGGCAATCCATTCATTTCAGTCATTTTACTTCACCAACACCCAACACAAAATCAACTCTAGATTCAAAAGTTTCATAGCAAACAATTTTTGTATAACCTAAAGAAAAATGGTTTTGAAAACCAACAAGTCAAGACGGTTCCATTTGTAAACTCCACATATCTGATTAGCTTTCTGAACTACCTATAGATTGCAATGGCCATTTACTATTCAATGCTCAGACAGAGACGGAGACAGAGAGAGAGAGAGAGAGAGAGAGGGAAGGAGATGGAATAGGCCTTCTGCTTAAATATGTAAACAATCCATTAACCAGAAACTTAATCAATTGGAACTAGTTTGGAATTGCAAATGCACTTTTGGGTCTAGGCTAGCTAGCACAGCGCAAAGCCAAATGTAAACGCACAAGCCAGGCAAACCAGCAATCACATAGACAGACACCTAGTTACACAGTTATACAGAGTGAAATTCAATTCGGAGCCAACCAACTCGCTTCGTTCTCAATATACCTGGGAAGTTTTCCACCAAACTTCTCTAAGCTGTATCCTCTTTGTGTGTGTGTACAAGTGTGTGTGCGTATGATTGAGTGTATTTGCAAAAGCTGCGTTTGCTCATGCCGAGGAGGATGATGTTATTGGCGTATCTTTTGACCAAATATTCAACAGAAACAGAAACTGAACTGAAACTCCATGCGATGTTTGGTCTAAAGTTAACATGCTGCTAGAGAGCACTGTCTGAAGCCCTCGTTTGTCCCTAAAAGGTAACTGATAAGTTTTCCTGATTTCGAATTTCGAGTTTAAATTGGGTTTTAATTGTATTTCAGCTTAGCTTTCTCCCTGTGTGTTTCTGGGTGTTTGGGCGGACTTGTGCAAATTTGCCAAGTGCCAAAAATGATGATGAAAGTAAGCGACTGCTGGCTGTGGAATGGGAATCGAAAATGCTTATATCATTGTAGGTGTTTGCCCTGTGGTGTTTGAACTGTGGGCGATTTCAGAGTGGGCTGAAACGGAGTGGGCTGTGGCAAAAATGTCATAAAATCCAATTGCAAGGCAACTGAAATAGCAAACGATATGAACTTTCAGACTGGTTATTGATAAGGGCAATAAGGGCAATGTGTGGTTTGACCCCACAGGATAGTCACGTTAGGAGCAGGCCAAAAGTATATGTATTCTCTAGAAATCTTATACAACTTTCGGGGTCAAAGTTGTCCTTATGGAAATAAAAGATTTGTGCTCATAGAGAGACACACACAAGGCGAGATACGACTGGACTCAGCTGTAATCAGTTGCCGACCGCATAATTAGCATGAGCGCGAGGGAGAGCGTCGGTGGTGGCGAACGAGACAGTGTCTTGTTTTCTCTATATTTGTTATATCGTTGAGTTGTGATCGTTTTTCCTCTCTCCTTTCCTCCCTTGAAAGATATTATTGCTACGAAGGCGAACAATTATGAAAGCCAAAAGAGCACGAACTAGAGTAGGTAAACAGCGAGGGATCTGCAAAGGACAATAACCGAGCTGTCGTCTTCATGGCGTTTGATGTTGAGGTCGTTTTGAACTTCTCATATTTCCAGGATTTTGAGAACGTTTACTATTTTAGTGTTCAGCGTTAACAAAATGTTAACGATTCAATTCAGAGTT
This sequence comes from Hirtodrosophila duncani, assembly GCA_037043425.1. Lineage (NCBI taxonomy): Eukaryota > Metazoa > Arthropoda > Insecta > Diptera > Drosophilidae > Hirtodrosophila > Hirtodrosophila duncani. The sequence goes on along the minus strand of JBAMBM010000793.1, from coordinate 616,688 downwards.
CCACAAATCTCTACTTCTTCTATTGCTTCTCTATGAAATTAGCTATTCCTTCGTAATCGAAATTATAGGTCCAATATAATCAGCATATATAATCCCTAACAGAGAGCCATAACTCAAAAGCTAGCAAAATGTTATTCAAATGTGATCAACTAGAAAACATATTGAAATGATATATGTAAGACCCGAAACGTAAATTAATGCTATCACAAATTTGTGATTTATACAAAGAAAGCTGCTGGTAGGGGGGTGGCGTGGGGGAACAAAGCCTGGAGTGGGCTGAAACGACAACGGCAGCAGTTGTCGCTTCACACATTAAAATATTACAACATGAACTGGAAACATGAGCAGAGTAGGTGGAGGACATACAGACACACACACACACACAGACACACATACTCGCCCCAAAATTATGATGTGTCAGCAGGACAAGAGCAACAACAGCAACAACAGTAACAACAACTAGTATCACATCTCATGTAACTACGAGCATACTTCTTATAGCCATCTCGCTTCAGTCCCCTTTTGGAAAACATGCGCTCATATTTTGGAGAGCTATAAATAAACTAAATTGCCAAAGTCGTCGAGAGTTCTCAGGCAAGGGCATTGGGCTTAACAGCAGATTAAACAGAATGTGCGAATATATGTGCGAATATATGTGCGACTATATGTGTGTATGCGTTTGTGTATGTATATGTGTGGGTGAGCGAAGCCAAGGCTGTTAGCATTTATTAACTATGCATGCGTATGTTGTTGTACTGTGATTACAAGCCTAAGTGCATAACTTGAAAGACAAGCCCAGGTCCGCACACCTGGGAGTGCGCTCCTCTGAAACACATTCTCGACAAACTCTCCCCCTTTGTTCGAGCATGGAAAGTGGGCTTGACAGTGAGAGCCAACTTTCAGCTAATTGAAAGCAAAACATTGCCATACTCCACAGGACATACTGCCGCCATGCAACGCCACTCAAGACAATGGCTGATACATATTTTTCAGAAGAAAAACAAATGTTTTAACAAAATTTGTGAATAAACGATACTTAGATACTCTCATAGAGAACATAGGAGGCAAAGTGTTTGTAGATGATTGCGGTCAAAAAGCTGTTCATGTGGGTCATGCTATCTCTGGAGTAATGAACGTAATGAACGATGAAGATCAGCTATGCGGCTGGATTTTCTTTAAGATGCCTTGGAACGTGAGCAGCAGTTGAGCAAGAGCATTCCATTGAGGAATGGACTGAGATGTGCAAAGAGATTAAGTTGAAAGAGATCATCTTAAGTCTGCCCAACGCAATATACAGCGAAGGAATGAGCACATCAGAATGGTAATGTCGACGATATAGTCCGATCAGCATATACGCAGCTTTATCAAGACTGTGGAGCTGATTGAATATATCCTGAAAAGTATTGAAAAAACTTGTCATATATTGTGAATACAAGATCATGAATTTGCCTTTCTGTAGAAAACCAACTTTTTACTCTGCTTTTTGCAAACTTCATAACAAACTTAAGCTACCCTAAAAACCAGTTTATGAAAAAAAAAAGATAAAAGCCACTGTCAATTTACTTTGTGCGCTGACTGTGAAACGCAAATGAGGGGAAAGAGAGCTATGGCATACCCATACCTCGCTGGCTACCCAGGGGACGTGCCCCCACCCGAATATATATATATATATATATATATGTATATGCAAATAATTGCTGTGAACTTTTGTCGCAGAGAGCCAAGCCATAAAAAGCAGCAGCCAAAAATTGCAATAGAAAAGGCCAGGGCAATCAAATTAGGAATAGAATTCAACTAACTCACAAAGAGTCCATCCAGTCCAGTCCAGCTCCGTCCAGCAGCAGCAGTCGAAGCAGTCTCTGGAAATAAAAATCATGTCAAGCCGAAAATTTTTGTCGTTAGCCAAAATGTTAATTGGGCTCATGACACTGCCGCTGGACGGGGCGCATAAATCATCAAAATGTAGCACCAGCGGCACCCAATGCAACGGACAAGGTGTCTCAAAAGTGAAAGAAGAAGCAGAAAACAGAAGAATAAAGAGGATGAAAAGCCAAAGCTCTGGTCCAGGACTCGGTAAGGGGGGGATGGAGTGGCAAGAAGTGCAAATTGTGAACGACTAACGAAACGTAACGAGGACCAAGCGAAAACTTAACAAGTGGGAAAAAGCGTATAGACGAGAGGGCAATAGTTGCGGCCAGATGGGGGAAAAGGTCAAGATACCCTGTAGATAAATATATGATTTATATATTTTTCCAACCGATTGAGAAATATAAGTAAAATTTGTGTTTAAAGAATGTTTATTTATTGGAGATGAAGTCGGCTTTAATGAGTGGGAAAGAAGACAGGAATCATGATACCTTAATAAGATTTCAATGTACAACTCAGATTAGGTTTCTGTGTTTAACATAGATCTCGTGTTAAGGTGTCTGTAATGTGAATCCGTGTAGTTGAATCTCACCTACACTATAAACATCTAGGCCAAAAACTAGACTTCTTAGCAACTTCAGACTTTCTATCTATCCACAGGGCATTTAAAATGAGTTTCTGCTTGCCTGATTTTTGCCTTTTTAGACAAGCCATGCACAAACACACACACACACACACACACACACACATATATATATATATATATCTAGACATAGTTGGGGGAGAAAAATACGCTTAAAGAAAAAAATCTTGAAGTTATCTGCAAGTTTTACCAAGTGAAATGTAAGTACAACGTAACTTGAGCAGTTTTACATCTTCAAGCAGCATGAAATTGATTGATGGCGCGCCTTTCTTTGCGAAAATGAAAAATGATTTGCGCGGATTATGAATTTCCTTCCCGGCTGGTGCAGTTTTTTGCTTCCACTACATGCTCTGCTTGGTCATTTGAAACTAGGAAAAGGAAGACTATGACCGAGGCCAGCGGACTTTTAACCTTGTGACAGAGACAGGGCAACAGGACAAAGCCAGAGACAAGGCCAGAACCTAGAGATAGGCACAGAGACAGAGAGAGAGCAACAGAGACGTGGCATTGATTAAGGCCGCGCCCGTCACCAAAGTCAAAGTTAAGTAGGTATTAAGGATAAGGGATAGAGAGAATACTACTAGCAAAGTTTATTTAAGACGAAGGATTAATACTCTAACAGTGTGTACGAAGGAAGCCAACAATATATGTCCTTATATTTGATCATTCATTGTCAAAATGGATTAGCTGAAGCTGCCTTTCGGTAAAGCTAGGATCTTAAATACTCTAATCAGTCCACACCTAATGATATATTTCTATAATCAAAAACGTATTCAAAGCAGAATTATCAAATATTTCAGACATTTCCCACCAAACCAATGAAAGTACCCGTCCTGACGAGAAGTGCATAGTCATGTAATGCAAGGTAGGGCGGGCGTTAAATCTATCCGCTGGCCTTGGCAACGTTGAATATACAGCTGATTGGCTTCCCTTCGGAATCTCAGGTTACAAGTCGCAACCTTAAGGACACACAGCACGTTTTAAAAAAATAATAATGTAAATGCTAATTTTGTTGCTAAGTTCAAGGCCAAATGGTTTTAGCTCCGGGGGACAACCTGCCTGTTCATGTCGGAGAGGTAGCATAATTAATTTTCATTTAATTGCTAGGCGCTAGTTAAACTAACAAGCATGAAGGAAATACCGACACACACGCCGAATAAGGATTCGTGTACACACTACAACATCGACACGTTTTTGGATGGCCGGCAGCATTTCAATTAATTAATGTGCCAACATTGTGGACATATAGAGAGGTTGGGTGGATGGAGCCTGGCATTGGCCAACTATGTGACAGCTGCAAAGCACAAGTTAGCCTACGAGAAATCAAATATGGCAGCTCTGAATCTGTGAATGCTCGCCCTGCTGGCCTGTGTTCCCATTAATGCTGCCTTGCCAAGTGGGTCGTGTTGGGGGGCGTGGCAGGGCAGGCTAAGCTAGCTCAACTATAGCCAGCTGGCTGGCATGGGGCTGGTTTTGTGTGAAAGCGTTAACGACTTCCGATAGTTTTGCAAAAGTTTGCAACGTCTCAAAAAGCGCCGCAGGAAATGTATGATAAACTAAAAAAGCAAACCACAACCACACGCCGCACACGAATACGAAAGAAAATAAAGTGGGCAGACAGATAAGTAGTTCGATATAGAGAAATATAAATATGTACATAGATGATTGAATGAATTGATCACTTGATCGTCTCAAGATTTGGCTAAGATTCGCTGTGTTAACAACACCGTCCACACTTATTCTAGGAAATATGTTTATGCCATATAAAATAACATTATTATTCAGCAATTTCCTTTTTACAAAGTATTCTTTAATCTACCCTCTTGTAAAATCACAGCACACACAAAGTCAAAACAACAGCACAACATAACATATGTACACATGTACATGTTCAACAGTCAACTCGACGCCAGCAACTTCTGTGCTCATTATATAATTGCAACTGTTTGAAGTTCTATGCTGGTGGCCGCTCTCTTCTCCTGCAACCGATCCCCGCTCCATCTAGCCCAGCATCTTTTTATCCCTGGCTATGGCCAGAGGTTATGTGTCGTAATTTGTAATCTCGACGGTGGCATGAAAAATTTGTTATCGTTTTAATGTTTGTTGTTAAATTGCCACAGCAACGCAACGCACACAAGCGAAATGTTGAAAGAGAGTGGCCAAAGAGTAACAAAAAGGGTTTTATGCGTCTATATCATATTAAAGAATATTTCTTGTGGCATTTACTTTGTGTATATATGTGTGTGTGTGTGTGTGTCTAGACAGCGCAGCACAGGTAGGACTAGCCAGCGCCAAAGCCAAAGCCAGAGCTGAAAGTAAAGCCAAAGCGGCAAAAGTTGACTGAACTGTAAAACTCGCAAATAAGTAGAGAAACAGAGAAGCAACACACACACACAACACACAAGCCAGGACCAGAGAGCTAAACTGAGCCGTTTCGCCTTCGGGCGCTGTTAAGTATGCTACAAAATATTATATTAGCAAACAAAAGCAGCTGCATCGCACACACACAAGCATACGAACACACAAGTACACAGTACACCACAAGCGCATTGCGTCGCCAGGTATGTGGCGAGAGAATTATATTGAAATTACAAAATGTGGTGCAGGCAGGGCAGGGTGGCTTAGGGGGGAGGGGGACCAACCAGATGGTTTTAAGAATATTACTTAAGACGTCTAGTCGGTGAGCTCATTAAACGGTTGACTTGTCTGGTCGTCGTCGACGGGTTAAAAATATAACCACATTACTCATACGCCAGCTTGACACATTGATTCGAGTTGGCAGACTTTGTAGACATATTTTATGTGGGGGAGAAATTGATTATAAAGAATGCGCGTAAATTTATGAAAGCAAAGCCTGCAGCCATAATAATGATATATCAACTGGGATAAAATGTATTAGAAACTTAAAGAGAAATGTGTGAATCAATTTAATGCTGGAGAATATGTGAAGGCAAAAGGATCCAGTGATGCTTCCAGGAAGACAGTCAAGTTAAAGAATATCTGGAATGAAGTAAGCGAGCGTTTACTGTGATAAAAAGGTTCTGGGAAATGTTATTTTCTCGAATAAAAATAAGACAAATCTCCTTGGGGTCAAAAGGCATGGCGTGTGTCACAGAGCTGTTGAGTGGCATTTGTGATAAATACACTTTGGGAGCTAAGAGAGGAAGCTAAATTGACTCCAGTTGTTAAATTTGATGTAATTGAATAGCTTGATATAAGATGAACTCAAATGACTCAAAATGTTAATTAGAACTTCATTAATTCCAGGAGTTTTCAAGGAGCACATTTTAGATCAGACCATAAAAGATTTTGTTGTTAATCTTTATAGTAAGATATGATGATGATGATATATGATACTAACTCACATACAATAGCCTTCGTTTATCTCTACGCTCTTCCAAATCATTGTCAGACCATTAAAGCCAAACTTGTACTCACTCGCATTGTGCAAAGGAAAACAAATTACAAATATATTATACTCGCAGCCATCCCATCCTACAATTTGGCCTAGAAATATAAAATGCACCCAGGTGCTATCAGACGCTTTTGTGCAAATATTTACACTTCGTTAGCTGTCAAAGACACCAAAAACAGTAATGAAAATGGTTAGAGATCTGGTCTATCCTCTAACCACCACCCCGGCCGGCCCTCTCCCTACCCGCACTGCTCCATTTACAGCAGCCACCATTTCACACACACGCCATCATTTAAAAAACCGCCGTCGCCGCCGCCGCCGCCGCCGCCTTCGACACTTCTGACTGTTTTGTATATTTTATTTCTTTGGCATTTTTCTTGTGAAAAGCTTTTTATGCAAATGTCTATAACAAAACAGAAGAAAATACATTTTCTGGGCCAACGCGCAAAACAACAACAGAGATACTTAAATGCTAAGTGCCGACAAATTTAGGCACCAGACAGATTTAACTTTCGACAGACCCTGAAATCAAAACCACAATAATGGAGGGAGGAGGCGGAGGAAGGAAGCTAAATCCATTTTCAATTAGGCAAAAATCGCTACCAAAAAATCAGCCAATTCAAGACCGAAAACTAAACAAAATTGGATGTAACAAAAATTATTTTGGCATTCCTTAACAAAGGGTTAAACGTTGGGCCATCGTTTCTCTCTCTCTCTCTCTTTCTCTTTCGCTCTGGAACAGCCGCAAACACCTGCTGGAAATTCTTTTTAATTAGCGTCGAAACAAAAGAGACGCCTTAACAATGAGCGTTAAATTCCCATTCATTGGCAAAAAAAAAAAAATTAAAAACAAAGCAAATAATTGAAGTAGTTGAAGGTAAGAATAGCAGAAGAGAGTAGAGAAAGCAAAAGCAAAAGCAAAAGCAGCAAAATGGCAGACAAAAACATTAATGAGCAAGCTGCTGCTTTACTTCCCCTTGCCACTCGCCTGACTTGAGCGACTGAAATGGACATGAAAACGTCGCCTGGATGGATGTCATCATCATTTGAAAATTCCACACAGACGTTGCCATTATGTTGTTGCTGTCGCTGATGGTTGCTTGTTGTTGTTGTTGTAGTTATATGTTTGAGTTGATTGAAGAAAATTGACAGGTTTGATTATGACTTTATTATGGTCATGTGGGCGGACATTTTTTAACGAAAATAGGTTTAATATATGAATAGAGGAAATTTCTAAGAAAGTAAATAAGAAAATGTAAGAAATCTTAAAAAATGCAACAAAAAAAACAAAGAATTTATATTATATAATAGCTAACGCTTCCGTGTAAACTTTTGTCCATTAAGATCACATTCTTGTAGCAATTGCCCAGGTGGCTTCTTTATAGCCATGGCAAAGGCAGCTGGCACAGGAAACTGAGTCCGTTTAGATTCAAAATAAGTTTATGTTGATATCATTGGAATAGGCGGAAGCAGCTCATCTTGCTTCTTAGGTTTTGGAACTTCCTCTGATCTTGCATCTAGTTGCTCAACTGTTTCAGATGAAGGGACCTGTGAGGTTTGTTATTCGAACTGCTTCTAATCTGGCGTCTCCTTGCTCACCAGTTTCTAAAGCTCTCCTAGCTCTTTTGATACGGGCTTCTGTAAGGATAGATAGATAAATAGATAGATACATAGTTATATAGATAGATAATACGCCTGGAGAAAATTGTTAAGCTTTTCAATAATAAAAGATTTTAGTGATCATACGTCGTTTACTGCAAACCCAACTATGTGATCGGAAACTCTTATGGTCCAAACTTTTCATTTGGACAATCATTAAGTTATATGTTGGAAATATCTGCTGATTGCAGATTTGTGTTATAAGCTATTTTGGCTTATGTAAAACGGTTCAATGTTCTCTGGAACTTTATTCTCACTGCGTTCTTTTTTTTTGCACTTTTCTTAGAAGAAGATTCTTAAACTTGACTAATGATACTTTTCATTTAAATATTTATCTATGTTTCGTATAATAAAACCACCTTTATGTATTATGAATTATATATACATCTGCCTATATTTGTATATAACGATGTAATTCAAAAACATTTCCATTACCCTTTCACATCGCCCAATAATAGTTAATTAAATTTATTTAAAATTAAACCTCGTTTCGCCACTGAATTGTTTTTGAAGAGCAATGAAAATATCAAAACTGTCGACCCTATAAAAACAAAACCAAACCCCCTAACCCCCTGCCTTGTTCTTCACACACGCACACTCACATACCCACATGCACACAGTGTCTGTGTCTGTTTCAGGTGTTTAGGTCAACAGTTCAATGTACCCAGCGCTGGTTGAAACTACGAGTGGTTATGCATACAAAAAGGAACCCATCTGGGGGACAAAAAAGCAACTAAAAATATTTGTTGGCACAATAAATTATTTTTAAATGCAGAGGAGGTTGAAAATACGCTTGCTACATGGTTACTTCGAGAGCTCTTTGGGAGGTCCTTGCTGGCTCTTTGGTCTTACTCCGGGGAGAGTCATTGGCCAAATGTGCCACACAGTGCAAATGCTAAACAGAGCACAACACGTCAAAGAAAGAAGCACAGCGGAGGAAACTTTGCTAAAATTTTTGTTTCCAGGAAAAGCCAAAGAGAGAGGGAGAGCGAGAAAGAGAAGGAAAAGCTTAAGAGATTATCATGGTGATGAGAGAAAGCCCTGCTGAATGTATCAGACGGAAAGAGCGGACAGAGCAGAGCACGTGTTGTGTGTGTCGTAAAATTCTTGTAACGGAGCTCAAAAGAGAATGGAGGCAAAACAATAAAGCCCACGCACACACATTTAGTTGTGGGGACAGCAGACAAAGAGCATAACACTGCGAGCGATAAAAAGGAATGCGGAAGAAGTATGCTATAAAATGTGATATATATAGGAATGGCAACATATGACAGCTGTCATGTTACAATCCTTAGCAGCATCACAATGCGAAAGTTGGGTTAGGTTGTGGGAATTGTAAGATTAGAAAGAAAGCACACAGAAGTGCTGTGTGGAAGCCCCGTCAGAAGTGGGCGAAGCGGGGCAAATTACGTTGGGAGTGCGTAGGAATTGTGGTAGAAAAAAATGAAAAGGGATTAACAGCTGCAAGAGGATTATAAAGTTGTCAATGAATAAATGAATGAAGCACAGGAAGGAGAGGAGACGACTGAATATATCAGAAGCAAGGAGACCTTTGAAAGGTCTCACAATATGCGTGTCTTATAGGCGTAGGTGGATAGCTCAAAGGGCTGCTAGCAAGAGGGGAGTAGAGAAATTTTCAAGGGCCAAAAATCACATTAAAAACTATGAATATTTAAACCTATTTTCTTGAGTTTGTGATCAACCAAATTAAATTAATTTCTATTATAATTTTAAAATTGTTTAAAATTTTTTAATAGTTTTACCTCAAATTGAATTATATCACGCACTTTCATCAACGCATCTGGATGTCATCAGAATTCTTCCACATCAGCATACGGAAATACATGTAAATTTAGAAGACATTATTCTGTGTTTTTGGTGAGATATTGATATTATCAGGCTATTGGCTTACGCGACCAGAACATTACATTTGCTATAAATGTGGATTCCATCCATTGATGCCATTTGTCTCAAGTGTGGAAGATCATCTGTGACATATTTCCCAGTGCAATACGATGCCACAGTCAGAGAAGACTTTCCTATTAATTTGCATTTTCTTACCTTTTTCAAAATATATCAGACCTATTCATAAGACACACATATATATATATATACAGAGAATATTAAGAAATAATTGGTTTAGCTGTGACAAATAGTTGCAATTGCTAAAGTAAACTTATACTTGAGCTAACACATTCCCTCTTTGCACAATCAGAAGTTCAATACGCAAAGCCAATGTGCGAGTAAAGTGAACAAAAGTGGAAACACAAATTGTAGTTCATTCTTAGCCTGGCAACTGTTTCCATGTTGCTGGCAACAGCTGCCTTGAAATCCGAGTATTTTTGCATATGATGTGCAGAAGATGAAGCCCGAAATCGAAGCGGGTTAAATGGTGCGTAAAATGCCAGGCGATAGCGATAGGAATGCGAAAGAGTGGATGATGGTGATGATGATGATGATGATGATGATGATAGGGATAGGGATAGGGATGGGTGAGCTGCTGCTGGCTGCTGGCTGCTGAAACTGGAGACATAATAAACATTGCACGCGCACATAAACCTGAGCCAAAGCGTCCTGGAAACCCTGCCTCTGGTTGTGCATGGCGCAGCAGGAAGGCATTGCTGGGAAAATGATTGGGAAAATGGCTGGTTTGTTGCTGATGCTGCTGCTGCACTGCGACCACAAAATGCATGTCAACCACAGCAACGGCAGCAGCCATAAAAAACACAGCAAATTAATATTTTATAACTTAATTAAAACAAAAAAAGGACATGTTAAATAAATATAAAAATAAATGGCAAAAGCGCGCGAAACGCACCAGTTTTTTTCCAGCAACGTGAGGTACAGAGAGAGAGAGAGAGAGAGATCTGATCTGAGGGAACTTAAAGTTTACCCGCCCATGGTCACTTTTATTATTCATGCGACACGTGGACCACAGCAGAGCGCGGCGGACAGCGCGCGAAGCAGGCAGGGGGGAAATCAAGGGTGTTGCTTTTCTAACGTAAAACTGTCGCCGCACAGTCAATTTAATTTTAATTTGCACTTCATGCATATCAAATTAACATTCATGGCCCTCCAATTGATGAGCGAATGGCAACTGACAACCGGACAAGAGCAAACAGAATGCTGATAGCCATAGTTACTCTTACAATTTATGATTAAAAACTATACATAATTGAGGCCCTTGAAACAGAGCAAGAATGGCCTTTAAATGTCCTTTTTAAAGGCATTTCGATTATTTATTTTCGTAGCTGAAAATTAGTTTTAAAATACATATTTCGTGCTTGCTTGTCTGGCATATCTTATCTTTTCTTTAAGATAGTTCATTGAGCGTGTCTGTTAAATCATTAAAAGGCGAACCCGAGCAACGTCGGGTAAGCTCTCTTATATATTCTAAATATTAAACCAGCAAAAACTAAAATTTGCAGAGCGAAACGCAAAAATGAGCCAAGTTACTTCCTCGCAAGAATATGCAATGCTATTTCAACTTACACACACAAAATCAGAATTTTATCGGTCCTAGATTTATAGGGAGCAGGCCCTTAAGAACTTAACACATTTATTAGTAGCTGAGATCGTATTAACTTTCCCCTGCAGGCTTGCAAAGTTCATATGAAAACCATAAAACTCTCTGCGAAGGACTGTAAAACGATGTTAACTTCGTTGCGTTTCATTAAACTCATCCAACTCCAACAGCGGCGGTTTGCTGCTCTGGCTCATTCGTAATTGTTTTGTGCCGGAAATGGCTAACGGAAACCGAAATGGTCGAATGATGCCGAGGAAAAACACTTGATTCCTTAACTCATTCGATTCTCGACTTTTTAGACCCTCAAATATAAAACACACAGGACATGTCCAAATATTTGCAGTTAATCAGTGTAAAATTGTTAGAACGCACACATGCACAAACACACACACACACCGCACCCACGCACAGACACACGCACACACGCATACTCCCATGTACCAAAATAGCTAAGCAATTAACTAAGTTTATGACTGACTCGGCAAATTTTGATCTCAATGTTGGTAGTTTTAAAGGCAAAGCTCAGAGAGCAACAACAAAGTTGCCAACATGTGAGTTAACAGTTTGGCCCTCGTACCCTGCCCTCCCCCTGTGCCCCACCCACCACTACATCCACGCTTCCTCTACGGCAGCATCAAATAGTTTGCAGTATGGGAATGTCGACCATGCCAAGCTCTAAAACCCAAACAATGAAGACAACGCAGTGGCAGTGGCAGTGGCAGTGGCAGCAGCAGCATGGGACAACAACAACGCTCGCATGCAATGAAAACAACATTGAAATTGTTTTTGTTATTGTTATTGCTATTGCTATTTCTATAGCTACGACGAAAGTCTGTTATTGTTGCTGCAAACGGTCAAATTTTGGGTATTTCTACGTTCATAAAACAAACCAAAATCGCAGGCAAATAAACAGAAACCGGACCAAGGCGTGGCTCTTGAAATGTATTTCCAGCGCCAGTGTGTGTGTGTGTATGTAAAATTTGCCAACATTTTGAAGCTGATTGATCTACTTTTTACGACTATGCGGTCAAAAAATGAAATATTGTAAAAGCAACGTTTTAAATAAACAAAAGTCGCGAGATTGGCCAATTGTAAAAATGCATTTGGGAGTTTTTCAAATAAAACAGAACAATCAAGGTAAGCTGGTTTTGGCTTGGAAATTTTGGAAGAATTTGTGATTTAACTAGCATAACACAAGACAGCTATATGACATAGTGCTTAAGGGTTCAAATACTTTTTCAAATTTGTTTCAAAGCCAAACTCGAAAACATTTCCAAGCTCTTTTCTCGTTCAGCGGCCATCGATCGTGAGTGCTTTATAGCTGTCTGGCCAATATAAATGCCCCAAGGCAAGGCAATCCATTTGATATCTGAACAACGAATATAACAACCTCCCCTTAAACAACTCCCCTAAAGCATTCTACGAACTTTTTTCGCCGCAAAGTACGTTTTTTCGCCACGAAGCAATGGAAAACGTTATGCATTTATTCCATCAGCTGTCAATAAATCATGCTCCTGCAAAAAATCATATGTACACAAACTTACGTACATATATGAACATCATTAGTCGTCGTTTGTGCTTACGGTGTGCGGTTGGGCAAAAAGACGAAAATGGTTCAATATTTGCCAACAAGCGTTTTTCGGTAATGTTTCAATTAACTTGGCCCAAAAAATATATTTATGAGGCAAGCACACATAAAATTGGGCATAAAAAGCGTTAAGCAAACAGTCGAATGAATGAATACACATGAGTTGAGGGGCACGCCCCTCCTTGCTCTCCTATTGCCAACATTCACTCAATCTATGCCACTCCCTCTGCCCTCTGTCCTTTGCACAAGCCGCCGACAACATAATTTGTGTCTATTTGGCGCATAGCATACTTTCGGGCGCTACAGAAGCAGCATCAGCAGCAGCAGCAGCAGCAACAAGAATAACAGCCCCACGCACACATACACAGTCACATAAAAGCAATCAAGTGTCGCTGCTGAAAACAAAACATAGGAGGAGTAGCAAAAAGAAAGGGTAGCAGAGGATAGGAGTAGCAAGAGAGGGCACAACGACGGTAGCTTATGCGTGACGGCCTAACAAAAACAACAGGCAACAACATATCGCTCATGATGTCTTTAGTGGGTTTTTAAAAGCATTTCGTCTCCATTTCGACAAGTTGTGATGAGGAAGAGAACGCTGCAAATATAAGGAATAATTATTTCTTATTCATACCTTAAGATCACGATCTGGTGCACAGTTCAAAACCAAAAGAACAAACAAACATCAAATGGAAAAAATTATATAAAGTGAGAAAAACAAAGAGTGCCAAACCATGAACAAGATGGAGCGCTTGTGTTCTTTAGGCGATGTTTCGCTTTGATTTTATGAAAATTTCTTAGGGTAAGAATACTCCAGGAAATCCGAATTTTGCTCTCTCGATCAGCCACATTTCCGGTCTCCACTTATCTTAACGTGGGGCTCAGCACATTGTGTCTAAAATGGTGGAAGAATTTTATGTTTAAAATCAAAACTAACACAAATTGAAGAACTCCAGCCCTGAGATATTAACAAATGCAGATTGAACTCGCATTAAAGCTAATAGTTTCTGAAAAACTGCTTTCCAAGTGTGAACTTCAAGTGTATCAACACCTTCTAGCGTTGCCTCTTTCTTACATTCCTCGTCAGACTGCCCAAATAAATCATTGAGGCCCCAAACATGAGATCATCTTATGCAAACAAGCGCTACGAGACGGGGATGTCCCACCTTATTGAAAAATTAGCTATGAAATTAAATTAAAACCTTTTATATTCCATTTAATCCGTGGAGTACATATGCACCTGTTTACGCACATCATTCATCTTTCATTCCCCTTAGAAATGACTTTTAAATGAACACGAAACAAACAAAGTTCCAATAGATATATCTAGGATGATTAAAGCTCTGTACCATCCTTTAGAAAACTGGAAGTAAAGCCAGTTAACGGTTCGTTTAAATTTCACTTCCGACATTTTGCAAGAAATCGCTTTCCGAAACACGTTCCAATAAGTCGTCCGTGGACATCATCAACAACGGTGGCGGCAGTCAAAGCGACCAAAAATCAATGGGCCGGAAAATATTTATGATGTCTCGCACACGCCGCTCTGCCACTGCTCCTGAATGTACACCTACCACACAGACACACACACACACACCCCTCTCTCTCTCTCTCTCTGTCTCACTCTCTCTCTTTCTACCAGCTAGTGTGAACTTTGGTGAAAATGGCTAAAGTTGACAGTTGCGTATGCAAAGTAGATAGGCAGGGCTAGGGGGGGACGCGGTAAAAATTCAGTTGCTGTTTTCTCCAACAACAATTAACGGGCACATATGTACGTATACAAATAAGTTGTGGAACTGCCAATGCCAATGTTTGATCGGCCGGAATATTTTTGTGCAACACACAAAACTCTGCATTTCGGCTTCGGGCTGCCACAAAAGCATTTTATTTGCCGCTTCGCTGGCCATCCAAAGGAATTTTCAAATACGAACTTCCAAATATAAATCGAAGCTAGCGACGCCTATGAAGAGGGGAGCCGCCGCCCGCCTGCCAGTTTGTGTGGGTTTTTGGGTTTCATTTCATTTCTACGTCTCCAGCAATTTGGGTTTCTTTCTCGCTGGTTGTGTGTTGTTGCCACTCGTCGAGTCGAATGTGTTGCCTTTTGTTCAAATTTATTGTCTATGCTAAGGGTACGTCGGTGTACCCGTATGTGTCACTGTGTCTCTGTGTGAGTGTCTGACTGTTCGGGGTGAGGGTGGGGGTGTGGGACTGGAGTAACACAGCAGCATACAAATCGTGGGATGCTGCTTACAAAGTTTATCGATCTATAAAATATTTGTGTTTTGTGTCTGACGGGCCCCGCTGCTCCTCTCTTGTATGCTTTGGTTGAGCATCTTGTGTTTCTTTATTTCTTTTTTTGTTGGCATTCTATTTTATATTTCCTGCTCGTAACAACACCCCCGCCCCTCTAGTAATTATGTGGCGAAGCAACATGCATACAAAACCAAACAATTTTGAAGTGCGCATTGGAAGGGCAGGGGCAGATCACCAGAGTGAGTTCGTGTGTTTGTCGTGAGATAACTCTCTTTTTGGCATTGATCGAAAGATTACGAAATATTAGAAAGATGGCTGATTTCACTACGGTTTAGCTGAGCGGACAACTATATCTTACAGCAACGATATAACCGATTGTTCCGGATCGAACTCTTAGTAGCATAACTTTTCTGTTTATAACTTAAATCAATCCAAATCTGTCTTGTATTCCTTGAATTTCATCTGGATCGTTTAAATTCCTGAAATGTGAATGGTATATCAGCATGGGTAAGCCAAAGCTAGCCTTACTTTCCTGTTTTTCTTTAACATTGTTGGATTGAGAAGTCGTTTGCGAATGATGGCATAATTACGAAATTAATTTTAGGCCACTAAACTCTAACCTCCATGCATTCCACAGCTGCGGACTGGCCGCACTCAACACTCAGGCAGAGAAACATGTTGCTAAGCCCACAACACCCGAATTCACCACCTCACCTCCACACTTCGATCTAATGTCTGTCTGGGCCTTCATCAATATTACAAATTTGTCGGGCAGAGCCTTGAAATCCAATCTCAGTCTATGCCGTCGCCGCCGTCGCTAATATCTTGTCATTGAATTTTTAATTTAATTTAACTGTAAGCCAGCGGAGCAGTGTACAAAAAAGGACCCCATATCTTGAAAAAAGGAAAGAAAAGCAATTTGCTTTATTAAACTCTTGGTGGTGTTGATTTTTGCATAGAAATTGTCTAATCAAAAACAAATTTCATTTGAATAGTGTTTGATGTTGGAGCAAGCCGAGAGAAGCTCGGAAAACGTGACTTGCCCGCTGAGATTGTCGGCAGGTGATAACTAATAATGACTCATCTCAGCCAAGGGGAGCTGAAGTGTAGAGAACCTGGTGGAGACCGCAACAAAGGACGACAGGCGCCTTAAAGAAAATACACGCAACCGGCTTAGGCCAACCGCAGCGTCAGAAATTATGCTATTAAAATCTACATACTTCTTTCAATTAGCCACCGCAAGCGGCTTGCCGCCATCGGAATGTCTGCCGCCTGTCGGTCTGTCAAAATACATACACATTTCTTCAGGCACGTGCTGTGTGTACAACAATTTCTCTTCTGAGGGTTCCGGTTCCTCAACGCGCCTCCTCCTAATTAGACAACAAAATAGCAAATGCGCAACAGCGGAGTAAGCCACAAATGTTCCGTTTACTTAAAAAAAATCAAACAAAACAAGAAAGAAAAACTACTTTCGACTTGCCGAAGATTATATACCATTCTTATATGTAGGAAAACTCATCCTGTACTCTGCCGCCAGGGTGAGTGCATATCCAAAATGTTTTTCTAAAAACGGAAAATTCAGATTGACAAGACAGAAATTTGTCGTCCAGGAAGCACAAGTGTCCAGAAAGATGCATATTGACTAAGAGAGTTCTCTGTTTCCTATATTAATTGACGATGCAAACAGTTAAGGAATTGCCTTAAAGTTCTGATTTCGATAGTGGTGCAAAGTTTACTGTTTTTAGTATTCACAAAAACAAGAAGATATTTACTTAAAGACAAGAGAGACACGACCACAGAGTTGTGAACACATCGCGGAATATTCGATGTTCTCATAGACAATATATGTACATTAGTAGAGGCTCAACTCTTTTTAACATTCCGTGCGCACTTTGCTTCTCTTAAAATGTTCATGTGAAACTGCACCATTTGTCATTCAACGAGTCTATAAAATCGTCTCCTAAGTTGTTGATACTAGAAGTATCCTAAAGTAGAAATATCTTAAATATCCTAAACTTAGAAATCTGGCGGGATTGAAACAGTGCTTCCAATGCTGATCATACAGTCAGCCACCCAATTCAAGAGAGACTTGTTTTAAATCAATGATCCATGATTCTTTAAATTCAAAACCCAGTTCTTCTTGTTCTACTCATTATTTACTTGGAGTCGACAGCGATGACAGGTTGAGATGCTCCTCGTCCGATCCAGTGCAAAGTAATAGTGTCTTTGACAACATGTTGGTTCAAAGCCATATAAATGGCATGGACTGGCCCTGTGGTCACTCTATAGAGATTTGGGAGGAGCTACAGCTCTGCTTTCTGTTCTAAATCAACGTCGGCTTCAATGGTCTAGGGGCTAGATTGGTCGTTACAGATACGGCGAGATTTGCAAGTTCACCTGTATTACGCGGCTGTCTATCCTCCTAGCACTAATTTTCACAATGTATTCAGTAGAACAGGCTTCCTTCTCTACGGTGCAAACTTCATGGCAATGCCACTAATACCATTTTATGTATGGTAGAACAACAACAATAAGGCAGACAAAGCACACAAATTTTAATTAAAAACCGCAGAGTACTGAGAAAAAGTGCCAAAAAGTAAAAAGTTTAACCGCAAAATGTTGCAGAAAATTATGCGGGCGCGCCGCCAGTCGAAAAGTTTAATGAAAATTTGATTTGCCGTACACATAAAATGAAAAACGACGGGTTAACATTTACATGCGAGAGCCTTGTTTATAATGAGGTCATGGGCAAAATTACAAAAAGGGTGTTGTGCGGTTGCCAGTACCGGAGGAGGAGGAGAGGGTGACGAAATAATTGAACTAAAACTTATTATTGATTTCTATAAAATATGTTTTAGCAAACGCAATCCTCGTTACTGTAATAGTAATCGAAGTAATTCGATTTCAATTAAACATTTGTCTATTTTCAATTTTGTTGAGCTGTAAGACTTGAGCGAGTCCAAACTGGGTTTGAATGCAGATTTTGAGACTACTTTAAAGCGAATAAGCCGAAGGGACTGATCAAGAATATACATATGTACTTTACTTGCTATATATATTACGATTTGATATTCGAGCAACTTTCGGCTATATTTTGAAGACAAACAAATGTAACTTTAACTTCAACGCATCAAACATTTAAAAGGGAAAAGTTTTTGGTGGCAACAGCAACAACAATGTTAGCTTGGAGATTAAGCGGCAAATAGTTCTTTCCTGCAGGTGCTGCCTTCAGGAAACAAAAGCAACAACAACAAGATTAGTAAATCTTCCAAGAATTGTAAGGCTGCATTCTTTCCTTGAAGACATCAAAATTGCCACAGATGATGACGCAACGTTTGGGGGGTGACCCACATTGAGCCGGTGGCAGTTGATGAGGAACCCTAAACCGCGAGTGCATGCATTAGAAAACATCTTCGACTGAGTCCAGCCGCCATTAGCGCATGTGTAGTTTTACGACCCCGACGAACTTGTATGAAGATAACCGAATCTTCGCTTAATGGGCACGGCTCACGGTATGAAACGGAACTTTGATCGCTTACGGAATTACAATCAATCTGTCGTTGTGGAAGGTGCAGACACAACTGGATTAGAAGGCCCAAGGTAAACGTGAGGAGGCTCAGCGTATGCTAAAATAGCTCAAAGAGGAGCTGCGGCAAAGCGAGAGCCGCATTGATGAGCTCAACTAGGAGCTGTCCGCCGGCAAGCGAGACGTTATGAGGGAGCAGCGTTTGTGGGAGATAGAAAGACTTTTGCTATTCTGTCTAAATGCTAACTGTATGATATGCAAGGCGTACAAAAGTGCTGCCAATTACTTATATTAGAATCGCAAATGTTTCATTCCTTTTTTTTATATGGCAGCTAGCCCGATTCCTTTGGTTATTGCATTGTGCTTAAATGTTCATTTCTCGTTTCGTTTCTTCGCTCTCATCGAAAGACCAATGGTGCTGTCGCTGATCGTTGCTGAATCTTAACTCCCAGCAGTAACATGAACAGCTTAACAAACTCATGTGCGAGGGAACTAAATTGATTTCAACTTTTGTTTTAAATGCAACGAGTTCAAATACCTTATGTCAGCACAAATCAAGTTCATAAATCTCGCCTAACCTTGCGGCTGGCTCCAACTCATTTCCCAGAAAGCCAAAGTTATTAGCCAAAGCCAAAAGGTTAAATGGAAGAGACCCCAGAAAAGTTAAAAGCCCAACTGCTATGCTATCGCAGAAGAAGGTAAGTTCCGAGGCCACAAAATGTAAATAGGAGAAGTTTGCTACAAAATGTGTGCATGTGTGTTTGTGTGTGTGTATGAGGAACAGAATGAATGGGACAGGACATATGCTGCTTTGCATATGCTTCCCGCTTCCCGCTTCCCTCCATTGCTGTGGCTGGCTAAGTTTATGAAGATGCGAAGACAAGTGCATGTGTGGAATACGTTTTAATCCAAAACTTCATTAAACCAAGTGCCCAGCTTGCAATGTGTGTGTGTGTGTGTGTGATGGAAACTTTGCCGTGTAATAAAATCAAATATAAGTAACTACCTCAGACTGCGTTTATATATGAGAACGAGTGAGCACAATTTTCATTTTGTATTAATAACGCCAACGGTCAAGCTTTGATTGTGCATTTGGAGTACAAGCAGCGAACTTTGGGGAACCACTTCAGGCGGCTGGCAAAAAGTTTGCCAACCTTCTCCTCTCTATTACATAGAGCGAGCAAGCATCTTCGAAAACCACTTGGGCAATTAGAAGTAGAAAGTTTTGTGCCCCTGGTAGCCAAAGAGAGCAGAGCAAACCAAAGGAAACCGACCAGCATCAGCATCGTCAACATCATCATGAAGATGACAACTGTGAAAACTTTGCGTCAGGGAGTTGGAACTTTTTTCCACGTTTTGCAGTAATTGCGTGCGTATTGTTGGCCAGAGACTTGGTGACTGCAGGAAGCAGCAGTGCTTCCAAAATGGTTTATTGTACTTCCAGAAAAATGTACAGAAGGCGATGGCGGATGAAAATTAAACCGAGTGATGATCCAGTACGAAATCAACCAGAGCTGATGGCAGTATTTCGGTCGACACAGGTGGTGGGTAGGGGCCCATGGTCAACATATACAAGTAGGTTCGCTATTATTCGCATACAGCTGTAATTTGTTATAGGTGTATGTATGTATGTATGTACATATGTGTACTCAACCTAACAAAGAAAAGGAAAACCAAAAAGCGGAAAATAGTAGCTCGCGAAATATGAAAAACCACGGGCGGCAGGGGATTGGCCCACAAATTCAGATCTCCGGTCGTGATGGGCAAGAACTCCAGCTTGTTTTTTGGCTAAATGCAGAGCCTCTTAGTCATAGAATGCAGGAAAGAAGACAGATCGATGTTGCAGTTCAACTTCAGCGAGACCAGATGGTCGAATTTGATGAAGTCAACTCGAAAGATTGCTTATTGCCAGACAAATCAGTCTGATTCAAGGATCCCATATGCCGGCAGCCCACTTGAATGAGTATGTAGACTTTAGCCTAACAAAGCAAGATATAATTCAGCTCTACTTAAGAGTTAAGTAGAAGGGCTTACAAATTAACTCCATTCCTTGTAACCTTGGCATACAACAATATTTCAAACTGCAATTGTTTTCATAGATCGAAAAATTGACAAATTGGAAGCCAAGACTCAATTTAAAGGCGGAAAGGCCATTAATATGCCAAGACTAGATGACTGTACCATATATCTTATATCTATGTACCATATGTCTTGGCCACATATCGTACATCATGCGGTATTTTCAACTTATTTTGACATTTAGCTTAGTGTGTAGGAATCTTTTGACAGTTCATAGTAAACCAAGCGACACCGCAGACTCAATTGCTTATGAAAAATATACGAGGCGTACAAAAGTGCTACCAACTTCTTATTTAAGAAACGCAAACGATTCATTCAGAGCTTCCTCGGTTATTGCATATTACATAATGGAATGCAAAAATCACTTTTCATCAAGAAAGGCTTGCATTTTTCTTAAAAAGTTAGCAGTAGCATGGAAAGAATTTAATATTTTGGTCAGTTTTCCACCTAACAATCAATTATGTTTTCCGCAAAACAAAAAACCTGCCAACTATTTACGCCATCGTTTCATTCAGAGCTTTTCAAATGGCAGCTATATCGATAAAGGTACTAAAAATCGGCTTTAACCACCAAGATATGTTTGCTAATTTCTTATAAATGTTGCAAAAGCTTTAAAAGTATGGAAAACAATGGATTGCTGTACTCGGTGATACCGAAGGCCTCAAAGCAAGTTGATTTGTTTCTTTTCTGAATACTTCTTAGATCAAGAAAACAAGGGGCAAAGTCAGCATGGGGTATGCTGGTGGTTGTTAAATCCAAAATGCATTTAAATGTGATATGAATGTTCTCAAGAGGGGCGACTTGGCAACAATCAATCTAAAGCTCACCCGCCTTGCTTTTTCTGTATCCCATGCAATGCATATCGAGTTCAAATTGAATATCCTTTTAGAAGCATAAAACTGCAGGCAGCAAAGGGGAACCAACAATAACAACATTGTATCAAAGCATGTCTTGTTTTATGGAAAGCAAGAAACACCTTTGTCTGTGCCACACAGAAAAGGAACTGATCCCAGATATAAAAAGGAATGCAAACTGGAGGAAAGAAACTTGTGGCTCTGGCTGGGGTGGTGTGGGCGGTGTGGGTGGTTTGGTCTGCTTAAGAAACTCAGGGATTTTGCATTGGGGTATGATGGCGTTTGTCAGCCTGGACATTATGTAGTAAAAAATGCAAGTAAAATACGTAGTAGCAATAGTGCTAAAGTATTATGTGCAAGACAGGACGGGAAATCCATGAGGAGAGAGGCGATGGATAAATAAGTAGGAGGAGCAGCAACAAGCCACCATATTATGAGTACAATAAAGCGTAGCATCGCAATATACAAAAAGCACGAGGCGCAACCAAGACAGACACACAAGCAGGCATTCATATGATGATGAGCAACGAGGTCAGCTCCAGAAGGTATATTATATATTGCAGGTGGGCTGAGTTAGCTTACGAAACTTGTCTTCGTTTATTAATCTTGATTTCTTGTTCAATATATTCATTGCGTTTTTCTATTACACTTTGATTCAGCTGTCCAACCAAGACGAGATCGGTGGCACATGGATTGTCTCTTTTCAATTGTTGCTCACCGATCAGCTCACTGACTATCGATAATATCCCTAGTGTAACATATCCCGTTAGAAAATGTTATCTGTATTTTAGGGCATGACATGAAGCATATGAGTTTCATCTATCTAAAGTATGCAATATTCTGATCTTCTCTTCCGGTTCCTATAGTTCTCTATAGCAATACTTCTTGAGCAGCCCTCAGTCATAACTATCGCTTATGTGCTTACTGCAACAACTTGCCGGCAAACAAAGGCAACTTTACCTCTTCCCCCAACGAACCCCGCGCCCGCCCTCCTGACATTCTCCTTTGCCTCCTTTACAGTTGCTTGAGCTTTTCACCCATTTGCTGGTTTTGGCCAACAAGAAAAACAACATCAAGACGAAGCAGCCGCAGAAGAGATGAAAAGATAAGCAAAGATTGCGAAAATTGTATTTTCCTATTGTGAGTATGTGTGGGTGGGCGGTAAGTTGGAAGTCAGATCCAAAAAGATAGGGTTAGTACGGGGCTGTGCCTGTGTGTGTGTATGTCTACTGACGCGGAGTATCAGCAGGATTTTTTGAAAACAATGAAAAGAAATACAACAACGACTGGATTATTCGACTATCATATATCTAGTGAATTTAGAAATAATTACAATATCGAGAACTTACCATAATCAATTCAGAGTTACCATATTTAAGGTACAGTTTTCACCTGTTTTCCCTGAGTCAAACGATTATATATCCGCTAGTCCTGGGAAAGTACTTTTGTTTTCGTATCATTCTTCTGGTGGAACATTTGTCATGCAAGCACAAACTTCATCCTCTCGTATGGGCTGCAATACAAATACGCAATACCATACAATATATACTTCTTAAGAGCCTTCTGTTTTACTCACATTTCGTGGGATTTTGATGCGTCCTTTTTTAACTGTGAATGCGCTGCATCAATCCAATACTCTGTTCTTCCCACCATTGGGTGGGTACGCGAAATGCCAAAAAACGTTGCTCCCTATAAGCTTTCAATTGTTCGAGTTGTAGACGTCTATAAATAGAGCCGGAGTTTGAAGGCAATCTCGAAGGAAAGCCCCTTCCTTTGGTCAAACCCTTTCACGGAAAATGCTATGCTCTGTGCCAGGCCTTAGTCCTCCTGGCCTGGCCTGGCCTCGGTCCACAGGCCACTCAATTTCCGTTACACGCCAATGCGCGTGTAAGCAGCATGTAAATATGAAAGGCCAAGTCCGCATAGATGCCAAAGTTATGAGCTTGTAACTTGAAAGGACGAAAGGGTTCGGTCGGGGCAGCTCAGCTCAGATAGAAGAAGGCTACCAATTTGTGGGGCAGGCAGCATACATAAATCAAAATC
Organism: Hirtodrosophila duncani; assembly: GCA_037043425.1. Classification (NCBI taxonomy): domain Eukaryota; kingdom Metazoa; phylum Arthropoda; class Insecta; order Diptera; family Drosophilidae; genus Hirtodrosophila; species Hirtodrosophila duncani. Next base: position 593,242 of record JBAMBM010000793.1, on the reverse strand, counting down.
AAATTTCGAGAGCTGTTTAGTCAAGAGTGGCGCAGAGCAGAGCTCTGGGCAGCTTCTGCTGCCGCTTTTGCTGATGCTGTTTTCTAGGCGGAAGCACAGTCAGAAGTTGACCAATAAGTGGGTCATCACTGACACAGTCCGAACAAAGTGGAATTTCAAAACTATTGTGCTGACAAGCAAATGAATGAGTTGAATGAATGAAGGATTGAGGGGATGCATGAATGAGTGAATGAATGGGAAAAAGGCAAAGAAGTCTCGTGTCTCTCTTCCCGTCTGACTGTGATTGGGGTTTTCTGATTTTGAGTGAGCCTTGAGACAATTAATGGACAATCAAAATTCAGCAGCTTACAATTAAATTGGAATTTTTAGCAAACGAATTAGAGATGAGAGCATGAGCAAGTTGTGTGCCTAGTCTGCCTAACAACAGATTGTATTAGATATATATCGTTGAGATCTCGAAACAAACAGTCAAGGCTTGCCCCTGCCCCTGTCTTCGAAGGCATTCACATTTTGTATATTTTTCCTGGTGTTTCTCAATGAAATTTGATGATAAACATAACACGTTGCTGGTGCCTTAGCAACGACCTTCCCCTGAGATTGGTCACCTTAATGTATTGACGAAGACAGAAGCGTGGCGACTAGCTGAGCAGCGGGTTAGTAGAGCCTAAAGAAATAATCATTTCGTGTCACTGACTCATCTCCAACTCACCGCAGTTATTTAAAAGAGTCGCTTTGTTTACGCGACACGAAAAATTTGCATTTTATTAGCTTTCGGAAGGCAGCGCAGGCTACGGCTATAAACTCTGAAAAGGGCGTACAATGGCTGGATGAATGGTTGGGTTTTTCTTGAACTCGCTGAAGTGATAAGCTGCAATCATTGGCAAGGAGTCTGTCTGTCTTTGTCAAAAGAAAAAGAGATAGATGTGAGCGCCGCCAAGCGATTTGCATTACAAAGTTGATGAAAAGAGACGGCGGCCTGGGCTCAATGAAAAATCACTTAGCGAATCGCTTCACTAAGCAAATCAAGCTGGTTGAGATTAAAAATTTGCCAAATACAAAAAAATGCCATGCCACAAACTTGTATTTGCAATGTCGGGGCTATATATTTTGCAAATTCAAAGTGTATTAAAATTTGGCCAGTTGTGCAAAAAGCGAAAGTTTCTGATGCTGATTGCGAGCAAGTGAGTGGAGATCGGTGGGCGGTGGTGGTGCTGCTGGTGGTCGTGGTGGGGAAAAAAACCTATTTGAATTTCATTTTCGTATGCAAATTTTCAATGGGTTTTTACTGCTGTACGATTTCGTTTGTGAAACGGAAACTAAGCCACAGAAATATGCAAGTGAATTGCTTTAGCCTCAGATTCAGCTACAGCTACAGCTCCTCTTCACAAATAGCCGAAGCTGGTGCTGCTGCTGGCTGAATGTGAGGCTAAAGCAAATTTGTGTGCACACGCTTTTGCTTTTGCCTTGACTTTCATGGTGGCGGCGGATGCCCGAGCGAAACCCAAAGCGAAACCCCATTCCAGTAAGGAATCCAGCGTCCGCCGCCCGACCTCTGGCTAGTGCCAGTTCGTTTTTCTCTGCTCCAGTCGGTTTACGAAACAATTGAAACAAGTTTGCAATCAGTGCGCAAAGTTTTTGCCCCACACACATTTACAGACACAACAAAACACCCAACAGACTCTGAAGAGCGAAAGAGCGAGACAGAGACAGAGAGGGAAAAATCCAGTAACACAAAACAGACAAACAGACACCGCCAAAGATACAAAAACTCACAGCAAATTGTGCGGCTATCGAGGATGCCGACGTCGATGAGAATGCCCCAGCCAAGGATTGCTGTGGCTCTGGCGCGCCTAAAAGTATGCAAGCGCAAAGGCACAGCAGCAGCAACACAAAGAGAAAGTTAGAATCCGCTTATAGCGAAAACAGAGAATACCCTAACATATTCTGCAAGTATTTTTATAACAGTGTATAGAAAACAGATGCCTAGAGTATGGGTTGCAAACACAATTTAATACCTCTTATAAGCATCGGCTTCCAACATTTTAAAAGCAGCTTAAAATTACATATCCTTCTAAAATAGATTCGTGAATTTGGTGCGAGTGTTTAAGAGCAGTGATAATACAGAGGTAATTCGTTTGACTCCTGTTCTTGGAGGGATATTTTGAAATTTCTTTAACTTACAGGAGGGAATGGTCATGCAAAAATGATCTGCTAGCTGATACAAACAAAAATTACTATAATTATATAAGTCAAATGGGTGCATTGAGTATGATTGAGCCTGCGCAACCACCTTTGCTTAAAGTCCGGTGATACAATCACTCTCAATTTCAGTTCGTGTCCGGCTGGCTGCCTGATCGAAATGCTCACAAGCAAAGGCTGTTTGAAATACTTATTCATATGCTCTCCTTCTCTCTCCTACTTTCGTACATATACTTAACGATTTCTAACTGTTCTTTGAAAGAGCCACCTCGATACGATGGAATAAGAGGCTCATTTAGTTTTTTCTCCTCGGCTTGTTACGATTGGAAATTAGCCAATGTTCGGTTCGAGCATGCATGACTCAAACAAGCCCGAACTTTCGCATGGCGTGATTAGAGTCGATTATCCGGACGTTCAAATGGAACGGGGCTTGTTACGTGCGAAACAAAGGCTAGAAGCTCCCGGCCGAGGCGCGCAGCCGCATGATGAGCGACACGAATCGCGAAGACGGGCAAAAACGCGGAATCGCTCGCTCACTTTCAATGAAAGGCAAAATTACAAGCCATAAACAATTTACATTATCTACTAGCTGATGCGTTAGTGTAGATGATTTATTTGCGTTGAGTTATTAATAGAGATAGTGTTAAAGAGATTATTGTTTCATGCAGGTTCGAAAGGGTTCATGCAGGCGATACTTCAAATTACAGTGCTGAAGATAGATAGATATATAATTTCTAGTAGTTCTACAAGGAACACAAAACTATTTAAACTAATAAAAGACGGCGACTCAATTTCAGTATTAATCAGCTTATGTATAAAGATAATATTAAGCATAATTCTACGATTTTCAAAAGATTTAAGGTTGATTAACAGAAGCCTACTTGAGTATGAAGGGAGGGGACGGACTATTGGGATGCCAATTCAACCCACGGATAGCAAACAGTAAAAACTTCTTTTAAAGAGACTCAATGCGGTCCTGGTGATTCAACAAAGGGGTTCCATGTTATGACTGGTTGGAATGGAAACCGTCCAATCATACAAAACCCCAATCCCAATATGATTAGGTTGTTCATGAAAAGTAATCTAAATGGTATCGATAAGTATGGACACTGTATCTAGGATCCACAATTTTGAGTTTGATGCCGCTGCAGTAAGAACTTTTTAAATTATTGTTATTAATTTCAGTATTTAATATTAGTTTGTTAAAGAATATATAATTTTAAGAAGAAGGGAGGAGAAGAGTAGCTTTAGTTATCATTTTACACGGATATCACAAGTATTCAGGGATGGATGTCATAATTTGGTTTCTATGGGTCTCTCAAATGTACCATTGGATGCCTAGAAAAAATGATATAAATAAAGTATGTCATGTCTTTGGTACTCATTCGATATGTGGGAAGATAATCAGGCCTGCTCGAGTTTCCACCTCCACTTGAATCATGTGGTTTGCTTTTTGATTGGTGCTCGCAATGGCCGAATCCGCTTGAAAGGGTTTTAAGTGATATTGATATACCCCACGTGTACGTTAATTTGAGAATATTTTTTACAAAAATGTAACCCATTCAAATGTAATGCATTAAAAAACAATGCGCATGGATTGAATCCACTTGGATTTTTTATGTTCAACGTTCTACCTCGTTCTTTACACTGGCGTCACAGCACAATTCGGACATGAGTTCGAAAAACCCAAACTCAAGTGGAATTGCGGAAGTGGAATTCCAATTGGATTTGCATTTCAAGCCGCCGTGGAAACTGGAGCAGGCCTGAATATCGTTTATCATAATTAATAAATGCTCTAAAATAATTGAGACCCAATTTTAGTAGTTAAAAATGTAGGAAATCTATGAAGTCTTTCTTTTCATATTTCAGTTCTTACCTTTACTCCCTTACAACTTAGCGAATATACCATTTTTTTCCAACTTTCAAAGAGAGTAGATTGTATGGGTGGCTGGCAGGCGGGGTAAGCAAGTGTCCTTATGGTATGAGAGCTCTGTGATCCAATATCTATAAATCAAAAAGCGCACAAAAGCTCTTTACAATAAAGCTTAATCACAAACAACTGTGCCGAGTGATAGAAAAAGTTTAAGCAACAATCAAGAACAACAAACTGTGCGTGGGCGGCTTGGCAGAAGGATAAGGATTAGGGTGGGCTGGAGCTGCTCTATAAGTAATCCTCTTGAAAATTGAAACTTAAGTTGGTTTTTTAAGTTCGTTAAATGATGTAAAAAGAACGTTTGATTGATATGATTGCATTGAAATTTAATGTTTTCTAATTACGCCTCATTAGAGTTACAAAAGCAGTAGAGCAGAGGATGAAGAGTAACAGTAGGCTGGGAGGGGGGAGCCAATAAATATTAAGCAAAATGGGCTTAGCATGCGAATGAAATTGAAAACAACGAACGGGAATCGAATCAAGCATGTGATTGATTGTCACACTGGCACGGGCAAGCCGAATGTTTTGGATGATGGAATGCGCATCCCAACTGCCAGCGACGACACCATAAATGTCAACTTGTGTCACAGTCACACCTCCAAGCAGAAAAAGCAAGGGAGATAGACAAAGGAAGCGCAGGAAAAGCAGTGAGAACATGACATATGAAAGTCGTTACAAAACACTTTGATTGATGATTGAAATGGCAAGTGTGTGTGTGGTTGGTGGGCGGGTGTTTGCATGTGGGGGTTTTGTAGGATGTGAGGGGTGTGTGCTGTGCTTGTACTGCACCACAAATCGTAGAACCACAAGTATAATCAAGATGGACTGCACTTGGCATACAGGTGTATTGCAAAGGGGTGGCGTGGCTATTTTCACTCGACCGAGCGGGGGTGCAAGGTCACGTGGAACCGTCAATCAACACCTAGAAGACACAAATACGATGACAGCGCACCCCCAATATAAGGGCTATAACGACCAGATATCATGAACAAATAGATCATCTCGGTAAAGTCGAATGGTTTGCGCCACCCGAATGGCAAGTTCCCTCTTAAAACTACGCCCCTGTGCGCAGTTGCCACACAGCAACAACAAGAGCATTCCACGCAAGTTCATGATTCCATAATGTCTCTGACATGTGTGGCTTTGGCCGTCTACCACTACTTGCTCTCTCCTACCACTCACACCCATCCTTTTCTCTTCGCCTGCACGTGTGCGAGTGTGTGCGGTCATGCAGTTGCAGGTTTTCAGTTAATCCGTCGTCGTCACTGGGTCGTCACAACGGGCATACGGTGAGGACGGTGAGCAGGGTGATGTGATAGTTGATGATGTTACTTTTGTTGTTGCCGTGTTTTGGTTTGTCTTTGAAATGTTTCGGCGGTCGCAGCCTGCCGTGGCTCTGCGGCTGGTTTTTGGTTTTCGGGAAAACAACACACATTCCCATACACACTCACACACACATACACTCAGCACACACACACGGTTTGGTAGACGAGACATCATTCGCCATGTATTGACTCTCGAATAGAGAAAGCTGGCTTTAACTTTAAATGCAAGATGCAATTTGCCATTTTTTTGCATTTGTGATTACATAAGAAAGTGTTTAGGGACCCATTGAAGCGATTGAAGGCATTTCATTTATACTTAAGCAGATTACGAGGCATCTAATGGGCCCACAGTCTGCATTTCAGAAGATAAGATTCTAAAGAGATGTGAAGGGAAGATAGGCAAAGTAACGAAATCCACTGAAACACTTATTTAAATTTATAAGGGTGTGTGAGTCTTTCTTGCCATGTTGTTATGGACACTTCTGTGGACAATTTATACTTGAATCCCAGGGATTGCCTGAGGTCCTTTCAATCTTTACATAGTCGGTGTCCGTACTCATGCATCTCCATCCGCTTACTTCACAAAATGCTACGTTATGTGATTGATTTGACGCTTTAGTAAGTTTCTATTGCAATGGAAATCTGCTGGCAGCTGAGATTCAAAATGCAGGGGCAAGACTCGCTTGTTCACTTTCAAAGAAACGAAAGGCGAACAAAGGATATTTTCAACCATGCTTATAATAACCAAACTAATAACAAAATAGAGTTTCACAAACCTTTTTTATTCACAATCCGTAATCCGATCTGTAATGAACTCTATGGCCATAAGCGGATTGTAAGCGTACATCACTGCTGATGGTACCAATTCACGCTCCTCAACGCCTTTATATTTGATAGTGTAGGATATGTTACGGCTCTCAAAATCTGTAGTCATGGATTCTATTGCCTCTGCTTCGAGGCCTCGATCGAAGCCCGTTGTCTTCAGACCCTCAGCCACAGCTGCGGTGGGCACACTCTCGGGCATGGCCTTAGACGGTCTCCCTCTTCCTCTGCCTGTCCCTCCTCTGCCTCGTCCGCGGCCTCGCCCTCTTCCTCGATCGAGTTGTTCCGTAGTACAAAGCGAGACCGGGGGATCCGACTCACCCACTGTTCCAGTGGTCGGTTTCCCTCTTCCTATGCCCCGTCCTCGACCTCGGCCTCGCCCTCTTCCTCGATCGTGTTGTTCCGTAGTACAAAGCGAGACCGGGGGATCCGACTCATCCACTGTTCCAGTGGGCACTTTCGTGTCCATATTCGATTTCCCTCTTCCTATGCCCCGTCCTCTTCCTCGGCCTCTCCCTCTTCCTCGCCCTCTTCCTCGATCGTGTTCCGTAGTAGAAGGCGAGACCGGGGGATCTGACTCACCCACTGTTTCGGTGGGCACCTTATTGGTCTTCTTCGGTCTCCCTCTTCCTACGCCTCTTCCTCGGCCTCTCCCTCTTCCTCGATCTTGTTCCGTAGTACTAAGCGAGACCAGGGGACCCGGATCACCCACTGTTCCGGTGGGCTCATTCTCGAGCAGGCTCCCTCCACTGCCTCTGCCTGCCACAGTGTTGCTAATGAATGTGGAAAGATCAAGTTTCATATTATATTTCTGTGCCACTAAACTTATAATATTTGGATACCCTTGCAAAGGGTGTTATAAGTTCGCCATGATATTTGTAACATAGAAAGAAGCATCAGTCTTAGAAGTGTCCACGTATACTGACCGAATTTCAAATTATAAAAAGAAATTCTATGGAAGTGTGGCTGTGGCCACACGGTGCTCTACCTGACCGGTGAGAACGTATAATATTTGAAGAACAAATTGTTACACGCCAATTGCAAGAAGAGGCTCAAGATCTTCTTGATTCACACAGCTCGTTCATATGGTGGCAATAATCATTCTACACTCACTACGATATATTTTATATATCATTGAATATCCTTACATATTCCGTTCGTCTCTTTATTCGACGCAAAAAGCAATTTCTGAACTTGCAATTTCTGAACCAATTAATGCAAAATATTTCACAAATGTAAATTATTTCATCATGTAAATTGTGTAAAATGAAATTCGAGTCTTCATCACATCAACATAAATTATGAATAGCAATTATTGGCACTGTCCAAACTGACAGCAGGGCATGCATTGGCATTGAGTTCCAAAGAAGAGAAGGCCCTGGCCATTGCCTAAATGTTAAACAATTAAATAAACTTAAGGCACAAAGTTGCATTTAAGTTTTGCGAGCCTTGCACAAAAAGGCTAAAGGATGGCAGCAGGGCGACAAGTGAAGGCCGGACAAACACACACCAACACGCCCAAGATGCGTATGCATGTGAGACGCCATGTCCTTGCGTGTGTATATTTGCAATCAATTTATCATACGCCTGATTTAACTCTCCAATGGCCAGCAGTGATGTGAAATTTAAATGCAATGTAATTAAATCGAAATAAAGGCAACAAAACGACCAGCAGGCAGCCATCCGGGTGGGTGAACAGGTATGCAGGGTGGGGAAATATCTGTCTAGGCAGAGATTAGAAGCCCGCCTCAGGTTGTGCATTTTGCTTTGCTCAGATTGTGTTTACTTTGGCACAATTTATATGAAAATTGTACAATTACTTAGCTCCTTCAGGCTGACACGCCTTTTAGTTATAACCCATAACTAATCATATTAATTTCTGCTAAACTAAACTGAACTAAAATTCAGCTGGAAGTGAATTTTTACAATTTTCTTGCATTTCTGATGCACTATGATGATTTGCAGTATCTTTTTTATATACGGAAATTTGGCCTTGGTTATTAGCAATGGAGAACTCATTAGATATGGCACTTCAGACCAAGTCTGAAAATCCAAACATTTTGCATATATATTTTCAGTTCTGAATGATGAGGAGAGTCGAGGTGGCTATGTCTGTCTGTCCGTCCGTGTGTTTCAAACCAAAGACCTTAGAAGTCTTAAGAGTTACAGAATAACTTGAATATCTACACGCTGCTTGAGTTTAAGTTTCATACGGATCGGACAACTATATTATATAGCTAACATAGAACTGACTTTTACAGATTGAAGAATGAAACCCTTTTGTTTTGTATCCGATTTCCGATTTATCCGATATACGGAGACTGAGCCCCGATAGCTCGAAAGTTTTAGCTTTGCATACCCTCGCGAGGATATTATAATTTGTATCTTAATATCGCAAACATGTGTGGATTCCAAAGGGTATGAAAAAGAAGCATGGACATTAGGGCTTAGGGTTTTTCAGTAAAGGGAACTGCCTGCTAATCTCAAAAATGTGAATTTCCCTAAGCTAGCGGCGGCCTGTAATGCGAGGGTAATGCATCGAAAATCATGTGGAAATCACCAAGAACTGACAAAATTTGTATCGCAAATTGAAAAATGCAGGCTAGTGACAAATGCAATTCAGCAACAACCATTTTAAGCGCTGTTTAAGGATATGGGAGAGCCTAGTCGTAGAAAAGTGAATTGTCTCAATGTTCATACTATAAATATACATATCTCTAAGACGAGGTTCGGTCCTTTTTGACCCTTTCTTGAGTGTGCAAAATATGAAAAGCCATTCCAACAGCATCAATTGTTTCCGTCTGTCCCGGTTGATTGACGGACTTGAGATTTTTACACAACGTTCCTCCATTTGCAATTACATACAAGTTTTACATAACAATGGTAAAGTTAGCCCCAAATCCGACCAAACATATGACCAAACATGTTGCATATCTCAAACGACCATTTTAGCTCTTATGCAACTAATTAATTGGCCCCATGTTCTGCGTAATTACGATAGTTATCCTTGTGCCAAACAATGAGCTGCCAATTACATAAGCATAATGCAGACAGCAAACTCTCCAGCTACACCAGGTTGGTAGGGGGTAAGGTATGGCAAGGTAAGGCAAGGCAAGGCAAGTTCACATTACCACACCACCTCCACCACCACCCACTTGCCTTTGTTTGTGTTTGTGAAATCTGTAATTGACACTTTGGTTCAGCTTGTCTCCACATCGCACAAAAGGCCAAAAGACAATTGTCCTGATTATGAGCGAAGTTCAAAGCGGAAATGGAAATGGCACAAACTATTCAGATACGAATGTACATACAGATATATACTATTCACACGGGTGTGGGGCTGAGCGGCAGACAGGCATTTGCCATGTACATTTGCCATGTAATCAGGATTTTCTTTCGAATTATGCAAGTTATGCCAGGCATTAAACTTCGCTCGCATAACTCATACGCAGCGGGATACAGAAGTAAATAAAACCCTGCTCATTCCACAAAAACATTGAGAAATACGAAAAAAAATGAAACACGGAAGGGGTATGCTTGAGAGGCGAAGAAGGGGCGACGATTCATACAAATTGAACAAAATTGCTGGCAACCTTTATATAAAATTACCAGAAAACCTAAACCCAAAGACCCACAGACAAAAAAAAAAGAAAGGGAAAAACTCCTAAAAGAGAGATGCTGCATTCAGAGGCGCATGTATAGAAGGGGTTTTCTAAGGAAACCAGCGAGCAAAACAGTTTGTTGTACGAAATATGAGGCATAACCATATTGTTTGTAATTTGCCATTTCGTATTTCATACTACAGATTTGATGTTCATTAAAATGTCAGAAACTGTTCATGGAGAAAAAAATTTAAAATTAAATTTGATCAATAGAGATGAATATTATTAAGTGGCTGGAGAATGTCTGCTGCAATCATAGGAAAAGCAGCTACAATTAGGCCAAGGGGACGTGCAACAAATGGCTGTCGAAATAGTTGCTTCGACGCAGATTGGTTACAAAAGTCCGTGGCCAAAGTCCCGTGGAAAGAGCAGTAGTTCCTGAATGTTTCTGTATCCTTTAAAACATGCCCAAAATGAAGTTATAAATTGAAATATTAAATCTATAGTTTTCCATGAAATGCTGGGAAAATACTCTACTCTTTTCAGTTATTTTTCTATTCACGTGTCGAATTTCATCTCTTTCACATATAAAATAAACTCATCGAATCTGCTTGACTCTTCACCCCCTTCATAACCGACGCTCCTGTTCGTTTTGCAAACTCTACCACTTAATGATAATTGCACAGTTTAAAAAAATTGCTCCCAGCCGTTGGGGAGGGACGGCGGGTAAGGAAAAATTAAAGGGTTCGTATGCCTGGGTACATTGCTTGGTTGGGTTGGTTTCTTTGTTGTTGTCATGCTAGCATTTTTGCGTTGTGTGTTGGTTTTGGTAATTTTTGGGCCATAAGCTGCACGTTTTAAGTCAGAAAATGTATATTGTATTTACGCTAGTCGCCGCTTAACAACTGGCAGAGTCCGAAACCGATCCGAACGAAACGTAACCCCGAGCTATAAACTGGCCCCGTACCCATTTCCATTCCAATTTCCTTTGCCCCATCATCATCAAGGCAGAAGGACGAAGTCAACCCACGCACATTTTTCACATAATTTCCTTGGGGATTAAGTTTCCACTTGGCTTTCTCGTAATGCTTATGTTTCGGCTGAGCTGAAGCTGCTGCTGCTGCTGCTGTTCACCTCCGCCTTTATTAATTTTGTGCCACACAAAGTAAATACATAGGCATGGCCAGAGCAACCCGAGAGTAAATTTCATTAAAGGCGACGACGAAGTCGACGACGACGACATTCTATGGCCAGGAAAGTCGAAGAGGGAACGAGAAATGTAACTAATAGATAAAGCGCGATTACGATTACTCAGGTCACAAATCACAAGGCAAAGGCAAGAACAAGAAAAGCAGCGACAGCAGGCGGCTGTCAGAGGGAAGCTATGGCGAGGCGAAGGCGTTGAAGGCAGGAAATGACATTTGTAGTCGCCTGGAAAATGAAATAACCAAAATCGGTAATGGTAATGTGCTACAGCAGCAGAGCGTTTGGGGCTAAGGAAGACAGCCCAAATGAAATTACAATCAGTCTGGCTTTAAAATGAGTTTAAGTCTCCACACCACCCCCCTCTTCGACATCATCCAATACTTTTAGCAGCAACTATAGAAGAATTCTGCATAAGTGTTGCAATGCTTTAGGGCAGAGTCGCCAAGAAAAAATGTATGCGCACACCTCTTTGGAATTTGAAAAGGGCGGAGGAAAGCAAAGCAAACATGTCTGCTGGCAAGTGCGAGCGAGAGGGCCGATGCATAGCCCGAGGACCCGACCTGCCCGTTCTTGTGCCGTTGCCGTGCACAAAATGGCGACAAGAGCGCGTGAAAAAACGAAGCACCAAAGTTTTTAAAGCGTCAAAAATGTGCTGCTGCTGCTGCTGCCAGCCTGCGGTTGCAACAGCGACCCGAGAATGCGGGGCAACGGAAAACGGTCACGCGGCAAAAATGAAATATTTCTGCAATTTTGTATACGCAAGAGCTAAAAATAAAGAAAGCTAGTGGAAACAGGAAGCAGGGATAATCCCTAATGTACAGATATCAAATGCTTTATTAACATCGAATTAAGGCTGGTTTTGTAATGTAAAATAAACTCGCCATTCAGTGAGAACGTCATGCAATGAGCTCGATATGTTCATGTTCTCTGCCGAATTGAGCCGTTTTGTTGTAGACAAAACTGCTGTGCGGAACTGGTAGAGTTCTGTAATGAAGTGGCAAGTGATCGTCAGATAACTCTCGTTGGCTCTTGACATTCAGCAATGTATTGTGACAGGGCAATAATCAACGGTTTCCAGAATGTCGTTGAATGGATTTACCATGTGTACATCTAGCAATTGTGTACAAGAAGGTAACTCATAGTGAGTATCCAATACTTTCACCAAGTTGCGAAATCCTTGTGTTTTCAACAACTGAGAACGGGCCCAGGTCTGTGCTGATATAATAAGCCAGTGCCTCTGAAAGCACATGTTTAGATTTTCACTAGCAGGCTCCAATGTAACAGAGAGAGATGGACACCTTTTTTACACCAGCAAATGACATAGGTCAAATTTTGTGGAACATGCGAACTTCGATGTATTCATTGCACCGCTAAAATACATAGCGACAACCCTATTTTTTTCGGTGAAACGAACCCGTGCGTTACGTTACCGCATTACGTCAAGAAAATATATAGCAAACACTACAATTATTAACTAAAAACAGTCCCGCTCGTTCTCCTAACATTTTCGTAGTCTTTTCAGAAAACATTTTTCATTGGTGCCCATATCAGTCGAGTGCATAAGAAACTAGTCCGCCATATTGGATTTTGAATTACATCATAAATTGTTCACATTAGTTATAAATATTATTAATTAACATTAGTTACGGAAAATGACTGGAAACTTAGATTGAGTTGAAGCCATACATATATAAGTTAAAAGCGTGCCAGATGCTTACTGGCGCTGGCTATGCCGGCACGCTCGCGGCGATTGTAACTTGACGCTCACTCGCAAGGCGCAGCGTAAGCAAGTGAAGATGCTGCAGCAGCATATACAATTACCTACATGAAATCAATTTAAAATGTCTCACTTACTGCATGTTAAACATAACCAACTAGTCTGACACAAATTTCACTTGAAAAAATTGCAACGCTATCAACTGCTTGCTTCGAAACAGGAAACGACAAGAACCAAAATGGCCTGCTAATTATCGTCGATTATCGATATCAACTCGCACACAGAGTTGATTTAACCCCTTTTTAAGATGTCATAGAATAACAAGATAGCGGCAAGAGTTGAGGACGATATTTTGACCTCGCCTCATAACTTCAAATTCAGCAATATTAATGAATATTTTATTATTAACATTTGATTACCCTTTTTATTATAATTTTTTAATTATATAAAAAATGTATAGTATTTTCATAGTATTATTCTTATTCCCCTCCGGATGACATAAACTAATTTGATCAAAATTAACAGTAAATAATCATAATTTTCAAGACAATCACTTAATATTACTTATTATAATTCTGGCAAAAAACACATTTAACGATTTTTTCTAAACTCAAAAAAGAGGTATATTGGTTTGCCTTGATCCGCTTAATAAAAATATATACGAATGTTGACCCTACAAAGTCTGAAAAGCCTGAAACGCAAGCAATTAAAATCAAGAACAAAATGTTAATGATCAAGAAAAATATTATTGATTATTGGCTGAGTTTTAAAAAATTAATTTATATTTTAAATAAATTAACTGTTATATAATTTTTGTAATACATTTTATGATTCTATGGCTTCTATAATATGGCTTCTATCTTGGTCTAACATCATGATTTTGCAGGCGAATAGAAGGAAGCAAGAAAGAAGGGAAGGAAGGAATGAATAAACTTTTTCAAAGAAGCGTTCTTAGAAATGGAAAAAATATTTGTGGTGGCCATGAAGTCTGACAACTATGCAAGTGTTATAATTCCACTTGATTTCTAAAAATCGTATTCTGTCAATATTATTTTATTGAGAAATTGTCGTTATTTTGTAAAATTCCATTGAAATTTTCAGTTGATTATTTTGTGGCACTTTTCGAAAAGAAAAGTCTGCAAACAAAAACACCCAAAGCAGTCGAGCGGCCAACTTGCTTCTAACATTCATTGGAAGATTTTGTTTTATGGAATAATTTCTTTTATATTAAATTAGAAAATATATCAATAAACAGTCAGTTCATTTAAAAACATTATTTTCCTTTTTTTCGATTGAGAATAATAATTGAGTGCAATTAGTTAACAGGTCAGCCGGCGATGGCAATCACGGAGAATTATTGAATATATCTTAAAAAAAAGATATAGAGTACACTTTCTTTGGCAGACAAAAAACATATAATGTAACTTAACAAGCACTTTGACTTAGCTGGATATAATATACCCTGATCTTCGCTTTTGACTTAACTGATATTCCCAGAAACCCCTTGACCATTACTCTGCCTAAAAGCAGCGTTTAAAACCAAAAATGTAAGAAGAAACAAAATCAAACACAAATTCAACGTGGCGCAATCATGGGTAAATTGTTCAAAATATTTACCAGAATCCTGGTCACAGTCCCCACCACCTGTCCCTAAGGATTTTGCCAAAAACTCCAAACTCGCAAATACAAAAAATTTGCAACAAAAAATTAAACAGAAGCTGGGGCAAATATTTTGATATCTGTCGGGCAGAAAGTTGTTGTTTCAAGTTGTTGCCTTCAAATAAATTATATAGACAAAATCAAGGCAATTAAATCAAAGGCACGTCAGTGAAGGGGGCTCATGAATATGCAACCCGAGCGTAAGGCCAAGGGCAAAGGAGGAACAGGGGCAGACAGACAGACAGAGACAAGGACCACCGCACAGTCAGTCAAATGGAGTAACATTTTCGTGATTGAATTCATTGATGAACAACAGCACCCTGTAGTAGAGTTGGGTTGGGTTTGGAGGAAATGGCAGCTCGGTGGAGAACAACCGCAACAATTCAAGTGTATGCAAGTGATTGGCCACATGTGCCAAGTCAGAATGGATACCAGGCCCAGCACACCTCTCTGCTGCTCCTGCTCCTGCTGCTGCTCCTGCTGTCCGTCCATCTGCAGTAACAACAGCGTGAAATGTGTGGCCAGAGGGTGAGGCATTGAAACAAATCACCTTGATTGATGATTGGCATTTTGTTGCCATGAGCGGGGCAGAGGGCTTGGATGGCATCGAAATTGTACTCTCGATGCTCTGTCCACAGTATGTCTAACAGACTGACTGACTGACTGACTCCGACACTGTCAATGTGTGTGTGTGTGCAAGTCGAAACCTCAAAAGTCAACCGCAATTAAATGAAAAGCAGCGTACAATTCAGTACAATTCCCCTCTACATCAACCAACAGCCCGCCGCCATCGTACAAAAGGGCGTTGAATCGTTCGGAGTGTTTTGGGTTCGGTCTTTGATTCTGCTTTGGTTTATATTGTGCACCGAATGGCAACCGAAAAGTGGAAATCACGTGTGTAATGGGGCACATCGAATGGCTAATGGCTTCAAACTGCAGTTGTCAGTATTTAATCCAATTAATAGCAGCATATTTGACAGTTTATTGTGCTAATTAAAAAATTTGAACGAGAGCTCTGTAAACGGTGGCATGTGAAAGTGATTGGCAAACTAATGATTGATGAGAATGGAATGCAGTCGATGCCAGAATTGCATGCCATTAGCAGGGTGTGGGGTTTGGTGAAAGCGTACAGTTGATATTACGAATCGAAAAAAATATGTTTGAGCTAGAGCTGTAGACTGTGTAATGGGCAACGCAGCTGGATATCGAAAGACTCATCATTAGTAGAGGAAGATCTGTGAGTCCCAAAGCTTGAAATGGATATTAAAATGTTGACACGGACAGCTAGAGGACCCTTAAGAATAGGATGACCATCAGAGTGATCGTCTAGTTTGACCGGAATATTGAGGAATAGCGCAACTCCTTGCACAAGGTTAGGTAGATCTGATTCTGCGCCAAGACCCATGGACGTCTGGCTACATTAAGTCATTTAGTGCTGTCTCTCGTACAAAAAACTTCTGTAATATGGTGGCAAGCAGATAGAGAGAGAGACAGAGAGAGAGAGGAAGTGCTGAATTCTGGAAAGTGAAGCGAATTAAGCCTCAACCAAATATTAACGATTGTGGTCCATTAGCAAGACGGTGTACTCTCTCAGTTGGCAGAATGCAGAGATATCACCTTGGATTGAGTATTCTCTTATACTGATCGTAACGATGAAACAGTTGAAATGGATAATAATATAATCTTATGGGATTGTCTTAAACACTGTCCAGAAAGGGGGCATACAGCTTTATTAGAACAAATCTCCGAAAAACAGTCGAAAGTTCACCTTCTTCATAAGCTCGAAGGACCATGCCTCCAACAAATGAGTGCTTTCTGTTCAAAAGTATTTTCTATAAAAAGCCTTGTCGAAATTGATGGCTGTTGTGATAGTTTTCACAGCAACGGGTCTTGAACAAGCGAAAGATCTTCATGAAATCACTCTCTTCAATTATTTTGAGCAATTTAGGATTGGTGGGAGCTGCTTTGCTGTTCTGTATTGTCCATAATCTCTGCGAGAGACTACATATATATGAACGACTAATCCATTTGTATTGAATTCACTTTAATGGGAAGGCGTGGAAAGCTCTGATGTGAAAAACTCCACGGTATCTTATCATCCTGCAGTCCAAAGATATGAGCAGAGCAGTGTCTAGAAGCTGAACAAGGTATTTAGCTTAAAAATAAATAAAATTTACTTAAATAAACAAGCGATTATTGTAATAAATATTTATAAAGTGCCAATCAATGAAATTGACCAACTGGAAAGCCCTCTGGGCCATACCGCATATGCATCGGAAACATTGAAGTTACATCCTTCACACAAGCGCATCCACACGCACACGCACACCCACATACACACACACACAATATCAATGCACTTGCCAGATGAAAGAGGAGGAAAAAATTAAATCAAACAACGCTTAAAAATTTATTAACGGCCGCCTGCCAAACCATTTTAAGCGTCAGCAAATTGTATTTTTATGTTAAGACCATTAATGAAAACCGGAAGCAAACAGAAAAGTGCAAGGCGAAAAAAAACTGTTGTTGTTGCGGCAGACCAAAAACGAAAAGAAAAATTGGAAAAAGGTGCAAGGCAGCAGGGCAGAGACAAGGCGAGAAAAACAATTTTGCATTTAATGTGCAAGGAGCAAAACGGCCAGAAAGCTGGGGTTGAGATGCTTTATGGAATGGAGGTTGGTTACCGACTGCTCCCAGCCGAGCATTGGCGGCACTTCGATTAAGTAGCTTTGTAAACAGCTGGCTGGCTGGGAAGAGCGCGGACTGGCCCAGGCCACTCAAGCCAAACCAGCAGGAGAGCCTCCTCCGCAGAGTCAGACACTTGAAAATGCATAACTTTTGAATGAATGGGTGAGTAGTTGCTGTTGCTGCGCCACTGCTGGATTTTCCCGCTGGCTTGTTTGCCACGCTTTTAATGCATTTTACGCTGCTGTGCGCTTCGCTCCTGCCCCTGTCTCTCCCGCTCTCTTATCATTCTTCACTTTCGCTTTGTTTAACTCGCAAAAAAACGGAGAGGAAAAAATGCAACGCTATCAATGTAAATAAAGCTGATTAAGCGCTGACGGAGGAGCTGGGAGCTGCAACTGAAGCTAAAGCTGGGGAATAACAGCCGCACGTAAATCAAAAAATGGATATTTTGATAAACTTTCAACAGAAAATATTCATTCGTCGTAAAAGCAAAAACCGCATTGCATGCGCAAACATTTCTGTTGGTCAATTTGTCAAAGTTTTGTGTGGCCTAAAAGCAGTCTGCAATTTCTCAACGTCAAGGCACTGCAAAGCCGTTCTTCCTCCACTCAAAGCCAAATTAATTGCCCACAAGGCAGGAAGAGGGAAAGAGGACCCGATAGAAATTAGGGCTGCCAAATATTTTAAGCTGGCTATGTGACTTTCATTAGTTAGTCATTGGCTCAATGAAACCTTTTTATGTTACTTTTGATCAAGAAAACAAAAAGAACTGCAGCTGGCAAATGAGCTCACAAAACCAAATACCAAATTAAGCAACAACAAAATGCACTCACACGATATGGGATTGCGTCCCGCTGCCGGATTCTTGCTGTGGAATTTGGTGTAGATCTTTAAGCAATGCTCCCTATTGAGAATTGTATGCCCACCGCTAATATAATGCCTTGATATTAATCTGTAGGGTGTTCAAGATGGCTGGCATGTTGCATCATAGCATTCCAACTTGCCAATGCAGACCACTCCTGACCACTTGCACGCCGAATGATTCCTTCATATCATGCTGGGGAAGGGGAACAAGATGCGATAGTCCGCTGACAGGCTAGAGAAAACGCTCTTCTATGAGAAGTAAAGAAGTAAATTGCAAGAAACAGCAGCCCATTCTTCCATTCTTCCGAATGAGCCCTAAATATCGTGTTTCTCGGTTGCTACGTGAATTGTGCATATATCAGTATCATAGCAACGCACCTTCTTTTTTAGAAAACTATATATGTTGATAGCTATTGGTACATCGAATTTTCTTTATCGATATATAGACCTTTATCTTCCCCTGGCCGTCATTGGTATACTGTAAACATTTCATACCGAATTGAGGCGCCAAGAGAAGAACCGTGCTTCGCTTGCCTCCATACAACATTTGACCTCCATTTTGACCTACTTGCAGTTGGACTATAATAAAGTCGCTTCTTAGTGCTCGCCTAGGCCATGAACTATACCTTGTGTACAAATTTCAGTATCCTACGCATTTCCGTTTGACCTGTGCGTTGATACTAAGTCAGTCAGTGAGGAGAAGAAGTCCTATATATATAGGTGTTATATAATTTTTTTGTAACTTCTGCATTCTTTTACAACTCTATTCGTCGTTACTAGGGTCTAGCTCTGCCTTTCATAGCATGCGCTTTATTAGTAGGAATACGGAATTGGAACACATACACACTAGATATCTAAACACCTTAATAGTTACTTCTCTTAAGCTATTTGTTATTAATTAAAATTTATAAAAATGGCAACATAGTTGCGAAATGGGTTCTAAAAATTAGAGAATATCACGGAATTATGCATTCGATGCCATTTTCATTCCCCAATTTTCTTTTACATAGATGTTTTCCTAATGTGTGTCTGTCTTGCCATATATGGCTTAGGTGTGTTCCAGTTCCATATTCCAATTTCATGCAAAAATGTAGACGAAGTAAATTACAATAGATTTTGGTAGTAGTATTCCCGAATTTTTGGGCTGGCCTATGTAAAATTAGTAAATTAACACAGTTTTCGGTTGATTTTACAGTATTTTTGGTTTCATTACGCTACATTTATTTAATATATTAATGAGTTATTTTTTATATTGGGAGTTTTAAGAAATTAGACAGTGTGTCTTTGTTCCGATCTCGCACACACCGGTGATTTTTGTGCTTTTGGTCTCAGTGTACCAATTTCAGCTTCCAGCTGAAGGAATATATATTAAGGCGATATCTGCATATGCTTTACTAATATATAATCTCCGTCTAGTTAAAAAGGACAAATATCTATTGTGCAATAACACACCGTTTATGCACAGCTTGTTATTCCTCACTTTGTTCTGTTTTGTGAGCTCGTTCGCCAGCTGCATAGCCACTAGGCGTCCACCGCCTCATAAAATACCTACCTAATAGTGCTGTGAATTGCATATTAGGCCATTAGACATTTTTAAAATTCAGCTTCTGTAAAATGACCATCATAAGATTGGTTCTCTCTGTATATTCTTCTGAACAAATAACTCAACCAAAAAAAAAAAATGGCAAAATTTGGCAAAAAATTACCCTCAGCTAGAGAAAACTTTTCGGCTGTTTGTTTGCTTATTTGTCGTGTAATTAAAAGGCTTGCACATTAATTTCAACTGCACGAAGCAGCAAAAGTAGAACTCAAAGTACAAGAAGAAGAAGAAGAAGAAGCAGAAGCATCAGAAGTACGCATTGCAGAAAAGCCTTACAAAGCGGCTGGCTCCATGATAAATCCTTAGCATTTTGGCCAAGTCACAAAGCAGCTGTCCATTTGTCCAATCTACAACTTATTTTATTTGCCATTCTCAGTTTTTGGCTGCCTGCGCAAAGTCAACAAAGTGCAGCAAAAGAAATAGAAGCGGGACGCTGAACAACGGGAAGCCGGGGACGGGGACGATGTGGAAGTGGACAGAAAGAAAGCTCTTGCAATTAGCGCTGCGAAACTTCTTAGCACTAATTGATTTGCTGTAAATCGTTTGACGCGGCAGCCAGCCAGCCAGCGGTCGAGAGTTCCAGAACGAGGAAGTCCGAAGAAGCCGCTTTAAAATTTAATGCCCTTGCTCTCTAAAGTATGCAACACAATTGTTATTGAACACGTGCGCTGAAGCAGCAACAGCAGCAGCAAAGGAGGCCGTGGCAGGAGGCGAGCAGGAGTATGGTGTGGAGTATTGATGGAAGCCAGAGCGCATTGTCGGCGCAGCCATCATCAAAAGCAAAACAAAGAGGTATTTTTGTTGTTGTTGTTGCCAACACGACTGTTGCTTAAAAATGCTAAAAAGTAGAAAAAAACGTTGCAGGAACCTGGTTGGTGTCGTGGGTTGCAAGAAGAGTTAATGGTAGTCTAAAATGTATAGAAATGAAGTTCATGTTCCCTGTTGAACCAAGGAGCAATCAAGCTGCAGTGATATCCTTATCATGAATAAATTCAAATTGTTGTTGCAGTTCTTACAACGTTGATAATTATTATATAGATATCTATTTATATATACCACTTTGCGTTAAGGATTGATAAAGGAATAATGCAAGGGCCAAGACGTAAGAGCTAGGATGCCTACCTCTAATGTCATAGCACTAAGAGATCGCTTTGCAAATTTCCAACTCTAAGTGGATTTTCCTGCCTTAATTCCGAAACTATTTACAACTTATCAACTGCCCCGGCGTGCTTCAGCTGTAGTCCAACCTCCTCTACTAAAGTGCAACAAAATGCACGGAAGCACAGCACAATAGGAGCAGGAGCAACAGCGGCTGCAGGAGCAGCTTTGCCAAATGGTTGTTGGGTCGACGATTTCAAAAATTCAAAGCAAACAACAACAAGGACAACTCCCAAAGCTTTGCACTTTGACTAGGTAGCGACCACACCCCACACCAGTATGAGCACCGCCACGCCCCACCCCACCCTCGGGACCGTTTTGGGCTTAAAAAATCACACAAAAGTTACCGTTAGCAAGCAGGCAAGAACAGAAGCACGCAACGAAACAATAACTTGACGTGAAGTTCCACACAGTTCAATTGAAGTTGGACAGGCAAGAATGCGAGTGTTGGGAGTTATCCAAGTTGAGAATGGTTGAAAGGTGAGGTGATGCTTCCAGCATCAACATGGGAATGTTTCAGCTTTTTTGCGAACTGAACAAATAACGAGACCTGGGTGTAAGCGGGTGTTTATAGACATCTTAAAGCCGCCACAGCAGTTACAACATTTCACGAGTCAAAAGGGCAGAAAAGTGCGCAAGGAGCCCAGGAGAAGTGGCGGTAACTGCTACAGGCCAGAAAAGAGCAAGTGCAAATCCATCAAAAAATTAGCTCAGCCGTGCCTGCCCTAGGGCCTTTTTGCAGCACTTGAGTTGAAACTCATTTTAGCCGCGTTGACGCGACGACGCCTTCTTACGACAGGGCAGAGGAGACTACCAGACCACAGACATCAGCCTGGGGGTGCAGCTGGAAAAAATGTTTTTGAAAATTGCGCGACCGACGACGGCGGCGATAACTGACAGGACAGGCGTATCGGTAAGCCAGTTAGAGGACTTAAAGCTATGCCCATGGTGTGCCTTTCACACGCATGGCGGGTCGTCGAGCTTTGATGTTAGGATTTCAAATGGGGATGGCTTAGGGGGAACAGAGCCGACTGTTCGAGGTGACAACAAATATTTGCTAAATGCAAATTACTTTTGACGCTTGACAACAAAATGGAAACCTAAGTGAATTGATTGGCGCAGGCGGATTTATATGAATGAGTTTTTGGTTGGGTGGGAAAAGTAGAGATGACGAGACATAGCTTTGAAGTTGCCAGCTTGACAGGTGGTAAAGTAAAGGGCAAAAGGTGACACTTTTTAAGGATAAATATATAGGTAGCATTTCCATTTCGTAAGTACGTTCATTAAAAGTAGTAGCAATATCAGAGAACTGCTAGAGGGCCTCATTTTGACACTAATATTGTATCGGCGCTCGTATCAGTAGAGCTGGTGATTATCAGGGATTCCAATGAATTTCCGTTCCTATCTCTAATATACTTAACCTCTCTTGAAGTTGGTATTTTTTAGCTGGAGCTGAACAAATGAAACAGTTATAGTCCAATAAATACTCTACTTATGTTGTAAATTTGAGCAAACTCAAAAGTTTTCAAGTACTTGTTCAACCCATTGCCTGGAACACTCCACTTCAATTGCAACTTGAAGTAAACAAGAACTTTCTCAGAAGTACGTTGATTCGTAGTCGACTTCGCCTTCTGTCCACCTTGGAGGGGAGTTGTTGTTGACGTCGTCTCTTCGCAGCATCCGTTGCATATGTTGCCACTGCCACATTCGAGGGAATGCAACCTCATTGCAATTAAACACTCAATTTGCAGTCTCTCCCCTTTGGAATGTTTGTAAATGAAATTTGGGCAAAAAGGTAAAGTTTGTGTCCCGCCAGCAGCAATGGCGAGACGATGACGATGACGACGTCTGGGACTGACTCTGGAACCGGGATTGGGCTTGGGGACTGGAGACAACGTCAAACAAATAGCAAAAGCAAAATGGCGCCCCAGAACTTCCAGTTCTTGTTGTGGCTTTGGCTTTACGTTAGGTCGGCGTTTGCCTTTGCCTTTGCCTGCGAGCTGCCAACTGAACAAAACAAAAACAAAACCAAAACCTAACTCAAGACGCTGACATTGCGCATTTGCCGTAGATTATTACAAAAGTTTAAATACACAGACAGTTAGCAAGAGGGGGGGCGGGTAAACAGAGAGTGCAGCGGCGGCTATCCTGATACAGAGCCCTCAGGTGTTGTGAGTTTTGCTTGTCGACCACCAAGAATGACAAACAGATAGAGATGGCGACAGAAGCAGGAGACGCCTCCAAACTGACACTCACTCAAGGAGTTGGAATTGAGTTCGAGTTCTAGTTTGAAGCTTTTAAATAGCCTTGGCAGCTGCAGTTGTTCCACAGAGTTTACCAGAACTTTTTCTCCATTATTTGGCAGTGGAGGTTGCGAAACGTATGTCATCACACCACAAATTGTTTGGGTAGCCGGAGGGGTAAGAGAAAGCAATAGCTAGTTGGATGTCGTTAAAGTGGTCAATAAGTTGGAAGAAGTGTGGCAATCGAATGCCAAATGAATAAGCTGTTGAAATAGATTTCTTCAAGTAAAGTCTTAATTTTCTATGTAGTTAAAGAACTTTCAAATGCCTGGGATGTATCTAATTGAGATAACTAGGACGGATTGTGGAAAATAAAAGATGTGGAAAATCACAAACTATTATATGACTTGCTCTGCATGTTAGGTACACTCGAGATCGACAGGCTGTGCCTTACTTTTGGTTTATAAAACTTTAATATAAGTTGGTCATCAATGGAAAGTTCTAGATCTCGTGCCATCTCATAATCTGTTGCTGCTAATCCTGTTCCTTTGCATTTTTATCCCTATCAAATTCTGATTAAATCTTTCGGCAATTCAGGAAGGATTACTAATTAAAGAATGAATATAAAAATTCAAAAATTAAATGGGAAAGCAATCAATATGATCGATATCTTCCCAGCTCTAATATGAACCCATCAGCAAAGAAAAAAGGAGAGCTTAAACCAGACAAACGGGCGATGTAGCTGTTGCTTAGCTACCATTTTAGCATCACCATTCTGGCATCTCATGCTCTTCCGGTGGAGGCAGGCGGCAGCACTCAGAGTCACTCAGTGCGGTTGCTTAGCCTTTCAGCTACAACGCCGCAGAAATCCTGCGAAGCATTATATGCTGGCTTTTGGCAACGCGAAGGACGCCGCCAGCTTTGCATTGCACGCCTTTTGGTATACCCAAGTACGTGATTTGTTTGCCAGAGCAATTTAGATGGCATGCGCCAGAGGTGGAGGCGAAGAGAGAAATGCGGACGAGGCAGATACCTCGATGGTTAGTTGGGGGAATGGAGATGTCGATGTCGATGCTAGACGACGCTGTGTTGTTTGTGCTTGGTGGGTGGCTGTGGTGGTGGTGGTGGTGGTGGTGGGTGCCACTTTGACATTTGGCACCCACCAAAGCGAGCGAACGCAGCAACAACGAAATGCCATCGAAATGAATTTTCAATTTGGCCCCGTCAGGTGCTATTGCTATCGCTGCTCCCGCTGCCTTCAAAAAACTTAATCACCTAATGCAAAAAACGCAACGCATTAAGCTTCTAAATAATGAGCAGCTGTCTGAATTGTCGAGGGATAGAAAATGGAGCGAACGTTCTGCCAATTTGCATTCAACCAGCCAGGCAGCCATCGCCAGCAAGCGCCAGTTTCAGCCAACTCAACCAAATGCAATTGACATGAAGCAGGCGAAAGGGATGGCGTATAGAAGAACGTGAGCTGGTGGCATAGCCAGACCAGGTAGCAGCTTAACAATCAACTTTTGCCCTGTTTTGCAATGCGAAAATACCCGTAATAGAAAAAACCTTCATTTAAATGAAACAAAACGCTTTGAATGTTCTGCTCTGTTCTGTTCTGCTGTTCTGCCGCTTCTGTCATTGCAGGATTTGTGTGTTAAGCCTTTTCATTGGCAGGATTATTGCATTGATTTTATTGCTGTCGATATTACACATACGCAGCAGAGAAGACGCCTGTCAAAGGTGCTGCTGTGACTGATGAGGCATAAAAAAGGAATGCCAATATGCATTTACTTAAAGCACAGCCACAGCACATCCACAACATCCTTCTGGCAGCCACACATCTTAAACAAAGCAAACGAATCTCCCCCACAGCTAAAGCTTCTAGATGTGGCTTGGCCAAGAAGTGCTCCATCCAAGAAAGACCCTAAGGCAGGCAGCGAACAGAAATGGTGAAAGTTTTTCTTGAAGTTTTGCCTGCGTGCTTGCCTGTGTATGTGTGTGTGGGGTGAAAGGATTACGAGCCACATGTGTGCGTGGTGTGCATGCCTTCGTTTTGCTGACGCAACTCCTTTACGATTTGCTTTTAGTTACGAGTTACGAAAAATAATTAATTAAGAAGTGCAAATCATAGCAAAATTATGCGGGTTGCCAAATTAAAATGAGAAAGTAAACGCCAGCAACAGACTCAACAGACTCAAAGCAGCAATGGCTTCTTTCTCGACGAAAAAGAAGGAAAACAAACCCAACTAAGTTGGCAACGACATGCGAGTAAGCAGAAGATAACGCAAGGAGTGAGTTGAGGTCGGGGTGGGGGCCGGGGCCGCGGCTTGGGTAAAGTGGGTTGGCGTTGACACATGCGAAAAAGTTGCTGAAACACAACAGACAGAGTTAATTAGCTGCTTGCTTTCAGATGCTTTGTCTTAGCTTTCAATTTCATAAGCGATTTACTAATGGATAATTGATTCTTTATACTGGATACGAAAGCCACAAGCAGCCCATAGATGCCCCTAAGAAAGCCTGCTGCCATTCTAGTACCTATAGAATACACCAACATTTGGAAGACTCAAATTTTTAGATACGTTCAAATCCCAATCTCCAGCTCCGAGCCTGCACCACGCTAAAGAAGGGGATGGCCTTCGACCTCCAACAGAAGCCCTGGGTAGACGATGGCCAAGTTATTTTTTGATCGGTCAGCGGATGTGCCACCCGTCCGGCTTGGGTTACCGTGCTAGGTGCCTGTCAGAGGCCACATGTGAAAAAGACAAATCTGCTGGGAGGTCCCATTATTTCGTCCCTTTACAACTCCTTGAGGTGATGGAATTTTTTCGGCTCTTCTCCAGAACTCTCTGGACTTCATTACAGAGCCACTGATTGCGCTTTTTCGCACTAACTTCAATTTGGGGTACATGCTTTTATGGAGGAAGGTGAACGTGGAATTCATTCCAAAACAGGGAAATAGGCCATTGGAGCTGCCTAAGTCCTACAGTCCAATCAGTCTTACTTCCTTAGTTGTGAAGACTATCGAAAGACTGATAGATCTTCACATCAGGAGCTCTCTTAATGGATAATTTCCCTTACACTAATAACAATTTACCTACTCCAAGTGCAAATCGACTGAGACTGGCCTCAGTCGCAAAAAACTTCACGGCAAAAGAAGCAGCGTTGTGCGCTTTCTTGAACATCGAAGGAGCTATTCATATCTCCGAATATGACTCCATTACCCAGGCACTGGCCCAAAGGGGTACTGATAAGCATATCATCACCTAGCCACTGAAAGGCTTTGCGGTGCACTCTTACAATGCACTCTTACTTGTCAACAGCTGGTGTTTCGATGAAGGACAGAACTTTGGTCCAGTACGTATAAGAGACACTGTAATTGGATTGTCCAATGAGGTGAAATACTTGGGGTCACCCTCGTTAAAAGACTGAACTGGATTTCACACCTTGACGCAATGTATTAAAAGGCAGTTTAGGCCATGTCGGAAATACATGCCGTTGTGGTTGCGCTCGTCATATTTAAGACGAAAGTCCAAAATGAAATTTGTATGCATGTATTTTGGACACGTGTTTCGCTTCTTTTGCTCCATTGCACATATAGTAGCTGACATCAATAGCCCTCTGTCTTCGAGGCACTGCCGAATCCGTCTTTGGTCAGAGATATTGGTCAGAGATACTGCCGAAGCATTTAACTATCCTACAGCCTTGCACCAGAGGATATTTATTTTGACGGTGGACAATCTGGACTCGCCCAGAGTTGATCTTACATAACTATACAATGTAATGAGAATATGATATGATATATTCAATGCTTAAGTATCGAGATGCAAGATGTGATTCATCGAAGGGTTTCACTGACCTTCTTTACCGACTTGAAAGTGTAATCGCTTCAAATGCAGACTTAAACTATTTTAAGATTAAATGAGTTTGAAGAATTCTCTCAGCTTTACAAAAAAAGAACCTTTACAATTTATTGCATGAATTCGCTAAGTTTTAAGCATGTGTGTTTGTCTGGCTGTATTTGTGTGAGTAAGTAGGTATATGTGTGTGTGTGGTGTGTGCAGCTTGTATGTGGAAGGAGGAATCAATTAAAAGTCAAACTCGACAACGCAATGATGCAACAAATTAAAACGCATGCGATGCGAGTAAGAGAGCTAATGAAATTCTAAGGCAAATAGGCAAACGGGAAAAACTGTTGATTGAGGGGTAAAAGCGGCAGCACCAGTAGCAGCTGGGGGCAACGGAAAGGGATGGCTGGCTGGCAACTTTCTTTGATAGGCAGCGGCGGAAATTACCGAAAAATGTGTGCCGAACAAAAAACAACGGAAAATAAACTTCGGGGCGGCTGAAATTAAGGCAAGTGGAGTTAAAAGTTAAGCCAACAAATGAGGATGAGCCCAGAATATGGATGGAGGCTGGCTATACTTATAGGAAGGATGCGACGTATGGGCCTATCACATACACAGAATGTACACACACACGTCCATTCATACCTACGCATACACTCTCGCATAGGAAACTCTTCAACTCCGGCGCAATTTTACGCAACAACACAAAAAGTTTAATTGAGGATAAACTTTGCGCTCTGCCCGTTTGCGCTGCTTTTGAAAATCAACCAACATGGAAAATTTATCTACTTAAAGTAGATGGTGGGGGGATAGGGGCCAGAGCTGGCGGGAAAGTGTGTATATGTGTGCTTATCTTGCCTGACTCACAAGTTTTCGCTTTCTACTTTTCCATCTTTTACTTCGACAAAACTTAAAGATTAAATTTACAACACCAACGACGGCAGCACATAAATGTGAAGTTTTTCCAATGAAAAATCGCCCAGAAAAATCAACAGAAATTATTTGAACATTTATTGCTCGTTCAGTGCGCTTGGCTTCGCTCGCTTTTGTTTGCCAAAGCCAAATGAATGGCAAATATGACTGAAAAGCGCATGAGAAACGACAAGCGGCCATACCCCACTGACCTCCAGGAGCAGAAAGTCCCCAGGAGCAGAAGCAGGCAGGAGCAGGACCAGAGCATCACACATACACACACACACACACACACACATGTGCCATAATTCGTTTTAGAAACGTAGACATTGGCATTGCCTCGTAGGACAATGAAACACAAATGACCTGAATAAAGGCGAACCGCCACAAACGATTGACTCTTCTCTGGAAGCCCAAATCGAAGGAGACGAAGAAACGGACAGATGGTGAAAAAATGAAGAAGTTAGCACTTCAACGAAGTCTTGATGCTCTGAAGGAGAATTACTTAAATATGAATTTCTGAGATCTAAATGAGATATGAAATAGATTCGCAAATTTCTCGATTGAAGTATAAAATCCTTCGTTTCTCAGCTCCTGCCTCTTCATAGCTATCGTATATGCATTTGCCATTCATTGGGGATGACAAACTGCCTAGCCAAGTTGATATAGCCGTCTAGTAATAGCCCTTAAAACTTGGCCAATACTGTGGTCTGGACAAACAATGGCTGCCAATTTCATTTTCATTTCTTTTGCTTTTCTCTTTTCTTTTCCGTTTTTCTTCTTTTTTTTGTACCAATTTTAAACGTTTTTTATTAAAGGCTATCAGTCATTAAACACACACATAGACATGGTTAATCCTTGCTTGAGCTTGCCTGATCCTTACCACAAAGCGGGTGCGGGCGCAGCGTAGGTGAATGGAGCCGGGGCATAAGCCAATGGAGCGCTGTATCTCGCAATGACAGGTGCGGTGGCATATGGATGCACTATAGGAGCAGGGGCAGCAGCCAAGGGGGTAGCCAATGGAGCAGCAAAGGGAGCAGCAACTGGTGCTACAGTTTTGATGATGGGCGCTGGAAGATGAGCAGCCAGAGGAGCAGCCAGAGGGGCAGCCAGAGGTGCAGCAAACGGTGCCACAGTCCTAACCACGGGTGCAGCCACTGGAACCGGAGCAATCACTGGAGCCGCAGCAATACCATTAAAAGTCCTAGCCACCACCTGACTACTGGCAGCAGTCACAACTGGAGCAGGTGCAGCAATAACGGGTGCTGGAACAACTGCCGCCAATGGTGCATGAAGCAAACCCGGCTTGGCCAGCACGCAGGCAATCAAAGAGCAGATGACAACGGCCTAGAAGAGAATTCGCCACCCAGGATTAGTGTGGCCTTCGCGCACTCGAAATCCGTCTACTACTTACGTATTTGAGCATGTTGAAGTGGATTTTTGGAATTGGTTCGTTTTGTTTTGCTTTCGAAAGCTAAATGCTGACTGATGCCATTTGGAGGCACTGGCTCGCATATTTATACCAAGCCAAGAGCTCAAAGACCCCACATACCCGATGGCTACTTAGCATTCGCCCAGCGTGTTCACACATTGGCCCATTATAAGTGCGTTGGTTGGCATATTATAATACAGTTGATGGAGGGAGCTGCCTGCAGTAGTTGGAGGTTGGCTGGTTTGGTCTTTGAGGGTCTTTCTTTGAAACCAAGCCACAAAACCCGAAGGGCAGCCAACAATTGGCAGAGGTAGCAAATGTCTAATTAGTTATACGCAATATAGCTAAGCACTGCATGGGGAAAGATGGTCAATTGACTTGATGAAGTATTACTATATAGAAATGAGCACATACATACACAAATGGTAATCGTTATGAGAAAAAAATCAGCTCAAATTGGATACGCCTAGAAAATATAACAGCTTTAATGGTGTGTGAAGGTGGAGACATATATTTATTGTTCAGATTCCTGAATATATATATTTGATTTTGCTTTAAAGGCCTGGTTCTTCTTTGATGTCGACTGCTCGCAAGGGAAAAGACTTTCTTGAACATCTCATCAGCGGGGGCTAAGGTTAATATTAATAGATTTTGATTTAAAGGTCTGGGTCTCCTTTGATATCAATAGATTCAGGTAAGCGATGATTGCTCGCAAGGGAAAAGACTTTCTTGAACATCTCATCAGCGGGGGCTAAGTCCATCGCATAAACGCAGACTTTACCAGAGTCGTAGAGTTTGGCAGCCACACCGGGTAGCGATTTGTCCACGTAATAAACGTAAAAATGTGGATAATCAGGATAGACATTGGAACTGAGTGAATAATTGCTGGAAAATTCTTTCAAGGCCAACCTCCAGCTGAGATGGGCGACTGATATCAAGCGAAGGTTTTGTAATTTATGCGATTTGTTAATCTCAAAGTTTGGCGATCCAAACAGTTTGCACATGAGTTTCTCTTGGGTTTCCTTAACACCAGCCTCGCTGCTGCCATTAATAACTATTACTGTGCCATTTTGCCAGACCCAGGCAATCTGTGCGTTTCCACAAAAATGCTGCAGTACACCGATATTCGCCTTGTATTTAGCAGTAGGCAAAACCTTGCTGTTTATGGCGCCTAAATCCAGGCTTTGATTGGCTTTTAAGGTGCAAAAGTTCCTAACAAAACGCATCCGCACAATGAGGTGATGTTGACCTTTTTTACATTTCCTACGCCGATAAATTAACGGTAAGCTTAAGTCCATTTTATCAACTAGCTTTATATACACATTGCGGTCCATTTTTTCAGTCGCTGCTGCACCATATTGCTCATGCCACTTGCTGCTGATTTGACGGACTTTTAGATCTTTGAATTCGGCCTGTGTATCTTTCACATCATCAAAATTTACCAGCGATTGCATGTAGCTGTCGGACTTCTGGTTCTCCTTGCTGACCGGCGCCTCACAATCAAAAGTTAGCTCAGCGATATATAACATCTGGCCATAGATGCAATCACTGCATTTCTCCAGCCATTGGCTTATATCAACATTAGACGCTGGCTTTGTAGGCAGAGTAAGTGCAGCAGTCTTAGACTGCGAAATCGTATTCATCTTGATCTGGTTCGAGTCATTTTTGGCATCCCCTGACTCCGGCTGTTCTGTGCCTGTAAGATCGACGACCTCTGCCCCTGCTTCCTCCTCTATACAATTGCCCTCCTTAGAATTGTCTTCCACATTATTGTCTTCCATATTACAGTCTTCCACTACTATGGATTTCTCTTCAATTTTCGTTTCATTCTTGAAGTCCTCCAGAAAGCAATTCAAATCTAACGTGTGTTCTTCATCCCGCTGAAAATCGGGCTGCGTCTGCTCATGCAGCATTGGTTTAAGAATCGCCTGAGCCACATGCCTAGGCTTAGGTGCCAGATTTTCTAACATCCGATCGGCATTATTGGGGTTTACCGCCAATTCCAGCGGTTTCTCGTATTCAATCTTATCGCGCAGCGATTTCTCGTTTTCAATCTTATCGCGCAGCGATTTCTCGTTTTCAATCATATCGCGCAGCGATTTCTCGTTTTCAATCTTATCGCGTAGCGGTTTCTCGTTTTCAATCATATTGCTCAGCGGTTTCTCGTGTTCAATCATATCGCGTAGCGGTTTCTCGTGTTCAATCATATCGCTCAACGGTTTCTCGTGTTCAATCATATTGCTCAGCGGTTTCTCGTGTTCAATCATATCGCGTAGCGGTTTCTCGTGTTCAATCATATCGCTCAACGGTTTCTCGTGTTCAATCATATTGCTCAGCGGTTTCTCGTATTCAATCATATCGCTCAACGGTTTCTCGTATTCAATCATATCGCTCAACGGTTTCTCGTATTCAATCATATCGCTCAGCGGTTTCTCGTATTCAATTATATCGCTCAACGGTTTGTCAAGGAGCTCTGACTTAAAATATTCATTCATTGACAGCTCCTCTGCTAGCGTAGGGTTTCTACCGTATAGTACTTGGACTCCAATCGAATCCTCCGAGTCATCCACCGCCTCCTTACAAAGCCATATATCAGATCCCGTCATGTCAGACACTGATGCGTTGGCTTGTCCATCATCAACTGGAAACTCCTTTTCAACCTTAACAGGTGATGGTTTCCCATCTGAGCTTGTTGCGGTTCTCTCCTCGTCTTGCATCAAGTGACTTAAAGGCCAGGCGGCCTCAGACATTGGTACAGCGCCTTCTTTTAAGGCCTTCCAACTTGCCCATAAATCCTCCGTAGTTGGTAGGTGTCGATTAGCTACATCTTTATTAATGCTGATAGGCCCAAATGTGTGATCAGTGCGCCGAGCAGGATCTATAAGAGGTGGTGAAGGTGTCTTGAGAGGCTTTGGTTCAGAAATCGATTTCAGTTGTTGGGGCTTCTTTTGAATAGGCATAGGTATAGGTCCCTCACTATCGACTTTATAAAGATGTTTGACGCTGTAGGGATATGGGGAGAACTTTAACTGCATATCTTTAACGGAAATAGTTGTTATCCGCTGGCTGCTAAAGTCAAGTCTGAAATTTTTCAGATTTCTAACTTCAGATGAAATTTTACCTGGACATGACAGCTGGTTTCCCCTGTTGCTTTGGGGGCCTGCCACGTCTTGGTTTATCTGCACTGCAAATTTAAAGTGAGTAAATTTTTAGAGCCATGCTGACTATTCAAAAACGGGCTACACCTACATTGTTCTGACAAGTTTAAGTTTGCTTGACGGTATTTCAACCTTTCCAGTCTCCTTAAAACTGGATTTACTATAAAAAGAAAATATTTATTATTGCTCGCATTGTTAGAACCTTCCATATAAGCATAAGTACATACGTAAGACGCGAAGCGAAGAGTGCTGAAAATCTATATGTAATCTATAAATATCTGACATATGGATACTTCCAGAATTTGCAAATTTCCAAAACATTTTTTATATTTGATTAGCAATTCAGGCTGGCCGTATACTAAATATGATGAACATAATCGACATTGTTTTAAAAGATAAACACAAAAATAAGCGATGGCGTTACGTTATTATATAAATAAAAGTTGGCTTTGTAAGCTTACTTAGCAAGCTTGAGATTAAGTGAGCGAGGAAACGCTGATATAGTCTATATAGTATTGAAGTCCAAAAGACAACCAAATTTGAACCGCTTCTGTTAGATGTGAATTGGAATAATACAGGTTAATTTTCCAGGTTATTCCATGGTGATGATTGTTTTTACAAGATTACTAAAACAAAAACAAAACAATTTTAATGTTGGCTCCTATATTCACATAAAACCAGGAGGGAAGGCTAACTTTTGTTGACCGAAGCTTCCATATCCTTGCAGAAACTGGTATCTCAGGATGAAGAAAAACCTTATATCAGTCGGAATATCGACTATAGCTTTCTTACTGTCATTAAATGCAAATACAAAATTGTTTCGCTAATTGTTATTGTTTGCTTTTCTCTATGGTCAGTTATGGCTTTAACAATAATTTGTAACAAAACTTTTAAGAAGAAAATGTTCTTCAAAATGAACAATTTCAAGTTCATAACCCGATTACTCGCCATTAGCAACTAAGGGCAGCTTTGAACTCCATAATCAAATACACTTTGAATAGTTTTCTATTCTAGTTATGCGTAGAAAAAACTTTGGCTTACTTTTAATATCTTATCATGATGACTTTTCTTTGGAAGTACCCATATTCGTGTATGAAGTTAGTTATCAAATGATCTATGATATAGTTGTTCACTTACCTTATTTCATAAAGTATTTTGCCCGACACCTGCGTGGGGTCACGCTTCCTTATAACCAAAGATAAACTAGAATACAAATGTTAATTTCAATTTAATGTAATCCTTCTGAAAAATATCCATCGCTTACCTTCCTGGCTGTCTTTCTTTTAAAGGAGGAGGAATAGAAGGCTCTACATTCTCTTTGAATTGTTGTTCAGTTTTCTTTCCATCCGCAAATTCTGGTTGGCTTTTAAAGAAAAAACTATTGTTTACTGCTAATATTATGACCGATATGACCAATTTACCTTTTCTGTGACACAGGGGTAGGGTTCGGCTTTTGAAGCAACTGCATTGAATCTTCTGGCTCGGAGTCCGAAGAACTGGATAAGTTAAATTCGCGCTGAGGTAAGGGATGTCTAAAAAAAATATTTTTTTGTTTTGTTAGTTTTCTAAATTTAAAAAATATCTGTGACTGGCGCAAATTTTGTCAGATTAAACAATGTCAAAATTGAAGAAACTCCTATTTGAATCACTGACTTCTCCAGCAAATCTATGATATAGTAGTTCACTTGCCTTATATCATCAATTAATGGGTTTTGCGCCACCGACGTAGGGACTCCCTTGCTTAAAACAGAATGGAAATGTTAATTTAAAGTTGATTTAAGCCTTCTAAGAATATCCACCGCTTACCTTCCTGGCTGTATATCTTTTAAAGGAGGACGAACAGAAGGCCATACATCTTTTAAAGGAGGACGAACAGAAGGCCATACATTCCCTTTGAATTGTTGTTCAGTTTTCTTTCCATCCGCCAATTGTGGTTGGCTTTTTAAGAAAGAAAAATAGATATATTACTGCTAAAATTATGACCGATATGACCAATTTACCTTTTATATGACACAGGGGTAGGGTCCGGCTTTGGAAGCAAATGCATTGAATCTTCTGGCTCGGAGTCCGAAGAAGGACTGGATAAATTCAATTCGTACTTTGGTAAAAGATCTCTAAAAAAATGATTTTTTTTTTAATTTTCCTTATTAAAAATATATCTGTGGCTGGCGCAAATTTTGTCAGATTAGACAATGTCAAACTTGGAGAAACGCCTATTTGAATCACTGACTTCTCTAGCAAATATATGATATAGTAGTTCACTTACCTTATACCATCAAATAATGGGTTTTCCGCCACCGACAAGGGGATTCCGTTGCTTAAAACCGAATTGAAATGTTAATTTAAAGTTAATTTAAGCCTTCTCAAAATATTCATCACTTACAATCCTAGCTCACTATCTTTTAAAGGAGCACGAATAGAAGGCTCTACATTCTTTTTGAGTGGTTCAGTTGGCTTCGCATCGATATCTTCCGGCTCGGAGTCCGATAAGTTCACTTCGCGCGGTGCTAGTGACATTCTAGAAAGACAATTTTTCCTTTTAATTTTATTCTCATTGAATTGCATTAAAACTGCTACAGATTGTTGCAAATTTCAATCATATTTTATAACCTTAGAAAAATATTAGTTTAAGACCATGGCAAGAAAGAAAAACCCTGAATGTGAAAACTGGCAACTTACTTGATTTGCGAATCAAACATTTTAGTTGGACAGAATTGAAAAAAAAAAACAAAAACAAAAATAGAAATGCAATCTGAATATCCAGAGTTCAGCAAAGATAAATAATGGTAATGAAATCTGCCAAAGAAGACTGAACAAAAGTTAGATTTTTTTTCTTTTATACATCCTATACGGATGAAATCTGGGTTTACTTTTAACATTTACTTGGACTCATTAATGTTAACTATATTATCGCAATTCGTCTATGGACCATGGTCAAATTATCATTGTGTTGGCTTAAAATTTAATTAAAATTCCTTTAAAATCATCGACTTCTCTAGAAAATCGATGGTGTATTAGTTCACTTACCTGATTTCATTAAATGACAATGTTTCTTCTGGCTCAGAGTTCGAATCACTGGACCCCGAAGTGCTGGACCCCGAAGAACTGGACCCGGAAGAACTGGACCCGGAAGAACTGGACCCCGAAGAAGTGGACTCCGAAGTAGTGGACTTCGAAGTACTGGACTTCGAAGTACTGGACTCCGGATTCCCTAATGGGTACTGTGGCTTTGGCATTCTAACAAAGATTAATTTATATTTCTTTTTTAATTTTATTCTTATGGAATTGCATTAAAGCTGCTTTAGATTGCTGCAAACTACACTTATATTTTATAACTTCACAATATTCCAAAAAGACCATCGCAGTAAAGAAACTAATATACTCACACTGACCTATTAATATTAACTGTACTATCAAAACTTCTATATATATATTTATATCACAATTTTTTAAGCACAGACCGACCGACAACGAGCACACACACCAGCACGGAAAATGATTTTGGGGATGACACATATTAATCGCTTCAGGAATCGATACTAAGTTTGATAGCTCGCTTGCTGAGTTCTCATAGAACAGTTGAAGATGTGTATGTATGTGTAAGTAATGCTGCTACCTTGACCTAAGCTCATGTTCCACCTTCAACGACTTTCCATTTTTGAAATGCAATTTCGATTTTAATATATGACATATATGTTATATATATGTCTCTATATATATGTATGAACTTATTACAGTTACCCAAACAAACGGTTGTTTGTTATTGGTTGCGCCTTGAATGCTAATTTCTTGTCATTTTTGTTACGAGCCGTCTATGGCCCTACTGGGCGTTCGGCATCCAAACGCCCTGTCACGTACGTTTGCGGATTTGCTATAAAAATAAATCGAAGCGTTGGAAAAGACATCAAACACAATTTTGTTTCTCAGGCAGCAGCAACTACTCCAGAAAGTAATCACAAATCCCTCAACATGTTCAAATACGTAAGCAGAACTATTCCACTTCCCACCGTTCCAAGTTACACAGATATCATTTTTGCGAACCTGCAGGTTGTTGTCATCTGCACCTTGGTTGCTTGCGTTGCTGCCAAGCCCGGCTTCTTGCACACTCCATTGGCTGCTCCGGTTGTGCCAGTTGCGGCTCCTGCCCCATTTGTGACCGCCACCAGCAGCCAGTTGGTGGCTAGGAACTTTAATGGCATAGCTGCTGCTCCTTTGATTGCACCGGTACCAGTTGCCGCTCCAATTGTTAAGACTGTGGCTCCAATTGCTCCACTTGCTGCTCCATTGGCTGCCCCAATTGCGACTCCCTTGGCATCTTCAGTTTATGCAGCGGCGCCCCTGGCCTACAACGCGCCACTGCACTACGCTGCCGCTTCAGCGCCATTCTTCATCTAAGCATTTTAACTGTGATAGTAAACTAGTAAAATTTTTATCAGAATCACAAATGGCATTTTTGTATTTACACAGAACTTTACAAAAAGGAGACTGAACTGGTGGTCATGCACATCAAAATATATATGGGAGAGGCATATATATGCTGAGCTTAAACAAAAATATCACTTGGAAAATTGACAAACATTTCTGGTGGGGAAATACCACCAAAATCTCTGACTACCTCTGGATAGCCAGCTAGGTCCCTTGTCACATTTCTTACTAATGATTTGCCACAGGTTCTATCCCATTTTTGCTAGATCGAACTGTTCGAAATGCAAGGTTATGTCATTCTATCTTAGCATACGCCTGATCGGATCCTTGACTTGGGTGTCTTTTTGACACTTAATCGATGTATTATTTACACATTTCAGCTGTGAGTGTTCAATGTTTTATTAAGCGGTTCTCTTATCTTATTATGCATCGAGTGTCTGGTGTCCTCAATATAGGGATTCCTCTTCACACTAACTCAGTGAGTGAGCGAGTCCGCGGCTCTGTTTTCCATTTCCATGTTTCTTGTCATACTTTATGCGACAGCGCCCCTCGACAGGTAGTGCGGGAGACGGATGCATTTTATACAAGTGTTCCAATTCCACTTTCCTTCTGAAACTTTTGTACACATGCTCAAATAGACCCTTGACAATACAATTAACAAAATTATAAAGAGAGAAAGAGAAACGTTATGTCAAGAGCCTTTCTGCGTATGCTGTACTTTTGAGCGTAGCGTCTCCCGAAGCAAGACGACGACGACTTGCATTTTTTGCAATGCAGAGCGCAAGCGTTAATAGTGATCGCTCGCTAAGTTCACGATGGAGCAGTGATTTAGCGTTTCTCAAAATGCACGATTCAAATAAATATGTTAAAAATTGTGGAAGATATAAGGTTTTATAGATTTCCGCCAGCGGGAGGGGGCTTGGCAAACTTTAAAACAAACTTGATATGACGAAACTCTAGGGAAGCCTACATACCAAATTTGTGACTCTAGCTCTTATAGTCTCCGAGGTCTAGGTGTTCATACGGACGGCCAGGTGGACACGGCTAGATCGACTCGGCTGCTGATGCTGATCAAAAATGTATATACTTTATGGGGTCGGAAAAGGTTCCCTTTGCCTATTATATATAGATACTCGTTTACTCTACCAGAGTACGAGAATAACAATAAATAAATAGCTCAACCCACTTTACGAATAGTCAGGTATTTTTATTTTATGGAAAAGTCCTTATAACAGCAGAGAGGCAGCAGGATGAACAGAATAGGATAGAGGTGCAGCATGATATGCCAATGGAGACGCCAAAGTGGCAGCAGCATACTTGGCAATCACGGGCGCAGCGAATGGTGCTGGTACTGAGGCAATCACTGGAGCAGCTGCAATCCCATTGTAGTTCCTGGCAAACACCTGACTACTGGTGGCAGTCACAACGGGTGCGGGAGCAGCCACAATTGGCGCTGAATAGGCCAAAGGAGCAGCCAGGAATCCAGGTTTGGCTGAGGCGCAGGCAATGATGGCAAACATGACAGCAGCCTAAGGTTAAAAGCCATTTAGATAAGCCGGAATGCACACTTTACGGATTACAAACTTACGAATTTGAACATTTTGTTAATGTTTCTTCGTGATTTTGTATATAGATGGAGAAGGATGCCTGAGCAGCTCGAAGACTTGAAATTATTTGATGTCGCCTAACAGATGCGGGGCGGCTATTTATATGAAAAACAATTCAAAGACAGCCACAACAGCACCTAACTGCGACTGTGACCTTAGGGACACCGCGACGTGTTACACATTTAAGAGCGGCGAATCGAATTCAATGCGAGTTTCACTCGACATGCAGACAGGCGCAGCATTTCAATGAACTCCAAGCATGACTCACAAGTGAACCAGTGGACATATTTCGGGTATAAATACTGAACTGTTAACGGTAGTTGGACATCAAACAGTTGTCAGCTTTTCAGACGAGCAAAGCAATCCTCAAAACAAATCATCAAGATGTTCAAATACGTAAGTCGGATTTTACTTATCCTCAACGAATTCCTGTTTCAATGTTGATCCACGATTTGCAGGCTGTCGTTGTTCTCGCTGTTGTTGCCTGCGTTGCTGCCAAGCCAGGTCTATTGAGTGCTCCCTTGGCCTACACATCGCCGTTTGTGGCTGCTGCTCCTGCTGCTATAGTAGCTGCTCCTGCTCCGGTTGTGACGGCCACGAGCAGCCAGGTGTTTGCCAGGAACTACAATGGAATTGGAGCAGCTCCAGTGGTTGCCCCAGTTGCGGCCCCTGTGATCGCCAAGTATGCTGCAGCTCATCTGGCTGCTCCAATTGCTGCTCCTCTGGCTGCCCCAGTTATCGCCAAGTATGCCGCAGCTCCCCTTGCCGCTCCTCTGGCTTATAGCTCTCCCTTGGCGTACTCCTCGCCTCTGGCCTACCATGCCCATCCAGCTGCCGCTCCAGTTCTATTGTAAGATCTGAAAAAATATATAAAATCTCGATTAACAATACTTAGTAGTATGTGGCATTAACAACCCTACTGGTTCTGCCTCCACGCGCTTCTGCTTTGCATGCGTCTCCTCCAAGTGATGTCAGAGGTTCCGGCACTTGGTTCTTCGAACGTATCCGGGGTCTTAATCTCCTCCGTTGTCTTTCCTAGCTTATCGGAGTTGCTGGTGTTGCTCAACGTCATTCTGCAAAGCCGAGATAGCTTTGAGCTAAGCTCAGGCATAAGGCCATATAAGTTATATCGCACTGGGCTTTCAGCAAAATAAGATCCAATCAGTGCCATTACATGTGGTTTTATCCTCTCATACAAAAAAACTTATATGCGATGAAAAGAAGGCTAATACCACGATAATTGCAGATGAGTTGATGCATGCACCTTACCAACTCATCGCCACCAGATTTAACCAATTCAAAAGGCAGGCCGTCAGTACCTAGGGCTTTGTTGTTCTTAAGCCGATGTATTTCAACCTTAACCTCCGCCTGTCCACTGACTTGAGAAGGGATCCCTCCATAGCCATGGCCAACTTTCCGCAATTAAATTATATATAGTTTTGCTAGTCCAATTTTCTGTGTTATTGACTTTTCGTTTACGACTTATGACAGGAACTACCTGACGTTAAAAGGTGAAAAGCAGATGGTTCTGCTAGTTTGATAGCAGCAACAACCAGTAGAAGAGGACTAGTAAAAGTAAATATAAGTCCACAAATCTCGTCGACAACTGCGACACGTAGCTATGCGTATTTGTTTACATTTAAAAATACAAACAATTTTATATCTGACGCCCACTCTACATTCTATAAATAGCTGGGCCTACATCGCTAACACAATTTCTTGTTCTGGCCGCACAATCCCAGCACGTCAGGATGGCCGAGCGGTCTAAGGCGCCAGACTCAAGAGCTAAACTCTTACCTTTATCATACAAAGGTTTTCAATTGAGCGTTCTGGTCCTCTCTGAGGGCGTGGGTTCGAATCCCACTTCTGACAAATAACTTTTTTTTTTTATTTTTTTATTTATTAGATTTACGTAGTTTAATTTGTGAATTCACATTGTGTTGTGCTATGTCAATGTATCATCTAAGACGACAATTGCAAATAAATATTTTTAATGAACGAATTAGCAAGTATATATATTCTTGATCAGCAGCAACAGCCGAGTCGATCCAGCTCTGTCTGTCTGTTCATCTGTATGAACATCTAGATTTCGGAGACTATAGAAGTTAGATTCACAAAATTGTTTATGTAAACTCCCCTTGTAGGACGTCAGATCAAGTTTCTTTTACAATTTTGCCCTGCTGCCTGCCACTCCCGCAAATGGATAAGGACCTTATATCTCCTACAATTTTTAACAGATTTAGTTCAAATTCGGTTTATATAGGTATAAGCACATAATCTACCGATTTGCCAAATATCATTATTATAAAAATATTAAATCTATGTATGGCTTATCGGTTTCTTAGCAATCTAGTCCAAACATCCACACAGACCGACCTAAAGCCTTACTGGCTCTGAGAGCCTTCATTATTTTGTTTAACTAGTGGAAATCAAATGGCTTATCCTTTCGGAAAGATGGACTAACAGACCCCTATCGCTCCAGAATATCTACGGATTATGAAGGAAAACACATTCAACAATTATGGTCCCAGTACATCTGCCAAATAATGTGAACCAAAAGGTTCATAATCGCATTGCTTTATAATTTCCACATAAAATAAAACCAACAGTAAAACCTTATAAAATACATATATATAATGTTTAATACTTTTGATGATGTATCGTTTTTTTTTTACAAAGAAATGTTTCTGTTTACTGCGCATAGGGCTTTGGATTTTGTTGCTGCGTATTGAGCTTTAATTTTCGTCGCTGCGTACAGACCTTCGGTTTTCGTTGCTGTGTATAGGGCTTTGGTTTTCGTCGCTGCGTATATGCCCTTGGTTTCTGTTGCTGCGTACACAGCCTTGGTTTTCGTCGCTTTGGTTTTTCTTGCTGTGAAACGTTTTGAATTCATTGTGAATGGCAAATATTTTGCCAATCACTGCTGCACCAAGTTTGCAGCCTCTATGGGATAGTGCTGTAAAGTGTGTGGAACTTTAAAAAATGTGTTTTGCTTTTGTTAAAAATATAAATTTAGCAATGAATTCCTAAAATGCACAAAAAAAAATAGCAATGCCATTTGTGGTTCAAAAATTCCAACAACTATTTGTACATATGTACATACACGTTAGTTACATACATAAATGATGTACATACGTATTCGCATTTCATCTTCATTGCAGAGGCAGAGTATGTATTCATTACTCACTAAATATCAACCGGCGGTTCACTAAACTTCAATGACCTTCAATTGGCCGCCCCAGCGACCTTGACATACATAATTACAAATTTCAACCAAAAACAACTTGAAAACAAGAAGCGCTTTAATGCTGGACGCGTGACCACCACCATCGCCACTGGCGAGACCATTGCTGTGGATTTTGGTTGTGGACAATAATTTGTACGCTGGCTACGTGAGCTGCATGCGGGAGTGGATCATGCGAATGCCATCGCCAGATGGACGCCAGCAGCGGCTTTGTTAAGGGCGCTTTGTTTATGATTATGAGAAGCGTCGCGAAATTCAATTTAGGTACACGGCCCCAGCTGGACACCAGATTCATCCGTTCTCCCCCTCCCCACATGGTATGAACAATTATGGTGTACTTAGAAGATTCGGATTTTTATTTGTTTTATTCAGTCGTAGTTCTGGCAATTACAGCAGAACTGGAGCGGCAGCTGGATGGGCATGATAGGCCAGAGGCGAGGAGTACGCCAAGGGAGAGCTATAAGCCAGAGGAGCGGCAAGGGGAGCTGCGGCATACTTGGCGATAACTGGGGTAGCCAAAGGAGCAGCAAGTGGAGCAGCCAGAGGAGCTGCAGCATACTTGGCGATCACAGGAGCCGCAACTGGGGCAACCACTGGAGCTGCTGCAATTCCATTGTAGTTCCTGGCAAACACCTGGCTGCTCGTGGCCGTCACAACCGGAGCAGGAGCAGCTACTATAGCAGCAGGAGCTGCAGCCACAACTGGCGATGTGTAGGCCAAGGGAGCACTCAATAGACCTGGCTTGGCAGCAACGCAGGCAACAACAGCGAGAACAACGACGGCCTGCAAATCGTGGATCAACATTGAAACAGGAATTCGTTGAGGATAAGTAAAATCCGACTTACGTATTTGAACATCTTGATGATTTGTTTTGAGGATTGCTTTGCTCGTCTGAAAAGCTGACAACTGTTTGATGTCCAACTACCGTTAACAGTTCGGTATTTATACCCGAAATATGTCCACTGGTTCACTTGTGAGTCATGCTTGGAGTTCATTGAAATGCTGCGCCTGTCTGCATGTCGAGTGGAACTCGCATTGAATTCGATTCGCCGCTCTTAAATGTGTAACACGTCGCGGTGTCCCTAAGGTCACAGTCGCAGTTAG
This sequence comes from Hirtodrosophila duncani, assembly GCA_037043425.1. Lineage (NCBI taxonomy): Eukaryota > Metazoa > Arthropoda > Insecta > Diptera > Drosophilidae > Hirtodrosophila > Hirtodrosophila duncani. Next base: position 550,499 of record JBAMBM010000793.1, on the reverse strand, counting down.
GCGCTGTTGTGGCTGTCTTTGAATTGTTTTTCATATAAATAGCCGCCCCGCATCTGTTAAGCGACATCAAATAATTTCAAGTCTTCGAGCTGCTCAGGCATCCTTCTCCATCTACATACAAAATCACGAAGAAACATTAACAAAATGTTCAAATTCGTAAGTTTTGTAATCCGTAAAGTGTGCATTCCGGCTTATCTAAACGGCTTTTAACCCTAGGCTGCTGTCATCTTTGCCATCATTGCCTGCGCCTCGGCCAAACCTGGATTCCTGGCTGCTCCTTTGGCCTATTCAGCGCCAATCGTGGCTGCTCCCGCACCCGTTGTGACTGCCACCAGTAGTCAGGTGTTTGCCAGGAACTACAATGGGATTGCAGCTGCTCCAGTGATTGCCTCAGTACCAGTACCATTGGCTGCGCCCGTGATTGCCAAGTATGCTGCTGCGCCTCTGGCAGCTCCTCTGACGGCTCCTCTGACAGCTTCTCTGGCCTATTCCTCACCGCTGCTGCTTTAAGGCTTCAGTTTATGTTGAATAAAGCATTCTCCAGCTCTTTCCGACTGATTATCCATTAAACCTCCACAATTCTTTTGCTCCGGCAGACACACTCACACACTGGCACATCCTTTATCCCTTTGGCTTTGCTACACATGGTTATTTGTTAGTTTGGCTGCCGCCGCGGTATTTATCTAAAATGCTTTCATGGCGCATTTCATGCATTGATGCACAATTTAAATAGCCATTTTTGCGTTCGCGCTCAGCGATAAAAGATGAAATCCGTTCCGCCAGTTCGCGTAGCGAGCTGCCAAAAGCCATGGGTAAAGCCGAAAAATCCTTGGCATATGTTATCGCCATCGCCTGCTGCTATTTTCAAAGAGCATTTCCACAAACACACACATGCCCCACGCCTTGACTTAGCTTAGGCTTCCTTTTTTTTATACCCTTCAGTAAAGTGTATCAAAAATTAGTGATGAAGTTGGCAATACACAAGGGGAGTCAACATAGCTAGCCTCTTCTGTGTCAAGTTAAGGTTCAGGGTTATTCCACAAGCTAATGAGGTTTCAGCACATCATTGATTCAGTCACAGTTGGAAATATTTCTTGTTCATATAGCCAAATATGATTCTGATCGAATCGATCGATGTCCAACAATTTCTTGAAACAAATCACATCATAATAGCTTAAGAAGATTCATTGATCAGAATCGGACCATTATGTCTATTCGTTGTTAGCAAACTATAGCTTGAAATCTCAATTCATTAAATTTTAAGCAGTTTCAGAAATTCCAAGAATTTCCATTTATTTTTTAAACCATATAACTAATTATCTGAGTTGAAGAGTTTCTGGAAATTTCCAAACGGTAAAAACGTTTCGGTATAGTCAAAACCGGCTCTGGCCTCGTCTTGTTTCTGTTGTTAGCCCGAATTTGTTCGCTGCTTTCAATTTTTTGTAGGTAATTTGTAATTTGATTAGTTGCAACTTGTCGAGGCGTTTGTAATTACAGAAACCAACAGCAACAACAACAACAACAACATCAGGAAGCTTAATTAAATTTACCTCTGTAGGAAGTGCAACCGAAAAATGAATAAAAACGGCTGGCAAGCGGGTTTTCAGTCGACTTTCGCGTTCTCCCGTCTAAATAATTAAAAGTTTGCCCTTGCCCAAGCGCAGGCGACGAGGCCCGGCCACGCCCATAGCCGGTTGCGTTTTTGTTTGCCATTTGTAATTGCTGTTAATGGCAAAAACAAGCAAACGGTACATGTAGGAGCCGCTACAAGATGGAGATGGAGAGCTGGTCCTGTTGCTGTTGGTGTTGCTGGAGCTGTGTAACTGCAAAACTGGCAACTCTACACGAATTTTGCATTAAAAAATCTCGCGCAGGCCATGTTTTTTGTGCCTGCTGCAATTTTTTTTTTGTGTTTTTGCCTTCTAGTCAGAAGGAAAAAAACTGCAAGTTCCGTTTATGACTTGTTTATGTACAAGTGCTCGTTTCATGTATGCTCGGGCTCTGACTGTTTGTTGTTCTTTCTTGTTTCGCTGTTAATGTTGTTTGTAGACGGCCCAAAAATCGTTGAATAATGGCAAGCGACATTTTGTTTAATCTCCGACTTGGTAGCGTCGACATATGTATGTGTAAGGACATTTCTACATTTGCATTTACAGGACATGCGAACAAATTAAACATTATAGACACTGCGGAAAGCATGTTAAAAGCATTTCGTGGATAATATATAATTGTAGGAGAAATGACAAAAATTAGAAGTAATGCTAAATACTTTTCAAATAAATTTAAACATTAACACAAATATTTTCACGTTTAGAGAACGGCGGGAAAGGAAATGTCTCTCCATGTCATCAGATTTTCAACTGGAGACGCTTGAAGAGACGACCATGTTGGAGGAAATGAGCCCATACGGCAGTTGCTTACTTAGCTCAGAATAAGCAAACATTCTTCCCGGCAAGCTATCAACTCTTATCAGACTCAATTTCTCTACTTCAAAGACTTATGGATACGATATCAACTATAAAGGAGAAATCAAATGTGTGGTAAGATTCTTACAATTTTGCTTCTAACAAGAGATTGTGTACAGTTTATTTTTAATTTTCTTATGCAATAATTGGCTCCAACAAGGTAGCAGAATTTCAAATGTATAAAAGAACACTGTTGTTTGTATATCAGAATGCATGCAAAGATTTGAAGGCAATTGGAAAGAAGATTGCTTTGCTAAAGGAAATACGTGTTAGACTTCCTCTCTTGTTTTTCTTAAATTCTTGAGCCGGCTGATCTTATAAAGTTGTAGGCCGGGACATGCATTTTGCTTCAGCTATCAGACCTACTAAAGAAGACTTCAAATTTTCCATTCTAGCGATGCTATAAGTTGGTGGACTTGTTGTTTTTATGGTTTATGGATTATATAGATTTTATTTGTACAATTTGCCATAAAGTGAATGCATAGCTTCAATGGATACGAGCTACGGCAAGTCGACTAATTTCTATCCTCCTCAATATTACGTTCTTCAGCAACTGAGGAAGTCTTTGCGGATATGTTTTAATCGATTAAATATTACAAATAGGAGGATAAGGAGGAGTTTTCTGCAATTTAACCATGATTTTCACAATAAATTCAATTAAAAACAAAAATGCCAGCTCAGGCATTAATGTCATTGATATCTGTTGCAGCTGTTTGTTAATTCAAATTAGGTTATTCCCATATAGAAATTCAAAATACAAAATTAATAGTTTCAATATATATAGCTAAATGATTGCAATGAAGGGCAGCTTTAAAAGCATTAATTCTCTTCAGCCGCTTTAAGTCAGCTTAACAGCCACGATCTGGGGGCTGCAACTTTCACCATAACAGAAACGCCAACAAATATATAAAATAATGTCTCTTAATTCTGATACTATTAATGCCCACAATTAAGCGCTCTTGATACAAAGTATGCTTAATTATGGCATCTATAAAAATAGCTTACCCATCCTGCTGCTGCTGCAGGACCTATCCATCCGCCATTTGTTGAGTATTCTATCTTTTTTTTTAAACTTTGTCTAATGACTCAACTCAACTCATCCCACCCTGCCCCAACTGCCCCACAATGCTCGACCTATGCTATGTTCGGCTTATCGCCTCCTACTCTGCCTCTCCTTCGGCTCGCTAATTAGGGCAAACAAATTATGGAATTTTGATTAATAGGCAACACGGACTGGCAATTAACTTTTTGCCTTGGAAAAACATCTCGCAAGATATGTTTGTATACATATTGTGTTATACTCGTCGTACATTGTGTATACTTATTCCTACACTTGGAATTGCAAGCAGGCAGGCAGGCAGATTTATTGGATTTGTGCCTCAACTGCCTCAGGGCTACGTTACCGTTCCGAATGGTCTACTCCGTATCCTCATCTACGTTCAATTTCAAAAATTCACGTAGTGACATTTGCATTTTTGATTGCAACAATAATTTTTTTGCCCGGCTATTTGGCTTTATTTATTTATTTGTTAGGTGTTGCTTGTTGCCATTATTTTGGGGTTTTCTGTGAGTTTTTTCGGAAAACGTGTCGTGTAAATTAAAAAGGTTGTTTTAAATTGGCCCACAAAAGGTTAGGCTAGCCATTGGAGGCATTCTTGTGCTGGGGTTTTTCGTTCGTATTCCATGCAAATGACTTGGGCGTGGAATACTGTTGGTACATATTTGCATTTGCGGTGGGCGTGCAGTGCCTTAATTATGCTCTGCGGTTGCGTTCCCAGTTTTCAAAACAACATTTTCCGGATCGGTGTCAGTTGCCTTATTTGGCTGTCGCGCCTTCACAACAACAAAAAGTACGAGAATTTCACAAATTTCAATCAAAAAACCCAAAGTTCAAGCAACCCGTAACAATAAGCATTGGCATTATATTACCAGGCAATTGTTCCTGCAATGTTCCTCGAAAAAAGGGAAGAAACCCTCCCCTACTAGTTGATGAAATTCGGATTTTGGCTGGGTTTTTCAGTTTCGTGCTGAAGTAGCAAACCTTCAACAAAACAGAAAAAAACGCTGGGAGGAGCAAAAAAAAATACAGAAGAAAAGCCCTCGTCTCTCCAGGCACAGGCAACTCCCACACGCTTCACAACTTCCAGGACGTCAGCCGTTCTGATGCCGCAACACTTAACCTTGGCTGTATACGGCCGAGGACACGCCACTTAAGTTATGAATTAAATTGCTGCTCCCGCAAGCTGCCTTTGCCTTCGTCCTGAATAGCTAACAGCCGAAGTCCAAGTCTAGTAAATCCGAGTATTGCATGTCCCTTACAGCTTTAAGCCAAAAGCCCTGCAGGCTAACTAAGGCGCTCTTCACTCACAGGGAGAGCGTAACAAAAGCTTTGGCTGTGGCTTTCCATTCAGCGCACTGTATATGTGAGCGAGCTTTTCCACTCTAAGAGAACTTACCTTTGATTCAAAGAGAAAGTATGTACTGGAATAGAAATTGCTTGTTGGGTTATCATAGGACTCTAGGTAATGGGAATCGAGAACTTTTGAGGAAATCAAAGATCAAAGTAATACATTAGATGATATGTGTAGTCGAACTATTTAGCTACTGCCGCTTGTAAGACCGATTTGGAGGTACCCTTAGCTTGAACTTGCTTAATCCGTAGGAAACAAGTCTTCAGAATTGCTATCAAGTTTTGATTAAAGAAGAATAGTTCCAGTTTTGAGGTTAGTTTAGTTAGATCGCTTAACAATCTTATAGATATATATTAGAAAATAATTACAATTGTGATACTTCTTCGATATAAAAATAAGTTCAGTTCAGCGATGCTTGGAGATACGTTGATAGATTGAAATTATAAGAAGAAGTGTTTTTTGTCGCATTCCCTAGTCAGACGCTAGCATTTCGCAAAGATGATCGAAATTCGCCTGATCTATTGTGAACTCCAGTAGATTATTATATTCATCACAATATCGTCTGGCTTGTCGGAGTGAGAGTCCTTGAGGAGTCCCAGGTGTTTTTGTTTATTAAATTATTCGTCAGCGCCGAAACAGATTTCAAATACTGCATATGCAAAGTGCACTGTTAATTAACAGATATTTAACATCTTTCAGAAACGTTCTCTAAATCTAGCCTATTTTTAGGGTGTGCCGTTTGGACAGCCACTTATTTATGGACGCCCAAAAAGCATTGCATACTTTTAGCCTCAGTGCAACTGCATCTGCTGGCAAAAAGCCTTCAAAAATTAAAAACTTTGAAAACTTCCACATGGCTTTTGATTTGGCCACTATTTCTTTGTCCTTTGTCTGCGACATAGACACACACTATATGTGCATATGTGCGTTTATATATATGTATGTATATCCAAAGCTAGACCAAACATAGTCAGGTAGTTAAAACTTTTGAAATTGTTGGCCAGAGCGAGGGCGGGGCACTGGCACTGCCAACAGATCATTTGTGTTGTCGGCTGTGCAAAAGTTGCAGTCACAGTCGCAGTAACGGTAACAACCAACGGCAAAAGTGCTCTGTCACTGCTCATTTGTTGCTAATAATTATAAAAGTTTATACAATTCCCCAAGTGACATACGTATCCCAAAAAAATGGAATAAAGTTCCAGACAGACAAAGTGCTGGATAGACAAGGCAAGGGAAAAGGCTGCTGGGAAAAGTTTAGCTCCGTTCACAATTGCTTAGTTTTGCTCCTGCTGAGGCGGGGGCTGAATATCCACAAAATATTTGTAAAGTTTTTAGTGTTAGCATTTAGCTCAGATTTCGCATGGCCCACAGTGGCTGCAGCTGCAGCCTAAAAGCATGCTGTATTAAATTTTTATTTGCTTAGCCATAACAATAGTTGGCCAAAGCAGAGAAAGGAAAGAAGACCTCCCTGTCTCTTTATAAGAATTCATCTTATAAGTCATTTAGTTTTGGCCCACAGCCAGTTCCAGTTTCAGATACGTACGGCGGCAAGTTTTTCTATCCGTTTTTTTTATTTTTTCTAGTTTTTTCTAGCAAACAAGTCAAACAAAGCGTGCGCCAAATTGCCTTAAAAGCCTTTTGAAGTCAAAAGTTTTGCCTGTGTTTGCGCATAATTATTTAGACATGACATATAAAATAGTACATATGTATAAAGAAAATCAACACATTTATTATCAACATAAATACATATTTGTTTGAACTTCAAAATGTTGATTCCAATAAATATTTAACGGAATACACATAAGTACACATATAAGTACATACCATACGACTAGACGTAGCAAGGTAACTCTTTAGAGCGTATCAAATTCCAAGCGATGAATCTTAATTGACTCCAAGCAGTTTTGAGTTCAACTTTTGGATTCATATTTGCTTTAAATCAAGTCATATGGGCTGGTGTCTGATGACTGTAATGGAGAGTCAATGTGTCCTGAGGATTTTGTCTGTGGCCAATATTAAGAATACTCCCTATCATCTTTGACAATTCTAGGAAACGGTAAGGTTTTTAGGTTACCATAATTCTCCCTGCCTCCCCGATTATAAACCATTGTTGTAAACCATTGTTAACCATTCTCCTCATTCCAAGTCAGCATAATATCAAAGAAACATCTTCACATTCGAACGAGTAATCTAACAGCCAATACAGGCTTTCTTTATCGAAATTATTCCGTATATGATGCTATCTATTGTTTAAATTATAAATTCAAATCCCTAAACAAAATTGTCTATGGTCTGTTTCCCACTGAGTGCACAACTCTCTCATCATTTTACTGTCTACTTTTTGCCAATTGCCAGTCAAACCAATTGAACTTTAATCGCTGCTGACTTTTGTCATTGCTTTATCGTTTAGGCGACAACACACAGCAGACTCACCTCCCACTCCCCCTCCCCCCGGGGCCTGCTATGGCCGTCCCCCGTCCCTTGTTACTTGCTCAACAATGTTGCCAATTGCCAAAAATCGTTGACCAGACACAAGCCCCTCGCATACACACAGTTTCAGACGTAATCCTCCCTATACAGACGACGCGCTTTGTCTCATTGAATAGCCGTTGCCATGCCTCCATCCCCTGCCCCAGCTCTAGCCCACCGGTGACTCTGTCTATGTTTGTGTGCGTGTTTAACTACGCGTGTTCGAATTTTTATGCGCGTCAGTTAGAATTTTTCAGCCATTTCAGCGGAAAAAATGTAAAAAACAAACATGTCGCGGCAGAGCCGTGGAAGCAAAAAAAAAAAGAAAATTTGTCGTACAAATCTTTGAAATTGCCCCGCCGAGAACTATTTCAATGCGTCGAATCAATAAATTTTCCCCAAGCCCAATTCGCGCTCAACGGTTTGTCTGACAATTTGGCATTTTGGCGTTTGTTTTAAACGTTTTTTCCCCCCTTTTTCGGCGGAAATTCCTTCAATAGTTTGTCTGTTTCTAATCGTAATTGCACGGCTGATAAATATTAATGTCATGTGCGGATGGAAGATGTTTCTGAAAGCTGAAAGCGTTTCCCTTTCTGGCCATTTATCTAATGTGCATTTTATGGGAACTTAGCACGTGACTATTGCCCCCCGCCACCACAACCAACACACTCGTCCTTTGTGAGAAAAAATATGTTTGCGAAAAATATTTTTTTAGTTTTCAATGTTCTTTATGTTTTTGTCGGAAATGCGACTGAATGCAATGGTGCAATGTCGTAAATTAAAGCGAAAGTCATTAGTAAATAGGCTCAAGAGAGATTTTTCAAATGGCGTGCTTTGAATGCAAGAAAAATTGAATCAAATGGATTGCATAGGAACTCAAGGATTATGTGCTTAAGCAGTCATGAGTGCAATGAAATGGCAGGGAGGTAAGTAACATGGGCAACTGCTAAGTCCAAGGGTAGAACTGCATAGGCAATGTGTATGATTTGAATTTGGAGCTTTTAGAGAAAGATTAACTCGATCACTGTTGAAAATTGATTTTTCTGATATTTCAAAATGAATTAAGTGTGTAGAACAGTTTTCTCTTATTGCTGTTTGGGATGCAGGAGTCAGCGAAACTTTCTTCCGTATCCAAAATGCGCAATGTCAGACAATAGATATATGTAAATACTACATCCCAATATGTCTGATACTAAAATATTTTCCATAAGCAATTATTGCATTGGTAATTTTGTGGTAGATCAACAAAATCCAGCTCAGCCTTCAAGGAAATATTTCCAAATTATCAAAAAATTCATCCTGTCTAACTCCCATACTATATAAATCTTTACATCATATTTTCCGTCACGATCAAACCGCGCTACGTCTATCTTTGCAGACGAAACTTTGAACAGATATTATAATAAACGACAAACCGCTTTTGACCCTATAGGTATATTGGTATATCCAGATAAAACACAAGCCATTTTATCTATGTCCCTACTCTTTACATTAGACAAGGAGCTGTAGATGTCGAATGGGAGCAAAACGTAAAATACTTGGGAATTACGTTGGATAAAAACTGAAATTTAAGGATCATGTAAATGCTACAATCAAGAAAATGAAAAGTTTGAGTCGCACACTTCCTTCCTTCATAAAAAGGAATTCACGATTGAGCCTAGAAAACGAATTGATTCTGTTCAGGTCCATTTTCCAAACAGTGGCTCTCTATGCCGCCGCAACAGGTTGCAGATTGCAATATAAAATAATAAAAATGATTCGAAAGCAACCGTGGTATCATTCTACGATTGATGTACAAAGTCAACTCAATTATTATCAGAAAACTCTTCAAATAGATGTAACGATTCAATACATTATTATCTATTATTATAGATTATTTCTAAATTAAGTTTTTAAGTTGGAGTATTCAATGGGTCTTCGAAAACTTTTCCCAACCATTAAAAGTGATGAAACATTATTTGTCCAAGTAGGAGAGGTAAAATCCTGTACTCTTAACATTAACATTGCTATTGTTCACAATCACTGTCATATTATATAAGGTGTGAAATAAAGAATTTAATTGAATTCAATATAAAAACTAAATCTGATTAAATGTTCTCTACAAAAATCCGAGCAAGGCCTTTCAATTTCAATTTCACTATTTATTATTTACTTTCTACAATTTCAATAATACAAATTGAAATCGCTAATCTTTGTTTTAGCTGATGCAATTCAAATGTCAATTGCGTTGATCTGTTCGCTCTCATTGTTGTTATTGTAATCATTTATGCAATAAATTATATGCTGAGCAAGCAATGGCAGTTCAAGACAACATACAAATGTCAGCAACTGTCAGTCAATTGTAGAGTATTTGCTCGTAACACACTTTTCTATATCTCATTAATTGCATATTTCGGAAGTTCACAAAAGCCGAGCACACTTAACGGTCCTATTAATTAGCCATTGCGCGGGGGGCTAGGTGGTAGAGGGGGTGAAGGCAATTAGCCACATTTTCAAGCATCACTCTACAGTAGACATGGAGTGTTGACAAGCCAACTGGCTTACCCTGTCGCAGTTTATTAGCGTTTAAGCCAAATGACAAAGCCAACAACAAACATTTAAAAACCCCAGAAAACATGACAGTAAATAGCCGCGGAGAGCAATGGGAGCATATTGAGCTGATGTAGTGGATACGTTCAGCAGAATATTGAAGCAGTATATAAAGAAAATGCGAGCTAAATTCAATTACAGGTTGCAAGAAAGAGGCTTGCGTTGCAATCAACTCAACTTTTGGTCAGCATTCGTCATGATTTCTATTGCACGGATATTGTCTTGCAGTTGGCCTTCCGATCACTTTATCAACTTGGATGCTTGGATGTCTGTCTTTTCTCTTTATCTTCCGCATATCCAGTGCTGTCTTTCAGCCTTCTATTATATATACTTCACAGTTAAAGAGGTGGAAACAATTTGGACTTAAACACAGTATATATATTTTATATAGAAAGAAATGTTTTCCATTTATCGCTAAATCCAACTTGAGAGCCCAAACACATTTCATTTTCTTCTGACTTAAATATATATGCATACCTGTTTGAAATTGGAAACTTTGACTGATCAGCGATCAAAATTACCTGCTGAACGTTTCCATTGTATATTTGTAGTCTTTGTTTGATCTCTTTTCGTTTTGTTTTTCTTCTGTACATGCGTTGATAGCAGCTGCCACCAAAAGCTCAAACAACTTGTTCAAACAATGCAAACACAAATTAGTCGACTTCTACTAACAGCCACAATTATAATTTTAGCGCCGTTCAGCTCAAAGTCAATGAAATGGAAACACGAAATGTGAACAGCCAAAATACTTAGTGGCATAAAATAGTTAATAAAACAAAAGAAAAATGTATAAAATAATTATTTGAAATTATTCTGAAAGTACACTTCATGTCAACAGAATAGAAACAATTCTAAAATATGCAACTAATATGAAATTTAACTATAGTACTACATTTCATAAACTAAAAGATCTGGATAAGATCAGTCTACCCAAATTGGTGGAATATTTTGTTATGAATATTAAAAATATAAAACATTTCAAGCCAGTCATAAATTTAGTAGGTTTTCATTATAAAACACGAAGAACTATAGAATTTCAGAACAAAAATTCTTAAGAGAAACGGCTTTCATACAAATTTACTGACTTCCTGTTATTATATGATATTATTATATGATGCCAAGTTATAACTTTAAGCAGGAAGCATTAATCATATGTAGCAGCTCCTTTGCCCAACATCACTAATCAGTTTTCATGATGCAGTAAGACGATGCAATCATAAACATGTTCTTTGTTGAAAACAGATGGCATAAAAATCGAATACAATATTGAAATTTGAAAACTAATTAGATTTTTAAATAATATGAAAATAAAATCGAATATAGGAAATGCAAATGTAAATCGGTAACAAGCGGCGCTGCCAGAGAAATGAGCACAATCGTACAGCAGCAACACAAAAAATGGAAGCTTAACAGATGAAAAGCAACGAAAATTTAAAATTGTCAATTAAATATAAAAAATTAAATAAATTAGATAAATAATTTACTTAACTACTTAGATTTTCGCAACCCAAATATAGCATATTTGTTAAGCTTTTTTAATTTCCTTTAAGGGCAACTCCAATCACATAAGTAAATTTGTAAATTCTCGAAATTTATTTGAAGAGGAATAATTAAATTAACACAAAATTATAATTAGTATAATTTGCATTGTCCTGCTAACATATTATGCCATCAATTCAATCAATTACACTGTAAAAAATACACAAATAACATTTCCAATATAATATAATGGAATTGCAGATATGCGGCAATAATCATGTCGAGATTTTAAGCATCAAAAAAACAAAAAGGAAAAAGAAATGCCCAAACTGGTTGTTGGCCAAAAGGGGGCGTCACATGTACACTGACAAGGCTATAAATAGAGCAGGGGGTTACCGTTAGCCTAGCCAGTAACAGCAACAACAACCATAACAAAAGCAACAAAAACAGCGAATTGTAATTGTATGGCTCAATGAAATTACCAATTAATTGGTTTTCAGTTTTTCCAAGTTTTGAGTTCACTGGAAAGTCGCTACCAGGTTTATGCTTTAGTTATAGTTGCTGTATTTTTTGTTTTCATTTAGTCACCAGGTTAGTCAGCAGCCGTCAACGTCAACGCATATCCGAATCAAAATCCGAAACCGTCGACAAGCGCCGCTGATTTATCTCTCTTTTAAGTTCTCCGTATCTGCTTGTCTAGGTTTTATTTCTGTTTTAGACGTGCTTCGAAATGCACGCAACTGCAGCTTGACAACTTCATTTAATTTTAACAAAAATAAACAAAAACAAAGCAAAAAATTACAACAATTGCAAAAATCTCGTTTGACAATATTTACGACTGCATTGCGTTTCCGCTTGTTTTCGATTTGGGATTCGATTTCGTATATAAACAAAAATTCGCTGAAAATGATATTCGGCCGCTGGACGCGCAAACAATTCCTCACCATGAGCGGCCTGGCAGCTCTCATTCTAATCGTTATTGTAATTGGCATCACCGTGAATGTCCAGTCGAAGGATCTGCCGCCCTGGCAGGCTGGTCGGAATAAGTGCTATAAAACGCGACCCAACACAACGCATTCAACATTGGAACTAGTGCACATTGTGTTCAGACATGGCATACGCACTCCAGTCGATACATATCCCAATGATCCGTATGTTAAGGATACTTTCAAGCCTATCGGCTGGGGTCACGTGACAAATGTGAGTATATAAGGAGGCAAACCTGAAAGGCTGGGAAACGAAATTAGTAAAATATGCTGATTTATGGAGCAGAAGTTTAAAATTCAATGCATATTTCACATAGTATTCTTTTTTGTATGGAAATTATATTGTGAAACAATTGTGAGAGTTTCTATATATAGCGTGCGATTGTATGTGCGTGCATGTGTAAACAGAGCAAGCTTAGAGATTCATAAGCTTATCAAATGAGAATTTATCTAGAACAAAATATAACTGCTATGACGTATCAAATTGGTTTATCTCCAAACACTTTCTTTGGCTCAACAGTTCTATGTTTTGCGACCTTCTTGGCTTGAAGTAATATTGTAAATTTGTCTTAAGATATTTAAGATCAGATATTGATAAGATCAGGATTGAATTTATTGTTAGTTTTTGATGAAAAACCTCATTAAACCAATTCAGTGGTCAGTTGCTTCCCATGGGAATATAAGTTGCTCTTATGGAGAGCAATTTCCTTTTGAGGTTCCTCTAATCTGTGCATTAGTTTTCAGTTACTCTTATCCGAAATATCCATCGGGTGGGGAATAATGACTTTCGTAGTCTCATTGTTATCTCAATAGAGCCTGCAACAGGGAATATACATACATATATATATAATTCCCTCAATAAATGGTTGTAGGATCAACATCACGAATGAACCACCATATCTCTAATAATAGCTTTAGGAGATACCCCAGTGTCTAGTAATCAACGTGTGTTTATCTCCTCAGGCTAATTGAATGCAATTTACAATCCAAGATAATCAGTATGTAATTTCTAAAGTATTATCTTTTTGCTCACAAGGTTGACACTGTCGAACTCTAGCAAAGATTATTGCCTGATTACAAATTCTCGATTACAAATTTTTTATTTGAGCTATAATTTTGTATAATTTTTAGCATACTTAAATCATTTCATTATTTTCTTCCACAGAATGGTAAACGTGAGCTCTTCGAGCTTGGACGCTGGTTGCATCGTCGCTATGGCGACTTTATGGGCCCATTCTACAGACCCGATGTGAGTCTCTCGCTATTGAGCATCCTCTTTGCATCTCTCTCTCTCTCTCTCTCTCTCTCAACTAAGACTAATTCAGTTATAATTCACCTTGCTTAGCGTCTTCATGCCCAAGCCACTGCCTCACCTCGAGCTCTGATGTCCCTGCAGACCACATTGGCCAGCATGTTTGAGCCAAAGGGTACACCCATGGAATGGCACAAGCAACTCAATTGGCAGCCCATACCCATTGTATCTGAGCCATTGGAGCAGGATTCGGTAAGTACAAATACATAAATCTTTGAACAGTTAATCCTTATATTCAAATCTAGCTACTATTAGTGCGTACTCCCTGTCCCCGCTACTTTGAGGCTCGCGAGGAAGTCTTCAAGCGTCCCGAGGTTATGGCTGAAATGGTGCCCTATGAGCAAATGTTTCAAGAGTTGACCAATCTTACTGGTCAACCTGTACGCAATGCTGAGGATGTCAACTCTCTATACATAACCCTGCTGGCTGAGAAGGAATTTGGATATAAGCTGCCCGAGTGGACTAAAGACTATTTTCCCGAACGCATGCAATTTCTCGCCGAACAGAGTTACGTCTACAATGCCTACACGCCGGAAATGCAAAAAATTAAGGGCGGCCCATTCCTCAAGAAGATGTATGCCGAAATGGTGGCCAAGCAGGCGGGCACTTTAAGGCCAAAGGATAGAGGAATGTTTATTTATACGGGCCATGATTGGACTGTGGGCAATATCCTATCCGCGTTGGGCATATGGAAACGTCAAATGCCCCGATTTGCTGTGATGGCCATTTTTGAAACGCATAAGAACATCGAGACGGGGGATTATTATGTGGAGGTAAGTTGTGTTACAAATTTTCTAGGGCTGGGTGGGAGAGACAGAGACAGAGAGAGAGAGAGAGAGAGATAGCTAAAGAAGTGGTGGTGCATGAAAAAGCGCTAGACTCAGGCACTGTGGAAATGTTTGATTGTTTTAGGAAAGTTTTTAGTTAAGTTAATTAGTTTTCAGTGAACCCCAAATGATCTTGACCAGTTGAAATGGTCTTCAGCTCTTTTTGTGGGAAGTCCCAGATACTCCATTAGTCACTTCCCCTACTTGAGTATGATTAAGATCGTTAACTGCAAATCAATCTATAAATCGGTAGCTGAGGAAAGCTGAGTTATTAATTAGCGTATGAATCGTAGCTACTCAACTTTAGAGTGCCAGGTAGATTAGATTAGATCATCATCACGTCTCCACCGCTTTCTCATAGGCTTATACTCATATTTATTGGTTTAATCTATTAGTTGATAAGTTTACAGCTTCTTTCTTAGCCAGCTCAAGGTCAATAACTAAAGCATGCATTTCCAAGCTTACTTTCTTTGTTTATCAACTTAGAACTTACTTGAAATGAAACAAAATCTAATACCAAGAACAGTTTTGGGTTAAGTGAAAAGTTTCACAGCATTGAAAACGCAGCATTATATTGTGACTCCAAAATGATTCGATTCTGCTTTTAGCACTGTTGTTTCTTAAGACATTTTTTCCTAGTGTAAATTGATTTTCTTTTAAGTTTACCTTCATTTGAGAATTTGTACTTCATTTTATGCCACAATTATTTAAAGAAATTCTAAATATTTCAGTTAAATTCTTGAATCTTCTTAATTCTTATAGATCTTTCTGCGCAACGATGAGCTCGGCTGTTTGGAGCAATTACAATTGGAGAATTGTGATCTTCAGTGTCCACTGAGCCGCCTCATCGAACTGAGCTCCAATGTGCTGCCCAATGAGCCCCAAGAGCAACGTTGTCGTGCTCACAATGCCAATTTTGTGGAACCGCCGCCGCGACCAATCGATCAGAATGCAGGTCGTTAAAGCGTTAGTAATAATTGCCAAATGGAATGGAATTTTAGTGTGCACTCAAAGAACTCAGTATTAAACTGGCTGCTGTCACAGCATATTGTTAGAAATACAACAAGTAAACCGCAAAAACGTAGCGCAAATAATAATAAAATTGAATATAATTTGCTAAAAAAAAAAATTCACTTAGTGTTTCTTTTTTAATTTGAACAAATCATGGCCCGGGCCGTGCTAAGTTAAATTTGGAAAGCATAGCAAATGAAAGGTTCTATTTCATTTTTATTTTTTGTGAGTCGCCGAGTGAGATATGTTCGTTGCGCTGATTAAACAACGACCAGCGTCCGAGTCTCTCTTTTCATCATCGCCTGCGGCTCTATCTATATAAAGCATTTGCATTCGCAATTCCCGCGAACTCGCAGTACGTTCCACATAATCGCCACTTAAAAGCCGCTGGCAGTTCTATTGATTCAGTCATTAGACGCTTCAGCCTCAACACAGCTGCATCACCTCAAACTCGACTTCGAACGCCAACCAACAAGTGATGTGGACTCGGAAAGCCGCCACCTGGATACTCTATGCAGTATGTGGCTTAACACTCAGCAGGAGTGCGATTGTGCCAGTGGATGTGGAGGTGCAGCCAAATGATACAAAGATTGAGGATCCACCGCAAGTCAACGGGACTAGTTCAACATTAAAATTAGTTCACGTGGTGAGTGAGAGTGCTGCTTGTGTTGGGAGAAATAAAAGTGAATATAATATTGTTGACTAAAAGTGCAAAATAATCAAGGCAACAGACCATAAAATTAGACGAAATTAGAGACACATTTCTATGCCATGAGATCAAATGTAGTTTATCTTTAGCTTAAACAAGGTTGGCTGGGAAATAAATATAATTGGTGCAACCAAAAGTGTAAATCTGTGAAGTGTAGTTAGTTGAGAGTTCTAAGATATTTTCAGGCTTTAATTACAGCACTGGCTTTGCACTATAATGAGACATAGATTTCATGAACTGCGTTAAAATTGATTGAGAAGTGCTTAATCATATGATGTCTATAATTTACTGAACTAAACTTCTATATCAACCTGAATTGGAGCAACAAACAACACTTACTTACTTCGCTGCCAGAGGTGACTATAGCAAATAGTTGCCAAATTGAAAGTGTGCCTAAGGTTTCCCAGTGAATTCATATTATACTATAATAATAAAATCACAGTTATAGTATAACTGTAAATTATATTCGTTATACAACCTGCAAACATTTTGCACACCTAGCGTATACGTAATATAAAAATGCTAAATACAAATGCAACCGGTTTAGTTGTGCAAACTTCAAATTTATATGCAAGTTCTTTCTATAATTCAAATCAAAGCCGATTTGCATAGAATCCTAATTAAAAATGCAATTAAATACGAAAGTTAATGAAATAAATTTGCCAAAAAATATAAAAAAAAGAGAATAAAAATTGTTAATTGCAATTCAATTGTGTGCAAAGCTTCAGTGAAAGGTCGAGATATCTTAACACTTTTGTATATATCTAATTAACCGTTATGTATACCTCAGAATACTTCTGTTGATATTCAATGCAGCTGATTTAGATAACGATCCCATATTAAAGACTTCATGAACTTCACAAATTAATATATAATACAATGTTCAAAGTGATCCTAAGCAATACAATACCTTACAATTTCATCAGCTCTTTCGTCATGGCCCACGGACACCAGTTAGTACATATCCCAAGGATCCCTACATGAATGAAACATTCGAACCCTACGGCTGGGGTCAGCTTACCAATGTGAGTATGCAGCACACTCTATCGTCTAAGAAAACATTCTTACAAATCTTAACTCTCTTATAGCCTGCCAAAGTAGAGCTCTATAAAATAGGCAAGCAGCTGCGTCAGCGCTATAAAGATTTCTTGGAGCCCTACTATAAGCCCGATGTAAGTTGTTGAGTCTGTTAAAGAATACCTCAAAATAATTGCTGAATTTGTCTTCTTAGATAATCCGTGCTCAATCAACTGAATCGCCACGCACAATGATGTCACTGCAGATGGTTTTGGCCGGCCTATTCCCACCAGAGAATACGCCAATGGAGTGGAACTTGAACTTGAACTGGCAACCCATACCCATATTTGTAGAGCCAGAAGAAACTGATATCGTAAGTGTTTTTATATAAACTGAGAAATGATGATCAGGAAGAGTGTTGAATATCCCAAATTCTTGCAGCGACTACGACAGAAGGTTCCCTGTCCACGCTATGATGAGGCCGTCTGGGAGGTGATGCATCTGCCTGAAGTTAAGGAACTCCATGCCCAAAATTCGAAATTACTTCAAGATCTGACCGATTTAACAGGACTTAATGTCACCTACTCGCATGATGTAACAAATGTCTTCATTACCCTGCAATCCGAACAGGCCTTTGGTCTGGAACTACCACAATGGACCAAGGACTACTATCCCGATAAAATGCTGCCTCTAGCAGCTCAATCGTATATGTACGATGCTTACACGCCAGAGCTAAGGAAAATGAAAGGCGGCTTCTTCTTGGATCACATGTACGAACAGATGCAGTCCAAAATCTCGGGAAAACTGGAACCGGCTGATCGGAAAATGTACATCTATTGTGCCCACGACTGGACAATTACCAATGTCTTATCAGCCTTGGATGTGTGGCAGCCGCAAATACCTCGTTTCTCGGCCCTGATTGCCTTTGAGCTGCACCAACGCGATGATACGGGTGAATATTTTGTGGAGATATATTTCCAAAACGATCCAAAAGAAGAGCCACAACAAATGCAAGTGCCAGGCTGTGATAAGCAATGTCCCATAGAGAAGCTATTGGAACTATCAGAGCATATACTGCCCGATGGGTCATATGAACAGCTATGCACTGCTAAGGGCACTAGCGATGCCAAGAGGATTAGCTATAACATATAAGGACACAAATTGGCTTTTGATATTCAGGGGTTAGAGTACAGTATTACATTTTGTAAAGATGTAAAATATATGTAAAATATAATAAAATATAAGATGCAAGTTTAGCTTTCACTGCTGACGTTACTGCTGACCATAAGGTGAAGAAGCTTAAAAGGGTGGGATGATAAGTAACTGGATCATATAAGATGCGTTTAAAACATTAGTTAAACTAATAATACAAACTATAAAAGCAAACATAAAATCTGCCAGTTCATAAAATGTCTTCGAAAAATTTAAACAAATGTTAGGAAGTTTCTTTTATATCCGAGAGTCCACATATGACGTCACTTTGCATCATCACTTAGCGCACTATCTATATAGATAAACTATACACTATCACTATCACTAAAAGGTGTTGGTAGCTCGAATGATTCACTCACTACTACTCAGAACTCCCTTCAGACTAGACTTCTAACGGCAGCAAACAATGATGTGGACTCCACAAACCGCCACCAGGATACTCTTTGTAGTGTGTGGCTTAACAATAATAATGCCAGTGGAAGTTGAGACTAACGATATAAATATAGAAGAACCTCTGCAAGTCAGCAAAAGTAATTCACGTGATGAGTGTGAAGAACAAAAGCTGATCATATCCACTTAGTGTTCATATTGACATTGCAAATATGGTTGGCTTAAGTTACAAAACAATCAAGGCATCAAATTACACCATATTAGACGCACATTATATGCCATGGCTTGAAATATATTGTTCTCCATTAACCTAATCAGGTTTGGCTGTAAAATAATTATGAACGCTAATCCACTAAAATATGAAACTTTGGCAAGCTGTAAAGCTGTAGAAAATTGCTTAATGGCTAATTGTTCTAATATTCTCTCCGACTTTGTTTACATTTCTGACATTGTACTATAATGAGGCTCACATTCTCCGCCCTGCCTAAATATATAGCTCTTGAAATTAGTCAACGTTGGCTATTAAAGTAGTCATAAACGTCGCTATGACGTCGTTGCAACAAAATTGCAAAGTTATATGATTTCTTAGAACTTTTACATAGGCAAAAAATGCTAAGGTTCAACACCTAACAGATTTTTCGTAGCTTTTTCAGTAGCTTTTTCAACAGCACACCCGGCGTATACATAACACACAATAGTCTAATATAAATATTTCAGTTAATTCAGCTACCTTTCAATTGATGTGAAAAATGATCATATAATTATATCAAAGCCGATTTGCATTGAATGGAACTTAAAAATACAAATAAGCTTGCCAAAAGCAATAGTTATTTCAATTAAGTTGCAATTAATTTTATGCAAATATGCTGTGGAAAGAGAAATTTCAGTAACTGAATAAATCTTAATATTTATTGTATAAAATTAAGCTTTGTGCAAATGCGATTTAGAGATATGTAAATATCATTTGGGTATATAATCGTTGTATGTAAGACAAACTTTAGCATTTGCCGGCAGTAATATTTGATTCTTTTTGACCCCTCGAATTCATCAGACTTGGGACCACAAAAGTTAACTGAAATGGTTTCGTATTCAGAAGTATTCTATAATACAATATATTTCAACTTCATCAGCTTCATCGCCATGGTCCACGTACGCCAGTTTATTCATTATATCCAAAAGATCCTTACATAAATGAAACATTTGAACCCTACGGCTAGGGTCAGCTTACCAATGTGAGTATGCAGCATTCATATAATTAGTGTTTCGTCTAAGAAAACATACAAATATGAATTCTAAAACAGTCTGCCAAATTGGGGCTCTATAAAATTCTGTCTTCCAGTGTTACAAGGGTTTTCTGGAGCCTTACTCTATATGCCCGAAGTAGGTTTATAGCCCTGTTAAGCGAAGCCTTTAATTAAACCCGTCATAATGCTCGCAGATGATCCATGCTCAGTCAACCGAATCGTCACTTACTGCGACGTCACTGCAGCTGGTGTTGACCGTTCTTTTTCCACCAGAGAATACACAAATGGAATGGAACTTGAATTTGAACTGGCAACTCATCCCATATTTGTAGAACCCGAAGAAACTGATGTAGTAAGTATATGCTGTGGAATGTATCGGAGATAATCAGAGAGATAGTTGATAATGAGGGCCTTGCAGTACTATGGCATATCTCGAATTCATCAATGTTATTTATCCTAACAGCATCTTCGCCAGAAGACTCCGTATCCACGCTATTATGAGGCCATCTGGGAGGTGATGCATCTACCTGAAGTTAAGGAACTCCACGACCAAAACTCTAATTTACTTCTAGAGCTGACCGAACTAACTGGATTTAATGTGACTTATGCGCATGATGTGACAAATATCTTTATTACCTTGCAATCCGAAGAGATATATGGCCTGGAACTACCACAATGGAACTAGGATTACTATCCTGATCAAATGCTGCCACTGGCAACACAAACGCATCTTTATGATGCTTACACGCCTGAGTTACGTATATTGAAGGGTGGCTTCTTTGTGGATCACATGTACGAACAGATGAATTCAAAGATCTCGGGAAAATTGGAACCAGCTGATCGGAAAATGCACATCTATTGTGCCCACGACTGGACAATTACGAATGTCTTATCCGCCTTGGATGTGTGGCATCCGGAGATGCTTCCTTACTCTGCTTTAGTTGCCATTGAGCTGCGTTGATACGGGTGAATATTTTGTTAGAGATATATTTCCAAAACGATCCAAAAGAAGAACCACAACAAATGCAAGTGCCAGGCTGTGATAAGCAATGTCCCATAGAGAAGCTATTGGAATTATCAGAGAACATACTGCCCGGTGGTTCCTTTGAAGAGCTATGTGCAGCGAAAGGCACCAGCGATGGCGTTAGGATTAGTTACTGAAAATAAACACGCTTAAATTATATAATGGTGTGTAGGGCTGGGATTGCAGTATTAAAATCGTAATATGCGAAGCGACAGATAAATGAGATGAAGCTAGTTTAGTATCTTTGATTGATTTGCACGCTATAGAAATATATATGTATATGATCAATATGCTTTAATAACGTGAAGAAAACCTAAATGGGTGGGCTGATCAGTATGTGGATCATATAAGATAAACATTGAATTGTAAGACAAAAAATTGATAATGCTAGAGCTTTGTCGCCACTTGAGTTCCATATGGAAAGCAAAAAGAATTGGAGAGTTCATCATTATTTTTGTGCAATTAGAATAATAAACTAATAAAACATAAAATAATATTATTAGTTAAGTATCAGTCCACAATTTACCAAGCTACCCAATATCAACATGGCAACTAATTCCCTACACAAAGTTGTTCTACTTCTGATCTTAAAAAGCATATTACAACCGACCTCAGAACTAAAAAGTTGGCATTTTATAGCTGAGCGTATTTATATTTGACTCACAAATTAAACTATACAAACTTACACACATATCGTGTATCCCACGAAAGGGCAAACATTGTCATTAACAAAAACAAGAAAAGGCTCGACATCAGTTTCAGTTTCAGTTTCAACTTCCGCCCTATGACGACATTTGAAGTAACAGTGAAACAATAAAACCCTCCATATGTAAATTTAAATTTGGCAAAAAAAAAAAACATGCATAATGTGTCATTAACATAATGTTCGATTAAGTCGCGCTATACCTGTCTGGAGATTTATTACAACTGGAATGTTTTCTGTGTGGTGACGAATGTGTTTTTGGGATTCCAATTAAGAAGCGAGCAAAAAACTGATGTCGTATATATGCTATATGCTATATACTTATACTTACACATGTATGTATATGGATAAATAAAACGTCTGGGCATTGTTGTGGCGTCTGCTCAATGTACGATCAGTTACGGTTAAAGCAACACACAATAGATAGAACAGCACAGAACTGAACAGAACACTCGGCACACAGCAGAATATAAATCAAAATACAAAATAATAATAGTAATAGTAATATAAAGCGACAACAATATGTCAACGAACAACGGTGACGAAAGCATTTTGGCGATAATGGAACGATAAAAGACATTCATACTTTTGTACTTCTGTCGGACATATGGTGCTGGGGCCAACGGTTCCTACATACTGCATAGGTTGACAGTATGCCGCAAACAGTCTCGTGAGCAACCGCCTGGTGTATCAATATCCAGCCTTATCAGCCTTACCCTGTCGAATATTTGACTGCGACGATTAAACAGTTCAAGAAAATATATTGGATTTGTCTCAGGCAAACAATTACTAATGATAGCAGCAGAGGCGGCTACACTCTCCTAAAAGACAACTGAGTTCATAAAGCAAATTCAAAAGAAAGGCCGCACAAACCTGTTCCGCGACGTGCAAATTAAATTTTGTGTTTTTGTTTTTACATATTTTTATGGCTAGCATAATTAAGAAATTGACGAAAATAAAAAACAATACAAAAGCCCAAAGCAAACAGAGAAGAACAAGATTTGTCTTGTGGCGGTGTCGTGGTGCTGTGAGATAGTAGCTTCGCTTACCGAGTGCTAAGCCAAAGCCAAGCGAAGCGAAGCCCAACTCGAATCGGAGTGTGTGAAGCGAGCCAAAAACCCGCCGTCCGCCGTACAAATATAAAACGTCTGTAGCAAAATGCCGCGTTCGCATTTCACTAGGAGACAGTGTCTAGCGATGACGGGCGGATTAGGTGCATTGGCATTGCTGCTGATCTTGTGCTTTGCACACTCGACGATCATATCAGGGAGAATTACTGATTCCGATCCCGGGACAGATCAGTCAACGCTTGAGCTGTTGCATGTGGTAAGTCAAACAAAACGAATCGACGAGTGAATAAGTGTAACCGTGTTTCTACACTGTGCAACACATTGCAAGATTTAAACTCTATCATTGTGATGATGCATGAATATGTTTGTGGATTATCTGTCAGATTCCTCCAGCCACCCATTGGCCATACCTTTTTGATTGGCGAATTTAACATTTAGAAGTAGGTTAAGTAGGCAGCGCTGCATAGCAAGTGGATAGCAGATTAGCCACCGCTCCTACGTCCCTCCTATGTAAATAGCGAAGTATATGCGCGGAGGTCATTCGGGAAACCTATACAAGGCCAGTGGTTGTATATCGAGAAGAGATACTTAAGCGGGTCATTGACATAAGTGAGCGAGAAGCGAAGATATCCGCAAATGCCACTCATTTCTGAGTTGTCTTCCAAATTATGCAGTCCGTACGAAATTTCCAATTTTAAGGCAATAAAAACTTACTGACAAATACTACTCTGATTTAGTTTTAGACGCGATAAGATCGTGAGTGATCAAATACAAAGGTTAACTCTGCTGATTTCCAGGACAGAAATGCATTCAAAAAGATAACTAACTAAATAGAACTTAGAAATATAATAAAATATCAATACTGTACTGATTCCATTTAAATTAGTTAAAGATTTTATATCTTACAATCATATAAAGCTACCGATATGATTAAAAATGAATAGCTAATGAAATCCTAAGCCTTTCAAGTTAAAAACAAATCAATTCATTTGTATATATATATCCCGTTTTCATTAGAATTGCTCTGCTCAATTAATTTCTTCAGTTGCTTTCGTTTAATTGCTCAGTTAATGATTTAGTTCACTTATACTTTTTCCCTTCATATCGTTGGGTTTTCCCCTTTGAATGAGATAAAGGGAACGATAACAACAAAACGAAAACCAACTTTGCGTCGGAACAAGTGAAATATGAAATTAAATGATTGATTTTGTTCTCCGATTGGTTTGAATTTCTCTTTGAACTAATTTTTAGTAATATTGAAATAAAAATGTTGGAATCAAATATTACAATTTGAATGCTCCATTTTAGCCGTTGCCGTTTCTCACTTGAATTTTGAATGTATTTGAGTCATAATGGTGTAATTTTCCAACCAATGAAGTAAGCATATTCTTAGCTAATTTTATTTGAATTTTATAGCTAGGATCATAGTAAAAATGTTCAATATGAAACTTTCCTAAAAATTTGTTTGCCTAATCCCAAAGCTAATTAATTATTCTACAATGATAATTATATATGAACATTCTATTCCTTTTCTACATCTATTCTTAGCTATTCTTAAACCTAAGAAAGCTTCTATTAGTGAAGAGCATTTAATTGCCATTTGTAAAAAAACCACATTGACTTCATATTTCTAGTACAAAAAAAAACCGCTGATATCACCAGAAACTCTTGTCCGTCACGCCCACCTATATACTACGTATACGTAATTTGTCATTGGAAGCGCAATGGCATTGACTCTGGCCCACTAATAAAAACGTTTTTGCTGATAAAGTCGATTGTTTATAAACAAAACACAAATTCACCACCAAAGCAGTTTTTACAATGTTTTCGCTCGACCTGTGCGCTGCATAACTTGCCATTGTTATGCGTGTAGTACAGTGTAGAGCAATGTTTAATTATAGTACGGCACTATAATAATTTAACTCGCTGTCAGAGTCAGCAGTTGTAGTCGAATGTCGAATGTCGCAGCGATAAGAGCGGCTCAAACATTATAAATGTATCATCGGAACGAACCGAAAGTGAAGGCAAATGCAAAACAGAAACCAGGCGTACTGTTAATCCACGAGAAGAAGGTGTTATCAGCTGTTTTAATTGGATTTTAATAGAAACATGAAACAGGCTTCATAGGTAATTATAGAGTGAGGGGAAAAAACACTAAATTTAATTACACATAAAAAAAAGTTGAATTTGTATGGAATTACGCAGCATTTGAATTAAAAAGCAGTCAGTCGGGCGTAAAGTGGGCTTAAGCCCAAAATTATAAAAAAAACAATAATAACACATTATACGGTAAGCCAATTTGATTGGGAAAATTGTCAACAATGTGAGAGAAAACTAGATTAAATTTTTAAAAAAGTTACCAGTGTAATATGTTTTTTTTTGTTTATATTTGCCTAAATATATACGCTAATATATATTCACACATGCCAAATATAATTAATTAGTATACAACAAATAGCTACAATTTCAAGTTATTTCAAGTTTCAAATACAAAACACAATCATCCGTCGTATATCTGCCTCATTACAACCCAAGAAAACCAGTCTCCAAAATAAAAACTGCGACGCACTTTTGCTTTTGTTCATGCTTATTCGTGTTTATACTTACTGTTGATGGACTGAAAACCTATTAAATAGACCGAACTATAGATAGTCATAGTCCAAGCCTAAGCCGGTTCAGGGCTGACCTTCAATCTGCTCTCTTATCAGCAGAGCCCACACGAGCAATTAAAGTCGGACAGCTTCGTGAACAAAACTTCCGCGAAAATCCAACAAATTGTAAGCCGGCAAACCGTGCATGACCAACAACAGGGGGCAGGCGCTGTATCACTTGGCACATGTCTGACTAGTATGCTTTGTCTGCAGCCCCTCCACCCGTTCTGCCTCCCTAAACATGAGCTTGCTTATCAAAGTCGCGTGCGCGTGACGCGTAGCCTGTCCACAGAAAATGCTTTAAGCTGAGCTAATTATAGCAGAAATGCAACTTTATGTAATTCTATTTAAAGATTCGAGAAAATGAATATATTATTATATATATATAAGTATTATGGATATAGAAATTAATGCTTATAGAAATAAGTTAACAATCGAAAACAAGCAAACAGCATGAGCATAAACTAATGTGTCTTATCTTCGTTCAGGTTGCTTTATTTCGCTATGCAAGCCAAAATTTGGTAATCTAATCTTATTTATAGACTGCGTGACCCAACAGATAGCTTTCCTTAGAATTTGACAAAAACTAGGGACTTTTTCTGAGTAATATAATAATAATAATATATTACTATATATATAATATATAAAAAAGTCACCTGATTTTCTAAATATATACAAAGTTATATTTTGGTAAAACTGCTAAAATCTCTGAAATTTCGATATGAATAGAAATATAATATAGAATGTTACATAGCAGAAATGTTAAGTCAGATCCGGTTAGATCACATCTGTTATCGATTTGAATCGAAAAGCAGAAGGGTGTCTCTCTCTCTCTCTCTCACACACAAACTAGCTCACATAGCTTGAATGTGTGATTTGTTTGCATATATTCATGTGTGTAAGAGTGTGCTTATGCTTGAGTCTATATACTGTAATTATAGCGATTCTGTCTACAGTTCTTATCCGATCTTAATGAAATCCATAAAATTGGTAAGGAATGCGCTTATACATATACAAACCGAGTTTCAACTAAATGTGTGGAAAATTGTTAAAGATATAAGGTTTTTATCGATTTGCGGGAGCGGAAAGGCATGTGGCCAAGTCTCAAAACAAACTTGATCTGCGTATATACTAGTGTATACTGTATACTGACTCCAGCTCTTATAGTCTCCGATATCTAGGTGCTCAAGTGGATAGACAGACGAACAAGACTAAATCGACTCGACTGTTTATGCTGATCAGGATTATGTATACTTTATAGGGTAGGAAATGCTTCCGTTTACTTCATATAGAGTAGGAGTATGAAAACTTGCCAACATCGATAATAGCAATCTCAAGGTATTGACATTGTTTTTCGAGTAACTTTTCAAAAACAGAAAGTTCTTTTATGGTAGAGCTTTATATGAAAAACCTTTCAAAATGAATCTAAAATTGCTGATTTCTATTGTCTGCGGTTCGCCAAGTTTCACTCCCAGGCTAAAATTACTTAAAAATGTAATTATAATATTTTAAATTTAATATTAATCACAAAGGGGTGAAAATGTATTTAAAGTAAACTCCCTAATTTAAAGTGGTTTTAGTTTTAAATTTTATTTCTCAATCAAACCAATAACTAATACTTAAGCGCTCACACTAATTGCACTTGCAACGATAATTCCAGGTATTTCGGCATGGACCACGCACACCGGCGGACACATATCCAACGGATCCGTATGTAAATGAAACCTACTATCCATTTGGCTGGGGACAAGTAACAAATGTGAGTAGATGGGTAAAAGTTGCAGGCAAAACTTTGCACTGCATCCTGGTTTCCCCACTCACGCCCACCTCTCTTCGCTTAGCACCCAAACTTCCAAAAAAAAAAAAAGGAAGCGACTCCGAGCAAAGCATTTAAATAAATTGAAATGCAAATGTTTGTTGGTAAAAGGGACGGGGCGGTGGGAAAGCCAGCTGTGTGTCCATGTATGTGTATGTGTACGTTGCATTAACATATACAAGCGCAAGTACAAGCACACATGCATATGCTTATGCAATTGCAAAAATGCAAGGCATTTATTATTTTATGTACAAGTTTTAACATTTCTGTTTCATTCTTTCTCTTGCTCCCTCTCCTGCTCCCGCTGCTGCTCCTGCTGCTGCTGCTGCTACTGGCCTGCTATCCCTTTCGGGTTGTGTCTCACGTGCCATCCGCCCACACACACTCACACACACTTACACGCATATGCCATGCAATAAATCAACGCTCCAGAATGGCAAACGCGAGCTGTTCAACATTGGTACTTGGCTGCGTAAGCGTTATGGCAAATTTCTGGCCCCCTACTACAGCCCCGATGTGAGTATCCAATACCCAGAGTAACCCGGCAGCACTAACGAACCTCCTACAAGCTGCTCCATGCTGCTGACGGAGTGTCTGATAGTGCGGACGTTTACAAATTGCGAAGCTCAAGCGCGCGCTCCACTCATCACTCAATTTCTTTTTCGTCCTTACTGTACTTGTTGTTGCTGTTGTTGTACGTCCTCGACAGTTGGTGCACGCACAGGCAACGGGCGTTCCACGAACTCATATGACCATGCAAACGGTGTTGGCCAGCTTCTTTCCACCTAAGGGCACGGCTATGGAGTGGAATAGCAAGTACAATTGGCAGCCCATACCAGTTTTCTCGCAGGAATTGAACGAGGATACGGTGCGTATGATTAACGAATGTTTTGATTGTTTGCTGTTGCTTGAAAATGATAATCATTAACGGTAATCTAAGGTTATAATTTCAATTTTGAACATTTTCCATTTACCATTTACCCCCTTCCTCCCCCAGTTGCTGCTCGTGCGAACTCCCTGCCCTCGCTATTTTGAGGCCCTTCATGAAGTTTATGAGCTGCCCGAAGTTAAGGCGGAAATTGCACCTTATTTGGAAATGTTCAAAGAGCTGGAAACACATGCCGGTCTTAGCTTCAAGGAACCGGAAGATGTACAGTCGCTCTATCTGACGCTGCTTGCCGAACAGGAATGGGGTCTTGAACTACCTGAATGGACCAAAGCCTATTTCCCCGACAAAATGCAGTTCCTAACCGAACAAAGTTATATCTATAATGTGTACACACCGGAGATGCAGAAGATCAAGGCGGGTCCATTCCTCAAGAAGATGTTCGATGAAATGCAGCAGAAACGTAACGATACTCTGAAGCCGGAGAAGCGAAAGCTGTACATCTATACGGGGCACGATTCGACAGTTGTGAATATATTGTCTGCCCTGAAGGTGTGGGAACGCCAGCTGCCTCGTTATTCCGTTATGGCATTGTTTGAGCTGCACAAGAATAAGGAGACTGGCGATCATTGGGTGGAGATCTACTTCCGTAATAATCCCAAGGCGCCGGCTGAAAAGCTAACTGTGCCTGGCTGTGAGTTCCAGTGCCCCTTGGATAAGTTGCTTGAATTGGCCAAGGATGTGGTGCCCACTGAGGCGGATGCCAAGCGTTGTGAGTCCAAGAATGAAGAATTCACAGAGCCACCACTGAGGGGGCCATAGATAGAGCATCCATAAAAGCACCAGCAATAGGTGCTATACACAACTCAGGGAGTCATGAATGTAGATATGTATTTAAGTTAGTTGCGACAGAGGATGAAGAGCTTAAGGCTACACAAATGGAATATTTGAAAATAAATATTAAAAAATTTAAAATGTTTCTTGTCAGGAGGGCATTTGGGCTTCGGCTAGCCGTAGCCATAATTTCTTTTCTTTATTATTTAGACTCGTAAGTGCAATAAAAATGTTAAAGATCAACTCCGAAATTGTCTTGTCTATGTCTATGCTCATGTGCGTGTGTGGTGCTTTGTGGTTGTGTTTGTCTTTGCGCCTCATATGGCAGCCAAGTTGGCTCATTTCCGCTTGTGGCGTCGTCGTCGTCAGCTCCACAGCCATTGCTATTGCCCAATAGGCCGCTTCCGTTTTGCTTCCAGCAGCTCTGCAAACAACTTCCGCACTTGTTTAGCCAGCATCCTTCGTGCCCATCCTTTCAATTGCTCAGTCCCCTCCTCTCTCTCTCACACTCTCCCTCTCACTCTCTCTCTTTCGCTATCTTCCACTGGGTCTGGTTCTGTCTGTTTGTCTGGCGCTGGCTTGCTCATTTTTGCCAAGAGGTGACATTTTTCGCATTGCGGTTTACCATAAACTATTTCATTGGGGAGTTTGTTGCTCTGTCTGTTCCATGCCTGATGTTGGTGATGTTGTCTACCATTCTCATACTCCTTCTCCTCCATTGTTTACTCGTGTGCGTGGCCATCCATCTCTCCCTCATTCTCTGACTTTCACTCTGTGTGTGTGCGTATGTGTGTGAGCATGTGTGTACGTGCGCGTGTGTGTGTTTTTGTGCATATCTGTAAACTTTATTTGTCAACGGGACGCATATGTTGTCTGTTTGCCAAAATATAAAGGGGAATCCCTGCCGTATGCCAACAGTAGCTCCCAGTAGTGTTCTTTTTTTTTCATTGTTGCATTTAATTTCTGCTTAATTTGATTTTGTTGGCAGATAGGGGAAGTTCGGTTAGGGGTGGTGTAGTAGGAAGTAACTCCTACACCGAATGACAAATCTATAAATGTTATATACTCATCTGTTTGCCTGCCATGATTAATGGTTAATGTTGCCACAGAAATTATGCATAAGCTATGCTGGCTTTAATAAGTACGTGTAGGATTTATGATAGTTTCTGAATATGTAAAATTTTGGTAAAAATTAAAGTATATTTTATATGGTCTTATATAATCATTGGGTTGCCATTGGTAAGAGAGTTTAAGCTGAACCCTACGAACGTGTATTACCAAGTCTGAGCTTTTGTTTTTCAATGTAATCATCATTTTTAGTGATTTAGCCAACCTTTTCCTATTCTGATATGACCTGGTCTGCTATAACTATTCCAATCCTAGCACAAGATATACTAGCACTACTTTTGGTGTTTCCTCACTATTTTACTTCATGGAAAGACTTTGCAGTCGGCCAAATGATGCTTTTTCGAGACTCTCGAAGATTTATTTTAAGTTTTGAACAAACCATTTGCTGGTAAAACCCCACTGCAGCTGTATATAATTTGAAACTCCATAATTCTTAAGTACTAAGTAAAATGCTAATTTCCAGACTTTACATAATTTTCGTATGCCTATTATGCAGTTACTTTGGCCGGCATAGTCTAACCTCCTCTGTGCACACAAATATTTCCTTTGCCCAGCCTTGGACATATGGTTGGGTCCACAAATCTACTTAAGAGCAAGCTGAAACTGAAGCTTCAGTTCAGAAAACTTAAGTCGAGAAAAGTTTTGCGGGCTAAGTGCAAGCAAGTAAACTTTAATTTTCATTTCCTTTTTTTCCTTGTGTCAAGACGAATGCAACTGCGACTAAGATAGAAAACCATGCCTTCGTTCTTAGACAAGTTTCTGGCTGCGAGTCGTACCCACTTGGCTGCCGCTGCTGCTCCTTCTTAGCCAGCTTTCTGTGGTCAGCTTACTAACGACTTTTCGATACGGACCAAAAAACTTTACGCTTGGCCTAGGAGATAAAATTGTCGATTGCGGCAGGCAGCAGGCCAGCTCCAGCTCCAGCTCCACCTGCTGCTGCTGCTCTCGAAGGACTACACCTGCTCTTTAGTAGCCTAATCCTTGGAGCTGGCAGCAGTGCAAGCGAGATGGCAGGCATATTAATAAGCTGCACAAATGTTTGCCGGCAAACAAAGTGCCCAGGATGCCTGCCAGTCAGAGTCGTCCTTCGCTGTGATGGTGTAGTGCAAGTTCAGCCCGGTTCAGTCTATTAAGAGGCACAATAGAGTACTCTGCTCAGATCCTGGCCCATGCAAAGCTGGAGCCTGAGTTGGGTGCCACTGCCTGCCATGCTTCATTTCCGCTTTGCAAAAGCTTTCTTCACTCAAACTGTTTGCCGTTTAGTTTCGCATAAAGCGTAGACCCTGCAAAATGCATAAATCTTTGCCGTAGGGGAACTGGGTACGGGTGTGGGGTCGGTCCGGGTCCGGGTCCGGGTCCGGGTGTTGGATGCTGCAGCCTGCAGCTTCTTTGCCGTCTTGTTTGTTGCACGTTTCATTTGTCAAAAAAGGTTTAGGAATTTTATTGCCAGCACTGAGTGCTGCTGCGGTAAGCAAAAGGAAAGAACAAGGGGCAGCAGAGGCAAGACGGTGTAAGAAGACGTAAAGCGGGGACTGCTGTGGGCACATTTAAGTGGCAACTGCTGGGCAACTCAATGAAATGGTTAGTGATAGCAACTACAATAATTTGTACATGGCTCGGCAGGCAGCAAGTAGTGCAAGAAGAGTCTAAAACATCTGCAGGGATTACATGGGAATTTGAAGTATTTAAGTGGAGTGGATCAGTGGAAAACAAACGAGTCACAA
This sequence comes from Hirtodrosophila duncani, assembly GCA_037043425.1. Taxonomy (NCBI): domain Eukaryota; kingdom Metazoa; phylum Arthropoda; class Insecta; order Diptera; family Drosophilidae; genus Hirtodrosophila; species Hirtodrosophila duncani. The sequence continues at coordinate 518,542 of JBAMBM010000793.1, read as the reverse complement.
GATGTGTACGGTGGAAAGGCAGCCCCACAGAATAGTTAAAAATAGAAAAGAAAAGGTGATAAGTAAACTAGGAGAATTGAAGGGTAAGAGCATATATAGAGGAAGGTGGCCAAATTGGGAGAAATATAATGAAAAGTGAATTAAAGCTTAAGTAAAAGTCTTTCACCTTTAGCTCAACAATGAGTGCAGACTTTGAGTGTGTGAAAGCAGTTAGATAATTATGATGTTTTAGGGATGGCATGTGGAATAATGATTAGTTGGAAGAATGAATATAATATAGTGATGTAATCAATCTATGCTGATAAAACGTTTGATTCAAAGTTGTCTTTTAAAAATAACTCACGAAATTATTTGACACTAAACTGAAAAAGTAATACACAAAGACAAGCCTTGCCCAAATACTGTCCCCATTTCTTGGAACCATAATGACAGATCGTTCGACTAACAAGATCTTTTTCTTCATCACAATATTCGTGGTAGCCCTCAGCATGCTGGCGATCTACACCTTCTCTGGCTTGAGGCATGAGTCGAAAAAGTTCAAGTCAATTTTGTTTACCTTTTGCCTGGTGGTGATATTCCAGTTTGTGGTGGTGGATCCCATCAAGTTTCTCGTTTTATCCATTGACGCTGCCTTCTGGCCGCGTACACAGCGTACTTTTCGGCCGGATCCTGAGGCAGCCGTGCATAATCGCTTTGACTTTCTGAAGCTGAGACTGAACTCGCTGAAGAGTCAGCTGCTGATTACCGCCGGACATCGCAATGAGAGGCTAAATGAGAAGTATAGGGCCATTTCCAAGGATCTGTGGCTATATGGCACATACTTCTTTTTGCTATTATGCATGATACTGGTGACGCGGGATGAGCTGGAATACTACAATACCGATAAGGTGCACAAGCTCTTGTACAACAAGCAGACCTTAACCCTGGGCCTCAGGGATGTGCAAAAGGTCAGTTCAGTATATGAGTTCATGGAATCGTCTCTAATCAATGCCTTCACAACGAATTACACCGAATCGGGCCACATAACGTGGGTGCATGGCGAGGAGACGGCCAAGCTGGGTGTGATACGCTTGCGCCAGCTGCGCCGTTCGAATACACACCTGGGCTGGGATGAGCAGGAGTTCACAGATGAATGTTACATGGCCCGATGGCATTTGCCCTACCAAAGACTTCACTATACGGATAAGTATTGGCGCATTTATGAGCCCTGGCTGCCCTTGAAGCACAAGTACAGCTTCTTAGATAGCCTTCTGCTCAACTTCGATCACAAGGGCTACTTCCAGGACTATCCAGAGCTCAAGGGTTACGTGGCCCTGCTGGCACGCAGCCGAGCCAACAGTATGAAGGTAATGTCCTACCTCTATGAACGCAATTGGATCAATTTGAATACGTCGGCCCTCTTCATGGACTTCACGCTGTACAATGCGGATGCGAATATGTTCACCATCTGTACCCTGCGCATTGAATTCACACCGTTTGGGGTTATCGTTACGCATGCGGATGTCGAAACCGTGCGGCTTTTGGAGAACTTAGACGGTTTGTCCAATTTTGGATTGATTGTGCTGTTGCTCTACATAATCGTGTTGATACAATTTTCGGTAAAACTGCTTCTGAAACTGTGGTATGAACCCAATCTTCTGCGCAAGAGCATGTGGAACAAGCTGGATCTGATTATCTGTGTTCTCAACATAACCGTTATCGTCTGCGTGGTGATGAGGGAGTTGAATGTCTCAACGATGCTGAAACTGGTGGAGAGCTCCAGCAAAATGGAGTTCATTGACTTTCGCCAGCCAACGAGGCTGTTCTTATTTACCAACATCTTGATAGGATTTCTTATCATGTTAACCACGTTGAGGCTGTGGAAGGTTATGCAGTTTGCCAGCATCTTCCAGCTGTTCACCAGCACCTTGTACCTGGCCTGGAAGGCTCTGGTCAGTACGGCTATGGTAATTTTCATCTTTCTAATGGGCTTTGGCATTGCGGTGGTGACCATCAACGGAAATAATAGCAACAGCTTTAGCCATCTCATCAAGAGCATTGTGACCGTTATGTGTTTCTCGTTCGGCTTCAGTGCTCAGGTGAATCCCAAGGAGCTCTTCCATGGTGGGGAGCTGCTGGGCATTCTTATATACGCTGTGTTAGCCTTTGTCATAGTCGTGCTGCTAATCAATGTGTTCGTCTCATTCATTAACGATTATTTCACGAATGCCAAGCATAAACGGGATGCCAAGAGCATCAGGCGCATCACCTTCCTTGAATTCCTCCGTGTGGAGTATGCGGGCGCTTATAATTTCTATCGCGATTTGCCCTTTCCCTGCTGCTATAGAGGCTACAGGTCGCATCATCGCACAGTGGCCCAGAACATCAAGAAAGAGCTGGATGCGATCGATCATGCACGCGAGCAGGGAAGCCATAAGGTGTTCGCCTTGGACAGACATGAGGAGCCGGTAGTCAAAGATGAAGATACCAAGCATACCGAGTACAAGCAGCGTATTGAAAAACTCTTTACTGTGGCGGCCATAATGCAAACGCAGATGGAGCTGTTGGAACGCTATCTCTTTGCTGATGACGACGGCAACCTAAAGAGGGATTATGATGAGCGGCGATCGGAAGCATCGTTGCCCAGGGAATATCGCTAGAAAGAGCGGCAGTTATATTAACCAAAGATATTTTAATTGAGATCACTGAAAAGGCGAATTTTTGATCAGGAATGCTTAGATTTTTATATCAAAGCTAAAAACTACTTTTGATTTTGCCCCGCGTAAGATTAGATGTAAGACGATGGAAATGTAACAAGTAATTTAAAATAAAACCAAAAAAGCAAACGGCAGTGCAACGATATGATAGAAGGAAATATGGGCGGTTACGTTCGTGCCTTACAGATTCATTGACTGGAAAATGAGGGACATAGGGAAAGCAGAGAGAGGGGATAGAAATAATGAGAAAAAAGCAGACAGAAAAAGAGGTGGATAAGAATATGTATTAACCAGGTAGGCGAACTAAAAGAAGATGGGGAAGCATTAGGTAGAAGGTGAAGACAGAGAAATTACTCAAGTAAGACTTTCGAATGGAATAACTAAGGAAAGTAGTCTTACTTTCTACATCTCTTGTTATTTTTATACAAAAATGTTTCAAAAATTAACCATTTCGAAAACTTGTTAAATCGATGTAACCGAAAAATATCCTTTTATGAGCATTTCTCACTGTTTAATGTGATAGACAGATTTCCGTCTGTTTGTCCGTCTGTCTGTTCTGATTATCGCATATTAATGAGTTTATTTAACTTTTTGGCGCCAGGTTAAATGCGATCGCTCCGCGTGTGTGCGACTGCTGTTTGTGAAGCTTTTCACAGCAAATTACAACAAATTATACACATAATTACGCTTTAATGCTTCCACCTACCCCTACCCGTTACCCTACACGCGCCTGCAGTCCTGCCCATGCCTCCTTCTCCTCTGGTTTCACGCCCACTTCATTTTCCCAGCATGCGTCGCATCAATGCAAAGTAAAATTGTGTGTAAAAAATGTGATAATTAACTTAAGTCCTCTGGGAATTGAATGGGGCAGCAAGTGGGGGGCCAGCAGAAGGGTTAAAGGGGATATATGGTGAGCCTTACATACGGCTTTTATATGTGTAACCGTACATAATGTGTATGCATGTACAACTCTTTGCCAGTTAATTATGTAAAATGTCATACCTGTATGTACTTTCATTTTATGCCAAACAAAAATTTGTACATAAAAAGGACACAAACACACGGCTAACATATAGGATAGGTATGCGTGCATGTGTGTGAGAAAGCCTAATTGTTATGCTTTTCTATATTTATACACCTGTTTAGGGTATACCAATTTTACCATTGAGTTGGAAAAATTAAAGGATACAAGGTTTGGTCTAGTAAGGAAAGACAAAACTTAACATCGCTAGAATGGGATAGTACCTGTGGTAAATTGTTTGTATGCAAAAATGGGAAAGTATATTTGGTGTCTATATGGTATCAAGCTGACTACGCATCGGTAATCTTAGGGTGCTTAGATAAAGGGGTTTTACAAGGAGCCTCTTAGAAGACTGTTTGGGAAAGCAAGGAGTGTCATCTTATGCATCTTTCCTTCTCTAATCTTTCTGATACCTAAAATAATGTAAAATTCGGAATCATCTTTGTATATCCTTATAATTTTGTCACGATATTTGTAACACATGACAAGCCGAGCCGAAATACTCATATCTGTTTGTCTTTCTGTATGTCTGTCTGTCTATCCGTCTGTCTCTTTCTATGCGAACTAGTCTCTCATTTTTAAAACTACAATTTTCACCATAGGCTTCGTTTTGCTGAAAGCTGCTCATATGTAAAAATCGGAGCACTATAACAAGTAGTTCCTATATAAAGACATATAAATGAAAGCTTTGTACAATAGATGGCGCTAACAAGTGCTTGCAAGCCAAGCAGCGTTCTTTGTGCTAGCCATGTGCTCTGTCTCTCTCACTCCCAATCAGATTTCTTGGAATGCGTATGTACATGTATATGTATATGAAAGTTTGTGGCTTTGTATATCACAATGCATGCACAAATTGTTTGAATTTAATTAGAAAGAAGATTGCTTCGCTGCCTATTGCCACAGGTGAAGGAAATCCGTCTTAGACCACTACGTTGTCTTTCCTTTTTATAGCTCTGCAGGGGTATATAAGGTTTGGGTACCCAAAGTTAGACTTCCTCTCGTGTTTTCATCTTTTGAAGTGTATTCAGTGTGCCACATAACATATTTTATTTCAGCCATACTGTTGCTTTTGTGGTTTTATAAATTTAAATGGAGTTCACAGTCCACAGCCCCGCGCAGGTGTTTTAAAGCAGGCGGCTTTGTGGCTCAGCTAAGAGAATTTCCTTGGCCATGCTTTCATATACACTCACATACATGCTTCTCCTACTTTTGACTTTCTCCATTTGCTTTGTTAATGAGCGTCTCATAATGCATCTAATTAGCAGCAATAACAATAGAGACATATGCCAACAACAACAACAACAACAACAACATATGCAGGAACAAGAAACATTTCATTTGCCAACAGTCACAATTAGTAATCTGTTTGGGCAAAAAGGTAGCAGCTTCCTGGTTTCTGACATGGTTTTTGTTTGCCGTCATGCATGACAATCCTTTCATACATAAATAATGCATTAAATGTGTTGTCTTGGCAGGACTCTGCTGCTGTCGGAAGTCTAGGCGGCCAAGCACCGGCAAGCAAGCCAGCAAGTCAGCAAGTCAGCCATCCCCATCCCAGGCCAGCTGACTAAAAACCTGAGATTCAGATGCTGAGCTGCTGCTTCCTTATTGCGGCTGAGCTCCACATTTAATTCAATTTGCATAAAGTGCTTAGCATTTTATTAACCCACTAAACGTAATTTAGTGCCAGCTTGGTTCAGGACCAGGTCCACGTCCACGTCCATGTCCGGGTCCGGGCCCAGTCCAGCCAAACCTTAGCTGCACACGCTTCAATTGCCCCGCTGATGAAGTGCTGGCCCAGCTTTAGCCTCAGTTTCAGTTTCAGTCTTAGCCTCGTCCTCTATTCTTCTTCTACCTAGCCTATCCCTTGGGTCATGTTTGCCGGGCCGCCCAATTATCGAAAGTCCGCAGCGCAGCTTTTGTTGATTTTGCCGACCTTGTGCCTAGTCAAGCGCTAAGTGGAGCATTTGCGGTGGTCTTAACGATGCCCATGGAAATCAAGATGAAGATGATGTAGGCCGAGGAGGCCTTCTTCCACTACGCTCTCAGTTGCAACCAGTTGTTTTTCCTGCCAGGGATTTGTGCAAAATTAAGTGAAGTGGTCGAAACTTGAGCTGAGCTGAACTAAGCTGAAGTGGGCTAAATATGACTTAATAAAACCATTTACGAAATATTTGCTGGCTCAAAATTGAGCTGGTTAGCTAAGCAGATTATTAAAATTGCAGGTGGTCCTGATGCAGGGGAACATATTAAAGGTTGAATAAAATAGAGAGGGGAATATTGAATGCATGCAATGTCATGTACATGTACGAATTTGAATGCAGCTTCTATATATATTGTATTGGGAAAGAGATAGAATTTAGTTTAGGATTATGTTAAGTTGTCACGATTTGTGTTTGTTATCACAGAGAACTTGATGAAGCCTTGATGAAGCAATTGATCTAACTTCCTACACTTCACCTTTTACTTTGAAAAACTGACTTCACTCTATCTCTATTTCGAGAAATTTTCCCTTTGGCTTGAAGAAACGCATTTACTTTGCCCTCGTACTCAAGGCTCTCCGATATATGTGGTAGAGTAAGGGTACTATATCTTTCTTTTGCATCATTCCAGAATTATCCTGAATAAGGAATGCTTCTGGAGGAACGTGGCCACTCGTCAGGCATTGCCTCATTTGTGTAGTATGGCGCTGGTATTAGACTGGTATCAGGTTTCGGATTCCTTTCACTGTGATAAGTGATAAAGTTATCTATCCTGTGAATGTTGGCTTGTATTTTGAACCTGCATTCCAGAATGTTACAAAAATAAAGTATATAAACCAAATTAAAGCTTGAAATGGTCTGAAGATAACCTCATCTGAGCATGATGATTTGCGAGCGCACTTTTTTCAAATGAATTCTCAAATTTGTAAATTGTTTTATACTGAATGATATGCTTCCTTTGCTCTCATTGCTCTTAAAAAGATTGAAGTCTTAACCCTTTGTCTGCATGTAAATTTCGAAGTCAAACTTAACAGACAGTTGGCAAACATATTTCCACACTTTGCACACATTTCTTTTGTTAAGTCTACACCAATGCTGTCCTTGCCTTTTGTCTATCGCAAACATCTGTTTGTCCATAATTAAATAATTTTAATGGCCAACGACCTTCAAATGAAATCTTTGCCAGCAAACACCACAGTGCATAAATACATATATTTGGGGTTAATTTCGCAAAATAATCAAACAACAAAAAGCATCATAGTAGAACTAGGACACAGCACAGCACAGAAACTGTCCAAGAAGGCAGTTTAATTAGAGCTGACAGCGTGACACGAAGCTGAAGTCCTCTAGATATCCTAGATATCCTCTAGATATTCTCCAACTCTTAAATAATTTAACTTTAATTTCAAATATTTTCGTGCCGTGAACAAATCTTTAACACTTTTCCACTCTAATCACAATTTAGGCAGTCGGGCAGCTGCCACTTCTGCTGCCATTTGGCGTCCACTTTTGACCTGCTTTTGTTATCACAAAATGCTTGCCACATGTGTGTGTGTGTGAGTCTGTGTGTGTGTGTAGGTTTTGGAAAGTTTTGGCCGGGCTGCCGCCGCCGTCAACACATTAAATGAAATTTAATTCCTCTGCCATCATAAGCAGCAGCCTCAGCAGCCTCAACAGCCAGAAGCCAGCCAAAAACCAGAACGAGAACGAACAGCAGCTGGACAAGCCTACAACGAACTGAAAACCGCCAAAAACTGTAGCCAATGTGTTTCTGGCAAGGCTTTCTTGCATCATGTTACGCCTTTCTAGCCCTACACCTCGCTCCCTCCCGCACTCCGCCAGCACCAGCACCAGCACCAGCTCTTTAGCCTTGTACGTGTTTTCCTGGACCCTGTTTAAATGTTATTTAACGCTGCCCCAAATGTGTCAGTACTGCTTCATATTATGAGTGTGTGTGAATCAGTGTGTGCATGTATGTTTGTGTGTGTGTGTGTGTGTGTGTGTTTGGGCATGGCCAAAAACTCATAAAACGTCGCACAGTTGTTGCAAATTCTGTGGCCTCGTTTTGTTTTAAAGTCGGAAAAAGGTTCCAAGCAAAAATACTGATGGACAAATTTCACGCTCATCTGACTAAATGGTTTTATAGCTTTTGATATTTGCTCTCATTTGTTGATCCCCAAACGATGTTGTTGCTGTTGCTGTTGCTGCTTGTTGTAATTTATGAGGCGGTCAAATTTTGCCTTTCAAATTCCATGCTTCGTTATCCCTTTTCATAAGTGAAGCCAATCATATCAAATTTGCTATAGCCTACATTTGGGCGTCTCGCCTTGAATTCCTCTGTCTGTCTGTCTGTCTGTCTGTCTGTCTCCTAGAGGGTTAAGCTGGCAATATTTTGTATTTCTGCGTATATATATCTCCTACTTATTCTACGGCATTTGATATATGTTAATCATATTTTATGTTTTATATTTTTGCGCTTCAACTATTTGATGGCTACTGGATGTGGCTTGTAGCAGTGTCTGGGCGCATTACTCAGCTGTCCAAAATGGCGTGAAATAGGAAAATGTGTGAAGTGTAAAGCAAGTTTTATGCCAGACATAAAAGTCATGTCGGTGGGGACAGCAATTAGCGTTCGTCTGTCTGAGCATTAATCTTCATTTTAATGGAGCAGAAATGTGTGAGAAAAAAATAAACTACTATTTTATCATGCTATGCCTTTGGGGGCACAACACAACCAAGTTGAAGTTGAAGTTGATGGAGTTGTTAGAGAAAAAAGTATGAATTATGAAGCTGAAACGTCAGGTATAGCCAGCATAATAGAGAGTGTGAAAAAAAAGATGTATATAAACTCAAATTGGTGTAAATCAGAGCTGACCCAGCTCAAGGCGCGTTTACGTTCAAAGACAGTCGGTCAATTGCAACTAAATGCTAAGGAAAGCCATGTTAGTCGCATGAAATGGCTAAAAGAAGAATTCTTTTGAGTAGAATTCGGCAAAAATTTGGATTTCTTTACGTCCATTTTTGTTGGTTTATAAGAAGATGAACATTAGCCCATATTTAGGACATGTTTTCCTACAAATCCCAAAGAGAGACAGGACATCATGTACATCCAAAAATGATTCGTCATACATTGCTCTAGAATTTTGTTAAACATAATTTAAGAGACCGGGCCATGCCGTGCATTGTATTCGTGCGTTAAAATAAATTAGCATTAGCAGCTTGTTAGTTAGTTAACACCAATTCGGAAGCAAACTCAGACCCCCCGGACAGCAGACACCTTACAAACGATCACAGTACAGCCCACCCTTCTGCAGCCACAACTTCCCCTTAGTATCTGTCGCAGTCTCAAGGTCATTTGGTCATAGTTAAACTTGGCTGAGCTAAGCCAACCTATGTAGATAGGCGAGGTGTTTTTTATCTTTGGTCAATTTGATGATTGATTGATTCGAACTGAGAAAGAGAGAGAGACTAAAACAATAATTATAATTATAATAACAATATGCAGGCCAGTTCACGCCCCGTTTATTATTGTTGTTGAGTTAAAGCCACCATTAATTAAACAATAATCGAAAAACTATGAATACGAATGTGGAAAATGAAAATTTGCACAAATATTTGAGGCATGTGTTGATCGTTTTGAGTACGACTCTAACATTTACTTTTTCTAGCCTATTTAACCTCGAGAGAAGTAATTAATTCATAGAATGGGAATGGGCTTAGGCTGCGCAGCAAACGAGCCAATATCAAACCATATAAATACCAATTGGTAGGTTTGTATGGTATCACAGTTCCAATTGGAATTTAGGACAAGCAACAACTCAAACTCAAATTAAACCACCAAAATGGCTCAAACCTTTACAATCCTGTGCTGCGCTTTGCTTGGAGTAGCCGCCGCCAGCTACATACCTCATGGACATGATCATTCCATAGGCTACAGCATCCAGACACACCATGAGGCACCTAAAAAGTGGCATGCTCATGAGCAAGAACATCACTGGGCAGCTCCACAGCAGGAACAACATCACCATTGGGCACCACAGCCAGCTCACCATGAACACGATTATCACCATGAGAAGGAGGCTCATCATCACCCCAAATATGATTTCGATTATGGCGTCAACGATCACAAAACCGGTGACATCAAGCAGCAGTGGGAGACTCGTGATGGCGACAAGGTCAAGGGTGGCTACACCATGAAGGAGGCCGATGGACGCACTCGTGTTGTGGAGTACACTGCCGACGATCACAATGGCTTCCAGGCTGTTGTCAAGCACATTGGACATGCTCATCACGATGAACACAAGGCTTACAGCAGTCACAGCCACGATTATGCTCATGGTCATGGTCATGGTCATGGTCATGCCAGCAGCTATGTAGATATCAAACAGGATACGGGCAGCAAGTGGTAATGATGAATTTGGAAATGAATGTGAAAAAAAGAATAAAGAATACATCTGAGCAATGTGCGCACCAATGGAAATGTTGACTTTTAATTGAACAAGTTTTTCTGAAAAATAAAGGAAATAACTATTAATATTGGTTGAAATCATCAAAATATAACTTAAGAATTGGTCCCCATTTCCCATTACTATTTAATTTTATTAATATTTTGTTGCTGAGTGTAAACAAAAAAGAAACTCGTCAAATTTTGAAAGTGAAGTTGAATCCAACTTTAAGTTTTAGTAAACTTCTTGATATGAGATGCAGCTGGAACTATGCTGGAGAGAGAGAGAGTACCAAGGGCAATGCCATTGTGTAAAACGAAGCTCTCCTCTTAGCTCCGAAATTTTACAAGCGACTGCACAAATTATATTATCCTTAACGAAATACCATTTCATAAGGTAATATAGCAGCTAAGTAGCAATTTTATGCGTTTCCTTCTCGCTTAAATTGTTCTTGATATTGTTTCATAGGCCTATTATAATCGGAACAATATTTCGGCTATTCCCTTATAACTTACATATAACTTTCGTATAACTCGCATAATAATTTGATAAGCAACTTTATCTAACTTCATTTATCCTAGTAATAATTTCCCCCTTTCTGCCTGTCCACAATATTTTTTATGCCTAAGCCTTCGTTTTTATGTCGCTTTGGCAGCAAAAGGACTGCCCTTCCGTTCTCATACCACTGACTGCTTCAGTTGATATGACATTTAGGCCAGTTTATGGTTGGCTCGACCTCATTGCCATTTGCCTCGTGTTATGTATTATTTTGTTTCTTTTTTTTGCATTTGCTTCTGCTTCTGCTTCTACGAGTGCTGCTCCCAAGAGGCGTATGCGCAATATTTCAGCTTTTGCTTGTTGCTCGGACCATCATAATCATAATCATCATTATGAGCACCATCTCGTTCTTCCTGGCATCTCCATCATCATCATCATATTCCCAACTTAACGTCCACTTTTCCGTCAAACAGGCCGTAAAGTGGCATTTCCCGTTGTCGTTCGTCTCCGTCTCCGTATCCGTCTTCTTCTCCGTGCCTCGTGCCTCGTGCGCCTTTTTGTATGCAGCATAAAATTAAATTATTTGTTGCATAAGCTCCATGAAGCGGGGCACCAAAAGCCAACGAGGCATGCAGCAAAGTGCTAAGCCATGAGAAAGTGTGCACTTGAGGCAGCAGAAGCCACCCCCGCGCCAACGCCACCCCCTTTGGCAAGAGCAAGAGGCGAAGGCGCCACATTATTATACTTTGAGCGGTGCCGAAATCAAGTAAAACTTTTCCCGTTTTTGGCCGCCACTGCTGTTGCTGCTGCCGCTGCTGATGCTGTTGCTGCATTTTTTGTCATAACAGAGGACCAGCGGGAGCAAGAGCAGGGTCAGCCGGCAGCGGTGGCACGGGGGTGCTCAAAAGCGAACAACTGCTTCTTTCCATGAGCTGCGCTTTTCAATTCAACAGTCGCCGTCACCGTTGCCGCCATTTTGGCTTCGTTTTCGTTTCATTTCGTCTCATTCATTTATTCGTCGCTTGCTGCCTTCATTCATTTTGGACTTGTGCTTGGCGCTTTAATTTCGCATTGGTCATTCGCTTTTGGTTGCTACACTTCCTTTTCTATGACAAGAACTGCAAAGGATGCAGGAAAGAGTTTGGTTAAAGCTAAATCTCTAACATGCTTTCCCAGTCTTTGATTTTTGGGAGTTTTGAGAAAATAATAAAAACATAGGTAAGCCAGATCAGTTTTAATTTCATGAATGTTTCTGCCTTTTGTGTCGCAAACAACCTGGCATATTCCATATGCTTCTTTAGAAACTATTTAAACGCACAAAAAATGCGCACTGAACTCTTCGTATAAATTTCACGGTTGGCCTGATGGCTCTTCTGGTGGGTGGTGAATGGGGAATGGCGAATGGTAGAATATACATGGCTTTGGCCTGAGTCCGAGCTTCCAGCCTGATTGTGGCTCTGGACTTGAGTCTGTATTCCGTTGAAACTTAAGGAAGAGGGTATCATAAACTTGACATAAGGCTTGAAAGACGACTTTTCCATTCATCTTGAATAGGCTAACACTGTTGCCAGTTAACCCCAGAAGTGAGAATCTCATGATTAGAACTGAAACCTGGCAGAGTCATTAGTTTTTGATGCAATCTAAGTAAGCAGATGATCCTCAAAAGGCTACGAATACAGAACTGCATGATATAAGTAACTCCCCAAATCACTGTCAGTATACTGTCACATTTTCAGATTGAACAAAAAGTTATATCTGAGAGATATTATATTAATGCCAATTGTATGCCAGTTGAAACTAAGCCCTGCCATAGAGAATTATTTTAGAGTATTTCACCTTTGACTAGCCGCAATTAGTTTTCGCCTTTTCTTATTTTTCACCTCACCTGCTGGGCTTTCGCAATCTCCTTTTTTTACTGCTGCGACTGCAATTTTCGCTGCTCATTTGCATTTTTAATGAAACCATATAAGTAGATACACAGTGGGGAGGTTCAGCGGCTGCAAATTATGAGCCAAAAGCAAAAGTTTATCCCCAGCACTGGAGCTGGCAAATAAATAAACGATTTCCCGCTCGTATTTATATATTCCTTAACCAAATTGTCAACAGCTCGTTCGTTTCTTATCTGTGCTGCTGAATTTCATTGTGCAACCGATAAATGTTTCACATCATTTACATTTTGGTCAAGTTTTATATGCGTTGAGTGTTAAAATTGAATGCCTTTCAACGAAGCTTCAATCAGAATGTGGATGTGGAAGCAATCTTTGTCTTGCGGTCACTTCAGCAGCGGAGCTCAAGCAACACTTTATAGATTTATGGGACCGCAGAACTTTGCTGCGCAGCATAAATTAATGTTTAATTGACGAATTTATATATGACAGGATTTCTTCGGTTTGTTTTGATAGCATTTCATCAAGGCGGTTGAGCTATGAGAACAAGTGCGTGGCGGCCGCATGCAATTAAGATAGTTTTATCTCTAGAAATTAAAGTAAAATTGCAATGAGATTTCATTTTGCTGTAATTGCTTGAAATGTGTGTAATCATTTTCAGTATTATTCTTTGTTTTTGCATGCATTTTGTAGACTAATTTCTTAAATATTCACGCAAATTTAGAGTGCAGCATAATATTTGAATTGAACTGCTTTTAATTATGAACTGCTTGGCAAACTGCTCCAAACTGCAACTTTGACAAGCAGTTTGCAGAGCCTTAGCAAGCAGCTTTTGTCAGACTGTTAATAATGGCTCTCAAACTGTCAAAAGCAGTTTGGAGTCGGTGTTACTCTTGGTTCAACTTTGCTAATTTTATATATTCTTTATATTTTTATATTCTGCTTAGCAGTATTCCATCAATGTAAGTAGTTAATATTCCTTACTTTCCCAACAAGTTTGTCAATTAAAAATCAACATTTCCTTTAGTTCGCATTTTGTGCATTTGCTAAGATTTATTCTCAATTCGTCAATTTTCGTTACACATTCATCATTATTTACAATATTTTACAGTTAGTAGGAATAATTTACCACCATTTGCTGCCCGTATCCTGTTTGATATCTACATAGCTGCTGGCATGACCATGACCATGACCATGAGCATAATCGTGGCTGTGACTGCTGTAAGCCTTGTGTTCATCGTGATGAGCATGTCCAATGTGCTTGACAACAGCCTGGAAGCCATTGTGATCGTCGGCAGTGTACTCCACAACACGAGTGCGTCCATCGGCCTCCTTCATGGTGTAGCCACCCTTGACCTTGTCGCCATCACGAGTCTCCCACTGCTGCTTGATGTCACCGGTTTTGTGATCGTTGACGCCATAATCGAAATCATATTTGGGGTGATGATGAGCCTCCTTCTCATGGTGATAATCGTGTTCATGGTGAGCTGGCTGTGGTGCCCAATGGTGATGTTGTTCCTGCTGTGGAGCTGCCCAGTGATGTTCTTGCTCATGAGCATGCCACTTTTTAGGTGCCTCATGGTGTGTCTGGATGCTGTAGCCTATGGAATGATCATGTCCATGAGGTATGTAGCTGGCGGCGGCTACTCCAAGCAAAGCGCAGCACAGGATTGTAAAGGTTTGAGCCATTTTGGTGGTTTAATTTGAGTTTGAGTTGTTGCTTGTCCTAAATTCCAATTGGAACTGTGATACCATACAAACCTACCAATTGGTATTTATATGGTTTGATATTGGCTCGTTTGCTGCGCAGCCTAAGCCCATTCCCATTCTATGAATTAATTACTTCTCTCGAGGTTAAATAGGCTAGAAAAAGTAAATGTTAGAGTCGTACTCAAAACGATCAACACATGCCTCAAATATTTGTGCAAATTTTCATTTTCCACATTCGTATTCATAATTTTTCGATCATTGCCCAATTAATAGTGGCTTCAACTCGACAGCAACAACAACAACAACAAACGGGGCGTGAACAGGCCAAAAACAACAACAAGGTAACGCTTGAACAACGCCTGCATATAGTTATTGTAATTGTTGTTATTGTTATTGTAATTGTTGTTATTATTATTGTAATTGTTGTTATTGTCTTAGCAGTCTCAGTCCGAATAGAAATCAATCAGCAAGTGTGGCCCGCTTTCAAATTGACCAAAAATAAAAACCACCTCGCCTCGCCTCGCTGCATTTGTTGGCTCAGCTCAGCTCAGCTCAGCTAAGTTTAACTGTAAGCTTTTTACCCAAATGACCTTGAGACTGCGACAGACACTAAGAAGGAGCTGTGGCTGTAGAAGGGTGGGCTCTACTCTGATCGTTTGTAACGTGTCAGCGGTATGGGGGGTCTGAATTTGCTTCCGAATTGGTGTTAACTAACTAAATAGCTGCTAATATTTTCTAACAATATGATAAAACGCAAAAGCTCCGCTATAATGGACGGCTTTGCTCGGCCTAAAAACGGCATATTATTATTTATCATCCGAACGCTGCCAACATAAGTTAAAACTATATGACTTAAAAACTACATCAGATAGATTTCGAACTTATTATGACAAAAAGGAGACGACTGACTTCAGGTAACCGATTAGCTAAGATTAAATTAGATTCGTTTTTTGTGTTTCAATTCGGATAAATAACAAAATGGTCTGGTATGCTAAGAGTTCATTCCCTTTATCATCTAGTTCCTATATAACCGACAGATTCGGAATGATCTCTTAGTACTTATTATTCAAATTGAACCAAATTTGGATAATCTCAGTTTTAGAAGACTCTGCGTATGCTGGCCGAATTTCTAGCGATTCTCCATGGGTATGTAATGTTCGGTTACCCGAAGTAAGCCTTCCCATCTTGCTTTACAACATATTCACGCCACTTACACACCCCTTTTGATTTTGTTATATTTATTTTTAAACAATTTAATTGTGATATTAATTTATTAATTTTCTTATAGAGCTCAAACTTCAAAACCAATAACACAATTACGAATTACTAATTAACAAATCACAACGGCCATTCACCGGGGCAACGAAGACAGACCGCCCGATGGGCCGGAACCAAGTGTTGGGTGCTATAAAAACCACCTGCGATTCGAGTAAGAACCAACAGACATTATCCACAGTTCAGAAGTAAATCAACAATTAGAAGCCAAAGCAAAATGAAGCCGCTGTGTGGAGCCTTGATGTTCGCCCTGTTGGGCATGAGTATGGCGGCGCCCCATGGAGGACATGCCACCAGCTATAGTGTGCTGACCAAGCACGAGGAGGAACCACACAAGATCTATGTACATGGGCATGGACACGATGACTGGATCACTGGCTATGGAGGCGGCTATGGAGGTGGCTATGGAGGTGGCTATGGAGGCGGCTATGGAGATCATAGTGGCTATGACAAGCACGAGCCCCATCATTATCCCAAATATCACTTTGATTATGGTGTTAAGGATGGCCACACAGGTGATCACAAGAGTCAGTGGGAGTCTCGTGATGGCGACAAGGTGAAGGGCAGCTACTCTCTGAAGGAATCCGATGGCACCACACGCATAGTGGAATACACCGCCGATGATCATAATGGTTTCAATGCTGTGGTCAAGAAACTGGGACATGCGCATCATCCACAGATCTATCACAAGAGTTATGGTCATGGTGATATCTATGGAGCTGGCTATGGTTACGGACACGATGTGGCCCATTATGGTGGCTACGACCATGGTCATGGTCATGGTCATGCCAGCAGCTATGTGAGTGTGAAGCAATTGCATTGAAGACTTTGAACAAACCGCTTAATGGATTATGAATGATGTTTTTGGATAACTGAAGGAGGACAATGATAATCTGCATATGAATACTGAGAATAATATTTATAGCCCCCCGTTTGCATTACTGAATGAGCTTTCCATAGTATTATTAATAAAATAAAACAGCATTAATTTAAAGTAATCAAAGGCGTTTTCATAAGAAAACTTTGAAAATTTTTATCTCAATTTTGCCCTTGGAAATTTGTTATTAAATTCAATAAGATTGCAAGGTTTTCTTTCAGGCGGGAAAGTTTCCAAACTTGTTAAAAATGAACTATAGCTGGCATATTGAAATCTTAAATCTTTTCATACTCATGATAGTAAAATTCAAATCCAAATGATTAACTGATATCTTGCCATCGCAAGGAGTTAACATCATTCGCTCCGGCATCAAATTCCCAGGCAAAATTGTCGTTAATTTATGCTAAGTCCGAGTCCGAACGTAATGCTTGGCTGATATAAATTTTATAATGCCAACCGACAGCTGCTACAAAGACGACTTTTACTTGCCACAATTTGCAGCTGAAACCAAAAGTTGTGATGGCCAAATTGGTGGAGGGAAACAACACAAACACAGTCCAAACATCATCTGGGGGATAGCTAAACGGGTTTTCGACTTTTGCAAATCTCTGAGCTGAGCTTCATATAATTGTCAATTAGACCTGATCAGCTTAGGAAGCGACAAAACTACCCACACCGGAGATGGTGATGCTGATGAAGCTGCAGCTGAAGCAGAAGCAGAAGCTGGCAATGAAGTTGGAGATGTAGCAGCTGCGCATCGCAGAGCCAAGCCCGTGTTGCCGTCGCTTGTCTGCGCCTGCGCCTCAAGTGGAACCGGTGGGGCCGGAAAATCTTGTCGCCGGGAAAACGAAACGACGATGCTTCGCTTTTGTGTTGTTTTGTGCCGGTCCAGACTTTGTCTTCGTCTTCGTCTTGTGGCTATAAATACTTTGGCTATGCGGCGCAAACGCTTTAATTACGTTTTTGTCCTTGACATTGAAGAGCTACACGGCCAGCTGCAGCGACGAGCAGTGAGCGATTTTAACGCGTTTTCCGTGCGATTTAAATCGCCACACAGTTTTTGTGTTTTTGCAAGTGTTGTCAAGCTTAGATCAAATATTATTAAACATCAATATTTATACGATCTAATGTATTTTTACGTAAGTGCAGTGTTAAAACATTTTCTATACGTTTTTTTTGGACAAGAAATGAGAGCGAAAGTGCTTTACGGGGGTATGCTAAAAACTTTCTCCAAAGTGAAAGTCTGGTGCAAATGTCAAACTAAGAAACTAATGCAAATGCTAGCAATTATTGCAATAAAATTGGAAATGAAATAACGAAATTGTTTTTGTAGAGTATTTAAGATATGATTTGTGATATGAATTGTGATGTAATTGTAGATGTAAAATCTAACTGAATATTTACAGAGAAGGTTTACAGCAAATGCTTGAAGTAAGCTGCCCTGCATTATATTTGGCATTTTAAGGCGAGTTTTTACATCTTCTTGTTAGCGCTAAGCTTCCCTTTGCCAGCCTTTTCAAAGGCCTTTTCGTATTGACTTTGACCTATGAAGCGAAGGTAGGTTAGCGCTTACAAAGACGATGTGAAAACGGATCTAAATCTCAATTCCGAATTGCCTTTGCGAAGAAGTTTTTTACAAGATTTTCCACACTTTAAGTGACTTTTCAATGCATTTGAGTGATTGAGTCAATTGATGCTCAAATTCAGGCTGGATTAGTTCTCGAAATTTCTTGAAATTCATTTAAATTCCCTGTACTTAATTGCAGTTTAGGATTTGGTTTGTAGAAAATATTGTTAGCAATGAAGGTTTGCTGCCGTTTCTGAAGAGATCTAAGTAAAGAAACGATAGACCAAGTAGATTGCTCTTGCATGTTTGTCAAAATTACGAATATCATCGGTAGAATCTCTCACTTTTGTATCATAATTCCTGAGAATGTAGTTCAATAAAACTAAACTACTTCTAATTTTTAACATTTTGTAACTAAAACTAAGGCCTAAGAATAGAAATTTAGTTAGATATGTAAGGTATAGGTAAGGAAAGGGCCCCTCTTGGCCATATCTCAAATTTAGTTCTGCAATTACAAAAAGTATACGGAATTGTCTACAAATTGTATTCATATATATGCCATAATTTCATGATCAACATATAGACAGACATTTTCTTTAACTCAAACCACACTACCTCCTCATGGTATTCCCCAATAGCCACATTCTTATCAAATACCACACATGCCACTCCATAGTCCATAGTCGCCTTTGACCAAAACTAACCCTCCAAAGATTCAGCTACTCTCTTTGCCCTGGTCTAACCAAAAAACGACAAAGCGTGCTAATTAACTAGGTTTCATCACGAAGATGGAGACATCTGTGTCTCAAGACCCACTTGGAGACAGCGTCCACATGCCAATTGAGGTGTCTTGCAATCGAAATCGAAAATGCCCAAAATATGTTGCAATTTGCTTCAGGAACCCGAAAAAAATAAAAGTACAAATAAAAACAAAAAGAAAAACAAAACACAAAAACAAATCAACCGTTAGCCGTAAGCCGTAAGCAGGCAGGCGAACTGCAATTGGGGGAAAATTGAATTGTACCGTTGTGTTTGCTCGGCCATCCTGCCAGACCCGTTTTTCATCTAAATCGAAATCGCAGACGAAATCGAACTGAGCTACTGGTCTTAAGCAAAACCATCAATCGTCGTCCATGCCCAACTAACAGCAATAGCAAAAGCAATAGCCAATGCCTGTCATATGTACTCGAGCATACAAAATGTGACTCTGTCTGTCTGCCTGTCCGTCTGCCTGTCTGCCTGTCTGTCTGTCTGTCTGTTTGTCGTCTGGCAGTTGAATTTTTGGACAGCTAGGCGTACATATTACCGTTACCATTTGCCATTTGACAACTGTCACAACGATGTATGACATGTTCAGAGGGAACTCGAATTCAAATACGGCTCGAACAAGTCAAGTCAATGCGGCCAGAAAAGATGCCTCGACTGAGACTTACTCTTTAGTAGAGAGACCTGTGTGAGTGTACTGTAGTACAATTACGTAGAAAGTTGAAGAGTTCAGGGTTCAAATATGCTATGGAGAATAAGAGGACAGCATCTCATGGGCCTGGCTCATTTGCTTCTGGAATCCTAACCATCACCATCAGAGATACATACTTGCTTCTAATGATGAACTTGGCTAGGCTACGGCTGCAGAATGATCTTCGCTGTAAAATAAGTGAAAGCTGAATTCAATGAAGAATATGTGTGCTTCAAAGGATCAAACTCTTATTCCAAACAGCACATTGATATAACTTGTTCGAGAAATATCTGAAAGTCTTCGATTCCAACTTCACCCAAAGCTAAAACACCCTGGCTACACTCTTTGAGAAAATTTTTCTCCGCACGTTTGTCGTTCCAATTAATTGGCCCAAAATAAAAACTCACGTAATAATTTTGTAGCCAATTTATTAACTGTTGTTGTTGTTGTCGCTGCTGTTGCTGTTGTTGTTGTAGTCTGCTTGTGGTGCACATTGCGCCTCGCCTTGGTCCACCTGTTTTATCGTCTCATTTATTAAGCGCTCAACTGATAATGGCACATTCATATTTCTCTTAAATGCTTTACAGATAACGAGACAACGACAAGCACAAATGCCGCCGCCGCCCCGCCTGCGCCTGCGCTTCTTGGTTGCTGCATTGATTGCTCTGTGCGTTTGGACCCGCCCCGTTTGTGGGGTGCATGGCGGCGCACCTGTCGTTGTGGCCGACGATGATGAAATGATGGAATATGCACCGCAATTTGTAAGTACATAAGCTCCTCCATGTCAACCCGCAGCGCCTGCTGCAACCCGCTGGCATGAGCAGCTAAATGTGCGTTTAATTGAGGGGAGCGGAATGTGTAGGCACTCCAGTATGTGTAACTAAGCCAAGTGCCAGTGCCAGACACGGACACAGACACAGACACGCACTGTGACTGCTTCGTGGCAAACGAAACATGAAAAAATTGCATCAAAATTGCAAAAATTAATCGAATTGATCTTTTCAGGAAATCAAATTCAGCAAATAATTGGGATTTTTCAAAAACAAAGTTAGAGTAACATTAAAAGCGGCTTGTTGAATGTGAAGAGTCTTTAATAATCAGGCTTTGATATAAACAAACTATTCAGAGATCCAATAGAGCTAAAAAGTACTCAATAGATAGAAGAGTAAGATTAGAAGAGGCTTATATGTACTTGGAAAATAGAATTAGAAGGGCCAATTTATTGGAATTCAAAGTTGTCCTGTGAAAAGAATGAATTCTTGAGCAATTTGTAGAATATTTGAATGTTCATAATTGTTCATAATTGAGTAATCTTAACATATATTCGGTCTTCTTTAATTATATGTTAGCCCATGCCCAACCTATCTAGTAATTAGCCAAAGCATATATCATGGGGTTATGTTTGCTAATTGAACATCACTCCAGACCATTGGAGATCTCTGTTCTACTGAATGTAAGAGATTCAAATGTTAATAAGCTTCATGATTCTCAAATTCATCAAGTACATTTTCAAGGTCTTTCGCGCAACTCAAAAATGTATTATCAGATGCGTTAATTAATAAATCAATATGTACTTTTAATTAATAAATCAAAAGATTAGTTGAATGACTGCCACATGGAATCATTAATCCAAGCCAACACATTTCATTAGTCGACCACAAATTGTGGCAAATCATTTATTATACGAGTATGAATACAAAAATCCCGTCACATATTCGAAATATCTTTGTCTAACTCATTTCCAACTCGATCGAAACGCATTTTCCGCCATTGCCGCCTTGAAAGTGAATGTTGTTACACTGTATGTCGAATGCAAATACCCTGTAGCAAAAAAGAAGCAAATGGTATACTTGTTACATGCTCGATTGTCTCTAGGAAAGAAATTTTTGTTAGCAATGTCATAGTTTACTAAAGGACTCCGAATGTTTCTGACTCAAGCGATTTGTATTGGAGCTGCTCATTAGTGCAATCAGAACACTAAACGCATCATTCGTCAGAAGATAAATGGTCGGTAAGACTTAAATATCTCCAAGTAATCATAGCTAAAAGTATATAAGTTAACCAACGACACTAGCCTTGGTCAGACCGCTGAGTAAGCGATCCCACTGCCAGTAGTCGTATGGACCTAAGCAATGGTAATACGATGAGGTTCATGAGGCTCAAGCCCAGCATGTATCACGGGTTCATCGCCAGCACACACTGGCCCATGCTAGCAGAGGGCCTTTAGATTGAGGTGTTCCCTGCTATTTGCTAAAATGCAAGCGCAGACCACAAGCTGCTCCTTCAATAGCCCTGATCCTCCATGGTAACTAATAGTCGTTCAGTAATAGCTTCAGAATTCGTAGTTGTTTCTGAAGTTGTTGTACAAAAATCTTTCGCTAGCGATGACGCCCACATAAATCAACTTGAAGTTTTGGCCTAGCCTAGGCTGATCTGGCCATTGTGTTTTTATTGGGGGCGGCAGGTACCCGAAAATGCGTTTTGCGTGCAGACACGAATCAACGATCAAGCGATCGACAATCGAGGCGCCATATAAGGCAAGCTCACGCAGTTTTTCTTTTATTTTCTTATGGCGGCGGCGACTACGGCTGCACCCTAGGCGAGCGAAAGGAGTTGCCACAATTGTTTTCTTTGCAACTGTTAAGGCATTGACAAGGTGCGTTTAAAATGTTAAAATGTTTTTCATGCTGCCTGCCTGCGTGCCTGCGTGCCTGCCTTACTGACTGCCATGGAGCAAGTTGTTGCTGTTGGCTATTGGCCTGTGCCTGTGCCTGTGGCTGTGGCTGTGTCAGTCCTGTCCGCCTGGTTGTAACGCCTTGAAATTGTCAAAGAGAACATTTATATGTGTGTGCTCCCACGATCTGTCGCCGCAGTTGTTGTCGTTTTGATTTTTTTTGACAAGCGGGCGACCATTCTTGCGTATGCGTAATTTGCATGTAATTGTGGCGCGAGATTGCGCATACGCCCATTTAGCCAACAAATCATAAATTTTCTACTATGAAATTTATGAGGCAAAGTTCACACGCACCCACCAACTGGGTGGCCCGAGCGACTTATGCAACACACTGATTAAAACTATAAAACTATATTTTTGCTACATTTCAAGTCTGGGCCGCTGCTGGCTGCTGCTGGCTGCTGCTGCTGCTCAGGTTACGCACTCGCTTGTAATCATTTGTTTTGTCCGGACAGCGACAGCAGCACCAAAAGCAAATTGATAGGCAGCCAACAACAGCAGCCATAAGTCAGACACGACTCTGACTCTGACTCCAACTCCGACTCCGACTCAGATTCGGACTGCGACTCGCACTTGGACTCGCTGTGGCCATTTATGGACGTCTGCGCTTAATTGAAGCCAAAGCCAAAGCATGCGAAAAACTTTTGCAATTTGCCTTTTAGTCGAGGTGCCAAATAAAAAATAGAATGGGGAAAGATATATGTTTGTAAAATATAGTATACATACATATGTACATATGTGTACATTCATATATCTTAATGACAAGATTGCTCCACATTTGTATTAATTGAATTTATGTAAATTTCTGTATGTGGCAACAGAGGTCTTTATGGGGTTAATGGGCTAGGACATGCACAAAATAAACTAACTCTGAAGAGCTTGTACTTACATACATTTGAATATGAGCGAAATATCTGAAGAAAAACGTTCGTTTCACTATGCGAAAGAGAAAATCGCTGCAAAACATGCCAACATATTTGTGCAGTTTACGGTGAGAATGCTGTGAGTTAACGCCGGACCCAAGAGTGGTTTGCTCGATTCTGTTCTGGAAATTCCAGAGTACCTTGCACTGGTCGGCTTGTATCTGAAAAGTCGATGAAATTCTTTAACTTCTTCGAATATTTTTAAATTTTCATTGTAATCATTTACACAAATTGTTCCACATACCCTTGGGGGCTTTCTAGTGTTAATTCAGAATCTTATCTATGTAACTAAATGCCTCATTAATAATTCTAATTATATTTGACTTAAACGTCGGCTACACATCAAAAGCCAGATCACAAATTCGTAAAACCCAACCCAAAACCCATGTGGTCTCTCCCAATGGCTTTCAAACTGTACAGCATGCGGTTTTTGCCTTGACACAAAAACCACACAAAAAAGTCGGCATTTGTTTTATTGTTGCTGTTGTATTTTTGTCATGAAAAGCATAAAATTCTAAAGACGCTGAAACTGGCTGAGATATAGCCATTGGGGATTTTTGGTGCAATTTGAGGTGCGGTCCAAGGCATGCCTTGCGTTTTGTAAGCGACTTAAAACGCGCTTAGCAGACTATGGTGTGTTTTCTATAGATGCAGGATTTTGTGCGTTATAAATATGCATATCTCATATGTGTTAGACATTCAGGTTTTAAGCATGTATGCTGGTCAATTGATAGGTTAAAAATAGCATTAAAATGATTTAGAAATTTCCAGTTTTAGCTTATAAGTTGTAGCTTATAAAATGGGGTTCATGAAACATTTGCCGAGCTATCTGACTAATATCATACAAGCTCATTTCACTTGCATACTTTCCAAAACTCATTAATATTCTCTATTTTTTTCACCTGCACAGGAGCATCCAGAATATGCCTTTAGTTATGGCGTTAAGGATCTTCACACTGGCGATGTGAAATCGCAATGGGAGTCACGTGATGGCGATGGTGTCAAGGGTCATTATAGTATACTAGAACCAGATGGTTCCATACGCACAGTCCATTATACTGCGGATGCAAAGAAGGGCTTCAATGCCATTGTCAAGACAGTGGGCGCCAATTCGCATCCCATTACCGAAACGCCAGATGGTGCCAACAATGTGAACGATGATACCTCGCAATCGAAGATCAACCATTATAGTAAGGATCAAGAGCATATAGTACTTAGTTCCGATATAAAACCGTTAAAGAAACCCATTGAGGATCTGACCCATTCGCATCCCAAGATACCCAGTCTGATTGAGTTCAAGCCGCATGCGAGAATCAAACAGGTGCCCATGGAACTGGAGCCAGGCATCAGGGATCGTTTGCAGCAGGCCAGAGATAACTATTACAAACAGATAGCAGCAGCTCAGAATCTTGAAGATTACTCACCAAAACTACAGCCACAGCCCAGCTATCCAGCTCAGGAGGGTGAATGGAAGGCGCTATTTGTGAATGAGCCCAAGGAGTATCGGCCGCACTATTCCACGAGTCAGCCGCTTCATCAGCATGCCTACTATGAACACTACAAGCCTAAGGAACTGCCACAGAACTATTTGCACAAGCCGCAATCGGTGCCAGCATCCAGTTTGCACACAAGCTACTCTCCCTCCAAGGTGCGTCCCAATCCAGAGCCCATCTCTAATCACATACAGCAGAAGAAGCATGTGCACACCACGCCAGGTCTCAAGCACTACAAGTACAAGGGTGTACCCAAGAGCTATGCGCGACCCGAATATTCAAGCTACTTCCAGCGAAAGCCCAAAAAACTATTCGTGGCGGCAGGGAAAGGCAAGGCTCATCATCGCGCCCGCAGACCAGACACTGCGGG
This sequence comes from Hirtodrosophila duncani, assembly GCA_037043425.1. Classification (NCBI taxonomy): domain Eukaryota; kingdom Metazoa; phylum Arthropoda; class Insecta; order Diptera; family Drosophilidae; genus Hirtodrosophila; species Hirtodrosophila duncani. Next base: position 493,609 of record JBAMBM010000793.1, on the reverse strand, counting down.
CCCAGTGCTATTTCCTGAGCTCGCACATGATGACGACTACGAGGAGGTGGAGTTGGAGCAGCTGGACGATACTGCAGATGAGCAGGGTGCCGCCTCGGCCAGCCTGGTGCAGTCCATGGTGCGTAGGGATAAGAAGCATATGGCGCCCATGTATGCGCGTGGACACCAGTTCTCGGCCAACAGCTATAGAGATCTGCGTGGAGCGTAAGCTGAGATCGTTGATGTGATGAGTCGTAGGAGAAAAGATTTTTGTAGTGCTTCCTTTTTTCAGTTAATTATTTTTGTATTTATGCCTAATTTATTATTATTATTTATGTGCAGATGTCGAGACTTAAATAAACAAATTTCTTGTAAAACTAAATGTAAAACTATTTAGATTCTATACGAGATCTATTATATGTGGCATATGAACATATGAACTCCATTATTTAGCCAGGATGATTACTAAAGATGAGAGAAGAAAAAGCTATTGCTTAGAAATGACAGTTTCAACTGCTGCCTCGGATCTTTTCATTCATAACTTCTTAGGCTACCCTCGGAAACTGCATAGCTTCTGTCAGGCTGTGAGTGTCATAAACATTTGTCATAATTAACACAAATTAGGCATCGCTTTAAATACCTCCAGCTGCCAGAGGTTGCAACTTTAGCAATTTGCTTTGGCTAATCCAATTTAGTTTATCTCACAGTATAATGCATAACTAGTTCTAGAACACAACAACATCAACAACAACAACAACAAACAGCTCTAACCGACATCCAGTATTATAATTAAAAGTACTTTTTGTCTCTTGGCATTGACTTCGATACGTTTCAAATCGATTTGGAAATAAAAAAAGCTAAAGTGCGTTAGTCAATTTGCATAACTGAGAGAGCTCATGGTGCGCACTCGCAGAGTGTCAAATGCCATCCACGTTACATATTTTCATAAAATTGATTGCGTTTACTCATACATAGTATGTAAATTGCTCCCACATCGACAACATTCTAGGCGAACCAGTTGCTCGGATTACAAATTGCAGCAAAAAGTTGATGTGCACCAAAAGCGAAATCAAATGAAATCAAATCAAGTCACTTATCGCGCTCTTTGGTCGCGTGAGAAATGTCGAAAAATGACTAGAATGTAACAAATTCTCGAGAACTCTTGAATCTCTAAAGGCGTTGCCAGCACCGTTCCCAATTAAATAATAATAATTTACGATTCTCTAGCTTAGGCGCCGCCACAGTATGAGACGCCTCCGACAGCAACGACATTGAAGGCAAGATTGTGGATGTAAGCCGCTGGAGATATGACTCTATGACTCAAGCATGATGTCGACAGTGACTCTTGAGAGTTAGATCCGGTTTCGGTTTCTAGTTGCAGCAGCTTGGAAAAGCTGTCCGCCTCACATGCACACCTTTTAAGGATCTTTCCAAGAGAACGTCAGCCAAGTGCAATTAGCCGTTTGACTAAACAAATGCGAGACAATTTCAAAATAAGTCGAATAACTAATAAGAAATATATAGAAGTATATAGAAGAGCAGTTGAAGTGTAAATGCACTTACTTAGGTAATTTATGATAATTGTTATGAATGGAAGATACAACGTAGTTACAACTATAAAACTTTTCCGTCTTCTTTTTTCCGATTAAAACGGTAAGAATGCTTCATGCACATATGCCCAATAGCGAGATGCTCTCTTTCAAATTCTGCCTGTATATGAATTAGCAAAACTCTTGAGATTTTGACATTTTCATGTGTGAACAGTTATTTAGCTATAGGAAAATTTCAAAGCTTATTAGATTTGAGTCTTAGTAAGTGTAGAAATATCGATGGTTCCAAAAGTCGCAACAATTATAAGTGGCTTTGGTTTGACCTTTAAAAACACCGCAAATAAGAAATAAATCTACTAGAAATTTAACATTTTCTCTATTTTCATGCAAATGCACGTATACATTTTCAGTATTTACACATTTATTTCCCCAAATCTCTAGAGATTTCCGTGATTTCCCTATGAGAAGTTTAAGGTATTGTGTATGTGTCTTAGTAAGTTTTGTTTCGGTTAAAAATATACTTTCTTTATTGTTTCTAAGTAAATCGCCTCTGACAGACTTCAATCACACTGAAATGGAACTGAATGCTTAACAAACATGGATATTTTAATTATGAAGAAGATATAGATTGTGGAAGATATGACAACCATTGCTCTGATGCTCTTCCTATATAATTATTAAGCCATTCGAGAGAAGAGCAATTTCGGCATGAAGAAGGCGTTCCTTTTCAGATTTGCATAAGCTTATATAGGGTCAAAGGTGTAGCTTACCAAAGGGTTCCAATATAGAAATCTATATAATATAATATATATCATCTATAAATACGATTAGCAAACCAGTTTTGTTTGTTCATCCATACCCAGCTCCCTGCTTGTGCCACAATGAAATGCCCAGGAATGCCTACATATATGAAGCATTCCAAATATCTCCCAAGTCTATATTAAGCACTCTAATCAGAGTATACAAAAAATATATAGACATACATTCCTTTGCTTATGCTTGGCATAATTTCTTGCCAAATCGCATGCGTGCGAGTATTTCGGGGCGTATATTTCGTATAGCCAAAGCCGAGCTGGAATAATTAATGCGACTGGTGTTAATTTATGGTTGTCGTTGTTGTTGCCGCCAATAATTGCCAGCTCAATTGTAGGCTGGTCTGAGAGTGGAGAGATCAAAAGTCAGCTTATTTGGATGGCTGCTTGTTAGCAATTTCCTGTCTCTGCCTACGAAAAGTACACAATACTTATTGTTTGGTTGCATTTGGCGTTTTTACAAAATGATTTATGATAAACGAAGTAATGGATGATGTTTAAACTGCAGTGGGCTTGTTTCATATGCAAAGCTACATGATATTCCTAAGATCAAGATATAAAAAGTAACAAAGTTTTGAAATTACAATCGAAACAACTGGAAATGAAATGATATATGTAATATCAAACTTAATACTGACATTGTCGATCCCACTAGTGCACTTACCCACTTCGAATTGCCACTTGGCCATTCAGAGTTCGCGGGTGGGTCAATGAGTCTTAAGAGCAAGTCCCTTATATTTACCCCAACTAGGTTTTTTCTATAAAGCACTTAAGAGAACTAACAATCTTTCTACTTATATCCTTCTTGTTTTGGTTGACTTATTGACATACCCACGTATGTATATCACTTTAATTAGCTGTCTTGGAACGCCACGCAACGCCACGACACATTTCAAGCTGCCATCGCCACAGTCAATGTTTTCCACATTGTCCCTGACTTGCCATGGAAATCAATTAAGTACAACTTTCGGGCCACAAATTTACGATAGCCAATTGAATTGCAGGCAGTGGAAATCTAGGCGGTCGATCTAGACCAAAATGATTTCCAATAAAAACAAAAACCAAACAGCAAACACCAAACCATAAATGGCTGGCTGCAGAATTGATTGAGCAGCACACGCGTTGACATTTCAATTAGAAGCCCAGACCAAGACACGCAATTGCTGGAATGCTGCATGTTGATCCAGTTCCAGTTTGTGGCACAAGATAAAACATATACATATCTCTATATAGTCGAGTACCTTATGAACCAATTAAGTGTCGTTCGGCTACTTTTTAACGCCTCAAAGGTGAGAGAGTGAAATGTCGTCTGCAAGATCTTGAGATTTTGGCTATTTGGCTTTTTGTCTTCTTGGACTCTGGATCGTATGTGTGTTGTTGTGTGTATGTGTGAGTGTGAGTGCGTCTGTTAATTGAACATGAAACATGTTTCAGTCAGCTTCAGTTCGGGCTCTGGCTGTCTGTCTGAGTCTGGCATGGCACTTTTCGCAATTTGATTGAATTTTAATTTTGTTTCGCATTTGCAAGCGAAACTGAAAACGAAAACTAGCAGACTAAGATGTGGCCAGGAGAAACTTAAATACACTTTATATATATATATATTGAAAACATGTGTAGATCGTAAGTCCCTGTGAACTGGTAAGCATGTACTACCTTTATCTCTTCTCTATTAGAACTTTTTCGTGGAATCCCACATCTTTGAAAACTCTCTGAAATGAAGATACTCTCTGGCCACTCCAGCTCCTTTCGATTTTTGTACTATTTAAGCTGGCTTAGACATCTTCATTGTTTCACTTATCATGTTCTTCTGATATTCAGTTCTCTGGCTATGAAACCTAGCCGTTTCCTGTGAAGGTATTGACCAGTCTCTGCAACAATTTCTTATATCACTACTTCCCACCCTAATTCATCGATGATTCCTGGCTTAATATATATTTGTCTTTGGTTTCTGTTCAGCTATTTAGCGGCCTTAGGTAACTCCAACGATCACATGTAACAGCCTGATAGCTACTGAAGAGGGCATGATCACTAATGAGAGGAATTGTAAGCGTTGTCTGAGAGTGGCGTCTTTATGTAACAGGTCTCATTCGAAGGAGCGTGACTTTCTTTTGTCAGATGTAATCGATTAGGCAAATCAAGATCACCACAAAGATACTTAAAATAGACAAAGGGACTCTCTTTAAACGTCACAAATGTGGTAATAGCATATGAATGCCCACCTTTCGAAGTGTATAATGAAAACTTCAAATCTGAAACTGTAATGCCTCAGCCTCAGCTGCAGCCTGGACGAGTTTAGTTTCTCGCCTCGCATTTGTCACACACACGCACGCTGAGGCGACATCGACTTGGATTTTGATTTTTCGGGGCGTTACGTAAGACTGCGACTACAACAAAAACAACAACAGCAACAGTAACAAAAATAACAGTGCAGATTGGCTAGTTCAGCTGGCCATGGTTAAGCCTGGCCATGCCTACTTAGCATCATATGACTATGACGAAATCCGCCTGGGCACCGCCCCCAACGCCGCCGCCGCTGCCTCTGCCTCATTTTTAATTGAAAAATCTTGATCTCGTTTAAAATTTCACGCACTGGACACTGATTTGCATAAAACTTTGTAGCCCGCATCTGCATCGGCCGAGTAGTATCTCAGATCGTTTGTCGCTCATTCAAAAATCGAATACGAGTATCAAAAAATATATCCATGTACTACATGCGGCATGCTTAAACATTTGAAAATGTTTGCCCCAAAACACACACACACACGCACACCCATACGCAGGAGTATTCATAAAATTGTTGATTTTATGTATGTTTTCAGTTGGAGTTTGCGCAACGTTCGAATCTCAAATCTTACATCTCGCGCGCATTCTACACGCATAGAAATCAAATCTGAACCAGTTTAGTTAGCAGTTTTTATTGGTACATATTTTGAAAAGTGCAAAAACGCCATAAAAACTGCGTTTTTTTGAGAAAGGCCGACTGGGTTGGGTTCGAGTTCGTATTTTGCGATTGTATATGTGTGTGTGTGTGGGGTGTACAACACGTCGTATAAGTGTTTTTTCTTTTTGGTATGGCTAAAAACAGCTGCAGGATAAGTTCAAGCTGTTTGCAAATTATGGCTTATGGTAGCTGACATAGTCAGTGTTTATGAGTTAAAAATCGGTTTGCAAATGCTTGCAGTGAAATTTATGCCTTCAAATGAATATGGAAGCTGCTAAAATCGAAATGGTGGGCTTGAAGAGTTTTTATGGGCCAGAGGCAGGCTTTCAATATTGCATAAAGTGTGTGTGTGTGTGGGGGGGTCGTAGTGGATGCTATGTGATGTCTGAAAATGTGTACCTCTCTGGTCGCGATTATACCCGATACTCGCAGAGTACTCGCGCAAATGTATGTAACAGGGAAAGGGAGGGGATTCCCATTCCATAAAGTATATATGTTCTTGATCAGCATCAACATGCTCGGCAATAGCATTATTGCACTGTGGTATTTCTGTCTTCCTTCCACTTACACACAAGGCTGAATGACTGAAATGTGATGGCGCTTGTTCACATCCAATTGGAATTTTGTAAAAGAAAGGCAAGAGAATTCATGAGCAGCCTCAGATTGAATGCATTTTTCCACTGTTTCGATATGAAGTAACGAGGTGCTGGGTGTCTTAAAGCCTTCTACTTGTTTTTATCTTTATTTGAACAGAATTTTGCATTTTAAATAACTCTTCATATGTCGAATAACTAAAAACACTTTCCATGTGTAAAATAATATATATTTCTGGATAGCATTTCTGATATGATAAGGCTGCCCTGGAGCGAGAGATAGAGAGATTACAATAACAAATAAACTCCTCAGGCAAATTAGTTAAACGATAAACTTAACTGAGGAAAAAAAATTTAAGAAATTAGAAGAAATTAAGAAAAAATAAAAGAAAACATTATGAAAACCCCATCTACGCTGTCATTCTCTTATCTGCTCTACAAAAAATGTTGTGTTATTTCTTTAATTTCCTTGGAATTACTTAATCAGCTCTGCCTTGGCTTCTCTCGTCGATTTTGCCTTCTTTCATTTGCCATTCTTCAAACCAAATCTTCAGTTGAACTGAAACTTTGTTATTTTCCGCACCAACATTTCGCTTTCAAAGATTTTAAGGCGTTAGAAATTCCGCTAAAAGAAAACAAACTAAAAAAGATTAAGTTACATTCTATTTTAACATTCTATTGCAAGATAATTATTATATATTAAAATATTTTATTAACATTATTAGACTTTTATTTCCAAATGGTCACAGATAAATGCTTTGTCAACAAATCCGCACCACAATCTTAAGCCATTTTGTCAAACACACCCTCACAGAGGTGACCTTAATTGGCCACAAGTCAACACCTAGACTATCCTATTTGTTTATATATTGTTCACATAATGTGTGGCAATATATATACAAATAGTTTTCCACATATATGTGGCGCCTTTTATCTAACTAATGCACAATCAAGGCCCCAAAGGCACGCATGGATTGGCTCACAAACGAAAATTTATTGATAGCGACATTAATACCACAGCTCCGATTTTACCTGTATTTTGTTTGCATTTTTTGTAGCATTTTTCCCCAAGTCGAGCAAATTGCGTATACATTTTTCAGAGCTACACGCAATGGCCGCGATTAAAATCTAAATCAAATTAAGTCGCTTTAAAAGCATATATGTATGCAAAAAATAAAAATAAAGCGAGCAACAAAAATATCAGAAACTTGGCCAACAATGCAACAGACGCAGAACTGGCCAAAGAAATAAAACGCACCAGCCACCACGCAGAGTTCGATATATTTCAAGCTGAGGCGTTTGCTATGATCTAATAAAATGTTATAAGCAATGCAGACGCAGGCGGAGATGGAGACGGAGACGGAGACGAAACTGCCGAGTCTGATCTGAGCCGGAGCGAAGGTGGGGCCTCTAATGTTGCAGGTTGCAATTTGAGAGAACCTAAAACAAGCTGGCAAACGTTTTTTAAAAAAAGTCGAACCTTAAATTCACTATGATAAATAAATGTGTAAATAGGTTGAGCTGGATTGGACCCTGTTACGCTATAACATGCTCAGATTTGTTATTGAAACAGGTATATCTTTCTAGCATAACGTTAATGAACTTTAATTTAAGATATCTAAAAGGAAACATTTAGACAGCTGTCTTGGAAATATATAACCTTGACATAAGATTAACTAGACAAATACTTCTGTTCCCTCACAAAGCAAGGTGAGATTCTATCTTCATATGAAAACTACCAGAGAATGCTAGTCTCTATTTGCGATCCTGAATATATACTGTGTATATAGTATACGTTCTAAGATCTCATTTAATCGAGTCCTTACAGGTATGTTATCTTATGTATTTGGAAAAAAGAGAAAAAAGAGAAACACACAGAAGCTAAGAATCATTAATCACATTAGGATGCACAAGGACAATAAGTCCCCCTATAAATCTCAACCCACTTTTTGCTCTGACATATAAATATATGATTCGTGCTATTTTTGACCAAGTGACTTACAATGTTGGGATAACCAATCCTAAAGGGTATAACAAAGCTGCTGTTGGCTGTTAACTGCTAACTGGTGATGGTGGTGCTCTGGCTGCATTCGCTGGCTGCTGCGTTGCCAATCCAAAACCGAGCCAAAAACCAAACAGTCATCAATTTTTCCATCTGCACGCGTCGTCGCTTGCTCAGTTGCAGGCCCGTTGGCTTTTCCTTGCCGCAGTTTACTCTATTTTTATGCTTTTTTGTCGCTTTGTCGCCAAACTGGTGCGTGGCTGCTGCGCATGCGTATGGAGCTCGCCAGCTTAAACCGTTGGAGCGTTGGCCAACTGACCGTATATAAGCGATTATAGGGCCGGGCTGGCCAAACAGTCAGCCAGCCGCGTTGCTCTACATCGAAGCGAGCGTTGCGTGTGCCATAGTGATCGAGAATATATACTATAAGTATATATTTAGTAACTGTGATCGAGAAATATATCTAAGCGAAACCATCTAAACGAAATACATAATTGGAACTATACAGCATTTACCACGAAGGATTTTGCCATTTGTGAATTCTTTTTTGAAAGTGCAAATGTTATGAATTGAAAAAGGATTTAAAAATTGAAAAGTGTCAACAAAGATCAATAATTGGAGCAGATACTGAGTAAAAAGTGGAAAAATGAAGGTGGGTGCTGAACATTAATAAAGGATCAAACAAAGACTATGGCAATGGTATATGTGCAAAGGACATTAACAATATGATAATATGAAATTTTAGACTCTGATGTTGGAATACAGTCAAATTGAAGGAAACTTTAAATGCTATTGAACAAATTGTGTGGAAATAATTAAGAACAATTTCTAAGGAATAAAGAAACCTCTCCGATAAAAAAGTTTAGCAGCCATTTAAATGGACCTCTTGCATTCCTATTTGAATTCATAATTTCAATGTTTTGGACATCAGAAATGCTCTCAAATTGAAAGAGTGAATAAATAATCTAATTTCATTTTAATATACTTAACTGATCCAATCGATTTGAAGTGATCCAATTGACAAAAAGTTGTAAATATCTATGAATTTGGTTTAAAATAAGACAAAAAATGTTAAATCAATTTTCTGTAAGAAAGATTTTTAAGTATTTGAAAATTAGAGTCTAAAGAGATCAAAATCAATAAATTTGTATCAGCTAATCATATCCCACAATAGATTTTAAAACTATAGAAAATTTTATATACATAACTCTTGTTTCATTTTCCAAAATATAATTTAGTTATTATGACTTAATATTAACAAACAGGAATCAACTGCTTTACTTTGCCTTGCTATCCTTTCTCTCAAAGATCCTTGTCTGACTTTTGATGACTGATAAATTTTGGAATTTAAAATTAACTTCTAACCTTTTTATACACATTATTCAGAGAGTAGAAAGGTAAACATGTTGTATCCGGCAGATTTTCCTTAATGGACAAAAGGAACTATTTCCAGTTCCATAAAATATCTAGAAATACTTGATTACAATCAACAGGCGAGACGATCTAGGCTGCCCATTTTTATATAAGCAAAAAGATATTGAAGTATATAACATCTAGCACAGCAGGTTCCTATCTTTTTTACACAGTTATCCCTGAACCTATTCGTTCCCAAGCTACTCAAATACGAGAAGCATTCCGTGTGGCTTCGGCAATGCGAATTTGGCTCTTCATTTTTAAGTGGAAATCATTAGCATCGTGTCTATTTCAATGCACATGCACGCAATGCCAAAATGTGATTGTACATATGTTTTAAGGCGACCACCAACTAGTGTCACCAAATTCGATATCAATACTTCCCCCACTTCAAATTTTAACATCCTCACAAATGTGAAATTTACATTCAAAATACAAATCTCTAACAATTTTTAGCCATTTGCCAATTCTGATTTTAATTTCTAATTCTGGGCTGTTCATTTCTGTATTACATAAATTCGGATTACCAGATATCTTAGCTACTCATATAAGCTCAGGCTTCCTTAATTTCCAATCTTTCTTCCTAACATCTACTGTTTTTTCTTCTTCCTAACTTCTTTTACCTTTCTCACCCTCGCGTTTGTCCTTCACAGTTCCATCTTATAACGCTGCTTTGCTCTGTGCTGGCCTCCCTCGCATTGGCATCACAACCGATCCCGCCCTGCGTGCATGTGGCGCCCTCCGATGGGTACGCGTATCCACCACCAGCCGAAGTCAAATTCTCTGTAACGCCTGGCGTGACTAAGTACAGTCAATCCCCAGCCATATCGACTTATTCCGAGAACGGGCATCTGTTGCACGCATCCGTTGGCAGTGGTGGCTCCTCCTACGCATCTTCGGCGGGCATAGCGGGCATCTCTCATGGTGGCGTCACGCAAATCGACAACTATATTGCCCCAGTGCAGAAATCGCTGTTCACACCCTCCGCGGAATATGGCGGTCCGGGTATAACCTACGCTGACAAATCACCAGCTGCCAAATATGCGGCTGTAGTACCATCTGGTATCGAGCTGAAGAGCCTGATACCTCCGGCAGCACCAGCGCCATCATTGACCAAAGTGTCCACCTACTCCTCACCTGGATACACTTACAGTTCGGCCACGCCAGCCGTTTCAAAGGTGGCCACCTACAGTTCCCCAGCTGCTGCGCCTTTCTATGCGCCGCCTGTGACCAGCAAGGTCGCAACTTACACATCACCCGGCTATAGCTATGCCAAGGCCACACCTGCTTTCTCCAAGGTGGAAACGTACACCTCGCCAGGCTACAGCTATGCGCAGGCCACGCCTGCCATCTCCAAGATAGCCACCTACTCGCCGTCTGTCTCTTATGCAGCTCCTGCTGTGGCCAAGGTTGCCACTTATGCGGCTCCTGCCGTTAAGCTGGCCACCACTTCGTCCCTTCTGTCATCTCATGGCACCGGTTACTCCGCCAGCTATGCACCGTCTCTGACCAAGACCTATCTGCCGGCGGCTCCAGCTTTTGCCACCCAATACGTTTCCACACCTGCCAAGGTGGCCACCTATGCCGCACCCGCCATTTCAACTTACTCCTCGGTGCCCGCTATTACCAAATTGTCCACAAGCTATGGTGCAAGTGGGCACGGCGCCGTGTCTCATCAATATGTCTCCAAGCCGGCTGTGGCCACCATTGCAGCTGCTCCTGCTATAGCCAAGGTGGCTACTTATGCTGCACCCGCGGTATCCACTTACGCTGCTGCCCCCGCAATCACAAAGATCGCCACCAGCTATGGATCAAGCGGCCACGGAGCCGTCTCTCATCAATATGTGTCCCAGCCTGCAGTGGCCAAGGTGGCTACTTATGCTGCTCCCGCTGTATCAACATACTCAGCCCTTCCGGCAGTGACAAAAGTGGCCAGCTATGCTGCTCCCGCCATCTCTACCTATGCCTCAGCTCCTTCAGTGGCCAAGGTGGCAACGTACAGCCAGGCTGCTGATGTTTCCCATCAGTACATCTCGAAACCCATTGTCGCTGCTTATCCAGCGCCAGCTCCTGCTATTGCCAAGGTGGCCACATACGCTGCACCCGCCATTTCTACCTACTCCGCTGCCCCGGCAGTCACAAAGATTGCCACTAGCTATGGATCAAGCGGTTCCGGGGCCGTTTCCCATCAGTATGTATCTAAGCCTGTCGTATCAACATATTCTGCTGCTCCTGCCGTTGCCAAGGTGGCCACTTATGCTGCACCCGCGGTTTCCACTTACGCTGCTGCTCCCGCAATCACAAAGATCGCCACCAGCTATGGATCAAGCGGCCACGGAGCCGTCTCTCATCAATATGTGTCCCAGCCTGCGGTGGCCAAGGTGGCTTCATATGCTGCTCCCGCTGTATCAACATACTCAGCTCTCCCGGCAGTGACAAAAGTGGCCAGCTATGCTGCTCCCGCTATCTCTACCTATTCCGCTGGACCAGCCATCACAAAGATCAGCTCTGGCTATGGAGCTAGTGGGTCTGGTGCAGTTTCCCATCAGTACGTGTCTAAGCCAGTTGCCACGATTGCCGCTGCTCCTGCCATAGCAAAAGTGGCGACTTATGCGGCTCCCGCCATCTCCACATACTCCAGCGCTCCAGCAGTGACAAAAGTGGCCAGCTATGCTGCTCCCGCCTATGCTACCTACTCATCTGCTCCCGCTCTGACCAAGGTGGCTAGCTACAGCCAGGCTGCTGACGTTTCCCATCAATACATCTCTAAACCAATTGTCGCCGCTTATCCTGCAGCAGCTCCCGCTGTTGCCAAGGTTGCTACTTATGCTGCGCCCGCTGTATCAACATACTCAGCCCTGCCAGCAGTGACCAAAGTAGCCAGCTATGCTGCTCCCGCCATCTCGACCTATTCCAGTGGACCAGCCATCACAAAGATCAGCTCTGGGTATGGATCTAGTGGATCTGGAGCTGTCTCCCACCAGTATGTATCTAAACCTGCCGTGGCAACGTACTCGGCTGCTCCTGCCATTGCCAAGGTGGCCACCTATGCTGCACCCGCGGTTTCCACTTACGCTGCTGCCCCCGCAATCACAAAGGTCGCCACCAGCTATGGATCAAGCGGCCACGGAGCCGTCTCTCATCAATATGTGTCCCAGCCTGCTGTGGCCAAGGTGGCTACTTATGCTTCTCCCGCTGTATCAACATACTCAGCCCTCCCGGCAGTGACAAAAGTGGCCAGCTATGCTACTCCAGCCATCTCCACCTACGCCGCTGGACCAACAGTCACAAAGATCGCATCTGGGTATGGAGCAAGTGGCTCCGGGGCCATTTCGCATCAGTATGTGTCTAAGCCCGCCATTGCAACAATTTCTGCTGCTCCTGCCATAGCGAATGTGGCTACTTATGCTGCTCCCGCCATTTCAACTTACTCTGCTGCTCCAGCTGTCGCAAAGATCGCCACCAGCTACGGCGCCAGCGGACATGGTGCCGTCTCTCATCAATATGTGTCGAAGCCGGCTGTGGCCACGATTGCCAAGGTAGCTTCTTATGCTGCTCCGGCCATTTCCACTTACTCGACAGCGCCTGCCGTCAGCTACGCTGCGCCTGAAATTTCCAAGGCATATTTACCAGCCGCTCCAGCTATTTCCGTGGCCGCTCATGCTGCACCAGCTCTATCTACCTACTCTACCCTGCCCGCCGTAACCAAATTGGCCACTGACTACGGTGCCAGTGGTCATGGCGCCGTCTCTCATCAATATGTGTCAAAGCCAGCGATTGCCAGTTATGGCAAGGCAGTGGGCTTAGGTGCGGGCTATGCAGTCAGTGGTCACGGGCTGGTGTCCACTTCAGCACATGGTGGGGCCCTTTTGGGTGCTCCACTGACCAAGCTTACCACTGCTCCAGCTTATGGTCTGGGTGGAAAATTGATCAGCAGCACCGCCTATGGACTCAATGCAGGTAAGTTGAAGGCAGTCCACAGTCTGTAAGATTCCCCGAATCAACGGATCTACCGTAGGCAAACTAGCTTTGGGTGCTGGTCATGATGCCCCCTACTATGGCGCCATTTCGCTGGGTCATGCTGCAGTCTCTCCAGCGCTCAACTACCATGGCGCTTTGTCGCATGCCGCTGGCTTGGGTTCACTGGAACATCTTGGCTCTCCATTGGCTGGCTATGCACATGGAGTCGGTGGCATTGGACCCCTAGGTGCTGGCTTCTATCGCTATGCCCAGAGTGCCCATGCGCCGCTGGATCCAACTGCCTATCTAAAGACCGCAGCTGTGGCTCAGCCAGCTCTGCTCAAGGTTGTGCCTGAGAAGCATTTGGAGCACTTTGTAGGTAGAGATCGAAGTGAATAATTTCTATGTAAACTGAATCTCCTACTCTCCTTGCAGGACGCCCATCCACGTTATGCATTCGAGTATGCTGTGAATGATCCTCATACTGGTGATAACAAACATCAGCGTGAGGAACGTGATGGCGATGTGGTCAAGGGCGAGTACTCTCTGGTGGAACCCGATGGCAATGTGCGCACGGTTAAATACTATGCCGATTGGGAGACGGGCTTCCATGCCGAGGTCATCAACAGTCGCGATCAGGGCAAAATTGTGGCCAAACGTCAGACAGCAGCCAAGTCGTGAGTGAGGTAAGGTCACAACGCAACGGCTCAAAAAATCAAACCACTCTCATGATCATTTCCTTTTCTCCCTCTCTCTCTCTCTCTCTCTCTTATTCAGCTGCTAAAAAACAGTCACCGTTTTTTGTTTTGTTCGCCCAGCAACTGTAAATAGCCAACAAATTCAGTCGTCTTCTCATTAAACATTTAACGTATTTATGTAAACAAAAAACAAAAAAAAATCAACCAACACCACCACTCACCCGCTCAAGATCACCACCCCAGAACACCAACACCTCCTTTGTCCTTTGCTCATGTGATAAGCGTTTCCATTGAACTGCTTGCGCTGCTCTCTCATTAAATACTGAGCGTTTCTTACTCATAATTATTGTACTCGTACTCACTCGTACATACTCTTAATTGAATTTGCATAATTTGTAAAAATAAAAAATACGAAAAGTTCATTTCAATAAAAGCAACGTTGAAGAACGCCACTGTCGGAAGTGCTCGACAATTGAGTTACATTCGACTATTTGCAGAAGGGATCAATTTAGTAATGAACTATTATGAAACTGATTAATATATGTATAATAACTGTATGGGTTAGCGGGCTCAAGGTCGTGAGTGAGCGAAACCATTGAGATACTTTAGGATTCCATCGCATTCCTTGATTTCGACCTTAAGTCGTTTCACAATCGGAAGTCACATTGGGCTAAAAGTTTTGAAATGATTCGGTAGCCATGAGACTTTGTTGTTAAGCTGGAAGTCTTCCAGTCTTCTTCTGATGAGAGACCCTGAAAATGTCTGTTAAGTCAGCCTAAGCTTCAATTATTGGCTTCTGATGATGTTTGAGATGCTACCGAAATCACGAAAGTTTTACCAGATGTTTACTTTGTCTGCACGCTAGTTAAGTTCGAGTTTCATCATGATCGGACACTTATATCAAATAGCTCCCATATAACCGATTATTCCGGAATCAACACTTAATAGCATTACTTTTCTGTTTTGCATCCAAATCAAACGATATTAGGTTTGTATGCATTTGAGGAGGCTCCACATCCGCCGACCAGATTTGATCTAGATCAGTTATACATTTACAATGTGAATGGCAAGTCGAATCTAGCATTCCTTCCTTGTTATACTCGTACTCTAGTAGAGTAAACGAGTATATTGTATTCGTGCAAATCCAAACTGATTGTTGAAAGATGTGTTTGAGAGCAGCTATTCAAATCCGGTTGTGTTTCAAGTGTAAGCGGCCCTATCCAATCAACTACTTCTTAATATTAAAATAACCCCATTTTCCTTCACTTGCCGAAGGATGAGTTTACACTTGCATAGTTTATATAAGTTGTCAAGCACGTTAAAATTTATTACATTTTCAATTAACGCACAAAATTAACTAAATTTGTTATAATAGTTAAGAAGCGAATCACATATGTATACATTTGTTGTTTGTTGTCAAAATTCAATTGGAATACTTGTACTACTGTTAGGATTATAGTATATATAACTCTAAATTGGAAATTGTTCTAAAAGGCGCGACGCAGTTCCTCGGTTATGAAGAGACCGAAGTCCGTGTTCTTAGCCCGATACGGGTGTTTGTTGCAATATGCTTGGAAGATATGTCGCAGGATGCGGCTGCCCTTTAGTTCGATTTCGCGACGTTGTTGGTAGCCAGTTTGACCCAATTCCAGATGAGCCAGCATCCATTGGTTCTTCAGTGTGCGTAGCTCGGCTTCCAGGGTAGCCAATTGACCGCTCGGTTGCACCTCCGGTACATGAAGTGGTTCCAGGGCGTCAAAGTTCTTCCTCAACTCCCTGCCCTGGAGTTGTACGCGTAGAGCGCGCTCTTGCTTGAGCGCCTGATGAAGCATATTCAGTTCGCGATTGGAGCTCAAAGTGGTACTAGTGGCACAGGCGCTGTCCGCCTGTTGTTGTTGCTGCCAATGTTGCTGGGCCTGCTCCAGGCAGGCCAGCTTCTCGGCCAGATCATCTATGGCCCTGGTCAGGGCGGCCTCTTTGGACAGCATGCATTGCTCTAACTGCTCGACGCCCTCGGCTATGGCTGTAAGAACTTGGCACTGTTTGCTCATCTGCTTCTCGCCCATCTCCTTGCGTATTTGCAGTTCGGAGAAGTCTTGCTGCTTCAACTTGGCCAAGCACTTAAGGCTTTTGATTTCTTTGTCACGCTCCGATACGGTCAACTCCAGACTTTTGATATCCTCATAGTGACGCTTCACTTGGGCAGCTCGCTGCTGCAAAGTGTTGGTTGTGGGATGGCGCACATACTCGGTGTTGACATCGCTGACATCCAATAGGGCGGCCAGCTCATCCAATTGATCTTCCAGTAGTTGCATACAGCGTTGACTATAAGCATCGACTTCCCGTTGATCCTCCGTTTCACCAAGGCTAGGCACAAACTTATTGTAGCTGAGCACAAGCATCCTCCAGAGTTTCTCATGGGCTATGCCGCCATTAGACTCCTTGGTAGCCTCACGAGCCACCACCCCAAGCATATTGATCAAAGCACCCAATGCCTCGTTGGCCTCCAGTATGCGATGATAGCGTCCTGATTGCATGCCTGTCCATGCAGCCGTCTTGCTCCCACTTAGTTTTCGCTGCAACTTTCTCAACTTCTGTTTGTGGCTGCAACTCTGCTCCATAAGTAGCTGCATGCACTGAAATGAGGCTGTCTGCTCATCTCCCAGTTTGATTATGGTATGCAACAGGCCGGCATTGGCATTGATGGCATCCATGCCGGCTTCGTAGACGTCGATAAGGGCACCATACAGATGCTGCTCATCGACCAACTCGACCAGCGACTGAGGTGGCATCAAATTCTGATGCAATCCATTGATGTAATGCAGCACGCGCTGTATGGGCTCACAGTTGGTATGCTCATCCAGTTGGCCCGTTTTAAGCAGACGCATAAACTCGTCCACTTGCTGTTCCTGCGTCTCCAAGTCACTGCGATAAATGGCCGCATGTGTGCACAACTCGTAGTCACAGTGATTTAGACCGTAACGGAATTGCTGGAGCACCAGCTGGAGACTCTTCAACAGATAGATGCACTGCGACCGAAAGATGAAGCGCTGCACAGAGTAACCCTCAAAGATGGCATCACGACCTGGCAACACAAAAAAGAGAGAAACATGTAAAGCAGGACAAAACTTAGCTTAGAGTCACAGTCACACCCACCAAATTCACAGCCCGTTGGGAACTTCTCATTGATAGCTTGACAAGCAATGGCCAGCTTCTCGTTCATGCGTTCCAGCATTAAGATAACCAGCACCACATCATGCTCGCCACCACGCAACAGAAACTGCTCCGGCACAAAGGCCAAAACATATTCCAAGTGCTGACGCTGAAGTCTCAGTTCCACAGCCTTGATCTGCTGCTCCAAGGCTCTGCCATATGCCTTGCTCACACTGAAGATGTGCTGGTAGTTCTCCTGGCTCTGACTCTGGGATGGCTCCTCCTGCTGGGATTCATTGGCGCTACTAAAGTCCTCGATGGAAAGTGTACCACCGTCCGTCTTCAGATGCAATTGCTCTTGAAGCTGACGAACCAGATCACGAAACTTCATAATGGTCACATCCCGATCGTATAGACTCTCCATGGCGGCATTCTTCTGCTGCTCCAGGGACTTAACCTGGAGGCCCAGCTTATCAATTTCATCCCGTAAATCTGATTCCAATTCTTGATTGCTCTCGATGAGCTGTTCTTGTATCTGCTCCAAGGCTTCCAGCTCGTTTACTTCATCTTCCAGTAGCTTGACGCGCTCCTCCAACTCGAGTTTAATACTAGCCAATTGTGTCACCATCGATTCGGCACCCAGAGATGCATCCACCTGCTCTTTAAGGTCCATTTGCTGGAATTCCATTTGATCGACGCGACGACTCAACAGCTCCTTGATGCTCTTCAGTTCGTTGATCTCCGAATGTTTGGTCTCCAGCTCCTTGTGGTTGCGCTGAGATATTTGCTTCTCCTGGGCCAGGGTGTCCCTGAGTCGCACAACAGTTTCACGCAGGCGTTGATTGTACTGTTCCAGACGAAGCATCTCACCGGTAGAGTGAAGCGGCATGCCTGTCGGCGATTGTTTTTCAATTTTATTCTGCTCAATCCTGGGGCCTCCTTGTTGCTCCTCCTGCTCGGCACGTAAAATTTCCACATCCAGTATGAGCTCATCATTACGTTCTTGAATCATTTCCAATTCCATTTGGAGTGTCTCCATACGCTCTTCGGCCATTTCCTTGTCCAGGGTTAATAGTTCTATGCTGTCGGCCAACTCATCCAGCTCCCGTTTGTATTTGGCGGCAATGTCCTGAGCCTCTCGTTGCTCATGCCGGCACCTCTGCAGCTCACGCTGCAGCAGTACCTGCTGCGCCATGATCTGTGACTTGAACTCTAGCAACTGTTCGTTGTGTATTCGAATTCTCTCCAGCTCCAGCAGCTTAAGCTTGTCCTCGCTCTTTTGTCCGCGCAGGAGTTGCAACTCCTCGCGCAACTGTCGCAGCTCGGCATTGTCCGCATGTGGTGCCACTGTGAGCAGGCTGGGGGTGCGAAGAGCCGGCCCTGGTGTGAACTTTGGACGCAGTATCTCCAGAAAGCCTGGCTCCACAAAGGCCGCTGGGGCCACTCGCTTAACACAGCTGGTGGGACTCATGCTGGTCTTGCTGCGCTTGGGCATGGCCAGGGGCACTAGAGGCTGAGGTACCGGCATGGCCAAGGTCAGTTGAGCCGTTGTGCTCTGGGCCTGGGCTGTCGTAGGTTTCGGCTGGCTAATCCGTGTGGGTCGCAGCTGGGTGTAGGATGTTGAACGACGTTGGTTGCATGTGAGAGGTGGTGCGGCAGGCAGGTGCAGCTGTAGGAGAGCCGGCTGAGGAGGCACTGCAGCATCAGAAGTGATCATTTGTGAATCATTTGATGCGTTTTGTTCTTGCTTTTTCTTTGGACTCTGCTGGGCAGACGTTGACGAATTAACTTCCACCGGCTTTATGGGTGCTGGTAGCGGAGTATCCAATGTCTTTTCAGTAACTGCTTTTGTCTCTTCCGTAGCTTGCTGGTCGGGCTGTGGAGTACCTGCCACCAGGTTCTTCAATTGCTGATGTGGCTTATGAAGAAAGAAAATCTGTGAAAAAGTGATCCCCTCGGAAGCAGTCTTTTTGCCTACCTTCAGTGGCTGCTGTTGACCATGTGTGGACGTTCCAGGACTGCCTATATTCAATGATGCTGTGTCTAACCGTTGACTTCCTTGTGGAAGCATGGGTGTAGACTTCCCTTCCCTTTGTGGAAGCGCTGGCTGTTGAGCAGAAACTGAAGCTGTTTTACAAGCAGCCTCCATGGCTAACTTCTTTGTGGACACCTGCCTGCCAGAAGTAGTTGCGCCTAATGCCTCCCTTTGACTATCCTGTATGCCAATATTCAGCTTTGCATTCGTTAGACAATATCCAAGAAAACTCACCTGTGCCCTATCTCCTGCACCCCTTCTGAACGACTTGCCTTTCACCGTCTCACGTTGCATTTCGTCTGCTTTCCGATTATCTGGTTTTTCCAGCTGCTCCACTTCGTCAATTTTCAGCAGCTGCTGTCCTCGTACAAAGAGTCCATAATTCGGAGCACACTTAAAGTAACAGCTGCCATGCACCGAGCCATTGTTCTTGCCCAGAGGCTCATCTAGAGCCACACCAAACCACTGACCGCCGGCGAAACTTGTGCGTCCCACATAGGCCACACGGCCCAGAAGATTTTTACCACTAATCTGTACACGCTGTCCAAGTTTCGGTTGCTTTGTGGTCATCATTCGCGAAGCTTACGTCATTTTGGGATGACGGCTGACTGACTGATGGCGTGTCTAATCCCAGTTAGGTCTTCCCAGCTTGCAAACTGCAATGCAAAACTGAAGCCGAAGGCGAGTCATCAACCATGTGTTTTATATGCCATGTGTGTGCTTGTGCCCCACCCCAGGACAGGAGGTGGCCACTGCGCAGAAGCGAATCGAATACTTGAAGCGGGGTTGGGAATGAATAACTGAATGACTGGTGAATAAGGTGGGAGTGCTGGCACGTGGGTTGACTTCTAAATGTTAACACTGGGAATTTTGTAGGGGTTTCTAAAGCTGTTGCTCCTTTCAACGCCGGGCAGGCCGCTGAGACAGTTTCCTGGTTAACTGCTTCTGAAAGTTAGAAAAAACGTGATTCTCCTCAGACAGCAATGCCATTATGGCGTTGGCTCCATCACTAGTTATGCGCTGTGAACTCTGTCCAGCCGGCCCGTCAAACTCATTTTTGAGCATATCTATTAAGAGGTCGGGTATGTCTGATACCTGGCAATTACCCGATGATTTCGTTTCGATTTCAAGAGAAGATGTTGGTGCAATTGAAGTGGCACTGGTTGTTTTCTTCTCATCATAATTTTCAAGCATTTCATTACAAGTATTGATATCAATGCCCATCAGCTTGGAAAGTGCAGCAAGCTCTTCTGGTTGTAGCTTATTAATGGGATGGAAATCTTCAGACACTTCACGTTCACATTCTGGACAAACGCCAATAATCTTCACACGCTTTGCCATGTTCAAAAATTTACTAAAGTAATTTACTGTAGATTAAATATTCACTAGGTATAGAATTTTATGACTGAAATATGAAATAGTTGGGTATGACAGACACTTTGGATTTGTCAAGCTCATTGCATAGACTACTAAGATATATGTATATGTATGTGTTCATGATTGGCCATCTCGATGTATTTCATCCACTTTTCTTCACACTAATTGCCACGAACATTTTTGGGTCGACTATAATGTTATGCGGACTCCAAAGCGAAAAAATCTTCTGGGTTCTGCTAATATCCAAGGATAATATTTCACTTGAAGTACTTCCACAATAAGCTCAAGTACAGCATCACTTATGAGACAAC
Source organism: Hirtodrosophila duncani (assembly GCA_037043425.1). Taxonomy (NCBI): domain Eukaryota; kingdom Metazoa; phylum Arthropoda; class Insecta; order Diptera; family Drosophilidae; genus Hirtodrosophila; species Hirtodrosophila duncani. Next base: position 472,785 of record JBAMBM010000793.1, on the reverse strand, counting down.
ATCATTGGTCTTCCATTGGTCTGTCTCAGCGTAGGTTTAGCGCATGCATCGTATTCATACTATTTGCATCTAAACGAATGTTGAGCTCTTACCATATTTGTTCGAGTTTGTGATTAATTGACGATGAAAGAGGGAGGAGAGAGAGAAATAGAAACATTATGGCAAGAGGCAAGTGTGCATATATAGAGACACGCTTATACTTACAAACACACAGGTAGACTACTAGCTGGTAAGCAGAGCTTCGCTTATCTCCGGCACCTCCTTCGCTACCACACTGCGTCGTTGCCCGAAAACTGTCCGCGCATCTCCCGATGCCCGCCAACCCAAAATGAGTTATTTGACGACAGAGAATATTGCCTGTCTGGGTATGCTTTGAGCATAGCACAAAACGTACTTCGCCTCAAGACGCAAGAGAACGCGTTTATACAAGCGATCGCTTGCTGATTTCACGATGAAAAATGTATTTTGCAGTTCTCTGGTAGATGCATTAGAACCACATATATATATGTATATACATATATCGAAGATTGATTGGGTAATACATTGATTGTATTTTGCGACCAGATCACTGGCTGTTCTTTTAACATGAGTACAACGTTTCATATCAATTTACTCAGCTCCGACGTATTTAAGTTCAACGTGAATGACATCAAAGCTTCAACTTAGTTTTTTCTTCTTACCGAATTTACATGTACCCTGGAAGATGGCTCCCAACCAGATGAGCGCTGGTTTCCAACAGCCTAACGAGGAATTTTCAACACCACAGATCAAGTTATACACGTTCCAGAACAATTAAAATTTATTAATATTACCAATTTACTTAATGGGGAAATAAACGAAAAACAAAAGGATTAATGTTGCCTACTTGGTACTGGTTTTGGTTGTGCCTGTTTAAATATGTGTTGCCAAAAGTATTACTAATCTATGTCTATACATGTACTAATACATACGTATATATACAATATATATACAATTAGAAGACATTGCGGCAAATGGGACAGGTTGATTTGCTGCTCGTGGTGAACCATTTGTACTGCAAAAGGGCAAAGAGAAAACATAAATTCAGTTAAGAAACAGTTATTTCATCAGACTTCCAAAATATCTCACCAGGCACGGCCCGTGGAACTTCTTCTTGCATGTTTTGCATGTCAGCTTGGGCAACTGGCAGGTATCCTGATGTATGACCGTATAGCAGACATAACATTCCTCCACGCCTTCGAATTTCTTATCCAGATTATTCTTCCACATGGCGAGGCCATCGTAAATTGTGCCATTCTGTGTAGAAGCCAGAGTTGGTATTCACCCATGAGAGACAAGGAAAGATACTCACTTGATGCGTCAGAAAGATGGTCAGTTGCATGCCCACATTGCGTGAGGAGGCACGTCCACCGATTTGCTTGCCACACTCAACTTTCACGGCCCCAAGAGGATAATTGGGTGCCAGCGTAATGACCAGTTCCATGCGTGCCTCGTCAATGGCATACACAGCCAAGACTTCCCTTGTGGATGTGTGCACCGTGACCTATAAGTGCAGCAAGAAGCTCAACAATCAGAAGCCGCTCTAGACGATGGCAAACCTAGTGTGAGGAATCAAGCCCCACACAATTCGACTATAGGCTATAAATAGTTTTAAGATAAAGTTTAAGCTACCTAATCAGAGTTCATAACAAGTCATAGTTTGCCGCCTCAGTTACCAGCTTTTAAAAATTTTCTGTAAGTGGCCCTGGCTAGCCTGGGATCTGTACCCCGGCCTGAGGAACTTCCTTCCTTACACTAGATTTCTAGATTTCCAAATGTTAGCACTCCCAACCAACTTAGTAGCCTTTGTTCTAGGTCGCATTCCAAACAGTAGAAAACAGCGTACATTCGCAAGTAGCATAAGTAGAGTTCGCGCGCGTATTCCACGTCATCATAACCTGCACCCTCACCCTCACCTTCACCCGCACCCGCACCCGACCCGTTTAGTGAAATGGTACCATTAGAAATATTTCGCGGCATCGTCATTGTCCTGCTGCTGATCAGTATAACCGTTGTGTTTGTGCTGCGTATGAGCATCGAGGAGACATCCTGAGTCCCACAGCCCAATTCAAACGCCACTCACCTGCATATTCTCGTGTTTCTCCTTGCGATTGGCAATTGCTTTCAGCTCCTCGCTGCATATCAAGGCACTCACATAGTTGGTGGTTAGATTATCCACGAAATTCTTTTGCCTCGATTGACTGGTGTTCCACCACTTTCTAACCACAGCTGGAAGCTTGCGCAGCACCTCTGTATAGAGGTGACACACATATCGTTCCAGTGGCAGTTGGGGATCTGCAAAGGGATAGTTTGAATTACATTTGGAATTAGAATACATCAAGATAGGCCGTGACCAGGTTTTCCCAAAGCCCCATCACAGTCTCATGTAGAAAATCCCGAGAATCGTTCGTTGGTTCGTTTCGTTTTTTTTCTGGATATTTTTTTGTTACTAATTTTTTGGCTTACGAGTTCCGCGTTTAAATTATTATGATGGATACTAAGAAGCCGTTCAACTTTAAGGAGATGCCTTCGCAGGAGCCGCCGCCGCGTCCGCGCGGCATACAGTTGGACAACGAGAAGCCAACTGTGGAAGAGGCGCTAAACTTTATGAAGTTGGTGTGCCAGCGCCCGCCGCCAGAGAAGAAGCCCAAGCAGCCGGAAGGACCTACTGTGGCGGATGAGCTGAACGCCCGCCTGGGCATGGTGCATTTGCGCGCTGATCGGTCCAAGCGCATCAAGCGTCTGGTCAAGTGGCCAGCGTCCGAGCAGCCGACATACTACAGATTCTTCTGCGTCTGTCCGCGCTATCATCCGTGCTATGGTCCCTGTCAGCACACGGGCCAGATCATCATCGATCGCGATGTGCTGACGCGGGAGGAACATATATGCTTTTTGGCCACGCCGAAGAAGGATCTGTCCTCGCCGCAAATCCACAGGCAGCCGCGCTACCTTACCAAGAAGGTACATATGCCGGTTTGCACGGCTCGTGTAGAGCGTCTGGCCAATCCACATCCGGTGCGGGTCAAAGACACGTACAAGTATTTCAAGGACTATTTGTCGCCACGAAACCTGACGGCCCTGCAGAACCAGATGAAGCCCAAGCCGCCTGTGGAGGCCATGACCATGGAGAAGGCCTTGGAGTATCTAGAGGAGGAGATGCGTCTGCGCCGTGTGGCCAGGCAGTTGCATCGCCGTCGCTGCAAGAGCCTCAAGAAGCGCATACTGCAGCGCCAGCGAAAACAGATGCAGAAGATCATCTGTGTGCTGTTCGAGGAGATGAAAGATTTTCTGCTGAACGATCAGTTCATCATTGATGAGCATTCGCCCCTGTGTGCGGTCATATTGGAGCGCATCAAGGAGTTCACAGGTGAGTTGTAAAGGCTGCCCCCATATATTTGTGACCTTTATGACCTCTATGATTTCCGACAGATCAAGAGTTCTACACCACAAGCAATCTACGTGAATATCAACGCATTTTGGCCAACAATCTGACCGTGTGGATCAACAAGTTCATCTCCAATTTGAACATTTACTTGGCGCCTCAACAAATGCCCATACAGCGCTCCATTATGCATGCCGAGGATCCCGAACAATTTGTGCCACTGTCCGATTACATTTCGGTATCCGAGCCCATGGAGGAGGAGATGCAAGAGGATTATGGTTATCCCATGACCGATTATGAGGACTACATGTATGGCGGTGAGGATTATTTGCCTGATGTGCTAACCGGCGGCGATCAATTGCCATCGGAGGAGACCCTGGTCAATCAAAATGATTAGAGAAACGCTACTCACCCTTCTGTTGAGACCAAGTGAGCTCCTTGTATACACCATGGCTGTGGACCTTGGCGGCATGATTCTTCAATATGTCCACCGGCATGGCACGGAAGAGAAAGTGTAGAAAATTCTGTAAAGTATTGATGAAATTTTAATGTGCAAATCCAAATTGAAGTAGTAAAGTTCCCTCCAATAGTTGTCCCACCCACGCCCACATTACCTCTTCATAGCGATTCTCATTTAGCCAGCTAGTGTAGACCGAACGCAACGCCACTGGCGACCTGGCGCACACATTGATAATACAGTCCCACATCAACAGATAGCTATAGGCATCATGTCTATCAATCTGCTCCAAATCCTCCAGTTCCGTCAGCTTAAAGCTGAATTCCAGCAAATATTTTCTTATCAGAGCATCGTACCGATTCAGATAGTCCTCAAAGCGATTGAGGAAGTGCCATTTGGAGATGGTCGAAGTGACATCCAGACTATCGCTTTGCTGATCATTCAACTCAATATCATTGGCCACAAAATGTGGAGTGAGCTGCCGCAAGGCATACATCGCATTTATTCGCACCGTATGCTGAAGGCTGTGCAGCTGCTTGAACAGGAAATTGCAGAGGTGATCCAGGCTAAGTTTCGAGTTGGCCGCTTTGCAGTACTGCATGACAGAAAAGGATTACAAATTAGATATCAATTTATGTCAAATCCGACGTAGGTCGACATTCACAAAATGGTATATTAATGTTCTTATATATATATATATTGATAAATAGCTACCCCATAGACAAAACTGTAGTCCAGCAGCTCTAGCGTGGGTGTTAGGCGTTCCAGCAAGGCCTCATGGCAGGCCTTGAAACCGGGTTCCACATTAGGTTCATGTGTAAGTTCATAATACGACTTAAACAGCAGCACATTGACCTCCCGGGCAAACAGACTATCCCATTCATCGATCACATTCTTCAGCATTTCCGTGGAGCTCTTCTGCTTCTCCGACCGTATGAAGGTAATCAGTGTGGCAAAGAATTGATAGACAGCCGCTATGAAGAATGTGGTCTGCATGTGTAGAAAATGGAGAAAGCATTTGGTTATTTTATTATGAGTCAGAGTGTTAGCTATAAAAGCTGCCAAAAATATCCTTTTTTACGAAACATCTATACATATAAAAGTGAGGAAGACTATCTTCAGCTTCACAAAGAAGATCACTAGCATAACAACAAACATAGAGCAACAGCAGGAGGCGTAGTCGTAGCAACGAATAGCCTCATCGAAATCCGTAACGTAATTTAAAAGATCTAAGCCTACAGACAGACAAACGCAACTTAGTTTTATACCATGTAATAGATCTTACCTTTGGATCGCTGTAGTGTGTTATGGATTTGGTTATACTTAATACCCAGCAGCTCAGGCCAATACGTATGGCATCCCAGTTTTTGATAGTCAGCTCATAGGGAAAACGTTGCAGGACTTCGTTGAACAATTTGATATATTCCACTGTATTCAGCACGGACTCATAGGGCTGTTTGTGTATCTCACTAAAGAAAGTTGGAAGGATTTAGATTCTGTGAAGAGAGTAAAGACTGAGCAAATTTCTTACACATTATAATGCAGCAAGTCCTTTTGGTTGACCTGTTGTTCTCCAATGCGGGTCAAAAATTGCACAGCCATAACGATTATATTACGATCCGATTGCTCATTGAGCTCCGCTTCAAAGTTGTTGAGCAGCAGGCAACGAAATACAGCTGCCTTGATCCAAGTCTCTGGTGGTTCTGTGCGCATAATGGCGCTATTTAGAGTGAGCACCTTTTGGGAGAGCTTGGGCAGCAAATGCTGAAAGAATATTAGGATTAGTGGGGGCAAAGAACATATGAGATACTTAGATGTGTGACGATAAAAACAATCAGAGAATACGAGGGGTACTATTTATATTTAGGAAATAGGAAATAAATGAAAACGGCTTTAATGATTTTCAAAATATTCCCCTTGATGTTTTCAAATCAAGAGTAAAAGGATTGGTTTAACTACAGATTTTTGTCAAAATCGACATCAAATTAATTCCACTTTTGTCTCAAATCAATCCGTCTGTCCGTCCGCCCGTCTGTTTACACACAAAGGTCTGGTTAAGTTTTATGCAGATCGGACAACTATATCATATAGCTCCCATATAACCGATTGTTCCGAAATGAACACTTTTGTTTTATATCCAAATCAATCAGATTTGATTTAGATCGGTTATATATATTTACAATGTGAATGGTAAAGAAGCTTCAGCAAGCCGAAGCTAGCTTTCCTTCCTTGTTTCGCATTCATTGTATTAATTATTTACCTGCAAAGTCATGATATAGGCTCGGAGTGCTCCTTGGTTTACCAACAACTCGGCCAGATCTTCGTGTAGCAAAATTGTGGCGCTTTCCTCAAAGGCAGCATACTGGGGATGATGAATTAAGTAAGCCAAGCGATGACAGCCCATCACAGTCGTTTGCTGGAGGGCAGACTGCTGCAAACGATCCTTGATGATGTCTACCAGTTCAGTGGAGTTACCCATCAGGCTGCGCACCTTCTCGGACAGGCACAAAATTAACTCCTCCGTTGAGGGCTGCAATTGGGAGAGTTCCATCCAGCTTTCAGCTGCTGCCGCAACCTGCATGCCTTGCAGCAGTTCGACAATGAGCGATTCACTCCATTGCTTCAGCAGATTGGCATTGGGATCACAATAGTCTTCGGTGAGTTCATCTTCGGCCTCGTTTGAGTGATGCTGTTGAGACTGTGGGTTATCCGTCCGGCAGACCAACTTGTAGAGCATGAAAAAATTGAGAGCCGTACGCCGGATGAGCGGTATAATGTGCTGATCCTCTAGCTCGGCACATTCGAAGGGCACGCCGGCTGTAACGGATGCACAAAGGGCTTCCAAGTACACAACATGATGCTCAAATTGTAAGGCCCGTTGTGGCGTTGTTACTGGCGATTTCAGGAGAGCCGCAATTGTGGCATCAATCCTCGCCTGCCGCTTCGCATCATCTTCAATGTTCTCCGTGGAGCAGATAACGAATTTGGCCATGGCCTCAGACATGCTTTCCATGCTGCTGATATTCGAATCCTCAGTCATTGTCAACTCCTCCACAATGGCGGCACAATTGCCCAGCATCGCATCATCAATTTCAATGTCCTTGCTGGAGAGTGCATCCTGCCAGCAGGTGGTTATCTCCCACAGCGTATCCTCCGACAAATAGTCGCCGGGTCTGTGCTGCAAGCTAAACTTGTACAGCTTAAGAAAGATCTGTTGACGCACTGCCAGCGAGGAGTTCTCATTGCTGCAGATGACGGGCATAATCTGGGCTATAAAACTGCCACAGACCTCGACCGTCTCGCTAGCCGGTGGCTGTTCCAATGGACCACACATGGCCAGAAGGATTTGGTCCACGGTGGCCGAGCTGATCAGAATATCGCCGGTGTCCGTTTGAAAGAAGCACTTGTGGAGCAGATTAAGCTTATTCCGATTATTGTCCAGCACAACTTCCTCGGCTATGCGGGCAATGACGCCACAAGTCTCTGGACTGGACAGCATTTGACGCACAGCGGGCTCCGTGCACAAAGGATACGACAGCAGACGTTGCAGTAGAAGATTCTGCACACGATGCTGTTGGAGTTTCAACAGGGTCTGACCAATGTACTCGAACCGCTGAGCCGGCTCTAGCAAGGCCAGGATTTCAAAGATGATCTCTACCACAGATTCGCAGGCTTCATCACTTAGCTGTCCCAGCAGGGCAGTAAATTTATCCAAGGACGCGTGCAGCTCGCCAAGATCCGTGATGCTCTTATAAAACTCGGCATCCGCAAACATTTTGGTTAAAATTCGCAACTGTCTGACGTAGCGATAGGAGCTCGCTCCGCCAATAGCCGCCTTCTCCAGACAAATCCTTACCAGCTTCACAACCAATTGCTTGAGTTCCTTTTGGATAAAAGCAGCAGCCGTCTCATGTGCTTTCTTAGTGGGCGTTGATTGCAGTTCCTTGGCGATCTCTTCATTCGGATCCGCAAACTTGACACTGGGCGACTCCAGGCTGGGATTGGCCACATGCAAGTCTTGGACCAAGAGCAGAACATGTTCCAACAGCTGCTCATTGACCTCCTGAGCGGCTAAGTCCTGGGTGACCAGCTCAAAGATGCGTGTCCAGAATTTGTTCAACAACTTGGCATAGAGGGAAGCATTCCCTCTACCACTGTGACACTGCCGATCCCAGAAAGCAACCAAAGCGGAACTGTGCTGAAAGAAGTGCTTGACATGGGCATTCTCGCTGCGCAGCAGCCAGGCAATTGGCTCCAGCAATTGCTTTTCGAGCAGGCCAAAGGCAAAGTCATCCAATGCAGCTGTCCGCTGCTCATCATTGTTGATCTGTTGAAGCAAAAATCGCAGGCACTCAAAGTAGGCATTGTTGATAACAGAGCACTCCGACTTGGACAGCGGCGGATCGTGGTTGCCCGTGATGTTCGTTCTCAGATCATCGAAAAATCGCTGATAGAACTCATAAATATCCATATCCTGCAAACTGTCTGGCGTAATCTTGGACATAAATGGCAGCAGGTTCGGACAAATAGCCTGGGCATTTCGATTGAAGCCATTCCTGAGCAGGGACGACAGCTTGGGCAGCAGCGCCTTGCGAATGTTCAGCGGCGCGTACCTGGAATGGCATAACAGTCTTGCAAAACCCTTCCAATGAACACAGAGATCATCCTGGCTTACCAATCCTCGTAGTTGCTTTGCAGCAGCAGCGCACAGCCCCAAATGTGTGGTGCTACCAGAGGATCCGAATCGTCAATAAACTGAAAAGTAGTAGTAATCAGCTGCGTCTTCTGCGAGACCAGCACCTCCTGCAGAGCAGGTGACTGAAGAATGTGATAGATGCACTCGAACCAGGCGGCTCTAAAAGATTCGAACGTTAATAAACAGTTTCCCAAGGACTGGGCGCGCTTTTTAACTTACTTTATCGCGGGCACTTTGTGTTTGCCGAAGTTCCAGAACTTTTGATGCGATACTAGAGTGCTTAGGCCATCTATTACCTGACTCAACTCCTCAACCTCTGCTATCTGATCTACGAAGAAGGATATAACTTTAAGGCTGCTGATCACAACGCGCTGATACTTTTGCTCCGATTCCTCTGGCGTCAAGCTCTTGCCTATGGACAAAGTAGCTGCCGTGTGGAAAGTTAAATTTCTGGTGGCGTACTCGAGTATCTCCGTCTGGCAATGCAAGCACACCTCGCGTGTGCGATTCGCAAATGTGTCCTGAAACGAGTTGCTGGCTATGCTGCCCGCTGGCGCATAGTTATCAAATCTACTGGCCAGCCACACAGGTACCAGTAGCTTCAAATACGGCGCCATCGTGCGCTTGCATTTTCCCATGAGCAACTGCAGCACTGTCTGGGTCAGCTCCCGCACAGTATGTTCCGTGTCGTTTGCCAGATTATGATAGTATTTCGGCCACAAGGGCAGTATGTTCTTCAATGCCTCCAAATCCGATTCCTCTATAAGCTCCTGTAGCTCTTGTAGCGCCTTCTTCTTGGTAAGCGGGTCCTTCTTGGACAGCTTTCGCAGTATGATCTGTGTCTGTGGACTGATATTGGCATCGAATGTGTCCGGCATTTGCTCTGCGCTGGCAAATCCTGGTGCAAACGGCACAAAACCGCCATCTGCTTGGGCCGAGAATCCAACAAAAACAGGGACTGCCGTTCCCAGGCGCTCCGCGGTGCGGCTACTGCTCGCTGGCTGCAAAGGCAACGGGGCGGGTGTCAACGTGTCAAGCCAGTGTGGTCATTTTCGCTTACCTTTGCATTGTTTTTAGTCCGCGGCTTCGTCTTTCCACCCATAATTACAAATTTACAATTTACCTATGTCGCGTTTATTATTCTTCTATCGATTTGTAGGACAACCTATCGATATTAGGTAAATAATTATTAGGCGACTTCCAGAAATCTATTAGGTGTTAAGTAAGTGCAGAGTCTTTTATAAACAAATTCACTAAATTTACTTAATCTACCGACACTGTCATGCTCTCAAGATGTTCATTAGAGTTGGCAAAAACATCGATTGCATTTTTGACTAAGCGATAGGCTTGACTCGAGGTCTCTTAACGCAATCGATAATTCTGTTTTTAAAATCATTCATAAAAATTCAAAATTTAGATTGTAATCCATTTAGCCAAAATCGTATAAATATGCCTCGCCTCTTCTTTTAGATGACGATGTGGCGTTATTTAAAACAATAAGTGTCTCTCAAATAACAGATGTTTTGCAGAACGCATATATTTTAAAGTAATTTATAAGACAGAAACTATTTTCAGTTTATACACATATATATTTTTTTAGTTTTAATTTGAATAGCTCATGATATAATCAAATAATTATTATTGTTTTATTAAAACTAAAGCAAGTCAACAACGATATTCGGAAAATTTCATGCATGGCAAGTATTACAAGTTTTAAATTGAACATTTGCTTGTTAAATATCCCCATTCCAATATCCTGGTCAGATATACTCGCGTAGCAAGCTTGATCTGATTTCAAAAGGATCTGCAGAAAATTATGTTAAAAACCTACGCAGAGGTTTTGAATGGTTTTTCAGTTAGTAACCTAAGTGAAAGAAATCAGGGACTCAATAAAATGGTTCGCTGTATTTCCGTTTGTTTTCAAATTTAGCAGAAAGTGAGCGGTGGGCAGACGCCTCCGCGGTTGACATTCTTCTGCATATTTTATAAAACCCTTACACATCATTTCGATACTCCAATCGATGGTTTGACAATCGAATATGGTCGAAAATACCCTTTTTAGTATTTTTCGACTATCGGCAAAGATATTGCGGTTCACACCAGTAATTGCGGCACGTGTTACTAATGTTTTGATTTTTTCTTAACGCGTTTTATTCAACAATATGTCAAAGTTTTTATCATACTATAATTTGTTCCCCATACCGGATCCCAAGGAGTTCTTGGGCTTAGCAGCGGACAAAGATAAGGGCAATGTGGTGACCACTTTGGCCCGCAATGTTGTTGTCGTTTTGAATGTGAGCATGAGGGAAAATAAATGCTGCCGATATTAAATAATTATACTAATTAATCAACAGATTAGCACACAGAAGCAATTGCGCAGCTGGTCCTTGCCAGAGAAGCTATCGTCCAAGGTTGTATACGATAGGCATAGCCAGAAGTATGTGGGCGTATTTGGCAATCATGCGCTGCGGCTGTGGGACGAGAATACACCGGATGTGGCCAAGTGCAAGAAGTTAAAGGTATAACCAAGATATGACCAAGCTCGTTATACGGACTTCTAAATAATTTCCACTGCAGTTCCAAAAGAGCATTGCGCATTTGGTGGAAACGGAGGGAGAAGCCTGGCTTCTCTATAACGATGGCAAGTGCCAGACCCTGACTAATGCATTGGACTCTCGGAAGGATCAGAAAGAGGATACTGCCGAGCAGCTGGCTCTGGCAGCCAGCAAAATATTAACAAAGCCCACAATTCACACGCTGCCGGAGGGTCAACAGCTGCTCACATATTTCCAGGAGAAACGGGCCACGGGAGAATTGATGCTGATACGTCTATCGCTGGACACCCTCAGCCAGCGGTCTTGTGCCATAGAGCGAGAGGCAGCGAAACTCACTGGCTATGCGGTGATCGAAGGCGATGCTGCACCACAACTGCTGACCATTTGTAAGTTCTGGAAATTTGGTTAATGTACGTAATGCACCAATTCTGATCCTGTCCCTCCACTCTGTTTAGGGTCCGACAAGCGCATCTTCATGCTCGATCTCGAAGAGCGCAGTCGCTTGCGTGCCCCTGGGCAGTTTGTTTCCATGCTATCCGAGCTGAATGTGGAGAGTAAGCTCTCAGTCCATGGTGTTTCACGTAACTTTGTGGCCATCTATGGAGCCAATTATGGTCAGGAGGGTGCTTCGCTGCTGGTATACAACACCCAATTCAAGGTGGTCAACGCGAAGCAATATTTCAAGGTCTACTTGGACTTCTCCCGCCTCTGGGCACGGGACGAGCACATTTTATTGGCCATAGGCCAGAATATTGCTGCCGTACGGTATCGCATGAATCGCGAGCTGCTGGTGGACATGCTGGGTTCCCAGTTGAGTGACACCCATGTAACCCCCATCGAGTTGGATCACATAAATGAAGAGGAATCACTGGAGGCGGGCATCAAGTTTGATGGCAGCCGGAAATCTTTTAATACCGCCAAACTGGCCAAGCTGCAGAAGCCTCTGAAAGATTTGCCACCAGCAGACGGTAAAAAAGTGGCCTATGATGATCCAAAAGTATTCGATCAAGAAATCAGCGATATGATCAAACAGCATGTACATGGCGAGGTCACCTATAGCGACAACGGGCTGGACGATGTGAATGTCACGCTGATGAGCAACTACTTTGATATGGGGCCAGAGAATACGGTTGTCCAGTCGCTTCTGAGGCAGCTGGAGGGGAGTGGAGCCGGCGAGCAGGAAATAACCGAAAAGCTACTAACGCTATTCATTAAAACCGACAACACGGAGCATGTTCTGATGTGCCTCAAGCGATACTCGAACATCTCCGAGCGTATGCTGGCCTGGTCTCTGCGCTTTGCCTTGGACAAGAGCCCACCTCCGAATGCCAGCGTCGTAAACGGTAATGGCAAAGCGGATCACATGGAAGTGGAAACAGCAGCAAATGAGGAACCAGCTGACACCTATGATCTACTAAATGCCGTTCTGGCCTGCACTTTCGATGCGAACGCCATTGTGGAGCATCTGATTGAGCGGTTGGAGCTATCCCATGTCGAGCAGCTGTTCCAGCATTTGTATGTACTGGCTACTGATCCAAATGTGCAGCTAGAGGAGCGTCCCAGTCATGATCCCACACCGATTCATACTGAACTTCAAGCCCTGCGTTGGTTTGGAGTGCTTATAACCTCACACTTTACCATGCTGAGCATTTCGGTGAACAAACGGATACTCCAAATCCTGACCAAATGGGCAAAACTGTTAAGGGTCTATTCAAACAGCACAAGTGAATTGTCATCCGTTCTCACCTTGCTTACCAACATTGTGCAGCGACGTAAACAAAAACCCATGTATGATTCCATGTGGTATGGCATTGAGGAGGTGGTTCTGTACTGAGATCCAGAAATTGTAGGGGGGACCCCTTCCCAAGCTAGCTACGTCCTTGATATCAGATATATCCTCTCCGGAGAGTTTGACCGCATAAAGGGCAACGTTTGCGTTGATATATATATATATATATATATATATATATATATATATATATATATATATATTCTTGATCAGCATGGCGAGGGGACTCGATATAACTATGTCTGTCAGAAATCTTAATAGCTATAACAAATTGGTTTAATGATGCTTCTTATATCTGCACACTGGTGCTTTTGAGATTCATCCGGACTTGGATTGGATTCAGTTTGGACAACCAAATTGTAAGCGTATTGGACCATCCAAGATTCCTTTACAGCCGGGCTTATCAAGAGCGTAGCCAGCGGGGGCAGGGGGCCATTTCCCCTCATACATATCGGATTTAAGTATAATTTCGCTATAAATTTGCCTAATAGTTAAGTGTGTGTCTTAGAAGCCCTTAAGTCCGCTTACCAAGTTTAACTAAAACGTAGTGCATATAGGAAATCAACCGTATGCCGATGCAAATTAGAACCCCGTACCTATGTGACCTTCGTATAAGTTCAACCCAAATGCAAATTATAAATATTCTGGTCAAACCTTGACCCCACAGTAAGCTTTTCTTGTTTTTCATTGAGGCAAGAAAATCGTCGCATACTGCGTGAAATGTTGAAGGCTGCATTTCCGGGTCAGGTAATCTCTTGACGACTTACAAAGTCCTAGTTAGATGTTGCACACTTCTGAAAGTCCACACAGAAAACATTCTTCTAGAATGCGAGTACCTATCGCCTGAAGTTATGGAAGAATGCATTTGTAGTGCCGGGCAATTGGTCGACATCATTTTCTGAACTTAATGGAAATTTATAATTTAACATCAAATTAGCATAATCTAAAAGCAAACCCAAATATAAAACCATATATTAAATCACAGTAAAAAGAACTTAATGTAAGGAACTTTGCACAATGTTGGATCTGTATTAAAAGCTTAAGTGATAGCTTTCATCCACATTTTATCTAGATCGGGCTGGCTAAAACTGACCCTTTCGGACAACACTTAGTATGAAAACCTTTCAGTATAGTCTGGTACATCTTCCTTGCTTATTCTGATATTTTCATGTACTTGAATTTTGAAGAAGATTAACATGAGAATTATTATTAATAATACTTACAGGACTTAAATTCAACTAGTAACAAGGGGAAACTTAAGCTAGATACAGAGAGAAATACAATTTCATTTAAAGTTTATGTCACAGCATAAAACCACTGACGAGAAGGTTAAGCTGGCAAAAATGGTAGATGCGGTATCTACATGGACCAAAAGGTGGTGTATAACCATCAGTTCGGAGGAATCTGCTACAATGGTATATATACTCTGCAAGAAACCATGCAGTGCCCCAACCATATTAGCCACCCTGATCACTCTCAAGGATTCGCACTGCTACCTTGCAGTCCACCTTGACAAGAAGCTCACTTATATATAGCTCTAAAAAACAAGATGATGATATACAAGCGGATGGTTGCACCTGTGCTTAGATACGCCCTACCAATAAGGGGATCCCGAAACTCAACAGCTACGAAACATTTTCACATGCACAGGAGCAGCCTAATGAATTTGTTAGGACTCTTCTCTACCCATTGAGAAGAAGAAGGCTGAAGGGGAGGCACCCGGACAATATTGATGTCAAATGTAATTGACCTTCATCAATCTTTTCTTGAATATGCATTTGCATCCATAAAGCCAGGTCCACAAAAAAAAAACATATATATATATATATATATATATATTTTAATACATACATACATACATACCTTTCGGAACTACTATAAATTTAAAAATGTTTTTTTTTTCTCCCAATTAAATAAATAAAATTAATTCCGCCAAAACCACTCAAGCAACGTCTTGCAGCTGCTGCCTCAAAAAGCAAAAACTTTTCCATTACCTCTAAGGTTTTGCGAATCCAATTTGACATATTTTCATCAGCGCTATGACAAACCATTTTGGCTCAGGTCTATCTCTCCCCAACTTTAAGTCCGAATGCTGGCAACCTCTTTTGGCCACTTTCTCTGCGCCTTTCTCGAATGAATATTGACCACTTGAGAGCGATGACCAGTCAAAAATAACCAAAAAAAAAAAAACCAAAACGCTTTTAAAAATAGCTTCCCCCATTGATTCATTTACGGATTTCGAATTAGACGTGGGACGGTCGGGCCGGACCCCAGCTGATGGCCAACTAGTTAGTGGAGCCACAGTACTAAATGGCAGCCAGGGAAAAGAAATGCTATTTAAATTACAAGCAGGCCTGTGGAAACTTAAAAGCATCTTCTTCTGATTCTTGTTCTCCTCTGGCTTTGATTGTAAGCTGAAGATTTATCGCATGTGTTGCAGGGGGAGGGGTGCTAGTCAAAGGGCGAAAAACCTGCTTGTAACGTCATAAAATCGAGATAAATTATTTAATTTTCGATTTCCTAAAACCATTAAGCAAAGGCTGAGCAGGCATAGAACCACAGCGCTATCCAAACTACCGAGTCGGAGTCCAAGCTGCCAAGTTGCCAAGTCATACCAAGAGACACGAAACTGGTGGCCCTTGTGCAAGGGTATATATGTATATACATATGATATACATACATATTTATGTATAGTTGGTGGCTGTCTCTGAATTCTTTATATACTCAGTTACTTGCAATCATAATGAAGGTTTGCTGCTCTGATGCTGACCGTTGTCAGTTGCATCCACATCCACAGCCACCACTAAGGATACAGATACATGGCATACGCCTACCTGTGCCCAGGTAGCCCATCAGGCAGGTAACTAACTCTTTGCCCAAGCAAACACATGCACACAATCACACCAACTCGTACACAGATATACAGATGCGAGTTACTTGTTGCAAACAAACGTTAAGAGATGAAGCAACGACAACGACACGGACAGGGACACGCTACCCCCATGCTGGGCATCAGAACAACAAAAGCAACAACAACTTTTAGCAGCGTCATGATCATCATTATGGCCCTTGGTTGGTTTTTGGACGCAGCAAGGTCTAAAGCCACCAGGGCTGCATAAAATCATCCAGAGAATTTGGATAAATCACAGTGATTCACAAGTTGAAGTTCAGGGATTTTTGGTGGTGAAGAAGTCACAGGTGAGCAAATCTTTTAGGATTGGTGAAAGAGTGTAAAAAGTCTAAAAAGTAAACTAAATTTTCAATAAAATGATGAAAGTTAATGCAGGCTAGATACAGGGGCACAAATACCAAAATTAATGAGAACTCAAACGTCCTGGGTAAACTCTGAATTCTCAGACTGCGTAGAATCACATTCACCTTTATATAATAACTTATTGAATGGACCCATTTTAGCGAAATTTATTGAATACATTTTTCTGTTAGAACTTTTAATCTACCACGAAAATATAATCTAAATTTCAATGTGTTGTTTATGATATATAAATTAGTCTAAGAAACTATGAAAACAAAAACTTAAGCCAAGGCTAGGCAGATTCAACTTTTGGGTAAATATTTGCCCAAGTTTAAAGCTACACTGTGAAACTGTAATGCTCCAAGTTGTCCCCATTCTTCATTTAGTAATGCGTTATTGAAATTCTTTTCAAACAAAGCAAATATGTGTACAAATAGTTTACCTGTCTGACCTTAGCATTAGCATTTAACACTTTCCTATATTCTATCGTACACAGTGATTTTTTTGGGCTTACCCAACCCTGGCCTGAAACCAAATTCGAGCCGAGCCCAAGCCTGGTCGATTGCAGCTGCCAAGCTGGTCTCCTGAATCTGTAAACTGAAACGAGTGACTTGGCACTTGGCCTCTTTGGACACTGGCACTGAATCTGTTGTTGTTCTCCTTCTGTTGCATCCTTTGTCTGTTCTTTTGAAATGTTACTCATTTTGGTTATTTTTGTTGCCACATATATATGCGGTGCATATGTAGATGTGAGCCCACTCTTTTTTTTATACACTAACAGTGCAAGGGTATGTTAAGTTTGTGAAGAGCTTCGTAATGGAGCAAAGGTAGTATGTTGGGTATAATTTTCAAATGGTGTCGGAAAGTTCCTCTTTTTGGTATTTTTCCAAAGGATCGTATACTACTGTTCTGTACCCTAAATGGATGCAAATGAGTGACGAATTTCCTTAAGTTCCACATACTTTGACCCATATTTTTAACCAAATTTTTCTGTCAATGTAGAGGCAATTTGAACCTTAGCTTAGAATACTTCGAATATATCAAACATTTCTTGTTGTGTTTAAATCAAATCTAACTTATAATGTATGAATCGTTTTTTCTAGGATCTAATTTGAGTTTAACATTTCGATTACAACCTGGTAAAAATCTGAGTCAATACTGGTTCTCTACAAGCTCAGCATTGGCTTAGAATAGTTGGATTTATATTTTAGTATTTGTCCTTTTTGGCGTAGACAAGCGTGTTCTCTAGAGCATTGCATTAATTTTGAAAGCGTATACAAACTACGACAATTGTTATTTTAAAATTTTCTTACATGTTTTAACTACAAACCGGCCGGCATTATTTTTAGAATATTTTTCAGTCAAACTTGTTACCATGCTGGGTGAAACTGGCTTCGAGGCAGCTCAGCACAGGCACAGGCACAGGCATCAGCCTCCGCCACCGCAGCAGCAGCAAAAATGCAATGATCTCGTTCTCATTCTCGTTACACGTGAAGCTGGGCTCTGGATCTGGCTTTATATCTGGCTTTAGTCTTTTGTCTCCCCTAAGGTAACTCTGTATGTATATCTGTTAATGTGTATGTGTGTGTAACCTGGCATTGTTACTGTTCGCTGTGACTTTTTAATGCCCAAAACCCGCCAACCAACCTACCAAAAAACAGAGAAACACAAAAAAAAAATTGTATCGATCTTTGCCGTTCACCGGTTGATGTTCAGGTTCGTTTCGGCTGTTGCCTCTGCCTCTTGTGTCTCAGCCAACTTCTTCACCTTGGGCACCTTTTGTGTTCTGTCGTTTTTATTTTATTTTTGGCCCGTACGCTTTGCTCGCACGTTCTACGCAGCATCAGCATCATCATCATCATCGTCTCCGTCTCCGTCTCAGCCAGATCCAGAGCCCAGAGTCAAGGGGGTACAGTTTCGCTTCGAACTGAAAAGTTATCTTTTTGTTATTGTTGTTGTTGGCCGGCCGCTTTCTTTCGGGTTTTTGAGTTCTCCGAGCCCGAGTTAAGTTTGCGTTGGCTGCTGCCTTCCACATTTACTTAATTTATTTTGATTTTTATTTCATTAATTTGCCTTTTTTTAATTGAACGTCGTTGTGTTGATTCGTTTTTCGTTCCCCACAATCAGATTATTGACTTTTCGGTTCGGTTTTTGTGTTCTCTCTTATGTGTTCCCTCTTTCATTCTTTCGGTCTTTGTACACATTATTCAAATGTTGTGTATTATGGTTAGACAAAACATGTTTGGTTTAATGACTTTTTATTAGTTCTGCTGGACGCTCGCTGGCCAAGCTTCAATAGAGAGGCATTCATTTGTATGTAGATAAGTCTTAAGTATAAGAAGAAGCAAATATGGTTCAAGCTGTGCCAGCAGCCATATTCTTTTTTATTTCAGCCATGCATATTGAGTTGGGAATTAAGAGCTGGGTCAGATTATTATCCAGGGGCTTGGCTAAGCCAACTTAACTGGTTCGAATTCTTTTTTTTTTGCTTTGAGTTTTTCATATTCTTATTGACTGGTCCATTTTGTTGTTTTTGAGGTGCTTTGAAGCTATGCTGAACAATGGCCAATATTTAAGAAATCGCTTAAGATTCATATTGATCAGATCCCTCTACCAAATGGAACTTGCACTATGCAGATGTTTACCTGGAGAATACGAAGAAATGATATATTCATGGCTTGAAGTGAATATTTGAATAAGATTTTCTTGTTTAGGGTCAAAATACAGAGACAGTATTATATCACATGAGCTGAAATTCTTAAGAATCCTTTAGCATACTTCTATATATGTAGAACTTTTTGTCTTGCCTGATTGAGCATCAATGCACAGGCAAAATATAAGAGCTGGACGGCTAAGTGCTTGCACAAGTTCGATTATATTACGTAGGTGAACACTACGAAGCCATTCTGCAATACTCCACCTGCAAGTGGGTCAAAATCCAAATGTAAAAGGTCAACCAGTAGACAGCAGAAGTCGCACACATACACAACACACACACAACGTACAAAAGAGCCAGGCAATCTCTGCTGTCTTTGTCTCTACAGGAAGAGAAATATGCAGAAATATTTACTTTAATAAGGAACGATAACTTTGCGGCCCGATCCTGATCAAATTTAATCAAGGGACGGGGAGGATTATAAAATGATAATGTACATACAAACATACACTAATATATAAATGCATACAGCATATAAACATACATATCTGGAGGATTGAGGTTTGGATGTTAGAGAGAAATAGCATTCTGCTGTTTTGATGCTGAACGCATTCATTAAATTTAAGGCTCATTCCCTCCCTCTCTCACAAACACACAGCGTAATGCGAACTGTAATACTATTTGAATTCAGATATTGGAAATTTAAATGGGAGGTATAAGATATAATTGATCAATCCGGATGAATGTTTGGTCAGCGTAGAGGATTCTTAAGCTGAAAAGTACCAAATTTGGTTCAATTCGGATAAGAAACAAGAGAGGAAGGCTAATTTCGGGTACCCGAACCTCATATACCCTCGCAGAACTATAAAAAGGAAACTTAGTAGTCAGCTCTTGCAATAGACTGCGAAGCAATCTTCTTTTAATTACCTTCAAACATTTTCTGCGTGCATTGTGATATACAAACATACAAATTTTGATATACATGTATATACATACAACACATTCGCACTCCAAGAAATCTGATTGTGAGTGAGAGAGGCAGATCACATGGTCAGCACTTACAACGGTGATTGGCTTGCAAATAAAATTTTGTTAGCGCCATCTATTGTTCAAAGTTTTCATTTATATGTCTTTATATGGAAGCTATATGTTATAGTAGTCCTACCTTTATTATTTTTACAGATGAGAAGCCTACAATAAAAAGAAGCTTGCGGATCCGATTTGAGTGTGAGTCTTCTGTTGAGCTTTGTACCAAGGTACTTTACTGTGTTGTCAGTGGAGATAAGCTGCTCATTAAGTTGAAGGTGAGGACATTACATTACTATAACTCCAAAACAAACCTATGGATTACTTTCACTCTGAACGTGTCTCTACTGAACTGATGAATAGCAATCATATTCAATTTTGATGTTTGGTAATTTTGGATGCAAATTCTTAAATATTGATAATAAATTGATTATTGAAAATGAAGTAAGATCTCTACAATAAGCCTTTAAGCTGCTTCTACATATATATCTTCAGGTACTTCCACCAACATAAATCAACCAACAAATGCCAAAACTCATCCAACAGAGAATCATGACCCAGCCTTCATTTTCTTACAATTTTCTATCTTATCCATTCTGAAAACCTTCAACTCCAGCTACTCCATCAAATGCTGTCAAAAGCCGAAGCTCGCACAAACTGTCAAGATTCTGAGATTCCCGTGTAACGAAAGCCCACAAAAAGGCAAACATACTATCGACATATTTATATATCCATATACTACATATGCATAAAAGTCAAATATTTTCTCAGTTCGTTCCCAGAGACAGTGCCCAAAAAAGCAACCCAAACACACAAAAAGTACGAAAACGACGAAGAAAAAAATATCACGTTTGCTTGCCAGACAAATCGGGAGGTCGGCTGCTATGCAAACAATGCAAATTTTAAAAGTAATTGAGCTAGGGTTGTGGTTGCCAGGGGCAAGTGTAGAGGGGGCCATTGTTGGTTAGTTAGCAAACACCTTTTCATTGCTGCTTTCAAGCGCCAAACTTCTTGGCGTTTTATAATGTCAATAGGTTATAAACCAAGTTCGTTGCCTAAGTCTTTCGTTTCGAGTTCAAATTTTGATAAGCAGTTGCCGGTTTTCATTGCTTCTCTGATGCCATTGGGTCTTAGTCAGTGGCCCAAAACAACATACTAAGCAATCGCTCAATCATTTTCAAGCGAAAAACGTAGAAAGGCAGAGAGGTGGGCGTCAGTCTGTCGATGCTTGAGCAAAAATCTCAAGTAAAATCGACGACGGTTGCTTTCTAAACAAATCGCTAACTATATCCGCCAACAAAACGACATTCAAAGTGACTCACGCATCAGAGTCTAGCAATAAGCTCTTGTTTTTTTGCACAATATATCAGTTGAATGTGTATTTGTTTATTTTTTTAGCTTAATTTTTGTATTATTTGTGCCTTGCGGTTTTTCGGCGTCTACAATTTAACATTCCTGGGACCGGGACCCAGAAAGAGCAATTTTTGATCTTTAAATTTAAGCACGTTTAAATCAAAAGAGTCAAGACACACACACACACACACACACACATAAATATGCTTACAAGCCTTGCGTGCCTGTCCGCTGTATATAATACATATCAAAAGATATATAAACTTTATATATATATATGTATAAAACCCACACAAACTCAAAGCCTCTGCTGTGGGGGCCCCAAATGACGACGGCAACGACGACAGCAGCACAGCCAGCAGATGACTTTGTGAAATTCGAAAGGCGGCAGTATTGGCCCCCGCCTATCCCTCCTGCGGCCACCCTCCATCGCCATTATGTACTTTAAATTTAAATTCAATTGACTTCTTTTATGATGGCAACGGGCGGCGGCCACGCCAAAAAACCAAAACGTGCCCAGAGCATGTCTCACGTAGACGTTGTACTTGCTGTTGTTGTTGTTGATATTGCTGCTGTTGGACTCGTTTAAGTGGAGAGGGATCTCTGTGGCCTACGCCTCTGCCTTTTTGCCATTTGCCAGGAAACTTTAACGGCCATTTCTTTGCATCGTTGCCACGCATGCGCAGTGAGCGGCAGCGACTTTGGCTTCGGCAGCGACTTCGACTTCGTCGTCTTTTGCTGTTGTGTTGTCGTTGTCGGCCTACCTTGGTAACGTATTTTTCGTTGTTGTTGTTGCTTTCTGCCAGTTTGATCTTTGCCATAAAAGTGATTTTTTTCTGCTGACTGTTGCGTGGCCAAATTGCGCTACAGTTGAGCGTGGGCTGTACTTGGGTTCGGGATCAAATGGGGATAGAGCTTCATACCCTTAGATTTGGAGTTATGCGTGAATTGTGTGCATGATAATGTTGAATTGTGTGCATATCTTTGAATCACTGAAGTGTTTATGTGTGATTTGTGAGCTCAAAATGTGTAGATGAATGAATGAAATTAAGAGGAATTTTATATTCAAATTCTAGAACAAGGCCAAGGATAATGTAGAGAAATAAACACCGACATTATTTACTTTTTCATTATAAGAAGGATATAATATAATGAATATTAAGTGAATAATAAGTTGGATTGATAAATAGCAAGCTTTTTATGCAATATTAATCATGTATCTCAGGGTTTTCTGCAGTTTCGAAGACAATCAAATTTGATATCCAATCATTTCTCATATAAGCTAAGTACTATACTCGTACGAATATTGGTTATATAGACTGGTAATTAAATGAGTCTATTAGTCCCAGAATATACAAAGCAAAGCTTAAAACTGTTAAACAACTGCTTTCAAAATGATTTCCACAGAACACAAGTTAAGTTTAGCGCAATAGATTATATTATTTTAAAGTCTAGTTAAAACCTGGGACACACTTCTAAAGCGCATTGCTTGTGCCGCTTAAGTCTAACCGCCGGCTTATTTAAAGCTCTTAACTCTTGATCAAGTTTCTGTTGGTTTTTTCGGTTTCTTTAATTTTGTTGTTGTGTTTTTTTTTTGCCAAAAGTCAACTATACGCCATTGCTAACCAAGCAACAACAATTCGCTGCAGACTCACAAATATAAAAAAAACATCCACGTTTATGTGTTTAACTGGTTTTTGGTTTGGTTTTTTGGTTATGGCGGCCGTATAGGGTGTTTTAATAAGAAAGTTGTGAACGTGTTAAGCTATTAAATTTGTAAACTCTAAAAGAAATTACTTTGCAATTAGTTAAGGTCAAATACGAACCTCAATAGCAATCACTATCATCGAGATGAAGAACGCCTTTCAGTGACTGAAAGTGAGCCATTACAAATAACATACCACTGAGAAGGGCTGATCTTTGAGAAGTTTCTTCATATTTTGAAGGTAATATACAATGTATTATACTAAAATTCTCTAGTCTATTTGGAGAGGTAGAGCATATACTCAGGGTAATTTTATACTTAGGGTAATATTTTGGGTCTGCTGTTGCACAGTGCATTGGTTCTCCTCCTTAATACCGTTCAGATATTCATAATTTAGTGAATTTTAATTTGAGTAGAATTGAAAACACTTTAACTGCTTATCAAAATCGATTTAGTTGCTTTTAAGGATTCATTCTTGGCACAAATGAATTCTTATTTGTATAGTCTAAATATCCTCTGGCTCATTGGGCTATATCAAATTTGTTAGCCCTATGAAACAATTCAGTTTAAATTGAAACACTTTCAGTTTCTTGGCTTTATAGAGCATTTTCATACCTTCGAAACTGTAATTCAAGCTCACGAGCAGTATTCGCATCTAAAACGATTTGAATGTCAACAAATTCTCCTAACAAATTAGAAAAATTACTTATAATTAAGCTAAGGAGCACCCTCTATAGGGCAGGCATGCATGTTAACATTTTATAATTTAAGGCTACCAAATACAATACATATAATTTTTGTTGAACATTTTTCACCCGCATTGTTGAAGTTTAAATAATCAATAGCAGCAATAGCAGCAGCCGCATATAGACAATCATTAGGCAACGTCTTTGAACAAAGTTGGATGTGGATTTGTGTGTGAATGTACATATATATGTGTACAATGTACACCTTGCCTTACACATGCACACACATTGTATGTACTTGTCTTTGCCTTTACCTGTGGTATGCCTGTGTATGCCTCTCATTTGGCGGGAAATCATAGCCAGGCACAGGCACTCTCAACGGCAAAAACAAAAACCCGAAAATCAGGTACCAGCGGCGGCATCATTGACGCTGCGACGTCGACGCCAACAGAGGCTGCAGCAGCAGCAGCGGTGGCTGCTTACCTGTACAGGTAACCGATCGGATCGGATCGGATCATTGTAGTTGTCGTCAACATTCAGTCTGTGCAGTTGGTCGGCTGTTGTCGTGGGCTACACCAACGCAGAAGCGGCTCAAGCACGCACACAAACATACACGCACACACAGACAGATAGAGCCACAGTCAACCCGGGTTATATACTAAAGATCGCGTCGCTGCCAACTTCTGCGCCGCCGCCAGGCCCGTCTCAAGAAGCTGATCTGGAGCTCGTTTGTCGCAGTTTTACCAAAACTGAATTTAGTTTAGAAGCGTTTGGCGGCGTTGAAGGTGTGTGCAAAAGCGCAATCCGGTGTCTAAAACTAGCCACCAATACTTGGATAGCTATGGCTATGTAGAGCCTATATAGAGAGGCAGAGAGAGAGAAAGAGCCAGGCCAGCCATACGTATTATCACCTAAACCTAGGGTCTGTCTGTGTTAATAATATATTATTTCAAAAATTTCTTGGCCACAGCAAGCAAAAGTGTTAAGCAGTTCAAGTGCAGTGTTCATACTATATATAGTACATATGATATATGTGTATGTATGTACTCTATATATGTATGTATGTCTAACAACTTTAAATAAATCTACAAAAAGTTCGACGTTCAGCTGCAGATGTCGTGATTAACTGGCGCCCCGCTTTTTTTCGTATTCCTAAACGTCTGACCAACTATCGAGGTATGTCATTTACATTCGCATCTGTTTAATATACAAGTACATATGTACATACTATACATATATAAATACTAGATATCGTGAGCAATTCTTTAGACTTGCTTACATCCGGCTGGAGAGACACGCTTCCAGAATTTTCAAATCGTTATCGTCATCATCATATCGAGACATCGTCGTCGTCGGCTCCTCCTATGCATAGGTAATACGCGTGTACGCTCAAAACGTGTTTTGGGGCAACTCGAGATTCGATTTCAATCGCATTAAATCGACATTTTGTTCTACACTTTCTATATCTAGCCAGGCCTATATAGGCACATGCATAATATTTTTCGGCTCTTTTATGGGCCTAATCAGTGATCGGCGGCAGTTTCTATTCTAAACATTTGCATATGGGGATTTTAACGTGATATCTGTGATTTATTCTTGAAGGCATTTACTTTGCGGTCAGTCGCCACGCGTGAACTTAAGTCGACAGAACAGATATACTATATATATATTTATACAAATATAAGTATATATATGTATGTGCATATAGCTATCTAACTATCTATGTAAGCATCTCTATATTTGGTGTGAAGCGAATGTTGATTTTAATTTACGTCATCGTGGCGTTGAGCTATGCTCATTGTAGAGGCTAAAACCGGCTAATACGCTAACGAAAAGGGTAGTTTAGATTTGGAATTGTGTGATATATAAAGATTTGGTAAGGATTTTAACTTTTTAAGTCACAATATAGAAAGATCTTTTTGGGATTTTAAGACAATATTTTATAGGGAAATTTATCATAGCAAAATCGAAGAAGAAATTCTTAAAAAATTAAAAAAATTTATAAAAGAAAATCTTCAAACTACTTCAAGTGAGTAGAATTATATTTAAACAATATTTTTCATTAAAATATTTTAAGGTTATAAAACTTTTAATAACTTTGGACATTCAAAAATGTTTTAAACATTTTCATAAAGGCTTTTATTTAAAAGTAAAGTGGAATTTTGATATATTGCTTAAAATGGTCTGAAGTTTAGGTACTACAAAATTTCGAAAAACCGTAGAAAGTCCTTTCTGAAGTTTGTATTAAAACTGAATAAGAATTTCATTACATACATGGAAAAAACCTTGAACTTAGATATTTCAAAAATTCTGGATTAAAATTCTAGACAATCTTTCAAATTGGGGTTTGAAAAGATCAGCAGTTACGATGAAGTAAGCTATTAGCAAGTATTTCAACTCAAAACTAGAATTTATTAGAAATTTGTACGATTTAGAGGTATCAAATGAAGTAAATCCGATATATCAGGGGACATCAAATTTGTTGAAACGAATCAATATTCGAAGGTCCAATTTTATTCACATTGAAATCTATTAATAAGGGAAGAGCTGCCAGTCTAAATTCTAAACATTTTTGTAAAATTTCAAATGAAAATTAATTTTTTTTTATATATCATATATAGTACTAACTTCGACCTATCCAGCAATAGATTTGAACCCGGAGTTGACAAACCACTTTTGTTCTTTTTTAGCGAAATTATGGTTTCAAATTGTAAACCAAATTAAACAACTGAATATAAGTATCACGGCCTTAAACATTTCCAAGTCTATTCTTATGCAAATTTCCTTTTCATACTACTTAGAGCTCCAACTAATAGGTACTTTAAAAAGAACTATAGAAATGCACAGCTCCGTTTCTAATGCGTGCTCCCATAGTTACCATTGCAATTTGGCTTGGCTCTTTTGTAAGTGGCTGCTTTGCCTTATGTCGTCATACTTTATGCAATTGCACAATTTCAGCCAAAACTACTAAAAGAAATAACAACAACAATTTAAAAACTGAAGTAATACATAGGTAAAAATGTTCCAAAAGCAACGCAAATTTTCGTACGTTTTGCTGCTTTTCAACATTTTCCGCCGCTTTATGTTTCAACGATTATTACAATGAGTGTTGAGTGAGGAATGGAGTTGTGTGGAGTGGTGTGGAGCGAGCGAGGCGCATAATTGTGGGAACCTACGTTACGGAACGTTCGTCGTCTAGCCAGCTGTAGACATAGACATAGGTAAGGCCAGTCCCAGACCAGTCAGCCAAGTCAGCCATTCACTTGGCTTACTCACTTGCCCCGGCGCTATAATGCCAATGCAGCCAAGCAAAAGCAAAAGCAAAGGCAACCCAAGTCAGGTTAGGCCAAACCAACCACCCAGTCTCAGGTTAAGTCTCACTCCCAGTTCCAGTCCATGTCCACTACGATGTCGTTCCAGTTACAGTCACTTGACCAACCGAAACAATAAGAATAAGACGATTGTACGTAGTCGCTGAGGCTTCTTGAGACGTTCGGCGATGGCCATAATTGTTGATCGTCGTAGCGTGCATATTTATGGGAATATTTCTCAAGGTATAACAAAATCATTGCACAGCCCCCTAGCATAGACACCGAAACCCTCTCAAAAAGTTCTGGACGAACGCGCAGGCGACCAACTTTGACCTTTTTTCCCTTTTCTTGCATTCATGCGAGTTTTGTTTTGTTTTTATCTACGTTTTGTATGCAAAATGCATTCAACAAATTCCACGTAATATTTCTCAATGCAATGCAATGCTACGCCTGCGCAAAAACCACCGACGATGACGATGACGACAGCCCGGCGACGACTGACAGACAGACATGTGGGCGCAACCAAGTCGAAGAGTCGACAAGTTGAGTAAACTAGTGAATGTCCATGAGGATTTAAAAAACCATTTAAAAAACACAGCTCGCGCGCAATTGCAAGGCCAACTATAAAATGTATAAACTAATTGCAAGAAGAAAAATGTTTTATAAGGTAAAATTCCAAATGTTTACAAACATTGCATAACTGGATAGAAATATGCAATAAATTTATAAAAAATATACGTAGAATGAAATGCAAAATAAATAAATTAATATATATTATATATTTTAAATTAATTTTAAAAATTTGCTAAAAATGTACCCAACATATGTTGGTCTGATCAGCCATATTTCATGTTTGTTGGTTTCTGATGGATAAAAATAAGAAACTTTCTGCTATCGAATATGATGAAATAACATTTTGTGTTGTTTTTTTGTGTGAAATAAGAAAATCGACTGTGCCAATTGTTGAGTCTACTTTGAGCAAAAAAAAACCTTGTGTAATTGGTACAAGGTATTCAGCGAAGGCCGAAAAGATTTTAATGATCGATTGAATTTGTCCAGGCGTCGTATGAAGAATCGCCGAGTCTTTAATAGAGAAGTTGATATCAGCAAATCGGTTTGCTCAAACCTTTCAACTTTTCCTGATGCATTACTTATACCTACTCCTATTCTCCTTTCGCATTCACCATAATTCTGTACAACCTAAAGAAATCGCCTCTATATAAACTAAGGTGCTATGTTGTCTTTGGTTATCTAGCTGTATGAGTGATAAATAACGTCATAAAGCTAGCTTACCGAAGTTAATATTAGTGTCTGTTCAACATACAAGCCACATGGCGTATACTTAACAACGTAACTCGTGTGAAAAATAATAAAAATGAAGTTTTTTATATTAAACAAAAAAAGACATGTTCGTAATGATCAAGTGCCTTGCAAAATTTTATATATATCATTTGTGTTTCTTAACAGTTTTTTTGTTTGTTTGCCTTGATTTATAGCAATGACCTTAGCTTATGCGTTTGACTGGCTGAAGTTGAAAGCTCTCAATGACGTCGCTAATGAGCAGCTGATTTAATGAAATCGATATGGCCAGCACTGAACGGATGGAGGTTGGCCGCGTTGAAGAGTCAACAGCGCAAAAATTGAAGGATGAGAAGTGCGATGAGGAAAAACCCCGCACATATAAGTTCAAATTTCAAGTGTGAAATAATTAAATACAAAAATTCAAGATGGAAGTCTTGAAGAACTCACTGCACATCAATTTATACTTGATTTGTTAATTTGGCTAATAGTCAGAACTTTGTTAATTTGTTAGCAGTGAATACGTGGAAACTAATTATCTATAATTGAGAAAGTCGTTGTTCAATAGGTTCATAGATGCTTATTAATAGCATAGAATTTATAATATTCATTCACAACACATGCGATTGATTCGGTGGTATCAACTATTGTGCCATGAGTTTCGTATATGCCGCTATAAAATGGTTTACCAAACTTCAAGTTCCAGGATGATTTACTTAATAGGAACCAAAAGTATTAATTAAATAGACGATTGCAAACTAAATTGTACGCATGATTTAAAAAATTCAATAGTAAAAATAGTAATTTTAATATTTGGTTTTCCACTTGATTCTGAATAGCTACAAATGTCAGCAAGCTTTGGCCTTGTATCGCTGTGCACAGATGAGTGCTTTCGACCCCCATCGATATGCCTGGAAAACTCTGCTCTATAAGATGTACTATTATAAAAAGATAAGTACATAAAATATATATAATATATAATTTAATGAAACAACTTAACTTTCATTTAAGAACTCGCAACAATTTTCCTATACACTTTGAATTGTATTTTCCAAAAACCAATTTTAAAATATATAAAATTTATTTGAAATAAACAATACTAAAAAAGGTTCTTAAAGTTTTCTCTATAAGCAATCACACTTTTACCAAATCTATTTCAGAAAGCTAACAAATAAAATTTTTAAATTTAGTTTTTCAATCCAACTTTACTTCAGTCTGAATTTGTAAACTTAAAGTTGGTAAAATTATAATTGATAAACAAATAAATATCGCAACTGAGAGACTTTCTCAATTCTACCAAAATTTGCCTTCATACGTGTGATTAAAACGACCACATGTGGCATATATGTAGGTTCAAACCCAGCCATATTTTCTTTATCCAAGTCTGATATTTATAACATCTGTTCGGGGTCTGGGGTCTGGCTAAAACAAATTGTACTCACACACTCTGACTTTTAGCTCATTCTATAGCCAATATTGAGTACGTTCAAGCTCTCCACAAACAAAATCCCACATATACACATATATAAGACATATATATATATATATATATATATACCTCTGTGTATGTGTATGAAGAATGCTTAGTATAGATCTCTGCCTAGTTTTATATAGCCGATGATGTATGGTGGGAATTTCCGTTACTTTGCAGCTCTCAACTTTTGTATTTCGATCTGCCATTTGTCGCTGGCTCTCACTCTAGGCGTTGTCTCTAGAAAAACCTTAACATTTGCGATCATAAGTTTTTTTTTTTGTGGAAGTAAACAGATTTCTTTATTTATTTTCATTTATTATTAATTTTGTAGTTTTTAGTTTTTCTTTTTCTTTTTCACTCCCAATGGCAGAGTACATGGGTGTTTGTTGCTGTTGTTGTCAATTCGAATTACATATCACTAAAAAATTAAAACAGAATAGTTTTCGTTTGGTTTTTTGACTTAATAGAATAAATTTTGTTCTTTTAGAATATCGCTACAAGATTTGGTTGCTTTGTTTGTTCTTGTTGTTGTTGTTCTTGTTTTTGTTGTTGTTGTTGTTTTTACTTTTAGTACCACCGACTAGTTATACATAAATATGTTAAAGTTTGCTAACCAAATTTGATCATAATTTGTTTTGGATTTTTATATTTTTGGAATTGTTTTAAAGTTTTTTTAAGTTAGTTGTGTTTTTGTGTGTTTTGAACAGCATTTTGTGGAACTAAATTAGTTGCGAACTTAAACCATTCGACACAAATGCTAAAAATATACTTTAAATAGTCAACATCATCTCATAAGTCATATAATAATCATAATAAATTTATTATATAATACATACAAGCTCTGATTTTGTTTTCCATTTCTTTAGGTTTGGTATTTTATATAAGTTTCGTTTTTTTTTCTCGAACTAATTTTAAATGTTTGATTTGTAATTTAGAATTAATTAATTTACTTTCAGTTTTTTTTTTTAGAATTTGCTAAGAGTTTATTTGTTAAGTTTTTAGATTTAATTTGAATGCTTCAATTTAAAGCCTGTCCTACACACACACAGATATACAATTAAATAGTACATTTTGTTGCTAACTTAATTCTTGGAGAAAGTTTTTGTTACACTTGAAAAAGTAGTTCGTATTTTGATTTGTTCATGTGGAGCTTTACAGTTGAAACTGAAACCTTTTGGAATGAAAATTATATAGCATGGGGACTTGAGGTTTAAGGTTTTTGATTTCAGTTGGGAGTTGGGAGTTTCTGTTTTTTGGTAGAAATAATACAGTTAGGATTTAATGAAGGTTATTCAAAATATGACACACACTAAACTACGGACCATTTAAAAAATTCACGTATTTTACTTTTACTTTGTTTTTAATTTTTCATTTTTTTTTTAAATTCATTTAATATATAATTTGCTACACGTTGCTTGTGGTGGTGTTAGGTTTTTGGTTTCTTTTAAATTTCATTATTCTTTCTTTATTTTTTGGACCCAATGCAACTTGCTTGAGTTTCAGTGTAGTACATATTTCGTTCGCGTTTCCTCAGACTACAAGGATTGGCATAAATTATTTTGACAAAAACAATGAAAGCATGCTTAAACATAATTTGGTAAATATGTATAAGAATACTTTACATAATTGCATTAAAACAATGAAATTAGAAGAATGTTTATTAATTTAAACTTTCATTTAACCAGACAATTTTGAGTTTACTTCTATATGAATTATTATAAAGCATCAACATAAGTTTGATTATTTCAAACGAAATTAAACAATGTTTAGAAAGACATAAAAATCTACTAAAATAGAAAATATTTATAAATTGCTAAGCGTTTTCACTATGTAAAGATAAGAACAGCTTTGTTCATGGAAACATTTTATTTGTAATTTTTAGCTATCCCTGAAAATAGCATAAGAACTTCCAACATACGTTTGCCGCAAACTATTCTATTATAAAAAATATGTTTATACTATATATATATATATATATATTTACTCAACATTTTTGGCTTTTGTAAGTCATGAGCGAAAAGTGCCTTCCCACTTTCTGTCAAAATATTTATGCCAAACAATTTATTTTGCAATTCGTTTATTTTATTTTTTATTACACAGTAAATTCCTCTAAAATGCTTCGGTTTCTCATGTTGTTGTTCTTGTTGTTGTTGTTGTTGTCTTGTCACCTATATAAAGTAAATAGTGTTTTTATAATATTGTTGTTATTATTATTATTATTATTATTTATATTTATTAACGTGGCCTCGCTAATCAAATCCGACTTTGTATCTGTTTCTAGGCTTCGGCATGTATTCCATTATTTTATTTATTTATATTTACCCATTTCATATTGTTTGCATTTGTGTGTGTGTGCTTTTTTACATTTTACACATTGAGAGTTGTTTGCATTTAATTTGCAAATATTTAATTAAATATTTTGTTAGTTTCTTTTTTTATTTTTTGTTAAACTCGTAAATCAGATTTTAGAGATACAATGGGTTTTTGGTATTTTTGTTTTATTTTTTTTTTAATTTTGTTTTTTTTTTTTTGGTAGTTTTCGTTCTTGGCTACAACAGTTTCAATTGAGTTTAAAAACTTTTCAAGTTAGACTAACTGTAAACATAAATCATCAGATCAGCATTAACATCATTATCATCCGCATCCGCATCCGCATCCGTACTCGTATCATTCTTATCATCATGAACTCCTGCTAGCTCAGAACGAGGCCTCCACTAGATAAGTGCCATCCATGGGCTGATTGTTTTGGCTATTTTGAGCATTGCTGGCAGCTGGCATATACTTGCCACAGGCCTGTGAAACACAAACAATAAGAAGAAGAAAAAGAAAAAGAGTAGGGGGAAAATGCATTAGTTCAACACGCACACCCGCACACAGCTTAAGCTAAGGAGGAATGTCTGAGAAAAAAACTAAAGAATGCCAAGAGCGATGAGAGGAAATGTATAAAAATACTTAGCGGGCAGCCCTGAAGTATGCTACACTTTAAAACAATCACCTTTGTGGCAAACGTGCAGCATGCTTTCAGGCTGCACCCCCGCAAGCACTACTGTACATTATTCAGTATGAATTTTGTTTTGTTTGGTTTTGTTTTTTCTTTGGTTAAAAAGTTTACTTATATGTAGTAGATATAAAACACACATAGAAAAAAGTTAAGCACACAAAACTACATATATAAAGACCCACCTGCTCTTAATACAAAATGTATACTTAAAGTTAGGTAGGTATAGTTATGCACAACACAAGGCCATGTTCTGAATTCCACTTTCGAATCAATTTCATGATATTATAAAAGGCTTTTGCAAAAGTTCTACAAGAGTTTTAATAATCAGAAAAGAAAACATATCCAAAAATCATAATACCAACTGCAACTTCATAACCATCGCAAAAGAGTAGAATCCGTAAGTCTTACGGAGTAAAGCGTACATTCCATATCATAAATCTATACATCACATATCAAGAAATTCACTATAGTTTTTACAGTGTATTTGGTTTGGTTGAGCTGTTGTTGAATGTTGTTTTAGATAGAGTTGTTGAGAGTTCTCGAATCTTGTCAAGTCTTAACTGCTAAAGAAAATCTATAATCTACAGGGGCAGATTCTTTCTATGTGAAAATATATAATCTAAAGGTAAAGATTACATCGTTTCAGCACATTTAAAAAATTGAATCAGGTCTAAAAATCTTCCTAGTGGTGGTTCTTTGTAACCTCGAAACTTTTGCGATATTTTATTTTACACCAAAATTCGAAATGTTTGAATTCTTTATGATTGAGAAAGTTGATTGCGGCTTGCATACAGAATTTCACTACTTCTGAGTCTTTTTTGCCAGTCGCAGAGGTCGGTATGAGCATGTGAGGCACGAGAGAGAAAATCGAGTCGCACTGTTGAAACTTTTAATAGACAACTTTAATGATAGCTGACAGTTTTAACACGAGTTGTGTGTCTTTTCTTCTTTTCGCTCTGTTGACAGTTTGTGTGTGGGCACACTGAGGTGAAGATGCTCGCTGGGAGCGCACAATCACTGATCTACGAACTATTGCATATCGCGATACAGTAAGCTTAGGATCTAGGCCAGCTAATAAATATGATTATCTATAAGCATAGTTTGAGAAATCCATAATAATCTAACATCTATTCATCAACAATATATCAAAAATTGTATTCTTAAGAAAAATCTAAAATAATTGAGTCGAAAAGTGGTATGCAGAACATGCAGAAAAAAGATATACACAAATATACATATGTATGTGCATTCATGATATGATCTGGCTTACCTGGTAACGCTGGGAACAGCAGCGTCCGCAGCAGGATTGCAACAGACCCGCTGCACTGTTTGTCGAATGGGCCGGGCTCGCCATTGGCGAGGGTGAACCCGGTCGCTTTGGCTGGCCATTAAATGGTATTTCTAACTCGACAAATTCACGATCCTTCAATTTTGTTGTATGACAATCATTTATGAGAGGGTACAGCCAGAGAGATGAAGAGAGAATTTTACAAAGAGAAACATAGAATACATAGAGTACAATGTTTTTTGTTTTTTTTTTCTTTTCTTTTATATAACAAGTTTACATAAATATACAAAAAGGATCGTTAGGGAAGTTGGGGTTGGGGGAATTAGATCGTTAAGCATGGGGGGGGGGGGGTTATACACAGACACAGAAACACTTTGCAGAAGGTTAAACACATACGCATTAATACATAAAACAGAGGTTTCTTAGTTAAAACAACAATCAGAACATTGAAGCAGTTGAACAAAACGGGGGGATAAGGGGGAGTTTTTAATATGTATTTTTAACATTTGAACGCTTAAAGTTAAGTTACTTAAGAGGGGGCAGGGAGGCACCTAAGCAATGACAATTGTACAATAACACAATGAGTACAGTTTATAAGACAGCCAAAGGTGGGTAAGAGGAGCGGCGGCGGCGGGACGGCGAGCGGGCAGTAAGGCGGCAAGATAGGGTGGGATTTCATAAAGCAAGCGCGAGCGAGTGAGCCAATTTTTTTTTTTGTGTGAGTTTTTCTGCGAGCTATTAAAAACGCGCGCGCGTTTATAATCGCTAGAACCGATATTTGTTAATAGATGCGGATTATTAATGGGCGATTTTTTAAGGGGAGTTCGTTTTTATTGTACGTATACGAGTGCTCAAAGAGAAATTGAATTGTTATCGGATTTTCCAATAGTTACTGCTCCAATTAATATATGTTAATGATCTTAAGTTTGAATTGAAATGGTTTAAACAGCAATTTTTGGCGTTGTTTCTTAGTCAGTAGGAAGCATTGGAAGCAATTTAACAAAAGCAGAGTGATTATTTTGCATCTCTGCCTAAGGCACACGGACTCCAGACGCTTAAAGTGGAAACAACTGATTAAGGAAGACATCGTTTCTTAAATAAATGCATAGAAAATGTTATGCTAACTAAATCTAAATTACTCCCAAATGTGTTTTCAAAGAATTGTTTTAATTTAGAAAAAAATGTTGAAAAAATATTGCTTAAAGTTCTGATGCAACATTTTCTACCTGTGTACTTCTATATATCATATATATATACATATATATATATGATATATACATTTATATACATATATACATTTTGTTCGTTGGCAAATTCTGTATATAAATCAAACCAGTCTAGAGATAGATGATTCTTCAATATTTTTTTAATTATCTCCATTTTGCTAATTTAATGTATTTTTAATGTTATAGATTCAATGGAATCTGCCTCGCATATCTAACAAATTAGCCTTTCTTGATGAGCACTCGCATTATTTTTTAATTATTAAAATTTCCAAACATTTTATCCACAAGCATTGATTTAGTTTCAGTTTTTGTGTTCAATTTTGTTTGTTTTTCTTTTTGTTTTTGTTCGCTTTGGGTTTTGCATTGTTTTGTTGTGCTTTTTGTTTTGGTGTTGATGGCAATCGATTTTCATATGGCCAGCGAGCCGTTTCAGATCTTTCGTTATGAGCGTTCTGTTTTTAATTTTTGTTGTCGATGATGCTCAATAATGACCTATTAAAACAACTTAAGAAATGCCTAAGTTAAAACAGAACAAAGCGCATAGCTTTCAACACGAAATGTGTATGGGCTTTTCCACAAAAAAACGAAAGAAAAACAAAAATGTATACGCAAAAATGTAAGGGAAAATCATAAAAATTGAGTTCGCAAACGCTTAAAGGGGGGGTGGGGCAAGAAAGAGAGATAGAGAGTTAGAAGGTTAGTTGGAAAAAAAACAATGGAACTCAAGTACAAACCAAAAGCACTTACTTCGTTGTGAAATTCTTTTAAATGCGTTTATGGCAAACAGATATTAATATTTATTCATTTGGGCAATTATTTATAAGGCCACGCCTTTTGCTATATGAAAGGAAGCCCCCGACTTGTGAAAAACATGGCACAAATGGTAAAACTTGGGTCAAAGAGAACACAGACACACAAACTTCGCGGTAGACAAAAGAAAAACATTTGCACCACATTATTCTTTAGCAAATCAAATTTCGCACGTAAAATTTGGTTTAATTTGAGATTTTGTTTTCAGGTTTCTTTTAATTTTTAAATATAATACAAAAAAATGCTAAAGACGAGTATGCGTAATTGTGCTTTTCACGAGTTGAACAACAAATCGTTGACAGCTGTTAATTGGCTGTTGGTTGTTGTCGTTGTTGTTGACGTTGTTGTTGTTGTTGTGCTGTATTGCTGTTGCATTTTCTTTTGCTTTGATAGCTGTTGTTGTTGTTGATGTTGTTGTTGTTGTTATGTGGCTTGTCATTGCTTTTGCTTGCCTAATTAGCTCTAGGCAGAGGTTTAAGTTTTCATTAGCTAAGAGAGAGTTGGTCAAATGTTGCTACATCTGTCATAAAGAGAATACACGTAGAAACGAAACAAACGAAAACAATAAGAGAAACATCTGATAAATGAAGAATGTGTACAAATCAAAACAAAGAGAGACTGTGAAAACGACACATAGAAACCGCGCGACCTAACATCAATTTCGCCATTGAAATGATTAGTTAAACATTAAGCATACGCACCGTTGTCTTTTCGAGACACCGCAACAAATGATGATGCTGCAGCTCAAAGATATCCTCATCCCTATAATTATCATCCAGCTCAATGCCCGACTCCTGGGCAGCCCAGCGTGCCTCGGCTGCCTTCTTTTTGCTAACGAAAGCCGCTCCAGACGAGGCCTTGGCAATGCGTATGCGCGCCAGCCTTGCTTTCTATATTTGTAGCAGATGGTTTAGCAAATGGTAATGAGGTTTCATCATATAATCACATACCCTTTGCGCCTTGCGCTTATCCGCTCGCTGATTTTGGTGATAGATTCTACTAAAGTTCGATACAATAACAGGTACAGGTAAGGCGATGACCAACACACCGCTCAGCGAGCAGACGCCACCCACAATTTTGCCAGCTATTGTCTCCGGCACCATGTCGCCGTAACTAAAATATATAATTTGAAGTATTTACACATTTGCGTAGAGACATACGAGGGTTGGCTGAAAAAGTTGTACATCACTAGTATTCAATAAACAAGGTTTTAATCAAATTTTTGGGCATCTACTTCTAGTATGCCACGCTGTGTCGCTTTGCCCAGCTGTGGCTAGCCGGCTTCTTTTGCATTTTGAAAAATTCATGTTTTCTTGGCTAGATCTTTTCATCATATCATCATTATTATTCCTAGATAAATTCGAATATTCTAAATCAATAATTTTCTTACCCCAGCGTTGTCATGGTGACAATGGTGTACCAAAAGGCAGCCGGTATGGATGTGAAGTTAGTGCCATTGACATTCTTCTCAGCATAGAACATGACGGTGGCAAATATAATGATGGCCATGGCCAGCGAGAAGACAAGGAAGCCCAACTCGCTGGCGCACGACTTGAGCGTGTAGCCCAGGATGCGCAGACCCTGCGAGTGGCGTGAGAATTTGAAGATGCGAAAGACGCGGAACACGCGCAGCGTTACAAAGGCGCCGCTGACATCGTCGTTGTCCGTGATGCCGAGGCCAATGTAGTAGGGCATAATGGCCACCACATCGATAATGCTCATCACGGAGCGCACGAACTTGCAGCGATCTGGTGCAGCAAACAGGCGGAGCAAATACTCGGCGGTGAATATCATTACACAGGCGGTGTCCAGGCAGAAGAAGACGATCTTGTAGCGCTCACCACAGGGCAGGGTGCCGGCTCGACCCGGCCTATGGCCACACGGCACTGTTTCCACCACATTGGCCATGACGGAGACGGCAATGAAGAAGCCTGTGACATAGTAGAAGACCAAAGCACTGGTCGATGTGTGTGGATTCTCAAAGGCGCGCCACATCTTTTGTCTGATGTTGGTCAGCTGTTGCAGATTCTGATCGCCATTCTCCGACAGCTTGTCGTCCATCAGCCGCTCAGCATTCTCCCGCTTTCTGTCTCGATAGTCCTCATAGCAACAGTCGCCAATCACATCCGGCATGATGCCGAAGAAGGCCAACTCCTCGTCATAGCTGGTTAGGCACTCGTGCTTTGGATAGTGCAGTTTGCCAGTCCGATAGTAGTTGAGTATGTGCCGGAATATGTCGGGATCCCGGTCAAAGAAATACTCTTTGCAGTCCTCATCGTAAAAGAACTCGCGCTCATTCGAGCCCAACAGCGTATCCGGATATTTCTCCAAGGTGTTGCGCCAGGTCTCGAAGCGTCGTCCAGACACATTGATTAACAGCTTCTCATCGTCGGTTTTGCGACGATCCTTGGGCATCGGCGGCGGTGGCAGTGGATGTGTGGCTATCGGCACCCAACCAATGGCCGCCGCCCGTGCAAAGGGCAGCCAAGCGGCGACCGAGGCCATACTGTGTGGTGGAATGTTTCAGTGTCCCAGTCAACTGGTTGGGTTGCGATTATCCAATAGGGGTTTTGAGGTAATCGGTCGATTAAATATGCTTGGCTTGGCAGGCTTTCAATACGCTTTAGTTAAATAATCCTTCAAAAGTGTCCGTCAGTCCTTTAAACTAAACTTAGTTCTAGTTTAAAGCTACCACGTCCTGCTCCTTCGATTAGTTACCGTTTCCGTTCCTGCTGATTATGCAACTTAGTCTCCTCGGGTGCAACTTCTCCGCTCCATCGATTTCACATCCTGCTCTAGTTTTGTCTGCTCGCCAGCGTGTCCTGGTCCTGCTTGGCAAGCAGTGTTTTATTGCTTAAACTTATTGCTGTCATTTTTGCTTTATTGTTCTTCTCTCTAGCCTGGGATTCGGATATGCAAAATTTGTTTGTTCTTCGATGTGCTTACGATGTGCACTGCAAGGATAAAGGAAGGATAAAGTTTCAGTTTAATAGTTACAGATTTCATTTGCAAAGTTTGACAGTTGCTTTGTCTTTCACATGAATACGCACGCATACACGCACACATACGCATCCATACGCACCCACACCCCCATATGCACTTCTGTGCTAGCAGATAATACGGAACATGTGCAGTCCAAACTTTGTTGTTGTTCTAGAAGGAATTTCCAGAAAATTGTTAGCAAAATCCAATTTGATAATTTGCGCAGTTTTGTGCAAAGTTCTAGCTTAAAAAGTTCATCTTAAAATAGTGCAAATTCTGGAAGCCATTTCTGCAACAAAAGTTGCAGCAAAGTTTTGCTCTCTTAGAATTGATAATCAGACTAACAGAAATGCACAGACTATATCCACATAGATCACATGTGATAGAAGATATTTGCAGGCTATTTACTATCGACTTTTCAATCTGATTCAAGATACTTTCAGAATTTCTTATACATTAAAACATTTGCACAACCTATATATCCGCTGAGAAAGGGTTCTCTTGCAGATTTTCTCAAAAACCTATTGAATAATTTAAGCAGAAAGAATCGTGATTTATTTAATATATTTTATAAAGAAAGAAAAAATGTATCACAATACTATATAACTGAAGGCAATGGAATGATATTTCTATAATATCTTTGAATGTCAAATTAAATTTAATATTCCATTTGAAAATATGTATGTGCTCCTAATATAATATCGCTAGCAATCTCAATCCAGAATTTCAGCGAATTTCGTTATAAGCTTTGATTCACTTATTGGTCGAAATGTTCATAAAGGCTTTCTAGTCCTCATCTACATCATAAATTTAAATAGTGACAAAACGTCAGACTGTAAGCTCTTTTGGTTTGGATTTAAGAATAAACACATTTAGCATACTTTCCAGTGCATTTTCATAAAATCTTTAGGTTGGTTAACAACTGGCAAGCTAACAAGAATAGCTTAAGCTAAAATATATTGTTTCACAACAAATATCTTTCTTCTGTCATATAAACCTAGGTAATCCCAGCTAAGCAATCTTACCTTTGAACGTTTATGCAAATGTTTGGCCAGTCGTGTGTGCCATTCCTTTAGCCCGACCTTGCTTAACCTTAGTCGTAAGCTATAAGTGACTTTTCTATTATCCAACTTTGCTCGTTTTAAGACTTGCCCATCAACTGCTAATAGCTATTGTTATAGCAACCACATAAATAATACACTAATATCAGGTTCACCTTAGCTACAAAGAGCCACATATATGTCTGGAATACCCATTTGACAGTCTCCCATAAATACGCAAACACTTGTGCGCTACGCCTTGTCTCGATATTCGATATTCATTTGACAATAAAATACTGCCAACTATAAGTATTATGGGCTTGCTATAAATATTATATAAATCAAAGGCAAACATTATATAGACTTCAAGAGCACGCCAGCTATGTGACATTTATGGAAACAAATGACTCTTTGTCACAGCACAGCACAGTCGAGCCACAAGGAGGGTTGCGGGCAACGCAAAGAGACAAACAAAAGAAATTTCAGCGTTTTAATTGTAGTTGCAAAAATGACTTTGGCCTAAGCACAATATTCGGGCTGTTTACTGTGTGTGGAAATGCACATAAATTTCACAACAAACCATTGAGCCAGCCAGTCAGCCAGATAGCCACCCACACACCAGGCAGACTTTCACACCAGTCCACTAGTCCACCAGTCCACCAGGCCCCCAGGCTCCCCAGTCTCCATAGCAGACCATTCACCAACGCCAACGCGCAAGCAGAGGCAGATGCAAAGACAAAGTCTGTGACAGAGTTGAGTAAAAAGTTAATTTGTATTGATGCGACAAGTCATTGCTGTGACTAAGATATTGTAATTGCAATGCAAATTTAAGTTTGAATTTTCACTGGAAACTTTTTCCATTGCTTTCAACAAAATGTACAAAATTTGTTGTAAAATAATGCAGTTTCCAAAGCATATTTGGATAATTATAATATTATATTATATTTTATAAAACAATTGTTAAATAACCAAAGAATTTCCTTGACTTTAATGGAAAGTTGAATTAATTTTGATTTCAGAATCCTGATTCAGTCTTATGTGTTTCCGTAAATGGCAGCAACATAATACAGTTGTTTCTTTTATGATATAGTTGTTCTATCAAGATATATCCATCATACAAGCATTGATTAGAATATTTCCAAACTGACAATCTTGCAACAGATTCTTCACTTCTTCTTTTTACTTTTCAGCTTAGTCTCCACCACAATGCTTCCACCCAAGAATAAATCGTCGACTTTCCTCTCAATATAGTTGTTGACGAAGGTATTAACCTATTCATTGGGAACAAAAACATCCCTTTGCGCTGGATCTGCTTGGTATAAAGGTGGTAAAGCACGATGAATCGTGACTCATGCCATAAAAATCACCGAGGTGTTGAATGATGCCTTATCAAATCCTTGCACCGGCAGTTATCTCATACTCAATTTCTAGTTCAAAATTTATGATATTCCTTGGACAAACATATTCCATATATTTGTCTCACTTTGGTCCACCACTATTTGTGAATTTTTCAGATATATCATTTCTTTCGTTCTCTCCAGCTAGTATATCCATTTGTAAATTGAGTTGATCAAAACTGCATAAAAGTTTTTGGAATCACTACAAGAGCACTGAAATCGATACATTCAACCGATTGTCAAACGAAAACTATAATACCAGTCTGGATGAAATGTTGGTGAAATCCTATCGATACATACATAAACCCATATCCAAATTGCTGTTTATAAGAAGTGAACCATTGTCTCATTTTAGTTCCTCTAATTTTCAAGAATCACAGGGACGTTTACCTTATTCATAAGTTTTCTTTTCCCACTAGTTCGATTAGGCACTCAGAAGATTAACTATAACTCAAGAACATCTACTCATTGTAAGACAAATTACCTTAATTCCATAAAAGTAACTGTGACAGTTGCCGCAGTGACATGAAAATCACTAAGTTACTCATCTCTAATCTGTTAGTCAATTCTATTTGCCAGTGGGGGAAAGTACTACAGACTAACAGACTCATTAAAACGCGTTCCAGTTGGCACTCCTGGCCCCTGCTGACCTCTCTCTGGCTAGAGGTTGGCTCGTTTAAATATTTAGACAAAATGTTGCTGGCGAACGGCAAACGCATTGAATGGCATTGTCTGTCGAATGTATATGGCTGCCCATAGGGCTCTGAATCATTATGAGCGGGGTGAAATTGATAATGTAAACAAATGCAATATGTTTGTGTGTGCTTTTTCGAGATTGATGATCCGATTTATGAATACCAATAGCCGTACACGTGCTATGGCAAATGTGTAGGAAGTTTCTATTTTTGTTGCAGTTGATAATAAATTCTTAAAAAAATATGTAAGAATTTCAACGAGTTTCCACTAAAACATAATCTAATGAGGATTATGTTTAACTTACATCATCTAGTTTATATGTCACAGATAGAGGTGTGAACTATCCCCTGCCTTAGCCCCACTTTGACTCTCCCTCCTCCTTAAGAAACAGCTGACAGTTAACCTCCTGCCACTTATCTCAGCTACTGCTTATCTTCAATCAAACTGCCACCGATGGCAGACAGCGAATGACGTCGATGGATTCTCATACTCTCAGTTGACTGGGGGCTTTGGCTGTGGATGCCGCTGCCGCTGCCGCTGCCATGTCAGGCCTTAATGTTTTAATGCCACATTATCCTATCAACAATTTTCCACCATAGCTATGACGATGACCTCGCCTCATT
The DNA here is from genome assembly GCA_037043425.1 of Hirtodrosophila duncani. Taxonomy (NCBI): domain Eukaryota; kingdom Metazoa; phylum Arthropoda; class Insecta; order Diptera; family Drosophilidae; genus Hirtodrosophila; species Hirtodrosophila duncani. Next base: position 430,062 of record JBAMBM010000793.1, on the reverse strand, counting down.
GTTTTTTGTAGTTGTTGCTGCTGCTGCCCTGCCCGAAATGGAAATTAATCAATTCCGTTTGCTTTGCTCTTCATTGATGGCTTGTCTTGGGCCTGGTGTAGGCCACAGGGGGTATGGCTTATGTTTTATGTAATAAAAATGTATGCCTGAATACGCTATAATATTCAACGCTCCCCGTTTGTGTCTCCTATAATAGGGCTTCACTTCTAATAATAGAATATACTTATAGCTCTGAACTTCAAATAGATATAAACTTATGACAAATTTCTTTGATTTTTTCTTTGATTTCTGATTCCATATGCTACATGTTTTAGGTACCTAAAAGTATGCTATAGTCACTTCAGCGTGTGGTTAACTTTGCCCTAGATGCATGAACATTCAGCAAGCTGGCATGCTGGCCTCCTCTTTAACCTGAAGAACATCCTCATGCCGCAGCTATTCCAGCTTGTAAGTAGCTTTCTTAAGGATAGAAGCTTCAGAGCAACTCGATGGAGCTTCGATGGAGCAGGCGACCCTCAAGGCAGTGTTCTTTGGTTTTGATTAAGTCTTTGACTTTATGGTAAAAACTGAAAAATCTCATTGATTTCATAAAATACCACTTTCATTCCCACTGTGCCTGGTGATGTTCAAGTCTGGGTGCCATATCGTTAGGTTATACAACAGCCACCAAAACAACAACAGCAACGACAATAAGAATCAATGTGTTGTGCGTGTTGTGAGCCATCAAAATAAATTGTCAAACATCAAATGGGTCTACAAAATGTGCGACCCCCAGCAGCACCAGCAGCAGCAGCCAAGACTGGGACTGGAAAAACACCTCAGGGTGGCAAGGGGCTAAGGTTACGACTTCCGTTGCCTAAACTAAGGCGCCACATGTCCTTATTTTCGTAGGCTCCATTAATTATTTGCATAGTTTATTTTACTTTTCTCTTTTTCGGGCGGAGGGGTGGCTAATTATTTGCCAGTCGTTTTCTTTCTTTCTTTCTTTTTTTTTTTGTATTTTTGTATGCGTCTCAAGGTTGTGTGCGAGTGAGTCTTGTTTTTGTGTACCTAACCAACAACATACTGACATGTGCAGCACCTCTCCTCATCATCATCATCATCATCAACATTATTATTATTTTTATCATCATAATGATGCGCATTCTCACTGTACGCTCATAAACTGAACATTGTATACAATTTTTGCGTTTTTGCCATTGTCAGAGAGTTGCGCTTTGGCGAAAGTTGTTTTGTTGACCCGATTGACTTCGTCAGGCGATTTGTGACAGCCAGATAAACATTTCAATCAATTGATCAAAATATACAAACTTTTCTGTGGGAGGCAACTTGATGATGTACGCATATGGAATTTTAAGGAATTCATTTGAAATTTTTAAAAGCCTCAAAATTATCGTGTTTGTGGTGTGTAAAACTTTAGCCAACTTGCAATATTAAATGATAGTTTTACTGTCATACATCACACAATTTTATCTTTGGATTTTGATATATTCATTTGTAAGACTGAGTTTAAGTAAGCCAGAATTTATTTATATTTGGGATATCAAAAATGTCAGAAATTATCTTTTAATTCGATTTTGTTTAAGATAATCACTAAAGATATTATATACTTCTTTGGGGGCTTGCAGTTGTCTGAAGTTGAGAAAAAACGGTATGACCTGAAGCCCAAAACGAAATCGCCCTGAGAGTATGTGACTGTCTGCTTGGCATCTTCAGCGTCAGCGCCATTGCTGGAGTCTGAAGTTATTGAGAAACATATATTTTCAAATTGTGTTTTCTAAACGTATTTCATGTGATTTGTTATCAAAGTTTTCATCAATATATAATAAAATTAAATTAAAGACGATTTTCCAATTTAATTTAATTTCTATTTAATTTGAATTTGTGATGTGAGACCTTTTATGATTAACTTTACAAATGGGAGCCGAACCAAACATTCCCCAGCCAAATGTTATCACTCGTCCATTTGTATTATAGTTATTGTCGTATTTAAAGTTTAACATGTGTCAAATTATCTGCATCGGTAGCACAAAATATGAAAATTGTAAAAATTATGAATCATTGCAAGAAGAATTGTGGCTCTATAGTTTACTTCTAGCCTTGAAGAGGGTATTATAATTTTGCCGCGATATTTGTAACGCAAAGAAGGAAGCATCTCCGACCCCATAAAGTATATATATTGTTGATCAGCATGACAAGCCGAGTCATGACCGTCTCTCTGTTTGTGTGTGTCTACCCTAGAGCACTAGAGTACAGTTAGATGGCCTCTCTCTTGTTTTTTTATAACAAACTTCTATCCAGGATCGGTTTAGGATATACACAATGAAATCTATTCTCATAATCTTTGTAAACATTTCATTATATAAACATTACAAAACATTATAATAGCTGCAAACTTTAAAATTACACATTTTTGGATTTATACAATCTATAAATATTTAACACTTTTTCGAATTTGTCGAAATATCTATAATTATTACTTCTTTTTTGAAATCTATCAATAATATTTTTAGTAGCTATCAGTTTTTGGTGCTTTTCATTCAACAGAAAGTGTATTCTATGTAGTCTTATGAAAACCTTCAACCAAATTAAGTAACAAATCCTCAAGATATAAAGTTACAGTGTTATTTTATGTTCATATGGAATTTTTACGGATAAAAGAGTCGTATGAACATTGTTGATAAATATTTTGATGCCATAGAGAGCATCACGTATATTTATTTAAAAATAAAGCTTCTTCGGTGCCTTTCTATGAAATGGGAAAGCATTTCATATTTAAAACAAATTTTATGGGCAGTTTAAAGAGCATTAAAATTTCTATCCGCCATAAGAACAATTTTCCATGCCTCATTTAATATTTGTGTTATTTTGTTGCCTTACTTTCCCTAACGTTGTTGCTGCGTTCCGTTTCTGCCATCTTTTGCTGCTGTTTCTGCTGTTTACGTTTATGGAAGAATACTGTCCACGAGCATTCAGCAGCAAACACCCCACATCCTCCCCCCTTTGCACGCCCTTTTGGTGTCTAACTAACAGCCATTCATGAATGAAATACACCAGAAAACTATAAAAATTCTGGGTAATTTTCCTAGTTACCTCAAAACTAATTAGCGGAAGTCCAATATTAGGGCTGCAGTATCACCGGAACTGCCAAAAAAAAAACTAGTTCAAATTGTAGAACGAAAAAATTACTTTTCCAGATCATAAACAGATTTTTATAGCTTGGGGCATTTCAGTTTTTGTATTTTTTTGACAATAAGTTAACAATGTTTACGTTCAGTTCAGATGCTATTTTTAAACATCATCAACAACAAAAGCAACAGCAACAGCAACAACAAGAGAATAAACACAACATTTCGGCCCAAGAAATTTGTTTACAAGCAATTTATGTATGTTTTAATTTTTGTGTTCGGTGAGGCGGCAATCACAAAAACTATTGAACAAGTTGCCAAGAGACAGAAGGAGAAAGCGAGAGAGAAATTAAGTTATGGTATGAAACATGGAGAGAGGATGATGCCTTGCGCCTGCTCATAGACCCCTTGGCTGGAGTTCTTGGGATTCACTTTGAGATTGTCATCAAAAATGATTATTTTTTTTAGCTTTTGCTTATTTGGTTGTGGGGCTGGGGCTTGGGGTGGCCTAAGTAGCTTTTAGGTGTATTTTGAGAGCCCAATTGAGAGCTGAATATTGAGGAAAATGTGTTGGAAATGACATAAATTTTCCATTTGATTTTCATGTTTCATACATTTTGTATGAGCAATTTTCTTATTGCGTGCATAAATGCATTTCATTTCAATTATAAATCAAGACCGGCGGTACACTTTCTAAATATAGTTTATAATTCGAACGTGGTTCATGAAAGAGCGAAATCAATGGCTAAATAAATTACCTCTCATTCAAGCGGAAATTGTAATTACAATTTTAATGTGTGTTCCATTTAAAAGGAAACATAAACAATATAAGACTTAAGGAAAGAACGCAGGTGTATGAGTTATATTAAATCACATACAATAACAAACCGTTTGCAAGTGTGCGAAAACAAAGAAGAAAATTATTAATGAAGCATGCAATTTTCCCAAAAAGGGATTTCTTGGGAAATAATTTTAGTGAGTTTATTGACTAGAAGCATTTACATTTGTTAGCTATTAAATATTCAGGAATTTTAAGCAACATTTAAAAGAAAACGTTCATAACACTTGAAATAGAATTGTGGGTCTCAAGAATTTTGTAATGTAGTTTTTGAGGTAAGCTTGAGGTCTGTGAGTAAGTCTTTGAGACTTAGGGAATATCTGCATCAATCGAAAACTCAAATTATTGTTTTCCTTTTAGGCAACTAAATCGAAATATGTATGTTAAGTTAGAACTAAATCTACGTTTCTTTCGAAAAAGTATGGGAATATAATTTTTACCCTTTCCCATGTAATTTCATATCTTATTCAAAAAATGTAAACCAATGATGACAATTGGTTTATTTCTTAACTAAAGAACTGTTTCTCTTTTGAATGAAAGCAAGTCAATAATTTTCTTCGTCAATTTCATGAGATTTTCTAATTTTCCACTTTTTTTTCCAGCAATGCAATATCATGTTTCACTTGTTATCCGTTCTTATTATTGCTGCTTTTGGTTTTCTTCTACCTCTTGAAGCCAACGTTGTGTATTCTCATTATTAATTTAAAGTATTGCGTATACGTCACGCTATACAAGGAGGGCGGACAATAGCAAGGCAAAGCCTGGAAAATGCGCCAACCAGGATTCGATTACAACCTGATTTATTATTTAAATTGCGTATGCACACACACACACACACACACACACCCACAGTCACCCACAGCCACGCCAACCCAAACAAACAACAACTAAGATTAAGAGTTGAAACATTGAGCATTGCGTATTAGTATTGTGAGGCTGAAGAGCTGTACGTACAGCTATAGAAATTAATTTCAAAACTCATAAAAAACTTTAGAGAGTCGAGTCGTGCTTATCAAAACCGAAACATCGCAAGTGAAAAGCCCCCCGAAAAAAAGAGCAAAACAAAAAACTTTTGACTCGCATTACACGCGCCACTGCCGCACAAGTATGTATAGGCGGGCGGTAGGCGGCAGGCAGAGGAGGCTTAGAGAGCCAAAAAACGTGCAAGTGACCCCAGCTAGGATACTTGGATAATAGAATGTGGGGCTGGGAACGAAATGGCGTAATTTATGTAGGCCTCACTAAGCCTTTCATGCGTGAAATGTGATTATATCTGCCAACATGTACATAGAATATGTATATACATATGTTACTTATATAAATATATATATGTACGTACATATAAGTATATATATGTGTCAATCCAAACCCTGATCACATGTGTGTGTGTGATAACTAGGGTTGCGAAAAGAGCCCAAAGAAATCATTTAAGCTACATAAGAAAAGTTTTGATAAACAAGAAAGAACGGACATCGATGCCCATGGGAAGCATGGAATGCGACCCTCTCTACAAATGCATTAAAAAGGCTCTTGCGACCACCAGATCATATAATGATGGACCCCACTGAAGCACTAACCTGGCTCGTACTAACTGCAACTGAATTATCTGACCTAAGAAACTGTCTATCACAGATCGGGCTCCAGGAGGACCTTTAGTTCTTAGCTAAGTTTCTTAGAATGTATTCCTGTTATTCCTTACATACACAGATAAGTTCTCTGTTAATCTCCAGATTCCGTATTAAATTAAGATCTCTCAGAATACAATACAGAATTCTTTGGTTTTTGACAATTTTGGAAAATATTTGAAGGCAGCTGTGTAACAACTTTTACAATTTATTTGAACTTTTATTGAAATCATTAGAAATCTTAATGATTCTGTAGAATACTTTTTCTTTATTCTTTTAGAAAACAATGTTATGAGAACCTTACCCACATTATCGAAAAAATCAACTCACTTGAAAGAGCCAACAACGAAATCTGCAGGCTAAATGGTCTGAAAACTACACTTTGAAATGTAATTAATCTGTAAACAATTGCAAAGCGTTTCACTGTCAACAATTTTTTACATGATGAACCACAAAAACGAAATCCCTGGCTCTTGCCAACCAACACTGCTGATAAGGCCCAGAGTTTGAGCCGGAGCCAGCAAACAAACAGATAGATATAGAAATAGGAATAGGGCAGCAGCAGCAGCTGCTGTGCATCAAGCACGTCATCAACAGACACACACACACCGAAGGATTGCTATATTTATATGTATGTGTGGGTGTATTAGTATGGCTTTGTTGTTGCGCCAAAAACCAAGCCAAGGATTTTTCGCACATTTACGCCAGCAAAACGCTGCTTCTGCTGCTGCTGCTGCTGTTGCTCGCTTCTCTTTCTCTCCTACAGACGACCTTCACTTTCACACACAGAGCATGCCAAACAACGGCCAACGCCGCGCGTTTACCGTTAGTTCTTCTTTTTTTGTTGAATGATACTGTTATTGTTGTTGGTGCTGCTGCTGCTGCACATTAATCTCAGAAGCTTGGAGCGCGGGTGGCGTTGGCGGCGCGTGGCCTTAAATAGGCCAACTATGTTGCAGCAGCAACAACAGCTACAACAAAAACAACTTGTTGTTGTTGCTTTGTGTGCACGCAACGAGGCGCAATGCTAAATTAATATTTTACAAAGATTTGTAGCCTTAAACAAGGACATTGCCAGACAGGCGGCAAAGGCGAGTTCGTTTTTTCTTTTGGTGTTCTTTTTTCAGTGTCTGTGTCGTTGTACCGCTATAACACAGCAACAACAACATTCGCGGATATACACATTTTCACAAATCAAAAAAAAAACGCAAACGAATGTTGCCACACACATACACACGCACGTACACTCCCACACACACACACACACACACACACACACACAAGCAGGACAAAAGTCTCTCTCATACACGTATGTACTGGCTTTTTTATGGATTTTCCTGGCAATCTGCTTTTCCTTTATTGCCATTTTTTAAACAATTATTAATTTTTTCAATTAGACTGCTGACAGTGTGCCCTTTTTCAGCTTTCTCTTTTCAAATGTTTTGCCCAAGGCGCTCATTTTACACACACATACAGAGACACATGCGTGCACACTTACACTTACATTTACATATGTATGTAGACTTTACATTTATTAGATTTACATTACATTCTTGCAGTAGTTTTCTTTAGCCGCACATTTTGTTGAATTTCAATTAACTTATTATATTAAATATGCACACAAGTTATTTATTTATTTATTTAATTACACGCACACACACACACTTATTTACACAATTCAGTAAGAAATTTGCTTTGCTTTGCTTCGCCTGCACGCACAAATTGCCATACAAAAATTTGGCTGCACTGCGTCCCGCTTGGCTGGGTGAGGCTGGCGCTGAGTTCAAATGTTCTCGACAAACTGAAAGTGAAAAGGCACAAGCAGCAGCTAAGGCAGCGACAGAGATAGAAACGTCATGGCAGCCACAAGAATTCGAATCCGGGACGCTGGCGAAATGGAAATGGTCTCCCACAGCGTCGGCGCATTGGCCCGCCAGTTGGGGTGGTCAAGCAAGTGGTGGCCCACAAGTCATCACAGATTACCAGTTGGGCGAATCAGCAGTGATTCTCCGGTTTACTACTGCGCACTCTTTGTTGTTCATTATTTCGTGACGTCACATATTTACAGTAAGCGCTGCGCCAGGCAATCTACGAAGCACAATTTATAAAGTTTTGTCATAAATCTTAAAAAACGAAACAATAAATGACTATTGTTGTTTAGGAAAATTAATTAATGTCGGTTATTTTGTTTGTTTAATTAATAATTCATTGCCATTGAAATGTCATACATTTTTATACAATTTTAGATTTTTAATTATTATCATATAATACAAAAATATAGAGAAAAGTTTATTTTAAAAAAAGTTTAGAGTGAGATATATTTAGAAAACCATTTTAAGAGTAAATATTAATTTTCAAATAAATATCAAAGCTGAAAGTATTTTACAATAACAAATTTAGGCTCCCAAAACTGCAATTAATTTACTAAAAAATATCCGAATTAAATGATTATTAAGGTAAATCTTTCATATATTGTTTATTTTCCTTGTTATTTTTGTGAAAATCGCATAAAAATTACAACGTACTTTGATAGACGCAGCGCTGAATATGAGCATGTGACGTCAGTGCTCGCAACTTCTCAAGCTCTCAGCCGAATAAACGGACCTGCTCAAGGCGCAACCTACTCTATAAAATCGTGGCCCAATGCTTTGGTGGTTTTGTGTGCACCAGATGTTCTACCCGCCACAGCAATTTCAAATGCAATGGCGGCAAATTGTTTACAAGAATATTTGATTATATTCTTTATTCAGAGATAACATAAAAACTTTAGGGCATGTTGTGTGTAAACTGGCACAGCATAGATTACTACTTGAGGTACTCAAAATATCACCAAAACAACACTGGCCACAAAGATAAGAAGTTCGTATACGCTCCAAAAACAACCAAAAGGGTATTCATAAATCATATGCTCTGGTTTCGTGCTGGTGTAGTGGTGCTTTTTTGGGTGATTTTGTGTAATTATTTGGCTGCATCAGGCTTGGCCGCCACAGCCTCATTGAATTGCTTGTGCCACTCCAGATTCATTTTGTGCACGGATTCGCCACGCTTGGCGGCCTGTTTGCCGCTGTACACCATTATGGCGCAGCCCACAACAGTCAAAGCAATCATCACATTGGCCAGACGTATGCGCATCCAGTTGCGACAGCGTTCCATCTCCTCCTGGCTATAATTAAGAATGTATATACACATATTATAAGACTTTGAAGATCACCCACAGTTGTTGTCTATTAATAGCCAACCTCACAAAAGCTGGTATGTCCGCCTGTGACTTGTATTTGCCACTCCACACAAGGAAGCGTTTCTCCAAACCATTAGGCTCATGACTTTTGATGGCCTCCCTGAAGACTTGCGTGGTGTTCAGGCTACGTTGCGTCAGCATATTGCTGGAACGCCGCAGCAAGGTGTTAATTAGCACGGGTTTAACGAGCATCTTCGGAGGAGTATATGAAGCAGACTTTTTAATCTGAACGGTAAAGAAAACTTGTCGAGATAGCGGAACTTTTTATGCAATGGCCTCCAGGGCTGGCCATAGACCGATAACCCAAACATATGCAGCTGCTAGTTCGATAACTGCGTTAACAGACTGACTTCGAGCACCTGTGAAATGCCTACAGCTGTTTTGCACTGCATTGCCTATGAACGTTTCGTTCCCAAATTCCGGTAACACACCGCTGTCAAAATGTTTTATAACGCTTTGAAACGTACACTTCACTTAAATATAAAACATTTCAATAATTATAACTTACTGCGGCTGAGCAGCAGCTCTGCTGGACCACAAAATGACATCAAAGATGCCTTGGACATTGAGGCAAATCTTTTCGAGAACTCCTCGTTGCAGCATGAGCCGGTCAACACGAGGGAGATATTAGGCAAGCACAAGACCACAACAACAAAGAAACAACCAAAACAAAAAGTAGCCAGCATTGCTGCTAAAATCAGGACAGTGGCTCCAGCTACCCGTTTGGCACCAGCTCCTCCTCCACTAATCAAAGACAGCGAACTGGATTTGGAGTTCACGCGCCTCACACTGCAGGATCCGCTGCTCAGTACTCTTTTAACAACTGTACGTTCACGCAAGCGCCGCGACAAGCATGGCCAAATAATTATCGAGGGCAGACGCCTCATCCGGGAAGCACTGCAATGCGGCCTGAAAATGCAGTCCTTAATCTTCAGTCAGAAAGAGCAGTTGGCTCTGTTGCGCGAGGAAGTGGGCCAATCGCAGCGAAAAAATCACACAAAGATCTATAAAGTGCCGCAACATGATCTGAAAACTTGGTCTGCATTGGTTACACCACCTGGCATGCTGGCACTGTTCGAACGGCCGTCGGCCAAGGGCGTGGAGCAGAAGCAACACCAGCTGGAGCGGCCGCTGCCTATTACAGTGGTCTGCGATAATATTAGAGAGCCCAACAATCTGGGCAGTATTCTACGCACCTGTGCCGCGCTGCCCTGCAGCCAGGTTGTGGTCACGCATGGTTGCTGTGATCCTTGGGAGTCGAAAGCTTTGCGCGGCGGTTGTGGCGCACAATTTCGTCTGCCCATACGGGATGATGTTACCTGGGAGGAGTTGCCATTGACCATACCGCCGGAGGCAGCAGATGATTGCCATGTATTCATAGCTGAGAACAATATGGATCGACTGGCCGAAAAGCAGACCAATGCCATAGACTATGCCCAGATTGGACAAACTGGGACGCATAATGTATTGATTATTGGTGGCGAAAGTCATGGCGTTAGCGATGAGGCTTACCAGTAAGCTGAAGTTGAATTATTTAACAATGTTAAATATTTAATTTTTATTGAATTAATTTGTATTCCTTTTGTAGGTTCATGAACCTGGTGGGCTCCAAGGGCAAGTGTGTCTATATACCATTGGCAGCTGGCATTGATAGCTTAAATGTGGCATCCGCTCTGACATTGTTGTTGTTTGAGCTTAGAAGAAAACTCAATCAGAATGTGCAAGGGGACGAAGGAGCTGCTTAGTTGTAATTGATGTACAAAGGTTTCCTCGACGTATTGTTGCATAATGGAGGTTTTCTTAGGGTTACCATTAATACGATCATTTCTTATGTAATTCAGGTTAGAATTTCGATTATATAAAACTGATTACAACTGTGAAAGTATAAATCAAAATAAAATATTGAATACACTACGAGGGGTGCTATTTATATTTCGGGAATAGCAAATAATGACGAACATTTTCAAATGAAAAATGCGTTATTGTTTTTCATAATATTCCAAAACATGATTTTCTGATGCTTCAACTGCTTCTTCGGCGCTCGAAAATCGTTGGCCACGCAGTTTACCTTTGAAATTCGGGAACAAGAAGTCACTGGCTGCCAAATCAGGAGTGTATGGAGGATGAGCCATGAATTCGATGTCTGCTCAAAAATTCACCTGCTTGACGGGATGTGTCTTTGGCGGTTAGTTTTACGAATTTCTCCGAAAACTTCCGGCAAACAAATGGTCGGGTATCACTAAAAACTGACCGGCTGAAGAAACAGGCGACCATTTGCTTCGCTGTGGTTCTACGAACTTTTCTTGCATTTGGCTCGTCTTAGAATGCCCACACGGTCCATTGCTGTTTTGTTTCCGGCTCATACGCATACATCCATAATTCGTCACCTGTCACGGTCGAAATTTTTAATAATTTCCCTCGAGCGATTGATAAATTATGGGAAATCCAAGGAGAGCAAACTTTGTGCAAGGACGCCTCTATCTCACGATATGTCACATGACGATCTTGCAGATTTTCCAAACCCCAATTAAACAAATTTTTTACATAAACGTTATTGGAATCATGATGGTTTTTTATTTGATTATTTGAATTCCATTCAGTAAGTGTCGCTTGTTTGTTATTCAAATATATGAAAAATGTTCGATTAGAAATTGTTTTAAGCTTTTGCATCATTTATGCAGCCAGGCAAGGGCAAGGCTGAGGCTGCTCTTACTCGATGTTATTTATAGGCTTACAGATGTAGCTCTTGTTGTTGTATTTGTTGTTGGTTGAAGTTGGTTCTATACGCTGATCTTATCGTGAAGCAAGTGCATATACAAATCTGGATTTCATATATATTAAGTTAGGTTAAGTTATGCTTGTATTATCGTTAGCCAATACCAATTATGTCCGCCTGTCCCATACACTTGCATCGACTTCTATGTAACTATCACTAGGCTCACTCCACGTCCATGGAGGCATCGGTTGGTGCAGTGCCGCCACCATTGTTGTCCACGTCCATTTTGTCGCCGGCAGCTGTTGGCTCACCGCCATTTTGACCCGCGTTCGCCGCTTCAGGATCCTTGGGCGGTGTCGCTGCTGTCTTGGCCGCAGGCTTTGGTTTCGCGCGATTGATGACCGAGTTGACGCAGGAGTTCAGGGTTTGCACCTCATGGCGCACAGCCGGCACCTGGATGGGGCTGTCAACGGTGCGTGGCGATTGTGTGAACTTGGACAGATTGGCATCCAACCATTTCTGCGCCTTGTCCGCCGTCTCCGCAATGTTGATAAACTCAGTTTCAGTCAGATGATCATACTTGGGCACACCCTTGCGGAACTCAGCCACCGCCTGGCGAGCGAAAGCAATGCTAGCCTTGAGCTCATCAAATACTTCGGGACATTGCTCATAGTCATGGGCGCGCTGCTTGATGGGACTGGTCTGCTGTTGCAGAGCCTGCAAGCGGCTGGTGTAAATCTCACGTTCACAGTCCTCGCCTTCCTCATAGAGCCAATTCTCGAGATCATTCAGCTGGGCGACAATCTTCTCACGTTCCGATTCCACCACATAGCGTTCCAAAGGTCCGCCCTAGAATTAAAAATTATCCATGAATTAAATTTTGAATAAATAAAATTAAAGTAGCTAATCTTCTGAGAAACCATATTTCTGAAACTTAAGGACTCTCCACTGATCTACTAAGCCTCGTGATTTTTGCTTTCTTTCTAGAAAGGGACATTTATATTTGGTTGATCCCAAAACATCTTTTTAGTATCGTTAAAGTTTTCTCCCTGCAGAAAGCCTTCTTATCCTGATCCTATCCTGATCAAATCTATCTTGTGTGGAAAATGTAGTTAGTCAGTCAGTCATTAAAGATCAGGAGATTCATATTATACTTGCAAGTTTAGCCAACTTTGCGCGGATAGTTCTTGGTACTTCTACAGACATGCTATAAAACAGCAGTGTTTCCGACCATTTTTCTAATGGAAACAAAGTGAAATTATGCAGAAAATTTCGAAGCATTCGAATGATTTCGGCAATGTCAAATTCATTCTTTAAGCTTCGACGCTTTACTTCATTCTTACTCATTTCAACAGAATACCAACAGGGTCGAACTCATTTAATGTCATTTCATTGTGGATTTAAATTCACCTGAGCTCAAATTATGATTACACCCATTAAGACCTCTACTGTAGAGACAGAGATTAAAAAATATTTCAGTCTTGTCTGGAAAACATTTAAGTTCGAATGTAGGCCGTATCACAATATATCTCTCTTATATAACGATCTCTAATAGACATGATTAAACCATTTGGCTCAAAACATACCAGCAGCTTGTTGCGCATATCGTAGACGTGTTCCTCCAAAGCATTTTTGGCATCAATGCGATCAATTTCCTTTTGATCATTGCTGATCATCTTGGCCTCCTGTTGCGTGTAGTTGTTCAGCTCAGTTGGGCCAAAGCCATGTGTGGAAACGTCCATGCTGAGTTCCGTGGCCTTGGAGCTCTTCTTCTTAACCTTGTCATTGCCCTGTTGAAGTGATTACAAAAAATGTGATTATATTTTAAGCGAAAATATATATATCAAGGAGAGGAGGGAGATATCCTCACTCAAATGGCCAATAGAAACGGGAAATAAGTCTTAGCTCGACAAACAACAATAAGAACAACAAAGCGAAGAGGAAAAACAGCTCAAGCAACAGCCTACAATATGAGCAACGCATAGAGATTGTGTATAATATATATGTATATATAGTTCAATATATAGCAGTTCAGATTAGGGCGCGCGTTTCGGGTTTTGTAAAAAAAGGAATGTAAACTTAAAAAAAAAATGTTTTCTAGATAAATGGATTTAGCGTATATTTAGGCAAATTGTGTAAGCATTTCGGGTATTTAATATCTTTTTTGTAGGAGCACACAGGGTAGGCGGCTTATGAGCGGTCTTCTTCATTCGTTTCATTATCAGTTATAAAACTTTTTTTGTGATTTGTGACATCATTTTCCGAATTTCTTGAACATGTTAAAAATTTGCATTGAAAATATTAATGTGTGAATTGAATTTGAGAAAACGTACCGAACTAAACCAGCCCTTGACCCGCTGTGCCCACCCTTGTCCGCCAGGTGATGAGGCTGTTGATGTATTATTATCATCCTCATTCTCACAATATGCCTACGAGAGAGCAAAACAAAGTCGCGCGCGAGCATATATCCAATATTCATGGTATATATATAATAGATGTATATAGTAGTAGTATTTTCAAAACAAACAACATATATATTATATATATATATATATATATATATATATATATATAGGGAAGAGGCAGAGGCAAACTGACCTCAACCAATAACAAACAACAGCAAAATGCACACGATTAACAACTAGCAAAAGCGAGGGAGAAACGGAACCAAAGCCAAAAATTGTAATGAATGAAAGAAAATATAGAAACCAAGAAAGGAAGGATAGCTTCGACTTGCCGAAGTTTATATACCATTCACATTGTAAATGTATAACTGATCTAGATGAAATCTGGTCGGCGGGCGTGGATGCAAGGGATGCAAGACGAATTGGTTTTGATTTGGATGAAAAACAGAAAAGTTATGCTCCAAAGTATTCATTCCGGAAGACTTAGTTATATTTGGGAGCTACATGATATAGTAGTCCGATCTGAATCAGATCTGGGCAACTGACGTGGTGCCTCCTGAAATGAATACAAACCGAAATTGGTTTGATTTGAAAGAAAAAGAAAACATCCTAGCATAGCTGTCTACTCAGTTTCTGCCTAGGTGATCGTTTCACGAGGGCATCCGCCATCTACTCTTGGCAATACAATCAGCACCAATGTCGTCCACTCCTTTGAGTTCATTCTTGCCTCTCTCCATATAGCCATCTCTCTCAGTCGATGAGCATAGTGTCCTGTGCTACAATCAGGTAGGCTTACTGTAATTTGCAGATAAATTTTTCAACTATCCCTTCTCTTATTTTCTTTTCTCTGCAGGCTTGTTTCGTTCAGCATAGTTCTCTCAGGTTACTTACAGATAATGTGAAGTTAACACATTGTTATGGGTATACAACAGACGATAGTCACAAATTAATTTTACGAATATATAAACTGATAAAGAAAATATTCACTCAAATTCATACAATGAGCAACAGTAATTTTGATTAGCCGAATTTTAAATACCCTTGCAGAAATGTTTACAATTAAAAGTGAGTTTATATTAAAGTATTTCATAGATCATAATCCTAATTTCAGCTTTGGTTTCACTCCCTATTCACTTAATTGAAATAGTTAGATATTGAAATTGGAAAAGTTAGTAAACGAATAATGCAGAGTTAAACCGATGATTATTAGTAATGGGAGGGGAAAATATAGGAGCAAATGTGGGTGAACGAAAATATTTCACAAATGAGATGAAAACGAACTTTAGAGAATTGTAAGAAAAATAACAACTAAGCTAAGACAATCCTATGCGAAACGGGAATATCGCCAACGAGATCAATACATCTATGTGGATTCAGACTCACCTCTTGCTGTCCATCAGTTGTTGGTTCGCCAGCATTGTTAGCTCCGGCCTGTTCAGCAGCCTTCTCGTCAGCTGCAGCTTGTTCGGCAGCCGCAGCTGCAGCGGCAGCCTCTTCCTGCTCCTTCTTCTCGACCAGGGTGGCCGAGGAGATCACTACAATGCCATTGTAATTGATGCGCACTTTAAGCTTGACTTCTTGGCCCTCGCCGTTCTCTGTGGGCTTCACATCTTTGATCTTCCACACGCCAATGGTTGGATCTGGATACGGCACCTTCTGGCCATAGACGATGGACACATTGAAGGGGCCCTTGCGATTAATAGTCAACAGGCGAGAGAATGGAGATGCATGGAACTGTGGAAAGATTTCGATCTCTCCCTTGGTGGCCGCACCTTCCGCATCCCAGAGCACTTTGACGGCATAGTTCTGTATATCGGTAACTCCAAACTCGCGAACACGCACTGCCGGCGACATGATGGCGCACTGAAGGGCAGCGCCACGAGCAACGGCCTCGTCTTGGTTGAGAGTGGTACTGGCCGGCTTGTTAAAGACCTGAGGACGAGAGAGCATACGTTTTTTTCTATGCCGTTTGGAAGATGAAGATTTAGATTTACCTGTTCGATGAGTTGCTTTACGGATGGTATGCGACTACTGCCACCGACAATCTCTACGGAGTGTATGTCGTCCAACTGGAGCTTAGACTCGACCAATAGTCGCTTGAATGTCTGCTCGATGCGTTGCAATACTGGAGCGCAGAGCTCTTCCATTTGCGAACGCTGCATGGCGGAGCTAACGTCAATGTCGTCCAAGAAGCATTCAATATTTAGCGGCAGCTTTGTGCTATTCGCGGACATTTGCTTTTTCAGCTTCTCAACTTCCGTGAGCAGACGGAGATAGGCGCGAGGATTGTTCTTGGCATTAATCTTGAAACGTTCCAGGAACTCCTTGTTGAAGAAGTCGGCCAGCGCATGATCAAAGTCCCGCCCGCCAATCTGATCCCAGGTACTGGCTAGCATCTTTAGCTTGCCCTTGGTGAACACACAGACACTGGCCTGCAGTGCCGAGTGGCCAAAGTCGACGAACACGACGTTGCGTGGTTTCTCCTCGAACAGATCGTTTTTGTAGAAGCCATACGCCAGAGCAGTGGCTGTCGTCTCATTCATCAGACGCAGCACATTCAAGCCGGCTATCTGGGCGGCATCGAGCAAAGCCCGACGCTCGGCGTTCGTGAAGAACACGGGACAGGTAATGACGCAATCGTTCACCTGCGTTTGCATGGCCGCCGCCGAAGTCTCCTTAAGCTTCGTAAATAGCATAGCCGTCAGCTGTTCCGGCGAGAAATGCTGATCCTCCTCTAGATAGTTCACCTTGACGCCAATGCTGCCATCGTTGCGAGCCTCCACGCGCGCTGGAATGGTCTGGAGTTCGTGCTGTACATGTGGATCATTGAACGGGCGTCCAAGTAGACGCTTGAAGCCGCCAACTGTGTTTTTCATATTTGTCACCTGTTGACTTTTGGCAGCCACACCAATGATGCGCTTCTTGCCATCAAACGCTACACAAGAACTGATCCATGAATAGAAAGAGATAGATAGATTGAGATTAGTATAAAATTTTAACCAATTTCAATTCAATAACAACGTCATATATGGCCATAAAGCTCGGTCGGTTATTTGATCGTTTATTTACACTGAGATATTAATTAGGCAAACACAGTAGGACTTTCCTATGATGTATCGAGGAGCTAAGACTTGTGTGGATATTTTATGTTTCTATGTAAAAATGCATACACCATGGTTTAAATTTCTTCTCTGATGAACTCTGAACTCTTTCCCATTATAAAACATTGATCAAAAGATAAACGATGCAGTTGGCCGTATCTAAGCGGCTCTAAATTACGATGTTAGGTGTCTAAAAGTCGAATAGATCTAGATGTTTCTATTTTTTGTAAATTAGTTTTCGTACTTGGCCATAATATAAGTGTACCTGATAGCGGAGCTTCACTATGTACTGCATGTGTCTGTGTGAGCCATTCGCCTACATATGGTTGTATGCGTTTGCCGGCTTTGATTAAATTTTCGACATTTTTTTTGGTTTGCATGTTTTTGTGCTTTTTTCGCTCAGCTGCTCTGTGCTCTTACTCACACTCTCCTTTGATGCTGCTGCTTGCTGACCGCATGACGCATACGCGAATCTTTTAAGTGTGTGTGTGTGTGTGTGCGTGTTGCTGTGCCAATCAAAGTAACAATAAAAAAAAACCTTAAAAAAAAAAACGTACATATCGGCAAAAGTGGAAATTGCGCCCACGC
This sequence comes from Hirtodrosophila duncani, assembly GCA_037043425.1. Taxonomy (NCBI): domain Eukaryota; kingdom Metazoa; phylum Arthropoda; class Insecta; order Diptera; family Drosophilidae; genus Hirtodrosophila; species Hirtodrosophila duncani. The sequence goes on along the minus strand of JBAMBM010000793.1, from coordinate 412,423 downwards.
AGTCTACAATTTAAATTAAGAATGTCGTCGAAAAAAAAGTTGGCCATAAATTAGGCCACCTTTGGCAGAATTTGTTTTTGCTTCAGTTGGCAAATGCAATATTTTTAAAGTTGCTCATTAAATTGCAAATATACGTTTATGGAATGCAATCGGCCGTATATAGATAACTCAATTGCACATATGTACACACACATATGTATGTGCACGTTACTATTAGCAACGCGACCCCTGGCGTTTACCTGAAAGTGGGGAGGGGAACCATGGAATATTCTAGGCGCTTGCACACCACACTCGGCACACACCGCAAACAATTGGGCATGACTTACATTTCTACATAACCTCAAAAACCCAAGGCAAAAACCGTACGATGATTATGTAGGCTTCCTCTACTCCACAGCTACAGCTCTGGGCCTCTTATCAATAAAAATATCTCTATAATTGAATCGATTGATGATGCTATTCCGTGTGCGTTATGATGCGGGCGGGGATACTTACGGCGTTGCGCGTAGGCTGTAGTCATTGGCTAGCGTCTCGATGCCTCCGGATCTGGCTGCCGCAACATAGCAGCTCTCATTACCAAAATCGATGCCAATCACAGACATTTTTGATTTTCCAACTTTTCTGATTTACTTTGCAGTTGCCTGGCTGCTTGCTTTTGGTTGATTGATTTGTTGCTGTAAACTTTTTTGGCCTAGACGACTGCGTTGCCTAGATTTTGTATCGAGAACAAGGGGGGCGGAAACTTGTTTAAATTTTCTATATATTTTTTCCAGCCTCAAAAGCACAATTCGACACCAGGCTGCAAAAAAGAACACAAGAGAGTGGCAGAAAATTAGATACTATTTTTCGCACACACGCGGCCCGCTTTTTGGCAAACAATTCCAGAAATTTCCTTCGATACTTTTCACATAAATTATGCATCGAATCTAGTCTTTTTTATGGAAACTTCTACACGTTCGGCATTCAAGTTGCAAGTTGCCGCATGTTCAATTGAAAACGCATGTGGACAATGTTTTTATTGTTATTATCATTTACATCTACACACGTTACGCACATTTGTTGCAAATATATCCAAGCACTTTGGACTTCAACTTTTAATATTTTGTAAAGGCAATACCGACACGTTTTTCATTCAGCGTAATAATGGGCGATTGTTGGTTGAAATTATGCTGATTCCGATGCCGATAGCAAGATATCGAGTGCGGTGTTGTGCAGCTGATGTGTATCGTACGATAAATTGAAAGCCCGGCTTTATAATATTTAAGTCAGCAAATTATATTTGCTGAGGTCTCTTTATTCCAATTACCCTAAGACCGGCAGTAGTTTTAGAGCAGGGTAAGGCGTAACACGTAACGTTGCACGAACAACCTATGAGCATTAGTGTAAACGCACTACTCTACTGCTCAACACTTTTTTACTAAAACTGTAGAACAAATCACACTGCCCTCTATCGTGTTTCGATGATTTATTAAAAGTTATCGTTATTGGCGGTTGCTGCAGTCAGCTGACGCTGGCCGATCATAAGTAAATTATAATTGTGTGTATATTTAATTTTGTGGTCTAGATTTGATAGGTATATTTTACTTTGCCAGAATGAGTTCTAGTCTACAAACTGCCCTATTTTTACCGATGTAAGTGTTTTTTCTTTTGTCCTGAATTATACAAGATTTGGTGTATTCGATTATACTTCATCTTAGGCTTAATTATATTTGATTAATGCGAAGGAAACTTTCAAATCTATGGGCATAATTAAGTGTTTAGCAAGGCTACCACAAAGTTTACTTTTATCTTTCTTGTTACAAACAAAACTAACTGAAACTCTTGAATAAAATACATATGTCAGTCTTAGTTGCCATTGGGATCCATATTCAGGTGGTAACAAGGCGTAACCACTTGTTGCTCAGTATTCCTAATATAAAAGTGTGAGCATTGAGAATTAGTACAATTTTGAAATTTCATCTATTCATTTTTATTGGACGCAAACTCGTAGAAACTAGTCTAATTTAATTTTGAACGCTCTTGTTTTTTTTGTTAAGCATACCAGGTGTATCAGTAAGCGTTAACCTTTCAAACTTATCAGAAAGCTAAGAGTGTATTTAGAAATTCATCGGAATTTTTAATTGTGGTAGCAGTAGGATTCCACTGAGTAAAAAAACAACAAACACCAAAAGCAAGAAATTTGATAATGTAATTTAACCGTTTTCGGAATTGGGAACACAAACGATTACGAATGAAGTAATCGACTAAGTACCCGATATCACAGCTGAGCTATCGTTATATTGAACGTACTTCGATAGTCCCAGCCAATCATGTATATTTGAGTGAGCCAACGATCGAGCACAAGATTTCAACTATAGGATGTCGCGCGGTTCGGGTCGGCAAAAATAAAAGTGCATTTAATTGTTGTGGAATTTTGCATTTTGAAGTAAATTTGAAATGCATTAGTAATAGTATTTAAGGCAAATCGCGGAAGTTATTTTAACGGTCCATCGGATACGCCAGTAGCAAATGAGGCACTTATACGAAATACAGGGAGAAATATAAAAGCAAACAAAAGGCGACGCCTTTAAGGAGTCTTCTTTATTGAATCTGGCTTTGCTTGTGTGTGTGCGTGCGTATGTGAGTTGTGTGTATTTGTTCAGTTGCATATAAAAACAAGCAGCAGCCCCAGCAGCAGCAGCAACAACAACAATAGCACAGACACATTACTCACTTTGGATATAAATTCTGTTTAGAAGGGGCGTGTGGATGTGTGGATTTGCAAATTGAAAGTGCTTACATTGCCAAAAACGACCAATTTCCATTTAAAAATACAAAAAGTGCCTGGCCCAAGCAAAAAATTTGTAACACAGTAGCTTTTATTTTTTAAATAAACAAAAATTTCGATAATTGCCGTTTTTTTGCTTGGCAAATTATAAATTCAACGGTTCTCCAATAACAACAAAACCAAAAACAGTTACAGCAACAACAACACCCAGGAACAGCAGCAGAAGCAGCGGCAACAGCGCGGCGACAATAGCAGGCGCTTTGGATATCTTCAACGAAATCAAAGAGCAACTTTCAAGTTGCCCCGAACGCACCCGAGCACTCTGTCGCACTGTATGGGGAACCCTTTCCCTTTCCCTTAGCACAGCGCTAACTGCAGCGAGCATCGAAGCCGGCGACGACGGAGGTGGAGGCGGAGGTGGAAGTGGAGGCAGAGGCGGCGGTGGCGTCGGTGGACGCGTGGGCATCCTCCCCACAACAACAACATCAGCGGGAGCGGGAGCAAGCAGTCGCTTCGCCACCATAATGGGTGCAGTCAAATCACGCACCATCACCCATGCCGATGTGGATGCTGAAGAACAGCATCAGCAGCAGCAACACAGCTCCCATCACATGCTACGCAATGGGCATGGTGGACATCATTATCAGCACAACACATCCACCGGCTCTGGCACGCTGCAGAAGCAGGATCTGCGCTATGACATCGGCTCCAGTTCCCAATATCATCATGTTCGACAACCGAGCGTACGGAGTCGCAGCCAGCAGCCCATGCCCACCACTGATGAGCTGGATCGTCGTTTCGCCAAAGTTTTGGTAAGTTTCCAGCAACGGGGAGTTGCCGTTATCGTTTTTGTTAGTTGAAATTGAAGTTGGAGTTGGTGCCTCTAATGTAAGGATGGGCATGTGATTGATGACCTCATCGTTGGCATTTGGCGGAGAGACTCGTGTTCGCTTGAAATTCGTCTAGAGTGTGTGCGTACCTCCGTGAGTGTGTGTATGTGTGTGCATGTGTGTATGTTTGTATCTCGCCGTTCGTGCTGTTGAGTTCTGTTTCTGGCTTGCACTTCGAATCCACTGCCACGGTGGGCTGAAAGCCATGCAGTTTTTCTTAAAAGCCATATTTTCAAAATCTATGAAAAATACATGGAGCGTTAGGATCGTGATGATATCCTATTCAAAATATGTCTGTATGAAATAAAATTGGCGGATCGATAGATAATGTACATAAATCTATATGAAATATGAAACTTGATCTGAGCATATACCGAGGCAGTCTTGTTACCAAATCTGGTCACCATAGCCCTTTAGTCATCTAGATTTATTTCTATAGGAAGTCAGACAGACAGTTAGATACACAAACTCCTCCTCCTAAATTCTAGAATCTAGTAATATTCTCCTTAAGTTATGACCGGATTGTACTACAAAGATTCAAGCAATCTTAGAGCTGTTTTCACATCTTCCCGTTAGCGATAACTTCACTATGGGTTGCCCTTAAGCATATTTCCAATGGAAATTGTTGTTTTAGGAGTAAAGAACTCATGGTAGTTTCTGTCATTTTAGTTAGCTGCTTCGTCCCACTGTGCGTAGGCGTGAGTGTGTCTCTGTTGCCTTTAGCATATACATTTGTTTAAGCATTGAATTCGTTTGTCATCCATAATGCCCTCTGGTGTTGGTTCTCTTCTTCGGTTATGCTCTGTTCTTGGTGGTGGCTTCATTTTTGTCTCCTAACTCTCCATTGCACTCAGCAACAAGTCGCTTAATTAAGCAATGGGGCAAAGTCTTTTGTATTGCCAAAAATACAAAGCTCTCAGCTTGACCGCCATAAAAACTATAACAAATGAGAGTGACCCACAGGCAGCCAGCCCTCTTCCAATCCAACCCGCCCGCAATTAAAGCAAATTGATCAATTGTCGCCCTCTCTGTCTGTTCCACTGCTGGAAATGCTTGACTTATTTGAATGCTGCTGACTCACTTCTCTCGCTCGCTCGATCTGATTCGAGGTTGGTTGCTGGCTGGCTGTGTGGCTTTAGCTTATCTGTCAGCTGCCTTTTAGGGGCTGGGGGGAACACAAAAAATCTTTATTTATATACGCAGCTCTCAAATTCTCACTTATCATCAGTCAGTAACATGAGAACGGGTTTAATTCCTCTACTCAGTTTGATTGAGATTTTTTTTGGGTATTCAAATTCGGTCAAAGTGTTTGGAAACAAATCAATTAAATGTTTAAAGATATTTCTTGGAATATAGATTAAATTTTGATAAATATGTGAAGATGGTTTTAGTCACCTTTTATTTCCAGTTTTTGGGGAAAGAATTACAGTTATCTTAATATGATCGAAATATAGGAAATAGAATATGTTAACTCCATAAACCTTTCAATTGACACTGATAGCATAACTCTCATATAATTGTGTATTATTTTAACAGCTATTAATTGGATATGAAAAGTTTCGGAATCTAAAATTTCCGAACTCAAAAACGACGGCTTGAAGAGGGATATAGGAAAATACGATGCTCGAAATACGGTAAAACATGGAAATATGGAAATTAAGGACAATAAAAGTTGGTATTTAGATGGGATGGGATAGGGAAATGTAAGAACCTTTGATCTTTGATCAATCTTTGATCATCGATCTTTGATAGAAATAGTTTTAATTTTAAAGAAGTTGGAAATTTCATAAAATATTTTTATACATTTGAAAATATCTTTTATAGAGAGCATACAAATTTGACCATTCCCCCATAAATAACAGTTATGCTATATTTGGTTTTTAACCCTTTGTTTGCCAACAAAAATTCATTGCTTTTTTCGCACTCGAAAGACTGCCTGTATGGTGTGTGTGCGTGTTTGCAATTGCCTTTGGCTTGTTGTTGTTTGTGTACTTATTGTTTATTGTTTTTTTCTCCAAGTTTTTGTTGTTTGTTTGCCATTCCGGTAGCGTCTGTTGATGGCCTCGCCTTCGCCTTTTGCCTTTGGCTTTGGTTTGACTAATTCCATGTTTACCTTAATTTTTGCCAAAAAAAAAAATAGTGCTACTTATCATTGCCATTCTCCCAATCCATACGTATTCTCCTCTCCTCTCCACTGCCCTTGCATATTTTGTTCAGGTTCAACTGTGCCTTCAATTGAAGGCAATTGTATGCTTGATTCATGCCATTATAAATACGTATTATATTTCTTTTCTGTGTTTGCTAAGTTTTGCGGCTAATAAATGTGCGTTTTGTGTCTAATCAGACGCAGTCTCGTCGCAGATGTTTCCGGTTAAAGTACTAGTATTAAATAGCCAAGAGGGCGTGGGTTGATTGAACTTTGCATATGAATGAATGAATGGATGGATGGATAGTTGTATATATATGGATGGATTGCATGAGAAAGAAGGGGTGCAAAAAAAGGGCCTGCGACTTTATGAGTAATCTTTAATAAGCATAAAGTTGGGTTATTTGAACTGCTCTAGGAAGTTGATCTCTTAATTTTCTATATATTGATACAACTAATTTGATCACTAATTTTGTTTTTTAATTAAATTGAGTAAATTTAAACAAAATAACAATTTCCAATTATTTCCAATACATGGGTAAACTTCGTGGAACAGTCCTGATTTAATCAAATCATGAATTTCAAACTCTTCTAACACTCAATATAAAGTAATGTCATGTTAATTTTATTGCATTAGTAAAACCATAAAAATGAATAGGCACATCTTTAATAATTGAGGAGGGGCAGAGAGTCAGCCTGTGGAGCCATGTTGTGGGTGTCATAAGACTAACCGCATAAAATCCTCATTAATTTACAAGCTTTCTCAACAAAACAATCAAACAAACGACTTTCACTCATTTAATCATCATTAATATGAACAGAGTTGCCTAGAATATCATAACCATTTGCTTTTGAACCACTGCTCTCTGGGTCTGTGTCGGGCCTTTGTCTAATGTCAATTTCAATGCCTGCCTGGCCAAGCCAACCGCAAGGCTGAAAACCACAGCTGTTATTATTGTTGAATTAATATTATGTACTCAGCCTGTGTACGAGCACATATATATAATCATTAGCTTCATTTATTTGATGACTTTGTCAGCCGTTTGTCCATTTTGCTCGGCTTTATCTAATGGCAAAAAAAAAATAAATACATATATAAGTGGGGATTACACATAGGCCATGTGGTTATATGGTGTTTATCATCTATATGAGTCGTAGAGCCAGTTCAGTTGTTTATCGGTTTTGCTTTTCATTTCCTTTGCAAACCTTTTAAGCGCGCTTTTCGCTTTTGTGGTCTGCAAAAATATAAAAAAAGACAGGAAAATATAACAACAACAAGATATATGTAGATTGCAAAAAACCGTTAATCTGACATTAGCGTTAGTGAGAACCAATGTTCGACACAGAATTTGTTTGTAGTAAATTTAGTCATATTTCTTAAGTTTATAATGGCTAAGAATTAACTTTTCAAACCTGACCAAACAGTTGAGAAATTGTCCGGATTTATCTTTAATTATCCTGAAACTCTGTCAAGCTATGCTAAATTCTTAAGAACATTCTTAAAGGTCCTATAGTAAATCCGAATGAAGATTCATTAACGTAAGTTGTACTTGAAGTATGTAAAGTTATTAACGTTTTTTTAAACTCTGCTTTACGACGTCATAAAAAGGACTTAGCCCATAGAATCCATATCCAAAAACTTCTTATTATAATATATCCCCATTTATCAGACTATTAAATTTATCTTTCCGCTATCTACCCTCGATATCCGGCGTGCTCAGATACTCAGCATAATTTGAACTATGAAAACATTTTTATTGAATTTATGGCTTAATCCAAGCAATAAAAACACACACTTCATTCGCATTACTCATCTAAAAAGTATTTTTGTGTATTTTATTTAATGCTTTAAAAGCACTTAATGAATCACGGCATTTGCGTCAATTATATAAGCTAGTAGTACGCTTGAGTGATTTTCATCTGCCATGATAATAAACAAAAAGTTTATTTAAAAAAGAATTGGCAATGATGTTTTCAATTTTCGTATTGTTTATAATTTGGTCGATTTGTTCAATACATTTTGTGGAAGTGTTGAATTCCAGGAAGTATTCCTGGGGTGCTGCAAATAGGGGTAAGGGTATTGGGTTTGACTCATTTGAAAACTAGAAGAAGGCTAAACTTAAGTGAAACATTGGATATACATTCTGATTCTTTTGTTTGAAACTATTTCATTTCTCCCTCGGCTATATGATACTGTGGTCAATGTGATGTATTTAGATATATTAGGTTAAAGAAAGTTGTGATGAAAATTCCATCTCGATAGCTTCCAAGATGGGATAGATAGAGCTTGGATAGATAGAGTTGGCTCATTCATAAACGGAGTATAAGAACAAAATCAGTAATAGGGAACTGTACAACCGCATTCTACCAAGGAATATATTGTCAATTCAATGTTGTGGTTAGCAGGCTCAAGGTCAAGTCTATTGGTCAAGGTCAAGTCTATTGGACTTTGTAATTAGGACAGTATCTCCGGTATCTCAGTATCTCTCATTTGCACCCGACATTGCCCCGGTTGTCTTTTTGGTTCGATTCCAGACAAACGAATTTCCTATTTCCTCTAATGAGGAACGTACCTACGTTAAAAAGTCACTTAAGATAGGATATAAAGGGGGCCCAGTGTATTAGCATGTTTACCAAACTTGAGTCCTGCATGACGATTTCCCTTGCATTCCCATAGATACTTTGACCCACTCGAATTTTTCCACATCTTTCCTTTGTATACCTACACATGCGCCTTTCCGCATCCTTGATGTTATTGTTTGGGCTTTGCATTTTTCTCCTATCTGTCAGTTATTCAAGGCATGGAGCTTTATAAATATATTTAGATCCCATGAAAATACTACTTTTCTAACATTTTCTGATCAAATTTCTTAAACTAATTGTTTTTCCCGTTACTTTTTAATTAGTCACAGACCTAGACTTCATAGACCTCATATAGGCAACGGCACGTTCTGACTATAACCAGCATTCTACAGGCATTGGTCATTTGTCATGAGCGTAGGATATATGGCTGACCCCTCCTCAATAGGCTCAACATTATTCACACACGCACACATGCTCGCATGCGCACACACACATGTGTGTGACAAAAATGTAAAATGCGTATCCGGTGCTGACGGTCGGCCAACTCATTCATATTGTATTATAAACTGACGACCAATTTATACAGAATCAAGCCTATAGGAAAAAGTGCTGGGTATTTCTCTTAAATATAGTTTTTTTTTATTATTTTTTATTTCAGTTTTCCTGCTCTGGCATAAATATTAAGCGCAAGCAATAAATGAGAGAGCGGCCTTTGCAGCTTATTATTCATTATATAGTAAAAGTACAATTGTATTTTTATTGTTTGTTGTTTAAAAAGCGCGTCGAGGCAAATCACTCAACGCCGAGAGACGACATAGCGTAACGGACAAATTGTTGATAGGAGTAGGATGGGAAGAGGTGGTAGGTAGGGTATGGGTATGGGTGGGATGCCTGACAAGGGCATCTTGAAGTGTATAAAAGGCGTTAACCATAACAATGCGAATAATATATATAATTATTCAATGAGATCATGTGCATTGCAATAATTTCCATATTCTCATATACTGACTTGCACGTGCAATGGCGGGCCCGCCTCCTCCGTCCCAGAAAATACAAGTAAATAAATAAACAGACAGATAATGTAGTAATTGTTGAGCTTAATTAACATATAGCTAAAAACAAAAACTGCGAAGAGTAGCGTCATGTAAATTTATTATAATTGACTGAGAAATGCCTTTAATTAACAGTTTCAGAGATGGATGAGATAAATTGTAATTGAAGAAAATACGATTAGTTTTCGAAATGTCAGGTTGTGAATAATTAATCTTTGCTATAAAAATACTAAGTTTAAATATGCAAAAAAAAAAAAATAAAATTATTCAAAGACAAGTTCTTACGAATTTTAGGCAAATTTTGTAATCAAATATATGCACTAAATAAAACTGATGAATTTTTGGTTACTCAGAAAGTATGGCAAGTCTATTGGACTTTGTAATTAGTGCAACATATCAATGTGGATATTAGACTGTTGGATATTAGGATATAGATATAGATATCAATAGATGCTAGATGCAAATATGAAACGGGGGATGGACCTCTCGATAAGTTTAAATCTACCTTGAAATTTTTAAAACGAATTTGCGTGAATCAATTTTCATTTAATATTTCATTTTCGACACACTTCGTCGAAATTTGGAAGTAATATAATATCACATTATTTACCCATCTAAAGTGTTTCACAACAATCAATATATATATATATGTACATAGTTACATATACGCAACACCGTGAAAAAGCGTATAGTAAAAAATCAAAAAAATATAGCCAACTTTTTGGGGCTATTGAATTCTTACGCGACATCGTGTGTCCTATAATCGTAATAGTCAACTATAAGCATTCTTACTTGTTATTTACAAAATTAATAAATATAATTTGTAACATCACGACGTTCTCCTCTGCTTGTTTACGCTTTTACTCTACATTGATTGAAATTGAAATTTCAACGTTTAATGACATATTTGTCCGCCTCTTGTCCAACCATCGATTTGATTCCACACCTTTTCCTGCTTACACTTGCATGTTTTGGGTAACTCCAATTAGAACTCCTCTGCCATTGCAGCTGCTGCACCCAAATTGAAGTCACGTAAGCATATTTGCCGATTTCATTATGGCGTCCCCGTGAAATCCACATTTATTTACTACTCCACTACCTTTTACACAATGGCTGCTCTCTTGGTTGGGCTGGGGGAATTTGTTGTTCTTCTGATTGATGTTTTTGGTTGACTGCGTTTCTCGTTACCATAAAATCATTTAAAAGCCGCAATTTAACCTTCTTTTGTCCATGTAACTGAAATTCGCAAACAGGTGAAGCAATAAAAGAATAAATCGAGATCCGTGATTAACTTGTTTTGCATTTACATCGAACAGAAAATTTGCAATTAACTGATATTCTCTTTTGATTGCGAATTTCTATATGAAAATGTAGACAAAGAATCTTGGTGAGTCTTCTATAAATACCTACTGACCACATTTATTCTTTATCGTTGCTTTTATTGCTCTGATTAAGATACAAAGAACTCTTTCAGATCTCCATTGTTGCGTACTCTTACGTTTTCTTAAAATTGTTCTTAAGAGAATATATATGTATTGCATGTATATCTTTGTATGCCCTGTAACTATGGTAAAAGTGTATATATGCAATGTTTGAAACATGCAGAAGGAAAACGTTTATATTTACATATTCTTGATCAGCATGATAAGCCAAGTCGATCCGCCCATATATTGAGGAGATATCCTACTCTATTCCTCTATATCTTTGGGCCCTTTTTGGAGCTATGCGGCCGCTAAATCAATCTCTATGAACTAATATCTTCTCATAACTCTCTTTGACAACGTTGGGAATTCAATGCTAAGGCAACTATATAAAAAGTAGATTGTACATATTTTGTAAGTGGGTGTATTTTTGGCCCTTGGACTTGTTCATAAACAAAATATACGTTATATTGCAAGGTTAATATAATACTTTTTATCTTTTCTAACCGCTGGAGTATCATATATGTATTCTACTTTTCTGTAATCTTCAAGTACTTCTTCATTCCTAAGACTTTCCGCCTGTCAACGGCAGCACTCAGCCTCGGTAATCGTTCAATATTTGCATGAACAATCAACAGAGGCAACAGGTATATAACTTCTTCTTCTATATGTATTCATAAATACCTACCACATATGGGTGTGTTTAGGCTTGATGGGTTTTCCAACTGGCTGGGCACTTTTCACTCCGCACAGCTGCTAGTCGCACACCTCTGGAGTCGCCAGAGTTCATTACAAAGTCAAACAAATGGGCTGCATTGTGTTGGTCTGGTTTTTTGGAGTCCAACGACAGCTGAAAACCTGCATTGTCAACTCGTTTTTGCTGATAAATCAGAATCGCACAGTATCTTCATAAAGCATTTAATGTGATTGGACATCATCAAGTGACCATTGGCACTCAATTCTTTATTTCTTTTCTTTGTTTTATTTGCAGGCTTCGATGGATTTGCCGCCGGACAAGGCAAAGCTCTTGCGTAACTACGATGACGAGAAGAAATGGGACATGATATGCGATCAAGTAAGTGGCGTAAAAATGCTTATGATGTATTATAACTCTTACATATATGTTTATGTTGGCAATTTAAATTTTAAAAGCAACGATTGTGCGTATAATGGGCTTTATAAATTTGCCATATCTAAGTAGCCTAAACTCTGTGGAACGGTTTGACAAGCCAACCCAACTCTTAGCAGTGCGCAGCCATGCCTGCGCCTCTAGTGTTTGTTTATCTTCATTGCTTCTTCCTCTCAGTCCACACCAGAGCTTCCTGTTTATGGCAAATGCAAATTTTTTCTGTTATTTTGCAGATTAAAGCTTAGCCGTTTGGCGCACTTTGGACCCAGCTGCCCAGTTTAGATGAAAGAAAGGCCAAACGCCTAAAAGAGTTTATAGTCTAATTATGCTTTCAGTTGGTGTTAATCTTTCCATGTTTTTCTTATTGACACCTTGAACACTTGACCTTTAAGCTACAACAGCGAGATTGAGGGAAAGAGAGAGAATGGTGTCTCGGGCTCTAATTAACTATGCCATATGGTTTGCGCAATAATTGCTGTGCTTGTGTGTGTGTGCCACATACAAATAACTCGTAAAGTTAAATTATTGCTAAAACGTTTATGCGTGTTAAATATTTCGATCATAGAATTCGTTCTACTTGAATATTAAAACTGCCGACTTGTTCTGTTTTTAGGCAACGGTTTAAAGTTCACAACTTGATCGATCGGTAAGCTTGACAGGAGGATTGCAGACATTTTAAGTTTAGCATACGAGGTTTGAAGTTGAAGTGGAGACCCAGCAAAAACGGAAACATCTGTCGCTCACTTTATATCAGTAAAATTCTCCTTGACGATCTCTCTAAAGATTTCTCTCATAGATTTCGGATCTTTTACTTGATATTCAACGACGATTCTGCTTTAATTCGTGAATTACTACAACATAAACCAAGTGTTTGACATATGTTTTGGCAATGTACAATCCAAGTACTTTTATATATCATTATTCCATGCGTGCTTTGTCGCTCCGCTTTTTTGTTCTTTTGTTTTTGTTTTTGTTGTTGTTGTTGTGTTCGTTTTCGATGTCGTTTCGTATGTCGCTTGTAAAAGTGCAAAACGCCTCAAATTTCAAAACACATTCGGCTTGCTGGTTGAATCAAAATGATGGGGGATGAGCAATAGAGAGCGTCGTCGGCTCCATTAAATAAATATAACATATCAGAATTAATGTATGCCAGACAGACAGAAGTGTGAAGTGCAGGGAGGAGGGGGCAACGAGGGTGACAGTCAATCTCATACCCATTCATATATACTCGCACTCGGCACATACATATGCATGTCTAACAAATGTACATGTCGTGCTCGTTGAATGTTTATGACGAAACTATTAACGTGTGCGCCAGAGCATGGCTTGGATCCGGTGGCTCTGGCTCGGAATATGCGTCCGTTCGTCCGTGTTCTGCTCTGTGGTGTTCTCTCTGGCCATCAAACTGGGTCACTGAATTTTCAAGAGCTGCACCTAGAAAATTCGCCATAGGCGTTTTGGAGTATAACTAAAACACAACACAGACGCACGCACACACACACGTACACCCACAGAGTCCAGAATGCGCCTCCAAGCAGCGGACTCAGACGCAACGTCAAAAATTTTGTGCCTCACGATAAAATATCATAAAGAGCCAACAGCTCAACGTCGTCACAGTCGTTGTTGTCGTTGGAGGTTCCTTAACCGCCTGCATGCCAACAGACCTGTTTTCCATAACTCAAGACACTAAACAGTGGGTAGAATAGGTGGAAATTATGAATAATAAAATGAGCTTCGTGGAAAACTTAGGCAACTTCGTATGAGTCAAACTTTGGCCGCACCTTCTTAATTTCCTAGCTGTGATAAGAACCGGAACGGTTTGGCAAAATAACTGATATTGTATGCAATTGATATGCAGTTGAAATCCCATGAATCACTTAAGATTAATAGTTTTAAATTTGACAAACTTCAAGTATCTGCCTTTATAGATAATTATAAAAAAATGGTAGAAGATAATAAAAAGTGAATCAGGTTGCAACCATGAAAAGCACCTGACTGTCAATCTATTCCTTCACATAGCTAGAGTTACGACATTTGGAACCTCCATTTAGATAGATGATAGAATCCATAGCAGATTCTTGTGTTGCATTGGTTAGGACAAAGGAGAGCAGACAAACAATGCAGCTATTCAGTGAGCGAAAGTTTCTGATGAAGAGATCATGGGTGATCTCGAAATAATACTGTCAAGCTTGCCAGCACAAATACGTCAGTGGACGAGGGAGCATGCCCATTATTTCGGTGAGATTTCTAATACAATATTTGAAACTGCTTACCAACCAGGTTACCACCACATCTAGATCGCTAAAAAATTTGCCAAACTAAACTTAATCGAATATATATAATATTTCAAATTTACATTTTTGGGTTCTTATTGCTTATGCTTATTAAAATCGTTTCTTCAAAGATATTAGATTTCAGAATTATGTTAAATTTTTCCACATTCCCAGCCCATAGTCCCTCCGTCGTCTTATGTTTTGGGTTTGCCATGGAAATGAATGAAAACGTAGCCCACAGACAATGGACAAGTCAAGTCGTCCAAGTGGAGGCGAAGTCGAACTTGTCTAACTCGAGGACGGAACTCCTTCATGGAGTTGAAGTAAATTCGCTTGATCCCAGCCAATCCTCACCGGCCTCTGTCTCTATCTCTCTCTCTTTGTGCTGCTCTGCTCTGCACAGTGACAAAATGCAAATTATTATGACTGCGATAAATTGCAGTTTTTAATCGCTGGAGCTGCATGTCGGCCTGCCCCTGTGCGTCCCGCAGCCAATACCAGCACCACCTCGCTGCTATATACCTGGTTTATATTTATCTCTCTTTATTTTGCTTTTTTCTATGCGGACTAGGAAAAAGAATCGAAACTGGTTTTTCTATGTTGCAGGCAAAAGCAAAACCCACACATAGTTTTAGTTGTAGTCATGCGTTTTTCGGTTGTTGTTGTTGCTGTTGTTATTGTTGTTGTTGGGTTTAGTTGTTGCTGGTTATTGTTGGCATAGTAAAAAGCCAAAAACAAGTATACCACGCTTCATGCTTAAAAATGTTTAAAGTTAGGCAAGCCATCGATGCTTATGTGATCGCTGCTGTGGCTTTTTTGGCTTTGGGTGGGGAGGTAGATGTTTGCGGGGTGACGGCCGGGGTAACCGTAAACATGTACACAAATATGCAGTTGAAGCAAAAAAAAAAAAGAAGAAAAACCAAAAACAAAAAGAAAAAACACACAAAAAGTAAAAGCCGCTAACGTCGTGTTAATGCAAGAGGCGATCTTTTCTTTAGTTTAGGTTATTTTTTTTTTTTTAATGCTTGCCAACATTGTCGGTTTGATGGTGTCGAGGGATGCAGCTGGGTGTTAGCCGTCAACCATCTATTAATTACAATGCTGACTTGGAAAATCTGAAAATGATGACGAAAACATTGCGTAGATCGACTGTGTAAGAGCTCTGATGCTATCAATTTAAGTTGCC
Organism: Hirtodrosophila duncani; assembly: GCA_037043425.1. Taxonomy (NCBI): domain Eukaryota; kingdom Metazoa; phylum Arthropoda; class Insecta; order Diptera; family Drosophilidae; genus Hirtodrosophila; species Hirtodrosophila duncani. The sequence goes on along the minus strand of JBAMBM010000793.1, from coordinate 396,976 downwards.
AAGGCAGGCAGTCAGCGAAGTGTTTGAATTGAGAAATTCAGTAAAATTTTAATTGGCTTTTCCATACAAAATTGGAAAACTTGACATCAGACTGAGGAAATGTATGATTGCAAGTTTTAAGTTTGAGTTAATAAGTTAATAAGTAACAAAGTATAGATATAAAAATTGTCTCGTAAAAATTTCAGTTATGACTTCTGAATTCTTCAGGTTGTCACAGAAAGGTTACCCACTCCTGATGCTTCAAAATTTGTCTTGCAAACTTCTGGACAAAGTTTATATACCATTTTGTAAAAGGTTGTACAAGATTTTGCTCAAATGAAAAAGTCAAGTAAAGTGGCCAATCCCATTAAATCATGAAATCTGTATTTCATTCATAATGATTGTTCAGCAATCCATCTCTTTATCATCTTGGTTTATCAACAAATATGGACTTCACGCAATATATACCATATGTCCAAGTAAAAATAATGTAATATTTGAACGAGTATTAACATTTATTGATTAAGGGATTTCTCGGAATTATATGTAATAATAATATTGCTTGATATTTGGAAAGGGAGACGACCAACATAACATTTACCAAAGGACGTACATGCTGATTTCATCGTTGTCTTTTGGGTGCTTGGAGTTGCCTAAAGTTTTGAACTGTGATTGATTTTGCATCTTGACAGATCAATTGCAATTCTATAAACCAGTTACTGAACAAATTCTGTTGTAAATGAACAAAACTGTTCATATACTTCAGCTGTTTTGGTTTAGTTGTTTAGTCGTTCTCTTGATCTTGTAAAGTTGGTCTTATTCTAATCGAGAAGAATCCAAGGAGCGTAGACAAGCATAGCTACAGCTATCATACAGGTCCCCCACATCTAGTCTGCCTTAGCCCTCCAATACATAAACCGTTATTCATATAATTTATCCACAATCTAATCACCTTTTGTATATATGAACTTCCAGGAAATGGTGCAGGCGAAAGATCCACCCTCACATTACTTGAGCAAATTGCGTACATACTTGGATCCAAAGGCATCGCGTAGTCATCGGGTAAGTAGCGCCGCTTGCCACCTCCATGCTGTGTTTATCTCTTGCTTCAAATGTTGAAAGTTGGTGGTGCGTAGAGCTTTTGCGTAATGACTTTTATGTGCCCCCAGTGTGGGGCACAACTGTTGTGTGGTTGCTGCTCCTACTTACCTACTTATGTAGTCTGTCTGTAATAACATGTACTTGTAGCTCTATTGTATTCGTAGTTTTAAAGTCTATTTTGTGGTGCATTTGTCTGATTTTTGTTGGAGCAGAGAAAAGCATTATCCATTAACCAACTATTAGACAAAAGCAAATGAAACTAAAAACCCCAAAAAAAAAAAAAAATTGAAAAAGAAAAGATCTGCTGTTTGTTCCGTTATTAATGTGTAAATTTCATTTCTCAACTCACAACACTGACAACACACAAACACACACAAAACTCTTTCTTTCTATCTCTCTCACTCTCTCAATTCCCCACTACATCCACTTATCTTGGAATCAACCTCGTGCTGCTCATCATCAATCTGCGTCCTGTATCCTGTATCCTGTCACCTGTATCCTGTCCCGTGTCCACACACAACTCTCTCTCCTTATACACTTACAGCTTTACCTCTTCTACTTTCTTTGTCAGAAACGTAAGATGGTCGGCGAATCCACGTCCACCCAGGTGCTGCGCGATCTCGAGATCTCGCTGCGCACCAATCACATTGAGTGGGTGAAAGAGTTTCTCGACGATACCAACCAGGGCCTCGATGCTCTGGTTGACTATCTCAGTTTTCGGCTGCAGATGATGCGGCACGAGCAACGTTTGCAGGGTGCCCTCTGTGCCTCCGAGGAGCGTCTAGCTCACACCAGCGCTGGCGATGGTGGTGAAGTGGTGCTCAGTAATAACTCGCTCAGTCCTGGGGGCAGCGTTGGGGTTGGAGCCAATACCTCCGGCCTGGGCAACGGCTCCATGTTGCTGGACAGCTCGCGTCAACAGCAGCACACGTTGTCCTATGGCTTTGTGCGGCCCACCATAGCTGATGCTCTGGACAGTCCTAGCCTAAAGCGTAGATCGCGTCACATTGCCAAGTTGAATATGGGCGCTGCCACCGATGATATCCACGTGTCCATCATGTGCCTGCGTGCGATCATGAATAACAAGTATGGCTTTAATATGGTCATCCAGCATCGGGAGGCCATTAACTGCATTGCCCTGAGTCTCATACACAAGTCGCTGCGTACGAAGGCTCTCGTCCTAGAGCTGCTGGCGGCCATTTGTCTGGTCAAGGGCGGACACGAGATCATTTTGGGCTCGTTTGACAACTTCAAAGATGTGTGCCAGGAGCAGAGGCGCTTCCAGACGCTCATGGAGTACTTCATGAACTTTGAGGCCTTCAACATTGACTTCATGGTTGCCTGCATGCAGTTTATGAACATTGTCGTCCACTCTGTGGAGGATATGAACTATCGAGTGCATCTGCAGTACGAGTTTACGGCCCTCGGCTTGGATAAGTATCTGGAGCGGATTCGCCTAACCGAATCCGAGGAGCTGAAGGTGCAAATTTCCGCTTATCTGGACAATGTCTTCGATGTGGCTGCTCTAATGGAGGACTCGGAGACTAAGACTTCCGCTCTAGAACGTGTCCAAGATCTGGAGGATCAGCTAGAGCGCGAAATCGATCGCAATTCCGAGTTCCTTTATAAATTCGCCGAACTGGAGTCGGAGAACATTACCCTTAAGACGGAGCGTGAACAATTGTCCATGGTGCGACAAAAGCTGGAGGATGACCTCAACGCCTTGCAGCGTATGTTGCAGCAAAACGAGCAGGAGCTCAAGAAACGTGACACTCTGCTGCAAAGCAAGAATTTGGAGCTGCAGACCCTCACCCGTTCGCTACCACGTTCTGCCTCCAGTGGCGATGGTAGCCTAGTGAATGGCCGCCTTTTGAGCGGCACATTAATCGATACAGATTTGCCACCACCACCTCCTCCTCCGCCCATACCCGCTGCAGCAGCACCGCCGCCACCACCGCCACCTGCACCGCCGGCTCCGCCACCGCCTCCCATGATGCCGGGCCTGAGTCCGCTGGTTAGCCCCAATGGCAGCGTCACTTCCACGGCACCCTCGCCACCACATGCACCTCCCATGCTGAGCTCCTTCCAGCCACCCCCGCCGCCCGTTGCAGGCTTTATGCCGGCGCCCGATGGAGCCATGACCATCAAACGAAAGGTGCCCACTAAGTATAAGTTGCCAACGCTGAACTGGATAGCTCTGAAGCCCAATCAGGTGAATTACAAATGCTGCCCAGGAATTGAAAAAGAATTGAATTAACTAACATCCCATTTTCAGGTTCGTGGAACCATTTTCAATGAGCTGGACGATGAGAAAATATTCAAGCAAATCGACTTTAATGAATTCGAAGAGCGCTTTAAGATTGGCATCGGCGGCGCCTTGCATAATGGCAGCAATGGCAGTGAAGTGGATGGCACACTGCAATCCTATCCCAGTAAACGTTTCAAGAAGCCCGATAATGTGTCGCTGCTGGAACACACGAGGTTACGAAACATAGGTAAGCATAGGACTATAATCACTTGCCCCCCTCACCATAACCATCTCAATGTCAACCCGACTCCTTAGCAATCTCTCGTCGTAAATTGGGCATGCCCATTGACGATGTTATCGCCGCCATACATAGCCTGGATTTGAAGAAGCTGTCGCTGGAGAATGTGGAGCTGTTGCAGAAAATGGTGCCCACCGATGCTGAGGTTAAGTCGTACAAGGAATACATCATAGAGCGCAAAGATCAGCAGCTGCTCACAGAAGAGGATAAGTTCATGTTGCAATTGTCGCGCGTCGAACGCATCTCTTCCAAGCTGGCAATTATGAACTATATGGGCAACTTTGTGGATAGCGTTCATCTCATTAGTCCGGTGAGAACATCAAAAATATGATATAGAATCTCATGTGAAAAACTATCAGCCCTCTTTACGTTCGTCTGTCTGTCTACTTAGGTTTCTCTGAACGGAGATTTCCAGATATGACTAATATTTACGATTCGGCATTGCCGAAACTAGGCTTCCTTTCTTGTTTTCATTAAATAATTTTCTTCTTCTCTTTTTGTCTCTTCATCTCTTGACATTTGTAGCAAGTGCAATCGATAGCTGGCGCCTCCACCTCGCTGAAACAGTCGCGCAAATTTAAGGCAGTCCTGGAAATAGTTTTGGCCTTTGGCAACTATCTGAATAGCAACAAACGTGGACCGGCTTATGGCTTTAAGCTGCAATCATTGGACACACTGATCGACACCAAGTCCACGGATAAGCGTTCATCGCTGCTTCATTATATTGTGGCCACCATACGGGCCAAGTTTCCGGAGCTGTTGAACTTTGAGTCGGAATTGTATGGCACAGATAAGGCAGCCTCTGTGGCACTGGAGAATGTAGTGGCTGATGTCCAGGAGCTGGACAAGGGCATGGAATTAGTGCGCAAGGAGGCCGAGCTGCGTGTGAAGGGGCCACAGACGCACATACTGCGCGACTTCCTCAACAACAGCGAGGACAAGCTAAAGAAGATCAAGAGCGATCTGCGGCATGCTCAGGATGCATTTAAGGAGTGTGTGGAGTACTTTGGGGACTCATCCCGCAATGCCGATGCGGCTGCCTTCTTTGCGCTGATTGTGCGTTTTACGCGGGCTTTCAAGGTAGATTTGAAACACAACTTCAGCAACCCCAAAGTAATATAATCTATATTTTGTGATCTTAGCAACACGACCAAGAGAATGAGCAGCGTCGTCGCCTGGAGCAGGCGGCTGCTTTGGCTGCCTCGAAGAAGGAGAGCGATCAGGTCATGATGCGCAACAAGGTCAACCAGAAGAAGCAACAGGTGAGTGGTCGTCGCAGCGGAAGCTTACCACCAAACTTGGCGACGGTCAGATATCAATTAGATAAGAATGTGTCGTACATTTGATGTCTTGGGCCCCCACTGCTGATTGCTATTGCTGATCCTGATCCTCTATTGTTGTTGTTGTAACCAATATTACCTTACCTTACCTGTTATGCTTTTGATTTATGCAGCAACAAATACATTGCCTGCTCGACTTTGCCAAGCAGCACAGCACTGTGGACTTGTCTCCATATCCATAACCACACCAACCAAACAACCACCACCACCATAAGGGCAACCTCAACTTAGCACGTACTTTGGTTACTTTGTTTAACAAATCTCTAATTAATACTCGCGTGTTATGTGGGGCGCATATGCGTTATACTGTCCAAAAAAAACAAACATCCAAACAACATCCAACCAATACACCAACCACCACCACCACCAACACCCACCACAACCCACTAGCAGCTAGTCGTGTGTTCTTAAGTCAGTCGGCATGGGCATGCGAGACGACGTCAGTGGCAGTGGCAGTTGTGTGTGAGTTTTCCATCCTAGCGTGTAAGTGGCCTGGTCTTGTCTGTACAACTTGTGTCTCTAACAATCTTAGCTACGACTCTGACTCGGTCTCATGCTTCTCCTAATCCCATAATACCCAACTAATACGCAAACATATGGCTGGCGCACTAATCCACAACCCCCACCCATCCTGTAAGCCAGAATGCAGTCTGGCCTAGTTCTTAGTGAGGCTTTACACTACACAAAAGTCAAAATCGAGATATTTAGTTTAAAGATTCTTGTTTAAAGATTTTATTAAATCGTATCGTCGTAGGGACTAATTTGAAATTATTATACATTTTCCTAAAGTAAGAAAACTATTAGAAAGTCTCATTAGTCAGAACTGAAAACCTGAAAATCTTTTATTGGATTTAGAAATGCTTAAAGCAGCGGGTCTCCATTGTAAACTTTGACGAATTGTCAAAGGAATGCGGCAGGAGTGCGGCACAGAGCACCCATTGCTTGGTATAATTTATAAAATACATAAGTAAAATTGAATCAGAAGGGAAGGCTAGCTTCGGCTTGCCGAAGCCTAAAGTAGACTATTCACTTTGTACCGATCTAGATGTAGATCAGATCAAACCTGCTCGGTGGTCGTGGGGCAAGGGATACAAGGGATACAAACCAAATTCGGTTTATTTTGGATGAAAAACAGAAAAGTTATGCTACTTAGTGTTCATTCCTGAACAATCGGTTATATGAGAGCTATATGGTATAGTTGCCCGATCTTAATGAAACTCGAGGTTGCGCAGCGTGCAGACGAAAGAAGCATGTGGTAAATAAACACTTTAGCTGTGCGGACGGACGGGCAGACGGAGGGACTGATATAGTTATACTGTCATGCTAATCATGCAAACATCCTTACAAAATTAATATACTATCACAATTTTTTGTGAATGGGATTATAATGTAAATATTAAGTTGGTGAAAAAGAAATCCATTATTTGATTGTGTGTCAACTTGGTATGCTTTTATTTGTAAACTATTGGTCACAATGATTTACACTTGGGATTTTTAGAAAGGCAGAATTCCTCTTTAAGACACACTGCTGTCAGATTTGTAATAGGAGTATTCCATTAAGAGATAGATTCAGTTAAACATGGAGACCCACAAAAATCTGAAAAAATTGGCTTAACATTGACCACAAAGTAGTTTTAAACCATTCACAAAAACCTGGATATGGAAAGAAGCTAGATGTATGGCTGCATCACGAATTGTCTAAGAAACATAATGGATCGAATTACCATCTGCGAGTCCTTGACCAAATAGAAAAAGGACACCGACACCCACCATCAAGTGGCAAAAAGTAGCGAATACTTTTATATTACTTTAGACAGGAAAAAATGAAGATTATTTATATGTGGACAGTGCCACTTCCTTAAATAAATTTAAAGTTTTTCTAAAATGTATACAAATCTTTTGAAAGTGGAATAAATTAGCATATTTAATTAACGATAGGAGGTACCAGAGTTCATTCCGAATCATTCAGCTATATGTAATAGTGATTCGGTCTGGATCAACTTTAGTCAGCAGACGTAGGGGCTTCTCAAACTGAGATTTATCAAATTTATTTCAATTTGGATAAAAAACAACCAACGTTGCTGTACTAAGAGTTCATTCCGAATCGGTCAGTTATATGGGGGCTATGTGATATAGTTGTCAAGAATATATATACTTTATGAGATCGGAGATGCTTTCTTCTGTGCGGTGTTACAAATATCGTGACAAAACTATAAAACGCTCTGCAAGGGTATACTGAACTGCACTCTAGTAAATGACCACAAGTGAACAAGTGAACAACATCAGAACAGTATATCGAAATTTCTGGTTTCTAAGAGTTATTAGAGAGACCATAGCTGGCAATTGCATATCCTTGTTGATTGTCAGCAAACATTTCATTTAATAAATGTATTTAAAATTAATTTATTAACTTTGGAAACTATAAAAAACTACTAAACATTAACCTTAGAAAACATTTACTTAACCTCTACGTAAACTTTTTAAACTACAAAAAAAATAATGGTTAAAAATAATCATTCTTATTCTCGCATATACTAAATGTTATAAGGGACCTCTTTCGGTGTTGGTTTATGTCTAATGCTAACCCATTTCTTTTTATGCTTTTCCCTTCGTTTCCAACTTATGAAAATCGGTCATGTTGCCAACAACAACAACAACAACACAACAAAAACCAAAAACAACAAACAGTTGCCTTCAACATGCGCGCTCTCCTTACAGGATGCCGTCATCAATGAGCTGAAGAGCAAGGCGCATTCGGTGCGCGAGAAGAAGCTGCTGCAGCAGGACGAAGTCTACAATGGGGCCTTGGAGGACATATTGCTGGGACTTAAGAGTGAACCGTATCGTAGGGCGGATGCTGTGAGACGCTCACAGCGGAGACGTATCGACAATAATCGCTTGTCTCGCACACTTGAAGAGATGGATTGCTAGGGCAATGGCAATGGCAACGGCATGGCCAAATTTAAAATCAAAATTCAATCTGAAAAAAAGAAAATCGAAAGAAAATTATGAAAACGACATACTGCAATATGTGATTGGGCGATTAAATTGTTTTGGACACACACACACACACATTCCCTACATTTCCCTACTTGCCCCCTTCGAATGTAATTTTTTCAGTTGCTTTTACACTATCCTACACGCATGTTTTTGTAGAACGAACTTATCCAATTTTCCTGTACTAGTTCTTATTTTTAATACAGTATATTTTCTTCTGTGAATCTCATTTATTATGTATATTTTGAGACATTTTTATCGCCAAAATTTTACACTACACGTTTTTATTTTTTTAGACATTAAGTTTGAAATTATGCCGGTGTATTTATCAAATCTTAATTGTTAAACCGATGATGATTTAAATTTAAATTGTGTAAATATATGCAAATACATACATATATATATTATGTTATATATAATTTTGTTCGATATAAGTTTTAACCAAATTGGCACGATTTTGCATCCGAGATGTGGTTTCATTTTAAATTGTATTTTTTTATTGCGCCTATTATTTGTTTTAAGATATGAATTGTATAATGAGTATAATATATTAAATTGTACATTTTTTTATTGAAATTGAAGTAAATCTTTTTAATTTATAGTTGTATATAGGTCCACATTTATATAACACAACCAGAGCTCGCACATAATTGTTGACTTTTTCTTGTTGTCCGAAAATAAACGTTTTTGCTGACACTTTGAGCAAAGAGACAGACATGAACCTTTCACATAGGTTCTTTAGAAAAACTGGTCTGCGCTCAAAAAACATCCAGTTTTTTTGTTCTACTTTGCTCTACTAATTCCCCGGACCGTTTTGTCGTGAGTGTTCGTGTATTAAAGATTGGCCTCAGTTGGACTGTTAGTTGCCTTTTTTTTTTAATTGTGAACTAAATGGAAAAGTGCATCAATTTTCAATATCAAAAACAAGTAAGAACGCTTCAGTCGATGTTCCGGCTATAAGATTAGTATACAGCATTATTTTTTATTATTTGATAACCTAAAAGTATGCAACACTTTTTTTGGGTTTTGTCCTCTTTTTTTTACAATTTTGTCTGCAAATATTATCCGATAGTAATGAAATTTGGCAAATCGGTACATTATATGCTTATAATTTATAAACCGAGTTTCGTCAAAAATTGTGGGTGATGTAAGGTTTTTCAACGATTTTCAATGGAGGGAGGGGCGGTCAACTGTTACTTGTGAGCTCTGAACACAACACAACTTTGGCACTCAGCTCCACACTTAACACTCAATTTGCACACTTTACTCAGAAGCCAAAATATTGCAATCGGAAAACATTTTTAGAAACTCTTACATTTAGAAAGAAAAAAGGAAACGAAAGACATTTTTTTAGCATTTTGATGTAGATTTTATACAACAAATATATACTTATATATATATTACAATTTATACGCCAATTTATTCTCACAAGAAACCACAACAACTTAACAAAGACTGATATCGAGCAGTTTATGACATAGAAACGCAAATTTATTTATAAAATTAATAAATAAAAAAAGCTTTGTAACCATCTTTTTCGAAGAGACTTTTAGTGTCTTTCTTACAACAAATTGAAAAATAATATTGCAAAAACGAATTTAGTTGAACTTTAAGCATATAGTCTATATCTACTATATTTATATAGTGCCATTGGCATGCGACATGGTCCTTATGCATATCCTTTTCGTAAATTTTTTTAATTTGCCAAATAAAGTGCTTATAAAACTATAACGAGGGCAAAGCACGCACGCTACATTGTTAGTTTTTATTATTGTGTTATTTAATTTAATAAGAAAACCAGCGCATGGTATACGAAAATATGGCCGGATTTTATATACATATATATATATACAACTACACTTTTATAAAATATTTTAAATAAATTATTATTAACCAAATAAACTAGCCAAAAACAAAGTCGAGTATTTATTTCTTTTGATCGCTGAATTTTAAATATAAATTTGAACCACTACGGTGCTGCCAACTCGGTTGGGGATAGCTGAAGAGCAACAGTTGTCATAGCTCTGGAAAGATTTCACAGGTCTGACAGGTTCAAGAAAGACAGCTGTTCAAATTCACCATGCTTGCTGACCGAAAAAAGGGATACATCGTTTGGCACATCGATACATCTGAAGCTTATTACATTGAATAAATGTATTTGATATTCACAGGGTAATTTAAATATTGTAAGTGAACATTTCTCGCACTTATTTCGCTCATAGCTTCATAATACAGATAAGAGTCACGATATTTAGGGCTCATAGGGCGAGAAGAATGGGCAGCAGCAGTGTTTTACAACTGCACACAAGTCCGTCTGTAGCTTGTGAGCGGCAACGATATAGCAAGCTCAGACGTGCTGTCGAACTGGGTCGCCTCTACTGGATGGTCCTTGTCAAAAGAATATTATTTCATTTTAAACATTATTTTTTGAGTTTGTATATTTTAGAAGAAAACGAACGGCCAGATATGTAATACATAAAAAACATCGTTCTTCTCAAACGACTCATGTTTTGCGGCACATTTATCTATTTAAATATCGATATTTTTGTATATAGATATTTTGGCTATCTCTAGGTCTGGCAACGCCATTCATCAGCTGTTGTTGAAATTCACCATGCTAACGGACTGCGACTGCCCCATGCAAAGCATCAGCAGTGCTTGTGTATATATTTTTATTTGAAAAATGATTTAAGTGGCGTACGCACATGCGACTTTTGTATTAGACTGCGGGCCCATAGTTCACGCCAAAGACACGCCATGTTCAAACGCACCTTCAAAGTGGTCTATAGGCCAATTAAGAGCAATTTCTTGCTGCTGCCGGATCAGTACTATGGCATTGTTTCGACCTATGTGAGTACCAAGTACAAAAGTCACTGTGGCGCGTAGATTAGATAAGTTTATATGACCCATACTCATAGGACACGGGCTGTCTCAGCTTGCAATACAATGATGGACGCGTACACTATGGCTCTTGGGCACCCCATGCGGGCGGCGGTGGCGTCAAAGAGAGCGAAATTGGCATCAATGCCCGAGCAGCCAAGGAGATCGGTAAGTTACAGTTACTTAACAAGCGGATGTTGGCATCTGTTGCCAATGTACCGTCATATATGAATATATATTTAGCTATATATAAGTTGATGCAATTTTCCTGCCCCGTAGGTCTGCACGAAAATGATTTGGTGAAGTGTGCGCTCATCGCTGACGTTATAAATCTTCGCAGCGTTCACGTTACGCCCGTGTCGGCCAAAGATTGGGAGATCATTGTGAGTATTTCGGATGCCAACGTTAGCTAAAAATAGCCATTTTATATCAGTTTAGCATTTGGCGCGGGCGTTTTATTCGTTCGTTGATTTATTTACGTTTTGCCATTGTTTCGATTTCGTTGCCGGCATTGCCATTGACCCCCAATCGTTTAATTGGGGATTTCTTTACATATAAAATGTGACTTAGAGAGGAGATCGAGATGGCGCCCGCCCCGAATCCGAAATTTTTGATCCCATCTCTCCCAGCCCAAGCAGATCCAATTTCTAATAACAATTGCTTATAATCTTCCAGGAGCTGAGCAGCGAGAAGATCTCCGCCAGTGTGTTGGAACAGACACGCATTGTGAACGCCACGCAGATACTGATTGTTTGGATTAACAAGTCCATGCAGGTGGCCTTGACAGTGGGTAAATATGGTTACTAATCCTGCTCACCTTTATTATACTCAAACTATTCCTTCTACAGATCGCATGAAGCCGCACAATAGCTATGGACGCATTGATCACAACACTGAGCTGGTGGTGGCCCCAAATCTGTACAAGGGTCTAACCAATGGCAATGGCATTGCAGAGGATACCTCAAGGCTTTCGCGTAGCAAGACCAGTGCTCAGGTGAAGGAAGACCTGAATGCGGCACCTGTTGCTCCAGTTCCTCTTAGCCACTCCTCCACCGTCAGCAGTGTGAAGCATACCCTGCAGCGCAACAAGCGACAGGACAATATGGAGCGGTTGAAGAAGGATCTGCGTAGGGAGAACACGCGCAACTTTGAGTTCCGTGTGATACGTGGCCTGTGGAAAGAAGGTGCCCAGGAATCGGATGTGTACATCCATCAAACGCATTTGCCCGAATTCATGGACCTGGAACAGTTCTATGGCATGCACACTGCCGGCGATAAGGAGTACTATGTGCGTGTGCGCGTGGTCAGTGCTGAGGATCAGGATCAGCCCATACCCGCCACCATACATCCCTCCATTGAGTTGAATGCAAATCTAATGAAGCTCTTGGGCATAAAGGAACTGGAACGTGTGGTGCTGCGTTCCAAGACCACTGTGGTGAACTTTGTGGAGAAGATCGAACTGTTTGCCCACAAGAAGACGCACTACAAGATCATTGAGAATGCATTTAAGAGATTTGTGATCGAGCGCACCCAAAAGGCGCCCATGTTGTTTAACCAGGAAGAGGTAGTGCGCCTGGAGGATGATCTGCTGGTCACTGTGGGTATAGTGCCCGAGCATTTTCGCTATTGTGTGGTGGATGCGCAATTCCTCAAGGAATCCAAGATCTATGCTGCCGATCTGGTGCGTCCGGTCAGTGAAATAATCAAGGAACAGCCCCCAGAGAGCTCGGCACTGAGTGTCAAGGATCTCATACGTCTGCCAGAGTATGACAAGATTGTGGATGAAGTGGTCAACGAGCTGCGCATGAATCTGTGCCTCAATGCCGAGAACTCTGTGCTGCGGCAGTGCAACGTGCTCATTACTGGCGCTCCGGGCACTGGCAAAACGGTGCTGGTGGAGCGCATTCTGGATCAGCTGTCGCGCAAGCCGGACTACTGTTATTTCGACATCTTCTATGGATCACGCAGCAAGGGACGCAAGACTGAATCCATCCAGAAGGATCTGCGGAACATTTTCACCAGCTGCCTGCAGCATGCGCCGGCGATTGTTGTCATCGAGAATCTGGATGTGCTGGCCCACGCCGCTGGCGAGCAGACCAGCCAGGATGGCGAATACTACAACCGCATGGCGGACACAGTGCATCAGCTGATCATGCAGTATACCAGCAGCAATGCCATTGCTGTCATTGCTACTGTCAACGAACTGCCGGCCCTGAACAAACGTCTCAGCTCGCCGCGTGGTCGCCACATCTTTCAAACCATTGCCCGCCTACCAAATCTGGAGCGGGCCGATCGTGAGTTGATTTTACAAGAACTCTGCAATCACATTGCCACCAGGCAACTCGATTTGGTCAAGTTATCCAATCTCACCGAAGGCTATCGCAAGTGTGATCTTGTCCAGCTGGTCGAGCGGGCCATCTTCTATGCCTATCGCATTAGTGAGTACATTGAATTTGATAAGGGAATCCTTTATGGAGTGGAAAATTGTTCACAGGCAAAACGCAACCCCTTCTAACTAATGATCAGCTCATCGCATCCCTGGAGCACACCAATTCATATTGCCTGCAGGGCATTCAAAGCAATCAAAAAACTGCCACAGATCAGGATGCCAATAAGCTAAGTGTAGAGGAGCTGCCTGGCCTGGAAAGCGTTGTTGATGTACTGGAGGAGGTGCTCATGTGGCCATCGAAGGTGAGTTTGGAAATGAAACCGCTTGGAATTTTGGTTCACACGGCGTTATCATTACTGTGATATGTGACCTAATTTTCCACCTAGCTTTTTCCTTTTTCTATGCCCTTGCAAAGGGTATTATATATAATATATGGTAGTATATATATTCGTTATATTCCGTCGTACCAGATTTGATCTAGATCAGCTATACATTTAAAATGTGAATGGTATACAAGCGTCGGCAAGCCGAAACTAGCCTTCCTTTCTTGTTGTTATAATTGCATACACTTCGAACTCCTCCTCGATAAGTTTAACTTCTACCTTCAATACCTTCTATCCCACGCAGTATCCATCAATTTTCAACTCCTCACCGTTGCGCAATCAGGCTGGCGTTCTGCTTTATGGTCCCCCTGGCACTGGCAAAACCTATCTAGTCTCGCAATTGGCCACCTCCTGGAATCTGCGTATCATCTCTGTCAAGGGACCCGAACTGCTGGCAAAATACATTGGTCAGAGCGAGGAGAATGTGAGAAATCTGTTCAATCGTGCCCGCAGCGCCAAGCCCTGCGTGCTGTTCTTCGATGAGTTTGACAGTTTGGCGCCCAAACGTGGCCACGACTCCACTGGCGTAACCGATCGGGTTGTCAATCAGCTGCTTACCGAGCTGGATGGTGTAGAAGGTTTGCAGGGCGTAACGGTTATAGCAGCCTCATCCCGGCCAGAACTGTTAGATCCAGCCCTGTTGCGTTCCGGTCGCATAGATCGGCTCGTTGAGTGTCCACTGCCCGATGCAGCGGCGCGCGTGCGCATATTTGAGGCTTTGAGTTCCACTCTCAATCTGGATGAGTGCGTGGACTTCGATTGGTTTGCGGGACGCACACAGAATTATACTGGAGCTGATATACAAAGCCTGCTGACCTCGGCAAACATGGCCGCTGTTAAGGAGGCGCTGGCACAATTCGGACATGAGGTGAGTGAACAAATACCATATACCTATATGTTGTGATTAGCGGAAGTTCTTGTTGTGCTTGGAGTCTAGTCTTTTTGGTAGACGTTTCCCAAGCATTCAGTGGAGGCCAACAAGTGCATAATAGCAAGTACATATTTAACTATTTTTGGGTTTTGGGATTTTTATGCTGGCATACGTGTCTAGCATCTGGATCGACAAGGGCCTGGCCATGGGTATATGAAAATCCCAGCGAAGGGATGTTTTTCTTTTAGATATAAGTCACGTAACGGATATTTCCTTATTGATATGCGATTATCGCGCATGCGCACGTACTTAGCAACAACTGGAAAGACAATGTGCATAAATTGAGCCGACGACGACGGGCAAACATAGGCCACGCCAAGGGCCGCCGCTGCGATGATAAAGAATGCAATCCAAAACCAAAAACCGAACCTCAACCTGCAGGCCAACACAGCCACACAAAACATGCTTAGAATAAAAGTAAAACGTGGAACCGCAACAACAATTGCAACATGCGAGGTACCGAGACCTCGTCTCAACCTCAACGACACCTTACACAATCGCACAGGTAGTTTAAGGTTAGGTCTTCGAGGATCGTCAGCAGGATAGCGATTGCCTAGCTGTGATTTGCTAGCTACTTGTACAAATATTATTATTGAATGCCAGCGGCGCTCCAACGCACGGACCTCGTGCTGCCAAGACATTGTTTTCACGAAAACAACAATCCAACATACACAGCATACACACGATCACGTTCACGATCGGCGTCGGTTTTCGTTGTTAAAAAGTTTTCGATCGATCGTTACTTTTAGTTGTGTGCGGACATTCAAGCTAATCGGTTGATTTTGCCTTGATCGTGTGTTGACACCGGGCTCTGGCTCTGCAAATCTCCATCTCCACGGTTAGTGCCACGGAAGTTTGCCCCCACCCGTACCCCCTTCCTTCGCCCGTTCGGCAAGGGAAATAAAAATTGGCAGCCAAGCGGAAATGCACACCAAGGCGCCTTGCAAAAATTTTGGACTTTTTTGCCCAAGACTTTCTGATCATTAAAACAAAGAACGTGATTTTGGACAAAAAAAAAGAAAACAAAAAGAATGAAGAGAAGAGCAAAGAATTATGTTCACATTTGGTCTGTCAAAAGTCAACAAAAATAAATAAATAAAATCAAGTCAAATTCAAGTGCCCAAAACAAAGAATACAAAATAAAATTCAAGATAAACAAATTTGGCAAAACAAAAAGTGTACAAGAAAGATCTGCAAAATATATTGGAAGTATGCATGTGGCATATATAAAGTCAGTCCTTTAACAGTGCAGATACAACAAACATGAAAACAAAAGCAGAAGTGATATGTAAATGCAATGTCTCAATAAATTTGCGATAAATTTTTGTAAAAGATATAATGTGCTATAAATAAATATAATTTTAAATCGAAGCTTAAATTAATGGTCGAACGTACTATAAATAAATACAAATAATTAATGTGTATTCCGCTCATCACTTTGATAGAGACAGAGGAAATTTACGTTTAATTCATCATAATTCAGAAAAAACCCTATACTCAAAGAACAATCTAAATTGTAGTTTATAAAAAGTGTCGTTTGTATATTATTAAGACCAAATTTTGGTTCTTTAAGACTTAGAATTTGGGAGTACAGAATAGGCTTAAAGATATTCAATGCTACACTGTGACGTCTATTTTGGTTATCTTAGATATTATTTGTAACGCATAAAGTATATATTCTTGATCAGAATGACAAGCTGAGCCAATATAGCCAAGTGCGTCTGCCTGCTTGTCTGTTTGCTTCTATGCGAACTAAGCTCTTTTAAAGCAACCGAGTTGAAATTTTGACCATAGACTTCTGCAGTAAGCTGCTCATATGTCAAAATCCAAAATCTTCCAGATCGGACCACTATATCATATAGCTTCCATATAAGCGCCCGATTCGGAATGAACTCTTAGTACACCAAATTGAACCAAAACTGGCAGTCAGTTTTAGAAGCCTCTACATCTGCTGACCTCAGTTTATCCAGACTGATTCGGAATGAACTCTTAGTATACCGGATTCTTTTTTGTTTTTTGTCCGTATTGAACCAAATTTCAAAAGTGTCCATATTAGAAGCCCCCACTTATGCTGACCGAATTTCAACCGCATCTGCAAGGGTATGTAAGGTTCGGTTATCAGAAATTCGTTATTTTTTTAACATTTCTATGCACAAGTCTCGTTTTGGGGAGAATCGATTTTTCCCGGCAAAACAACTGTTTTTGGAAACTCATTAAAAAATTTCTCGATGAACAACTCCATTTAATTCTGAGAATCACCTATATACACTTTAGCTTTCGTTTGTCGTGTTAATCGATGCGCTGTTGTTGAGAGAAATGACATCAAAAATTAAAAAAAAAAGTAGTTGCTCAAAAATAGTCACGGCGCACCTCCATTATTGGGGGGCGATCTACACTTTTCAAGTGGCTTATAAGAAAATATAATGTATCAAAACAGTATGAGTAATTTCAGGCTAAGAAATATTCAAGTAGATGATTTAAATGTCAAATTTGTTTATTAGCTTATTGCCGAACTATAAGACACAGACCTCATATTGATATTTTAGGAGCTTTTTCTTTGTGCGCGTCTGTTCGATAGTAGAATTTTGAAGTTAATGGAATTTGAATTTTATATTTCTAAAAAAATATGAAAATTAACAGATCCTCTTCTAAAAAGTGAAGCTTCCTTGTAAGTTTTGAATGCAAGTACATATAGTCTGAGACATTGGATTCTGTGAGGAACATCAAAAGAGACCATCATTACGAGAGAATATAACATTTTGAACAACGAAGGGATTTCAAGCGCTTTTGTATTTCAATTCCATAACTTTGCATGTAATCAATGGTCCTTGGTCATGTTGAAAAATATTTGATTACTTTGCTAGGTTTGTTTTACTAAGTTAAACTGTCTCTATCACAAAATAAGCAATCTTTATTCAGTGAAAAACTTCATTCAGGTCGTGACCAAATTTGCAATATACCAAATTTGTTAGTATAAATAAATGGTTAAAAATTGTCAATCAAAATTGTATTCTAAATAATTTTGTATAAAACGTGATGAAATGTTGCAGAAAATGTTGCAAACAAAGACACATATTGCCCCAAGTCAAATTTGTCAGACAACAAGAAACATATATTTATAATATTCATTAATAAAACATAGGTGTGAGCTAGCGTTTTTTGGCCATGTTTGCGGTGCGCGGCACCAATTTCAATACTATTGAATGACTGACAAAACAGGCAAAAAAAAAAAAACCTCAAACATACTCGACTCTGACTACAAATGAAACAAGAGAGGAAGGCTAACTTCGGGTGCCCGAAGCCTATATACCCTTGCAGATTCTATTGAAGTATGGTCAGCATACGTTCCAGATTTTGTTTTGATTCAGATTAGAAACGAAAAAAGATTCGGTATGCTAAGAGTTCACTACGAATCGGTCGGTTATATGGGAGCTATATGATATAGTGGTCCGATCTGGATCAACTTTGCTCAGCTGACGTAGAGGCTTCTAAAACTGACATATACCAAATTGGTTTCAATTCGGATAAAAAACAATCAATTTTGGTGTACTAAGAGTTCATTCCGAATCGGTCGGTTATGCGGGAGCTATATGATATAGTGGTCCGATCTGATGATGATCTGATCTGATGATTTTTACATATGAGCATCTAACAACAGAAATAAGCCTATGGTGAAAATTTCAACTCGATTCAACTCGAAGAAACAGTTGGACAGACAGACAGACGGACGGACTTGGCTTGTCATGCTGATCAAAAATATATTAATACTTTATGGGGTCTCGGAGGTGCTTTCTTCTATATGCTTCAAATATCGTGACAAAGTTATAACACCCTCTGTAAGGGTATCAAAAGGAATTGAATGAATAAATTAAGAGTGGCAACGCGTGTGCATATATCAAACAAAAATCAGCAATGGCAATAGCACCAACAACAACAACAACAACAACAGTCGCAGCGGCAGCAAAAGACAAGCATAATAATAATTATAATAACAACTAGAAACAACAAAAGCAACCGCAACTGTTGTCGCCTGCCTTAAAAATGTAATTTCATTAATGCACAGTGGTTTGAGTATTTGTCACCTTTCGGCCAGTGCCAATTAGTATTGCTTAATCACCTTTGTATTTGTGTATTTTATTTGTTAATCGCATTTATATTTGCGGTTAGACACCCAGTAAAGAATTATAAAATGAAAATATCTGATATCTGTGAGAGAAGGAGGATTCAGGCCTTAGAGTGATTTCAATTACCATTGATGATGTTTGGTAAATGTTAATTTCTTTGCTTTCAAACAGGTTGCATTGTTACAATTGCTTTAGTCTTTCACCCCGGTGAAGGTTTTCAATATCTAAATTTTCGCTCTGAACACACCACTTCAACATTAGTTTCCTTTGATGATGTTATACAAGATTTGCAGTATGAATGAGATATTAGAAAGACTTGCTAAACATGGAGGAAAATAATAGTCGATACAAGAAAGTTGTGCTTCTGCGACCACTTCTAATACTCTTTTCTCTTCCAGCCTTATTAGCAACTGCCATATACAGGGCATCCAGTAAGTCATTTCTCCTTTCATATTCTTTGCACCCTCTGCTATTGCATGATATTGCATCATTTGGGTATTTTTCAATTTGCGTATGCAAATCTTAGCACCTTTTATACACATACATATTTAGTATTGTTTGTTGAGGTTCAATACCCAAATAAACACAGCTAAGCAAACTGCAATGATTCTACTGATGGCTCCCAAACTCACACACCACTGTGCATATTTGACTAGTCATTTTTTGTTGTTGCATTTAGTAATCATTGCATAAAAAAAACTAAGTTTTCTAACTGTACGTCAGTTCGCTGAATGGAAACTTTAGGGAGGCGCATGCCAAAATAAACGACAGCAACAATCGAAGCCAACGCATATGGCGAATGTCGTTGTAGAAAATATATATATATATACGAGTATGTTGATTTGCCTGTGTGTGTGGCCGGCGGAAAGCGGGAGTGTGTGTCCGGCAATTGGTAGCTCCAACCACGTCGTTGTCAACGTCTCTGCGTTGACAGCCCTCGGCGCAAGCTCATTAGCCAGGCAGTGCACATAATCGCCGTCGTTTTATTGTTTTCTATTTTTCTTTAGATTTATTTTTCGAATATTGAGAAAAAGACCCAGCGCATGTATGTTGAACTGGTAGCAATAAAATATTAAGCAATATTAATAATAATAAATAAATAAAATGACACGACAAGAAGTGGCATAGTGCGAAAGTGAGAGAGTTGGAGACGGGGAACCAGCAAAAATTTGGCCAAGTGTTTGGATTTGGCAATCTCTTACAATCACTTTAACTGAGAGATCTGGAGAGCCACCACTTGACAATGGAAAAACTGCTGATCATCGCCGTCATCATCAGCATTTCCATACGGCATGGTTGCCTCGCTGAACCGTGCCAGTTGAAGGAGCATCGCTGCAGAATCGATGTAACCGCCGATGGTGCACCCAAACAGCTGCACTTGCCCACAGATGTGGATGTGACCCTGCAATGCTTTCGTCCGCAGGCGAAGTGGTATCATGAGCAAACACTGAAACCCAGCGGCCCCTTTCTGCGTTTGGAACGTGTCCAGGCTAATCAATCGGGCACCTATGGTTGCCAGCACAACCAGGACAAGTGGTTCAATATCACTCTAAACATTGGCTACAACGAACCAGAGACTGTTGCCAATGACATAGCCGCTTTTGAATTGGTGGAGAACAATACCAGTTCCAGTTCCGAATCAACATTATACTTCCAGCCACTTAATGACGAGGAGTCACAGCCAACATTAAGACAGGATCTACCACGTGCTCTACAGCGCACTGCAGGCGGTTTCTTTTTGCTAACTTGCTCACCTGCAGATGAGTCTTCTGCCACTAATCTCAGCTGGTTCCACAATGATACCCAAGTAATAGGCGGTCGTGGGCGTATCAAGCTTAAGAAGTGGACATTGACAGTGGGGCAACTGCAGCCTGAAGATGCGGGCAGCTATTATTGTATGCTGTGCAACCAACTAGGATGCCTTAGGAGTAACCAGACCCACCTGGAGGTTATAAAGCGCACACACACGGCTCCTATACTGAAACCTGGTTCGCCTCGTAATGTCAGCTCTGCGCCCAGCGAGAATGTGAGCTTTCAGTGTGAACTAGAGGATTCCCAGTTGACACCTCAAATCATTTGGTACCGTCAGGAGCGAGCTGGTGATATCGGTCAACTCATGGAACGACTTAGGGACAGACTGGTTGTCAGTGACGAAGTGATGCGTATGTGGACGCTACGGGATGAGCCACAGGTTCTGCGTTTGGGCAATGTACAGGTAGAGGATGCCGGATGGTACATTTGTATGGCCGAGAACACACTCGGACGCACTGTGGGAGCTGCCTATTTACAGCTACTGGACGCCACGTCAAGTACAACAAGTAGCACCAGCACCACGACTACCACCACAACTCCAATGGCTATTACCACAACGGAGGCGGATGAGGATGCAGACGACGCCAACGTAAATGCAACGTTAGATAGCGAGGAAGGTCCGCCAGTTTTTAGGAAAGTGCTGCAACGCCTCCAGCACGCAGTGGCAGGCAAAACGCTGACACTCTCCTGTCCAGTTGCGGGAGCGGCCAACATTACTTGGACCCGCAATGGCAGTGGCGACATGAGTCGTAAATTCGGCACATATGCGCCAAAGAAGTGGTCCCTACGGATGGAGGACGCCACCACCGATGACAACGGGCTGTTTGCCTGCAAGGTGTGCAATTCCCGGGGCTGCAATGAGTTCGAATTCAGCGTGATGATTAGCGATCGAATTCGAGCGGCTCCCATTATCACGGTGCCACACAACAAAACGGTGCTGGTGAATGCCACTGTTATCATGGAATGCCTGGTACTATCGGATCTGCATCCCACGGTCAACTGGAAGCGGGTGGTGCAGCTGAACCAATCAAAGCAAGAGGTGGCCTCGGGAGATAGTGATCTGGTTCTTATACCTCTGAATACGACACAGGATCAGCCGCATATACTGGAATTCCGTAACGTTACCCACGAACAGGAGGGCTGGTACACTTGCGTGGCTTCCAACTCATTGGGCGTAAGCAACTCCAGCGTTTACTTGCGTGTGGTGGATCATCTGCCCCATCCGGAGGTCTACGCCTTGCTACGTTCTCATCCCCTGGGCTTCACTGTGGCCGCTGTGTCGATCTTGGCATTGTTTCTGCTGGGCAGCGCCTTCATTGTCTATATGCTGCGCCGCCTGCGTAGGGAGAAGTTGCTCAAGCACCGCATCGAGACAGTGCATCAGTGGACCAAGAAGGTCATTATCTATCGTCCGGCCAGTGATGAGGGTAGCTCCTCTTGCACAGGTGATCTCCAAATGCCCGTCATCAAGATTGAAAAGCAGCGCACTACCTTTTCCACGACAGCGTCGGGCAACGCCGATCCCGCTCAGGTCTTCAATGAGTATGAGTTTCCATTGGACTCCAACTGGGAGATACCCAGACAGCAGCTAAACCTGGGCTCCATCTTGGGTGAGGGTGCCTTTGGTCGTGTTGTTATGGCTCAGGCGGATAGCCTACCTCGAAGTCCACAGCCAGGCGTTGAGACAATTGTGGCCGTCAAAATGGTCAAGGAGGAGCACACGGATGCGGATATGGCCAGCCTGGTGCGCGAAATGGAGGTGATGAAAATGATTGGCAAGCACATTAATATTATCAATCTGCTTGGCTGCTGCAGCCAAGGCGGACCGCTGTGGGTGATCGTCGAGTTTGCGCCCCATGGGAATCTGAAGGACTTCCTCAAACAGAATCGACCCGGAGCCCTACAGCGTCGCAGTGATAGCGATGGCTACCTCGATGACAAGCCACTGATGCCACAGCAGCAACTGGGAGAGAAAGAGCTCACCATGTTCGCATTTCAAATCGCACGTGGCATGGAATACTTGGCCTCGCGACGGGTAAGTTTTTAGGCGCGGTTAACTCTAAGATGGTATTATCTTAAACCATTGATTCCAGTGCATTCACCGCGATCTGGCGGCGCGTAATGTGCTCGTCAGCGATGGCTATGTGATGAAGATAGCCGACTTTGGACTGGCCAGAGATATACAGGATACGGAATATTATCGCAAGAACACGAATGGACGATTGCCCATCAAATGGATGGCACCAGAGTCTTTGCAGGAGAAGAAATATGATTCGCAGAGCGATGTCTGGAGCTATGGCGTGCTGTTGTGGGAGATCATGACGTATGGAGAACAGCCCTACCCACATATCATGTCCGCCGAAGAGCTCTACAGCTATCTGATCACGGGCCAGCGCATGGAGAAGCCAACAAAGTGTTCGCTCAACATCTATGTGGTGATGCGCCAGTGCTGGCACTTTGAGTCCTGTGCGCGGCCCACATTTGCAGAGTTGGTCGAGAGCTTCGATGGCATACTGCAACAGGCCAGCAGTAATCCGAACGATGCCTATTTGGATCTATCCATGCCCATGCTGGAGACGCCGCCATCGTCAGGCGATGAGGACGATGGCTCCGAAACTGAAGCATTTCGAGAGACTTTACCCCTTAGATATCAATATACCTATAAGTTTAATTAATAACTAAAGTAAGCTAAACTAGTCTAATATACATTCTAATAGCTTCAACGAGAACTTCCAATGCTCAGAAAATATATGTATATGTAACATTTTGAATATTGAACGTGTTATCCAATGACCTGATCCATTTTATTTAACCAACAGAAGTTGCCGAAGAAAATTTTAGTCAAGCAAAAACATCTCGTGGAATCCTTCCAAACGACGCGGCCATCGCTTAGCGCCTCCGATATAGCCAAGTATCAAAAAACGTGAGTGATTAATAAAAATAGTTTAATAAATTAAAGATTATAAATGTAAACATTTCAGTTACGCACGCTTCACAAACAAGGAGAAGAGCTCTAGGGAATTTGTGGCCAAACGGGCCACCTTGGCATAATTGGATACAAACAGATACATACGAGTGCATGACTGATTTCTTAATGCACAAATAGGAACTCAACTAACTGAGGCAGAAATTGATGTTTCTGTAATCTGAATATGCTTTGTTTGGACATTGAGTCATCGGCTCATAGACATGTATAAGACAAAAGACTAAAAGTAGTAATTAGGTTATGCTTATATTAGAGCCCTGCGACGCCTACATTCACTGTGATTGCACCACTTGGTATATTCGAACAAGTGATTGCTTGGGAAAGTCCAATTGGTGTGCTACAATATTGGTTCGGAACGATGGGTGTACGGTTCGAAATTTCGAAATTTTATCCGATTCATATTCGTTTAATTAACGAAGACTTTGATTACCAAAATTGGTGGTATTCTATGAGTTGAGAGAGACACGACAAATCTGTGCAGTATAGGAGTATAGTCTCTAAGATTTAAGTGTCCATACGGACAGATGGACATATACGCGAATACAAGTATAATACGAGTATAATTAGCTGGCTATCTCTCCCACACTCAAGTGTCGAATGAATATGGGACAAATCATTTTGGTTTCGACTATTACAAGTATTCGTTTCGTTTAGAATGATTACAGTATAATGATTGATTCTTTTATCGCTTTGAATGCAATCAAGCAGGGCTCTAGTTAATATATATGTACATATGCATATTTGCAAAAAATATTGGTTGTTGGTTTTGTTGAGGCAATAAAAACGAATTTATTTAAGAAATTTATTTCTTTGAAAAATGTTCTCTATGCTTACTATAATTCAGAATTTAAATTTACCAGCGATATAGAATATAAAAGCGGCTTTGCAATGTGTTAATTACCTGGATTCCCCTAATACCAACGGATTGTGATTGTCCATTTCCAATTGAAAGGCTGCAATATTCGGTAAAGCTGTCTTTTACAATAACCATTAAGAAGTCAAACGGGTAAACATTCAACATTGTGCAGAATTAGAATTGAGCGTTGAGTGTCTTTCACACGGACAAGTATATGTGGCATATTCGAAAGCAGCCTCTAAACAAAATATGTTTGTATTGTAATATTATTAATTGCTCCACAGTGAAAACATATTTGTACATATTTTAACACTAGAGAATATTCCCGAGGTGTCACTCTCCAAGTGATTCCCCATCAGAATCTCTATCTTAGACCAACCTTATATAGTTACTTTGATCTACATTCTTATCTGAAGTGTATTAAAAAGTTCGGCTTGTCAAAAAATATACCAAGTTCACCATTGCTTGAGCTGCACTGATAAGGTCTGGGAGGAGAAGATAATTTGCATTTGCAAATTTGATAAGAATTCGTATAAATCGTGCTCTGACTGCAATGTCCGACTCAGTTGCAATGCTGCAGTTAGCCTTAGCAATATGCTGTGTTCTTATATTAATGCCCCTACACGGCGGACTGTATCCATTTTGGCGGCCAACAGCAACACGCCTTGGGCTCTCTCGAAGTCAACTGGATGCGGCAAGACCCAGTGAGTACCAGCAGAAGCAGCGTTTCCTATTGGATATACTACTGCAAGTGGACACACCGCTCCTCCAGCAGCAGCTTATACAACTGGGCAATCGGCTTAATGATCAGCCAGCTGAATACAAGGAGGTAACTTCTCATATGACTTGGGAAGATACATTTCCTAAGTATCATTGATATGTTTTATATCTTCAGGGCAGTTGGCCTCTGTTGGTGGATTTACTTAATATGGATGTATTACGTCCCTATAGCATCTATAATCAGCTGGACAAGGATATGCCTAAACAGCTGCTGTTCGTCTATCGCCTTCTCTGGTTGGCCAAGGATTGGCAGAGCTTTCAGCGCAATGCCTGCTATGCACGCATACACTTTCATCCTGTGCTGTTCGTAAATGCGCTGCAGCTGGCCGTTAAGGATCGCGAGGATTGCAAGGAAATGAGGCTGTCTGCCATGTTTGAGATTTTGCCGCAGTTGTATTATGAAAGAGATGTGATTCTAGCCGCCAAGAGGATCAGCTGGCAGCAGTTGGCACCAGTTCGTATGGTGAGCTCAAAACGTAGCTGGAGAGACATGCTGGCTAGCTATATTTTCAGCAAAAGACCTTTAGACGATGAAGAAGTGGATCTAAAGCCCGCGGAACCAGTGATCATTGATGTGGAGCGTAAGACGACTTATGTTAGCCTGGATGTGGAAATGAACGCCTATTGGAATAATTTCATTAATCGTCAGCTGATCGAAAGGGCAGCCGAGCAAGAGGTAGGACATATAGGTAGCAAAATTATCATTGAGGGCGATCGTCTAATGGCACTAAGTAGCGAAAGGGATATCAAAGAATTGCAGAGGGGGATTGTCAAGGATTCTCAAATATTTCTACACAATATGCAGCAATTTGTGGCTCTTTTGCGCTTAGAAGATCTAGCCACAGGAAATAAGTCCGTGGAGCTAATAAAGCCTCCACTGCTGACAACTGGTGGTGTGCCAGCCAAACCTACAGAACTCAATGTGCAAAGTGTGCATGAACTGATAGCCCAAGGCATTGAAGATTTGCAAAAACAAATAGATAATCAGCTCCAAGTAGATGGCGAGACATGGCCTATGACCATTGTGGGTCAAGTGATTGCCAGTGGTTATCGGCAGCTCTGTCAGCAGCTTAGTTTGGCTGTAAATGGACAAAGTTTAGCGCAACCCAATATGCTAGGTTTGGCCACATCTCAGCTAAGGGATCCCATTTATCGAACATTGTTGGTGAAACTCGTTGACATGGTCTCAAGGTACGCAAGTCAGGCACCGTCTAGTAGTAGTGTTAAGGATCTCACTGTATTGGATATCAATGTAAATGGAACCTTGACAACCTTTGAAGAGGTTTTGGATGCGGATCTCATAAATCTAATGGATCAGCAGCTACTTCAGACACAGCGTAGCAATTTGCAAATGCTACGTCGTCGTCTAGTTGCGCGTCAGCAACGATTGAATCATAGACCCTTCAGCCTTAATCTGGAGGTAGATGCCCTGACTCCCGTACCAGTGGTAGTACGCTATTCTCTAGTTTTAGATAACATATGTCTGCTCCTGGACACCTTTGCAGCTAAATTGATCAGCGGCAGAAACAACCTGGTACGTCATTACCCCACTGCTCCTGCTCCCGTCACTCTAAACGAACTATACGAGGCTAAACAGCCACCTCCAATGGACGCCTGGTACAGCTCATGCAAATTTCCCGCACATCTTCTACTGCCGCGTGGCCACACAGAGGGTCTGAAACTGTCGCTATTTGTCGAACTTCTACCCTGGCAAAGCACACAAAGTGTTTTGTGTGATGCTACTCATATGAGTGCTCCTGTCCTTGCCAGTGTTTCGAAGGATGTGCTAATCATGCATCAGGCAGAAAACTATTAGGCATTAATATATGCAAAATGCTTGCTAATTAGCAGTTGACTAAACACACCCCCAAATTAATCAAATAAACATACGTTGTGTGTCCTTATGTAGAACGTAGTCAGTGTGAGGGTTTATAGTAGTAGTGGATATAAGTGCATAAATACATATGTATGTACATCACTAGAGATGATAGATTTGGAATATGAAAACAGATATTTACTCAATATATATGTATATGTATATGATACCTAAGAAATTTGATAAGGATTTCCTATTGGCCAGTTCTGGTCGCTTCTGGTCTATTGCAATTTTCAAATTGTCGACAATCGAAGTCCGAGTTGAGTGTTTGCCCATATATACCTCATAGTAATTGATTCGCTTCCAGTTCCATCAAACGCAGAGTATAGCCTTCCAGGAAGTTAGCCCTGGCTTCGATAGCGTTTGAGCTGCTTCACCGCGTTTTGACCAGCATCGTTTTCCACAACGTTGTCCCATGTGCCCGATTTTTCATCACCGGTCACCATCAGTGCGTTTAACCAAGGATTCGCAGATGGAATATCCATTATGTAACGCACATATACATCTAGCTTCTTTCTAAATCTAGGTTTTTGTAAATGACAAAATGTTTTATGGTCTTGGGCGATGCTACGGCTGCTGACATGCCGCCTGCTTCAGTAATCTCGACGATCTCAATGTTGCGAGGTCATCTTTAACGTCGAAGTTTCCAGAACGGAATCTTCGAAAAGAAAATTGTGCATTATTAGCCATTCACAATTTCAGTTAGCTTGCTTGAATTTTCGCCTTTATCATAAGGAAATTGTCAAATATAGAGAATCTAAGAACAGTGTGCTTAAAAGGGGAATCCCACCTTTCAGAAAAGCAGAAGTCTAAATCAGTGTTTCCCATAGTTTACAAATAAAAGCATTCCAAAATTGGCACACAAATAAATAATGGATATCTTTTCTCCAACCTAATATAACTAATTGAAATTCTGAAAATTCTATTCTCACATATTCATTTTTCATTTAATTGCAAACTTTTCAAATTGTTGACTAGAAGAAGTCCATGCCAAATATGTAAATAACTAATAACACAGTCTTTACCATCTGACTATTTGCATTCCATCTCGGCCATCTCTAATTTCTTCGCCCCCAAAACACAAGCATTTCATACACATCCTGTCCTTTGCTCTCGTTTCTCTGATTTCATTTGAAAATCAAATAAAATGACTGGCAAATAGGCAAAAGACACAAACACAAATAGAAGAAATGTCCCCAAACACAACACAACACAACACAAAACTTGAAAATGAAACGGTTTATTATGCGAATGCGATGACAACAAAAAGGCATAATAGTAAAATTAAATGTATCTATTATGCCAGCAATACAATGCACACATAAAACCGCACACTCGCACACACTCTCATAGGGAAAGAGACACAGACACAGATACAGATACAGGCCATGGCCATACAATCATATAGCCCATAGAAACATTTGGCAGACAAGAAACGTTTAAGGAAGGATGTCTTGCTTAGACGAAAGGAAAGAGGAAGTTTCGTGGGGTGGCCTTATGTTGTGAGGGTGCGGGGGCGGGAGACATACGCATAAAAACAAATGCACAATACAACAGTTACAGGAACAGGAGCGGCAGCAGCAGCAACAACTACAACAAGTGCCAACATTTCCATTCACACATACTAGACGTTGGAAAAAAGACGAAAATCATCACTGAAGGCAGCAGCAATGCCGTCGTCGTTGTCGTCGAGCCCTGAGCAATGGAAATGGAGCCAGGGCGTGTTTGTTGCCAGATAAGCGCAATAATATGCACGTATTTTACGGCAAGTCCCACAAATGCCACCCGTCGCCCCCTTTTTCATGCACTAAATTTTCTAAGAATGCGCAAATTTAAATGCGAATTGTTTTCAGTTTGTTGCCTTCGTCGCTTTGCCTAATTGACTTTGCATGGCCACCCCCAACCCGCTTGCTACCACCCACCCACTTAGCCACCGGTCTAAAACTTGGCAAGAATAGACGACAATCAACGTTTCACTTTTTTTCGCTGCCTTTTTTGTTAGCTTCTAATTTGTGTGTGGTTTATAAAAAGAAAGTCCTAAATGAAAATTTCCCCGCCCCCCAATCCAACAACTCAATAAAAAAGAAAGCAAAGAAAAAGTTGTTGCATACTTCAAGGCTTATTAATTTTTGATTGTTGTATCAGTTGGACTTAGGGTTTGGGCTTGAATTTGCTTAATTGGGGGCATGAGAGCATGCAAAATGCTGATCTGTATAAGTATATGAAGTATATGAAGGCCTTAAGTAGGTATTAATAGTATGTATATATATCATTTAAGGATTATCATATAAGGATTATCATCGTGGTTGTCAATAGCAATAAATTTCTGGTTTGGACTCAGTGGGGCTCGATTAAAAGATCGCTTATGGATACTAAAAGTCTGTGTATTTTGAAAAGTGACTGTTGAAGACATTTCATTAGTCTACGCTGATTAACTTTGCTTTCATATTGAAGCTTCGTGGCAGTCCTGTTTGCCTAGCTTGGGAGTGACCGACCAATAATGTGGACAAATGTGTAAAATAAAGTGTGAAAGTATTTCAACATCTTCAGTTTCAGTTTCTGCTTCTGGTTGAAGCATTTCCATTGCCATTCACGTTCTAGCATCTCTTCTGGCATTCCTGGGTATTGTATTTCATTTCCGTTTTCATTATTATTTGTGGCTGGCCCCATCTGTCCGTTCGTCAATTCGTTCACGCCTCTTATTATACCCTATCCATTGGGGTGGTACAACTTTATAAGAGTAGCATCTTTAGTTGGTCATTGTCAATTCAGAAATGATTTTGAAAATATCAGGTATTTCTTGCACTTTTAATATAAACTAGGCATTTTCATTCTGTGAACAACTCAATTTATAGCTTCATTTGGTAATCATTTTAAAATATACAAGAATAATTTATAATCAACTGGATTTAAGGTTTATTAAATGTTAAAATGTCAATGTTTTCACATCTCGCAGTAATCAGCTGGCGCGTATGTTGAACCCACAAAAATACCTTAAAAACGCTTGAGTTTTTCCCTATCTTCGTACTAAAGTACACAAATGAGGCTATAAATTCAAGTGTTAACACATTCATTGCTCCAAATCTGTAGAGATTTTCGTGACACCTCCCAATATCACAGAATGTTTTCTATCGAATGGTTTGTTCAACTTCATAAACTTCAACTTCTTTATACTTCTTCTTCTTTATACTTCTTTATCCAGTACATACATATCTTTTCTTAGCTCTGACAGTCTGATAGTTATATACAGATCACCAAGAAATCTTTTCTGTTATTTGATTTTACGAGTTAATCAAACTATATGCAAATTTGCAAGTGTATAAAAACGACGCCTATCCAAAGAGATGTATTTTTTGTGCTTGCTGTCTTCTCTGCCTTTTAGCTGTTAGCTCGCTTTTTTTATCATCATCTTCAGAGTTGTCGTCGTTGTCGCTGCCATGGCCTGGTCCTGGTCTTTGGGGGCTAGGACAACAGCAAGAGCCACAGTAAGAGCAAGAACAAGGCGAACGACGTTTGCCAACTTCCTGCTATCGTGCTAATTTCCGTTGCTTTATCTTGACACAATGGTGCGCATTAAAAGCATGATGGGGGCAGGGCTAAGGGTAGCGTGAGGAAACTGACGACTGGAAAACTTCATAGCTAAGGGCGGGTTTTCTGGTCGGGGTCTGTAAGTGGATTCAGTTGCTCCAATGCAACGCTGACGCTGACCGTTGCGCTTTTATTTCCGCCCCCAACGCCGCCCCACAGCTCCCATATTAGACGCCATTTTTGTTTTTCGCATTGTCAACACATTGTCATTGGATGGAAGAGTGAAAAGTGTGGAAATTCTTAACATTCTTGGGGTTGTTCTAAGCCACACACAAACACGGACACTGCTCCGCTCCTCCTGCTCTTTACAATTTTGGGCATTTGCATGCTGTTGTTAGGTTTTTTGTTATTGCTGCTGTTGTTGTTGTTGTTGTTGAACAAATATTGATAAATGCCGCCATTAAACGCGATTAACAATTTGAATTATGGTTGGGCCAAAGCCAAAAAGCCAAATTTTATTGCCTTCACACGCACACACATACATGGACACAAAAGCACACACCATTTCTATGGCCAAACAAATGGCATCATTATTAAAATATACACACACTTATATACCTCTAGATATGTGTGTATATTTATGTATATATCTGCGTATATTTTGATAATGCAAAGCGACCATAATTGAGTTGAGGAGGGACAGCAGCTGTATTCCTATTTAAAATAATAATAATAAAAAAAGCAAATGTTGCTCCCAATTTGTGACGTTTGAATTTCAATGCAACCGCGAAAATGAAAATTATTGCCAATTGTTTGAGCTCTTTTGGTCCAGCAATAGCAACAACCATAACAACAACAGCAACAATAACAGCAACAAAAGCCTCAGAGACTAATGCAATTTTAGTCTAAACAGATGCCAACAAATTTCAATGAATTGCATCAATTGCCGGTCCCATTGTGTTGGATTTCCTCACTCAGGCCAAAAAAAAAAAATAATATTACATGCGACAAAAATGAATAAACGAGGGCTGTTCTTAATATTTCAGGATCATGGTGATAAAAGCTGAGGTTTGAACTGATAAATGCTTATATAAAAATGATTTGTTACCATATTTGTAACGAATAGAGGGAAGCCCCTCCGTCCCCATAAAGTATATATTTTCTTGCTCAACATGAGAAGCAGAGTCGATGTAGCCATGTTCCTCTGTCCGTCCGTCTGTTTCTATGGGAACTATTCACTATTTATATGTAAAATTCATAAAGATCGGACTCCTCTAATATATATCTCTCCCATATAAGGACATATAAATGAAAACTTTGTACAATAGATGGCGCTTACACAATTATATTTGCAAGCTAATTTGCGTTATTTGTGCTACCCCTGTGCTCTTTCTCTCTCACTGACAAACCGATTTCTTGGAACGCCAATGTATTTTATGTACGTACATATATATATATGCATATCAAAGTTTGTGTGTTAGTATATCAGAATGCACTCATAAATTATTTCAAAGTGATTATAAAGAAGATTGCTTTGCTGCCTGTTGTTAAAGCTGAAGGAAATACGTTTAGCTCTGCAAGGGTATACCCTTATATATATACCTTATATATAAGGTTCGGGTACCCTTTCTTGTTTTCAAAGACGTTTAGCTAAGAATGTGTATATATCTTTTCATGATAATGATAATATTCTTCAAAATCCAACTTCAACTTCAATGCTTACATACCCTGGAAGATACCAGAATAAGAAACTCATTTGATTCACTTCGGATAAAACAGAAAAAAAAAGAAACGAAATATAAAAAACAGCCCTCGTATATGAACATATCTGAGGTCCTCCAATTGAATGGGAATTGAGTGGGCGTGGCACTGCACACAACCCGAGAATTGTTATTGTTGCTGCTGCACCGTGAAGTGCAAAAAAAAAACATAACCAGGGCTGGGTAATAAAATAATTGCAGCGCACGTGTCAAAAATATTCAAAAGGATTAAGTACGGTGTGCGGGGAGTACACCGCTGGGTTGTACTCCTATATTATGCTCACTGCAAATCCAAAAACAGTTTCCTTTTGCGCACACTTTGTCCAACTGATTGCATAAATTGTTATGGAATGTCCACCATTTTGTGCATGGTTGAGGAGCGACAGAGACAGGCGGAGAAGCAGCAACAACAGCATCAGCATCGGCTTATAGTCTTACTGGGCTGTGGGTGCCGGGGGGATGCGGTGGGGTGTAGGTTGTGCTTGGTAAGGGTGAGTGTTGCTATTATAGAGAGCCATTGAAGGATTATTGTCACAGAACATAACGCCTCTGCTTTTTATGCCTTGAGAAATACTCTACAATTATTTTTTAAAAAGAGAGTACTATGACTATATCATTCAAGATGATAAGGTCATGGATATATGGAATTCTCAGAAGATCATTTATGAATTGTGATGAATATACAAGTATGTCTGCAACTTTTCTTCCACTATCCACTGTCGACCTAAGGTGTAGCACTTTTTGAGAGATTTATTTGGAGAAAAATACTCAGAAGTAGAGATACAAATTTTGCATTTGCTTGAAAGAGACTATTGGTTAATTAACCTTAACGTTCTATAAAAATTTGGATCGAGCATTATTTGAAAACTTTGTACCTAAGACAAAAATGGTATAAGCGAAATTCCCATCACTCTTCAATTTACATTTACCTTAGTTTTAAGGAAAACTCGTACTAATTTTATATTACATTTCGATATGCCTCCAGCAGTGTATTTGGTATTCTCATATCTATCCAGCTAAGTTTTCTCTGACTTGTTTTTATTCCTTGCCTGTGCCTGGAATTTGTTTTGATTTGCAACAAATTTGCTGCGGCATTGTGGATATTTCTGTTTCTGTTGTGTGGGTGTGCGCCTGTGTGCGTGTGTTGAGCGTTTTATTGCTTTTCGCATGCGTCCAGTCCGAGTTGGCGTTGGCAGGAGTATGATAGCCGGGAGGGTTGTCTTTAGAGTCTGAGGAGAGGCTTTTGTTTACATTGTTGTGGTGTGAATAGCAAATAAGCCACGACAAATGCGAATACGAATGCGAATGAGTGCGGCAAATCCGCATTACGAATTCTATTTGCATTGTGTGTACTTGTAGCATACTTTACAGCGTGGTTCATCCGTAACCACATGCACCCACACATATACCCACACAACATATTCTAATTGCACTGCATTCAGCAAAAATTATATGAGCACATTTTGCCGCCTCATTAGTTGGCAAAATGTATCACATGTATTGAAAAAAAATATTGTAAAATGCATTTACTGCAATTTCTGTGGCCACAAAATCAATTTGCTCTAAAAATAAAATCACGCAAAGCTCTTACAGAACACCACCCACCCCCCACATATCCCCTATTGCAAAACATATTGAAAAATTAAATGCATTTGCGTTTTACTTTGGCATCGCTTGGCTTTGGCTTTCGTTCGTCTGTGGCTCCGCAAATTGATTGATTTTGCTGCGACAGCAACAGTAATTGAAAAATATTTGTAAACTATTAGTTTAGCAAAACGAATGGCCCAAACCCTAGCCAGGGGACGCAGGGTAAGCCAAGCCCAGTGGTTTACCTTTACCTGCGTCAGCATCGCTTCCCGTTTCCGTAATCCCTTCCTCAATTTCAATGTTTATGACAAGTTAGAGTGTAAATGGGAAGTGGTTCGAACATTTAATACTATTTGATTTGAATTACTTTTGAAGACTTGTCAGAATATACTCGCAAGAGAATAGTTATGCAACACAACTTGTTGAGGCTTTTTTTCAAATATTATGCTCATAATATTAAAATGAAAGAATGTGAAAAGGGCTCAGTTAATTCTATTAATTTGCTTACGAAGTTCGTCTAAAAAGTAACTCAATTAATATAGATCTTAAAGCTTTATCATAAACATTATTTTTCTAAAATTAAAATTAATCATGATAAGCTTTTTCTGAATATGTTAGCTGATTTGGCTATCGATGACCTTTTCTAGTGACTTGTGTGTATTTTCTTCTTGCTCTCTTGCTTTCAATACCCTTGCAGAGGGCGTTATAATTTTGTCGCGTTATTTGTAACGCATACAAGGACGCATCTCCGACCCCATAAGGTATATATATTCTTGAGCAGCATGACTGAGTCGATATAGCCATATCTCAGTTTTAAAACTACCGACTTGTGATTTTCACCAAAGGCTTCCTTGAGCTGTAAGCTGCATGTAAATGAAAACTTTGTACAATAGATGCCGCCAACAAAATAGCCGTGTGCTCTGCCTCCCTCCCTCTCCCTCCCTCTCCATACCGATATATGCCGTATATAAACTAATTAGCTGAATCTTTTCATATAATATGCATTTTCATATCATATTGAAGCATTTGTCTATTCTAAGTATAATAAACGAGCTCTTTTTAGAAGCGCTTGATAATACAAATGGTTTCTCAGTATTTATGACATCCTTACAAGCTTTGCATCTGATCAGCATACCCATTTTCGTACACATTATATTAAGGTATGATTCTTTCTTTTTTTTAATCTGCACATCTTCATTTCTAATCCCACTTGAAGTAAAGCCTGGAGAAGTTCCCATCTTCTCTCATTCTTATCTAGGCAAGCGCCAAAGCATGTCAGTTGATGGCAGTCCAGTCCCCGTGGGAAGGGGGAAACGCTGAAAGCCTCAGCCTCACAATAGCGGAAAAACCTTTTGACAATGCGACGCATGTATTTGAATGTATTTTGTATTTTTTCTTTTGCTTTTTTTTTTTTAATTCACAATAAATTGAATAGACCCCAGCGCATTGCTTGCCACGTAGCACATCTCTCACGTATGTGTGACTGCTTGTAACCAATTGGCATTCCAATTCCAGAACCCCCTTTTATTTCCCTCTCACCATTAACCTTTGTATCTTGGTTGCGTCGCGTATATCACATTTCCGTTTTGTTACAATTTTTCTATACCTTATGAATAGCAAGAAGTTTTCTGCTCAACTTGATAGCCCCAAAGCCTCAAACCAAACCTATGCAAAAATATATTTATATTGTGCAAGCCGGTTGGAGAAGGGGATGTTGGGCAAAAGGGTTGTGGCTGCTGTTGATTTGAAGCCAGCTCACGCCTAGTTTGGGGCCCGTGTTGATTTCTTCATAACGATTGTCAACATTTTCCACACGTCTACACAATAGGTGGGAACTAAATTGTTCGGTGCTTTTTTTAAGTCACTTCATTGATTTACCCTCATAAAGGATATTATAACAATTGCCTGGGGAGTGAAAGTGATGAGAACTTGAATTGCTTTTAAATTTCCACGGAAACTGAATGATGAAGTTCCAGAGCGAGTAAAAAAACCATTCTTTTGACGATGATATTTGAAGTAAACAGTTTTTCATTAAGCATGACCAGATGAGGGCTCAATGATCTGTCAGCCTCTATATGTAGGAAGAACTTAAGTGTAAGGATTGATTGTTGATTGACGGGCGAGGGCTCTGTTAAGCCCGCCAAGCATTAGCAAGATGTTAGATGCAACTCCTGCTGTCGCCTTTAGCTGCGGATGCAATCTTTTCCATATATCTGAAGACTGTTAGTTAATAATGACTGCGATATACAAGGTTCCATCTTTGGCACCCTCTATGACAACACTATTCCATATACCAAATCTGTGATTAAAGAATTACAGCTTTTCTATTAAGAATTCATATCGAGATTGCCATATTACTCCTTCGGTTTTAACAAACTGTAAATCTTCCTTGGCTCTCAACATGATTCTTGCTTCAACATGATTGGTAAATCATCATTTAGCACCTCTGCTCCACTCCAGAAGCATTCTTCCACACTTCACTAGCTTTTCTAATTTCGAAAAACAATTTCAATGCAAATTGCATGACTTGCAGTGAGTAGGCGGGGCGGGATTATAGCACCCCTAACAAAGGCCGCCCACAAAAACACTTTATGTTCGGATGGATCAGACAATGCAACACCATACAAAATAGCTGGCAGGCAACCTGTCCCAGCACTATAATAGACTTTTCTTATTCTTGCCACACAACTCAATTTGCAACAAGGACCCTTGCATACCGTTTAACACCGCCCACCACCCTCCTCTTGTTGGCTGTGCCTGCATATGTATCTGTATCTGGCTTGGCGCAGACGCCCAGCGAAGCGTCAATTGCCAAATTAATTGGCCGTAAAAAATTGAAAATGAAAATATAATCACACTTTCCGTTGTCGTCGTTGCCGTTGTCACTGGCTGACGCTGGCTGTGGCTATACTAGGCAACGGTTTTAGCCTTTTAACCCTCTGCTATGGTAGCATTTTCTCATCAAGCACGGACAGGGACTGGGCTAGGATTCAGCCAACCAAAGAGCAGCAGACATTTCGCTGCGGGCTGCAAAATGTTGCATTTTTCCAGGTTACGATGGTCCACAGTAGCTCAGCCACATTTTTTTCGTATCTCGTTGAAGGGTATGCTGGACTCGGTGCAAAGGTTGTTGAAGAAGTAAGCAAAGGTTGAGTCAGGTTGAGTGTTGACAGATTACTCATAAAGTTCGCATCTTCAAAGATTCTCGGCATCAATAAATGCGGAAAAAATTGCAAATATCCTAGAAATGGTAACACAGACGAAGCGAAAACGTCAATGAGCAAAGCAAAGCAGTCAAATATCTGGGACATAATGACTTAAGTGACATTGGTGAAATTTGCTTAATTATAATTAATATCGTTGTTCAACTGTTTTACAGGGTACCCCATAGTCGTCTACACTCCCTGCTTTAACATTTTCCTTCTCGTCTTTTTTTGTGTCAGTCTCTGGCACATTGCATAATGGAAAAATCTTTGCACTCGACCTGATCCTTATGCCGAGAGACTGTATCTACTTTCTGACTTTTTGCCGCCTCAATGCACTTTCATTATCTTTCGAGTGTTGTTTCCCGTTCATGTTTTTTGCTTTTTTCGACTGCTTTCAGAGTCTGATGAGCTGATTAGAGGCGACGGTGAAATATCTTGACATTACACGCCCTATTAGCTGCCCGCTTAATGCAGAAATAATTATGTGTCTTGTTAATCAGCGCTGCGAAACTTCTGAAGACTTTTGCCAAAGTCTATTTAACCCTTTGGAGTGCAACCAACTTTCTACTGCTTCGGCTTCGAGTGGCAATTGAAGGTAGCGGCGCAAACTTTTGTGATTAGCGGTTTTCAGTGGCAGATAACGGTCTCAGTCTCAGCAGCTGATGCGGAAATGCTCGCATAATTTATGTTGTGCAAACGGAAATGCCGTCGCGCACAGTCTTGGGCGCCAGCACAATATTCCATAGCATACTATTCAGAGTTTCAGCTGAAGGCAAAAGTTTTGTGGCACGCAAATTAGCGGCCACGTTTGTTTCGCTGCAGCTGCAGCCGCCAAAAACTTTTTCAGTTATGAATATAAAGTTTATTTATTAAGCAAACAAGTTGGGTCTGTTCTTATCTGTGCCGCGTGCCTTTTTTCTTTGCTTTGCTTTGCCAAGCCAGTTGGCAAACAATTTTGCACTTCGGTTAACGAAAGCTCGCTCTAAATATGCCATGGAGTTGGCTAGAAGTGTTCAGTGAAATACTTTGAAACTCTTTTGAAGAAAACTCATAATAATACGAAAATCTATAACAATTAACAGAGATTTTTGTGAGTTGAGATATGTCAAGGTAGTTACACTAGCCAGCAAAATATTTTATGTAAAATGAGCGACCTGAAACTGGAAGATGTATAGTTTAGAATTGAAATAATCATTCGGAAACATTTACTATTTTACCTAGATTATTGAATATTATTTATAGAAAACCTTTTACCTTTATATCTTGATGTAAATATGTAATCTATAATTTCAACCAAACAACCATAATATGTTTAATGCTTTCCTGCATTGCTTGCAATGATTTATTTATCAATTATTTTAGGATGCGTATTTAAAAAACTGGATTGCTTAAAGATTTGGCTATTACAATTTCGGATTCAATTAGTTTAACTAAAGCTAAGTTTCGTTACATCGGACTCTGCCTTGGTTAGGTTCAATCGATCGGTCGGTCTTTTCGGCTCAGTTGCTACACAAATTTCCTTCTTCTTAGTTCTCCTGAATGATGACAACATCCTGGACTTGGATATTGGGCAGCGACAGCATCTCGCGCTCGTTGACAATGGTACGATCCAAGGGGTAACCCAATGGGCGCATATCCTGAATGGATGCAATTCCAACGCCAATCACTCCACCGCTAATGCGCTCCACACGACGCAGTTGTTCAACAGGCGATACGACGATCAACATTTGCATGGGCAGACCCTCGCGACGACCGCGTGGCAGGAGAAGGCGGTGCGGGAAGCGGCCATTTTCGCCAACCAACTCGGTCATATCGTTCAGCTGCACTTGTCCATTGATGGCCATCATCACACGACGGTAGATCTCGCTGTAGGGAGTGACATCACGGGTGGTCCAGGCAATATCCGTGGAACGGTGCTGAATGCGGTTGCGGCCTGACTGCAGCTGGACATTGATGGCATCCAGCAGCATAAAGTCGGAGCGACGCTCATCTAGAGACACATCGCGGCCTTCAACATCCACGCGGGGTCCCAAAAACATGCGAATGATCACATCCTGAGCACGCTCCGAGCTGATGTCCATGTCGATGGTGAAGGGCTTGTTGTTCAAACGCTGCAGACGGCCGACAATGTTTTGCGTTACCTTCTGTGTCAGCTGCTGCTCCGTCAGGTTGATTAGATCCATGTCAGTCTCCTCAATGCGGGTGCGCAGTTTATCCACGCGTACATCGTTGATGGTCACACCCTGCATGACGAGCTGCTCCCGTGTGTAAACTCCCAATAGCTGTTCACGCTGTTCATCCACAATGTTCACAATCCTGCGCAGAATGTGCTCCACAACGGGATCATTGAGGTTAATACCCAGACCCAGGCGATCCACTTGTTCGTTGATATTGGCTTGGAGAAGTTCGCGGATAATGCGCAGAATGCCCACCTGTCCCAGACGACCCAACAGCACATCGCCAATAATACGCTCCACTTGCAGTTGATCCTCGAGCTGCACACGCTGTGTGTTTCTGATCAGAACATTGAGGTTGGTGCGGATGACCTGCTGCAGACGATTCTCAATGTCATTGATATTCTGGAGCAACTCACGGTTGCGCATGGAGTCCAGGCGCATCTCGTTCAGGCGCAAAGCATAACGTTGTCCCTGACTAATGCGGGGATCGAGGGTAATCTGGCGCTGTTGCATCATGGATTGTCCAAGGGAGATGCGCTCCTGATTGATGCGAGCCAAAAGTTGGCGCAGAGTGTGCAAGACGACTTCACTGCGACGGGTATTCTGCTCATCAATCAACTCACGGCTGTCCAGGCTGCGTCTGTAGCGGTGTCCCTCACGAATACTGTTGCGGTTCTCCACATCGTCATCATTGTCATCATCATCGTCATCATCGTTGACCTCCTGTTTCTTTTGCTGACGCTGCAGACGATTGCGTTGGAGCATCTGAATGATTTCCTCATCGCTAAGCATGCCCAGGCGATTGTCACTGCGAATGAGCTTCACAATATCCTCATCCTGAATGGTATCGATGCCACCCACCCGACGACCCTCGCCTATGCGTGTAATACGACGTGGCGTCATTTGCTCCACCATGGAGGGCTGGTTGAGACGGCGGCGATTAATGTGCACTAGACGTTCATCATCCCGGCTCACGCTCTCCAGTTGATCGGCATAGCGTTGAACACCCTCATCATCCTCCATCTGATGGCCCATCCTCTGTCGGATATCACGCTCCCTGGTCAGACGCTGGTCTTCCTGCTGGCGACCCTGGCGATCAATTCCTTCTTCTGGCTGAACCACGCGACGACCCTCACTCAAGCGTTCACCGCGCATCACATTCATAGAGCGCAGACCATAGCCAGTGGTCCTCTGCTGCATCTCCTGCTCCTGTTCAATGCTATTCAAGCGGCGACGGCTCACATGCAGCAGACGATCGCTATTGATATTCACAGTGGGTAAGTTCCTGGCATCACCATCCATGCGACGGCGAACGCCCATATCCATGCGTCTAATGTCATCGTCCGCCACCTGACGGCGTATGCTATGCAGGGGCATACGATCCATATCATCATCGTCATCATCATTGCGCCTCAGGACACGCATGAAGCGATCACGCTGATTGTCGAGGATGTTCGTGCGGTCATCTTCATTCAGTTGCTGTTGCTGCTGCATGCGGCGACGGTTGACGTGTAGCAGGCGTCCACTGTTAATATCACCATAGACCTCCTCACGGCGACCGTGCTCCATACCCATACCCATTCCCATGCGCATGTCCGTGTCCATTCCCATATTCCTCTCCCGGCGGTAGTCCATGTCCATGTCAATGCGCTGCTGTGTCTCCTTCTCAAGCAAAGCCAGCTCCTGGATAAGATTCTGCACGAAGTTTTGCATGCCAATGTCCTCGGTCAGCAGCGTAATGCCCTGCTCAGTGCCTTCAATGTTAAGTGGCACGACCACACGGTTATCGTTGCGGGTTAGCTCTCTCTGGGTTAGCTGATTCTGTTGCCTTCTCAGAGCCATTTGTATATGGAGCTCACGCCAGGGCATCAAAATACCCATCACAGGACTAATAGGACGCTGACGCTGGCCCAGACCCACCAGATCCATTAGGGATGGACGTGAAGTACGCTCCAATTCCATGCGCTGTACACGATCAATCACCTGCTGGTCCAAGTACAATTCGGGCAGGATCTCCTGGATAGCCGGCATGATCAGAGTTTGGGTATCCATGCGATCGCGTATGGCCAGGGCCAGAGCATTCACCAAGAGTACAGGATTGATGTTGCGTCGCAGGTAGACGACATTACGCTGCAGGGTCTCAAAATCGACGGCGCGAACCAAGAGACGATAGATGCCACGCAATTGCTGGACATGCTCCACTTGGCGGACACTGCACACCTGATGCTCATCGAGAAGGCGACGCTGGCGGTCCAGATCAATGACGCGCTGCATATCCTCATCAATGCCGCCGCGATAACGTTGTGCATCCACAATCAGGCCCTGATCCAGGCGAATCAACTCATCCAGCTGCAGAGGCTGCTGCACACGATTGACAATGTCCAGCAGAAACTTTTGGCGCAGCAAGTCCTCACGAGACATGCGCTCAATGCGCTGCCCGGCTGGTTGTGCATATATTTTAAAGGATTTGTATTAGTGGCATTTCCTGTACAGAAATTCAACTTACCCAAGCCCATACCAACGCCCAGGCCAACACCATTGCGCTCTAGCATTATCCTTCCGGCTGCCACCATGCTGACCGCACAGGTCACCATAAGCAAAAGTTTATGCATCTTGCTGGGATTACTTGTAGAGTACCACTTGGAATTGTTGTATTTACTTGTTGCACTTGGCTAACAAACCAGAAGGCGACTGCATTTCTGGCTGCACTGGCCACAGCTTTTATACAGATTCCTTATCAGAAGTAGGCCTACTGCAGCGAAATCCATCTATTGTCTGTTCTTTAGGGGGTTGATTGCCTTTGCCTCGAAAATATGTTTATCAGTGCGACCAATGAAGGTGCAAGTCCGCACGTACATTATGCAATTAAGCAGCCAGATTGGAGGAGGCAATGGCGGGTCAAAGGCCCTCGCACAGCCAAACAGATTGCAATGCAATCTCGCGCTGAGCTGCAGATATAGTACAGCTGTGGCCTGGTTGTCTGGTGTGGCCTGGCTTGGTCTGGGTCACATGGTGTCTTAATTAGTTCATTGTACTTGCATTGGCCGACAATGCAATAACTTTTGGCTTTTGTTTGTTGCCCTTATTTGTAATTAAAGCATTTGTGATTAAAGCAACACTTGCTATGGAAATATTTAAATTTCTAGAAAGTTTTTATTGGCAATATATTTTGAATAATGAAAAAGAGAATTGTTTCTTGAAGAGGAACTACTTAAATGCTAACAACATGAGTAGGGATTAGCGGCAGGGATTGAACTTCTAGAGACTGGCTTTTGACCAAACTTCACGATGTCCTAAATCTATTGAGCTCGGATCTTTTTCTAGATATAGCTGTTATATATACTTTTACTTCAAGTCAATTCTCAATCACCGAAATATTATCTTCTCCATATTAATGACACACTCGCTGGAATGCAATCATCATGCAATCCTCGTTTTCATCGCTTTTCACTATATTTTCTGCATTGTAAGTGCGATTATTATGTAAATCATATATTGAATTGCAATTTGTGCAGCGGCATTTGCAAACCTTATGTGCAAGCATTTGCCTTTGTCATTGTCTGCTTTCACAACGACCCCAAATTCAACATCCAAGGTCCAAGTGAGTGATTGGCGATTGTAATAGAAGGAATAGGAACCCTGTTGCGACTGTGAGCTGTGGGTTGGTTTAGGTTGTGGGACATGTGGTGTGAGCTTCTTTGCAATTTTTCTATTCAGATTTAAATTGGCAATTCGTTTGGATCGTGGCTTTTATGTTCTCCTGCATGCTGTGATTACAATGGGTGTTCATGGAGGTTTTGGGTATATGCAGATTGGGGAAAAGGACAATTTTAAAAAGACAATGCATCAGATTCCTGGTATGGATTCCTGATGTTGTCGATGTCGATGTTCATCCATATTCATTGTAACAGAGGAGCAGAAACGCAACAGTTTAGAATTTTGCAGTTATACGAAAGTATCACAATATTACAGAATCAGAATAGTAGCTATATCCTTGCAGGGGGTATTCTAATTTTGTATAGAAAAGCTTAAGTGTTTGTGTATCAAAATGTATTTATCAAGTCACAAAGTATTTGATTGAATTTAGAAAGAGACGCTTCCCTGCCTATTGCTATTGCTGATTGAAATACATTTTGGATGCTTACACATCCGTTGACAAAGTGTTATCAGGATCGGGCTACTTAGTTTTCCTTGCAATTTACAGTTCTGCATGGGTATATAAAGTTCGGTTACCCGTAGCTAGCCTTCCTCTCTGCGGTTTCGTTCATATTTTTGGCGATCTTTAGATTATGACATTATTTGTTAGCTAACTCTAGGTATTATTAGAACGGCGGAAGTAGAAGCAGTGTACCAGTATAAGAGTTGTTGGGTTTTTTATGGAGAAAATAAAGCATTGCATCAGGTGTATTCACAATATTTTTCCCCATTGTATTTTTTGAATACTTCAACCGAAAATAGTTAAGCATAGATCGATGAAATTATTACTGAAATAGGTTTTAAATCTGAACTTAAACCTAAATGCTGACATCTGTAAGAACTGGAGGAATATAACTCGTAATTTGCTTATGGAGCAGTACTCCTCGTTAGTTTTTCTGTCTGGGGATAAGGATGATACTGATGATCTGAAATTCTATGAAACCACAATAAATCATTCAGCTACTCAACTGTTCACAGAGTACCGCTATGTTGAGCAGTTTCGACTGCAGCATGCTTACTGCTGTTTTTTGTTGACTTTGTCGCTGCGACAATTTGCAACGTGCCTGGCATGCAACGGAAGCTGAAAGCGCTACGTGGGTGGCTAAAACTGT
Source organism: Hirtodrosophila duncani (assembly GCA_037043425.1). NCBI lineage: Eukaryota > Metazoa > Arthropoda > Insecta > Diptera > Drosophilidae > Hirtodrosophila > Hirtodrosophila duncani. The sequence continues at coordinate 352,930 of JBAMBM010000793.1, read as the reverse complement.
TGCCATTGTTGGCATTGCCATTGCCAGTTGGCATTTCCATTGCCAGCCCTGCGCCTTTTCTAATGTAATTGCAATTGTTTGCCTGGCTCCGGCTTTGGCAAAATGGTCAGCAACATTGATTCGCCAGTTTTTTTTCTTGCAGGTCTTCAGTCTGACTTCAAATCCAAAATGCACTTCACATTTTGCACTTTTTTGCAACTCTCGAGGAATTTTTATGCCTGCCCAGCGCATTTGTGTGGCATTAATTGCTGCTTTATGTGGCACACCACCCCTCCCCGCCCAACGCCTCATTGCATGTTCAGCAATTATGCAGCAACAATTTCGCATTAATTGCTCTTTTGTTGACCGTTGGTGTTGCCACACTTTTTCTGCTTTATTTGTAAGGTCTTGAAAAAAGCGCAGTCTGGCATTGTTCCACAGTTGCATTTACAGAGGACTCCACCTGACTCATGTTGCATGGCTCAGTTTAATTGCTACTCGGACATAGCCTTTATATATGCACGATTCATTAATGCTGTATGCAATCTTTTTTCTGAAATCTGTTCAACATTTTTTATGGCCTCAATGTTTATTTTTGCTGAGCTTTAAAGATCCCACTTTAATTTGTTGCCAGGCAAAGTGGAAGCAAATTATCTGCCAGCTTTTGGCTTTTTGCATTGTTGAACATCATTTTAACAGTTCTTATCTGTAAATAATATTTATAGTAAACACTTTTGTATGAATGTGAAGAAATGTTCAATTGCATATTCTATTTTTGGCTCGATAACCTTTTCCTTTCACTTGATAATTTGACAAATATAATGCATCTTGCAAGGTTCAAGGTTCAATGACTTTATAGAGCAACATTGTAAGAGTGTATAAATGTGTTATAATGTTATAATGGCTTATATATCACGGGTTCTTATTTAGTGAGGTTTTAGGTGCGACACAGCTTTCTCCATAATATTAAAGAGAGCAAAGGGGAAATTCAAACAGCGGCATGAGAATGGTATGATGACTCTAGCCCAAGTTTCACACAACACAGTGAAACGATGGGCATAGTGCAGATTTGAGAGTTTTGAGCCTGGAATGCAACCATCATTAATAAAATCACAATGTCAATTAGAGAGCAACTTTACTTTTCTGTTATGATTTGGGAACCCACACTCTTTTTCTGGATCAATCCTCAACTTTTAGGCCATTTTCCATACATATATCTTATGAGAGCCCAAGAAACTGATTCTTATCAAAATGTAGAATATATTACAAAAGAAAACCAATAATTCGTGCAAAGCTGCACTTTTGAGCATTTCTAAAAATTGCGAATTTGAAGTAGCAACAGTACAACCAACATTTGAATACTCGAAGATGAGTTTGCCATCACCAGATATTTCCACAAATGTCTTCAATTTATATGTGAATCTTACTGGAAACTGTGTTTTTCTTGATCAGTATAGCAATGTATATATCCATGTATATTTGGTAGAAATCAGACACTGATCATATAGCTACAAATTCGTCTTGTAGCCCTCCTATCCACTCTAGCACCAGTCCCGCCGACTAGCTTTGATCTAGATCGGTTATATATTTACAATGTGAATTGCTTCGGCAAGTCACAACTAACCATCCTTTCTTTTAAATATATATGAACTTATTTTCTTTATTTAATATAAGATTTCTACCAATATACACATTTTTCCTCATTGAAGTAAATTTCTGATTTGCGTTTCATTGAAAAATCCCTTTGCTTACCCTGAGTGGATTTTAACACGCATCTTCTTGGCATTTATCCCTGCATACCCGCCCTGTTTGATAAGCTCACATGCGTTTACATGTCCTTAGCCTTCACTCAAGTGGGTGTTGTCCTAGTGCTGCTGCTGCTTCTTCCTCCGCTTCATCATCTTATTCGGTTAAGTAAATGAAGTCTAAGCCGAGAGCAGGGTGGTTTCTGTACCTTTGCCTTTGCCAGCTTTTCGGCTTCTTCTCGCTTTGACTTAAATGCGATTTAATGCCTTTTTTGTTTGTCTTCCATGCGTCGGATATCCTTTGGAAGCAGTGGGCGTGATAAACCGCAGCAGCCGCCCCCTTCAGCAGTGTCGCTAATTTGCTTGGTGTTTTTTTATGTCTCATCTTCGCTTTGGCATCTTAATCTTATATCCTTTTTCCTTTATTTTTTATTCATTTTTTTCTGTTCGCCTCGCTTGGCATTAACAAAAATTGTCGCCGTGGCCTTTGTTGGCCCTGATAAAAACTGCTTACAAATGCTTAAAAAATTAAAATTTATTACAAGCGATTATATATATTTTTTGGGACAACCAAGGCGAGTTTCGGAGGCGACCAAAATAGGGAAGTGGCATCTTTTTCTTACGCCTCAGCATATTTCCGGGCATTGAATGTCCAACATTTGCTAGATTTCCATCCAATTGATTCATGGCCACACAATATCCTTTGCGTAATGGTCTTCCCAGGCTCCACCTTAAAGAGCCCACTTCAGCAGAAAAATGAAAAAAGCGAAATCAAATGGACTACAAAAAAAAGTACGGCGTATAAATATAAATATAGTAATAATGAAGCACAGGACAAGGAGACGAAGAAGAAGACGCAGCAGCACAACGCATGCCAAAAAGAAAATATTTCTTTTTATCACAACGGATGTGAGTGTGCCAAGAGTGAAATAGCAAAAAAAGGAGCAAGCAAACAGGGAGCCAGGCGACTTCGTTCCAAATAAATAAAACAAAAATTGTTCCTGGTAGTTGTATGGGAAGCTCATGGTTTGGGGTCGCAGGAGTAGCTCCTGGCAACTGCTTTCGTTGCTACTTTTGTCACCTCTGGCCTCTGGTACTCGATCCCTCCTCCACCCCTTAGACCACACAAAAGCAAATCAAACAAACTTTCATTTCACACGTTTTTCGTTTCGCTGCATTTTTGCAGCTCCCCCACCTACTGCTGCTCCTGCTCTCATGGCAGCAGTCTTCTTCAGTGTTTTTGTTTGTCTTGAAACAAGTGACTGGAGAGGCTGTGGCAGTGGCCCAGGGTGGTGAGGCAGAGTGCGGGCTGCACGTGTCTGAGCGTGTCTGTTAGTTTTGATAGCTATTGACTTTGGTGAGGGGCGAAGTGTTAGATGGGATGTCTGCCAGTTGACCCGTTATATTTTGATAATTGATATAAAAGGAACTAGAAAAATGGGGTTTGAACGGTTAGAAGATCTGCTGAGTCTTTAAAGACGGCATTTTGAGCAAATTATCGAAAGGAGCTGGAAGTAAATTCATGTCTCACTCTCTAAGATCTCATAAGATCCGATGCATTGAATGATTGACTTATTTTGAGCGACAGCAAATGGCTTAATTTAAGCTTATTAAATTTCTGGTTGCCATTTGGTAGAGAAATATGTGTAATTAAAATATAAGTGTTTTCAGCATGGGTCTTCTTAACAATTTAATTAAGCTACAGGAGACTTTTGAATGCATTGGAATTGCATTGGAATGGAATATAACAGCCTCCAGTGTCTGCTTAACTTTCTTCACCTTTAACTTATAAACTCTGTAGGGCAGATCTCGATGTTATCGAGTATCCTGAGTTTGGGGTTATTTATTTTAGAATGCTGAGCTTGAGGACAATGCTGGAAGTCTTATTAAAAGTTTGCGAACTTTTCAACAAGTCTTTAGTAGTTTCTAATACACAGACTGGGCCTTAATTAAGTTTGCTGTAGTAATTTAAAGTGGACCTCTGGCTTTTGTTTTGTTGGATAATAGCAATTTAAAGTTAATCCTGCAATTACAATAAGGCAAAACAATTTACCTGTCTCACCTTTATACACCTTTATACCTTCGAAAAGATATCAATTATATCATCATGATCTTAAACAGAGTCCGTTTGAATCCATTGGAAATGCCAATGGTTTTTATACTCTTAATATATCTTGGTTAAGTGACAGAATATTGAAAAATTTCTTATGAGATAGGTAGCACACATTGAACAGTCCGAAGATAGTGCATTTGTGATGAGAGTTTGCTTCTTACTTCTTACTTATTGTTCTCTTTGGTGTTATCAAGTTTGTCAAGTTTTAACGCACTTTATTTGCCCTCTTCAATTGAAGGGCTCAAGCGCCAAGAGTATTTACCTTATTTATTTAATTTAGAACCATAAAACAAGTATTAAATACAAATACTACTTATATACTTAACTATTACATGAACAAAATTACCTTCGCTTTAATTATATTTTAAGAAAAATTGAGACATCTTGGTTAATTTAGGAGAAATTCTCTATATTTCTCTATATTTATGTAAATTATATATTTAGCTAATATTTGTGCAACTAATCTGCCTGTGAAATCCTAGTTCTTCAGTTTTTCCATTCTTCCACTGAAAATCATTGATCATCTCATCCTTTTTCAATCAAAGATTTTGAAATTCCCACAGTTTAGTTCTGCATTCATTGTTCCCTTGGGTGGGTTTTTGGTGGTTGGTGGTTTCTCTATGTCTTACCCTGGCCTCCCTTTTACAATGAGCTGACAACTTCATTGGGCAAATATTGTTGTAGCATTTCATAGTAAGTATTTGACACAAGTGATTTGGACTGTTTCTGTATGAGGGCGAGTGGGTGGGTGGGTTAGGTCAAATGTAAACATTAAACGCATATTCTACAGGCGACAATTGCGGCGTGGCTGCTCTGGGCCTCCACAGACTCACTTTATTACCAAACCAGACCAGACCAGACCAGCACACTATAAAAACGACCTTGCGGCAAACAAAAGCCAAAGCAAGTGAGACGTGAGCATTCCCTGTGCATGTGTGTTTGTGAGTAAGTGTATGTGTGTGTGTGTGTGCAGACAATCAGCGCTCGACTTTTGACTGCCAGGGAGGCTGTAGTTGGGCCCGGTTTGCTGGTTGTCTTCTTCATTTTGGCCATCAGCAGTTGAGTTGGGCTTGGGTTTGTGGGGAGGTTGGAGGTTGGGGGTCGTCTCTTCGCTGGTTCCTTATCAGCACTTTGGCTGCGTTGCAGTGTGGCATTTGTGTGACTTTTATGTGCGGCTTTTGAGCTGGTTATGATGCCGTCGCGATTGCTCTTTCAACCCAACCACCAGCTGCCTGCTGCCTGGCCAGCAGCCCGTCGCCGCCCAATCACCCCCTGATAGTTGCTTCTTTGTTTCTTGTTTTGGTGTTGTCAATTGTTTTTTTTTCTTTTTTTTTGTGAGCTGTCGTGACTGCCGCTGCCATGCCTCAGCGCAGTTTACAGTTGGTTGCATAAACAAGTGGGCGTTGGGAATCCCATTAACCAACAGACAAGGATTCAGCATAACTCCTGCACCCAGCACCCCCCTGGAGGGCGAGTGACGGCAATTTAAACTAATAATCAACGCATCAGCAAACATTGTCGTTATTATTCACGCGCCTGTGGCGCCCCCTGGCGGTTAAGAGTGTTGACAGATTGGTTTTGGCTGGGCTGTGTAAGCGTTGGTGGGGAGGGTCTTACAAGTGTAGTCATCAATCAGTGAGGCGTGCTGCTGCTATTTAAAAATCATTTATTATTTTTTGTTTTTTTTTTTTGTTTGCTTACATAGTTTTTATTTAAATTTTATTTTGTTTTTGTATCACATTAAAATATAGATTTATATATATATACGTATATGTTTATGCATATATATTACACAAGATCGAACAAACTTATGTTTGTCTCAACAATATAAAGCACTGAAAACTTAGTATATAAAATGGGACTCATTTGGCAAAGTGAATATTGATTGTGGATAAGGTCGAGCTTTTTTTTAAAAGAAAAATTCAATTAAATTTGACCTGTAAACTTTTTGTTTTATTAGGAAATTATTGCTTTATTGCAAAGTCTTGTGGGAGTACAGAAATCAGAAATAGCAAAAATTGTTGTTCTGTCAACTAAATCAAGTGTTATTTACTATATTATAACTGTTTATGAGATTATCTTAAGAGCTAAACCGGATATTCAGCATTCGGATAATCGGATAAAATAATCTTTGAACGAACCCCTGGCTACAAATGTATTCCAAATTGAATCTCAATGAAGTTTTTAAGAGATGTTCTTTGTTTGAAACGTTTTCGTTTGAAAAACTCTAAGATCTGCGGTACATCTATTCTATTTAAGCCAGTAAATTGGATAATTTCAAAGAATGTGATAAGCCAAAACAAGCTTCAAGTGGCTTAGTTGAGCAATTGGTTACTCGTTAACCTCGGCAACACATGAGTTTAACAATGTACTATGAATGTGTCCTTCATTAAAAAGTTAAATTCTCATACATAATTTTTATGGCTGGTTGTGAAAATTAAGATCTATATTTTCTTGCTTTCCTGCCTCAAAAGTCACTTTAAAAGACAAGACCTAATTCAAATATAATCCAAGAAATTACTAAGCAACATATATCAATGGATTTTCATGTACCATATAAAAAGGAGTTTCTCAAAAATTCACAATTCAGAATTTTGTTAAACAAGTTTGAATTGTATCACTTAAACCTGTTTTTGATGAACTTCCCAAATATCTTTTCATTTTGTTTGTGAAAACCATCCCTGACTTCTGAGGTTTACCCTAACATATCATATTTGGCTAAGTAGCTTAAAATCTGAAACTGTGTTTAATTCCGAGTGCTATGAAGTCTATTTGCTTCGCTGTAGTTCCAAATTTTCTCATTCCTACAGAAAAACAAAACCGTTTTCAGGCATTTCGCCGATTCATATGTAACTTTATGAGACATTGTTTTACAACAAGAACACCAAGTTATGTAGAACTAAACCGATTAATATATATAAAAATTGAAAATTATAAGTATTAACGCTCAAGCTCAAGCCACAATCAATTTCATATTTACCAAACATTCTCCAGCCTGGGAAGAGAAAATAATGTAGATCATTTTGCATTCTAAAATTATATAAAATATTCATCATATTTCATGACTTTTCAAACTATTAGTACAAATTTGCTTGAACCCTGTTTCAGTTAATGCCGAAGCATTGCAAAACCGTATATTGATCTTATCAAGAGGACTAAATTCACAAACACAAACACAAACACAAAAGCACATGCAACTCAGAACATAAAAACTCACGAAATATTCAGCTAACACTAGGTTGGTCTACACACTAGCAGGGAGACAGGGTCGAAGGAGATGTGCAGTTCCTTCCTTCCAATTTGGATTGGCTTGTGGGTGGGCTATAGTTGTTATAGTTCCAATCTTTAAACCGCATGCTCGGCGGCGGCGCCGTAGCGCAGCGGAGTCGGTCAAATAATATTGGGCGGTGTGGTGGCCACACTGGGCATCGCTGCCACGGGTGATGATTTGGACGACTTGACACAGCCATAGGACGAGATGCCTGTGCCGCTGCTGCTGGGTGGCGAAGGTGGTGTTTCTGGGCTAATCAGCGGCAAGTAGCGCCAAGGATGATAGATGCTGCCAGCATACATGGCCTGGAGACGTGCCTGCAGGTCCAGGGCCAGCGTAGGGTCCAATGGATAATGAGCCAGGCCGGGAAAGGCGTTTGGTACACGCGGCAGGGACAACTCCAGCGGTGAGCCAAAACCATACTTGGCTGCCAGTGATGTGGGTGAGTGGGAGACTGCAGCAGCTGCTGCAGCAGCGGCAGCAGCGGCCGCACTCAGCTGATGATGATGATGGGCAGCAGCGGCAGCGGCGGCGTGGTTATGGGCATGATTGGGATGATGCAGGTGATGTGGATGATGCTGATTGTGGTGATGATGATGGGAGAGAAGTTGCGGTGAAAGCTGTTGCTGTGGGCTCTCCTTTGCATGGTTCGCCTGGTTAGTACTGCCGGATGCACTGCCTCCCATGCCTCCGCCAGTGGTAGAGCTGCTGCCACCGCCCGGCACTGGCGACTTGTTGAGCGTCTTGGGCTTGCGACGTGGCCGATATTTATAGTCGGGGTGCTCTTTCATGTGCAGCGCCCTGTAAATTGAGTAAATGTTGAAACTTTGATCAAAGATCGATGCGATTGGAAGTGGAAATGATGATATCATAAAGTCAAGACCATAAAATGAAGCCGAAACCCTTCCATAATAAAAGCCAGCTTTCAGACGGACTACGACACAGGCATGGCTTATCTGGCAATTTAGCAAAAGGCATATGCACTTCTAGAACTCCTCATGCACATGGCCTGACCCATACCCAGTTCCATTCTCTTTCTATTCCCAGCTGCAATACAATGCGCAATTGTTGACATTTGTTTGACAAAAACCGATAAAGACTTGATAAAAGGTGAAGGTGTGTGTATGCGACTGAGACTGTTCGATTCTTCTGCTTTCGTTGCTTTTGTGTCTGGTTGGCCTTCCTGCCTGCTCTAATTGGCCTGCACTATCGCTCTCACTCACTCTCTCTTTCTTCCTGTTATCTCGCAAATACCCGAAATCATAATCTTGTATTCATTTTGCTTATCGAATTTCCTTTTTGGCAAATATTTGTTCTGCGTTTCTTTATTTTATTTTAAGTTTTCTGTTGTTGCTGTTGTTGTTTTCCCCCAAAAATACCCAAATATACCCAAATGGCCATTAGTTTAAGACCCTAACTATGTGATATACGAGGGAACCGATTAATAAATGTCATTTTTCGTAGTTTATTTAACCATTTGGCAGTCAAATACAATCAATAAAAGGATTATGACAGAGCAAACATTGAAGAGTCATCAGTTTTATAAAGAAATATTTAATCTAAAATGCAAAACAAGTAAGGAAAACACTTAAAAAAAAACGAATTGATTATACTCTGCTGTATAGAGTATATTTCCAATATTGTTATATCGTTCGGTTGATATGATTTGGTTAAAGAATTTGCTTAGAATCTATAACAGCGGCTTTCAATTTCAATTTGAATTTCGATATACCAAATGTTTCTATGTTGAGCAGATCGTGTTTACTGTCAAAGATGAGCCGAACTGTGTTGGTTTCATCCTCTGATAAACACGCTAATTCGTTTATCAGAGGATGAAGCAGAAGCACATTTGATATATTGGAGGTTTACAAATTCATTATAATGCCAGAATGGATCGGGTTAAAATATTGAAAATGTTCTTAAAAGAGATGTCTTGTTTAACCCATTTTTTAATTGAAAAAGCAATGATTTTTACAGAAACTATTCTTACCGGAGCTGATAAAGAAATATACCACCAACTAAGGAATGATAGTCTTATCCCAATTCAGCTTATATATTAGCTTACAAAGCATCTTAAATTCATCCTTAAATTCATATGAGGTTGCTGGAGGTCAAGCATTGATGAATCGTCGATATGGTTTATCGTTTAAAGCTCATTTTTATACAGAAGTCCGTCGGCAAGTAACAGAATTAATTCTTCAGACCTTAGGGTTTTTCTTGGCAGGTCAGACAGAGCGCTGTGCTTCGAGGGAAAGCCAATTCCCCCTCTTCAGTGACCATCTTTGTTCGTATTTGGCAAATATAATTTACAATTTCTTTATTATATCACTATATCGTTCTTTATCGATATATTTATATCCCATTCAGTAAAATGACAATTCTAAGTTCCTAGTGCATTGTGACTTCTGTTTATGTTCTCCACAAAAGCCGTTCGAAAGTGTACAATACCCTTATCAATTGCAAAAGGAATGCATAATAAAAGAACGGTTGGCCGCTCTGTACATTGCAAATGAAATTGAAATGTTTACCCAAGATACGAGTGTGCCAATGAATAAATGTGCCCACTCCCCCCGTACCGCACATACCCAAACACAATCGTCACAATAGTGACCCTTTGTCTTAGCTAATCGATCAAAATGAGACCTCAAAGCACCCTATGCCACTTACCGCAAGCGTTTCGCCTCGTCGATGAATGGGCGCTTCTGTGCCTCGGTGAGCAACTTCCATTCTGCACCCAAGCGTTTGGATATCTCTGAATTATGCATTTTGGGATTGTCCTGCGCCATTTTGCGACGTTGCCCACGCGACCATACCATGAAAGCATTCATTGGTCGTTTAATGTGGTCATCTCTGTGGCCATGATGATGGGAACCGGAGCTGGGATGAGCATGGGCATGGCTGCTCTGCTGATGATGATGCAGCTTGTTGTTGGTGGCACTTGCAGCCATCGAAGCAGACACGGAGTTGGGCGATGGATCGGGCATAGGCGGCGGTGGCGGAGTTGTGGCTGCCCCGATTCCAATTCCGATGCCCATGCCGGGCAACTGCGGTGAGAGGCTGCTGCTATGACTGTGATTGCTGCTGCCGCTGCTTGTGTAGCCGCCATTGCTGTGACTATGGCTGCGATGCAGCAGTGTTGATATACTTGTCATGGCAACGGCAGGAGGTGTCAGTGTCGGGGTGTTGGGGACTGTCGTCAGGTGTGTTGAGCTTGGGGCTGTGTGCTGCGTCCAAAGGGGGTCGTCGTCGGTGCACTGACCGTTCTTTTTGGGGAGCTCTGAAATGCCAACGGAAATGGGATTCAATAGACGTGCTTTGTTCCTAAGTTTTTGTTACGGCTGTGGCAGGCAAAAGGAGTGAGGAATTGAGTCATTGTTTGTTCTCAGAAATAATAAAGAAATGCGATAACTGAGAATTCAGGAACATATTTAGATACGGGGTGGCTCAGTGACTTGGTTTATTCAGAACTATTAGAAATAAATTAAATTATTTTGAATAATTAACTTGGGGTTAAATATATTAAGCAAATAAATGTTATGTTAATATTAAAAAGGATCTATCTGCTCGCTTTTTCGCAAATATCTCTTAGCTGAATTGTTGCGGACTGTAAATAATTATTTATAACTAACATTTATTCTGATTTTTAGGCAAACAAAAGGCAAACGAAGTTCTGCAAATAGTATTGGTAGTGAAATGAATATACGCTCTCATCTCTATTTGGCATTATATATAGTTCTACTTAAGATTTCCAGATCAGTTGTGAACAACAGTTCCGATTTCCAGACCATAAACAGCAACTTGGAATACGTATTTGCATTTTTGGAATTTGTGATTTAAATTATATTTATATTCAGCATTGGCTATCAGCAGTCCAAGAATAAGCATGGAATTCTGGACTCAAGTCTGAAATATTTATAAAGGGAAGTGTCGTACTTTATAATTACCAATGAAAGAGGCCGTCTGACATTAGATTTAGTTAAAAACGTAGTTTCAGATACCTTTGAAACAGCCTGCCGATATAAATGACTTAATTTATGATCATTGATGATCCTAATCTATGAGTAATTCCTAGGATGGTGTTAGTGATTTCGGACTGTATTGTGGCCATTTTAAGACTAAATCGATGTTAGTGAAAGAACTTATAATCTCAATTTGTTTAATCATATAGTTTCTTGTTTTGAGCATCTTTATATAAGTCTTTTGGCCTAGGACATGTTTGTTATGGAATCTCTTTTTCATCTGCAGGATTCTCAAAAGTAATATAAATAATTAATTAAGTTACTAAAATATAATCAAATATCACTTGTATATATTATTTCCACAATTGTTTTGTTGTTATAATAATTTCTGTGCATATCCTTTTTAGCACGTTCTGTTCATATTTTACGTATAAATAAAATCATATAAAATTGCTCACCTTTTATTGAAGTGGATGTTTAGCCAAAGTTATTTAAACACTTTAATTGTTTTTTTTGTTTTAGATATGTTTTTTCGGATATGTTTTTTGCTTTGCTATTAGTGCTATGATATTTCCTATAGATATGATCCTTTACGTATTGCTGTTTAAGATAATTGAATATATCTTTATAAGTTTCATACCGATCTACACACAAAACACAAACACACTCATAGAAACACTACCCAGATCAGAGTTGGTAAACCCTTTTCTTTCGCACTGTGACTTTCATTTGAAGTTCTGACAGTTGAGAACAACGACAACTTTGTTGTTATTTGTTAAAAATCCATGCCCTGCCGAGGAACGGGATCCGTAAGCCGTTAGCGTTAGCGTTAGCCGGAGCGGAGCGTCCGTGTCGTGTGCGCGACAATTTTGATTTGAATCACACATTCTATGGCACATTGGAAAACTTGCGACAGTTGGCAGAAGCAGAACAAAAACGGCAAACAAAAATAAAAGTGTGGTGCTGGTGGTGTAGTTGTTGCTGGTGTTGGTGTTGGTGGGGCAGCGGGCAGCGGGTGCTAAAGAGTGTGTTTTTGTAGTGGTTGCTTGTTGGCTTGCTGCTGCGCTGCCTTTATCCAGGGCGCGTGCAAGAAAGAGCGAGAGAGTGGCTAGCACTGAGCAGGAGAGCGACTTTTGTATGTTTGTAGAGTTTTTTACACCTTCCCGAGGACAACGGACAGGCCCAGGCAGAGGCCCAGACGACAACATTGCGGCTAAGTAATAAAAATATTTGCTGCTGCCCTTTTGTTGTAGTTTTTTTGTATCTCTGTCTCATATTTGGTTCTTTGTTTGCCCAATTGCTTGTGTTGTTTGTTTGTGTGTTTGCTTCTCCTGCGCATAATATCTGTCTTAACAAAAAGTGAAAGATATTGCTTTTATTCCATTTCATAAATTATATCTCTGACCAAAAATATTCAGTTTTGCTTATCAGACCCTGGCTTGGTTTGTCATGTTTTGGTCTTGTTTGTCCTCACAATCAATCGACGGCATCGCATATTTACCTCAAATATATATTTATGTTTGTACTCTTACTCGTACAATACCTTGTCTGTAAGTTTTTGTATTCTCTGTGGCGTCTCTTGGTTGCAGCACACATTTTTTTTATTTTTTACAAAACATTCAATTGGCTTCCCTGTTTGCGGCAGGAAATGCCAGGTCTATTTTCTGTATAATTGTAGTCATAAATGTCAAAGAGTTGCGATCACTGAAGTAGGCGCCACTTATGTATAAATGGGGCCCCTTTATATGGAACAATTCCATTTTAAATATTGAAACTTGTTTTCTTCTTGGCAGCGAATACTTGGAATTACCGGCTAGGAAAAGTTAACAGCTTGAAGTTTTTTTCTCAGATAAGTAAAGTTCTGCTTAGGCTAGAAGCTTTTTAAAAGGGTTTCCATTCCCCCTGGCGATTCAAAATCTTTATTTATTTATTACTTTATTTATATATAATTCTGTCGTGTTCTACTTGCCAAGTGCAATTTGAAAGCATATATATTTTGCCACTATCATTTACTTTGCAATTATGTTTGAGTCATGTCTTGAGAAATTTTTGCTTGTAAAGCCACTGGGAGAATCCTTGTGATCCTTGTGAAAATGAAAATCAGATCAGGCTAGTTGGTGCATTTATAAGTAGTCTAACAAGTCATCTCAGACAGAGGGTATTCACAAAGCATAGTGATCTATCAGTGTCTATCCATCAGAGTCTGAGATTCATTCAACTCATCCACTATATGCAATAGCTTTCACAGCACTATACATAAGGTCCTCCTAATACACTCGATTGTGAATCTTCTATAAGTGCTCGACTTCACAGGATTCAGTTTCTTCAGGTGACTTTCATAGCCAAAATTTAGTAGTAATATTTGGCAGTAGCTGTTAAGCTTCTGGCTGTACATCTGCAATGACTCTTTATAACTGGACGGCCTGATATAAAAACGGTTTTCCAGGCACTATCATGTGCTTTCTTACGCTTGTCCAACCAGGAGTATTCAGAAAGAAAGAAAACAGGTTATTATTATGGCCTGAATCAGGATACGAAATAATGCATATTTAATCTTCTCTTAACTGCAAAAGGAAAACTAGTTTGGCTAATCCATTCCGAGATATATTCACGATTTAATAGCTTATGTATTTATAGAGATAACAACATAGATATACAATTTAAGCCCAACTGAATTCTAGTATAGATCTTGAACTCTAAACACTAATTGTGATTCTAACAAAGACTTTTGTGTAAGGATCATCTTACAATCGACTCAAGCCAAAACCATCAATGGATTTACTTTTCTTTTAATGCCAGCTGCTTTCTCTCTGGATAACTATGATAAGTTGATCACATATTCAATCCACTTGGATATTTAAAAAAAGCAAGAGAGGAAATCTAACTTGGAGAACTATTAGAACGAAGGAAAACTTAGCAGTTTTAAACAGGAAATACTTCAGCTTTAACAATAGGTAAATACTTGCTGCGTGTATGTGATATACAAACTTTCATATACATATATTTATGTACATACATACATACAACATATTGGCATTCCAAGAAATCTGTCTGTGATTTATATAACGCTGCTTGGTCTGCAAATAAAATTTTCTTAGCTCCATCTATTGTACAAATTTGTCATTTATATGTCTACGGTGGAGCTATACGTTATGTCCGATCTTTATGATTTTCACATATGAGCAGCTTTTAGGAAAAAGAAGCTTGCGAAATTAAAAGTCAATAGCTTCAAAGCTGAGAGAGTAGACAGACAGACAGACAGACGAACATGGCTATATAGACTCGGCTCGTCATGGTGATCAAGAATATATACTTTATGTCATCGGAGACGTATCCTTCTATGCATAACTAATATTGTGACAAAATTATAATACCCTCAGTAAGGGCATAAAAAAACAAGTGATCTTCATATCTTTTATACCACCCTCTCTCGCCTGGAGCCACAGCCAGACTTTAAAAAAAGTGATTTGGCGCCAAAATAAACAACTGTACTGCGCAGGCGTCGCTCTCCAAATATTGCAAACTGTGTAGACTTTTCAATCTCAGCTCCCCCCAATGGTCGCCCATTAACAGCTGAATGGTAAAAAGGAAACGTATTTGGCGGGCACACACACACGCACACACACTCCCCCCAACTAGCGGCAATAAAAATGGCAGAGCTCCCAACAGAGCAACACAGTTTTGCCTGCCCCCGTTTGTCGTCGTCCCCCCTATTGCTGTAACGCTGCGCGCATGTCGACGCTCGATTGGATGCTTTTGGCCAATGGCGTAGACAATGCTGCTTGGTGGAGTGGGAGCCAGTAGCCAAAGGATGTGGCAATGCGACTGCTTAGAAGCGTGTTCAATGGTGACACGTTTTGTTTTTTTTTGTGGTTTTTTTTATGGGTTTTTGTTTTGCATGCGAGTTGAATGCATTTTATTGGCCCAACAACACACCACCCCTCCCCACCAAGAGAGAAAAACAATGAGGAAGAAGCAACTGGTGGTTTATAGTTGGCAGCTGCTTCTCCTGCTCGTCCTCTAGCTTCATAGCGAGCCTTATCGTGTTCTGGCATACGCCTGCCCTTCGCATTTGTTCTCGCATAATGGACATTATGGTAGTTGGCCCTATTATATGCTCCACAATGAGCTTGGCCTCAGTGTGCTCATCGTCATCATCGTTCAATTCCGCTGCGAGTTGCCAAAAAGTGCTCTTGCCTCCATGCTCCCCGCACGACTGGCCATAATTTTGGACATTTTTTGAACCACTTTTTATGACTTTGGTTCTGCCTCTGCCTCTGCCTTTTCTGGCCGCCCAATTTTCTGTGGCCTTTATTGTCGCTTTGTTTGGTCCGTTTAGTTGCAATAATTTATGAGATGGAGATGGAAATTTGTGCTGACAATTTTTGCATGTGAATGTGTTGGGAGAGGGAGGGGAATGCTGAAGTTTTTGCCACAAAATGCGAAAATGCGCCGAACTAATCGTGATTTGTGTTTAAAATGAGACGTGGGGAGGAGCAGTGTAAAAATAATGGGGAATGGTTTTTTTAGCTAAAGAATTGTGGAGCAGTCTAAGAGGGCGTGAGTCAGTAAGGTGGTGTGTTGTTAGGAGGGATTTTATAGGTTTGAAATGAGGTGAAAAATGGTGGAATTAATTATATGTATTTTAAGGGAACTGAAGCTTAGAGTAATTATTCTCACCAGAAGAAACTGAATTTCAGATAATTAAGGATTATTTTGAAGGACATTTAGGGTAAAAATATTAATGTTGAAGCCAATTTGAAAAGTGACAAAAGATAATAGAGCATGTATATGTATGAGTACATGTACAAGAAGACACTGAGAAAAGAAAATATTATTGAAAATTCCCAAGTAGATTTCTTAATTACATAGAAAATCATGTTTCGTGTTCACGTTCATGTTTTCGTATGTTTACGCTCAGATCAATGCTTTTAATCCGGCATACTAAGAGTTCATTCCAAATCGGTTGGTTATATGCAAACTATATAATATAGCTGTCAGATCCGGATCAACTTTGGTCAGCACATGTGAAGGCTTCTAAATCTTACATGTACTAAATTTGGTTGGATTCGGATAAAAACATCCAATTTTAGTATACTAAAATTCATTCCGAATCGGTCGGTTATATGGGAGCAATATGATATAGTGGTTCGAACTTGACGATTTTTGCAGCTTACAGTAAAGTAAGCTATAGTTGATATTCCGACCACACTCAGCCATTTTTAAAACTAGTTTTTATGAAATACTGCAAAATGTGGGAGAAATATAATTTGACCGATTAAACAGGGCATGGCAAATTTGAAATCAATACTAGAGGAATCTACATACCAAATTTGGTGACTTTGGCTATTATAGTCTTCGGGGTTCATATGGGTGTTCATATGGACAGACAGACGGACAATGCTAAATGGACACGGCAGCACAACAACTGTGACGTCAGTGTGGATCATGTTCCTGTTGTCAGTTTCTCTATGGTTTTTCTACGACATATACTACACGGTACCCACATTAGACACAGGTTCCACTGAAAACGCTCCAGCAACGCTTGTTCTTCCATATAGTTGCTCTTGAAGAATATTCCAATATCTGTTAAGACTAATATCGAGTCATGAGTGGATAAATTATGTGTCAGTAACGTGTTGTCGTATGAAAAATTAAAAAAAGAGCCTTTCTTTAATGAAATAATAATTGACTGCATGCATAAGTAGTTTAAAGACACTAGTGAACATAATTATTTCTCCAGAAGTCCCTAGAACAATTTTTATAAACTTAAATGCATGCAGTCCTACTCATGACAACCAGATGTCGCCGCCACCTATAATTGCTAATTGGCGCTAACTGCAAACGTTCAAGCTACAATTTAAGCTGCCCTGTATGGCTAACAGATGGCACTGCCAAATCTGACGCGCTAGATGGCGCTAACTTGCAACGAGTATATTTCGAACTCACCTTCGGTTTCCACAGATGGCGCCCATACCAAACGGTTATTTAACCGTTTAACGGTTTTATCAAGAACAAGCCTTCACGTTTGTGTTTCGACTGTTGTATGTTTCTGTCACCTCCCTCCCCTTACCCACTCAATTACCGCTAATTGCTGTTAAGGCAGCGACCGCTCAAAACGGCGTAAAATTAATTAAATTTGTTGGATTTTTGCACCTTATAAAAACTCTTGCACTAATTAGTGCGCGCAGGATTTTAATTTTCAAGTTCTGCCGCTTGCTTGAGCAATCAAAAGGAAAAACAAAATCCGCTTAGTACGAGTACGTAGAAAGTGTGTATTTGCATTTGTCAACATTAAATTGCAGCTGGCAGCTGATTGGCTGAAAAGGGAAGCGGAACCCCAATGGAAGACAGAAAAAGTTGCCGTCATTAAGAAGCGTTTAGGGTTTTCGAAGGCTTTTTGACTTCTGGCCGGATGACAGTTCTTGGCAATTAATTAACGATTCAACTGGAGGCAACAAGTTTCGAATTAATTTTCAATGGCAAATAATAATAAATGGGTTGTAATGCAGTTGTTAAGGTGTAAACCATTCCTTTCATGAAAGCTTAAAAAATTTCAGTTTGGAAAACAAGTAGCTAGATAGAATATGGAATTGGAGTAACATTTGGAAAGAAGAGAAGAAGTTCAATCACTTTATACTAAAGTTATTGCTTTGTATTCAATACTCTGATGGTTCTAGCTCTTATCGTCTCCGATATATCGATATTCATACGAATAGACACATGGGCATGGCAAAATCGATTCCGCTGTTGGTCCTGTTCAAGAACATACATATGGTATAGTCCGGATTTCGTCTAAAGCATTCTTTTTTGCCTTAAGACCCATTAAAACTTAACCAAAACATCGACAACAATGGTAAAGTGCTTATGACAATGCTTGTTTTATTTTTGCAATTTTTTGGAATTTTTATATTGTTTTTGTAATTACTTGTTGTTGTTGTTGTATTTTCCGTTGTTTAATATAATTATATTTGTGTGTGTTTGTAGAATTTAAATACAATTAAATTTATATTTAAATGTTAAATTTATGCTATGCACTTCGTTCTCTCTGCGTTTAAAACATAAAAAAATTGCACCGCTCGTTGTTCTGCTTCCACTTTGCACCATCTGCTGCTCCTACTTCTTCCAACTGTTCCTTCTTGCTCCCCCTTTTTAACAAAGCTTACATTTTAAGTTTACAACTCGAGGCTTAACTTTAAAGTTGGCTAAATTTGATTAACTTTAATCTCGTTTCGTTTATTTTTTCGCTTGTGTTTTCTAAGTCATAGACAAGTTCAGCTCCTCGCTGCCATTGGACGATGGTGGTCAGAAGATCACCGTCAAAGGTCGTCGAAAATCTGAAGCACCACCAGTACCGACCGTAGCTCCGCCAGCTCCGGCTACACCTGCTGCAGCCACACTGGCCAATTGGCCGCCATATTGTTGAGCCGCGTATTGAGCATAGTCCAGACCTGCCGCATCACTGGGTGAGTGCAAATGTGGCTTCGCCTCGCCGGTATCCAGCTGAGGCGTGGCATCACGCTCGTCCAGCCCACTGCTACTGTTGTTGTTGTGCGAACTGCCGCCAGCGCTGCCCCCTCCGCTACTGGCCATGAGCAACTGTTGCTGCTGCTGCTGTTGTTGCTGTTGTTGTTGCTGCTGTTGTTGTTGCTGCTGTTGCTGCTGATGATGGGCAGCAGCATGCTGCTGGGCGCCATAGATCTTGGAAATGTCAAAGGCATAGTTGGCCGCACGATCCTGATACATTTTGGAATCGAAATAGGCCTTTGTCAACACACTGGGATCCAGATAGGCGCTGTAGGCGGCGGCACTGGCCTGACTTCCAGCCGCAGCAGCTGCGGCATTACTCAAATACGAGCTGCGCTCCAAGGCGAATTTATCCATTTGACCCTGCAACAGAAAATATGAATTATTATGAGGGAAATATGATAAGAAATGAGTATTTTTTTATGTTTATTTATATTTTTGGAAGAGCAAATGGGAGCAATGGGAATCGATGATATATGGGGAAGACTATATAACTATATATATAATATAAGTTCCCTCAGAATTGTATTTATGTCTGAGGGCTATCTGGCAGTTTGCTCTGGAACCCATTTAGTGGCTGACCAAATGAGATCTTCCTCTAGAGTAGCTCAGCTTGGATCTCTGACGATCTCTCCTCAGCAGAACTAAGGTTATAGTTGGACCTTACAAAATTCAATCCGTGATTTTTTACCAAGGCTCCTTAGTGGTCGAACAGCATCAACTTTTCAGCATCTCTTAAATTATTTTGAATACCAAACAAATATATGTTATCCTATATAACCAAGGTGACTATAACACTCCCCCGCCTAGCTTCTGCACCCCTTTCTCTTTTAGGCTTAGTGCAAATTGCTTAACACTTTTGTGGCTTTATTTGACCAACTAATTGTGGATACAGGACCAAGGAGCCAGGAGCAACACCAACCCCACTTGGTAAACGCATCTCAGTTTAAATTTATTTGATTTGCAATACGTTTTTCATTGCCACACCAGTTGCCAGACCAGAACGGGGCATAGACAGGGACTTGGACAGGGGCAAGGGGCAGGGGCAGGGGCTTATAGCTGGGTACTGCATAAGTACATTCATCCAGGGGTTGTTTTTGCTTCATTTCCGTTTTGTTTTGAGTGGTTGCTGTTGCTGCTTCAAGAGGGGTTGCTCCCCCGTTCACCAAACACTTTGCTCTGGGCTATAATTATGTTGTTAACACATCATCATCATCATCGTCGTCCTGGTGCTGGTACTGTTGCTCGTTCCCGTCTAGCGCCAACATCGGGCATATTTTTTTCATTCGCCGCTGCATGTGTGTGTTTACGGGCCGAAAGCGTTTTGGATTACAATTTGATTTGATTTGATTTGCGCCCAATTGGGAATTAGTGTGGATTCGTAAATATTTTGATGCCTGTGCATTTATACGCAAGGTTTGGGTTAGATTGTTTACTTTTGTTTATTTGTTCGAGCATTATGCGGCAGTTAATTGCTTTAATGCCAGGAAGATCGCGTGAGTTGGCAGTTGGAGTTTGTTGAACAGCAAATTGCAGGTGGCCAGATGATGTCAGACGAGTATGGCGCTTAAGCGATCCCATTATTGATATATTTCAATGTCAGCTGTGTAAATCGAGGGACTTGTTATTTGATTGTCAATTGGTTGTGCTGAGGGTTAAGGTGATGTGAGCAATGATGATGAGTCCATCTCAGATTGAACAGTTGCATTTGCTTTTCGGTTCTTTCTATTGTTGAAATTCATATTCGTTATTTGATCTTAGTTTTTATTAAAAAGTTGTTAATGTAGTTTAAGCAGTGTCTTTTAGAATCTTAGAGCTTCGGTATTAAGAGATAATATATGTTTTCAAATCATCTCATAACTGAGGCCGCTTTACCTATTCTTATCTAATGAAGATATTAATCTCTTTTTGTGGCTGCAAACTGCAAACGAACATTTGATTTGGCAGTCAAATTATCCTTCCACTATCTTCGAGAGTTATCATTTTCTCGTCTTCCTTGAGCTCGAGCAGGCCAAACTTCGCATCTTCCTTGTTTGGCTTAGAACTCTAAAATTGAGGAAGCGTTTTTATAAACCATACAGAGATGCGTTTTCCTTAATATTATATACATAGCTGCCAAAGCTCAGGGGTTCCTAAGTTCTTCAAAGATCTGTTTGCCATATATCAACATCTACTAAGCCTCCACTGAACCTTCCCTTTACCCCCTATTCTTCAGACATATCTTTTGAATGCCAATCTCTTTGGAATGCCGATCTCTATTTGCTTTCTCATGCCATTTCAAACCTATTATAAAACCTTAGCTCCTGCCCTAACCACTATTCAATCATTTACGCCCACTATGCAAAAAAGAGACCTCAATTGTGGCCTTAAACTTAGTCTATTATTATAGACACGTCCAGGCTGCTCAGTGGAGCTGCTGGTATATTATTAACCATTTGCCTTTAATGTTAATGTTAATGTTAATGTTGGGCTTCAACACCCGCTATACAGACATCAATCACAGCCTCAAATCAGGCAGCATCAATTGTTGGTGGAGATGAAGACGCACCGGGTCCAACAAAGGCAAACAACAGTCACGACTTTTAATGGGTTTTGGTGGGTTTGTTAATAAACACCTAGTTGCATGATGTGAAAGAAGCATCCAAGTTGGAACAAGGTTTTGGCAGTCCAGCAGAGCTTGTATTAATTGGTTTTGGCAGCTGATAGTTCAGGCGTTCATCCAGTGACCAGTTGTCCTCACCATGCCCTGCCCTTTGCTGGATGTCTGAGCTGTCCCACCTGTCTGTGTTGTTTGTTTTTGCTCGCCACCTTGTTATCAGAGCGATCGGTTCACTAGCCCTAAACATGTAATGACAACTTACAGCTAAATCCTGGAGCATGACAGGCCACAAAAAAGTGTACCAGGATCGAGGGATCAGGAAGCGTGTAACGCTTAGTCACGGCCGCGTGTGTTTTCCGCCTTTTAAAGTGGGCGTCGGCCGAAGGAGGTTGTGTAATTATGTTATTAAGGTTACCCTGACAGTAGCCTTCATCCGTTGTTCTCCTGTTCGATCGATGTACTCGTACACTTAATTGGACGCGCTACCGTTGAGCATTCTGTTTGATGGACACGCTAGCACTTGGGAGCTTAGCCCTGGTCCCTCACCCTGCACACGAGCTGGAATTGGAACTCACCTGCGTTGTGGTCGGCGTCGATGTCTGGCTGAGATGGCTGCCCAAGTGATAGGCGGCCGCCGTGGGTCCGGGGGCAAAGTAACCGGGCGTTATGCCTGAAAGTGAGTGAAAGAAAAAGAGGTAAAGACTTTTACAACAATTATTACAATGCTTGGAAAATAATTGCCACTCGAAATATTTTGCGCCCATTGTTCGGTCAACTCTTTCAATTTTTGTAAGTATCCGAGTTTGCGGGCTATATATAATTGTGGCGCTGAATCAGCTATTTTAACTGACAAAAAGAGCAGCGAGATAGAGAGAAAGAGTATCTCATAGATCTTTACAAAAAAGGCGAACCAAAAAGCGGTTATTACCAATTGACCTAAACGGTAGTCGTACAGCAGCTGACTCTTCTTTTGGACCCAAAAACTTGTATAATTACAAGCGCCGCTTATTGAAAAACATTCATTCATTCAGTCATTCATTCAATCAATCGTGGCGCCTTACATTTTTGATCCCAAGCCTGCTTGAATGAGGTTCGAGTGGAAGCTGCAGCAATTAAAATCGCTTAGACAACAGAAGTCGACAGAAAATATGTGTATATGCATGTATCTTTGTTTGATTTGGCATTCAGTTTACTTCAAGTAGCGACATTTTCGTATGGCATCATCATTGTATTTATTATAATAGGGGACAATGGCTCTATTGTAATCTCTACCCACACTTGCAGACAGTAGCACGTTTGCAGGAAGCTGTGTGCTGTGCATTATTTATAAAACAAATTCCGAAATGTCTACAGTTGAAGTACATTTTGGTAAGCCGCAAATTTCAAGTAATTATCATATTGCGACATAATGCCTTGTGTTTTAAGTAGTTACAGTTAAATAATCCCTTCTTTGGGCGCTTCACTGCTTACTAGATCCCCGACACTTACATGATGGAAGGGTTAAAGTTTAATGATCTTGTTGGAGCTATTTGATCTTTTATTTTTACATTAATTTTAAGATTTTGTGACCGGAAGATCTGATTATCTTATCTGCCCTTAAAGTAAATAAGTTGACGTTTTAATGCTCGACACTCTTAGGATCAGGATCAACAGCCGAGCCCAGTCCATGAAACCCTTTAAGTTAGTCAAAGTTCCTCTAAAAAACAGACAAATATACTTAGATTTTGCCACTCCAATTTATTTTAATTTAATTTTCAATTTAATTCTTTTTGCTTTTAAGTTTTATAGAGCTCTCTCTCTCTCGATAGACGAAACTAATACTACACTAGACGGTCATCCTGGTGCTGGGGCCTGGAATTGGAGTGTTCGAAAGGAAAATTCTTCGCAAGATCTTTGATTCTATTTGACTATGACCTGTATGATCTGTACGGCGTAGTCAGGCTTATGATCACTACGAGACTTCGCTGGCTGGGTCATGTCTTATGTATGGATGAAGAAACTCCAGCTCAGAAAGTACTCGATAAGGTAGTTGGCGGACAACGGAGGAGACTTAGAACCCGCATACGTTGGAAGAACCAAGTGACTGAAATCACTTCCCTTATATCATTGTTAGAAAATAATTGCTTGATTGCCAGAATCAGCGCAGCTTGCTCTGTCACTTCCACTCTACCTTAATCATCATCACATATATTTAAGATTCTGAGAACTCTTTTATGCTAAAAGTCCTTGTTTCCTGATGTGCAGAACAGCTGACTATTCTACTCCTTTCATTCCTCTCCCTTCTCTAACGCTAACCCTGCCCTGCGTGCTCATTGATGGAGAAGTAAGTCCAACCAGTCTAGTGACTAATTCACTTTATTTATTACGCATTTCCCTGCATTTTTATTATCATTTCCGTTGGGCATAAATCATCATCATGTGTTTCGTATCCTTAAATCCTCCTACCCAGCCAATGCACAAATTTGCTGCCACATCAAGAAAACTTGCGTAAAATTGAGAACTTCTCCCCCAAGGCCAGACCAGACCCGGGCGGGCCTTTTACCCTGAAAGACAAAAAACGTGACAAATGCTAATTTAAAACCTCCAACCAGTACACTACAACTACAACTACAACAACAAGGCATAACGATATAACTATGTATGTGGAACTGCGCCTAGTAGTGGCTGCCAGCTAAACAGCCACCCACCCCTACTCGCCTCCCCTTGCCAGGAAAAATCATGAATGGAAACTTATGCTCATGCTCAGGCTTGTCTTTTGAATGAGTGGTTAAGCCAGGATGATGACTTCACAGTTTGTCAGCCAACGAAAATGGCTCAAATACAAGCATAACCATTACCAACACCCCTCAGCCCCGCCACTCCACCCACTGCCTTGATATCAGCGCCATATTGCGGTGTCATAAACAAAAACCAACTGGCTGCCAGTCAACTCTATATGTACAGCTATTCAGTCGAATGTGGGGATAGTTTGTCATATTTTGCGTCTGGGTGGGGCGCATATATCGTGCCACATTTGCATTTGTCTTAGCAGCTCCTCCACCCCTACCAAAGCCCAAGTAAAACTCATAAAACTCGTTTGTTTATTTTGCATAGTTTTCGAGTGTTTTGGTTTTAGTGCTGCGGTTGAGGGTTTGCAAGGATTTTATGATTTCGTATTTAGCATTTTGTGTGTCTTAGTTAAGAGTCGAATGTGTAAGCAATTATATTGTGGTCCATGCAAAGCTGTACCGAGTTGATTTCAATCTTAAAGAATGTAAACTTCAATAACGACTCAAAGATATAAAGTTATTTGCTATTGAATTTTTTCTTCATCCATATATCAATTGATGGATGTGCTTACATATTATCTAAAAATCTATAGAGATTTCCGTGATACCTCTCAAAATAACCAATAGGATTCAAACTTTGAGAATACTCAGAAATTTCTATGCAGATGTCATCTTATCCCAGTTGATTCGACTTATTTCCTTTTGTACTTGAAGAAATTGATCGATAAGTAGCCCTAAATAGGTGATATGTGTGTATGTATAAGAGGCATAAATGTCAGATATAATTATATAATCACTTGTTAAGTAGCTCAATGACTAGTGAGTATAAAAACAACGATTTAGAGTTCCTTCGCAGTTCATTGTCACTTTCAAAGTTATGAAATTGGCAGTAAATATAGATATGCTTCTGCCGCACCTTGTATTTGTCAAACCTGTTGGAAAACTCTGCCTAATTAAATAGTAAGACTAATCCGAAAAGTGGGTCAGGAAATTCGTATTTTCTATTTCAAACTTCATTATGTTTTCCTTATTACACTACCAATTTCAATTCTGTAATAAGAATATGGGTATTATTTTAGGTCCTGGATTGATAATAGAGCGAATATTTGATCATTTTTCGTATACCATGCCAAGCTCTTGATCTTCTTCTTATTATTGTGTTTACTTATTATTCACAATACAGCAAATAGTTCAAGGCAAAGATTAGAAATTATCGTTCTTCAACCCAAGAAAGGTTAATAAAATATAGTTGATAGAAATCATCCGAATCTATGGGCTCATATGTATTATAAACATTGATAGTTAATTATATGAAATGCTTACAATACCCACCTGCGCGTAACGCTTCAACCGGCACCGATGGATATGGCATTGGGTATGGATAACCATCACGTCTTAGGGCTTTTGGCTTACGTCTCGGCCGATATTTGTAATCCGGATGCTCTTTCATATGCATGGCTCTGGTTAGAAAGTTCAACTAAATTGCAGCAAGCAGTAACAATTTACAATATCTTTGGGATCTCACCTTAAGCGTTTGGCCTCATCGATAAAGGGTCGCTTCTCCTCCTCGGTAAGCAGCTTCCATTCAGCACCTGAAGTTGAAAAGATTTAATATGAAAAGTTTGTTAATCCATTAGATACATTTCGTTAGGCACTTCAAGTTGTTCTCTCAAAATTTGGCCACAACAATGGAGATGCACTCATGGCAACCTGCTACAGAAATTTTTGAATGTAGATGAAGGGGCAGATGGAGGCGGGCCGAAACATGAGTTCTCCAACAAGCAAACATAAGCTGGGTAAACTTGTCGTCTTCTGTGTGCACTAACAAGAAGGATACCAAATAATGTTGTTGTCTTCCATGCACCATGTCCTCTGCCTCTGCTACTCTTGCTAACTTACTGTCTGTCTATGTATCTGTCTCTGTCTCTGTCTCTCTCGCTCGTATCTCTGACTCCCTCTCTGCCACAATATGTGGCGTCCATTGTTGGCAGTTTTGGCATTGTCATTTGTTGTTCGTTGTTTGTCTCGTCGTTTGCTTGTTTGTCAGTTCAGTCAGCTAGCTCCAGCTCCTCATTCCCTCATTCAAAACGGGACGACTGCGAGGACGAGCACGAGTACGAGTCACGATAATGGCCCGTTTCTCAGCAGGTGGCTTGGGTTATTTTGGGGGCGTACTTTTGTACTGAAAATTCAACGTTCTTGAGGGCGTTGGCCAGGATATACAACAAGTATGTATACATTCTACTGGCAGATACACGTGCCACATCCACATTCACATAACCGTAACTGGCGTTGGTGGTGTTAACTAGGTAGGTAAGGACTTTAGGGTTAGGTAGCTGGTGTCCTGTTCCTGTTTGTTGTCTTGTTTTGTATGTAGAAATTGCAAATGTTTTCAAGTTGATGTAAAATGTTATAATGACATGTGTCAAAATGTGTGAGTAGGGAGGGAATATGATGGCAAGATATGAAGAGATAATGTTGTCGAGAATTGCCAACCTTATGTCATGAATGCGGCAGCGGGGGCGGGGGCTCGAACTTGAACTTATTTTCGTTAAAAATGAGCCAATATATATCTGCTGGGTGGCATGGTAAATTTAAGTTGCCAACGTGATGATAATATCCATATATGTACATACTTTCCCCTACAACAACACAAAACTGAATGGAGTTCTTGAGCTTTCTAGGGTATTTTTTGTGGATGTGTATAAATAACTTTGAAATACGTAGAAGAATCGGCTGTCTCGGAAGTGGCGCACTCTGGAAACACACAAATGTCTCCTTAAGAAAGATTGTTTGATTCGCTTTATAATATGTGGAGTCATCATCAACGACTCCGTTTTTGAGAATGTATCTATGATAGCGATCGTGAATTTTTGGCAAATATGAGATACGCTAAATATCCTCTGACATATTCTGTGAACCGATGCCAGTCTACATATAAACTTGATATGTATCTCACAAAGATTCGATAGATAAATATATATTAATCATATTATTCAATACAAATCAGATATGCCACTCATAAATTAGTTAAAGAAATTTCGGATATTTAAGGAAATGTCGCTAATTACTTATAACGTGTGTGTAATTTTAGTAGCTGTCATCCGGACACAAATGGAAAACACGCGTGCTCTTATAAATTGCATTGTTATTTGGCTTTTGTCTGCAATTGCTTGACTATAACACTAAAAGCACCAACTACAACTACAACAGCAACAACGTCAACTAAGTCGAGTAATGACAAGCCCCAGACGACAAACAACAAACGACACACGACAACGATGACTATGTCTGAAAAGAAAACAGGCTGTCAGGTCCAGAGATGGAGACCAGCAACACACAAAAACTATAACAATAAACGCAATACAAAGGCACAATTGTGTCACTCCCCCCTGTTCCCCTCCCCCTTTAGCCAGAGCTCCAATTGGCCACCCACTCACTCATAATGCCCAACTGCTGCTGCTGGTGCTGCTGATGTACTTGTAGCTGTTGTTGCTAAAATACTACATAATTTATAGATACATTGACAGGCCGTCCAAATGGCAACTGGCCATCAAATGCGCAACTCTTCTTCTGTGCCCGACACCTTCAAGAGCTGAGGAAAGGTAAGATGAAACGAGCTGAGGTATGGGAAAGAAAGCAAGGAAAGGCTGGAACATAATAATAAACAAGACGAAGAGAGGCCTAGAAATACATATATCTACAAGTTGAGCAGTTGAATAAACTTATGGAGGGTGTCTCCATCTCCATCTCCATCTCCACGACCAACAGGATGACAATGACAATGTCTATGTTTGTCCCTTGTCTATGGGGGCGACTGTGGCGTCTCAGACTAAATAGAAGTATGTGTGCCCGGGGCCGGCTTAATAATTGATATGAAAAACAAGAAAGGAGACCTGTCTTCGGACAGCCGAAACCTGCATACCCTTTCTGGTATATGCTTGGTGGACTTCATTGATTGTTCAAGAGTATGATAGAATCATCTCTGCCTTTTATGTTGTTGAATTCCGCTAAATCATTGTTCAAATAAACAATAGCAAGAGCATTGGTATCACCATATCCTAGATAATACAAGAATGACAGCTATATATAACTATCTGATAAAAACAGACTACAAACCCCATGTCTAAGTCACTATACCCTCTGAAAGAGTAAACCCAAATGCACCAGCCAGTTCAGTTGCAAGTTGAAAGACATGTGTGGAGCTACCGGATAGCTGTGGCGGCATAATTAACAAGTTTTTCCGCCCCAAGCACTGGAAAATAGAGTGGAGAGCAAAGTTTTTCATGTGCTAACCCACTGGGCAAATATTGAATGGCCAACGGCTCCAGTTAGTTATATGTGGTTGCTCTCCAGACAGTTCGCACAGTCTACAATTGGCTATGGTTCTCTACTGGGTTGGGCAGCTCTCTGCTTGGCTTTTGGCTTCCACTTACACAGTTCACATAGTTGGCTTATGGTTTTGGTACATTTCCTACACCAGCCTTCTTCCCCCCAGTTTTCACACATCAACACAATCGGGCTACTTATGGGATTAGTTAGTTCTATGCTGGTTTTCTGGCGCTTCTGTTGCTGCTGTGTGCTGTTTGCTTGGCCCTTGGTGTCGTTAGCACTCATAACTTGACCAGTGATTATATTGTTTGCCCTGCAATTTGATGCTCTTGAATTGGTAGCTAAGCGTTAAAAGTTGACCCTTGTTTGATCAGCAGTCACAGCCAGGTTACACTTTTGGGCTACTTTTTGTGCATGCCCTGTAAAGTTGTTATAGGTAGTTTTTCCAAGTGTAGAAGTAAAATTTTTAGAATAGATTGAATTCTCTACCGGAAGGGCCTACCTTTTGAGGGTTCTGAGATCTTGAGGTTGCAGCAGATGGACGGACAGATGGACGTTGATATATGTATCTCTTTTGTCTTTAGATGAAAATCTTCAAAACTTCTCTAACATGTGGCTTGGAAGCATCAACAGTTGATAATAAGTTAGTTATAACATCAACTTCGGAAAGTGCAAGCCTTTTGGATCTTTAAGCAAAAGGGCTAAAAACTGGCGAGTTTCAAATCCGCTTTGGATTTTTCCAGATACGAAGTTATAAGAACATGCTTCACATAGCCCCGCTTTCGCCACTTTAAGTGTGCCAGTTGCCGCATTTTAATATTCATCAAGGATTTCTAAAACTGTTTATACTTTAATAGACATAGTACTTAGTTACCATGGCCAAGGATCTTATTCTAATTTTGAATATTCTTACCCCAGCTGAAGGCCAGCTCTCTTATTATTCAACCATTTTCCTCGGCTTTGTTGAACTGTTTGGCGTCTATTCAAGTCATTTTGATTGAGCGTGCTGTAATTAATAAGAACACAGCTTCAACTCCGCCCCCCAAGTGCCAGCTATTCTTCGTCCTGTTCTAGGTGGGGGTACTCGCACCTGTCAATTGCAAGACCTTCACCCGTTGCTTTTACTCTCAATTGCAAACTAATCAATTGTTTGCGTTTTATTGTGCAACAACAAAAAGGGTCTCGACTTGCGTCTTTCTACAGGGTGGCTTGCTGACTTTGGCCAAAGGCTTGAGCTTCAACTCAATTCCCAGCAACGACCTTTTGTGATAGCTTTCGAATGAAATCGAAGTCGAAGTTGTAGAATTTTGCCATTGTTCCGTCTGCTGGAGGGGGGCTGGGGGCTTTGTTTAACATTATTTAATATTCCCGGAGGAGAGCTTTGATTAAAAAATGTGAGCATGTATATGTTGTAGGCGTATAAATGTGCAGAAGTCGGTCGATTGTCGTTTCGACAGGTTTTTCAATTATTTCGAAAAAATTGGCGGGCATTTTTGTGCAAGTACGTTGTTGTTGCGCCTTTGTTTGTTGCTGTTGTTAATTCAAAAAATTTCCAGACAGTAATTAATGACAGTTACAATTTCAATTAAGCCAGGGCGCAACAAAATTGTTTTCTATAACATTTTTTTCTCCTTTTTTGTTTGTTTGTTTCTGTTTGTTTCGCCTTTGTTTCGCATAATAAAATAAATGGCAACGCCGACGGCAACGACGGCGACGGCGACGGCGTCTGAAGCTCAAGAGCTCTCCACAGTTGCCAGTTTGCCAGTTGGCGAGCTTGTCGAAATCCCTCTCCACCTCCAAGCCCTGCTTTCACTCTGATACCGTGTGTATGGGCTTGTGTGTTTGTGTGTGTGCGAGTTTTGTGTTGAAAAAAGTAGCTTTCGCGCCGCCATTTTTTTGTGGCGCCTTTGTTTATGCCACAGCTTTTTTTGTTTCCCTTTTTGTGCTTTACTATTTTTGCAATTTTTCATAATGAGCATTATTTATATATACATTTAATTGAATGCCCGTGGGTTAACTTTTTCAAGTGCAAAAAAAGTTTGACATTTTTGTGTAAATGTGGCAAAGCAGTTTGAAGTTTGTTTGTGAATGTTGAATTTGGTTATCGGGGTTTGTTTTTTTGAAAGACACTTTAAAATTTGTGACCAACACTTTAGGCACAGCTGTGCGAGATATTTAATTAGAACTGGGTGGTGCTAAATTAGTCGGCATTAATTTTTATGGTTATCAGAGTAGTTAAATAGTAAATAAAACTGTCGATAAAAACAACGAAGATTTCATACTAAGTATTAACTTTGCCTGGATCAACTCTGTAGCTACATTATGATATAATAACACAATCGTTAGTTAGCGTATTTTGGTAAAACTTGATTGAAACACAAAAAGGTTTTCTTTGTACACTGTTCTAGCTAGTCCGATCTATATATCTTGAATGAAGGCTCTTAGGTCTCAAATATTCTAAGTTTAGTTCAATTCGGGCAGCGCTATGTGGTACATTTTTCCGATCAAGATGAATGCAGAATTCAGACATAATAAGAATCTGGTAAAAGTTTCACCTTCGCAGAATTTTAAGACTCCAAGATTTTGCTGCTAAAACAGACATAGCATATAGCTGCTGATTTAGGAATTGTCGGAAACGCACCCTTCTGTGTGTTGGAAACTTCATGACTAAGTAAATGGTATCCAAATAGATGAAAAATTACGTCAAAGCTAATATTCAAAGGCTGAAATCCAGTTTTATATTTTGCTTTCCATCGAAAGTTATTCCATCTATATAAACTATATGTTTTTATAAATTGGATAAATTATTCACCTCCTACAGTCCTAAAACTATTTCACTTTCTAACCTCATTCCCTCTACTATAAGACAACCTATCTAAAACTCCCAAAGGCGCTTCCCAACCCTTCTCAGCCAAGCATGAAATGCTTATTTCCAAAAAAAACTAACCAAACTTAAGATATATCTTCAAGTTAAGCTGCCCATTTATTATGACCAACAAACCACAAAAAAGGAGAGGAGACCCATCAGCAGATAAAACGTTTCTTTATGATGTACATATGTCTAATCTGAAAACAAAGGTTTTGGTAGAAAACCAAATTAAAATGCGGCACACGACCTGCCAATCTCTCGCACCCACAGATCGCCCCGCCCGCTCACTCTCTCGCACTGCTTTCGCCCACTTATGCAACTTAAACTAATCAACGTAATACTCCCGCTCCACAGCCACTTCCACCTCCGCCTCCCCCGAAATAAGCAAGCATGACACAATGACAAACCAAAAACGCGTTGGGCCTGCACTCAACGTAACTGTCAAAACTGACAGGCGGCTGTCAAACAATGGCAGGAAGAGCAGCGCAGAGATCTCAGCCAAGGCGGAAGCTGTTGATTAGGCAAGAAGGGTTTGGTTTTTGGCTTCGCATTGGATTTGGGTTTGGTAGCAGACTTCAGCCACCAGTTGGCCTGCGGTGCTTTTGTCTCGCGCGCTTAACTAGTTGCAAAGTTAAGTAGTTTATTTCTGGGCCGTCTAATCCCAAGCACAAACTCCCAGCTCTTATCGCCTGGTGTCTGCAACCAAATCTGAGGCATGCGTTCCGTTTTCAATTCGCATCGAAATGGAATTCAATTTCAATCACACACGCATTGCCAGACACGGCATGGTAGACACGTGGCAAGTGACAGCAGAATCTTTAGCATAACAATCGGCTATAAGGCGCTGTCTACCTTCGGCTCATGCATATTGGATGAGCACGAGGATGAGGCAGAGGATGAGTTGTGAAAGCACTGCCCTTGTGCACTAATCAGCCCAAAAAATGCTGTCATAACAGCGATAACAATAAGCCTGAAAAGGCAAATCTCTCATCATCACCATTTTCAACGTCATCATCATCATCATCATCATCATCATCATCATCGATCGAAGGTAGCCATTTTTGTGTGCAACTTTTTAATAAAAAACTCAAATGGGGGGAGGAAGCACTTGTAAAATGACTTTTTCCTTTTTACCATTGTTTAAACAAAAACAAAGGCGAAATTAAACGCGACTCACTTGCCATCCAGTTGAGCGCAACAACAAAAGCTGAACAAAAACAACTCGCTGCACTCGAAGAATGCGAAATGCAGACGAAAAGGCAAGGGACTTGCAAGCCCTGCCCGCCTACCCAAACATAGGGGTTGCCTGGGGAATACGTATATCCTTTTCGTATTCCGTGTATTACTTTGCCCTTCTTAATCAGGTAACTGCTGCTGCTGCTGACTTTGGCCCTTTGCCCCTCTTTGCCCGCTTCAATTTCCAAAAGTTGCCAAAGCGCAGCCAATATAATATGAAAAATCGATGCTGAAAACTTAAATACAATTTAGAAAACTGCTCAAAGCACAACCAAAAATAAACTTGAAGTTCTTTTGAGTGCCAAAGCTTTTGTTCGCTTTTCACTTTAGCTGGGATTTTCATTTTTATTTTTATTCTTTTGCCTGGCAAATCCATTATGTCAATTGACAGTTCGGGTATAATATTTGCTGTCAGTTGCAGCCTTTTGTGAAGTTTGTTTTCTAGAGATGGGATAGCAGGGCCATGGCATGGGGTTTCAATTGTGTTGAATCTACAGAAGAGTGACTCAAGTGATAGGTAACAACAATTGTATTTTACCTGAACATTTTTCAGAACATTATAAATTTCGCTAATAACTTATAAAATGAATTCTAGACAGCTGCTTAGATTCCGTTGGAGCTTAGAGAAAACAGAGGTTCCGGGGTATAAAATTGCCATGAAAGATTTGATTTCAATCAGCAAGTGATTCTCAGCATCTTGGAAGGCAGTGCCAAGTCAGGACGGGCTCCAGCCATATAAATAATGTGCCTGAAAATTGTTGGCTCCAAATTATACCAGAGCTATCTTAAAAGTTATCCAGCAGAGAAATTCTCCATCTCCATGTTTATCAAAAATATCTGCTTACTACAACGTATCCTCCTAATCATTTGCATTTGCAAACTTACCCAATCTTTTGGATATCTCGGAATTATGCATTTTTGGATTATCTTGAGCAATTTTGCGTCGCTGTAGTCGTGACCAGACCATAAAAGCATTCATTGGACGTTTTATGTGCTCCTCATTCTGGCGTTTCGTTGTATTCTGTATCATTAGGCTAAAGAAGACGTCGCTGTGGATGAAACAACACGCATAAAGATTAGGCTTGTTTGGAAAGCAAAGCATAAAGCCAAAGATTCACCCTATTCATCAATGAGTGTCTGATCTATTTTATATACTGTTTGAAATCTCTCACCTGGCACTGCTGCCGCTGTTCATAAGGCTGCCCATATTCTGATGCAGATTGCTTATGGGCGATGCCTGCGAATTGTGATGCAGATGAGCGGCAGCTGCGGCTGCCATGACGCTACTCGATGTACTGGACGTGGAGGTATGATGCGGCCCACTAGAGCTGGAGGCTAGACTATGGTGTCCACTGGCCGAGCCTCCAGTCAGATGCTGGCTCCCACCTCCGTTGCTGTGAGGCTGGTGAAGTGACTGCGACTGCGACTGGGCCTGGCTGTGATGGGAGGCCGCGGCTCCGGAAGCTGTTGGTTGGCTATGATGCGAGGAAGGCGTCTGTGACTGCTGCTGTTGGGCCGCCTGGTGATGCTGATGCAGCTGCGAATGCTGTGTGCTCAGATGATGAGCTGCTGCTGCAGCTGAGTGATGCAGGGCAGCGTGCGGATGTAATCCCAGTCCAGAGGCTGTGACTGAGGCCGAACCGTTGGGTGATCCGCCACTGCTATTACTATTGCACTGATGATGATGATGGTGCTGTCCCAGCTGACCCAACGACAGTTGCTGGCTATGGGCGCTGTGCAGATGATGCGCGTGGGCGTGGCTCTGGTCACTATTGTGATGCTGCTGATGCTGTTGCACGGCCGCTGCCAGTTGGCCAAGATGCGTACCGCTGCCGGAGCTCACGGAGCTTAGATGACTTTGCAATGGATGTGCAAGCGATAATCCAGAGAGCGACAGATGTGTGGATA
Source organism: Hirtodrosophila duncani (assembly GCA_037043425.1). NCBI lineage: Eukaryota > Metazoa > Arthropoda > Insecta > Diptera > Drosophilidae > Hirtodrosophila > Hirtodrosophila duncani. The sequence goes on along the minus strand of JBAMBM010000793.1, from coordinate 318,624 downwards.
GACGTTCCATCATATTGCGGATGGAGCTGTTCTGTAATTGTTGCCTTGCGGCTGGGAATTTGTGGTGCTACCGGTGCTAGTGGTGTCAGTGGTGGTGGTGGTGCCTAAAAGTTGAGTAGACAAGCTGTAAGGAGAGGGAAGAGACATATTAGGGTTTTTATTTATAAAAGATGTCTGACAAAAAGATCAACCCGTAGCATGGGAATTCTAGTTATTAGAGCTCCTTATATGAATAGCTGCTGATCTTTGGAGAAGGTTAGTCTAAACTGGGGATTCCCTTTTGAAGAAAACTGCATGACTGCTTATGAAAGGTAGGTCAACTTTTATCTCTATTAGAACCTGCATCTATCTTTAAAAACGATTCTAAAGCATAATGAAATCATGTGAATCTCAAATTGAACGCCAATGTTCTATTGATCCTAGAAGACTTATGGCATGCATTTGTATTATAAAGCATTGTCCCAAGGACTTAAAATCCGACTTGACACAGTTATTTTGTCCTTACCTGTTTGGAATTATGGAAAGTAATAATATCGCGTAAGTAAATATAAAATCCTTTTCCTCAACTAATTGCTTGGAATTTTGTTGCCAAAATGGACACCCATTTGACCCATCAAAAAGAGCTCTCATGCTATGCAAATATCTACTGCAGATGGCATATTCATTCGAGCATTATGTATGCTAAAGAACATCAGCAGGGGTTTTTCTAAAGCATATGTCTTCCGCACACCCTCACTTAAAAGTACTCCAGAATGGAATCGAAGTGACGTCGTCGTCATCCTCACTGCACCATTAAACAAATTGAAAGCGTTTAGTCGGACTTCTTGACCATGAACCAGGATATACTCGTAAGGGAACCCTTTCGGTACACTCACAGCCGCATCACAGTTACACACACGAAATCCAAAGCCAAAGTGTGTGTTTAACACATTAACGACCCACACTTGGGTTCGGCATTGAGATTTGGGCTGGGGTTATCAAGTGGACCAAATAAATCCCGCTTATAATGCACGCACATGTGAATTGAAAAAGCCTATCAACATCAACCTCGACCTCGACCTGACCGTGTCCAAAAATTTCAACTTGGGTGCAAAATGAAAAAATAGAAAGAAATGGGTTTCAAGTGCCCCGCCGCATAATGAACAGGACGTGGAGGACGACGTCGTCGCCGTTGCTGCTGTTGTTGTCGGCGTGTGCACTGGCTGGCCCCTTTTAAGGGTTGACATTTGGCTATACAAAAGAATTGGAGAGAGCAAAGGTTTGCCAGTTCAGTTACGAGTTGAGGTTGGCTACCGCCACAGAGCGTTGCTTGCAAGTGGCCCAAGGCAGGCCCACAACAACCACATCTAAATCCAGTTCTATTGTTTCATTGTCTTTGGGGAACGGGCGACAGACGACACACTTTTAAAAGCTCAAATCAATTAGTTAATTGATTAACAAAGGCCCCATGAATGTGGTCAGGTTGGGTATTAAGATATATAACCCCTATAGGGGTTAAGTATCAAGGGTTTACTGAGTGAAAAGTATTCTAATGAAATGTTTATGATATTTGTAATTGAAAGTATTCAAATTGGATTAACTGAAAAATCTGATATGAATAAAGCAAACCTTAAGCAACTTTCGGTTTTGCAAACATGTTCTCGGTTCAAGCCAACACTCAAAATTCCAATTGCTGCAAACTTTATGAACTGTTTCCCTGGCCATTCATCTTTATCTGTCACCTCTGTTATTTTCATTTTGTTTCTTTCTTTTCATTTTGCACAGCAGCTACCTCTCATGCTCCTTATTGGCATTCTCATCTACCCAATGTCCAGTTTTTTGTGTCCAGTGTGTGTATGTGTGTGTGTGTAACTCCTACATTTCTGCTGTTGCTCCTGGGCATCCGTGCGACATCTGCACTGCTTCCGGGCATTAAGCAATGCGTCGTGGTGTTAAAGTAAAAATTGCCCAGGCATGCGTATTAAGCATGAAATTTATTTTAAACACCAGGTGGAGATCAAGTGGGGCGCAAACGAGGATTCAGCGGGGGCACTGCAGTCTGAAACAACCTGCATGCATATTTTGTAATCCTTATGGAGTGCAAACAAAATTTCTGTGTTGTCAAGTTGCTGTTTCTGTTTCGGGCTTTCGTTTTCGCTGTTTGCAAAACTGGAGTGGTGTGTGCACCACAGGGCCACCACCAGTGCGAGTGCGACGGTTGCACCACCAGCTGTGCGCAAATTGCAGCCGAGATATTTTTATTTGCTGTGAATATGAACCAAAACTTTTGCTATCTTCCTTTTTTTTCTTCTTTTCTTTTAGAGGAAATGTAACTGTTAAGCTTCTTCTTTTCTTTCATTGAGATCATCTTCCCACCAAAAATGCTGAGTAGAGCGTGGGTTCGCCCATCGATATGGCTAGTGCAGCAGATTGGGAATCTTGTCGTCTTAATCTAAGTAGTAACACCAGTAAAAGCGTTAATAGATATCAGCCAAGATATTTTATGGGTCTTGCAACGGCCTGGTCTCTTATTATGCAAATGTCTGGCCAACCTGCAGGCAGACAGTAGGAGTTGTAGAAGAGGAGAAAACGTAGAAGTGAATTGTTGACGATGGAATACTCTTATTGAATTGGTGATGTGGTTCTTATGGGTTGAAAAGCATTTATATGTTGATTTTTGTGAACTGTAGAATCCTTTTGACAAATTCGTAATCAACAAAGAATCGTAAGTAAGGGGATTAAAGATCGTTTGATAGCTTTTAAGTCAATATACTGCTGCGCTAACAAAACACATTAAGTCAAGTCTTACTACAAACGAGTAAGAACTCTATAGGCAAAATTCCGACAATTCTTTCACCTTTCGCATAAGAATTCTACAGCCCCATAAAGTAGGCAATACATTTTTTGATCAGTTGCCAATACAAAATTTATTTTCGATCTTTATGATATCGTTATAAATTTTGAGTGATCGGTAGAGAATATGCTTATACATAACAATTACTCTACGATTATCGGGTACCACAGCATGCCATATATTAATCCAGCAGGCAACTTCATGCTGCTGAAATCATGGTAAGCTACATAGATTTATTGAAAGTGACTTTGGTTCCCAAACCGATTGTAAATGTTTGTTGTACCTCATTATTTTCAATAAATATTCAGTTTCAGACTCGGCTTCAAAACCCATGATTATGATCTAGCAGTAAACTGGATCAGAATAGTTTAGGTATATTTCCTGGCTTCAAGAGTTTTTGAGACAATTCTGAAATGTTCAATTTCCAATATTCAGAAAGAGACTACAAAACCACTAGTTATACTAATCAATAAACAACTTAACATTCACTAAAGACGGCATTTCATTGATATTCTTCTATATCAAAAGGTTTATCCAGTTTAAAGTTCACTTGTCTATTTAAGATAGTTCCCTTAAGAAACTGAGCTATTTAAAAGCAATTGAAACTGCCAAATTTTGCCATATTTGTTGCACCTAATAATCAACTTAGCCAGTTCGTTCCACTTTGTTTTAACCCTTGATAATGTAAGGGCCCTTCTCAGAAGAGTATCAGAAGAGTTAAGCCCGCTGGCCCAACTGTCATAAGCAAATATTTTTTAGAGTAGCTGTAGCTGGGTACGAGGAAACTCTGGCTACCCGTTGGCCACAACCACTGAGCCTGAGCGACTGTCTGACTGGGACTCCGCTTGGGACTGGGCCTGCGAGTGTGGCTGCAACTGCGACTGGTGACTGGTCTGGAGTGGCCAGACTAACTGACTGGTGGGGATTCGCTTGTTGTTGCTGCTTCTCGTTCATTTGTTCATCCATTTGTTGGTGTGTCAAACAAGAATTATGATCGGCTTAGCCACATGCTGAGAGATCTCTGAAGTGGCAGCAGCAACAGCATAAAGTCCGGCCTATGCGTTTCAATACAGGTAGAGCTTTAAGTGTCTCCACTTTGTGTTGAAATGTATCGTTCCGCTGCTGCTTGATGCTGCAGCATCTTCTTCTTCTACTTCTTCTTTAACTTCTTCGTCTGCAGTCTCTTGCATACCCAATTCTCAATTCCCATTGAGGGCCCCATTCAAAAGTGTCTCTTGACCGCACGCTGTGCATCTGTGAGTCCGTCCGAGGGCCCTAAGCCTTTGGGCCCCCTAATGTTTGTAATTAAGAACTTTCACACTCGCAACAATCGTGTCTCGTAAACGTGTATGAGTGTGGTTTAGTGTCAAGTTCGTGCCAAGGGCAAGCCAAGAATACTACGAATGTATTCCTACGAACGTATATGAATATTAATTAGAATGCCAAAAAGTTAAAGTTTCTTTATCCTGCATTTCGAACCCTCCAAATAGTTGGCAGCCGAACATCTGTGCTTTTTATTTGACTGCCAATTTGGCTACATATGCATGTGCCAGATATAGTACTCTATATATACTATGTATTGTTCCTAACCCCCTCGTTTTGTTTATTAAGACGCAAAAATGTACACGTTATTCCCATTGTTCGACGTTTGCCGCATTGTTTGGCTAGCGCTATTAACAAAAATTCTATTTACACAATTGTATTCGTATTTGGGCTTTAACATCAGCACTCCACAGTCAGCATCAGATCACATTGCCATTTCGAACAGTCAGTCCAACTGAAAAGGGGGCCTGGGTCTGTTTCTTTCAAGTATTCAATTTGTTTTGTATCGCTGTTTGTTCAATTTGCAATTATTTTCGATGCCGAAATTGCGTAATATCTATGAAACTTGGTTTTTTTTTTTTGATTTTGTATTTCAGATTGATATTTGCATTGATGTTGAGAAAATGTTTTACATTTGGAACGAAATTTGAACTTTAATGTCAGTTACTTTTCTATAAATATGATCGTAATTGGAAAACAGATTATACTCCTATACCTCGAATTAATCTGCAAGTTATTAAAGAGTTAAGTGAAGAAGTCTAGAGATTGATCAATCATTTATTTACAGGGTAAAGCTTTAAACTTCAAATCAATTAAAAACACTGCTGGAATATAGCCATTATAAACGTGTCCATCTGGCTGTCTACCTGTCTGTCCCAACCAAAAATATAACAAGGAAGAATGCTACAATTGAGCTTGCTCCACAGTTAGATACCTCTTTAAAATATAGCAAGCCGCTCCTGATCAACTTCGGACGTGGGCCTCATATTCAGTTCGATTTGAATGAAAAACAAAAATGTTTTATTCATTCTGAAAAAATCAATTCTATTGGGGCAATATGATATAAATGCCCGATCAGGATTGAATTTTTCAGTGGATGTAGATGCGTTTAATACATCCTCCATCATAATCCTTAAATTGGGTTAAATTCTAATGAAAAAAATCAAAAAGCTAAGAAATAAAAACACTAAAAAGAGCGGGAGTTTACATGGGGACCACCTTAAAAAGGGGGCGTATACTTTATGTGGTCGGAAAATATTGTTTCTACCTGTTTCTACACATTTCACAAACTTAATGTTCCCTTGTACCATAGGTGAAGTCTTCGGATGCAAGATGTGACTTAATGCAAGCGTGACAGTGGCTTGTTGAAGGTGAAGAAACGCCCGCTGGACCAAATTCAAAGTTCTGCGGGTTAAATTGCAGGAGCCACTTCTACTTGCTACTCGGCTACAAGGCCCTAGTTGCGTTCTACCAGAGATATATGGACGTGGCCAAGAAGAGGGAGATCAAAGACTTTCTGGTCCAATGCGACAGAATCCTGCTGGTTGGTGACCCACGTCTCTGCGAGCCCAATAAGTTCGGCGGTCCAGGTGCCCATGCTCGCTACCAGAAGTTGTACCGTTAAACGATCTGCTGCTTTTCAAATTGGCGTACTTAAATCTTTTTTACAACTTGAAAAATATTTGAAAATAAAGCTCACATAGAAATGCCTGAACATGGAGCTATAAACAGCACTAGCAGGAAATATTTCTGAGCAATGTTGATAAGGAATTTAAGGGTAAGCTAAACTGAGATCATTAACCACTATATGTGTAATATTTTTAAAAAGGTATAACGATCTGACTTTTATGTTGTTTCTTATAAGTTTTCTAAAGAAAGGACGATTCCTTTCACTTAAGGTGGTTATATTTTTCAAACTTACTGAAAAACCTGAATATTATTATATCAATTTAATGATGATAAATTTAAGTAATATAGGAAGTAAGTATAATATGATGATTTACATACACCAACAATTTATAATTGTTTATATCATGGTATATACTTTCCTCTAATAACAAGAAAACATGACGCGATATCACAATGAGAGTAAGGAGACGAATGAAGTGTTAGAAGAAAGAAAGAGTTTCGACAATGATATGACACAAATTAAATAATTATGTGACTTTGAATGAAACCTTAAGAAGTTCAGTTTTTAAATGAAATGCAAACATTTTTAATAAAGTTTAATTTAAATATAAATAAAGATTCAAAATGTCGAGTTGATCAAGAATAAAGCTATCCCATTTGAATAATATGTTAGGACCATCATCATTCTGTTAGGACCATCATTCTGTTATGTTAATTCGAAATTTACTGTAAATATTTCTACAATTCATTGTAAAATGCATTCCATGGCGATGTTATGGAAGCTTCGACTGTCCAAAATTAGCCCTACATTCTATTTTAAATTTAAATTATACATTCTTAAAAAACTGAAGGTTTTGTATCAAATTGTGACCAATTTGGATGAACTTAAAGTAAATGCAGGTCTATATGTATTAAGCAAGCAATATATTAATACAAATTTGTTTATAAAAGCAGAACCACTGCGTTATAAATACTCGTGGGACCATCAAAAACACCTGCAAAAACATCTAAATTTAATGTTCTCCTTGTAGGCAGCAATTATTTCAAGTAATTTTAAGAAACCTTATTATATTCATTATTTATAATCTTAATAACAATTGAATTATTGTTAATATTTGACCTTCAATTTTGCACCAATCAAATAATAATTTTAAAGGTTGCTTTTGGTAATAAATAAACGTTCAACTTGTTCATAATTATCTATGATTGCTTATTATTTGCATGTATGTGCTTTGTGTTATCCTGGGATCAGAAAAACAACTCTAAGCCGTCTTGAAATGATGCAAAATTAGTACAGTTGAGTGTTATTGGATAGAGATTTTGTTTTGTAGCAAATTGTTGGAATTGGGAAACCAATGGGTTTGTGTGACTTAGAAGCTGATTAGGACATGGAGGTTTCCAATAAGACTAGTACAATGCGCTGTCATATCGGCTTGCCAGCTTTCTATTCAAAGCCGTTTCATGACGCCTCTCGTAAGAGCAAATTCCGAAAGTCGCTTACGCCCACTAACTGAGGATCCAGAAGGCTTAATAATATGGTGAATAGCTTTCTATCGTAGAATTCTTATAATAATAATCAATATATCCTTTGACCAATTTCCTTTACCACTACTTTGCACTACACTATACTTGAAATCTTACGCTTAGAAAGATAGGACTGAATATTTTCGCTATAAAGGCAATCATCTATCGGTGCTGTCTGTAATTTCCGGTTCCTAAATCCACTGGTTTCTTATGTCCAGGTAGTGAAATAAGAATACTGATATATATTTTAAATGGAAAATGTAAAACTACTTATTGCCGTATGGTTTTCATCAAGCCCAGTTAATTAACAAAGAATTTCTCCACCAACTGTGAAATGAGAAGAGAAATGAAAATTCAAATTCAAATTATCGCAATCGGAAGAGCATCTAATAGTGGGACAGCATTATGAACTGACAAATCCGTTCTTTCATTCCAGATAGTTGTATATTCAGTAGTTTGTCAATAGAATTATATATAATCCCGATTGTAATTATACATACTTATATTTGTTACCTACAGCCGCATTTCTTGCATTTACCTTGAATGGTGCTGCATTGCCGCCTTTGTATTTAGCTTGTCCCGCAATTGGAATCAAATAATGCCACAAACAACTCACATGTGTGGCTAGCTATGGACTACTGCTGCAGCTGTTGTTGTCGTTCCTGGTATTATTTTCAAATCCAAACTTTGTGCCATAAAACGTAGAATTTCTTATTGAATTTATGTGTGACTTTTATGGCTTGAGCTGACTTTTTCTTTGTTTGTTTGAGCGCTTACATAACATATTAAATATCACTAGTTTGATGTTTGTTTATTTTGATTCATAACATTAATATTTTTTTTATATTTTCTGTTGAATGAAACTTGTTTTGATTTTTTGTTTAGCAATCAAATAAGTAGCTTATGGTTTGATTTCAAATTTATATGACTTTTTCTCAGCATCTTTTATGTTTATTTTGAATATGCACTGAAGGCTATTAACATAACAATTTGATGGCTCTGCAAAGCCTTTGGGTAAATTTAAATTTTCTTGACAGTTAATTTGGGTTTTTAGAATTTTGTAAAACACACACGCGACCGCGACGATTTCACGATTTCACATTGAACAAATTGGTGCAAAATTTGTTTTTCCGGTCCGACTTATGTTGTTGTTGTTATTAGTTTCAAAACTAGCCCCGTCGCTGCTGTTTTTGGTTATGTTGTCTGAGGCTGAGAGGCTGCTGCTCCTAAGCGGCTCGGCGCTTCGGCTGACTATACAACGGATACGTTCCGGCGCGTAACTAAAAACTTGGCGCGCGCTCTCCAACACAGCAACACACGAGCCAAAACGCCAAACTCAGCTCAGGCACAGGGCACGGGCACAAGTATAAGTAAAAGCACAGGCAACTTTTTGTCATTGGGGGGTCGGAGTCGGACAGCTACAGCTACAGCTGCAGCAGCAGCAGCAGCAGTAGAAACTGGCAACAGCAGCCGCACTGCTCAGCAGCAGCAGCAGTGGCAGCAACAATAACAACAACTGCACACAAAGGCTATGGCTATGACTATCCTCTCGGTATTGGCAACACACACTCACACGAGTAGCAGCCGCGGCAGCAGCAACAGCTTTTAGCCAAGACTTGTTTTGCAAAAAACTTTACTCCCAAAACATTTGACTCGCTCTTTCTGAAAAAACATTGCAACCTTTCAACTCGGCAGCAGGCTTTTATTGGTTTATTTGTTGCCCTTTTTGTTAGTGATTAATACATATTTTTTGTATTTTTATTTTTTTATGACAATTTGTACATTTCTGTGCTGGGGTTTGGTTCTCTCTCGAGTCAATCCCCTCTAACCAGTTGACACTTTCAGTTCGAGCCAAAAAAAAACAAGTTAGCACGAGTGAGAGAGCGAGCAACTGTAATTGAGAGCGAGCGCCAAAACACACAAACGAGTGAGCAGGTGTTTGACTTGCCGTGCAAGCGAGACAACAATAGTGTCTGCTCCATTCTTGTCGTCTATTGCTGCGTTTGCCGGCTGGTGGGCGTTCCCAATTGGAAATTTCTCAACAACGCCATCTGCTGTTGGCTGGAGGAAGGTCTACCTATTTACATGGCATGTTGGGGAAAGAGGTGGGTGGTTGGGGTTGTTGTAAGTATTTGAGTTTAGGGGGTGGGGTTAGGGGGTGTTTGGCGTGCTGTTTATATGTTGATTTACCGCATTTGCTTAGCGCGCGCTCGCTCTTCACAAACTATCGAAAGCAAAATCAACTAATCTTAATGGACATTTTTTCTGTCTGTTTTCTTTATATTTTGGTTGGACTTGGACTGCTGATGCTGACATGTTTTGGATGGCCGTTAGCTACTTCAGCTTTAACTTTGGAAGCTAATTTTCGGGTTGCCGAGGCGGTAAATAGAATATGTAGTTAGGATATGGCTAACGACACTTCAGTGCATATGTAGCTACTGCGAAGGCCCTTCGAACGGATATGAGTTACTTCGCCTGAGGATTTCAAATGGAGTCCTGCTTGGTAGGGGTGGGCGTTGTTTAGTTCGAGAGCTGTGTTCTCACAGTCTCAGAAGTGAAAGGATAAAAACGTAGGCGTCAATGTCTACTGCTTTGAGATTGACAGTGACTTTTGAGTACTTTTTGTAGCTCAATCAAGGGCGGCAGGTGGTCAGAATTTAGATTTATCAGAATTTTATGCAGCAAGTAGGATCAGCAGGACAAGATATTGCATTCAATCTTATATGAAGCACTTTTAGTTTCAAGTTGAATTCATGTGAGAGCTCGCTTCATCGCTTTTGAGCCAATAGTTATGTATAACGATATTTTGTTAATGATGGTTTGGATCTAAGCAGCTAATTTTATGTTTTAGTATTGCAGAATTTGAACTTTGACCAATAAAATGATGAATATTTGTAAAAGTGAACATAGTTAACTCTACTTTGACCACTTTGAATTCAGTTCATCCAATAAAAGTTATCACCCCAACAATTGTTGATAAAAAGGAATACCAAAATATGAAAAACGCTAGACTTACAAAGCTAAGCACAGACTATGTTGAAATAAAAACAAACATTTCAACATCCATATATATTATTAGTCCTTTCTTGCACTTTAAAGAGTTACCCAGGGGCATCTGCCTTCTACATGGAATGCATTTTCATTTACCATTGCATACTTTTTTCCAAAGCCACGTTTTTGTTGTTGTGTTAATTTCCTCAGTTGCCAGGACAACAACACTAACAATAGCAACCGGAACAACAGCAGCAACAACAACAATAAAGGCACCAACAACAACTCCCATAACCAGCTCCATTTGTCGTCATTGTTTTATAGCCTTTATGCCACATACCCAGCCATACTCGTAATAATTGCAGTACATAAGGAAGTTGAAGTTGAAAATGGCTGGTTTCTAAGTGAGGTGTTGGCCTTGTTGTTGCTGTTCGTTGGGGCAATTTTTTTAATTTAGCGCATTTTGATTTTCGTCTGGCACTTGGATCTCATTTTAATTAACAGCAAACTAATGAAAAAGGCACATAAGAAACGTTGCCAACACTCTAATTTCATTTGACTCTAATGACCTAAGCCGGCTTCTATAAGAAGGAAGTCATGTACTCGCTACCTTTTTCTCTTTTCTCTTTGCCAATTGTCCACCAACAATTGCAAGTTGACAACAATGGCTCACGTTTTCCAGCTCCAGCTGCAGCCCTCTCACTCACTCTTGCTGACATTCTCCCAGTTTGGCTTTAAAAAAAAGTGCCTGAATAACTGCAACTGTGCCATTTTATTTGGACCTGGCTCTGGCTTGGGTCTCCCTATTCGTATGCGCTATGTACTTGGGCTCTGTGTCTCCATTGTCTTTGGCAATGTCGCCGTCTCTGTCCCCGTTTTTGTTTTTCTGTATCTCCATCCCTTTCTGCTGTTAGGCAGCCATTGTAATTGTTGTGCACACTGCTCTGTCAGTTGACTGGCTAAAATGGTAATATTGGCTTTGTACTAACACTTGCCACATACATATACGAGTTACGAGGACACGTTAAGAGGATTTCCATGCTGTGAAATGGAAATTGAAATGCAATCGAATTATGTTTAAACTAAGGACTTTGAGAGCTCAAGTATAAATTTACTTCAAGTATAAATCTATTATTATAAATTGCTGCTTAGAGCCTCTTTATAACAACTCAATTTTTTAATCCACTAAAGGTCCTAGCTTTTTTCATAAAAAACTGATTTGTTGATTTTGTTTAACATCTCAGATAATCATGCATGTCTGTGCTATTTGACCTTGCTTGAAGACATCAAATGGGCGTAGCATTGGGCTAGGAATATCCATACATAGAATCACCCACTATTGGGTGCAACGCTGCAGGAACGTTTCGAATCGAACCCATTCTGATCCGGATATCTAACCTTTCTCCTTTGTGAACCTTTACACCCAACCAGTTGTGGCAGAACTAAACCGATATTGTAACCGATATTTGTGCATAGAAGACTACTCCTGTTGAATTTCCTTTTCGAAAGAGTATTCCCATGTCCATAGAGTTACTAAAAGACCTGCACAAGTCACCTCCACTTCAGCCATTCCTACTTGATTTTGGTTTGCCTCTTCTGTGTTTGTTTGTCTACTGTACTCTGTTCTCTTGTCCGTTGTCTGTTCGCCTATTCTCGCTGCATTGTTTGTTTGTCATATTTATCATGGCAGTTGCTTTGGCTTTTCCATTTGCATTTGCCATTTGCATTCTCTGCACTTGCTAAATAAATGTTAATGAGTAGTTAGACAAAAAAGGCGCTGACAATGCAATCTCAGTCTTCAACTCACTGACTTGCCTGTCGGCTTGACTGACTGCCAACTGAAATGCAACTAAATATAATGAATACTACCCGGACCCGGAGTATGGCCCGGCTGAGAGAATGGGGTCTTGAATTAAGGCTTTCAGGCTTATGAAAATGCCGCAAATCAACGGCAATTCAATGAAGCTCTAATGCCTAAATCGTTATTATGTTGCTGTTGTTGTTGTTGTTGTTATTGAGTGGGTGGGGAGTTAAGGTGCTTTCAGCACACAAGCACACTCTCATATACATACACACATTCTTGCCAACTCATTTCAATGGAATTTTTTTCTAAAGATCCAAAACGACAATGGGCAGGCAAAAAAAAAACGAAGCAACCAAAAGACGGCTGTTGCCATGTAAATTTTGCACTTTTGGTTGCTCATTAATGTTAATCAAAAACGGAAAATCGGAAAATCATTGAAGATGTGCAAAAGCAAAACAAAAACAAAAAAAAAACAGAATTTTTCGGCCCATTGGGGACTTTCTGCGCAGCTCATGTGAATTGCCTGTTTTTTCGCTTGCCCAATTTGCAGATAAACATCGGCTTCAATTTCATAGGCCACAAAGCAAACAGTTTGTTTCGAACGATCGAAAAATTGATCTATATATAGACGGACAAAGACAGACTTATCAATCTACATATCTAACGACAGATTAACAACGGTGACACGCACTTAAACACACAAATGAGATTGAAATCGCTGCTTCAGTGCATTTAATCCTTGCGAATTTCCGTGACAATACTCATATGTGGATATGTTTGTCTGTTTCTTTGTCCCTGTGTCATCCAGTTCTAGTGGTCCCTCTACCATCTGGAGTTAAACAAAGCAATTCGCATACAGTTTATGCCAGATTTGCAGCAAATCGATAACAAAAACTGACAAAACCAAAAGCAGTTATGGCAGACGCTTGATATGGCGATTGATATGATAAGACGAAACCATATGAGTTCATCTGTAATTTCGATTAGTTTCTATGGAAAACCGCAATAAGGGAACTTCAAGGAATTCGTAAAAAACAGTTGCAGTTTTATCAAAGAGATTTTGTGTATGACAATGGAAGGAAATAAGAAAGTGGTTGTGGGATATGTAAACAGTTGTGTCTATAATTTATTATAATAATACTTGAACTAGATGACAAAGCTTATCAGTTTACTTTGATGGAAATCTTTGTACTGTGGACACCACTCAAATACCCTAGCAGTTCACCTGAACCTCGAGCAAAAGGAAAGCATACGAATGTCCTAGAATTTGCTCTTAATGTGCCACCCAAGAGAGAGAATATAGTACACAAATAAAAACAATGAGAGAAGAGCTCCTCCGTTATCCTTACTTTTCTGCTCAACTTGACATAGACTTACATTCTTCAGAAATTCATTTGGTTGATCTGCAGTTCTTAAGCCGCTTTGAGAAGCTAAAACACAAGTTATCCACTCTTACCGAACTCTTACCCTTCTGTTCATATTGACAAAATCTCTAGCTGAAATTATAAGGTGCTATATACATATTCCTCAATCATCTCACTTGTTATCAGTGTCCACAACTAAACTCTAAACTCGGTCAACGCCTCCCACAAAAAAATACAGCCTAATCTCATTATATTTAAAAAAGAAACCCTTCAGGTTGCTTATTTTGTGAAAGAAAAACCGTAGGAAAAGAAAAGAAAATTCGTAGAATCTGATGAAAAGCGCAACAAGATACAAAATAATATAATGCTATAAGGGATTCCAGAAGAACGCATGTAATTGACTTTTGTGTGAGCATTTTTCATTCATCCACCTTGGCAGACAAAAGGGCGGCAGCAAAGAGTAAAGAAGACCAAAAAATCGAGAGGCGACAGTTCATTGAGGACGATTCGCCGAGGACCCGAGCGACAGATAGGCCCAGACAGTCTGGCGACCCGCCGGCCTAACAAATCTCTCAATGGCTTGAATGGCGCAATATGCAGCAGCGTCTTCGTCGGCTCCCGCCATCTCTCCCTCTCTCCCTCACTCTCCCTCGCTAAGGATACACTGAAAAAGTGTCAAAATTCCTATAATCCGCTTTAAGGTGTTTTAATGCTCGCTGCTCGATACCTTGGTCAGCCTTCCACTTCCACCTTGCCTGCCTCGTTTCACATGAATGAATTTTCAATTTGCTGTTGGCATTGTCTTGGCAACGGTCAGGGCTCTGGCCGACGCCCGACATTCCCTGCGTCCTGCCATTCAACCTGGCACGTAGGTGTTTTTTGTCTGCGTCATTGTCTCTGGCCAACAAGCAGAACAAAGGCCCAGCGGGTAGCGAGCAGCGTGGAGCGAGGAGCAAGAGCAGCAAGCGTCACGAATGGCCGCCAGGATAATGCGCATCTGAAAAGTAGCGGGGAATGGTTAGCGGGCGGGCAATCAGCCAAAGGAAAGCAGTAGGCCACTAATAAAATCCAACAAAGTGCAGCCGCCTTAGACTGAAGCAAGGTCAAGTGGCTGCGCTTAACCAGCATCAGCATCAGCACCAGCAGGAGTACAGTCTTCCCAATCCTATTCCTCCAAGGCGCACAAGCCTTACGGTTTCCCAGGCTACTTTCATTGACTGACACATCCCCAGTGATTCTCATTATCATTCCCTGATGGCTCTGCCGATAACTTGTGCATTTAAATCGATCGATTGGCTGCCGGTCCATTAGTCCATAGTCAGTTGAGTTCCACAATTCCATTTTTTATGTGTCTTGGGACACTGGCCAACTGTTTGGCCCAACCATGTCCATGTGAACATGAATTGGCATTTTGTCGTGTTTTTTTTTTTTTTTGTAGGGAGAAAGATGCAGGGAGAGGGATTTAAAGGTAGCTGTAGCCCCCACTAATCAATTGGTCAGCGCGACAGGCTGTCTGGCTTGTCTGCCGACTTGGATTCTGGGGTAAAAGGCATTGCTGATTGCATTATAAACTAAAACAAGTAAGAACGCTATAGTCGATATTCCGACTACAAGACGCATCGTTCTGCCTGTTACATACTACTAGAGTACGAGTATAAATATGGGAAGACGATTTTGCCAAAGTTCTTAAAGTTAAATTTTCAATTTAATCTTCAAATAAATGACATATTACGTTATTTTCATTTTAATCATTACTGCTGGAGCTTTCCCAGTTATTGAGGCTAGGGTATACATATTAATTCCCAGCAGCTTCACCTCCATTTACATCTCAGCTACCACAACCAAATATGCGTGTCTATCTAACAGATACAAATCGCCTCAGCGCCGCATCTTTCAACACATTTGTACATAAAACCCGCGCGCTGTGCGCATCAATCACAACTACTTAAACAGCATATGAAAATGTATATATGTACATATGCTCGAAACGACAAAAAAGCAACTAACAAATATTTATTGTTGTTACTGTTGTTATATTATTGTTGTATTTCACGCCTTTAAGCCGACAGATACAGCAGAAGAATAATGAAGGCCGAAAAAAGCAACGAAAACAACGAAAAATATGATCCGTTTGTTATGCATTGCATTTCTTATTTCTTTCTTTTGTACTCCGTATAGCTTACCAGTTTTCTTCTTGTTGTTATTGTTATTGTTATTGTTTGTTGCTCTTGTTATTAAGACTTTATTGTTCTATTGGGGCGGCCAATTTTTCATCTAGCAATGCTGCGCAGTTGGAGTGCGAGCAAAGCACTTTCATATTTTGATGATAACAGACGAGTGATAGCAACGACTTTGTGATACCGTGGAAATATATATAGATATAATTAGTACACCTTTGTAGGCGAAATCATGTAATGAAATCATGAAATCATACATTTTGTAAATTAATCATTATGATTTCTCTAACATCACTACGAAAAGCCAAACAACTTCTCAAAATATTTCCATACATTTGTATTGAAAATTGTGTTTCTCTTTTTCAGAATCATTTACTTATTAGATAGAGTTTGCAAAAATACCTAATTATGGCTTCTAATTGTTTTCTTTTATCAACAAAAGAGGAAATTTGAGTGGCCATCGAATCCCTCATTCAGCATCGACTTTACAACAAATTCCATTCATCTTTGGCTTGTAAAGAGCTTTATTATTTTAGGAAATATGTTTCTTAACAACTAAAAAATACTTATAATTTATTAGCTTACTTTTATTTTAGAAAACATAAGTAAAATATTGTAAAATAAACTAAAATATGTTCAAGTAAATGTTTGACCAGAGTTGGTTTATTTTGCACCAGACTGAAAAGAACTAAAGATGTTTTCTTTTCCTTTTTCATTTCATTAACAGCTTCATCGCAAACTCAGGGTCTCCAAAGAGCAACGCCAGCATGCCAGCACAGCTTTGCTTTCAAATAATCGTATATATATATCCAATCTATATGCAATGACTAGTCAGCAATTAGCGAGGTGTATTGTTGCCCTCCACATCAGCCGCTGGGCAGCTGCGCTTCTCTGCCAGCCACTTGAGAGTTTCAAGTCAAATTAGCGCACAAAAACGAAATACGGGCACTGGTCAGAGGAAGGTTGCTTTTGATGAATTGTGCGAGGATGGGTTTGGGTATGAAGTATGGAGAGCCAACCTCTCGAAGAGTTACGCATCGTTTTGTGTCAAGCGTGTCGACTTGATTGGTTCTGACAGCGCGCGAACCGAAGGACTAAAGGCGAAGGATAATAAAAAGTTGGCTGACTCACAGCAGCTGCGCAGATCAAGATCGCGCGATGATCTTCCTCATCGTGATGATGACGATGAACTGCATGCCGCGACATAAGTGTAGCAACTTCTTTAATTCAGTGCTGTTTGTTTTGTCGGGGAGCCGAGGGTCAGCCTCATATGTAAATCAAAAAGGATAACTATTTATTTATATGCTAGAATAGCCGCTGCCCTTTGAAGCTGTGTGCCTACCGAGCAGGCTCATCAACCTTCGATTGTTCCTATACGAGCTGGAGCTGACCGTGAGGCTGAATCCGGCGACCCAACCCTTTCTGATTGAATACAAATTAAAAGTTGAAACGCGCCTCCGTTCCCAGTGACAACTTTTATCTCAATCTCTCAATCTCTCAATGGTTTCCAGATTTCTTTTGTTGTAACAAGTGAACGGACTTAACGGCTTTCTTTCAAATTGTAACGGTTGTAATCTTTGTTAAACGCAAACCCTTGCTCTGCGACATTTGGCAATTATAAATTACAACTTGCCCTTTAAGGGCGTGGAAAATTTAATGGCCAAAGTTTGTTCGAGAAAACCTCACACGCGGCATGCAAACCATAACCCTTTAACCACCCCAATCAATATAATATTATATCATGTTATAAGGTAGCCTCTGAAAAGTGGGCGTTGCTTCGGTTGGCCAAAAGTCATTAAAAATTTGCCAATTTTACAATTTGACAATTGTCGAATTTTTTAATTTTATTGGCAACGCCCAGTTGAGATTGGCAAATGTTAGCAAAAATATTTTTAATGACTTCATTAAATGGCAATGACAACCCCAATCTGCTCACTCCTCTGCCAACTACCCATGCTATACCATGCCATATCTATTTCGATTTCTAACCCTTCGTTTCAGTACAATTTGCATTAACAACAAAAACAACATCCATTAATAGCCGTTACAAATGTTTTCCATTTGTCAGCGTGTGTCGCGTTTTATTTCGTTTTTGCACAAATATATTTTTTGAATGCTGGAAAATTTGCGTATCGATATGAGCCCCCCGCCCCTCCAGAAACCAGAAAATGTAATTTATGCGAATTTATGATACGCATCTCAAATTTTTTTAAATGAATAGAAATGAATGCATATGTGATTTGCAATTGCAATTCGTTTGCCATTTTTAGGCTTGTGCCGTTTTCTTTACCTTTTGTGGACGAATCTTTGTGAGGCAGTTTTGGGACTGGGCTGAAAAAGGACAACTTTATGAGTGACATATGCCAGGAGAGTATGCCATTGTCAAGGCACAAACTGTGACTAAAGATGTGTGAGTAAGTGTGACAGAGTTGGAGTTGCAATATTTCGAATATGTTATTAACTAGTTCGAAAGAAACCCGAAGAAAAAAAATATAAAATAAAATGTAATCGGAGGAAAACAGATATGAGGAAATATAAAGAAACAAAATAGAATATATACAATTTTAATATGGGAAATTGTTTATATTTTCCTTATATTAGTTTAATGATTATGGATAATTACAATGAGGGTTATGGGTAACTGGATTCTGAAGTTTAAGCTTCCATTAGTTTGGTCGTATGACAGAATTCAGAGAAATACCAATGTGCTCGTTCCTGGGTATAAATAATCTATTTGATGATCACATGATTCTGTTGCCATTTAAGAATTTCTTCAATAAGTCAACATTTACTCTGAAAGAATGATATGCACTTTCATCTGGGTGATATCAAATATCAATAGATATCAATAGAGTCCTTCATGAATATACAATATCTTTTCATCATTGCTCGACTGTTCTAAACTGTCCTTCTACACTTAAGCACATCACCATGCTGTGCTTATATGAACCGCAATTTATAGGGTTTTATAGTTTTTTGAAACTTTGGGTTTTTGAGTTCGCCAACTTACTGATCTCGTTACAATACATTGTCTTATATTAATACAAATTTGTTTTCCTAAGTCTTATGTGAAATTTCTGAAACTGGCAGATATATACTATATACTTTTGTAGAACCCAGTGCAACAATTCCTGTTCCTTATAACAGGATAGCCAGAGTAGAAGCAACGACTCAGAGTACAAGCCTTGGTTTATCTCTGCAAAACTGTGGCTTGCCCTCCGGCTGCTCAATTACACTGCACTACAAATAACAAGCCAGTGGGCATCATCAGAACACCACACAATTTATAACTCAAAGCCCTTTTAAATATACACATGCAGGACTCTCAACATGGAATTGCCTAACCCATTAAGCACATATATAAAACTTAACAGACTACAAGTAAATTCAGCATAAACACATAAATTTCGCTATGCCTTCGCCACAGTCTGCCCAACCCCCTTTTTGACTGGTTTTAAATGCCCTAAAAGTGTTACAAATCTTCGACTGGTGACATTTACACATCCTCTAGGTAGATACTGAGATAGCTACTGGGTCAGTTTTTTGTTCAGGTCTTCATTGTCTTTTGCTTTACTTTTGCTCAGCCCAAAACCATGCCAACTCATACCTCACACCCCATAACCCCTTTGATGGGCCAACAAACATTTTCTCAGCTTGTAAGTTACATTTTTATGGGCCTGGACTGTGGCGTCATTAAGAGACAACAAAAATTAGGGTAAAATTTATGAAGGTCTGCGCAATTGGGCTGCGCTGATTTTCTTGTGACTTTTTTTCCAACGTTACAAAGAAAAAGCAGGAAAAAATACGGAAAACATTTGGCAAACTTGTAATTTATGAGGCTGAGAAAGTGACAAAAAGGGGACAGCCTAAGCGCGGCCAATTAGTGGCAGCAAATGAAAGGATTTCTTAGTACATATACATATATATGTGTCTGTATCTGTATAGAGCAGGGCAATTTGCACCTTTTGCTTGATGCCCAATCATGTCCAAGCCTAATTGAATTGGCAACGAGTGACAAAATCGCTTAGTGCTAATCCGATTTGTGGCTGACCAGCAGAAGTTATACGCCTGAATAGCTTGGCTTTGCGTTGGGCTTGGGGCATCACAGGCAAGCCTCAATGTCTGGACATTGCCCAGCAAAAAAAGGACAAATAAATACACTCATGTGGCACTTGAGTGCGTTTTCTTTTACGATTTTCCTTTGCCCTTGGCTTTTTCTTTACCGATTTTTTCATATTTTTGTTTGTTGTTATGCTGAGAGGGGGCAGGCGACGGGTCTTGTTGGTCAGTCAGGCGCAAATTATAAAGGAATTAATAGACAGACGTATTGGGGGTACAACAATAGACAGATTTTTGCCTTTTGTGCCCAAGACAGTTCAAAAGGAAAAACCACACAAAGCAGCCAGGACAGGCAGGGGCAGCAGGCGGATTAGGCCCATTGAGCCGTCTTGACAATCTTGGCATGAAAATTGCCATTTAAATATGCAGATATTGTATGCGGTTTGATATTGAATTTTCCAAGGCCCATATACTATATACATAATGAAGCTGCAAGCTAAGCTGATTGATTGCCACAGAAGTAGAAGAGCATCAGCATCAGCAGCAGCAGCAGCAGCAGCCAGCTAAGGCGAATGATGTAAGAGAGATCTAACAGACAGACAGCTATCCATCAAGACGCCTTTGAGTTGAATTGGTTATGCAAATGGTAACCCACTTAAAACTGTCATTATGATTATTATTGATCATCAGCAGTAGAAAAAATAAGAAGTGAACCTGGAGTACTAGAACATAGCCTTCAGATACACACAGCCAAACAGACATTCCCATTTGCATAAACTGCCAATGATCTAGGCAGCGACTGGGAAAACAGGTTCTTGGGATTAACTTGCCCATGTTTAGAACACTTTCTAGGCAAACAATTAATAAACAAAAAATTGAATAAGCTAATGCATACGAAATGTAAACAACAAATGAAATTGAAATTGAAATGGAATCGCAGGACACACATAGGAGTACTCACACAAAAAAGAAATCCGGGAAGCTCTCAGTGCTTACTTATGATGGGATTAGCGTTTGCGAATGTCATAAGAGGGTACCAGGCACAGCCAGCTGTCAGCTTAGATGGCTAACTTGATCTTAAGCTGTTTTGGTCATGTGAAAATTATGAAAAGTCTTGCCATATAGCACAGTCTGCTTCTTGCCGGGTATTAAAAATTGCACAAGATATTGCAAGAACGTCTTATCAGTCGAATCGCCACTCCACTCCACTCGCTCGAATTACGGTTCCTACTTCTACCTGGACGAGAGGTTCGAGTAATGCTGCATTGTTCCCACACGGGACAGCAGAGTAGCACGGAACTTGAAGTGGTTCAACTAATCAAACAAGGCAGCAGACCGGCTTGAGATCAAGATCAAGACCCAAGCAGAGCGACCTTTGATCAAACCCAAAACCAGACGATGACGAGTGCAAACGTTTTATGGGCTGCATTGGGATGCTGGCCTGGACGGAAGTGAGAGTTCATCAAAGTGAAGGTGACAAAAGGGTTGTACAAACTTACAAGCAATGGTTTTGGTCAGATCTCAGCCAGCATCAGGTAAAGACAAAGGGCTGCCTTAGCGCAACCAAATAGACAAGGGTCAAAAGTCGCAACAACCCGGGCAGACAATTGACAGACGCTCGCACCTCTAGGGCTAAAGTTTAA
The DNA here is from genome assembly GCA_037043425.1 of Hirtodrosophila duncani. NCBI lineage: Eukaryota > Metazoa > Arthropoda > Insecta > Diptera > Drosophilidae > Hirtodrosophila > Hirtodrosophila duncani. The sequence goes on along the minus strand of JBAMBM010000793.1, from coordinate 297,277 downwards.
ATTAAATTAAATTCAAAGGCTGCCAAACAAAAAAATCAGAGCAATACTCATAATGAAGCAGGATGCTTGCTAGCAATTAGTTAGGGTTTCAGAAAACTGGTCTGGGCTCAGCATAAGATCAGGGCGATATGGTCCAATGACCAAGGGATATTAGCTAAATGGAAAATGTTCAATTGGAAAAATGATAAGACACATTGAACGTCTTATAGGAATAAGGAGGAAAACTTACTGAAAGTTGATGAAGCTGATTCATTGTTGCTGGAGAATATGGCTCCTCCAAAGTAAAGATTGTGATACAATAAAGAACAAAAACAATTTTCTGGCTGAAGGAATAAGATTAACATTGATCGATTTCTGAAGATTCAACCACACGGAAGGGAACTCTAAGCATTCGACCAGCTCCGTCAACGTTCCATCTCATCCAGGCCATATTCTACAGATGGCGATTTCATTCTTTTTCTAACATAATCTTCGTTTGGAAACTTTATGTTTGACGGTATATTACAATTTCAATAATCGTTCCAATAACTTCTTAATACCACAAATTCTTCCAACCATTATCTTTCTCAGCATTTTACAATTTTCCCAGATTTTTGTCACCTTTCAGAACTGTCTCATAGCTGAGCTCGCAAACGATGTCTGATAAATGAGCTTACTTTGCTACAGGGCACAGTTACAATGACAATTGGCTTTTGTTAAGTTGCTTATAATTAAAATTTTCTGTGCACAAACAAAGGGCACAAACGCAGACTTAGACACACACTTACAAGCTAACAGTAATAGAAACAACAATAACAATTGCAGTCACCAAAAAAATATAAAAATAAAAAGAAACGGGCCGAAAGAGTAGCGAAACGAATGGCACAGAGAAAGGCGACACAAACCAATCGAATGACAAAAGCCCACAAATCGGATTGTGGCCTGTGGGCCCTTTTTATGCCGTTCAATAACAAAACAACAACAAAAACTATACACACCAATATTTGTCATTTGACGTGGTAATATGGTCAATAGTTTAGCTAACTGACAACAGAACGCATTTCTATAAATGTATCTATGAGCTGTGTATCTATGTATCTGTATCGGCAAAGTAAAACGGTTCCGGCAGCGGTGCACCAACTTTTGATTTCTACAACACATTCTACAACTCACACATAGCGGTGTCGCCAAAGCCGAGTCTTATCACTGACTAGACCGTTTTGGAATCAAAGCTCTTTGAAGCTGCACCTCCCCCTGTCCCCCTGCCTGACTTGCGCAATTACAACTTTGAGTACACTTATTGTCCGATAATTGTGGAGTCTTTTTTTGTGGCCTTTGTGGCGGCCAAGTTTCAGATTTACTCTAATCTTTGACGGAAGAGCATCATGGCTATGGGAACGTATTGGAAAGTTAGAATATAAGTATTCTCGATCACGATGAGATATACTCCAGATATACAAATATTTAATATTCTTACAAAACTAACAGAAATATATGAAAGAAACGATTTATTACCTTAAGAAAATATTCATTTTTGAAAGAGATAGAAATTGTTGAAGCTTAATGACAAAACTCAATACAAGCTGATCTGACGAGGCCGATTCATGTTGAATCATTTTCGGAGAAACATCAGAACACTGATCAGTTTAATGCTAGAACTTTATGGGAATTTTAAAGAAGATCATAAAGAATTTTGATACCATTCACATAAAATGTGGACCCCTTACAATCACGATTACTATAGCTAACACGCGAACAACGCGATATTAATGCAAGAAATAGCTTGCTTGTGCGCGAAGTAAGGCAAGAGCCCGCCGAAAAAGTCCTTCATATCATGGTGTGCAATGGGAACGGCATACCATGGAGCTCTCACAGGCTCGAGAGAACCCGCTTGTTTAGAAGTCAATTGCGATATATCGCTGTCCATTCTCAGTTGCTACGTGAAGCTATGAACGAAATAAGTGAAATTAAATTAATTAATTAAAATTAATTAATTACACCGTTGTTATATATTTACAATGTGAATGGTATATAAGCTTCCTTTCTTGTCCTTAGATAAAAGTTCTTATGCAGATCTTCACCTCTTAATGCTTATTTTTACTTTCGCCGATATCTTACATACTTCAAATAGCATAATATCATTTAAAAGTATGAAAGGCTTAATTAAGATTCCTAAGATTAAGATTCCTAAGCTAAGATTAGATTAGATTAGTTAGAAGTCACCTGGTATCACCATATATGGTATCTAAGGCCACAAAGAGTATCACAAGTTCGGTTTGAGCCGCACTCCCCCATCTATATTTGCTTATTGCCACTTTTTGTATTTCATGCGCTGACATTTATTATAACTATTTAATTTATATTTGCGCTGTTGTTGACTCTATTGAATTGTTTAATTATTAAGCAATATTTGATTGATTGCAAATTCCATTTCATTTGTTGTTATATTTTTTTAAGCTTTCTCGTGGTCCGTTTGTTAATGTTGTTACAGTTGGTTTATAAATGGTTCATGTATTTTGTTATTGAATTTTGTCTATTGACAATTTTGTCGCTCACTCTCATTATTGTTATTATTTTTTCCAATCATTTATTATTTATTTTTTCTGTTGTTATAACAAACGCTTTTTTGACCCAATTTTTTGTCATTGAATGGAAATTGAAATATGTACATATAGCACTGCTCGAATGCGAATGCACGAGTACGAAGATTGGCAGCAGAGAAACAACAAGTTGAAGCGAATTAACAAACAGACGACTGTGCGGGAGCCACTGCAGCCACTGTGGTATGTTGGTGGCTCTGTTTCTGTTATTTCCCTATCGCGAGTATGAATATGACCATAAATTTTAATCCCTGACAAAGTTGCCAACTGGCTGGGTCCACGCCGCCCAAGTTGCCAACTCGCGAAATGAACAACTATGCAGATGGATACACCTATAGACTGTGCTTGTGTGTGGAGTGTCCAGATATGAACTACAAATGGCTATTAAACGGACCAGGAACCACAAGAAAAAACATGCAAAAGGCAAAACCATTTTTGCGCATTTTTCTAGCATTTTTTATATCGGTTGAGCATTCTTGTTGGTCTATGGACTAAGGGCACAGTGGTAGGAGTCATATTTGTATTAGGTAGAAGTCAAGGAAAGTATTTAGACTTCCCGTTTCACAAAATTATTTTCTGAAATTTAAATATAAATTTTGAATGCATTTCTGTTTTTATAAAATATTTTATAAAATTTCTCAAAGGTGAAAATACTAATAGCTCTGCTGTGGAACTTTAGTAATCTATGAAATATAAACATATGAACTCATCTTGTAAAAGTCGTTCTGTACACTTATTAGGAAATGCAAGAGCATCAGATTTGAATAGACCTTTTTGATATCCACACTTTTCAATAACCTTCGACACAGTGTGCTCAATCGCATTTCAGGCATTTCGCTTTCATTAGCTGTTGCAAGGCATTGTGGTTGAGGTGTTGCTGTTATTGTTGCGAGGACAGACATTATCCTTTTTGGGGCGCTGATAGGCGAAACATTTTTGGTTTTTCGCATTGATAAAGTGTGCCATAGCTTGGGGTTAATGTCGTGCCAATGATTTAGCACCTTGTTACATACTACAACACCAGAGAGCACCCAAACAGACAACCCCATCCACAGCCCCAACCCAAGCCCATGCCCATGCCCATGTCCAAGCCCATACTCAACCCAACCCAATCCGATCCGATTCGACTCTTAATTGCACTGATCGTGTGGACAGGCTGGCCGGCCTGGAGTCTCCATCTCCTCCAGAGCCCACCATGGGCGCGTGTCGAATTGGTTTTGTGTGGGTGCGAGCGCTGATTTGTTGTGATAAATAAGTGGCAAGCTATACACTTACAGTTGGGAATGAGACAGAGAGAGGAAGGATTACTCGCATAAATTCTCTCAGCTCTCTTTCTTATGGATTTTCATTAAAATATTTAAAATTTTTGTGCGTTTGGGGCAGGCATCGTTTTTAATAAGAACAAACAGGCCGTTGAGTCGGCACAATCGGTTGGCGCCCCATGGTGCCATATTTTTGGTTAATCTCCCTGCGAGCACATAAAATGTTATTATTTATGGATGGCAACCGGAGCTATAGCTGTAGCTGGGGTAGCTGGGGCCGAACTTGGTCTTGGACACCTACTACCTACCATATCCTGTGGCATTCATTTGCCTTTATGACACGACCGAAATTCCAATTGTTTCTGAGTCGGCTGCTTCTCTGCATCCGTCGTCTGCGTCCACCAATACGTAAAGCATTGCCGGAACGCGCTTTGATTAACCTTAAGCGCATAAATAGTGGATTCAATCAGACCCAAGACCCAACCAAGAATGATCGAGACATGGCACAGTGGAGTTGATGACATTTTTACTTCAAATTTGAACTTGGCCAGAGGCAAGGATGATCACAATGAGAAGAGAATAGTTATAGACAATCGGATGATGAAAGTGAACTACACATATTCAAAGGACGATCAAATATTTGCTACGTAGATCCGAAACGAAAATATCATTAAAGAGTTCTTGTTGCGTTTTTTAGTCAAAACTCAGTTTGTAGTTTTTAAAAATTTAAACAATTTCACATTTAGACTTCTAAATTAAAAAACTCGATACATTAGGTATCATGGTTATAAGCCTGATATAAATATATACAAATTTGCATAATTTTTCAGAATTTTATCATGAATTCTGAATTCATTCCATGGTGCACTCTAAGGAGTTAAACCGGTCTCATCTCTTGATCGGTTGCTCTTCAACTCATTAGGTTCGATTCTTCTGCTCTTAGAGGCTGGGGGTATAACTTCTTCCTCCGCTTCTTCTGCTCCGTTTCCATAAGAGGCGGTCTTTTATTTTGCGGCAGCGTCATTGTTATTGTTGTTGGAACTTTTGGAGTCTGTGTGTGTTGTTTTGTTGTTGTTTTTGTTTGCTCAGCATACAGTAACAACTTTTGATGCGCTTTTGTTATAGCCATAAGTATGTAGATACATGTGTAGATATAGATACTCGTATGAGTATCTCTTGGAAAATGAAAATGTTGTTGCTCTATTGATTATTGGATATTGATTGCTGTGGCCAGGCTTTTAATGCGAGGCAGGCAGTAACAAAAAAAATTATTTTTCCAGTTTGAAAACATTCCAAAGCAAGTTTGGGGCTGGTCGCCGCTTGGTCTGGCCATAACCAGACATGCTGGAACCTCCAGCTGTGTGTCATTACGAGTTGGAGCTGGAGTTGGAAACGGAGTGCTGCAGACCCTCAAACTTCCACAAAGTCATCGTTGTGGTTGCTGTTGTTGTTGCAGGCAAATGAAATGACAGTCGCCACTTTATAAGAGCCTGATCAATGGCTGGATCTTAAGAAATGCATTTTCATATTGTTTTGATCTGGAAATTCGTTCGAATTTCTGAACACTAAATTTTGACAGTTGCCACTCAGTTTTTTCTTTTTTTTTTTTTTTGTTTGGGGTCTTTGAAATTCCCTGGAACTCTCCAACGATCAAGTTAATTGAGTTATTTGCTCTGACAGTTGATTAGTTGGATGTTGGACGCCTTAATGCTGTAGTTGGGGGGCAATTTCATGGTGCGTGGCATTGGCAAAGTGGAAAATTGTTGTCTAAAAGGCTGCCCATTAAGTCGCTGGCATTGTTAGTCAGGCATTGTGCCTGTGTCAGGCCGCCCCCACGCATAAAAATTGCAGGCTCATGCAAATTTGTTTGTGCGCAGGCGTATGTGGTTTCAGTTTATGCTCTATAATGAGGGTATGAGAGCTTTCCAAAGACGTTTGCGAGTTCAAGCTGGGCCGAGTTTTCAAATATACACAAGTATGCATCAAATTGTCAAAGTTAAAAACAGTACTAATGGACATATGTCCATGATTATATAAAAATAGTATAGTTTCAAAATCTCAAAATTAAGTAAGCACAGGGAAATGTGCAGAGCTTATACATAGGTGGAAGATCGCCTTTCAGTTCGGCCAACTTCATCGATCGTTTATTGCACATGTGTCTCTTGTATCTGACGCTCTTAGGTGTTAATATCGGAAAACTTTCAGCAGTTTGCTTTCCCCTTCCTGAACTGCGACCACAATATCTTCGTGATATATTACATTCGTGTCTCTTTAATTAATATTCTTAGCTAAAGTGAGCTTAATTTGATTTTTATCAGTCGATCAATCACATTCATTGGGAAACCCGCCATGGCAAGCAAATGCTTCTTGCAGAATTCCTTTTATAAATCCTAAAATACTAAGCATTGCTCTAAGAGAACCAACAATTTTAGTTCTTGGATTATATATTTATCAAATATATTTCCTAGCCATTAAATCATCAAATTCAATACATATTTTAAGGCAAAAATGAAATGTTTTTGTGTTGTCAAATAAAGCGTATGCAAGCTTCGTCATTTTTTGCTCGGATCTTTCGCTTTGGCGAAACTTTCCCAGCGATCTGTGTACAGGATAAAAACCAGATTCAATTACAGACATCCATTTTGGGCTGATCCGTGTGACTTTTTTTTTTAGTAGGCACAACATGTAAACACAGCAAACATAAAAAAGAAGGCTTTTGCGCAAAATGCAAAAAACCCATCAAAATGATGGATGACACTTTGATAGTCACGATTGCGTTGAATGCACTTCAGTAAACCGCAACGAAATTGCTAGACAAAAAAGAAAATCAGTAGGCAGCTGTCTTGGGAGACACATCGACTCCTCGTGTCAAGATCTGCAAGAGCGCAAAAAATCAAAAATAAATTAAAAATCAACAAACAGACGTCGACATGTCAATGAAATTTTGAACTCCATGCAAATGCTAGACAGCTCACAATTGTCTAAGACTTTTTCGCAAGGTCTTCTTCTGCGCTCCGCTCTGGGTTCAAATGTCGCAGGCATTGATCGAACACTTGGAAATGAATCTGAAACTGGGCTGGGGGTTGTCCAAGCTGTATTTTCGCCACGGTTGCAATTCCCTCTATTGTTGTGCAATGAAATTGAATCTTTGTATTGATTTGCATATAGATCGCACACACTTGATTGGCTTTGAATAGTCTAGAATCAATGCAATTGATTTGCAAATTTCGTTGTTGTTGTCTTGAGCTTGGGTAAAACGATACTTTATATGGGGTAGAATTGTTAGTTAGCTATGCTTTATGCTCTGATGTCATCTCAAGTGATCTAGAAATGGTCGATTGGTCTTTTCGGTAGCTGCTGCATGATCTTCAGTGAGGATGTCAGGCCATTTATGGCCATTGATCATTTTCAGAGTTTCTTTGAAGAAGTCAAGATCGGGTGTTTAGATCAAGGGGAAAACCGCTAAAGGCATTTTAAGTGATTGCTAGGGAGTTTGATTTAAATTGGCGAAAGTCGCAAGGATATTGATGGTAATTTGAGATGGGACAAGCCTCTTAAGTGATGGTCATCTGGTACATCTGGTACCCACAGGGCATCTTCTACAGCTTTTCTCCAAATTTAGTTTTTTTTACTGGTAATTTTACAGTAGATCTTTACTTAAGCTAATCGTTTCCTACTCATATAGGTACCCTTTTATATATGTAATCTTCACTTCATTGCCCTATTCCCATTACCATTTCCTCCAGCCTCCGTCCTAATTTTTTGGCGCCTTTTCTGATTACAAAATTGAATTTTCAGTATTTTCATTTTGCATGTTATTGCAATCACGGCTGCATTGTCCTATTTTAAAAGCAAAAATCAAACCCTTTTTCTGCCAGTCAATGCTTAGGCAAATGCTTCGTGATCTCTGCTCCTGCTTCTGCATCAGATTCTGCATTTGCTTTACTTCAGATACCAATAAATAAACAACAAAAGAGTTAAGATTCAATTGCAGAACCCTAACTCAGAAAGTAAAGCGTTTGTCAGTCCCTGACAATTACATGCTTGCAAATTTCGAAGTTCGCAACCTTCGGCGGGCTCAATTATTTTGCACCTTTTGAACCGACCCGAGCGTCTCAAAGGCGATCGAAGAGTAAGAGGGTGCGACAACGATCGCTAAAACGCAATCAAGTCGAAAACCCAAGGTGTACCCCCTTCGTTTTGAAATGCAAAAAGATGCGTGACCTTTTTTCTTTATGTCGAAGTCGTTTTATTTTTTTGTCAACTGCTCTGCTTTCATGCAGGTGAGATCACAATTTGTGACGATCTTTCACAGGGCATGCCCTTTGGGATCGACATTTGGCATTGATTTCTTGACGGTGCAAACAAAATAGAAAAATAGAAAAAAGGGGTTCCTCTTGGGTTCGCAATTTTTGACAATCGATTGCCTAACGAATTTAGAGAAATTCTTTAATTTCGTTTGACATTTTGAGAGATTTTTTGTATTAGATGTTTTGTAAGTGTCCTTTTCTGAATGTGGCAAGCCAAGACATTAATCATTTTTGAGCTTTTTTACCGTGTGAATTTTAAGCAAGTTTAGCTTCAAGGATAAGAATACACTGAACCAAAATATTTGGCTTTGTAGGCATGAATATTTTTCATTTCATCGAACTGTTGGACATTAAAATACATTTAAATTTTTACCCTTTTACCCTTCAGCACCATTTTCTCTTTCTATAGTTAAAAAAAAGAAAAAATTTCCCACAATTTGCATGCGGATTCTAATTATACAAATCGCTGCTGAGCTGCGGTCATTTAAATCTGGCCATGGCTAACTAGCTAAGTCCAAGTTGAGCTACTGAGGCTGATGCTGTTGCTTGATAAGTAAAAGCCGGCTTAGGAGCGGCTTACTCCTTCCTGTGTTTGTGTTTCCACCAGCTGTGTCAGCCGAGCCTGGGAAACTCCGTGTTGTGTCGCATCAGGTGCTGCTGTCCAATGTCAACCGCTGTGCCAGTCATCGTCATCCTGTGTGTCTGTGTATCTGGACTGTACCCACAATTGAATCCAACGAAGCCGTACCTGTTTGTTGGCATTGTCTGGCTTTAACTACCTTTTAGATTGGGAAATTCCCAAAACAAATGAAAATAAAGTGAAACTCACAACAAAAGTCAAATGCCCAAGGCACACGGGCATAGGCCTGAAGCATACACGGATGCACGGGCACGGGACTAACTGGTAGATGAAGATGAAGATCAGTTACCACTGAGTAGGAGGCCATTGTTTTTGGGCTCTGTGTTCCCTTCTTTGCTTTCATTCTTTCTTTCATTCTTTCACTTGCCCTGTAAGTGATCCTCTTCTGATCTTTTCTTCTGCAGCTACAATTCTTTTATTCTTGTCTCGCTCTCTTTGTGCGTGTTGTTATGTCTGCTCTGCTACTTGTGTGTCTGTCCCACTGTTTCTCTCCGGTGTCTGTCTGGCTGTCCATGTAGTTGTTGTTTTCTTGCTCTTGGTCAGGCGCAGGCGGCATTGGCGACAGACTGTCTGGAGCGTCTACGGCGTCAGGGGTAGCCTTATGTACGAGTACATGCTTTTTACATAAGGTTTTGGATTCGGATTCCGACTCGATGTATCTTGTTCTAAGCAGCTGAATGGGATTCTGGAGGCGTTCTATATGGTTTCTATTTAACTGCCATCATTAATATTATGGGATTAGTTTCCTTAAGCAAAGAACCAGACGCTTTAGTGGCCATTTTGATGTTTGGGATCATGATCTTTTAATAATAGACGGTATTTATTAGGTCATAAGATTTTTGTAGAGTTAACTTAAGATTAACGAGCTTTCTTTTATATAGACTTATGACTTGGATAAAGAGAACCGATTTTTAACTTTACAATTGTGAAGTACAGCTCTGAAGTGGAAATAAATATCAGATTCTGATTAATTAAAACCTCAGAATTTTGAAAAATTTGTTTCAAATATTTATTCCTCTGGAAACCTTTCGAAGAAGTAACGACAGAAATGCTGCCTATCACTAATCAGCTTTTAGTCATGGCTATCTTGGTGTTAGATTTATAATATGCATCCTATGTGAGTTTGGGGGGACATCGACACATAGTTATTTTTAGAATGAACAGCTGAAGTAATATTGAACTTGAGAGATCATCTACAGGATTGCTTTCTCTATTTTATTATGGCCGGGCACCAGTTTGTTTGAAATATTGTACTACTCTTTCACCTAGTGATGAGATCTGCAGCAGGACGTATAAGAAGGACGATATGGAGCCTGGCAGCTTGAGTGTAGGCGAAATATGTATATGTATATGTGTAAAGACTTCTTCTTGGAAAGGACAGTCAAGGAATACCAAAATAATGACAGTTCCATAGACTCTCAAGAAGAGAGCTTGCAATAAGATAGGATTTCCAGAAAGATATACCAAAGACTTTCAAAAACTTCTTTCCATGCTTAGCATATGCTGAGATATATATGTGTGCTCGGCCAGCTGCATCAGGAGTATAATAGCCTTGATTTGATTCCGTCTATAAACACTAGATTGTGTACCAATTGGGTACCAACCACCATACCCTAATATACTTCATTTACCCACACAATTCCACCATTTAAAGACTTTGTCTCTTAGATTTTATAAGCAACGTGGTAACACAATAAATTCTTTTCCCCCTCCCCTCTATTAAGAGCTCATTTAACAATCGCCTGCAATTTTAGAACGTCTTTCACGCATCACATTGAATGAAACAAACGAATTTCAAATGCTACAATTTACTTTTTTTCTGTTTCGCTTCTTTCACACATTTTTATGACTTTGGGCAATGTCCTACCCCAAATTTTCATTTAACACCAAAGTCTGGCTATGGCCATCTAGCCTAAATGACACTCCAATTTGGAGAGGCATTTCCACATTAATAAGTAGAATAATAAAAGCAACAACAGGCCATAGGAGGAGAATGAAATGCATGGGGCGCAGTCAACAGAAAAGTCGTTGTCTAGTCCGCATTTGGCATTCAATACTCCTCAGTGTTCCTCTTCTGTTCTCTTGTATGCCCATTCTGTACTCCCTTGTTCTACTGTTTTTGTCGCACACACTGACACACACTGTTCCTCGAAAAGCGTGGCGAAGACAATGGCTCTATGGATCTTTGGAACTAGACAGCAGACGCATAAACTATGACCAGTGGACAATGGGACTGGGACCAGTCGAAGATCACTTCCTGAGGGAGAGTCGAAAACTACCTGCCGAGTGGCTGGTACTCGCCGCCAGCATGTCTGGCAAGATCAGCGTGGAAACAATGGCATTGACATAGACAGAGACCAACTGGTCTCTCTGTTGCCGTGTAGATTAGTAAAGAATTGCTGATCATTCTGAAATTTCATTTCATTCATGCCATAATCTATTTTCTTTTAAATGTTTTATACATGTGGCATTTTGTGTGGGTCGGGCCTGGAGTGTCACTGCCGGCGACAAACTGTCTGCCAGGAGCGATCTTTGAGTTTTCCATCTCTTTTGTCTGGGCACCTTGCTAGCCAAGCCGTGTTAAATGTCTTATGGCCTAAGACTACACCTAGAAAAACAAGTACAATTTCAATAGTTTCGATTCTTAAAGAAATATTTGACAACATTTAAAGATTCAGTGAGAATGAGAGATGAAAACTTCCAAGTTGAAAACTTCCAAGTTGAAAACTTCCACAACATATGAGAAATGGAAATACAGATGACATACGTCGGCTGGAAGATGTCTATATAGTGTAGGAGTAAAACCTCTTTCATTATTAAAGTGATGATGAGAACCGCCTAAGACAAGTTATTCTGAAATGCAAATATGACAGGACGTTTTCTGCCTTTTCTTTGAGTGTAATTTCAAAGTTTGTTCTTTTAAATTTGGTCCTAATTTCCTTTAAAAGCAAATGTCATCCAGATCTATATATGTAGTTTAAAGTTTGTATGTTTCATGATCAATTTTGACAGTTACATGCTAACATATTGTCAGTCCACCCCACAGTGTGTATTACTACAAACACTCCCTCCCTATTTCTGACCCTTGGCAAACAATCCAACCCCTCTTCAATATAAACAATGAGAAATTTAAATCCGTTGCTTTTGCTATAATAAAAATTCAAACGAGCGTAAAACGCTAATCTCTTGCCACAGAATGTACACGCATCTATGAGATACTGTATCTTCTCTCTGCCTATAAACTCGTGCACGTATCTATGTCCATGTGCAAATTTGTTTATTGGTAAATCTGTGCACCGATGCATTTATTGTCTGGCAAATGTCAGATTAGATCAACGTTGACATAACCAACGAGACACAGGCACAAAGAGCTATAGAAAGAACGCATAAGAATGACAGCTCGCTTTGAGGTACAGTCACGCTTTATCTGGCCGCTCAATTAATGCTGTCATAATGCGCATTTAGTTATTGCTCCACATAGAAATTAATGCCCATTGTGCGAGACACTTCAGACAAAACTTTCAATTTCGGTTTCTATTTTATTTTTTTTCAACCGAATAAAAAGCCTGCAACAAAGGCCAGAATGTAGGAACTGCTGAGTGAAAATCATCCAACAACAAAAGGTGGCAACAATAACCAAAACAACGACAACAAAAGCCATACAAACACAAATACACACATATTGCGCAGGATATACAAGGACATCACATGAGCAAGGCATCTGGATTGGGCTTGGGGTAGGGGAGATTTATATTTCAACATAATTTCAATTGTTTCCTCAGGTTTTTGTATTGCGTTTTTGTATATTTTGGGATTGTCTCTAATATGGCAGCGCGAGTTCAAAAGATTACAACAATTTCGAGTATCAAATTGCCCTCGGTTATCGATAGGCGGCACTCGTACACTTGGGGCTTATCGAACTAGCATTAAAGTGTGAAATTTCAACTGAATTTTGACAAGAATTAAGCAGCAGGAACGGCAGCAGCAACTGCAAAAATCACAGAGCACCGCTCGCTAATCGTTTTCCTTGCGCCTTCTCGGAAGTCGGGATTGGGTTAATTTTGGAATTTCCTGCGCCTTCGCCGCGTTGCACTCCCAGCACTCAGCACTTTACTAATAAGGCCAAACAGGCCCTCAGAGGGCCGAAAAGCATTAGCATTAGGCCAAACAATGGCTGGGCAAGGCATTTAGCTTTTGTACACGAGGACACGCGTCCTTGTCACAGGAATTTCCCCGCTGCTCACGCAAACGCGTCTGTTTCTACTTATAGTTAGGCTTAAATGCATGCAAAGATGTGCCAAAAGTGGCCTGCTATTTGCATGGTCGATGCGAAGCGTTAAGGTAGCCGAAAGGTCACATTTTGCCTAATAATAATTTTAGGTCACAAACTACGCCTCACAATCACTCCTACTCGAAGCAGTGACTGCTTTTTGAGGCCTATATTAAGGACTGAGGCTGGCTGAGGCTGAGTGTGGGCTGAGTGTACGAAGTTTTATGATAGTCATTCGAACATAGTATGGATAATATGGGTGTTGTGTATAAGTTTGTCATGATGAGGACTAAAGGCAAAGGCCATTGTAGTAGCACAAGAGGTATGCCTGAGTGAAAGGTAGAAAGTTTATGTGAAGAAATTATGATTATAATACTAGAATATCTGCTATGAACATATTTTATATTTAAAGCAACCTAATTGATAACTGATGAAGGATCACTAAATTACACAACTCTTAACACAGCCTTGAACTGAATCAGCACCAATATGGATCTCCTATAAATTAAAAACAACTGACCCAAAGATTAGGTTCAGCTACAACATATTCGTTTGCATATTCAGAGCAGTGCAACGTCAAAGATCGATCCACTTTTGTAATTTTTTGAGTTTGAGCCTATCGACTGTTGGTGGACTATTGGAAATATCTTTGCTGTGAATTTCTCTTATGAAATGGGTGCTCATTTAGTATTAACATAGGGAATGGGTCGTAGAAATCAGTTTTCTGAAGATAAATTATTGAAAATGGTCAAGAGGAAAGAATAGAAGTTCCTAAAGCAGAGGTTATTTCCTAACAGCTTACTGTTCTCAGTAGAATTGCCTCACAGTTTATTTGTTTTCCAAAGACTCACTGAAAAAAACTCCTTGTTTAATTAATCTAAAAGCGATTTAACGATCTGCCTTTATTTTCGAAAATCCTTCAATTACAAAACTCAGAGATAACCACAATCTCAAAATTATAATTACAAATCTGTAATCCTTGCATGCTTCTTCCTTATATTCCATTTCCCCTGCCAATCCCATAAAACGTTTATCTGTCTCTGTCTCAATTATCTCGTACTTTCCACCATAAAAAATCTGCACGCATTAACACGTTATTCCAATTAAAATATTTCGCTATGATTTTGAATTTAGAAAACAAAAATACTCGTAAAATACATTTTCCATTTCCACATAAAAACATATTTTTCTTTATATGCAAAACAATGCAACACCCGCCGCACTCCCGCAACACCCCCCTTTTGCCTATTGGCAGCAATTAGAAGGCCGCCAAACAAAAATGTGAAAAACAAAACAAAAACCAAACGCGTAGATACAACGTGAGGCAGCTTTCCGCTTTCTCCCTGTTCCCCTCTCCACCTGCACGCTCTCTGTAGCCCGCTTAGCAGTCTGAACATCCTCATATAGTATGTGCTGTAATTAATTTACGCCACTTGACTTTTGAAACGTTTGGCGCAGGACAATGTACAGGACGAGCCTAACATGAACATGATGGCGCCAAGCGGAAACGGAAATGTGCAAATGGAAATGGGGGAAATGCCAAAGCATGTGGAAACATTTGCCAATGTTTCTGTGTGTTTGGGTGTGGTGGATTAATGCCGACGTAATTAAAAGCCACCTTAAGCCAAACTAAGCGCAGCTCCCGTTCAATGGCTGCTGAAGAGGATGCTCCTGCGTCCTGTGCGGAGTCCTTGTTTAAAGTGGCTTGGCGCGCATTTTTTATGCCTCAGTCGTTGTGCTAATTGAATATTTGCCAGCTGGTCGAATTAGCAGTAGATTTTCATGCGCTGCATTTAACCCAAAAAGGACGCAGCGAAAGGAATCTGGCTCTAGGTGCACAGCTGGGCTACAAGTGGCTTAAAGCGGTGGCTGTTTTGATGAGCACTTACCACTAAACGCATCTAAGGCCCATGTCCTTTGTCTAAGTAACAATACAGGACCTCCCAATATGACTTTATGCGGTGCGTTGACAATGTCCCAATGTGCGCTCTCAATTGTTGCAAGGACAAACAGCAATTCTTTAACGCAAAATTAAATTTTTAAATACGCAATTGTCCTTTTTGTCGACTGTCTTGCAATGGCAATGTCCTGAATGACAAACGGCTGTTGTCCTTCCCTGCCTCTTCTGCCTCTCTTTTGAAGCAACCGCTAAACAATTGACAATTGTCTTCGCGTTCGAACAAATTAGCATTTTTCGTACAAGTTTTTCCATCACGCTTACTTGTTTTTCACGAGAAACCAAGCCATAAGGGAACGAACAGTTCGAAACGGAGCAGAGCATTGAGGAAGACCCACCGCAAGGCAAAAGTCCTAAAGACGGGCCATAAAACGGCTAAAGAAGAAATGTTTTGCAGTCAGGGCAATAAAATCAGCACTGGCAAAAAAAAACAAGAGAGAGCAGTGTATCGCGTGCCTTGCAGCAATATTTGCATTGCCATGGCCAGTCTTAGCCTTACACAATCTCAACCTCTACCACATACTCTCAGCCTCAGTCCCATCATGATCTTCAGGCACCGGCATGACCATATATACTCGCTTGTATGTGAATGTGTATGTGTATGTGTAACTGTTTGCGAGGTGTGATTTATAACGTTTGTAAAAATATGACAGACTTGTCATATAAATTTTCATATTGTTAGCGAACTCTTTGCTTTGCTTGGCTTATTGTTTTGTTCTGCTCGTTTCGGTTGCGGTTGCGGCTTCGATGTCGGTTGGAGCAACTCCAACTTGCTCTCAAATGATGCAATGCCGTCGGCCACGATCTTGAAATGATCGCGCCTGTTCACTTGACGCCTTTGTCATGGACTTGAACTCGGATTTTACATTCGAAATGCGACTTGCATCTGCACGTGCTGATGTTGCTGGTCTAAACCGAAACTCATAAGTAAAGCCATTGACTCTGGTATGGAGGCACGTTAAGTGAAATAGTTTTTGCACCTACTGCCCCTCCGGCCCCTTGCCCAGTGGCACAAAACAGAAATGGCATGGCACATAAAAATATTTTCAATTTCTGTTTTTTAGAGATGTTTCGAGTTGATGCATAGGAAGTTGTGTCTGCATATAGATTGGAAAAGTGAATGGGTGAATGGTATGGTATGGGAGTTATTCTTGGGGAGGGAGTACCATTATTTAATAGTCAAACAAGCCAAGACAGGAGAAGAGCAACACACTCCATTTCCTCATTTGCAAAGGTGGTTTTGGTGGCTTTGGCCAGTAACTGTGGAAAGTGTTCTATTCGAGCTTTATATCACAAAATATGCTAAATAGTTATGAAATTTTCCATTAAGCTTTTGAATTATTATCATCTTTGAGGATATACAAGTGCAAGAGGGATATAAATCGAACGCAGCCTTAAGCCTGCTCTAGCAAATTTTTAAATCAGCGACATATCCATTCATAATGTAGGTGGGAGATAAAGGTGAGTGTCCCAGTTTCTTATATCTAATAAAAAGCTTTTCCAAAACTTACCATCAAGCAATCCAGTCGCCAAACTTAACAAATTTGTACTCATTCAGATACACACAGATTCCCAAACGACTCCCAGTGCCAGCTCAACATGCCAGCTCTGGCTGTCTGTGAAAACATGCCAAATCCTTGTTTAACCTTTGAACCTCAAACGGCAGCTATTTAACTTTGGCAAACACATAACATGTCCAAATTTTCGCACTGCCTCGGGCGCTTTTGCAAGACAAAAGTTTTCGCCCAGGGCGGCCTGCCTGCGTCTTTTCATAGCAAAACGAAAACGAGCAAGCAAACGAGTTCAACTGGTATTCCGAGCGGCAAAAGGGTTTCTCCTGGGACGTGTCGCTTATAATCTTCACGCTAACTGCCTGGGGCCATTCAGTGCTCTGCCTTTGTCGTTGAAAGGATAATGAAACATTGATTATTATTTTGATACCACCACTCAAAGTGCTGCAAATTAAGTATACATTTATCTCAAGTAATTTGGGTTCAAATGTGCGGCAACTGCGGTCAAATTGTTGCACATACTTCACCAAAAGCTGAGCAGCCCCTAAGCACTATCACACACTACGCCGCTGCGCTTGAAGATGACATTAAAGAGATATATGAGTACTTTGTATCTTTGGTATAAAAAATAACATAAAAGCTGGCTACGAGATGGTCACTTTGTCTCCATTTCCATTGCCATTTTCATGTGTAGCAAATGGCGCGTCATAGCCTTTTTGATAAATGACCATTGACAAAAAAAATAGGGACAACAAGGCGAAAAGAAACACCAAGTTTTTATATGAATATATATGCTGGCGGAAGGACTGACAGGGGAAATGGGCTGGATCTTTGGGCTTGGAATTCGGTTTGAGTTTGTTATAATTTGCGATTTGTGTTAATTACTCAACTATTATGTGATTTTTTGAAGGACGCAGGACCTGCATGTGAGTAGGCAGAATGAGAAGGAGGGCAAAAATATGGTATTCATAAAAGGGGAGGTTTGTTTATGGACAATGAAATAACATTAAGAATGGCACATTTGTCCATACTAGTGCGCCTTTAATAAATGTAAGGATTAACATTTACCTTTATCATGTCAATAATTGTACATAAATAAATGCAATGATTAGTATCTTGAAAAGAAGATTGACATAACTAAGAGATACTTTTGGGAAGCCTGTCGAGTATGTGCATCTTTGTTGTTGCCATCACTGCACATCTAAATCATCCGACAAGGTGAAGATGTCACATAATGAGATGACTCTGAAATCACTATAAATCATATCAAGAAACCTTAACCAGAAAATAATTTGTTATTAAAATTCTATAAAATGATTCTGAAATGTAAAGTAAAATGAAAATGAATAAAAATAGCGTTTAGCAATCGTACGGCCTTAGATTTGAATTTCAACTTTAGATTAACTTTGAAACTGAGATGGTAAGAAGTTCTATTTTCTTACCGAGGCTTGCATATAATGACTCCCTCCTTACAAACCTATGTATTCCTTTTGGTCACTCAACAATCCCAATGGCTTATTGATATTTCCCTTCTTTATGGCAGATCTTCCACTGCTACTAATTGGCCAAGTTTGATACACCTTTAGTTCAATTTAACGCCTTATGGAAATCCAATTTGATTTGCTTTCAAAGAGCAAAGGCAGAGACACCAGCAAAGACAGGTAGGCGTCACAGACATATAGAAATCAAGTTCGATTTGTATTTCACGTATATCAAGTGGCTGGTCGCTCACAAAAGATCGCCAGCGACATTAAAACAAAAGTAAATCACAGCTTAGCGTCAAAGATGTTAATTTTATGGGGCCCTCGGCTACCTTTTTGGGGTCTGAAATTTATGCACCAAAGGGGCGAGCCATGTCATAAAAATCGAAATCAAATCGAAAAGAAAAGAATGTTGAACCGTGGAAACCATTTTGGAGACGGTGACTAGTAGAGTAACTGCCCCTGCCACTGCCCCTATATCTTGCTCGCCTTTTGTCACACACGAGCACAAAAAACGAAGGCATTTCATAAACAAAAAATCAAATTCAATGCCAAAAAAAATGTGTGTCATTAGCATGGTTTCAATCAGAGTACATATGTTCGGGTATTGATGATGTGACTACCAGCATTTGGTGCAGCATGATCAGCCTGACAGTTGCAGTTGTTAGCTGAATGCAATTACAGTGGATCAGTTCTGATGGCTAATGATATTAGCTAATTAAAACTAATGATTACACTAAGGCTTTAACGATACAAAGGAAGCGTCGACTATCAAAATATGCTCGGCAAATACTTTCCCATGACAAGGCAGAAATGTCAAAATCTTATCTCTAAATCCTAAAGTATTGTGTAATTCATATACTCCTATTAAACCCACTCAAACTCTGTTGATCGCAACTAAAACTTTTTGAAACACAAATCAGATGTAAATCCACAAAATCATTGATGATTGTCAATAGTAGGCCCTAACTTAAACTCTACTTTCAGCTACTTCATGGCCACAAAAATGGCTTCGGCACAATCAATCTCTGGCATCTTATAGATCCATAACCATTGTCACAGCTTGTTATGTATATCACTTGTTATTTCCCTTTTTTCTTTGAAAAGCAGACCTTTCTCTAAAGCGGAGACAAATGCGAGCAACGGGTTTCTCCATCAAACAAAAGCACGTGCCACTTGAAGAGACACTTGAAAAAGTTACAAAAAAGAAGGCTTTATTTTTGTACCAAGTCAAAACCCAAGCCTATAGCTGACTTTTTAATTTGAAGCAATTGTTATGGCATCGATTTGAAATGAATTTCGAATTTTGTGTCCAGAAATTTACACAATTAATGTCAGAAATGCCAGTTAGGCTTCGAAAACGCCCTTTCAAATGTCACACAAAATGGCCGCCAGTGCTGTCATCTGTACGTGCGTGTGGTGTGTGTATATGTGTGTATTGTGATCGGTTGGCTACTGTGATCGGCTACTGAGCAGATCAACTAATCTCAACTAAGATCTCAGCGGGCGGGCCAAAGTGGCAGCCTGTATAAAAAGCAGCTGAAGCAGCTTAATCTATAAGCTTTGCAGTTTGTTAATCCTTGAGGTGAGCTTTCAAATTTTAATGGGGTATTTGCGGTTTATCATGTAGTATGTGACTATGAGACTGTTTGTCTATCAGACTCTTAGCATTTATAAAGATTTTCGATTTGATAAGGAAAAACTAAATTGTTATACTAAATACAGCCTTGAGCGGCACGACAAGCATTGGTAGCCTCCGTATGCATCTAGAAAGGCCTTACCAACTAGATCTCTCACCAATTTTAGCATCTAAACCGCACTCCGAGACCCAAGCAGCACTAACATTTAGGGTGATATTAATATTTTATCATGTTATGGCTAACACAGAGAAGTACAACAAAGTTTTTATAATTGATCAGAATTGCGAGAAAGGTTATATCCCATGAAATCTCTATCATGTTTCAACACAGAAGCTGTCCGGATATAATACAGATATAGCTGATATAAGAATACTCGTTAGTTTTCAAACAAAATTAGTCTTTCCATTAATATTCGTATATAAATTTCGACAATAGCGGCTTTTGATGCTGATTTAGAAAGCAAGTCGATGAAAAATCTTATGATTGTCATACCAAAGAGTAGAAGAATTATTCGAAAATCAATTCATTTAGTACAAATATATATTATAAATGCACAGACATAGTTTATATTAAACAACAAAACTGGACGAGGCAAGCCCAATATTATTCAAAAACTTCTTGGTTCCAACCATATTACAAAATTAATATAAAATTTATAACACTCTCTTAAAATAAGTTCATCAAATATTCGACTTATTGTTAACTCATTTAACGTTTCTTATATTTAAGCTAAAATTAAGTTTTTAATTGGCTTTTGTTATGGCTGATTGTCTGTTTTGTTTGGCCCCTCGAGAGAGCTGTTCGACTGCTGGGCAATTCATCATAATTCATTATAAATTTTTGTGACATTTTCTTTTTTTTCTTTAACCCGCCGCACGATGCAGTGTTGTGGAAACTAATAAAGATGTCATTGGCTATAGAAGGGAACACAAATAGAGATAGAGTCACGCTCAATGTCGGTGTCCGGGACCTATGTCTCGAAGACATTGTAAGGCATAAAAATGCTTTATATCCCAAACGCAATTCATAATTTTCATAATTTACGCTTTGTTTGCCAAACATTTGGCGCCCTGTAAAAATTTCCAATGATGATGATGATGATGACGCTGACGCTGACGATGATTATGTGGGAATGGGGTGTGTGCCTTGTTTAGATGTATCTTTATACCTAAGAGGTTCCGTCTGCTACGCATAACTCAAATTTACGACTGGAAGCAGCTACTACTTACTACCTAAGTCCTATAAATCTTATAAATATACAGAAA
The DNA here is from genome assembly GCA_037043425.1 of Hirtodrosophila duncani. NCBI lineage: Eukaryota > Metazoa > Arthropoda > Insecta > Diptera > Drosophilidae > Hirtodrosophila > Hirtodrosophila duncani. The sequence goes on along the minus strand of JBAMBM010000793.1, from coordinate 276,362 downwards.
TTCATAATTAATTTTTAATGCTTGACTGCCCAGCACTTTTCTCTCTGCGGATTTATGATTTATAGCCACAAAATAATACATAAAAAAATAAAATAAAACTGTATACGTATATATAATTTTTTGTATTGTTATAGACCTTCACTTGAAATGCTTTTCGAGAGCATTTTGGCCCAAGTTGAAGCCGTTTAAGGTCCGCGCAATATTATATTGTAATTTTGCAAAGTGAAATGTCATTATGTATTGCATTTTGTAGCCATTGAAGCAGCGTCAAGTGGTTCGGCCTGTTCCGGATACGGTATGGGTTGAAGTTTGGGTTTGAGTTTGAGCTTGGGCTGGGTCTGGTCTGGTCTGGAGTTCGCTGCCAGCTGGCCGCACGCCAAGTCAAGTGGTCTCAACGTAACTCTTCACTCGAGAATTGGACTCGATTGCCGACGGCATTTTCAAACTCAACTTAACATTTTACACATGTCTCATTTTCCTGTTTCGACTTAACGCACCTTGTTGTTTTTGTTGCTGTTATTGTTGTTCTTTTCTTTGGCTAACTGTCAGCTGTGGCTAATTAAATGAAAGCCCACCAAGTGCTGGAAACTCCAGCCACAGTTCTAGTCCTGACTCTTCATGCTTCATGCTTGCCAAAGCGCGTAATTGTCAAAGGTTACAGTTGATGCTGAACTTCCTCGTCTCCACTTGGGGCTTCATATATGTATGTACTACATATGTTGGGGTTCTTTGATGATGTATATGTATGTTGGTGGGGTTGGCAACACCTGGACATAATGTCTAATGTGTTGAGGTAGGCAAAAATGTGAAAAATAGGCATAAAAGTCTGAAACAGAACAAAGTGTTAAAGTTTTTGTAATTAGTTTCTAGAAAATCTCTGCAATTTCTAAAGATTCTACAAATACATCCGCAATGTATTTTCAACTCTTGCCTAAACTTAATGCTTATTCAAGCTAACCTTATGCATTTATTAACAATCTCTTTAATTCATAGATGCCCTAAATTCGCATTCATATCCCAGCTCAGTGCACAGTAGGCTGCACACACTTCCTGCATCCCACAACAGCTGCTGGGAATCGCGGGGTCCTTGAATTGAAAATATGCTAGTCCTTTGTGAGCTATGCCTGCTCGTGTTTTCATAGCCACTCAATTATCGTTTTGGGAAATCAGAAACTCCAAGCCGCAGAAATTGTGCGCGCCTTAGTTATTTTTTATGCGAACCGAAAAAATAGGTTTATTTTTGGATAATTGTTATTTTTCGCGCACACTTAAACCTAATGAATAAATAACATTAAACACGCTCTAATGGGCGCGCTAAGTAGGCGGGGTGATGGCGACGGGTAGGGTGGAAAAAGCCTCGTTAAACATTTTCATTGTAGAATTTTCGTTGAAGTGGGCGCACTTCAAGCATCAACCATCAGTCCAGCCCTTTTCTGTGGCTTGTGAGAACATATTTTTTCCAAAATTATAATTGTATGGTCCTCGAAATGAGCCAGCAATGCGGAGGCTGCCTAAAAAGATGCCCGAAACAAAAAACCTCCAACAGGTGCTAAATGGCCTATTCAAAAAAGGAAAAAAAGATCTGGCGCAATAGACGAGAATTGAAATCGTTACAAAAACACAAAACAGAGCAAGAGGCACAATCGACATGTAAACAATTGCAGCCACAATGGCAATTTGTCGTTGCCAATGGAGCCAACTGGAGCCAAACACTGCCCTCATAGGCTGTGCTAATTGGCAATACAAATTTGGATCATCGTTTGTCGATCGATCGCAGACACAATATGGAAAATTTTAAACGCAACAATCAACAAATAATCTCAAATCGATGACCAAAGCAAATCAACATTTGAATAATGACGAAATAATCTTATAACAACATTGTGCTAGATAACTGATTATACTCGTAGAACTGTGTGATGTGTTGAGATATAGAATGATTGGTTTTGAAAATCATAATACAAATTTATAGTTTTAAGAAATTATCCAGTGCCCAGCAATGGCGCTTTGTTTAAGATGTTAAGTGAATGAAATATCTCAGACCAGTTTATCAATGTGTTCGAGTCATGTCTTGGGAAACAAAATTATTCTTCAAAACTGCAGAGATTCTAAACAAAGATTATCTTAACAAGAAAGGAAGGATACCTTTGGCTTGCAGAAGCTTATATGCCATTCTCATTGTAAATATATAACCGATCTAGATCAAATTTAGTCAGTGGGCGTAGGGTTACAGCGGATACAAGGAATACAAGACGAATTTTGTTTGATTTGGATAAAAGAACAGAAAAGGTATGCTCCTAAGTGATATAGTTTTTCGTTAGTTGAGGATCACGATACTGTATACACACTTATGCAATCACATAAGCTCTGTAAATGAATATAGAAAGGCTTAGCGATATATAGAAGATTTCTTTATTTTGATTGCTTATAATTGCTTAGTATTATTTTGGTGAATGGAGATTCATGAGTATGCCTGATCGTGAGTATCGACACAAATCTACCACTCTAAAAGCTGCCATACATCCAAACATGTTCATCCTCATGCAGTTCCTTCATTCAATGTGGGAAATTATATCCAGTAGGGCCGTAGACAAAGTATATGAACTTAAGCTCTGTTTTCTTTCCTCAGACAAACAGTGTAAGATAATGATCTCTTTCTACGATTAGTAAAATAAATATGTATGCCAAAGATTCAAGGTACATCTCTGAGTCGTGCAATATAATTGTTAATTTGTACGATTATAGCGTAAAAAGGAATTTGCCACCAAATTAACGCCTCTGGCACAAGGCACTCAAAGCAAAGCTATGTATCAAATGTATCATATCAAATATGCACAATAACAAAATAAATAATCAATGAATATCAAATGGAAACTAACATACTGCCAAACCAGTTAACCAGCCTTAATAAGCCACATAAAGAAAAAAGAAATACAGAAAACAGTATCAGCGACAAAAAGAACTTACAAATTGGCCCATAAACACGATGAGCAAATTAAATCAAGAGTCAGAAACTGCGGCGTGGAGTGAGTAAATGAGTGAGCGAGAAACCGCTGTGTAAGCCAGGTCTAAAGCTAAAACGCACGACCATTTTTTTGGTGACTGCCTAAATTTGATGTTTGCCAAGAGATAAACTGTAAATTAGCTGGAGACGAGCAGGGAAAGATGGCAACCTTGGGTATTAGGCTGAGGTTGATAATGAGGACGAAACCAACTGATGTTCTTCATATAGATAAGCGCAGCTGAGTTCCTTTCAAGTGGGCAGCAATTAGGGGTTGCATTTGCCCTAACCTGGAAATAGAAATCGCGCACGACCTCGGCTCGCGCCCCGAAAAAATGCCCAAAAAAAAAGAATGCGAAACGGCGAAACGCAACAAAGTGTAAATAAATGTGTTAAAGGCTTCTGGGGAAATCGAAAGCGCAGTTTTCGCACCATTTCATCAAAAAGTGGACTGATAGAAAACAAAACAAAACAACAAATTGAAACAGATATAAAGAAAAGAATCAAAATAAATAGAGATCATAAATACACAATGCCAACTTGTTTTGTAAGGTCCCCCGGTTCCATTATGGCAATTGTTTCGATTTAATTTGCCCGTGTGTTCCCTTTTAAATTGTTTGCGTTTCAGTTCTGCCATGATATGGTATTCACATATCCGATCCATATATCATTTGTAGACACACCTGTGTAATCGCCACAGTTGCTACTTCCAAGTGACGCAGTTTCGCTTTTATTTACCCGATTCATTGCGTAATACGGCCCCAAAAACAGCGGTTCTTCACTTGCTTTCTACGTCCAGCACAGAACAGCACAGCACCACAGCACCACATCGAACCAGTTTGTTTTTCTTTTTTTGGCGCAAAGCAAATAAATTGACAATTCTTAAGCATTTTTCCTTTGTTGATTAACAATTGAATTTGTTTTCTTTTTGCAAACGAATGCTGAATTTGAACAGTTGTTAGTGAAAATGTCAGTGAATGCATCAATTAAATGATGAAATTTTGGCATTTTTAGTTTTCTAAAAAGCCACACAATGGTAAGGTTATTCACTTTCATATAAAATTAGCAGAATCTAAAAAGGGAAAGCTAATTTTGGGTTTGGCGAAACTCTTAAATAGACTTCGGCAACATTTCTTTACCTAAGAAATTGGTTGTGTATTTTTTCTAAGTTTCAGAAAATTGACTTACTTTTATCTTGGACTAAATGGAATTTCTACTGTTTAAGAATTCAGCTAACAATTTAATGTTTAAATATTGATAGGAAATTTACGAAATTTGAATTTATATTTATATTTTACTAGCATTCTTACTTTGTACAATATTTAACTTTAAATCAAATACCAAATAAATTTCTTTACAAAAAATCTTCCATAAGCACTTTACTATGGCTTCCACACTGCCACTGAAGCATGTGACTACTGGGAAATCGCACCACATCAACGATTTCAGCCTCGTCTAGCCTTCCACTGGCAAACATTGTCGCGACAAAATCAATTGACAGAGTCCTTGCTGCCCGCCAACTGTTAATTACAAAAATGCCTCAAACAAAGCAAAGCGACAAATTCCAGCTAATATTCGAACCTGAAAGAATAGGGAACAAAAATTGAAATAAAAATGTGAACAATCAATTAACAGCAGACTAAATGTTGCGAGTCAGGCAACGCCAATCGACAATGGCCAACTACTGTATGGAATTTCAGCTCGCAACTGGAAGCTGCAAGGGAGTTGCAGCTCGGTAAGCCTTGTTTGTCTTGACTGCATCACACTAAACGATGGCAAACAGAGCAAAGGAGAGCGCCTACATAGACACGGAGGCTGATAGCTTGCAAGTATATAACGAGCAAAGAAAAGTATATGTGGTTTGGGCAAAAGTGAGTTGGTGATCGCAAGACGAACAGACAAATCGAGTCAGCTGAGGCATGTCCTTCAATTTTAGTTACAACAACAGTCGTGCTTCTGATTCAGAGCAAGCATGTGCAGTTACTATACCTTAAATAAGTATAAGTATTGGTTCACAGAACAGGATCGATGTTTAGCAAATTTGTCTTTGATACTACTGACATACTCATCGGGCAAAATATGATCAAAGAATTTAAGTTTCATGGATGGAGGGAGTATCTTCCAGAGTATCTTCCAGTCGAGCGCACTCCTCTCTGACCGATTGCACTCTGCCTCTGTTATTTGTCTATGAGCTCGATTTGTTTCTAATCAGCTGTGGCGGCGTGTCAACTGATTCTACAGTGGGTGAGGTGAGTGGAATAAGTGCAACACCCTGCACTGCACTGCACTGCCCTGCACCAGTATGCAAATGAGCAGTAACAACAAGATCAGTCTCGAACTGCTATTTGTGTTGGCCATTTGTAGTTTGTACTTTTTGTTTGGCTATGTAATTCAGAGGGTTGGGTGAGTTTTCAGCTCCCTGCTGTCCCTGTTGTTGCTTTTATTGCTGTTGTTGCTGCTTGGCCCGCTTAACACTCGATTGATTTTGTTGTTTAGCACGAGAGTGGATCGTATATCATCGATCCCTCCCTACCTCCCCGCTTAAGTGCCCCCACCCGTTACTGGCTCTGTCTGGCTATATCATTAAGGTTCATTATGCTCACATGTCCAATGGCCGTTGTTCGGAGCATCGTCCAAGAAAAGGTGTTTTGTGTTACGTTCCGTTTCGTTCGTTTCGTTTCATTTTGCGTTTATTGTTTGATTTCTGTATGTTTTGTTTTTGTTTATGCTCGATACCATTGCAAATTTTTGTTTTTCAATACAAAAACCTCGTCATTTATACACATGCGAACATAATTACGTTAATTCTTTGTGTTTGCCGTTGTGTCAGCATGAGGGTTAGCACCAATTGCATCTCTGTGCACCCTCCCCCCGCTCCCTGTGCGAGTTTTACTTGATTTATGATGTGACGGAAGTGTAGTGTTACGGAATTTATTACACAAAACATTGTGCGAATATTTGTAGGACTCGGACTCACATTACATCCGACCACGACCCGATCCTCGCTACTGCTTTGGCTTCTGTTCAGTATCGGGGTACCCAAAATCAAGTGAGCAACTGCATATATACACTCAGAAAAAAACACTTCAAAATTTGTTTTTACTAAGATTTCCTAATCGAGATAACAGATTAGATTTGCAAACTTGCTGTTGACAACTCAAATTAAATTTTTTAATAGTTTAATAGTTTCCATTTATTTATCTTTTTGAGAAATTATCTTATGGCTTTCAGTCTTCAAGTTGAATTCAATGAAGTCAAAATTCTACTGCGCAAACATACAGAAAAGTATTCCTTAAAAATGCTATAATTATGGCTCTTAAGGTTATTGATTTACTTTGCATTTGAAAATTAAATGTTAAAGATTTTAGTTAAATTTTGTCCAGTGTATTTTGGCAGCAAAACTTTTACAAAAATGTCAACCAAAAATGCCAGCGGAAAAATAAAGTAAGTGAGAACTCGAAACTGTCACAAAAAGGAGCAACAAGGACAAGGACAACTACGACGCCATTTGGACGACGCTGCCGCTGGTGACACCGAATGGATTCAATGTCGATATGAATGGGGGCTTTGGCATTCAATTCGACGACGACTGCAACTGGTGTGCGCAATCTTGGCGAGACATTTTTCGCTGAATTTATACGAACTGTGAGTGCATCAGTTCTGGAGCACAATACAGAAAATTTCCATACATTCTACATGAATGGAAATTGTCAACGTATGGAAATGTTTGGTGCAATAGCAAAAAAAAAGCAGAAACTGGGCTTGAACAAGAGTTCTTTTGGGATGTGTTTATGTACTTATATTATTTTATATATTTTGTTCATGTTTGTAAAGATTTTCGAGTCATTAAAGTCAATGTTTAGCGACTCATGAGGTGTCTACGAATTATTAAGATTATAAAAACACAGCAGGTGAATGGGGCCAATGAGGCTTGGGCATTCAAAAGACGAAGGCCTTTTAAGGCATCGCTTGTTTGGAATGAAAAGCTGTCTACCGTGCCACTCAATGCTAAAGATGTATTTATTTCAAGTCCTATTTTACACTTGACTGAAGGGATGTCTTTACTATTCTTACATAAATCTTCATTACAAATGAACTATGGCATGCAGGGGTTTTGCCTAAACCTTGACTTTTGAGTTTTTAACAATTCCTTATGTTTGTATAACATATATACATACCATACCATACACCTCATTCAGAATGATATTGCAAAGCTAGAGTTTCTATCTTAGCTTCAGTTTTCAGATGGCTTTCAACAGTCACTTTCAAGTCAAGGATCAGCAATATTTGTTAGAACTCTAGCATAAATAATCTCAGTTATACTAGAATAAGTCGATTTGGAGTCTATCACAGTGTGGATTGAACTTAGGCTATATCATGCTTGTTCTGTCTTTCAAATAAATGCCTATTTAATATAAATAAGAAGTGTTTTATTTCAGTATTAATTGTTTCTGGAGTAGCAGCCTGGATAATTATTCTGTCTTTCAAATAAATGCCTATTTAATATAAATAAGAAGTGTTTTATTTCAGTATAATTGTTTCTGGAGTAGCAGCCTGGATAATTATTCTGTAATTGAATAAATTCCATAAAAACATTTGGTGTCATTGGTCCCAGTTCTTACTTGATTTATAGATTCTGACAGTCCATACTTCCTATACTCAAATATTTTAAATATATTTATAATATAGGAAGTTCGACGAAAAGTATTAACAAACTCTAATGAACATCTTTTCGATATGTCGAGCTGCCACACCCATAAACACTACCACTTGCTCAGTATCAATACATGTTTGTGCTAGGAAATGTAGGTCGCAATAGCGGCCTCAACTAACTGGCCAATCCCTGGTTTTTGGACTGGCCCCCTCTGTTGGTTCTTTACATAATTATTGGAACGTAACATTTGTCACACATCCCATTCAGCGAAAGTGTGGCCCTGTTCCACTAGCTGTGCCATCATCACCAGCCTATGCCTATCCCATTCCCAATAACCCAACTGGGTGCGTATGAATTGTTGTTGTTGTTGTTGTGGCTACTACTGCAAACTGGACCCAACCCAGAAATAGTAACATGGCGTGCCAGAGATTGCAGCTAGCAAAATTTGAGTTGTGTTTTAATTTGTTATGACAAAATGCAATTAATTTGCAAAACTGAGATCGGTGCACGCCGATTAATGCTAATTACAGCTGGTATGTACCACAGTGGCTGCCAAAGGTCTCGTTTGTTCTGTTGCGCTAATGAATGAACCTTGATGTGGAGGAGTTACCCCAAGGGGGGGCAGCAGCAAACCATCGTCATGATCATCAACTTTGTTATTACTTCATTAAAACCGCATTAATATGTAAGTTTGCTCGAAAGCGCTTCACTTGTTGTTTGGCTGTTCGATTTGTTTAAATCAATAATGAAAACAAGCAACAACAACAGCAACAACAACAGCAACAACAACCGACCAGACAATGAGCTTTTGGTCAAGAAATGAACGGAGGAACCGCCGATGCGGCTGTGGCTGCCAAACCCAAAGCCGCAAAGCATTCGTATCTGAATTCGAGGCACTGGCACTCCGGACACACAATGCCGATAAATTAGAAAATAATGCGCAGCCATTGTTCGATTGCTTTGTTTCATTTAAGCGCTTTTGTTGTGTGAATTGTGAGACCATCCTCCATAACCCCACAGCTTGGCCTCCCCTGTACCCTAAAGCTAGTCAACATTCAGTTGGAGCATTCTCCACTTGGTGGGAAAGACGCAATCACTGTGATTTTTGATGCTCTTTTGGAAAATGTGTATTAGAAACTTAATACTAAGCTTGTAATAGATCGGTAAGAGTATATCTTTGATAGAGTTTACATCATGACAGATGATAGATAGAGTAAGTGCAGCAGTACAAATGGATGCAATCCAAATTCGAATGAAAAACAATAAAGGATCCATTCTGATAAAAGGTAGCTAATAGATGTTCTATTCGTAAGAATCAGGCATACAATATATAATTCAAGCATTTCATCTCTGTAGCTTTGAAGACTTCTCGAGGTTGAACTCGACGGACAGCCAGACACGGTCATATATCGACTACCCTGATTGTTACTCTATATATGTCATCGGAACATTGTTAACTTGATGAAAATATGAATATACCATTTTGTGACTGATATATCTTGGAACTCTTCACTTAACCGCAAGCCACTCCATGCCCCAAAAGATGTTCCCAATCTATCACAAAAGTGAAGAATTCTACAAACTACAAACTACACAACTACAAAAGATTTTCGAAGAGTATCCAACATTCCTATCGAAATCCTGCCGTATTTGGAATTTTCTGTTGTTGCTTCTTATTTAGTCTCTTCTGTCTTTTGCTACACGTTTTTTGAATGAAGCTGATTACTCAAATTTTGTTTTGTTTACGATTCGTCAAGGCGTTGATGAGCAGCGGGTCTTGTGGGTAGAGGGTAGGGGTAGGGGCAAAGGCAGTCTCTTGCCAACTTAACGCCAAAATGTTATTAAATATTATTAGTAGCCAACAATGGGCAACAATTATGTGGCCCGTTTTTGTCATCTCTTCCCTAGCCCAAACCCTTTGGCATTGTTATTTCATTTTTGGGCAGATTTGACCAGCTCCAAATTGAGGCTCGGGGTATGTTGATGGGTTCTGTTGCTGTTTGTGTGTCTCTCACTTACAGTTATAATCCTAAGCTATTGGCAGTTACAACAGCTGTGGCGTTTAACCCATTGAAGAGATCACAAAACTGAAACCCAAAAAGCAACAACCCAGTTATCAATAAAAACTATTTCTATTTCTATTTATAAGTATTTCCAGTGCTGCCTGCCCGGCTCGGAACGGCTCGGCTTTCTTTTCTTTCCAATTTCCTCGGCTTTCTTTGGACAGTAACAGCAGCGGCAGTACCAGCAGCTGGCGCTCAAAACAGTCTCCCTTCTTTTGGGCATTGTCTGGTCTGGATGATTGTCCATCCGTCTGTCTGTCTGGCTGTCTGTCTGTTCCATTGAGTTCCGTACGGGTTATTTGTTTGGCCAGTGTAAGCAGTTTAGAGCCTGCATTTCCGTTTTGTTGCCAAAAATGTAAACAGTTTGTGTTTTGTGTCTGTTGTACGTAATCGTAATCGTAATCCCCGTCAGCTTCGCGTGCTCCTAGCCAGAGGGGGGAATTGGGTATACGTTATGTAATCGCCAGTCAAGTAAACGACCAGTTAATTATGTCATATGTAGGGGATTTCAGCAACAACAGCAAAAACACACAATTCTGCCAGTCTGTTTGGGTTTGTTTACCGGCTCTGACTGCAGCACACGCTGCAAATCAATGGAGCTGGAGATAAAAGTCATACCTATGTACATGAACTGAAACCCTTTGTTGGAAATCAACAGAAAATAAGACATTTGCTGCTTTCTAGAATGCTTAGTCTGCCAGGAATTGTACCATTCCTTTCTGGCAGGAAGCCTTTCAAAAGAGGAATTAGGAGCGCAGGTCTATTAAAAAACGAGGGTTATCTTTTACAGATTTCTCTTTAAAATTTCTGTCAAAATCTTAAAATTGCGCTCGAAATGTGGCCAATTTTGTAAACAATTTCGTTGTTCCTTGCAAACTCCGATCAAAAACCATGATTGAGCTTTCACACCAAAGCAAAGATTCCTCCAAAGATTCCTACCGCACTTTCCAAGCCTGTCAAAGGGCACTTTATTAAAGTATTTTCTCATTTTTAATGAATTTTGCGGCATTCACAATTAAAATACATTAAGCTACGTAATAATTCTCCATGTCAATGTTTATTCAGCTTCCAGTTGAGTACACAATCCTATTAGCACTTCCACCATCACTTTAATTCCACGCTTTACTTGCATTCCCCAACTCCAGATCTCCGATAATTTATCATCATCAATGGCCATTAAAAACCACAAAACCAACACAAAGCTCAAGTGACAAATTTTTAACAAATTAATAAAAGAAGACAAGAAATTAATTTCTAACGAGGAACACCCGCAAGAGTGGAGTCGTTGGCAGATGAGCACCACAAATCACAGCCAGACAACAAAAAAAAAGCCAACCACAGAAGGGAAGCAGATGGTAGGTTATAGCTATGATATAGCCATAGATGAGTGTGTGGCAAACATGCTAATAAAACACAAATTGACGATAAAATTATTACAAATTTATGCAAATATTTGCAGCAGCAGCAGCAGAGAGTAGAGTTGCCACCCTAACCAGCAAATTAATGGGCAAACACTTGAGTCTGGGAATGGCCATGGTATGGGTCACATGGCCATCAGTGCTGATGGTGATGGTGCTGACGGTGGTGGTGGTGGTGGTTGGCGCATGATTCGGGCAATAATTTATACGCCAATGCGCACGCGGATGCGGATGAGGATGCGAGATGTCCTGCTGCGCGTAAACAGGAAACAAATTACGCTCGAGAGCAGTTATGAAATTCCATAAAGCCAAGCGTCTCACTGGACAGGAACAATAATGCATTAGACAGCAACCAAGGATGAGGATGCGGCTGAAAGATGCGCCTGGCCAGACACAGGACAATTGAATGGATACGCCTGGTGACCGACCGGCTTAGCGGCAGGCGGGCCGACGACCATCTAAGCACGTGGAGAGATCAACTCGAATAAATATATAACTACGGAAGTTCCGCGCGCCAAATCCTTTTCACCATTGTCATGTGAACCCTGGCCGCCTGCAAGGAGCTTTAGCACATTGCCAAAGAGTTTCGCAATATATTTGCTGAAATTTTTATAATGACTATTACTGGATTGGTAGAGAAATCGATGGAGAGCTAGAGTAGAAGTTTCTATACTTTTCTCTACTACAAGCTAGGTCGATAAATAACGAAATATAAAGTTTGATAAGTATATATGCTAAATAATATATTAATAGCCTCCTCAGGTATCCTTGGGCGTAGCTTTTTTTGTTGGTGGATCGATCACCAGGCACTTGGAAGAATCCTATTTTTAATCAAGCAGATTAGGAACATCATTTAGCAATCATAATGAAATAGGAAGAAAACGTTGCACTAAATCAAAGTAAATGGAACATTTGATTTCTTTAAAAATGTTAGCAAATATAAGAAAACAGGCAAAAACTTGAAGATAAATGAATCGATGAACTGTCCAGGATTACAATAGTTGAAATCATCATTCAATAACCCATGAATTCCTTACAATATCTGACTGTATTACATACACATCTTTAGCATTGTTTTGAATAAATCTATAGAATATATGGAGTTTTTTTTTTTGTAAGTTCAACACTATCTACATTTCATATACATAGTTTCGTTCAACTTATATATAACACGATAGATATTGTTCAAATAACATTTTTTAACCCTTCAGCTAATTTGCCTGCTAATGTTCAACTGGCTCAGCTCAGCTCAGCTTCAGCTCTCCCCTTGATTCCTGTCGGGCGTAAGTGTTTTGGCACTCGACGCGAGTTCAACTCATCAATCGTGTCGACTGGGCCTGTAGCTGTCATCAGGCTTTGAGGGTTAAGCCGCATTTTGGTGGCCAACCCAGAGTTGTTTAACAGGTCGAGTTTTGCGTTCATCTTTGACAAATGTCTCTCGTTCTCGCACCTAATCAAATTTTCTACAACTGAATGCGCCTCGCAGTTTCCGTCCGCCTATTATGCAAATGCCAGGCCACCACAGGCAAAGGAGGATGCTTCACTACACCACACAGACGCACATACATGCAGACAAATCAGTTGAGTTTTGCAAATTTATCATCATTTAATTTCCATTTGGCGTCGTGCCATGTTAATGACGTTGTTGACAACACTCGAGTGCCACTCCGTGTCTCCGTCAACGTCTCCGTCTCGAGTTCAGTTGCGTTTGGCGAATCGCAGCTTGTCGTTATCCTTTTGGCAGCTACTGCACTTTTCCACTTCCCGCCTGCATTTTGCTTTGACGCGCTCTGACAAATTATGTCCCAGTTGACATCGCTCATACGCCTCGTGGGTCTTTCTCTCGCTCTATCACCCCAACTGCCAAAGGCTGCTACTGCTGCTTCTGCTCCTGCTGCTCATTTGCCTAAGTGCGCTGTGCTGTTTGGTGGAGGCTTTTAATTAATTGTTAGCTGCGACTTATTGACGGTCTGGTTGGTTAGGCGTACCCCACCTTACCTTGCCTCGGTTGCCCATAACAGCAACAACAACAACAGCAACAACAAAAATGTCAAACTAGCATTTAAAAAGCCGCCACGCTTTGCTACTTGTTGTTGTCAACCACGCGCCACCCTCGACAATATGCTTCACATCCAAAAAGGGGCAAAAAAAATGTGAACGAATGTTAGGAATAACACTAGACTACACAGAAATGTAGGTAATACGAGTACAATAATTATCAAAATATTATTTTATGACTGAAGAGTGTTCCCCGATCAGAATTTACTGATATTATTAACGTTTATATATAGCCGATCAATCTTAGTAATATCGTGCCTAAACCAGAATGGGGACACTTCATTTCATTTGTTAAAACTATTTGCGATTTCAAGATATAGAAAAGGTTATCTTTCCTTTAGTTATCTAATCTGGAAGCTACTTCAAAGCAGACGTAACTGAATTGCTGGGCTTTGAATTCACTGGTGTATATCTTGTAGTACAGTGTTATGTGCTAACCACCCTCAGCTGGATTTGCAACTGTGAAACAGTTTGACAAAAGCCACCACCCACAAATTAGGCTGTTAAACCAGACATGGGACAAAACGACAGAAGACCGAAGACAGACTTCGTCGTAGTCGTCGCCATGTTTGCCTTCGGGGGTGTCCTGGATAGCCTGAAGATAGGATACAGAGAATGAGACAGCAACAGCCAACTGCTTGACCCCTTTGCACAGCTCGACAATGTCGTCGTTCGTCGTTTATGGCTAACAGCCTTCCATGTAAAAACCATATACATATCTATATCCAAATAAACATAGTCTGCGACCTCGTCGGGAATAATTTGGCCAGCGAATTGTATCACTGTTATGCTAATCCGGCATGCTAATCCGCCGGATTAGCGTTTCGAGTTTCACTTAAAAAAATGCCAAAACAAAACAAAAATCATCTTGGAAAAACGCCGAAAATCGGCGACAACGACTGAGGTTAATCCGGGTATCGTCACCCAAAATATGGCCAGGTAAAAAAATCGTCGAAATATGCCTTAACAATATTGCACACTCCTTTTGCTTTCCGGCAAAACAGCAATGGCTAATCCGCCAATAAAGTCGTAAAAAAGTATATTATCATTGGCTACGATTTGTCTTTGTTTTTGGGCCCGCTGTCCTTTGTTGGCCAAAATGATTTTCGTACACATGAAAATGCAAATAGGATGAGCTAGGACAAAGCTAGGAGCTGAGCAGAGAGAGAGAGAGAGAGAGAGAGAGAGTTGAAGCTGAGACTTAGGGACTGGATTTGTGTGACAATAGAATTATGAGAAATGCATTAATTTAATTCAATTAAATGATAAATTGGAACTTTTCTCACTAATTAGAATTAATGAACCTTACAGAAGCTTTCTAGATTTAATTTACTATATATAAAGATATATAAAGATATATCAAATTCATTGTATTCTATATATTTTATAGACACATTTTCTTCTGCCTTCTTCTGCCTACTTACACGATCCAAATCTGTCTTCGTATATATTTATGATTATTTACCTTACTGTGTTTTCATGCCCAACCAACATGTTGACACTGTGTGTCACCCTACATACAATGCTGTTCTTCATGTTCTACCTTTTCTACCACTTGAACCTCAACAGCAGAGAAGCAGCTTAGGCTGGCTATAGCCCAATCTTTACATAATTATTCAATATCACGTCAATGCTGAGTAAATATTTGTGAAATTCATTTCATTTCGAATGGAAGAAACACGCTGTCGGAACAACAGCAAAAGCAACAATGCCGCATAATAACGACAATAATCAATATTTGATATTTTAACACATTTCACACACACACTCACACACACACTCACATACACATAGCACTCCATACGGTTGCGGGGGTACGGCTTTCGATCGAATAGACGGACAAAGACAATGCAAGTGGATTTATTAATGACCGCAATTATTCTTATTATTATTACAAGCCGACAACAACAACAAAAAGGCCAAAACTCTGACTGAAAACTCGTTGATTTCTTCGAGGCGGCTGGAGCTGTGAATATATCTGAATCTTTGGAACTGTTTATGCCTTCCCTTCGCTATCTAAAGTTTCAATAGTGAGGCCCCCGTAGCGCCCAAATACAATGGCCCCACATGGATATCCCATATTATAGATATGTGTGCACCCTATAGCGCCCTATTGTATCAGATATCTGGTATGTGTGTATCTCTTCCCCCTCTCTGGGAGGCGTAAAATAAACAGCGCATTAATCAATACAAAATTAATACAAACGGCAAATAGTTGTATAACGCCTCGAGAAAAACATTTTTTTTTTTTTGTGCAAATCAAATTAAAGTTTATCACAAAAAGAAGAACAAAAAATTGAAAAAGCAATATGAGTGGGGAGCCGAAGTATAGACACCCTAAGTAGTTGTTTAGTTAAAGAAATGGCAAAACATTTATAATTCCGAAAATTAAGCTGGAGTGAGAGTATAAAAAGAAATAAGACATATATTAAATATCTTAATTTTGTATAGACTTTTCACCCTTGCAGAAGGTATTATAATTTTGTCATGATATTTGGAATGCATAAAAAGAATCATCTCCGACACCATGGAGAATATATATTCTTGATCAGGATGACAAGCCGAGTCAATTTGGCCACGTCCGCCTGTCTCTCTGTCACTCTGTTTTTCTCTCTCAGTTTTAAAGCAGTCAACATTCAACAAACAAATATATTGGAATGCGATTGGGTTCTATGTATGTACATGTGTATGTATATGAAAGTTTGTGTGTTTGTATTTCACAATCTACGCACAAGTTTTCTTTCCTTTTTATAGCTCTACAAGGGTATATAAGGGTAAGAAGTAAGCTCAATTGTATCATAACCACATTTTCTAGTTTAAATGTTAATTTCATTGCCATTCCCATATAAGGGTATATCAACCTTTATATAGTCTCACATTATTGCTAAAGTTTCATCTTGCAAAGAGCACTTGTTTTCTTACTTATCAACTCACTAAAGTTCCTTTTCAGTAAGGGTATATAAAATACAGCTGCGGGAACACAAACATCTTACACACAATGATGGTATAACAAAATGTATAATGCTGGACACAAGGTTAATATCAATGATTGTCTGGAAGGCTAAAAATATTTGAAATGAAACAATTAAAGGTGAAAAGTCAAACGCATTAGAAGCAAAGCTTAACGATGAAAGAGGATCTTTGGATAAATGCCGAAGCCGAAATGAGTCATTCAAGGCAAACTAAGTTGAAATTTGATCATGAATATTCAACGACTTGATTAAATTTATTTATTTAGATATGAAAGTCCAACTGTATTTGATTTGAGTTTATTATGGATGAATTTTTAATAAATTTATAATATTTCAGAAAAATGTCTTCAAGAAATAATATAGTCAAGAAATTAGTTGAATTATGAAAGCATATTTTAAACAGAAGCTCTATAAATAAAGATATTCTTTTGTGAAGAAATGATAAATGGATTTTAGCGAATGCAAAAATTAGATAAACAATTAAAAACAAAATTTTTGGTAAAATATTTCAGAGCTATCTTTTAAAGGAGTCATAGCTAGCTTTAGATTGTTTTATACAAAAAATATGTTTTGGAAGAGTAGTTGAAGCTTTTGTGTGGAACTTAAAGAATATATTTCCAATGCCAGATTCAATTTGAACTTGTTTAGACACTGCGTATCAGCCTTCTGATAGAAAGGTAACGCTGCTATGTAAATCACAACATTGTTGAAGTACTTGATTCCCCTACAGTGTCATATTATTATATCAATGAAGTTTCTTCCCTTTTGCATTTCCCTCTTGCCTTGCTTCCCAACTGTGTAATTGTTGTAGAGCCTTCAACAGAGTTTTCTTTCAATTTCTTTCACCTTTATAAATAAAAAAGAACTTGCGTATCGTTTAGTTTTTGTTTTTTTTCTCATTACAATATTTTCATTTTTATTCATTTTCAATTATTTTTTTGTTGTTTGCAATTATTGTTGCCTTAATTTTAATACAATTAATAATACAATAATACATTTGTGTATCGTATGTATGGGTTTTATTTTTATTTTGTTATTTTAATGTTGGGTACTCGACTCTATAACGAATGTTTGTGGTATTTACAATTTGGGAATGCTGTGAGAGGGAGACGATTATACAATACATTTAGCAACTAGGATATGGTGCTGGCAAAAAACAACAAAAAAGAGCACACAAGAGCCTTAAAACTAAATAAAATTAATTTACAATTAGGATTTGTTTTCGTTTTCGCATTTTTCGACAAATAAATTATAGATATTTATAATCATATATATATATTTAGGTATTATTGGCTAGGAATGTTTGTTTGTTTTGTTGGTTTTTTTTCTTTTTTTTTGTGTGTGTTTCTTTTCTTGTGCAAAGATTGTACTAGAATTTGCGAGCGAGAACTACTAGGAGTGGGAGTTTTAGAGACATTGGCTTACTTAGAGCTTTTTAAGATTTAAAACCAGTGGATCACTTTGGGAACGACGCGTCAACAATGCTACAATTGTACTCAAGACTCTGGTCTGATGCCGCTCTAATAGAGTACGGGCACGGGCCGTCTTAGGGCGCTATCCATAGCTCCATCCATGCCATTGGGCGTGATGGTGCCCGGCGAGGATCCCGGCGATGATGTCGAGGATGAGGTATACAGACCAGCGGCGGCGGCATTCGCGGAGTGTGCGGCATACAGTGAGGGCGCCGATATGCCAGAGTAGATGCCCGAGTAGAAGCTGCTTAGTGTAGTTGGTGGCAACTGGGGCGCCTGTTGCGCCTCCAAGACCTTGTGGCTCTGGTTGTTGGCTGCCGCTGCTGCTGCAGCTTGTGACTGATGCAGCTTGGACAGAGCCAAGGGATCAAAGCCACCGAAATATGGCACTGGATAGGGCTGGTCCAAATGATGTGATGGTGCAAAGTAGGGCGGCAGCTGGTGGAACGGATTATAGCCAGCTCCGGCAGCTCCAGCCGCTCCAAGCTTCTGTTGACCCACATTGCCCTGCTGCAGATGCAGACCGCCCTGTGGTCCGCCTGCCAAGGGATTCTTGGGCTTGCGACGTGGACGATATTTGTAGTCGGGATGCTCCTTCATGTGCAGAGCTCGGAGACGCTTAGCCTCATCGATGAAGGGACGCTTGTCCGATTCAGCAAGCAGCTTCCATTCGGCGCCCAGACGCTTTGAGATCTCCGAATTGTGCATCTTGGGATTATCCTTGGCTATCTGACGTCGCTGCAGCCGCGACCAAACCATAAACGCATTCATGGGACGCTTGATGTGTCCCTCCTGACCAGGTGAGGTGGCCAGACTGTGCATTGTGGATGATCCGCCGTTGCCGCCACCGCCGCCGCCTAAGCTGCCAATGCCTCCATGTCCTCCACCCATGCCACCCATGCCGCTGCTGCCCAAACTGCTTTGGCTTCCCAGACTGCCAGCTGAGCCAATGGAACTGTTGGGCGACAGGGTTTGCTGAGCCGCCACTGCATTGTGCATGTGATGGGCCATGTGGTGACCCATCTGGGCACTGTTTGACATACTTCCGTTCGGCGATCCGCCCATAGCAGCCAGACTAGCTGCCAGTCCGCCGCTTTGTGAGTAATGCAAAACCCGTTTGATATCCATGTCCATACCCGGACTGAGCTGGGCATTGCCCAGACTCTGTGCTCCATAATCACCCGGCGAGGGCAGCTCTAGACCCTGGCCGGCACCCAGATGGAAGCCATAGTTCGGGTGTGTCGATAAAGTGGCCATTATGTGAAAAATTGTGCACTAAACTGCAATTCTTGTAAGTTCGTTATTCTCTTTTATAAATCACTTCACACTGTGTTCACAATGTCTCTTTCATAGAACGTCTCTAACTGTAACGTAAGTATTTCGCTTGGTTTGCTCTCGCTTTACGTTGCTTCCGACCGCTATTGCTGCTGCTTGTGATACTCGACCGTTCGGCTCAACAGCTACACTGTGAATGATTTGTCGGCGCAATAATTGAGACTGACTCGACTGCAGTCAAATCCAGTTTTTTGAGCAACCCCTCGCTCAGGTAACTGTGGCTGTGGCGTAGGTCAAAGTGAGACAGCTTCAGCTTCTGCTTCTGCTTCAGCTCCGGGCCCAGGCCCTGGCGGCTGCTGGCGGCTGCTTGTACCTGCGCTCACTTTATGCTAGCTCTTTCTCACTCACAACTATGGGCATTGTTTGCTGCTGCTTGTGTTGGCTTTGTTCCATTGGCTCCCTTTATATTGGCCGCCTTGTTAGTTGTAGTTGTGGCCCATTGAGGGGTGTGTTCAATAGAAAGAGTGAATAGAGTGAATAAAACTCCTCGGCTACAGCTACAGCAACGGCGACACAGCTTCGGCTACACACTCTCTCTTAACGTTTTGTAGTTTTTTGGCAGCGCTGCTCCCATTTTTTGTTAGCCAGCGACCTCATTTGCACAGAACCGCACCATACTCTCTCAGCCTCAGCCCGTTCGGGTTCGTTCTCTTTGCCTACTTTGCATTGATTTTTGCCCACAGTGGGCACACAATTTCCGTTATTGTTTTCAGCGGCGCTGCACTTCCGCCAGGCCCAGGCCCAGGCGGAGAGAGACACAGCAGCAGCAACAGTGTGAGAGCAAGAGAGTGCCTGTTCTGGCTGTATGTATGTGTGTGTGTGTGTGTGTGTGTCTTTCAGCCAATCACAATGGCTCTTTGGTGTGAATTTTTGTATGCCCCTTGGCCATTGTGGGTGTCTATATACAAGCGGCATGTAGATGTGTGTGTGTGTGAAAAGCACATTTTAGTTTGTGAAAAGGACATGGAAACACGCTTTCCATTCTCTACACCATTCTTTCGTTGCTTTCTCTCTTTTTTCTCTGCTCACGAAAGGATATTACTGCAATTATTTACTTATTTGGCAAAGAAAAGTAGGAAAAAAGCAAAAGGCAACACAAAAGCAGAAGAAAGAGGATCCCACAAAAAAATAAATAAAAGAAAACACGCTCTGAATGGCTGGCATAATATATACATATATATATACATGGTCATATATATATATATATATATATATATATATATATATGTATGTATGTTCATAGTATATGGTTAGGTGCCTTCAGTGGGTGGTTTTAGGTGGGCGTGTTAAGCTCTGCCTTTGATTATACAATGAAAATGAATGTACTACAACAACAAATATTTGTTAAAAAATAAAAAATCAAGTGCCATATTTATACTTTTATTTTGTGGAAGCTGATATGCTCTTGTGGCTGAATGAAGTACATATTATGTAGATATGACACTTAAGATAAAAAAATAATTATTTAAGCTGCCCTATTTTGTTTGTTTATCTTAGATATTTGTATGTAAAAGCGGCTGTTGGACGTACTTTCTTTCTGAAATTCTGAAATTTTTTATAAACATTTTGGGCACACACAATTTTTACGAATTAAGTAGATATTTGCAGATCATTTCACTTAAATTTAAGATAATATTTAAAATATAGACATGTTAATATAGAATTGCATTTGATTTCTAGCAAGTTTTCTAAGATAAAATTTGTAATATTACAATTATGCTCTCCTAGATTCCTTCGAAGCCAAATACATTCATAGTTGCTTAATTTGCTTCGTCTCTACATTTATGAAATCATAATATCTTTCCTTTAGCGATTATATATTATATAGCAAACGTATTAAAAATCCCCCATATCCCTTCCTTCGGCAAGGGCATAAAAAGCTTTCAGCACTTTCAACGTTTCCTTTGTGCCTGCCCACCAAAAAAAAAAAGAAAAATGTAGAGAAAAAAATAAAGAAAGCAAAAAAACTGTTGATGTGTTGTGTAATGGAAAAAGTTTTTATGCAGCCAGCGTTTTCCTTTCTATCCATTCTACTTTTTCACTTAGCAATGGAACAGAGAAGCAAAGCACAGGCAGAATAGGAATGGGCTAAGAATGGAAGACAGACTTTTGCTTTTTATCGCATACGCATTTCCAACATTCACATTCACATTCACATACACATACAAAAGCTGCCTGTGCCTCTCTTTGTGCCACACATTTCCCAGAATAGTTGCCATTTTTCATACGATTTTAGTTTAGTGTTTTCTTATCGCCAACAATATGAAAAGTGTCAGGTGATATGAAAGTGAGTTGTGATAACAGCTATGAGCTCTCAATTTGTCCCAGCCACAGTAGCAGCTCTCATTGATTATACTTATATTGTAGAATGAATACGAGACACATTGATATGAATGCCCATCCTTTCACATATCTCAAAGAGTTGCCTTTCTCTTTCTTCTGCTGTCGCCTGGCCCGCTTATAGCCCGCTTATAACCCGCTCCCATTCTCTAGAGAGCCGCGCGCGCGCGCTCTATTGTGTCCTGCATTGTTGTTGGCATTGTCAATTCTTCAATTGTCATTGGGGCCTGGGCTTGCAATATGGCAATACAATTTTTTAATTAAATTCGGGTACAATACGGCGAATGTGATAATAACAATGATCATAATAGATAATGGTAATGACAATGTAAATAATTCAAACACACACACACACACACACACACAAACGAGCACGAACACCAAAAAGGCAAAAGTCTGTTCAACATTTATGGCACATAAATGAGGTTAAATTTATTTTCGCCTTATATTGAAAACTGATTGAATTGTTTAATTATTGATAATGCTGCAGCATTTGATTGAAATTTGCTTAAAACTGTTAAGTTGTCCATAAAATTAGCTAACAATTTTATACATTTTATATAATGTTAATTTTATGCCCAACATCTGTCATGGAGCAACTTTTCAACATTTTCTCACGTATTTCGGGCGGCCCTTTGTTCTTTTATCTAGTTTTTCATTTTGCATTTACAATTTTCCTGCAATACTCCATACAAAAATGCTCCTTGGCGTACGTGTCCATTTGATTACTTTACAGATTTTGCGCTTTTCCACATGTCATTCTAGTTAAGAGCATTTGGCATGCACACGATTTCCAAAAGGTTTTTCGTTGAAATAAATGAAAAATTATGGTGTATTTATTTGATACGTGGGAGGATAGCTATGTGTGTGTTTATGTAAAGTAAAGGTGGTTTTGCTCGTATTGAAATGATTTTTGTTCATTTTATTAAGAATTAAGGATGATGGAGATAACATTGGAACACAACCAACAGTTATTTTTTGTATAATATAACAGAAAGTCTGCTAATTTAGCAGAAAATCTGCTCAATTTAAGGATTTAAGATATTTTATTTAACAATTCATGCTAGTCTCATTTCCTTTTTATATCTTTAAATACTGAAGAAATTAGTCAACAGTTATCAGAAGGTCTAATTCACATAGACGGAAGACATAAGCTGAATCTAGTAATCACTGGCTGATCCACAGAATCATACACATAATGTGGACAAATTGATTAATTTAAATCCGAATCTATTAGTCCCTGACAAATGTATAATATTCATATCTATAGAAATCCAAAAAATTTGAATTCGGAACTGCAATTGTCTGCAAGTTCAGTGGCAAAGAAATACATGACATTGACAGAAAAGGCGTGTTATTCCCAAAAATGTATTCAGAGTTCCCAAATTCTATACCAGCTTATCCCTGTTATCCATGTTTTCTGCATCCAAGAAATGACCAAACAGTTTCCTTTACCCATTCTTCAAGTCAGTCCATTAGCCTAAATTGCCCCACACAAAGGGAAATCCAACTGAAATGGTATAGAGACCCAAGAAATACTCCCATACTATAACCAAACGACTTCCGTTCTTTATTCACCTGAACCTCACCAGGTCGAACCGTTGCTCAATTGTCTTTGTGTCTCACGCCGGAGGCCTCAACTGGCGTGTCTTCCCTTTATTGTATCTGCAAATTCAACGGAACTCGTAGTCCAATTGTGTGTGGCAAAAAAGTGAATGCATTTTGTTTACATTGTCGTTTGTCCTGCTTCCGGTCAAAAAAATAGGATATGCAATTCCAGTGTTGTTCCTAGGCAAAACAAACAAAACATTTAACCTCTTTTCTGTGCGAATCATATTCAATTTGCGGTATTTGTTCTAGGAATAAAGGCAAGCCATAGAAAACATGTGTAAGCCCACATGTAACGCCTTAAGAAGTCAGAATCCTGTCTGCCGGGCTCCTAAGGTGTGTGAGAATCAACCAGTATGGGAAAATTGAATACAAATTGAATGCAAATGCAATTGTGGAGCTGTCAGAGCGTAGGCCATTGATGGCACTCATAATGCACGCTTGATTTGCGCTCATTAGGTGTAAGGTAGGCAGCCATGCTTCTCCTCTTCTCCCCCTTGCAGCCTTCCCTTCCCAACTCCCCTGACCCCCTGTCGTGCTACTAGATGTCATAACAGATTAACTAAGAAAAGTTCAGCATGTAAAGGCATTGGCATCTCTTTCGGCCTTCAATGAGCTTTGTGAGCCACTTGGCTAAACGACGTTAATTTCTCATAATTATGGCAAGAAAAGAAAGGGTTGCCCAATGGTATGGCACGGCATCGCATGGCTCGGTTACGGTTACGGCCAGCCACTTCATCTGGCTAGGTTTAATCTTATGGTTCGCCTGCCCTTGTAATCGAAACGAGCCACTTAAGAGCCGGTCGTCGAATACTTGAGTAAATTTCTTTATAATTTTTGCATATATTTTTTCCTGCCTTCTTTTCTTTTTCTTCTTTTTTTCTTTATTTGGCTCTTTTGTAGGGGGCCATTCGTTAGGGGTTGGCAATTGCTCACGGTTGGCTCAAGTGCTTTGGTTAGGTCTAATTTTTGTTGTCGCTAGTCTTCAAAATCGTCGCCGCCAAAGTGCCCACTCGATGCCGACTTCTCGAGTGGAATTTGCGCGATTTCTACAACTCCGGCGTGCCGAATCCCACGGTGTATGTTTACGACCACAAGCACAGTAGGCAGTAGGCAGTAGGCAGCTCCAGCCACGGACTCGCAGCCTGTGTAATGTGAGAGGATTTGCAATTGCCCGGCTATGCAGCCAACCAGCTAACCAGTCTTCCATTCAGGCCCTAGGCCATCGAATTAGCTGCCAAAATGTGTCAAAATCTTGCGGTTGCCCTGAGGCCAGTCTCGCCCAGCTTCGTTCTAGTTGATCTTTGTTGTTTAGTTGGGCGTGAGTGGGCGTTTCACAGCAGTCACACTTGGGTACACGGCTCAGGTTCAGGCAAATGAGGTCCAGTCACCTGACGCGCCTGTCAAACTCAGTCGCAGTCGCGGTGGCCAACCCCCGCCACGAGGACAATCTAGTTTAAAGCATTGACAGCCTGCAATCTACTTTGATATTTGCATGCCCATCTTTGGGGTATTATGAAATGTTTAGATTGTTTGCTTAAAGGTTACCTTAGAGAAAATCCAGACTATAGGAGAGCTTTTAATTCTGCTGATATTACAAAGTAATCCCGAAGTAAAGACGCCAATAAAGTGTGGATACTTTTATATAAAGCAGTTCCAAAATAACTATGGATATGTTTTAATGCAATCTTTTATAGCATAGCAGTTTTACCTGGCTTCTCCATCTTCTACTCTTTGCTTTATCATCTCTCTCTTATCTCTGTCTTCTGCCTCATCCTACTACCTCGTCTCATTATCTCTCTCCTTCTAGTTTTCTCCATCCGTCCAGCCTTTTCATCTCTGTCTCTCTGTTTTCTCTTAGCTTTCGCTATGCCTCTTATGTCCCAGTCAATGAAACTGAAACTTAAAGGAGCGTAATTACTTCCACGTTGCTTTGATTTGACGTTGCTTTAAATTTCGCTTATAATAATATCTTCAGCATACAAAAAGCGCATTCATTCGTCGACTAAACGAATCTGAAACATTTCCATTTCCCTTGGAAAACTGTTCTGTGGCTTCTTGTAATTAATTTCGCTCATTTGGCAAATGGGTTCGTTTTCGTTTTTGCCAAAGAGTCAAAGAGTTTTATTGCGCGTATTTAATGCTGGCAAAGATCAAAGCAATTTTAAGCAATGGGAAACCCGCTTCGACACCTTGCTTATTTCCGTACATCCCAGCCCCATCCGTACATTTCTTTATTTGTTTGTATTTTTCCTTTGGCAGCATTTTTAATGCAACTTTCATTGTGTGGGTGTGTGCGTGAGTGTGTGTGTGTGTGTGTGTTTGGGTGTTTTGGGTATTTTCACTCAAGTGATTTGATTTTGCGAATTGAATTTTCATTTTAAGTATGTATACATATCTAGACCAAGCATCGACTGACTCCCAACCCCAAATGCCATTCAAACTGTCAGTCATTCAGATTCAGCCCGTTTGGCATCGACGCCGTTTATATTGTTGTCGCTGTTGTTGTTATTGTTGATTGTTTGTTTAGCGTCTCCCGCGAGACTCAAGTGGCAAAACATTATTTTGTTCAGGAAATTCAATTAAAACTTTGCGGTTTTTTGTTAGAATAACCGCCTCAGCCTCTCTTCTCAGCAAACAAATATCAAGTGGTTTTCAATCAAAGCGAGGCTTAGTATTATTCGAATGCCCCAAGGCTGCATGATATGAGGAAAAAAAGTTGTGAAAATTGTGTGAAAACTGCAGCCGATTTAAATGTTTAAGAAAAGCTTGTGGTGTGACTGGACATTTAAATGCGATTCTTGGAATCTCTTATCAAATACACATTCAACTCTTTGCATTGACCCTTTAAATGTCCAAGAGATTGTCATTGAACTACTTCAAAACAAACCATTCCAAAATCCATTCGAACCAATTCAAACTCTGACACATAATCGATGACTGATTTTACATACTTTTCGGTTGTGTTTGGTTTTGCAAAGTGTTCCATGCAAATGACAGGCATTCCCCACATTGAAATCAACTTAACAAAAAAGCATTTCATAAAATAAATGTGCTAAAAGTTTGCTAAACTCACAACAGCAACAACATTTTCGTAATACATTTGGTGCTGACAAAATTTATGATTCTATGGATGGTCAAAGCTTTGATACCCTTATGAATGTGTGAGTTTTCATAGCAGCTAAGCCAAATTCATAAATTTGTATGTATTTGGAAGGCCAGCTTTGGTATAGGGCTTATTTTTAAACTGATGTGTAATAACGCAATGTTTGTATGTACGATTGATCCTTTAAATTTTAACATATTGCTTACTAATACATATGAGAAGCTTATGGTAGAAGTTCGTTGGGCTAGTTTTAGGTTTCCACATTAAGATTTCAGCAACCGATCTGATTCAGTTACTTGGTGAGATCTTAATGATTTGTTCATATTACTGACTTGCGATGGATGTAGATACTTTTTAAGACTCAAAAATGTACCCAATCTTCACGCAAAGATTATAATAACCATTGCAAACCATTTGTACATATATTGATGAAGTATTTAATGAGCTTACCTAGCTTATATATAAACATCATCTTGCCCCCTGAAACTAGAAGTGGTCGTTCTTAAAGCAGCTACATGATATAGTGTCCGATCAGCTTTGCAAATATACCCAATTTCCATGCAAAGGCTTTTGTTTCACAACGCTTCCAATGCAGCTGTGCATCATAGTAGCCCAGTCTGTTCGATATTAGAATATTATCAATAATTTTGATCATTTTGCATGATTATTTGGATGACAATACTGCATTACTTTTTGCCAGAGAAAGAAATCCTTAGAGATGAGAAGAAATAACAGTTTTAATGTAGGTGAAATGGCTTATGAAATATGTTGCATGACAAATCCTTTTACAATAGTTTGCAGCGGAACCCACACATAGTGCAAAGTCCAGGTCATTGTCGAGTAAATCGAAATATTCAGGGTTCACGATCAACTACCACATAGAGTCACAGATTAGATCTTATTATAAGATACCGGACTACGGAACACCTTGTTTTCAGCCAAATATACCCAAGTAAGAGTCCATCACTAACACAAAAGACAAACATACACCCAACACATGCGCCTTGACAGGTTTAAATCAAAAGCTAAAGCTCAAATGCAAACAAAAGTCAACAAAGGTCAAGCGTACCAAAACTCTGTAACTGTAGTTCCAGGACCTGCAGAGAGCAACCCTTGCCAGCCGCTGCCCTCTCCCTTAGCCCCCACACAGTCAGACTGTCCAAATAAATTGCAAACTTTTTTCCTTTTCACCTTCTCTTATTTGCATAAATAATTTACTTTAAATAAACGCAAAAGAGCGTTTCAAAGTGTAGAAAGATTTCACTCAAAGGCAAAGAAAAAAGGCTGGCAAAGGCACATGAGTATGGTGGAGAGTGGGCAGGGGAAATACTTGGGGGAAAAGCCATAATTCTTATTTAAATGCTTCATTGATTTGAATACTTTTTACATTTTTTGTATGCCTTTTCTGTGCCTCAACTCCCAAAGGACTTTCTTTGCAAAGATTTGTCAAGCCAAAGAGAACAAATCTTGAGAATTACAATAGTTCGGTTTACAGAAAATAAAAAGAGGCAACAGAAAGCAAAGCAAAGCAAAGCAATCATCATGGCCTCATCGACTGCGACTGGGCTGCATTTAAAAGTCATTTGGAACGCCCCTTGAAAGCCGCTAAGCGATGACAAACGCGGATACGGGCGACGAGCGGCCGCAATAAACCGTTTACGGTACGAGTTTTTTTCCCGGAAGGAGTTGCCTCATTTGATTTTTATTGTTTTACAATGTTTGTGTGTGTGAGCCGTAATTAAACAATTTTGCCAACTTTCTCGTTGAGTTTCCATAGGTACAAGTATCCCGAGGTCTTCAATTTTTCACATTTTCCTTTGCTCAAGTCATGGTTTTATGACTGGGAAATTAACAAGTTGAGTGGCCGTGCTATATGAGATCTTTGGCAAGTTTTATGAACATGCCAAAAGTCGCAGGGTTAGAGGACGGACTAGAAGGAGGAGGTCACAGGACAAAAACTACATATATATAAATATATATATATATATATATATATAGAACTATGCATACAAAGGAAGTGGGCGTTGGTGTTGCACCCAAAAGAGGAAAAAATCCATTGACAGCTGCTCCATTAGGCGCACACAATGGAGGGTTTTCATTCTTTTTTTAGCAAAACATATGATTAAATTGTCGTTTACAACGCGAACTCGACACCTCGACACCGTGTCGCGGTAATTACAGGGCGAGCGGAGCAAGCGAGATTGCCAAATCCAAATCAAATGCCCAACAAAGCGCGTCTGGCCAGAAGCCAATCCCGTTAGCTGGGAAACTTAGCCCACCACAGTGTGACATATTCAAATGATGGCTAAACCTTTGTTATGATCGGCAAGGGTAGGCAACATATCATTAAAGCCGCTCTGTGGTGCCCATTGTGCAACCGCAGTGCCAAAAAAAAGGGTTGCTGCTGCTGCTGCTGGGAACTGTTTCGCTTTTATTTTTGCAAAAGTTGACCAGGACCAAGCATAAGTTGCTCCTGCGTCCTGCTATATAGTTTTGGATATCGGGCGCGCACAGCAAGCCCTAAATTGCTCTATTCAAACTCAATTAAAGTCAAGCTGAGAAGCTCGGCAAGGATCGGGATCTCTTGGCTTTTTAACACTTACATGTTTGTAGTAGTTTCGAAGTAACGTTTCCCTCTGTTCTGTTCTAGTTCTGCTTTTTTCTCTCTTTCTCAAGCATTGTTTTCTTCAACAAAGGATCTAAACGTTTCCGGTCTGTACAAAACCCTGTCAAAAAGGTATCCCACGCAAGCGGCAAACTCTTCAAAAAGAACTGAAATGGGCCAGGACACTCCACCTCCACTCATTGATGTCAATCAGAGATCACTTACACCCTCACCTTTTCAATCCAAGAATGAGAAAAAGGTGCCAAGGCATTGTCTCTGGCATCTCTTTCGCTACATTTGCAATTACGTAAGAGCGTATCAAGATAGATGCTCGCATTTATAAGATATAAGACAAAATTCTATCCATTCAGTTTGTGCAATCGATAAACGGATGTTGTTTGGTCCTCAAACTACCCTTGTCCCTGTTTGAAAAGCAACTTTATTGGCTCCAGACAGACATCAATATAATAAAAATTGTTATGATAATTCAAATGGAGCATTTGTGGCAGTTCTTCGCCTTGTTTGTTAAGCCATAAAGCAACACATTTTATGAGTCTGTGGGATGGTTGAAACTCTTCCATAGACCAAAGACTATCATTACTTTATTAGCAAAATTCCAACAGCATTTAAATCAACAGCACAAATGTGAGAGAGTGTGTGTGCTAAGGGCTCAATAAAACTTGAACTAATTATGTATATTCATTTAATACAATGACACTCTCTTCCTAAATATTATTATTCTCAGAACTGTCCGACTTGGCTGTGGTGCCAAAGAATTTCTCGTATTCCTCTTGACGTTTGCGAGCGCGTGCCTCGCGTTCCAATTGACGCTTCTTGGAGAAACGCTGGTGAATGCGTTTCGTTTCTTGCACCTCCTTCATTTCTTCCTTGTCTTCATCCTGTGAAGGAAATAAGTGTTAGAGTTTAGAGTTAGAGCTTCTAAAATACTTATTTAGATGAAAGAGTAAGCCTATATACATGCACAATGGCACTGCTGTAGAAGAAACAGGTTCGAGCCTTAAATGAATGAGTGAGATTTGCCTGGGATTCAATGGGAATCTGGGATTCATTTTTAGTTTTTCGTTTTAGATGTATATAGAGTTCAGAGACTCTAATCTGGTAATGCATAGATTAGCTGCACATTAGAGAGGAATTCACGACTTGCAAAAATGTTTAATTTTGCTTGATTAAGGTTCTATAAAGCACCTGTTTCCAGCTAAATCATTTAAAACTAAGAATCTATAAAAATCTATTCTTTAATATAGCTGCCATTTGCCTAAATTATCGGCCATTTATCCTATGATCAATCTAGTTAATTTTATATCCTTTGCCTAAATAAATAACTCCAACTTACACTCATATTAAGTCTCAAGACCAGGGCACGCCTTCCATCCGACATGGGTTGACTGTAGTGCATAAAGTTCTTCAAGCGTTCCCCTGGCGGCACACTCCTTTCCACAACCAACACAATTCTAGCCCATTGGCGTTGCCATTCGTTGCGTATTTCGGCTATCTTCTGATACGTATTACCCATCATGGCTATCAACATGTTCACCAGCAATATGGCCACAATCACCATGAACAGGAAGAACAAGATTTTCGCCTCATACTCATGCTGGGTGGACACCATGGCGCCGTAGTAGTCACCGAAATTGGTAAGCGACATGAGAAACATGGCCACAATTGATTCCATGGGTGAGGGCATGGGATTTGATTCCGCGTCCTGATCTTCGGGCGTTGAAGGACTGTCAAAAGTAAGGAAAATTATGTAGAAGGCCTGCGAGAAGCCCATCACAAAAACCAAGTAGATGGAAACGAAACGTAATAGATCTCCCATGACCATGCGATAGATCATCACAACGAAGGGACCGACGGTTTTGAAGCCACTGCAAGGAGAAAATGTTAGCGTAGGTTGCGTTTTGATTCAGTAGAAGATCTACGCACCGACAGAAGAATAGGAAATAAGGGGCAGTGGTTAGCATGATCATAACAGTGACGTGATCATCAATTTCAGTGAGACAGGACACTCTTAGCCAGGGTATAGTCATCATCAAGGCACAGGAGAAGAGGAACATGACCCGCGATGGGGCTGTCATCTAGAGGAAAGTGTTCAAACAGTGTAGAGAGCTCCCAGAAGAGAAGGACTTACCAAATTCTCTATGAACATCTTGTAACCCAAAAATCTAGCCTCTCTTAGGGCTACCAACAGATACAATATGGCGCCCACAAAGTTTATCAACTCGGCCATAATACGCAGCTTGGCCAGATCAGATTCCAAATTCATTAGAGGACACTGGGAAAACCGCTCCCACCAGGCAGGCAAGATTTCCACCTCATTGGGATCATAATACTCCGTAATGTTGAGCCAAAATGTTTCTGTAAAAGGATTTTCTTGGAATTACAAATTAAAACTCTACTGAGACTATTCTCTAACTCACTATACTCTGTGGTTTGAGTGCCCCGTTTGGTGTGCTGATTGACACTGCCATTGATGTAGAGATCATTTCCACTGCTGTCATTGAAGGCCGGCAATGCAGAGCCATCAGCATCCTCCCCTTCCTCCTTATTTTCTGGACCTGGACGCAATATGAAACTGAACAGTGAGATCAAGAAGTAAAAGGCAAACATATAGAACTGTTTGTAGAAACGCCTCTTGCAAAAGGTATCCCATTTGGTCTTTAGCAAATCAATCACCACGCCGTCCAGCAACTCCAGATGCTCCAACTTATCGCCAAAGACCACAAAATTCAATACAGAGTCCTTGTTGATGTTGCCCGTCTCCTCGTTGATGGTATCAATCATAAGCAAAGGATAAGCAGCACATGTTATGCTGCCCAGCTGCCAATAGATCTCCCGCTCAATGCTCATCACATGGAAGAACATCTCCACGCGTCCCAATTTGGCAGCCAGCGTCAATGGTGTTAGATTTTGTATATTCTTCACGTGAATATTGCCGCCCACCTCGTAGGCCACATCGAACATTTCAATCTTTTCGTATATGACCAGCATGTGAAGCACCGTATTGCCATTGGTATCCTGGAAGTCCGGATCAGCACCGCGTGCCAGAACTAAGCGAAAGCATTCCTCCTGCGACAGACAAGCAGCAAAGCTCAAAGGATACTCGCCCCAATAGACATAGCCATCATAGTTGGTCATGGCACATAGAGCTACATATTCATGATCCGGCGAATCCGTACGAGATGCCTTGGTATCCTCTGCTGACATGAATGCACCACAGCAACTGAACGAGGAAGGATAAATAGTTTAAATAGAGTTTCTATGGATATAAGGCGGCTAGCTACCGTTCTTGTACATCGGCATTGGCATCTAATAGATATTTAACCATAGCCGGGTCCTCATTGACAATGGCTATGTGGAGGACACTTTCGCCGTAGTATTCATCACTCATATAGATGTCCAGTATAAGTTTGGGATAGAATTTCAGCAGACGCTTGGCCAGATCAGCGTGCAAAGAGGAGGCATTCAGCAGACAGAGATGCAGGATTGTTTCGCCAACAGCGCCGCGCATCTGGAAGATGGAAATTTGAGAAAAGGATACGTTTGGGAGTTTAAATATAAGAGCTGTAGCTTGGTTCTTGACAAGGAGGGAGTTAGAAGAGGTAACTGTAGGAAAACAGGTTGCTGAAAACCCCTTCCCAAGGGGGAAGCAAAGATCTCCATTTGAAAGACTATTGACTAACTTTCTTTCATAGATCCTATTCTAGTGGAATATCTCCCCCAAAGACCACTCCATACTCACATTCAGATCCCAGCATACAAAACGATAAGCACTTGGATTCGATATATATTCCGCCTCCGACACCTCAGGACAATAGTCATGTATATTGAAATCATCATCGGGATTCTCTAGAGCTCGTATCTCTGGCAATTGCCTTGTCCTTGGCCTATCGCGATTTCGCAACAACACCAACTTGGAAATGGGAAAGTAACGTCCTGCCCCTTTGTTATACAAGAAGGGCTCCACTTTTGTCTTAATTGCATGATCGATCTCGGCAAATTGTTTCGTCTGGCAGGCGCGCTTCATCATGTCCACAAGTAAGCCTCCGCCCTTGAGATTGACAAACTTGTACAGGGCCTGGGTGGAGACACCTGCCTGTTTCTTGACGCCACTCGTAACATTACTCTCTGTATTTCCCATGCTGAACCTACAGCTTCAGAGATATCCAGAGTCTGCTTGAGTTTGCTTGGTTTTTCACTTTTTATAACGCGACATGGCTCCAAATTTTATTATTGAAATTTCAGCTGGTTGGACTCGCAGGCCTTGTGTCTTTTATATTATCCTTTGCTATGTCATCGATCAAACATTGCAACGCTGAATGCGTTACCAATGCAACAGCTGAACTTGAGCTTCATTTGGTTTGTTTACAACTCGTTGCCAGGCATTCCACTTGTTGCAGGATAACAATAAGTAAGCGCAACAAATGGCAACATTCTACCTTCTCTTCGTAAGAAGTTTCCTCTGACATCCAAATAATGACAAAATAAACAAAAACAAAATAACTACTTGTGGATTCATACATGTTTTGATTCGCATTTTCATAGGGGCATGTTTTCATTGATTTGTTTGAAGATTAAATTACATTAACAAGCACATGTTGGGCTAAAATATTAACAAATTATTAAATTATTAGGATTTCACACTTTTCATTTTGTAAAGCGCTGCTGGAAACCGAGCGGTAAGAAGGCGCTAGAGCCCGACATCGCCTTGTACTTGCAACATCAGTTTTGCCGTGCGTTAAATGGAACGATGCTGCCCCGCAGCGCTCCTTCAATTGAGAGGCGCTAGCTAGAGCGAAGCGTTCTTTTTGTTGCCATTGTTTCTGAGGAGGGGTATTCGTTGCAAGTACAGATTATATGCTTTCTCTAACCGTACATATTTGTGTATATCTCGATTTTTCAGCATTCCTTTCGAATGATCTATTTTGTACATTTAGGCTTAACATTAATTCGATAATTCTAAAAGTTTTTTATATTTCGGAAACCTTGAATTCGAATATATTTGAAAAATTTTGAATTTAAGGTTTTATAAATTATTTTTTTAAGTTTTTAGACATTACTTTCTGACATTTTGAAGAAGTTGAAATTTGACTTTTATCTGGTATTTGTATGCAGGCCTTATTGTTACATGAACCAATTTTCAAGGGGACTCCGTGATATATATTTTTGCTCGTTCTTTTGTAACGAAGTAGCCCATTTAATTAATTTAATTAAAATACATATTAAAGCTGCAAGTATCATTTTAAAAGTATACGTTCAACTAAAGTGAGTTGCCATCTTAGTGAAATAAGGATGTTTTACAATTTATCTGGCCACTCTATGTTGTGCACCGAGCTATCGATTTATCAACGGACTATCGCAGGACAGCAAGTAACAAATATGTAGCTTATTCATTACATACTTTTATGCTGGCTACATCAATGGTGACCACAAAAACTACTCACAAAAGTATGCTACAAATACGAAACTTTAATATGGCAACGCAGGCTGCTATTATCGATACATAAGCCAAAGAGCAAATGAATATGAACAATTCAAATAATAGTTCATTTTGCTCAAATTCATGAACAACTAGAGATAAACAAGAGTGTGATGTGATTTGAGAGTCACCATGTAGCATTACCATTGTTCTCCTTAACTTAAGTATTCGCACTGTGTTATTCATATTTAAAATTCAATCTTTTACTTATTTAAATCAAACTAAAGATTAAAGCAGCCATTCGGCTTAGGTTACCATCCAGTAACTTACACTGTTTGGCCCGGCAGCAGCCGCCTGGCATTCGCTGATGTTTCAATCCTGCTCATGTCTATCGCATATGTTCAAAAGACCGCAAAACGATTATTGTTTACATTTTGTTTTAGTTTTATTGCTTGAAGCTTGACTTGTACTTTATTACATATAAATTGTGTATAGTTTTTGGTTGTACATAATTAAATACATTTATGTATGATTATATCTGAGTGTGATTGAATGGCTGTGTGTGTGTGTGGCGGCGATTTAAAAATGCGAATTGAATTCTAAGTCTAATTTAACTGTTAATGTTGCTTGTTTTTTTGTTGTTGTTGCAGTTGCAAAATATCAACAACGACTACATATGTACATAGGGTATGTACATCATAGTACATCACAATTACGATGTGCTGTGCATCAATATCAATGGCACCTCATTACCATATTTGGAACAATCGGTAGACAACAAAGCCGCTTCGCTGGAGTCCCTTAGTATGACCATCGAATTGTTCCGCTGTTCCTTCTGTCGCAGGCGACTGTGCCGTATGCCATAGGTGAGAAAGATGGCCAAGCCAATGGCTATCCATATGCTAAAACGCACCCAAGTAAGTATATCCAGTTTGATCATCAGATAGATGTTGATCAGGATGGAAATGCCTGGCAGCCAGGGCACCAGCGGCACCTTGAAGGATAACTTTACGCCCGAGGTCGGTTGGCGGGAAATGATGAAGAGCATGAATATGAGTGGTATAGCGCCGAGTATTAGAAAGATGACATCATATTGCGTCACATTAGCCAGATCTTCCTCAAACTTGGTGAGGACCTGCGAGAACAGCATGCTCCAAAGTGCTAAGGGTGAGAAATTGGGATATAAATATGTATTCCCATATATAAAATCGATCTTCACTTACAGAACAAGGTCACAGTAATGGTGACAATCCTGGCCGTTTGTCTGGTAGACACTGTCTGACCATTGAGATTCAATAGTCGACGCCACAAAGAGCAAGGCCGCTCCTGGCCCTGTCCAGCTGAGCCATTGGTGAGCCGCCCATTGCCTATGAGACGAGAATCGCGACGCTCATCCACTTCATAGCGCAGCATGAGCACGCAGCTGGCCACCATGGAGTAGGCAAGCAAGGTGCCAATGGACATCATGTTGACCAGCTGGCTGAGATTAAATATGGCCGCTAGTATGCCTGTGAGCAGTCCCGTAATCATGGTGCCCTTGAAAGGAGTTCTATACTTGACGCTAATCTCGCCCAGAAATTTGAACAGCAGACCATCGTTGGACATGGCAAAGACAATGCGTGGCAGTGGGAACATGGCACCCATAAGACTCGCACACAGGCCAAACATGGCGCCAATGGTCACCACGTACTCGGCCACATGCCAGCCGTAAATGCGAAATACGTGCGGCAGTGGAGCGCTCTCATCCTGCTGATAATATGGCAGCATCATGGTTAGAACCGAGGAGACTCCAAAGTAAGCCAGAAAGATCATGGCCAACGAAACTATCACAGCGAATGGAATGGATTTCTTTGGATTCTTGGCCTCCTCGCCAGCGGTGGCTATGCAATCGAAGCCAATGAAGCCATAGAAGCAGACAGCGGCACCCTTGATAATGCCAGAGACGCCATAGGGCATAAAGCCGCCATCGCCATAACCCTCCGGCACTGAGGATTTTGGTATGGACCAATTGCTGCTGGAAACTGTATGACAGGTTATTTAAGGCATCCATCTCAAGTCATCTACCCGACTCACCTTTGAAGAGGCCAGCTACAATGACAAAGAGCACCACTCCCAGATTCAGCATGGTGAACACATTATTTACCCTGGTTGACTCTTTGGCGCCCGAGGCTATGGCCCAGGAGAAGAGTATGGTCACCACAAAGGCAAACAGATCCGGATAGGCGCTCAAGCCTTGAATGTTCATGGGCAAATGTGAGCCCAGAAAGTCGCGCATTGCATAGCCACACAGGGAATCGAGATACGTGCTCAGCCCTTTCACCACACTGGCGGAACCTGTAGTGTAAGGAGAGGGGGGCCATCAATAAGCAAATCAATTAAATTTCATCAGCGGCGGCGGCTCCACCAATTTACTTACCGATCGCATACTCCAATATCAGATTCCAGCCAATGAGATACGCTATGAACTCGCCAATGGTCACATAGCTATAAATATAAGCAGATCCCGCCTTGGGCACACGTGCCCCGAATTCCGCGTAGCAGAGACCCGCAAATATGGAGGCAACGGCAGCGATGAGAAAACTGATGACCACAGCAGGGCCAGCATAACGTTTGGACACCTCGCCCGCCAGCACATAGACGCCCACACCCAAAGTGGATCCAATGCCCAGGGCAGTGAGATCAAAGGCGGACAGCACTTTGGCCAACTTGCTTTCAGTGGAGTCCTCCAGCGGCTTCTTGCGTGTGAGCACGCGATACACATTCGTCACGCTCCAGTTGGGCATGCTAGAATAGAAAATGTCCGTAGACAAGACAAGTTGGGTCAGTTTAGGGCTTCAATGCTGATCTATATTGAAAATAACCACAATTGCTGTGCATTGTATTCGCACTCGATTCACATATTAACACGTTCGCAAATTGTATGGCAAAGACTGGGTGTAAATTACAGTAAAAGCGGGTCGCCACCGCCCACCCTCCCATCGATATCCGAAGAAGAAATGTGCGGAATATGCTGGAAATCCAAATCAAAGCCGTTTACGACCTGGGCCATAAGATATTACGAGTATTCGAGTAATTAGTGGGCGTCTGTTAATGTGCGAATGTAGACAACTTTTTGTTTTGTTTATTTTGGATTTTTTTTAAGATTTTTTTTATTTTTTATAGTGCAATTGTAGACGCACGCAAGCTTGTTTAAAGTCGAGTCTTGTGATCGTTTTTTTTTTCGGGGAAATGTCGATCGATTGTATGACTAAGTGTTTGAAATACAAAGGAGAGCAATATTTAGAGGGTAGCCCAGAACAGTAGCCACAGATTATGTATGAGAAACTGAATGTTTTCAATTTTAGTCTGGAAATTGATGATATTTTTAATTTTCTATATTCAACATGATTGAGATGATAGTCATCTATCATCTATCTATGATTAAGATTATCTTGATGATATAATTTCTTGTATTTTCCTCAAGATTTAAGCAAATGAGATTTCATTTTCTTCAGATATCATTTAGGGTATTTAAAGAGCTCCAGATGGTTGTGAATCCTAAGGCACGTCATTGTTAATACTGTTCCTTTCTTAACGAAATATTAGCTGCATTTTAAGGCGTTCTGTGTAACATAATCCTGAACATAAACCCTTATTATATTGAATTCTTCAAACAGACTCTTAGGTAGCAATGGCTATTTTTGTCATAACATAATATAGTTTATCGGTTAAAGCTCTTTTTATGTACAGAATTTATTTTATCGGCGTTTCCTCACTCACTTGACCTCGAGCTTTCTAATTCAAATCAGAAAATGCTGTTAAAGAAACAACATTTTCAATAGAAGAATGTGTGAAACAATTTCTCAATCAGGAAAAATTTTTTAGTTACACTACATTTTCTTTAGTTTCATTATATAGTCTACGATTTCACTTTCTAAAATGTATCATGATCTTTGCTTTATGTAAGCTATTGCTACTTTATATACATTTAACAAGTTGTAAGATCTATATTATATTTTAAAAGATTTCCACTTATTGGATATGTAAACAGTTCAATCATCTAGCAAAAACCTTGTTTACATAATACATATTGTGTCTGAATTTCACATGATATGTAGCGGTTTATAAACGACGCGAATACTTTATATATCTACACTTGTATATTGGATATATATAAGGTTTATTCAGGCAAACTTTGTTTTCAATATATATTTCCTTGCTGAAAGTATTCCTTCCAATACTTTTGAAAATAGATTCTAGATTTCCATGTTAAGAACCCATTTCTTCTTGAAGTTCCATTATAATATCATAGTTCAACCCTGACCACATTCTTACCTTGCTTTCAAGTAATAATAATCCTTAGCAGTTTACAATTTCTTAGCTTTGCAAAACCTAGTTTTGCTTATTTCTTTTCAACACTAATATTTATTTTCTATTTTTAACAATTATCACAAACTGCTGTAACCCATCTTGGGTTTCGTTTCGGAATTCCAAATCGAATTGCAAAAACAACACTTAATAATAAACTTATTCTTTTGAATTGAATTTCAGAATTGTGTCCGCTTTCCGTATGGCGCTCGAATTACGTCTGAGCATTGGCCGTGCTGGCGGAGGCCGTTAAATACTGAAACCCAAGAGATCGTGGTGAGTTTCGATTGAATTTGAATAGCAGGGCGCATTAGCGAAATTTACTCGATCCGGGCTCTGGTCAAGCGGGAGCATTTGCTATCCTCATGCAAACCGCAGCGCGTAACTGACGTGTGGCTCGTTGAGACTTTTGGAGCTGTGTGTGCGTTGATATTGCTAATTAGCAACGTGTCAATCTGAACCTGGTTCATCATAAGGCTGCCCCTCTGACTGAGTTATTTGCGGGGTGACTTAACTTGGCCTATGTGGCCCTAGCTGAATACATTTGCCCTGTCATTTTCGATTAGCGGTTTTAATTTATAAATAAACGGTTTTGTGGTTAAGGGAAGAAGTGTTAAATGTTTACAATTCATAGATTATTTTAAATTTAACAAATTTGAAAAGATTTGAAAGGGTTGTGGGAGTACTTATCCCTTGTTCGAGGTTTATATAAATTGAGGATTATGTTCCTTTGGATCATAAGAGTTTGCTTCACATTTTTGTCTCCCAAATGATATAAATAGTAGAGATTACGTTCCCCAAAATACCTAGTAATTTCTTCCGCTATTACAGTTAGCCCGATGTGATATTCTATATGAAAGTAAAATATTATTTTAACTAAACAGGTTCTTTTAGTTTTTATGAATTAATAATAAGTTTAGTTCAAACTGATGAATCACCATAGTTTTCCAAAGTCTGCTTAGGGTATGTATTTAGCAAGAATGTTTTTCCCACACATATTACACACAGGAATTTGTCTCACATCTGAATAAAGAAAATCTATTTAATTTATAATAATTGATGGCGTGTTGATTCTTACTGTAATTGATAGGAAAATGCGATATCAATTTAGGATAAACAAATTTATTATGACTGAGCATTTAGTTCTGGATATGTCCATATGACGTAGCACCTTTGAACAAAACAATGGCTTACTCAATATAGGCAAAAGTTGGGTTCATATAATTCTTTTACATAGGTCTGGTCTATCTGTGAACAAATTGTTATCAATAAAACTTTTTGTAATATTTTGTACACTCATATCAAAGGAATTTCTTTTGTAAATGTTATTCTTCTAACCTAATTAGTATAAGTTTTCATTCTGATAAAAACTACACTCATATCAAAGCTATCACTCAAAAACTGTAATCTCAAATTTCGTACGGTATTTTCGTATCACTTTACTAATTTGATTTTGTTTGAGTTTTTCATTTACATTGCGGCATTTGTTTATATTTTTTAAAGGGAAACTAATCTATGTATGAGTCGTGTGACTGTGACTCTACTCTGTCTGCTTGGTGGGTGTTAAATATTGCTAAAAATATCGATTTGCATTTAACGCTAATTTTAGACACTTGTGGCATGCGTGCCAAGGTGGCAGACATTTACTCCTTCACTTACCCGTAATATTCAGCAAATTCATCCATTGTAGCGGCTTGCGTTTTATTTAACGGTTCAATTCAATCAATTTCAATCAATTTTCTTTTTCACTCATCAATTTTAAGCGTCCAATTCTTTGTGCACATGGAAACTGAATAAGAAAACCAAATGCCGCTGCCGTTGCTGTCTGCCTTGCCAACACAACTGTGAGAGCTGCATGTTTGGTTAACTCTCCGCTATGGGCGACTGATATCAAAATAAACCCCATGTTGCGGTATTGTTATGTGTGCAGCTGCCTCTCGCTCTCAGCTTCAGCTGCTCTCTTTCTTGTATTTTGGCGCCAGAGCTCCAGAGAGCAACTGGGTTGTCAGCTCTTGTCGTTTTGGCCATATATTGTGGCTGTAGCTGTAGCTGGCACATGGCATTTGGCATGCCCTGGCAACCCCCAAAAATCTGAAGCTCTCTCAAGCCGGCAAAACATGCCGAAGAATAGTACATTATTATTTCTCTCACATTTCTCTAGCTTATTTAACTGTTGCCTGGCATTGCATCAGTGTTGTGTCTTACCTGCCCTCTTAAGATGATTTTACCCTTGCAGTAGGTATTATAATTTTGTCACGATATTTGTAACGCAAAGATGGAATCATCTCCGACCCCATAAAGTATATAGATTCCTGATCAGCATGACAAGCCGAGTCGATATAGCCATGTCTAACCGTCTGTTTCTATGCGAACTAGTGTCTTAATTTTAGAGGTATCGAGGTGAAATTTTTACCATAGACTTAGTTCTGCTGTAAGCTAATCATATGTAAAAGGCGTCCAGATCGTACATAGCCGACCGATTCGGAATGAACTCTTAGTACAGCATAATTGGTTGTTTTTTAAATAAATTTAACCAAAATTGGTAAATGTCCGATTTAGAAGCCTCTTCGTTTGCTGAACAATGTTTATCCAGTATATATCATATAGCTCCCAATATGAACCTCTACCGAATCTGCAAGGGTATATACGCTTCGGATACCCGAAGTTAGCTTTCCTTTCTTTTTTTTCTCTAAAATTTTTCTTTTTCTTTGAATATAATATTTTCAGGGCTGGGCTACATAATTTAGTTTAAACTGTTAAGAGGCAGTAAAATATTTGTATTTCTTATATTATTAGCTATATCATGTTAATTTGATTATATATAAATATAAAATATTCCCTTGCTGAAATGGCACTTTCCAATTTATAAAATTCTCTAAAATAATGAGATGAAGCTCAATTTTATGATTTATTTATTAATAATTGACGTCACATTTGCATATTTGTTAATTAATTAGAGCTGCAAATAAAATGATTTTAAATCGAATGAATCATGCTTTGATTTGATGATTCGATATTGCAGCTGATCGAGACAAAATGTATAGCTTGACAAACACATGTTAATGAAAATAATCAGAAAAATACTTATTCGTATTTATATATTTTGAAATTCTTAATATTAAGGACTCTGCATATATTTATGCCAAGAAAACAATAATCGGTATATATTTAAACCAAAAATACAAATTCTCTATAATTATTATCCGATGGTTATGAAATTTCGCTGATTGGAAGATAATGTTCTTATAGTACATAATTCTACCAAAAGAAATACATTAAAAATTATAGGCTAAATCTGTTGCCATACTAAGGGAGTCCTGATATCAAATTTGGTGCTTGTAGACTCCGAGATCTAGATACAGACAGACGGTTGTTGATCCTAATGAAGAATATTTGTATACACTTTATGGATTCCTTCTACCTGTAGCATTGATCAACACGAATAAAATTTACTTTTTCTTTCTTGCAGTAATCACACGTACATTTTAGAAACTGAGCTTTCACCTATGCGCCTGAAAGTATTCTACGAATCCGACACAAAATGAAAGTTGAATGCTCTCATCGGTTATCACCATCGCCAATAACCTAACCATTAATGTCGACTTGGCACAGTGGTTGAAATGAGTAATCTAGCTCGGATTGTAAGTTTTGTTTTGCTCTCAAAATTTGCACAGCTGTGACACAGCTTTAAAAGTTGGCATAGGTTTCAGTAAGTGCATCGCATTATTCCCCCGCCTTATTGAATTGCTTATTGTATTTCTATAGACATTTTTATTATGTACTCATTATGGTCGTACTCTAGTAAAGTAACGGTTATATTGTATTCGTGCAAATATATTTCTTGTGTATCCCAATCTTTCTTAGAATGAAAGTTGTGTGAATTCACTTGGATGGGTCATTTTGACCACTGTGCATCGGCAGCCGCACGAGTCCTCAGTTAAATTTTGAGCAAACGATAATCAACTGGTTACATGGAATTAATTTTGGAGCTCACACACAGTTTCAGTTGCTCTCTAGACTTCGGATCCAATGGTAGCAGCTGCTGCTGACTTCTATCCCAGCTCCAGCCGCTATCAGTCAATGGTCAACATATTCGTAAGTTGATTAATAACTCGAGTTTGCTTAAGTTATTAGCCGCTGGAATCTAAATGATACTGATAAGCTTTCACTGTGTGTGCGCCTTTGTCTTGGTTCATTATCTTGTTCGCATTCGCATTGAACAAACAAATGTGTGTGAAACAACGATCGTTGTTGTTTTTTGAAGATTGTTTATTAATAATTAAAATTATATTAAAATAATTGATTTCGTGAAAGTTCATAAATATAAAATAATGTTCAGTGAAGAGTAAATCTAGAGATATTTTCATTTAGGTCTACAATTTATATAAAAGAAAATTTGAAATTTGGTTGAAATTGCAATTAAAATATATAAAAAACAAAAATTGATCTATGATGTGTGTGTCCTCGCAGCGCTGCAATGTTCAGGTGATGATAATCCGACTTGAAACTTATACCAGTTATTTTATTTGCATTCAATTTCTTAGGCTTTAATAGAAGCTATCGTTTTTTTCATAGCTATAATTTAGGTTTCCTGAATGTGGCATATTATTTATTTGGTTGTATTTTTCCTACAT
The DNA here is from genome assembly GCA_037043425.1 of Hirtodrosophila duncani. Classification (NCBI taxonomy): domain Eukaryota; kingdom Metazoa; phylum Arthropoda; class Insecta; order Diptera; family Drosophilidae; genus Hirtodrosophila; species Hirtodrosophila duncani. The sequence continues at coordinate 233,312 of JBAMBM010000793.1, read as the reverse complement.
GCGACATGTTTATGAATTTATAATGATTTCATCATGGAATTTCTTTTATTTGGTACTCAAATAATTTAAACAATTTCGGAAAAACTTTTTATTCAAACGTAATTGAATTGAATGTTCAATTTCGCGCGTAATTTCCACGCCATATTAAATAATTTTTACTGAAACTAAAAAAAAACAACAAGTGAGAACGAGCAAGTAAGTCGAATTCCGACTATAAGATACTCGCACTCACACCACTTTTTGTGGACAAATCCGAATTTCGACTAACTTACAATCAACTACATAACGTAACTAAAAGAGAGATTCCACAGAAAACTCTGCCGCAGCGCAGTTTGTGCAACAAATGGCTTGCAGCATGTTTCCAAGACATATTGGCTCGCAGCAACAATGTTGATGGCATGTTCTGGCAGAATGCTGTCTTTCTCTCTCTCCCTTTCTCTCTCTCACACATAGCAATGCTATGGTATGTATGCACGGCTGATTGCATATATTTATAAATACATTTTGTCTGCAAATATTATCCGATCTTCCACAATAAAAACCGAATTTCAGATAATGAAATTTGGAAGATCGGAAGGGTATGTGCTTATACATATATAAACCAAGTTCTAACTAATCTGTTAAAAATGGTGGGCGATACAAGGACTTTATCGATTTATGGTGGCAGGAGGGGGCGTGGGAAGTTCTTAAGCCAAACTTGATCTGACGCCTTACAGGGGATGCTTACATAGCAAATTTGGCCTCTCTAGCTCTTATAGTCTCAGATATCTAGGTGTTCATAAGGCTAGATCGACTCGGCTGTTCATGCTGATCAGGAATATATATACTTATGTGGTTCCGTTCCTTTTGCCTGTTACATACATCTGTAAAAATACAATATACTCGTTTACTCTACTAGAGTACGAGTATAATTAACAATAATATTTACACTTAAGTACAGCGCAAACTATTGTTTATTTATAGCCATGTGTACTGATTTTTTGCAAGTTTTTATTTTTTCTAATTTGCAAATTCTATTAAGCGTGAAAGTAATTGTTTAAGCGTACAACTGAAAGGCACATTTTTGCAATACTAGCTGAAGTGTTAAGCTACATATATGTGCATCTCAATAAAGCCAAGTGTGAGTTTTGAGTCACACTGCATGTACACACTGGCAACATCTTGATTCACTTGTAAGCATCACTTAATGGCCTGAGTATTGCAAATTTGCCATGGAGTTTTATATTTTGTATTATAGTAGACACTGCATATAGATACCTAAGGAGTTTCGCAGATAATTTTCCCATATTTAAATTTTTCCCATCATCAAACAGCCTCAAACTGTTCATAGCCATGCATGAATGCCAACAACTTAGCTTATCAGCCCATTTACTATGCAAATTTAGTTGTAGCTTTTGTTAATGCTTATTTCTTTTTAGTTGTCTCGCCTGAGTTTCCACTTGAGCCCCTCAACGCCGCCATGTCAACACGAATTAAGTTCTGCAACAAATTGCCTCCAATTTTACAACTGCTTTGCGTTTTAGTAGCCGCCGTCTCGGCCATAGCCTTATCAAATGGACAAGCAAACAGTGCACGCGACAAACCGCACATTATCATCATTTTGGCCGATGATATGGTTAGTCATAGGCCTGTTCCCATAAAACATTATAACAGCTAATACCACGTTAAAACTTATCTTGCTTAGGGCTTTGATGATGTGAGTTTTCGTGGCTCAAATAATTTTTTAACGCCAAATATAGATGCACTGGCTTATAGTGGAATTATACTAAATAATCTTTATACGGCGGCCATGTGTACACCCAGTCGGTCGGCATTGCTAACTGGCAAATTTCCTATAAATACGGGTAAGTCATTGAATAGAAAGGAAAAATGTTATTTAAATGCTATAAAATGGTATGGTATTGCAGCTTTCTAAATTGTTTCAATTATGTTGTTCGTATTTGTCTGATATTAATATCGGTCATTCAGATAGAAGTGAACTTCTTTTTTAACTCTGACTGACTAAACCTAATTATATCAAAAGCATGGTTTAATGATTTGCTGCCCTCGTTTTCGTCTGATTGCACTAGATATCCTTTTATAGATACATCTATATTTACAACCTAGCCTTATCCTAGGAGGATATAAATGACTTTATCTCTTTAATCTTTAAAGTCATATCCGTTTGATCTCTCGTTTAGGCATGCAGCACTATGTGATTGTCAACGATCAACCCTGGGGACTGCCACAGAATGAGACGACTATGGCTCAGATCTTTCAACACAATGGCTATTACACCAGCCTCTTGGGTAAATGGCATCTGGGCATGTCCCAGCTGGATTATACGCCCACCAAGCGGGGCTTTGATCATCATTTTGGTTATTTGGGTGCCTATGTGGATTACTACGATCAGACGCTTTATGATACCGTAAGATCACAAAATACTAATTGATACCTTATAGGTTTAACTATTTTCCCCAAAATCCAGGATAAAAACTACTCACGTGGTCATGATTTTCGACACAACCTGAAGGTCACACACGATCAAGTGGGCCACTATGTGACGGATGTGCTGAGTGATGCGGCTGTCCAGTTGATTGAGCAGCACAATGCCACAGCACAGCCGCTCTTTCTGCTGCTGAGCCATTTGGCTCCACATGCAGGCAATACTCAGGATCCTATGCAGGCACCGCCCGAAGAATTGGCCCAGTTTGAGTATATCCAGAATGAGCAGCATAGGTATTATGCAGCCATGGTGTCGCGTTTGGATAAGAGTGTGGGACTTGTCATTGACGCATTGGCGCGCCAGCAGATGCTTGAAAACAGCATAGTTCTCTTCTTGTCGGATAACGGTGGACCAACGGTAGGAGAGCATTCCACCACTGCCTCCAACTATCCACTTAGAGGGGTATGTAATGAAGAGCTACACGAATGCACTTGTTAATCATCATTTCCGTTACCAACACAGCAAAAGAACTCACCCTGGGAGGGTGGCATACGCTCATCGGCCGCTATTTGGAGCAGTGAATTCGAGCGTCTGGGCAGCGTTTGGAAGCAGCGCACTTACATAGGTGATCTGCTGCCTACTTTAGCCGCCGCTGCTGGTATAGCCCTTGATCCCGCCCTGCATTTGGATGGCTTGAATCTCTGGTCAGCCCTTAAATTTGGGTATGAATCGGTGGAACGGGAGATTGTCCACACTATAGATACCTCACAGCCACAGCAGGTATTGTCCTACACCCGAGGCAAATGGAAAGTGGTAAATGGTACCACCAGCAAGGGCATCTACGATGGTTGGTTAGGCTTTCGCGACACCAAGGAACTGGATCCTCGTGCCGCTGACTATGAACAGGAGATACGTAACACAAGTGTTTGGCAGCACCTACAGAGACTGGCGAGGAATAATCCCACATATGTGGAAAGTAACATCAGCTCTCTACGTCAGCAGGCGCAAATTGAATGCCCCCCACCGCCCAGCTCGGCCAAACAGTGCAATCCTCAGGTGGCTCCTTGCTTCTTTGATCTCGATGCGGATCCCTGCGAACAGAATAACCTTTATGACGAATATCGCAATAACATAATTTACTTAGAGCTGCTGCCGCGCATTGAAAAGTTTGCCAGAGAAGCTCGACCACCAGAAAATAAGCCAGCCGATCCCCAATGTGATCCCCGCTATTATAACAATGAGTGGACCTGGTGGCAGGATGAGCAGAGGACGGGTGGAGCTAACTCTTCTTATATCTCATATTTGCTTTTCATTTACTTGACACTTTTCGTGGTGATATAAAAAGTGGATGTCTATAGTATGTGGATCTAATACTATTTCGAGTTTCTTATTGTTTGTAAGGAAGCTTCCTAGAACCCAAAGTTCTCTATGCCAATGTTTCCAATAATTTAAATATTTAAAAACAAATGTAATCTCTGGTATGTCAATAATTTATTGATTTCTTTTCTTTCGAATTATTACGCAAGGATTGTTGAATTCAACTTTTGCCTGGCCACGAGAGCTTCATACTTATAATATTTACGAAGAGGCTGAATGCCATACTTGATAATGCACACTCGGTTGGTTAGCAATAGCGTTCCAAGCAGCAAACCTTCATTGCCCTTGGAGCGGCATATGTAGACACGTTCATTCCAGGCCGTAGTGCCTACAGAGACGAGTCCATCCTCGAGGTACCCATCAAAGCTGCGCGTCCAAATATAGTCCAAATCTTTATCGGTCATCAGCAGATGATAGCTGGTTGAGTTTGAGCTCAAAGTGGCCGTGTTGAAGTAGGCCAAACCGACTTCAGGTACCACTCGGGCTGGATATATTGTCCCCGCGTACTTAACTCGACCCACATAAATGTAATAGCCAGAAGAATCAAAACCACCAACTATAGCGTTAGTGGGAAAGGGATACGATAGATTTCCACTGATCCATGTGTGAGCGGTATCTGGATTTTACCGAAATGAACACTTAGCTGGAACCAAATCAAACCAAATTCGGTTTGCATCCCTTTAAGGCGGCCCCACGTTCGCTGACCAGATCTGGTAAAGAGCGGACAACTGATTCATTTAGTTCCCATATAGCCGATTGTTCCGGAATGAACACTTAGTATCATTACTTTTCCATCCAAATCAAGCCAAATTCGGCTTATATTTTTATAATGCCATCTATATTTTTGAACAATTCAGTTGAATAAAAGATTGTCTGCAAAACATCCAGATGATATATACGATGATAAGATTGTTTTTGAGCTATTGCTGGTCTGCACACAACATGTTAGTATACTCTTAGTAACATATTTTGCATAACTACATTTTCAGTTATTCGAGTTTAACAAACTGCATAAAAGTATGCTAAGGATTTTTACGCAAAATTTGAACTTAAATTTCAGCAAAATATGCCATTCGCACCGGCCTTGAGCCGTTAACCCAATAATATTTCGAAAAACCCTTTTTATACCCGATTCTCGTAGAGTAAATATTGTATTATATTCATGTAGGTGTTATGCGATTGCCAAATGGAAGCATTTGAAGATCTACATGTTAATACAGACATAGATAGCTGTTTAGATTAAGCGTTGAATCCGTGCGATGCAAAAACAGTATCATAACAACACAAGTATAATAATTAATAATAGAACCAAACCTCAAGCTGTACTCGTGAGGAATCGCGAGGGGGAATTTGAAGTTGTCCTATTGTTTTGACAAAACCCGTTCTTTTTAATCTCCTTAGAGGCCTTGCACGGAGTCAGCATCTCGCGAGCATACTGTGGGTCTTCTTAGTCTATCACTGTATCCACTAGTGTGCCTTCCAATCTGCTCCTCTACTGGATGCAGATTTGATTTTGCAGCTATTCCTCAAATCTACACTCCGTATAACCAGATCTGGGCTATACAGTGCACATAGACTCCTCTTTTGGTTCTGAGTGGCATGGTGCTTCTTCTGTTGATCAGCCATCGCAGTTGGTGACCACATCTTTGACCACATCTTCCAGCCGTAGCTTTCATTAGATTCCATCTCTTGCACCAGGCAGCCAATGTGGTAAGTTACTCTTGGATTCCACCTGCTGCCTCATTGCGACATTTCGAGCTGGAAAGCTAGTGCAATATCATCAGCTTAAGTAGCAATTTGAGCCTTCCTGGCAACTTCCGCTAGGGCAGGGTATAACCCATATACTCGCTAGGGCAGGGTAAATCTGCGGTATCTGCGCTGAAAAGCTCCAGCTCTCATATGACAAGGAGTCGAGTAGGTGCACCTGATCCGATATGATAAGCTCTCTCGAATGCTTGTTGCATATCAATAAAGACAGCATTTTCAAAGGGCTGTTGGATGTGCTTTGCCAATCTGTGAACCTGCTCAACAGGGCAGACAGGAGACTTATTGGCAGATACGATTCAGGATCCTCTTCCGGTTTTCCAGGCTTATGGATCATCAGAATTGCCATCTGCCACTGCTTTGGGAGTAACTGCACCCTTAACATGGCTTTAAAGTTTAGCAATATGCAGAGAATCGCCAAAGTAGGTAATGCTTTCAATGTGGCATTACAAAACCTGTCGATGCAGGATAACTGTGGATCTTTCTTAAGGACGAATGCTCCTTCTGGTGTCGAATACGCTTCCTTTTCCGTGTAATATACATCAACACGAATACAATATACCCTTTACTCTACAAGTGTGGCCCGTTGAGTTTTTATGTGAAATAAATTCTGAATTCAAGGTATCTTATAGTTTGCACATCGACCAAGGCTTTCCCTTAAGACACAATAAAAACTTCTCTCATTTGATATTTTTTCTGCGAAATTTTGTGTTTTCTAAATGTTCTTTGAAAAGTCTCACAAATTATTTGTTTTTACTTAAATTTTCTGTTTTGACTGAGCCACCAGCACTTCGTACTTAGAGTGTTTTCCCAATTGAATTTCGTCTTTGACAAAGCAAGCCTTTTTGGTTAGGAATAGGGTTCCAACGAGAACTCCATCATTGGTCTTGGCACGACAGATGAAAACTCGCTCATTAAATTCGGTGGTGCCCACAGAAATGGCATCCTCCTCATAAAAACCGTCAAAGCTGCGTACCCAAACGAAGTCCACATCCTTTTGAGTGACCAAAAGCTGATAGTTGACAGCCTCGTAACTCCGGGCATCCGTATTGAAGTGGGCAGTGCCCGTCTCGTATATCACACGAGCTGGCAGAATTGTGCCGAGGTAGTTGAGACGTCCTACATAGTTGGTATAGCCATGAGCATCTATGCCTCCAACGACAGCATTGTTGGGTGTGGGAAATGACAGATTTCCAGCGACCCAAGAATGTTCGGTATCTGTTTATGAGTTGAGCACTATTTAGTCTCGAGGAGAAGTGCTTCTTGCCAATGTTACTTACCAAACTGCGAGGGTACTCCGTAAACGACTGTAAAGAGTCCAACGAGCAAATAGGCGGCTTTGTACATATTGACTACGAGTACGTTGACTGTTAAAACTGACTGATAGATTTTAGTATGCGCCAGATGCTTTTATACTACGGTTCGTCTATCGGGGAAGTCTTGCCATTATCATTTATGACAGATAAGAATTTTGAAGTGATTAAATTGTAAGTTTATTTACGGGCCATTTGGTATTTGGTATTAATTTTTCAACTTCAAGAGGAATTAGTCATGTAGTAGGATTACTTATACTATGTAAGCATATTTAACATTTAAAAATCCAAGTATCTCATTCTCAAGGAGGGGTGATTCTCATTTGAAAAGTTTTAATCTTATCAACCAATTGAAGCTTGTTTGAGGTGTTCATTAGTTGGTCTATCATAGGGAGATTTGCTTGTGAACGAAATAAAAAATCACAATAACTAATTATAGCATGTATATCTAATCACTTCTTGGACTCGACTAGACTTCAAATGATTACAAATTTATGATACAGAATTCTTATCGCAAAGTAATTCCCTGCTGGACCCATCAGGTGCTATAAAAGCCAGCGGCAAACCAAAAATTTCATATAATTCCGCAACAATTTCAACTAGAACCATGTACTCGGCAAAGCGCTTCACAGCCGTGGCACTGATCCTCGCTCAGCTGCTGGTAGTTATCCAGGCCGGCGTATACGATAATCAGGATAAATGGGTGTTGTCAGACAAGACTAAGGATCTTCCCGAAGGAGCTGTGTTGGGCGGCTACGATCCCAGTGGCTACTACAACTATGTGGGCCGTGTGTACTACAGCAGCTCGGTGCTGCCAGCCCGTGTTGTCCCGGAATTGGGCCAAGCTTCATACAATACGGAATCTATTGCCAACCAAGCCACCAGCTATGAGGTTCTAGTGGCCAACGAGACTGTCAGCTATCACTGGGTGCGCAGCTACGATGGCTACCGGGAGAAGAATGCCGTTTCTGTGGGCACCAGCTCTACCAACGAGAAGGTGTTTGTGTGCCGTGCCAGATCCGATGGCGCCCTCTTCATTGGCACCCTGTATTTGGCCCAACGCGAGTGCATCGTTCGCTATGAGAATCTGCCTCTGAGGCAGTTCGACAAGTACGAGGTGTTGACCCGTAAGCTTAAAGTGGCCCAATGGGAGGCCTTCAATGGCGTTTCTCCTCTTCATTGAGATTGTATAAAATCATATAAAATATTCAATAAACCGTAAATGCATTTTAAACAAAAGAAATATTCTTTTTGGTTGATGGAGTTTTAAATATTTAAAATTAAGCAGACAGGATTATTTATTGTTAAGTGGGCTGAGAATGGTAGAACCGAGGGATTGGTAAATAGAATCGAATGTAATTTTGTAAGTATATTATTCTGATTTTTCTTGTGTTACGATTTTTTCACCCTTCAAAGTTGTTTAATCTATATGCATTTGTAAAACTCTTTGTCCTGACATAGGATCATCGCTTAGGTCAAACGGAAATAGGTAGAATGTTGCAATTCTTACACAAGGTTTAGTTGTTTATGGGCTACTAAGAAACCATTTTGCAATAGTCCAAAAGCGAATGGGTCAACATGGATTTTAAATGTTTTATGAAGACAAGCGGCGCTCTGTTCTTTTCTTGGCACCTAAAATATTGGACCGACGTATTGTTATCTGATGAGATTTGCTCTTTCAAGCAAAACACATACGAAGGCATTGACAGGAACAGAATACTAATCATTCGCAGCCACACACATACATATAGATAACACTGTTCTGAACAATAGGTCCGGATTGAATCGATATACTAATTCATGTAATCCGACTAATTTTGCAGAACGCAAAATGGTGCAGGAATCACCAGGACCGCATTGAGTCTGTTAAAAAAGAAATTCTTGCTGTTGGCTGTCCGTGGGTTGAATAGCCCTCTGCCTTCATATTCAAGTAGGCTTCTGTTAATAAACCTGCCATATCTAGAAAACTGTAGAATTATGCTTGATGTTATCTTTATATATAAACTACTTAACGGTGAAATTGGTTAACCGATTTTAATGAGCCAAATTATCATTCCGTCCCTCTTAGGAATACTGGAAACTATGTTCCTGTCTATCTTCAGCTCTATAAGTTAAACTATCTCTAACATGAACTTTTTGGTGTGTTCTAACTATAATAATCTCTTTAACTTTATCTCCATTAATAACTCTCTTAGCTGAATTAAAACATCTATCCAAATGCACTCAGCTAGTACAATCGTTTATGGTTCGTCGTCTTTCCTTTCATTGAAAGTGAGCTAGCGAGTCCCTTTTCTTCCGTCTTCGTTCGAAGTGTCGAGTGTCTTCCTTTGAGCGGCTTTTGAGCGTAACAAACCCCTCGGCTTGGTGTCGTGAAAGGACACTTGAACGTATACATCAATGTTCCATTATTATTTAAAAAAAACTCTCAATTCTTCCTTTTTCCATAAATTATATTGTTGATTTACCTTCCGATTTACCATAGACACATTTTTAATGAAAGCCCAACCCCATATTTTTAATCTAAAAAATTGTGATTCGGTATTAAGTGATTTATGTCAAGAGGATATAAAAGGCAGTACGAGTACGCAGCACTACATATTATGCTCATATTCATCAGTTATGTTTCACTATATCATATAGCTAGCTGCCTTGGAAACTAGAATTGGCTCTAATAACATTCAAAGTTTGATTTGCTAATGCACCGGAAGGACGGCTCTTTAAAATTAAGCTAACATATAAGTGCAAGTCATTGAAATCTAAAAAAAGAAATATTATTAATTCCTCGAGTAGTGCTTCCCCAGTCGACATGTTGTGATAACAAGCAAAACCACTTCAATGTTACCAATTCCGGTACTTGAAAATAATTTATTGGTATTATTGGTATTATTGGCTTATGGTTTATACTCAAATTGTGAAAAACTACACGTGTTTTAATGATCGCTTTATTTCATAGCCTTATCAATCCAAATGGATGGGGGCATATCAATTCATATCTTATAGACTTATCGCTGTTGTCCCTTATAAATTCAGTGGCTATTAAGCAGTGATTTGTTATTTACCTAGAACTTATCTTAAATACGTTAAGTGTAAACCTTTGAGCTGTTATAAAGAACGTACGTTTGCAGTTATCTGGAATTATTGCGGCGGTATCATTTTTGACGTGCGCCATCAAAGCAAATCTACTCGTGCAGTCGCTAGAAGGTTAGACTTCAAGATAAATGCTGATAGCTGATTACATGTTTGACATATGTGTTTGATAGACATTAAATATATTTCCAAAAAGTTCTGGGAAAGAGATGAGGGATTACATATTGTGACGGAAGCAAAAAATTTTAGATTTCAATTGTCTGTTTGCAATATTTGCACTCCGCACTGAAAACGATATTGCATACGCTCCATACTTGTTGAACAATGATTAATACGTAAATAATATTAAGAAATAGTAACAATGGCAATATAACAGGACATCAATCTGATGAATAAGTGGTGCTCCTATAACTTGTTATACCAATCAATCTCATCAAGGGCAAATAATGTTTGTTTTTTTGCCCACAACTTATGTTTCAGTATGCATATTTCTACTATCGTTAACAAATCCAAGAGGGTCTTGGGATTCATAAAGAGATGGAAAAACGAATTTAACGATCCGTACACGACGAAACCCTTTATGTATCACTCGTTCGTCTCATATTTGAACACTGTTCCTGAGTCTGGAGTCTTCAGAACCTTATACACTAGGATCAGATCAGAATTTGTTTAAAAATAATTTCTGTTGTTTGCTATTCGTGGTCTAAAGTGGCTGCCATAATACTCTAGTAGACTTATGCTACTGATCTGCCTTCTCTATTAAATCGCAGGGTCTGTCACGGGGTGATGTTTGCGCACAAGTCGATTGATAGCACAATTGAATCGCCTGATCATTTAAATCGACTAAATTTTAACATTCCCCTTACATAGACTAGGAATTATCAGCGTGTTCTCTGTTCGCAAAGCCATTCTCATCATTTTAACTTAGTTAATAATTTCCATAAATACAAAAAATAAATTAATTATTGATAATATCCTTTCTTTCAGCAGAAAATGTTGTACATACTTATTTTTTGTCATTTACTTAGTGCGCATCGAAATAATTATGTCTAGTTGCATCGAAGATGAAGGTGAAATTAATTTTTCTTGCGAGCTCCAAAGAAATATAAACAGTTTAATCTTAGTTAGTCAGCCAACACTTCAATTTTTTATCAACAAAGTGAAACCTATGTCCTATCCAAATGAAATTAGCTTGTAAACGTTTGTACAATCAAGTTCCAATGCAAAATATCAACTAAGTATACTACGGGTACTTATATCTAATCAATTGTTGGACTCAAGTAGTCCCCAAGTGATTGCAAATTTACGATGCAGAGTTCTTATCAAAAAGTAATTCCCTGCTGGATTTCTCAGGTGGTATAAAAACCAGCGACAAACCAAAAATTTCACATTATTCGGCAGTTCTTTCAACCAATCGTGTCGCCATGTACTCAGCAAAACACTTCATAGGCTTGGCGCTGATCCTCGCCCAGCTTCTGGTGGCTATCCAAGCTGGCACGTACGATTACGAGGATCACTGGAACGCAGACCAGACCATCGAGTTTCCCGAAGGAGCTGTGTTGGGCGGCTACGATCCCAGTGGCTACTACAACTATGTGGGCCGTGTGTTCTACAGCAGCTCGGTGCTGCCAGCCCGTGTTGTTCCTGAATTGGGTCAGGCTACATACAATACGGAATCTATTGCGAACAAGGCCATTTACTATGAAGTTCTAGTGGCAAACGAAACTGTCAGCTATCACTGGGTGCGCAGCTACGATGGCTACAGAGAGAAGAATGCCGTATCCGTGGGAACCAGCTCTACCAACGAGCGTGTGTATGTGTGCCGTGCCAGGACCGATGGCGCCCTCTTCATTGGCACCCTGTATTTGACTCAACGCGTGTGCATCATCCGCTATGAAAATCTGCCCCTGAGGCAGTTCGACAAGTACGAGGTGTTGACCCGTAAGCGTAAATTGGCTAAGTGGGAGGCGCTTAATGGAAATCAAATTAATAATTGATAATTAAATTCGTCTATATACTTAATGTAATAAATAAACGATACTTTATTTACTAAATGTTATTGAGAAGGTTGGTTTAACGACTACGAGGGAAGGTTGTCTAAATTGGCACTAGGCTGATTGCATTATTGCAAAGGGATTTTAAACAAATTGAGCACAATACTATAACAATGATGAAAAAACTATGATATTACGATGGACTGGTGCGAATTTCGCAAAGTCCCTTATTTTATACTTAGATTTCTTTTCTCGTGCCCTTCTTCTTTAATAAGCCCACTCCAAGCTAAGGTAGAAGTATATAATATATTGCCCATGAAGACGAAGCATATCGTAGTATAAATGCGAACACAAGTAAGAACCTTAAAGTCGATTTTCCGATTTTTAGATACTCAATAATTATTTTTCGGAATATTATCTTTCCATTGCCATTTGTGAAAATCTTTTGTCAGAATTCCATGGTGTTCCAAGCATGCAGAATCACTTAGTTGCAATTAATACTGAGTACGAGTTGCTTACAAACGGAATTTCGTCCATGGCGCTCGTAATTGTTTTAATTAAATCTCCAAAAACCCTCGTAATGTTGTTTATGATTTAAGAACTCAATAATCACCGAGCTATCGCTCTGAAAATTGTTCTTCTATCATTAATTTCTTTTTATTAAATTGAACACTTTTTATTAAATGCATAAATTATTTTTATTCAGTTCTAATCTAATAAGTAGTTCCATTGTTCTGAGAAACTAGCACTTCGTATCTGTCGAATCGTTTCATGTTCATTTCGTCATGCTTGACAAAACATACTTTTCGGGTTAGGAATAGGGTTCCCACCAATATCCCATTATCAGCCTTGGCACGACAAATGTAAACTCGCTCATTCCATGAGCTGGTGCCCACAGAAACGGCATTCTCCTCATAAAACCCATCGAAACTGCGCACCCACTCGAACTTCTCATCGTCACGAGTAACCAACAGCTGATAGTTGACGGCCTTTGAGCCCAGCATGTCCGTAGTGAAGTAGGCAGTGCCTGTCTCGGCCACCACGCGAGCTGGCAGTATAGAAGCACTATTGTTAACACGTCCCACATAGGTGGTGTAGCCATAAGGATCTATACCGCCAACCACAACATGGTTGGGGAAGGGATATGACAGATTTCCAGCGATCCACACATGCTCCGTATCTGTTTGTAGTTTAAAAAATTAATTTGTTGGTACTTCAAAAATGTCTGGCCAGGATTGCTTACCATATTGTGAAGGTACGCCGTAAACGACAGCAAAGAGAGCAACTAGCAAATAGCCTGCTTTGTACATATTGGAAGCGTTGACTGCTAACGATTGATAGCTCGGACTCAGGGTGAAATGCTTTTATACCTTACCACCCATCTATCGGGGAAGTCTTGACATTATCGCTAAAGAGTGATAAGAATTTTCGGTGATTAGGCTTATTTATGGGCCTATTTTTTGGGAATCAATCGGTGGACTTACTGAGTAGCATGTGTATATTTATGAAATAAAATTATCCTTGTTATGCAAAGATGAGAGAAGAATGATATGGAATTGATTTCATGCAAATTGACTTATCACTCGCTCTCTGACTTTCGAAGGCTTTAATGCTCTCCACGTTGGCTTCACGCAATTAAATACATCATTATCGACGGCCGCAGCAAATTTCACATCATTTAATATGGAGTCTTTTACGCTGAAGAAAGTAAATGATCTGGGTGTATTTGGTTTGGATAAGGAACCCTATCGACCCTGTCGTTATAGAGCCGAAAACCCCTGTGCCAACTTCTAGACATTCTATCTTTCGTACTCCTAGTCATCTCGATAGTTACAGTCCTCAGCCTGTACAGCGGCTGCCCAATGCCTACGCTTTAATGTGGATGGGATCTTCGGCCATTCTGGAGTGGGTGGATGACACGAAAATTGAAGGTTCCTCGTCTTGGCAAATGTCGGAAATTGAGCCCCATGTCGAACTTTCCAGGGTCGCGCCCTCAGTATCGATGACTTCATTGGCTGCCCTGCCTAGACCAACTTGTTTGCAGAGTTCTTTCAAACGACTTATTAATACTCTTGAGACTTCAAAGATACATTTTTAAAGGAAAGTTAAACTCTTAGATTTACGTATTGTCAAATTGCTTACCATGTGAATATCAAAAATAATTCTCTTGCGGTTTCTAATGAAATTTGAAAAGTATTAATGGATCAATTACTCACCGTCAGCCATCACTTCAATTTCTTATCAACGAAGTGAAACCTATGTCCTATCCAAATGAAATTAGCTTGTAAACGTTTGTACAATCAAGTTCCAATGCAGAATCTCAACTAAGTATACTACGGGTTCTAGTATCTAATCAATGGTTGGACTCAAGTAGTTCCCAAATGATTACAAATTTATGATACACAATTCTTATCAAAAAGTAATTCCCTGCTGGACCTCTCAAGTGGTATAAAAACCAGCGGCAAACCAAAACTTTCACATCATTCGGTAGTTTTTCCAACTAATCGTATCGTCATGTACTCGACAAAGCGCTTCACAGCCGTGGCACTGATCCTCGCTCAGCTGCTGGTGGTTATCCAAGCTGGCGAGTACAATACTCAGGATAAATGGGTGTTGTCAGACAAGACTAAGGATCTTCCCGAAGGAGCTGTGTTGGGCGGCTACGATCCCAGTGGCTACTACAACTATGTGGGCCGTGTGTACTACAGCAGCTCGGTGCTGCCAGCCCGTGTTGTTCCTGAATTGGGTCAGGCTACATACAATACGGAATCTATTGCCAACAAAGCCACCAGCTATGAGGTTCTAGTGGCCAACGAGACTGTCAGCTATCACTGGGTGCGCAGCTACGATGGCTACCGGGAGAAGAATGCCGTTTCTGTGGGCACCAGCTCTACCAACGAGAAGGTGTATGTGTGCCGTGCCAGGACCGATGGCGCCCTCTTCATTGGCACCCTGTATTTGGCTCAACGCGTGTGCATCATCCGCTATGAAAATCTGCCCCTGAGGCAGTTCGACAAGTACGAGGTGTTGACCCGTAAGCGTAAATTGGCCAAGTGGGAGCCGTTCAATGGATATCAAATTATTAATTAAAATCTCGACTTAGTTGAATAAAAAATAAATGATGCCTGACTTATTAATTGTTATTGTTAAGGTTGATTTAAGAAATATCATTCAGGCTTGTCTATATTGACCCAATACTGATTAGCCCCAGCACAAGGATATAAATCACATTGAGCACAATATTCTAATAAAGATAAAATGTACATGTATGTGAAAGGATGTTTGATGGAATGCTTAGAATGACTGGTGTGGATTTCGCACACTCTCAGTCTTATCAGACAATCGACATTTTTCCTTTTTCTGTTGTCCTCCCGTTGTAAGTTGGAGTGGGCCAAGCTATGGTGGAAATAAGAGGGTTGTGCTTGTAGCTGCGCCAAGTGACGGCATATACCATAAAGTAGTGTGTTCTTACCTAACCCCAACAATATCAACTAATTACCATATTTACGTGCTCTCTAATTCGATTAAATTAAACTCAAATTTCAAAAGTAAACAAAACAGAATAAGAGTCAATTGATAATTAATTCAAACAAAACGATTTGTGAATGTAAAAATACTGGTTCAACTGTGCCTAACCCGCAATGCCCTGATCTCAGTGACAATCTAGCGCTAAAGAAAATATAAACAAAACTAAACTTAAACCCTATCTTCAAAATATCACATGGAAAAATGCTTTTGTCTTTTGCGGTGTTTTTTTTTGTCTTTGCAAAAAAATGGTTGTGTGCTTTTTATTGCTTTGCTTACTTTCTGTGTGGTTGTGTTTTTTTATTGTTTTACTTTACGCTCACGATTCGCATTGCTTGTGACGTCAGAGAGCCCAAAGCGAACTGGCTTTAAAAGCAGCCACTAGCAGCACTTGTATCGTTTAGTCGCGTGGAGCAGACGCTGCTGGAAGGATCATCGGATCAGCGACGGTATTCGGTGGGGGCTCATCGCATGCGTGTGTTGTGGGTGGGACAAAGACAAACGTTAACAAAAGTGTATATAATTGGGAAAAACGAAAAGCTGAAAAGTGTTTAAGTGTTTTCCCTGCTGTTGAAATAATGCAAAGTTCAAAAAGCCAAACTTGAGCGCATTTGGTAATATAAATTGTGGCAACGTTTGGGTAAATTCAGCCATTTTTCAGCTGACTCTTTAAGCCTGTTTAGTTGAAAATGAATTGCATGGGAAATATGTGATAACTAACTAGAATTATTCTGTACTTTCGTGCAGGTGCGATGAATATTTTAAAAACCTGAAGAACGATAGCCATATATGTGCAATTATCTTAAAATAGTTACTAAAAAAAACGTGATATGGCAGTGATCGCAGTTCTTAATAATAACAAGCAAAGCGGCACTTGGTATTTCTAATAAATATCATTGATAATCACTGTCTTATTAAATTATTATTATTTCTATTATAAATTCTAACATCTCCAACGATCAACTGTTATCTTACTACATGTGCACTTGAACTCATTGAGGATTAAGAAGCATTTTTGGAAGGAATCTATACATTAGACTGCTTTATTAACACACTTTCAACTGCACAGTGATTGCTTTTTCCGCATCATAAATTCTAGAAAATGAAAATAGATTCAAGATATTGAGTTTTCTTTGGCAATTAGTCTTAGTCTGATCCAGAGCTTCTATTCTTTGGCTTGCAGTTGAAGAATTAGTTCGAAATATTAGGAATACCTTTAAATTTGCTCAATCATAGTAAAATCAGCTACAAGTTTCAATGAGGTGTTCCAGTGTTGTCTCAATATTTTGTTTTAACACCACAAACTATGTGTATACAGCGTCTGGAAATGTGTTTTATTGTTGCCATTCCCTCATTGCCTGCTCCTCCCCCTTTAATTTTTCTCAATCTAAACTCTTGCCGCCTGCCATAGTTCATTCAACCTTGTCAAGTGTTGCTAACAATTGTTAAACATTTAAGCAGTTATATAAAACAATACATCGTCTGTTTTATGGCAACGCACTTTAATCTACATTATAAAGCTTATAAATGGGCAACAATTGCAGTCCAACTCATAAACATATTCTCCATAATGAAATTTGGCCCACAAACAGCTGAGATATGAGCAACAGCTTTTTTATCTTTTATTTGCAAAATAAGCGCTCTCATTAAAAGCCAATTAAAATGAGTTTACAATTCACTTGATATGCTAATTTTGGCCTCAGGTATTTGGAATTGATCCAACGGTAGCTCACGATTCTGTAAATGTGACTAAAGATCCGCCCCCTCCTCCACCCCTCCAGCAGCTACACTTGTGCACCTTGGTGTTCACTCAATCGCAGCTAAAGTTGGAGCTAGATCAAGTCGCAGGTGTCATTGCCGTTCAAGGTCAAGATCAGTACTAAAAGAAATAGCAAAAGTTGCTAAAGGAAGCGTAGCCAGATGGACCGGTTTTTGAGAAGTTGAAAGGAAATTTGTACTGATGGGCGTTGCCCGAAGCTACAACAGATTATCTAGACTTGAAGACGGACATGCTTTCGACTACAACTGACAATGGCAATTGAAACTGGTTTAACTTTAACTATATTAACTCGTAAATCGTAAATGAGCAAGATATTTCCACACTCATTAAAGTTACCGTTGAATTGTCGAGGACTTGTGCAAGTTACAGTTATACGAGGCCAGCAATGTCAGACATCGAATTGGGCAACTAACTTCGTTACGACGGCATGTGACTAGGGATATTGCTTAAGACTGAAATTTGGCTGCAGAAACTTGACAAAATATTTTGAATCTGGCGATTGCGTGCGATTTAAGTGTGCATAGTCAATTATTTCCTTCTAAAAAATAATTCTAAATGATAAGATAAAATTTGAAATTTCTAAATTCTGACTGAAATTGTATTCTTTTGCAGCGCAAGAAATAATAAAGAGAAAGACGTGTTGAAGGTTAAAAATAACTTAAGAATGTGTCTGCCAAAAGTGTTTGTTTTGGGTCGAGACTGCATGCCGGCAACGAAATAAAAGAATATATGTGAATGAATATATGTAACATTACGATTTCTGATTAGCATTCAAATTGTGCTTTTATTGCTTTTATTTCTCAAATATTTAAAGGCAGCAACAGGTCTGCTACAGCAGACAGCATGCTGTGTAAGATACAGGATACAGAGCAAGGAATTATATACCTCTTCAAACAGAATACTGACAGTGATTATTCTATGGCGTATCCCATAATATTTGTACATTGTAGGCGCAATTGAAATTAATGAAAGACTAATTTGCGTTAACCAAAAATATTTTATAATTAGTTAATATACATGTGTATAGGGATGAGAGTGAGCAGTGAGCATCGCTGGTTTTTCAGCATTCTCTTCTTCATATTCGGTAATATAATATAGTGAAATCCAAGTGCGAGCATTGATTTAACACATACGATATATAACAATTTTTAAGAAAATATCTAACAGCTTAATCTTTAATTGAAAAGGGGGTGTCACGGGAGTTTCTAGAGATTTGGAGAAATCAATGTGTAAACAATTGAATTTATGGACTCACTTGTATGCTTTAGTACGAGGATAGGGAAAAACACAACGGCTACTAGATTGATTTTCTTTTTGAAGCGTTTTTGAAGTTCTTCAGGGTTCAACAAAAGCGCCTGCTGTCTCCCGCGATATTTGAAACCATTCAAACATTTGCTACACTTCCAAGTATTTTTCCTACATCCCTCTAATTTGATGTCCAAATGAAACTATAAAATGAACATATGTTCACATATGAAAATGACAAAATCTCTAGACTTTTCAAAGACGCCACGCTATTTGAAATAGTTAAAGGCAAGCTTGCGCTCTTAGATGAAACGAGTAGATGAAACGTATAATAAAATATTGGAACGAATATTTCGAATTTTCTGGATAAATTTTTTAATTATTTTGTGTAAGCCTTTTGCTAGTCATATATTAAATTTTTGGTTTGCGGAAAGTCTAGTCTTTTTATAAACGATGGCAGATATGCTTGACGAAGAGGGAAAATAAGGCACTTAAAATAAAAGTAGAAAAGAAATTAAGAATGAAATATAATGAGTACATTGTAGAATCTGGCTAAAGCAGAAATGGTCTGAGGGCGAGAAGAAACAATATGGTTAAGGGAGCCTGACAGTCAGAATGAGCTTTCACAAAATATCTGCAGACTGAATCATAAATCTAAAACTTTTAGCATTAAATCACTTGTCTAAAACATATGCTGAATGAATTACTATATCTAAGCTCTTTATAGCTCAGCCCAAACTATGTTAAAATAGATCAACAGGTAAAAGTTATTAACCTTTTAGCACCTTGTTGTTAGTGAATTAGAAGAAAACATATATCAAAAACAAAGACGTAAATCACAAGAAGAAAATATATAGTGATCATACAAAGTTAATACATATAAAAGCTAACAAAATGCAAGTTCTGCCAACACTTTTGCTAATCTTGCCATTGAGCCTTTGCCATGGATCTGCTACCTCAACTAAACCAAACATTATAATTATTCTTATCGATGATATGGTAAGCACACTTAAGTGAAAATTCTGCCATCGATATAACAGCCAACAATTTGCAGGGTTTCAATGATGTGAGTTTCCATGGTTCAAATCAAATCTTAACACCCAATATTGATGCTCTGGCCTATAATGGAGTTATACTCAATAAACACTATGTGCCCAACCTGTGCACACCATCAAGGGCGACCCTTCTAACCGGAAAATATCCCATTCATACGGGTGAGTAAGCAGCAGCAGTCCGGCAGTGAGATAAGCTGAAGATTGTATAATATATACACAGGCATGCAACACTATGTGATTATTGGCGCTGAGCCTTGGGGTTTGCCTTCAAGGGAGCGCCTAATGCCTGAGATTTTTCGAGATGCCGGTTATTCCACGCATCTGATCGGTAAATGGCATTTGGGCTTCTGGCGACGAGATATGACACCCACTATGCGTGGCTTTGATCACCATTATGGCTATTACAACGGCTTCATCGACTACTATGATCATACCAATTACATGGGGGACATAAGCTATTCGGCTGGTGTAGATTTCCGTAGGGATCTGGAACCCTGTCCTGAGGCCAATGGTACTTATGCAACGCATGCCTTTACCGCAGAGGCAGAGCGGGTGATCAAGGAGCATGATAAAAGTCGTCCACTCTTTATGGTGATGAGTCATTTGGCTGTGCACACTGGCAATGAGGCCAATCCCATGCAGGCTCCCGAGGAAGAGGTGGATAAGTTTGGACATATTAAGGATATCAAAAGGCGAACCTATGCGGGTGTGTAGCTTACTGAAAGGATTGGAGTGACGTTTAATGGTTTCCATATGTTCTTAGGTATGGTCTCTAGTCTGGACAAAAGCGTGGGCAAGACGATGCGAGCCTTATCGGATCGTGGCATGTTAAATAATAGCATTGTGCTGCTTTACTCTGACAATGGAGCACCTACTGTGGGCATACACTCCAATGCAGGCTCAAATTATCCCTTTAGAGGTGTAAGTATTCAGGAAGAGAAAACATAGTTTTGAGCCCAGAGGATCACTAATGCACCCCTCTATCCCTCCAGCAAAAAGAAACACCCTGGGAGGGTGCCATTCGCTCAGCAGGCGCTATATGGAGTCCCTTGTTGCAACAACAAGGCTACGTTTCCAATCAAGTCATTCATGCTATCGATTGGCTACCCACCTTGGCTGCCGCCGCTGGCGTATCTCTGCCAAAAGATCTTCAAGTAGATGGCGTCAACATGTGGCCCTCTTTAAGTGGTAACGCAGAGCCTCAGCCTAGAAGGCTCCTACATGTGCTGGATGACATTTTCGGCTACTCCTCCTATATGCGGGACAACTTGAAGTACATCAATGGCAGCAGCTGGGGCGGACAGTATGACAACTGGCTGGGTGATGTAGCAGTGGATGAAGACGATCCACTCAGTGCCTACTATGTACAACAGGTGCTGTCCTCGGAAGTGCACGAGGTGTTGGGCTCTCGAGATCTGACCAACGAGCGCATTCATCGCTTGCGTTCAGATGCCACACATCGCTGTCCCAGCAATGAACAGGATCCCCAGCAACCCATCTATCTGTGCGAGCCACTCAAGGCGCCCTGCTTCTTCAATCTGGCCAAAGACCCCTGTGAGCGCTACAACTTGGCTAATTTATATCCGCTACAGGTGCAGCTACTTGCCCAGGAGGTGGATCAGTTTCGTCAGACAGCCGTGCCTACTGCACGAGTGCCAAGATTGGATCCTAGAGCCAATCCCGCACTGCACGGCGGTTACTGGGAATGGTGGAATGAGACGGCGAAGGTCAATTCAGCGGGTATTTTAGTACCCAGTTGGCAGCTACCGATCTGGATGAGCAGTATTCTAGCTAGGTTCTGTGTTAGTTAATGTTTGGTAAATAACATTTAAAGCGAAGAATTTTTAGATTCATCCTAAAAGTATGCCACCTTATTTGTATTAACTTAAGGTCAGTAAATTCCTGATGTTTACCATTTCGCGATATTTTCTGTGTTTCAAAGAAAAACCACACACTCCTTTGACTAATATGCACTAAAAGAATTTGCATATTGCATTGTATTTGGAATAATGTTGGGCGAAACTGCTGAATTCTCTATAAACAATAGCAAAAAGACTTAATAATAAACATTTGCATTTTCATTTCGAGACTTACATCGTAAAAAAAATATATAAAAATAATACAAAATAGTATGTAACAGATGATAACACGCAATTTCAACATGAATATACATAACTAGGTATACGTATCTCAATACATTAAACATATATGCGAAACAGAGCCAGAACATATCATACATTGGGATAACAGTAAGACTCTTAATACAACATTAATGGAATACATTTTTCCGCATTGCACCTCCAGTGTGGCGTTTATACTATATGATGATATATAAATCCACTCCAGCTCATTCTATCATATTAAATAGTAAGGAGGAGAATATCATGCCAAAGATCTATAAGAAAGATAGACAGGTTGTTCAAGAAATTAATAGGAGAGTAGCGTTAAAAGATGAGAGTGTTCACGGCACGGCAAGTGTTCTCGAACAGGGCTGTTTTAAGTGATGTTGGGCTATAAACTATAGATATAATTGCTGAATACCCAACATCTACATGATGACTGAGAACATATTCTATAGACCCTTATGCTTAAGCATTTTGCATAACTTCCTGGGTAGTTTTTTGTATATCTACCAATTTTGCATTGATTACTTGGACTTATCCTACGGTCTCTCTCTTTCAATTATACGAGTCTACTTATATAGTATAAATACTCCATATATATATAAATAGGATACCTAAATAATAGTTTAGATTTACAGATGAGATCTGTATTCCAGATTAGGCCTTCTTAGTTGTCCACGAACATAAAAGATTCTGTGATTTTGAGACAAATTTGGAGTAGCAAAGAGCAGTTGCAACGAGAAGAAAAATATCAAAAACATATTAACAAGCTATATTTCAGTCTGATGGTTGAGTTGCTAACCTGCAGTGCACTTCTGGGAGGGTAATAGAGGACTAAATTTCATTGATATCAGAAGACAAATTGGCTATGACAGAATGGCTATGTTTTCTCGCATATTATTTGGAGTTACATGGCAGAGCTTTGTAGGTATCCAAGAAATTAATGAATGGTAATTCTAGGTGTTTATAATTGCTTCCTGATATCTCATATTCTGAGGATACATAATTCTTGATCCTCTTTTTCATAGAAATATATCTATGGGTCCCTAGAACAACATCGCATTTCCGTTGCTAACCTTTATACTCCTCTATTCTATACAACGCTTTAACTAACTTTCAAAAACTAATTCCAAATAAAGGTGTTTCTCAAATTGCTTGCGTCTAAATCCTGAAGAAACTTACCATTAGTATGGCCACCGCAATAGATGTGCCACCAATGACTGCCGCATGATCGCGTATGAAATTTGTCGTCACATATAGACAACCCTGATTGTACAAATTCGTAATTGTGGGGAAGATTGTGCACTCCTTACGCTGTCCACCGAATAGCTCCTGACAGCAAGACTCGGGCACCGGACCATAGCGATTCCAGTCATGCCAGGTATCCACACCACAGCATTGCAAACGTTCCTGAGTCAAATCCCAGGCTTGTGTGATTTCACGTCGGCTGCCATACAGAGCCATAGTGGAGCGCATTTCCTGTGGGTTTATAAACATTTTACCATTGAGGGAGCTCAGTTAAGAGATCTATAGCTCAGTCTTACCTGTCGCATGGTCTGCTGGACGCGTTCGCGAAAAACGTAACCCAAAACACCACCAATTAGCATGGTAACGAAAACCAAAGCCACTATTATGAAATACTAAAGTTGGGAATTCAAATAGATAGATGTTAAACAGCTGGAGTATATGATAAACAAGGTAAGTTTTCTTTACATTTGCAATAACAGAGATATTAAGTAAACTACATATATATAAAGACAATTGATTGCTTACCGTTAAAAGCAGACATTTGACTTCCTTGCCTGCTCCTACGCAGCCCAAGAAGGAGACCAGACAAATGATGACTGAGGTAACCAGCAATACATAGACAGCGCCCGAGAAAAGATTCGTGCCGAGGAGCTCATTGACAAAGCTACGATCCACCAGTGTCCACAGAGTCAGGCAGAAGACAATAGCTCCACCCACCTAAGCGGCAAATCTTGGATTAGACTGAAATATTTACATACGAGTTCTTTCATTACTTACGAATATCACAAAGTTGGCTATAAACAGGCTGTACTTCACGAACTGCCCGCAGCAGTCCATGCGCGAACTAAAGCCCATGTCGTCGTCCTGCAATGTGTATCAGAGTAAAGCAAAAGTGTGAATTTGGAGACACGTAAGATCCGACCCGATCTTATCGATAGCTATGTGAGAAATGCGTGCGCTGCTTGGCCAGCGAAACGGCTGCGCATGCGCAAAGCCCCAGCTGAGGCTGAAGTACACTTAACCATGACCCACTTTTATCACGACGCAGCGTCGTAGTCGTCGTTGTCGGCGCGTCGACAACGTAACCAAACGCAACACTCCGCTAGACAAGCGTATATTATTGTTGTTGTTATTGTTGTTGTTGGTATTTTCTTTGGTTTATTTGCTTTTATGCCTCGAGTCTTACTTAGTTAGTTACAGTAGCTGTTTTTTTTTTTCTCAAATCTATGACGAATTCTCTAAGCAATTATCATAAATCTAAATACCCTTAGCATAAGTTTGAACTAATTGGAGTACGAACTCGTATTTATTTCCCCCCAAAAAAAAGTTGCAACTCTGTTCTGTGCTAAGCATAAATTAAAGGTAATTACAAATCACGCTCTGATGTGAGTAATCCTAATGTTTTCCTACCTCTGATTATCCCAATTCACATCTAAACGACATCTCATTTCGAATTTTGTTTTTGAAATTTAAATCAGCCCTCGTCGCAGTTCGTCAGTTAATTGTGGGGTTATTAAAAAAATGTTCTCACACGCTTGGAATATCCACATAAGTACGAGTACTTACTTATCGTCAACAACAACAGCAACAACATCTAGCAAAATCGTGTCTAAGATGACAGTAAGTCATCTGAAAGTCGTCATTAATTATGGGGCGTTGTCTGACAAGCGTTCCACTCATACCCATGAGCGTAGTATATGTAAATCTAAGCCACAACTAATTATACTGACTTTATGATAATTGTTAAGCCTAACGTGCTATATGTAGATAATCATTGGTTTTAATAAAAAAGTTTCAATATGCATTTTTTCAGAGAATATTTTTTTTATATATTTTATGAGACTAATAAGGAATATGAATAAAGTTCATATGATTAAATTGATTGATCTTAAGTTCTCCCTAAAAATTTCATATTAATTTTCCTTGATATGGATCATGTGTGTAATGTCATACAGGAGTAAGTAAATGTTATATTCTAGGAATCAATGCGAGCAAATAGATTTTATGTCCTACTAAAATTTACATTCTAATCAAATTTTAAAATTATTTCTTACTTTTCAAGGACTAACTATAATATCTCTACTAGCAGGAGTATGATCTGATTATAGAATTGTTAAGGTTTGGCGAGATCTGATCTGATCTAAGCGGGATCTGTGAATTCCCTTTGTAGATGTTTCCCCCTGCTTCGGACTATGACAGCACGATCACATATATACTGTGTTCTGTAGTCTTATCCCTTAGAAAGGAATTTATTCTGTATCATAAATAAGAGGCTTGTAGGGAAAGTGACAATGATGATCAACATAAATCTAAGGGAAAATTCTTGATAGCTTAAATGTCTTCCACCTTATCTAGTTACAGCTCTCGTCCTCTTAAAAGTCTGATAGACTGATCTAAAAAAATTCACTTAAACTCCAACTGGACCGACTATTTCTGCCTTCTTTTAAGATCGACATATATTAGCATACAGAAGCTGTTTCATAAGGCGCAGCCCGAATCTATTATGCTTCGAGAAGTACCTGTGTATCGAATTTCCTTACGAACCACAGATTTACACCAAAATAAAAGTCAAATAATTCAGAAGGGCTTATGGTCTAAGAGTTCTGATTTGTGGCAACACCAGCAGCTCTCTATCACCTAAAGCTTTTCCACATAATTCATCATGAAATAAAACATAAAATAATAATAAAATCTAAAAAATACTCTTCAGTCAAATTTAACTATTTTATATTTTAGTTACATTCGGGAAGTTTATGGTAAAACATTGCATTGGCAAAATATTCCATTCACACTAAGACTGTACTTGAATTGAACTGACTACCAAGTTATGATGATGATTTGAGCAAATTTTACGACTCAGCTAAGAAGCTTATGGTAAGCAAGGAGTGTGGCAACTCATTGATTCTCAGTTGAGCCGATGATTCCTTTCATACACTCATCTTGACAACTTTCAAACTGGGATATAAATTTCATTAGAAACACACGAAGAGATATGGCTTTGATCTAGCTAGATCTAAGTTCTTTTTTCTTATTAACTTTATATACTTCCTTGTAGCTATTGCAGTCTACAAGACACACAGGCTTGTGTCCGTTTCTGATTCGTTTTGAAAAGTAAAATGAATTATATCCCGCTACGCCTTAGAATTCGTTTTAAAGTTTCCCTATGATATTGGTGCTCTGACGACAGCCGAGAGCCGACGACAGAACGATGAACAACAGCAAAACAAGGCGGATTCATTCCGCTGCTTCGATTTCTTTTATGCACACGTCACATGGTTAATTTTTTTTTTTTTAATATTCATAAATAAATTTACAATGTGAAGTAAAGCAAATAACATTAAAGCTCTTAACAATTTCAAATCAATTCAGTGTAATTTAATTCAGTGTTCATAACTTGAAACCGAATAGTTAAATGATTTGAGTGGAAACGGGAACGATCCTGATAGTAATACATATATGCCTTTGGAAAGGGTATAGGAATTTAGCCAGGGACAGGTCTATTTATCAATTGTGTTGTATTAAGTTCGCTTTTTAGATAGTTGAATAAATGTATATATTATAGAATACATTAAATTATATTCAAATATATATTCCAGTATGTATGTATGTAGGCTATATATATACTCGTATATATATACTCCTATATATATACTCGTATTTGTGTACTTACTCTATTGCCTTCCCGTAGCACAAACGAAGTTTTCGTTAGATAACCAATTTTGACGGTTTTTCTGCTGTTTATCCAAGTATGTAAATTTGACTTTTAATTGTTGAAGCCGTGGCGCGGCGGCTTGGTAAATAACAAGACGACAATAACAACAACAATTTGCAGTTGCACTTGGCTGCACAAGACTCAGACTCGCGATATGGAAATTTGGGAACTTGGAAATGTGTTGGACTGTACTGCAAATGGCCAAGCGGTGCAATGGGTCGGGCTACAAAAGAGGAAAGGGAAAACGAATTTCAATTTGCAAATATTATTATACTATAATTTGGGGTTTTAGTAAAGTTTTTCAGTTGCTTTTTACTACGAAAAGTGGTGATTTTATATTTCTTCAACTTTTGTATGGTCATTTGATATGACGTTGCTTGCTTTGCACACATTTTCGTCAATTTGTTTTGATTTTGGTATTTTTGCCATTTCATTTTCTTTAAAATATAACACATGCTGCGGCGAAGAGAGACTCAACCAGATCATGAATGTAAATTTGTAAGCTTTTTATATTTATTTTATTCATTTTTTCGCTGCCATTTAATTGTGCAACTACTTAGTTTCGCTGGTTACACAGTTTCTTTTATTTTTTATACACATCCACTTTTTTGCAGTTGATAATTGTTAATGAGTTGTTGTTGTTGTTGTTGCTATTGCAGTTCTCCCATGGCAAACAACTTTTTCAATTTGCTTTTCAATTTTTTTTTTTTTTTTTGCTTTATATTTTAACAATTTTATTTCGCTTTGAAGCTACCAACTTAGGTTTAAATATTAATTCTAGTCCTTAAACTCACGTTTGTTTATAAGCACATTTGATACAAATACATAAATGTATGTATTTTTTCTATATTTATAAATTTTTACTAAAATAAAAACAAAACAGCAATGCGTATATATATTTTGGAGCTGTCCCAACCGCCCGAATGTTGGCTTGAAACTGGTTGTGGGAACAGTTTGGACGATCGGTTTTTTATTAGTTTCGCTCACAAAGAGCTTCGTTGTTGTCCCCGTGTCTCCGTAACGACGATACGAATAAAAAATTACAACAATGCTGTTTTGAGCCGCAATTTCATTCTCGATTTTTAGGTGCAAGCGAGACGGCAACTCCAAGTCTCTCCAAGTCGAAGTCGTACTTGGCTTTAGCTCGTGTTGGAGCTTCGCTTACAAACCGCAAATACTTCTGAGTGTTTTCGTATTTCGTATGCCTCTTGTCTATTTGTTGTTGTTGCTGTTTTTGGGTTTTTACCATATGCTTGTTGTTGTTTCTCGCATGTGAAAATGAGTTGAGTAAACAAAGCATGCTTTAGTGCGGCATAGCGTTTTGCATAGCCACCGTCTTTGTATTTCATATTTTATGCAATTTTTGCAAAAATCACATAATTTTTGTAAGGCTTTTTGAGCAAAATGTGCAAAATGTACACTAGCGACTGAAGTAAGCAAAAAGAGACCTTATATTTTTGGATTTTACTTTCAGGGTGCTCGTGACTTTCCTCATTCTTCAAACTAAGTTCAGAAGTTAAAAATCAACCCAAGAAAATAGTGAATTCGTGTGTTAGATTGAAAATGTCGCGAAGTCAATTACTTACGGGTCCTTACGGAGCTAAAGGAGCTCGCTCGTAGGCGTAGGCAGAGACTAAACCAAAATTCAAATGACATTGATAATGCACTTTTCAGGGCTAAGTGCTAAGTTTTGATTGTGGTCCCATGAATTTACGCTGTATACAAGTGAAATAACTATAAAAATCCCAAATATAATGCATAAGTTCTTGATACTGTTGCTTCATTAAGTTATTAATTCAATTGAAATTTTTTAATAATTCATATTAAACATCATTTTTATTCTGTGCTCTTTCCCGCTCTCTCTCTCTCTCTCTCTATCTATATCGCAGCATTTTGACTCACTTCAACCAATTTAAGTTAAATAATTTAACGCCTTTGATTCGCCTCACCTTCAAATAGTTCAACGTCAACGAGGTTTTGCCACTTTGCTCACATTAATCACAGAAAATCTATTCCTAGATTAAATTGATATGTTTAAAATCATATTAAGAATTTATACATACCTTGAACACTTGTGGTTGTGCTGACAAGATGAAACTCCACAAAAAAATGTGCATACTCTTATAAAGTCGCATGTCTAAATACATTTTATGGCCACTACGAATATATAATCGTAAAATGGCAAAATGTTCCCACAGCGCTTGTGTTAGATGCAAAATCAACAGGCAGTGTAATTGTTTTTCCATTTCTGTTTTCAGTCATGCAACTTTGACAGTTCAGCAAATAGGCGGGGGAAGACGCTGAGCATTTAATGTTAACACAGCCATAAAAGTGCTAAACAACCCAACAATTTGTGGAGCCCAACAATAACAACTTAAACATTTTTTTTTCCTATATTACTTTTTTGCGGTTTTGTAAATGCTCAAGTGTTGTGGGGGGAGGGTGGCGGCTGCTTTAGTTCAGTTATTTGTTATCGCCAGATAACTTTGACCTTAGCATGGAAATTGTTATGAAATTTACTAAGCCTAGGCTGTTTGAGCAACCAATTTGTGATGCTAAAATTAAGCTGTTAATTGTTTATAGAGTTCCAAGTTGCTGGTCAATTTGGTTAGTGTTCAAGAAACGTAACTTGAGTTCGATTTTTCTTACATTTTAAAATTCTCCAAAGGCTGTCAATCTCTATCAAAGAATCTTAACTTTTTCGTGTTCAAAAACTACAATAACTTTAAAGTAGGCAATGGAAAAACATATGCTAAGAGAAGAAGTGAAGAGAATTACCATATCAGTCAGCAATTGTTCGGAAGTTTTGGGCATGAGACGTGTGTCAACGAAGTTTGTTCCATAACTTCTGAATTTTAATCAGAATAACCGTCACATGAGCATCACTCAGGAAGCCAAAAATAACACGAAAATCATGTCTCAGCCACCATATTCACCAGATTTGACCCCTGCTACTTTTCCTGTTCCCAAAAATGAAAGACCTATGAAAGGACGGAGATTTGCAATGATTGATGAAAGAGAAATTGCATCGCTAGAGCAGCTCAAGGCTATACCAAAATGTGCTTATGAGCAGTGGTTTGAAGATTGGAAAAGCAAGAGCATTTAATCTGAGGAGGCTTACTTTGAAGGAATATTCCTTGTTGATGAAAAATAAATATTTTTCTATCAATATATAAAGTCACCTTACTTCTTGAACACACCTCGTATATGCACTTTAAATAATAAAATCAAAGGCCAATTAAATGTTTCCACTAGTGCTTTAAATTATTCAATAACCTGAAATGTAGAAAACGTTAATAGCGTATACAAGTGATCTGAGGATGATATGACATTGTGTCCAGTTCATGCATATTCAACATATTTCACTGCTCGTGAGAATTTGTATAAGCATCACTGATTGATTTTGCCAAGTGATTTTAGGTGGGTATAAAATAATTAATATAAAATCCATTAAGATTAAATGTGAACATTAAATTGTCAAAAGTGATCTTGATCATATAGATATGAAGTTATTTAAGTCATATTTGATTAATTGTTCGAACCGTTCTTTGCTCTTGAAATACTTAATTGCTATATTAACTGACACCATGCTTTTGTTCTCATAAAATGTCCATAAATACTCGTATGTATCAGTTGTCACATCAAAAGTCTGACCTAGAAATTACATAATTCAAACTTGACAACCGCAAAAACGCAACAAACTCCCAGGTAGAGCAACTCTAGCTGAATCAAAGTAATTGTTTTCAATAGGCCAAACAATTTTCGACTATTTTCCAAGTGCACTACGACCTTAGGCTGCCTGGCCCACGTCTCTAGGTCTATTTGATAGCTAATCAGCAACAGAGTTTTGAACAATTGTCTTACCTATTTACAAGCTACAGGGCCTTACTCCTCCCACACACACGTACGTAGCACAACCATGTATGTAAATATATAGATGAACAAACAAAATTAACGCAAATACCCGAAAAATATGGCTTTAGTCATGCGCTTGCTAATTGCCTGATTGTACGTGGCGATGTGTCAGGCTAAAGGTTCATGTTCTTTATACATATATCTACAGATCGATGTCATAGGAATTTCCGTGAATTTAAGTGGAACTATTTCAAAATAGACTCCAATTTGATTAAGGAGGTAGAGAAGGCTTTATTGATTCATTCATGAACCTTTCCTTTCCCCAAAAGTAACACCATGAAGCAGAAGAAGGAGAGAAAAAGAAGAGAAAGATAACTTTTAATAGAGAGCGAACGTAGAACATTTAGATTCTGAATTTGAGAATGAGTGAGAGTGAGCGTAAGTTCCACAATTGGCCGCTGTGTTGTAATTACAGGGCAGAGCCTAAAAGTAGGCAAGTCTTTCATTGTATAACAAAAGACTGTCTATGTCGGTCTATGCCATAGGCTCGTAACTCTATGGGAATCTCTTCCATATTACCGAGTAGACGTTATTCCGATATTTCAGGAAGATATATAGTCCCATATAATATTTTCATTTTCAATTAAAAGCGAATGAATTACTTTTAGACAAGTAATTTAGTTAAACAATTTCAAGCCATATTTTCCTTTTCCCTTTCTATATCATAGCACTCCCAAAGCCACACAATAAAACACCAATCCAGTATCATATTTATGTACAATTTATAATTTTCTATACACAATCTTAATATGTAAAAATCTAATGTTTGAAATGTTTATTTTGGTACAAATTGCACAAAATCTACTCTCTACACAGTATTTTGTGTTTGTATGTGTGTGTGTATGTATATATTATATTCTCGGCGGTGTGCATTGTTCTAGGTTCCAGGCAGAATCTTTGCTCTTCTTCTGGTTTAAGTACAAAATAATTATTGTATCGCGCATTTTGGTAGATAGGTAACATTGTTGATTTCCTCTCTGCCGCTGTGGAGGCACTTAAGAGAACTTAGCCTAGATCTTGACGTCTGTAAGGCGCCAATACTCGTAAACTTTACAAAAGACTTAACAACTTGGATATATTCCGGTGCTACGATCTGCAAGCTATCACTGTGACATATCACAAAACGTGTCCATCTTCTCCTGGGCTGCATCACAACTGCGGCTGTTCTTGTTCTCACGCCGTGCGGCACGCATTGGCATATTCGACGGTGTCATGGAGCGTGGGGAAGATCTCAAAGGGACCCTCGCTGAGGGCCATACTATGCACTAAGGTGTCGTATACCCGATCCACGGGACTGGCAAGTAATAGGCGTGCTCCGCGGGCATTCAGCTCCTTGCTGAGATCACTCAGCGTACGACAGCCCGCCACATCGATGTGGCCCAACATGGAGAAGTCCAAAATGAGAAAGCGAAAGCTGTTCGAAGCCTCCACCAAGTTGCCATTGATGGCCTTGCCTCCATTCTGGGACACAGGCGAATAGGTGGTCTTGTTCTTGCCCTTGCCAGGGCTGGTCTTGTCCAGACCCACTACCTCGTATAGGGAACGCCGGAAGAACGTGCTGGTGGCAAAGTTGAGGGAGCCGCTATAGCGGAAGATGCGCGTCTCCGGCACCTGCATGGCATTGCGATGTTGATTCAGGTCCATGTAGATGCCAGGTGCCTCCGGCATGTAGCCTAAAAGACAGGCATAGGGCTTCAAGCCCTTGATATACAAGGCCAGCAAGGAGATGCAGACGCCAATGAGCAGGCTGTTGGAAGAGCAAATAATAATTAAAGTTCAAACTGCTTCAGGATAGAGACTTACCCAATGTCTATGTCAATGAGCACCACACAAAGAAAGGTTGATATCCAGGTGAACATTTCGAGCTTACCTTGCTTTGCGAACTTCTTTAGCTCGCGGGCCTGCATGAACATGGGCTTCAGGGCCACAATAATGACACCAGCCAGCACACACTGAATAGGAGAAAGGACATGAGGATTAGATAAGGTCACTAAGTATAATGCTCCAAGCCATACTTACTCTGGGCAAATCACTGAAGAAGGGACCAATCCACATCAATGTGACCACCACCAACGAGGCAGACACCAACGAGGCAATCTGTGATACGCCACCCGTCTGATCCTGTATCACCGAACGGGACAGCGAGCAGGCTAAAGGTATGCAGGAAAAGCAGCCGCCCACAATATTGCCAATGCCCATGGCGAAGAGTTCCTGATTGGCTCTAACCTCATAGTTATGCTTCCTGGCGAAGGTTATGCCCATGGACATAATAATTGAATAGGTGACTATGGCTATGGCTATGGAATCCACAGCCACTTTGGGCAGCAAATCCAGCCGCGGCAACACTGGCTCCGGTAGACCTTTCGGTATAATGCCCACCGGCTGCACATTGAACTCCGCCAACAGGTGAAAGTATTTCGAGATCAGGGTGCCTCCAATCACCGCAATCAGCTCGCCGGGGAAGGGGAAACGGCAACGCTTGCTTAGGCAAGGCTTCAAGCACTCATTACATATGGTCATAAAGACAATGACGCCCAGACAGAACCCAAAACTGACCAGGTTCGTTTGTGGTACATTCTTGATCACATCAACTACGGTGTAGACAATCTTGAAGGCGCCCTTATGACGCGCAACGGTAATGCCCAGGACATCCTTCAGCTGAGCGGTGACGACATGAATGGCAGCGGCCGTGGTGAAACCATTGACCAGCGGATCACTCAATAGAGAGGCAAGTGTGCCCAGTCTAAAGAAGGCCATGAGCAGCTGTAAAAGGTAAATGGGGTGAAAGGAGGATAAAGGAATTGCAGGAAGAAGAAATCGAAAATCCGGTTACTCACATTTACAATGCCCACAGCCAAGGCCAGGGATGTGACTACCTCCAAATGCGTGATGGGATCCTCCACCATCGTGCCAATCGTTGTCGTCACATTTCCCATTAACAGTGTGGTGGCCTCCGTTGTCGTTGCCGTAATAGCCCCAAAAAGTTCCACGTTCGCATAGGTCTGTACAACTTTCTGGGTCATCATACTGGACACTGCAAACGTGCCAATGGATATATGCTTCGATGTGCCCAGAATCATATAGACAAGCACCGGAAACACCGCCATGTACAAGCCATTTCCAGCTGTAACGCCAGCCAACAGGCCATAAGCCATGCCATGAGGTATATTCATAATGGCCACCGTAAAGCCAGCTACAACATCTCCAATGAGATCCCTTTTAAGCGAATACTGTGGCAGCCATTGCAGTATGGGTATGACCCCAGTAAAGAGGGCAAAGAAGTTCCAACTCTGCCAGCAGTTGCGCAACGAGGAGGGGATGCTCTTATCTCTGGCGGCATAGCCTGTTTGCTTAATGACAACCTCATGGGTTAGGACATCCCGATGTATGCTGTACTTTGGTTGGATTTTGGGTTTAATTTGTGCGCTATGGCCATTGCCATCGTTGTTGTTGCCATTCAGCGGTTTGCTTCTGTAAGGAAAAAGAGATACAAATTAGTGAAAATAGGTAGGAAGTAAAGTTAAACCCACTCTTGATTATCCTTATTGTCGTTAGGCATTGTAGAGCTTTCTACGGTTTCTAAAATATCTTCGGCTGCTGTTGCTTCGTCTAGTTCTGACGTATTGTAAATAGGCTTTACATGGGTATCGGTATAAGAATGGGCTTGCAGATCACGTTGATAAAGAGCACTTCTCAGCCGGGTGATGGGACAATGTGGTTTGGGTTGCTTTCTTATGGCACCTGTGGCTGGACTTGGTTGTGTTTGCCTTTGTATGGGTATTAATAGAGTCGCAGCAGCTTCGTTATATGTCTGAGGAACTTGTTGTTGTTCTCTCCGCCGTTGTTCCTGCTGATGATTGTGTAAGTCTTTCAATCGCTTCCAGGCGCATTTGCTTGCCGATTTAAGTTGATTTTTAGGTTTCTAAAATCAGATGGATATACAGAGAGGATATGTTCAAATGGTTTTTATTTGGTTGTTAAAAACATTAGGTAGATTTTGTTTAAAATTTTGGAATTGACAATGCGGTTAGGTTCTCACCACAATGTTTTCCAAACTGAGCTTATCATAACGAGGTCGATAGTAGTTCCACAAAAACTACAAAACTACAGGCAGACTATGGGAAGATGAAAGAAATGGACCTTCAGGCCCAACCATAACTTGAATCCACTTTAACATTGTTTGTTTTGATATTTTGATAGCTGAAGTTGCTTGAAAAACAAAGCCCTTGACGACAAAGCATAAATCGGAAATGGGATTTTTGGGTTACTGTTTGAGTAAACAAGCCAATGGAAAGTTTTGAAAGATGGATTCGATTAGATTAAAACACAGCGAAAATGACAATAATTTTACTGGGCTTTGTTTGAGATTTAATTTATAGTTTGAGATACGAATGCGTTGATTATAGTTATTAAAAAAAAAGACAAATGATGAAAATGTTTATGTAAAAACTGAGAAAAATATAATTATACTTTTTGATTAACTTTTTCAACAACTATTTCAGCCTTCAGCGTTGACTCTTCCCCAAAAATATGATAATTAACTTTGAATGACTTTTAAATAACGCACAAAATAGATGCATTTGATTATTAATCGAATGTCTTGCTATTATTTCCATTGCTTTATCACTACTACTTGATAAAGCAAATCAAAGCAAGTATCTGCTAACTTTGTGATCATCTCTTTTATATTACAATTAGGCCCAGCAATTCACATTCCTCCAAGTAACCCATATATTTACACTTTCTCTATACTTAAGTCACAAGTTCCAAATTTCTTTGATAATTTCTTGATAAATATTTATATACTACTCTCAAAGGTTATATAATATTCCTATTAATCACTCGGCTTGAATTGAAATACATTTTCAGCCCTAACTACCTTTTGCACAACTATAGTTAAACACTCACTAGAGCAGACTAATACATCGTTCAGCCCGACCTGTTCTATAAATACAATCCACTGTTTAAAGCTGACTCAAAGCTTTGATATAAACAAATACCAAAAAAAAAATGGCATTCATGGCGTTTTTTATACAAATTAACACTGATGGTTAATTCGTCAAATCATTAGACCAACATGTGCCCAAAAGCTGCCCACGGATGTGAGTTCAAAACTATATACATAACTTGCTAAACGCTTATCTGTCACTGTTGATTACGCATACGCAACGTAGACAGTTGTCTAGGCCTTTGTTTTCAGCGTCGTGCGTTTCGCTTGCTTATCAGTCCAGTCTTGCTGAGACTCAGGCAAACATATGGAGCACCTCAAAGATCCATGTGGATTTCATGCGAAAGTTTGTAACCAAATCGTCGACTCGTTAATTGTTTTACAAACTAGCCTTTAATACTTTGCATAGCAGACGGTTTTACGTCTTTTCTTAATACTCATTTTTTGTATTTGCTTAAGTAATAAGCACTTGCTTAATGATGAATTGTTGCTATTATGGTTGATGTCTGCTGACAATGAGTTAGCATCCATAAATTAGAGATTGGGGTTTTATAAGTGACATAAACACGTAGCATTTAGGAGGAAAATCATTTAGGAGTAGAAGCTGTGTGAATTCCAAGTAGATTCTTAGCAAAAATAGGGTTTCAGGAAATGCCCTTTAATAATACTCTTGCGTAGGGTTTTATGATTCAGTTATGAAATTAGCTTGGCGCTGAAAACATGTGCGTTTGTTCATTCATTAGCATCATTTAAACAGCTGTCCAAACGATTGGTTCATTGGCCCATCGGCGGAGTTGAACCCAACTCTTTGAACTCAACATCCATTCCTAAAATGTATCTATCTAAAATGTTATAAAAACTTAGCAAATCAATATTGAAGTTTGTATTTTTGATGGATAGTTTTTTTGATTTGTTTGATTTATGCAAAAATATAAAAAAATACTATTTCTTAAGAATTTAAAAAAAAAATTGAATATCTTTATGTTATTTTATAGAAAAATTTAGGGCTTATCAAAAAAAATTACTATCTAATCAACTTTTTCCACTGTTCCCAACCTAACAAGGAGGAATCCATGTCTTTAAGTGTATTAAAGTTTCGGCTGGCTAAAGTTCATAGCTATTTTTCCTTATTTTTTGTTTACTTTGAATCATAATTGTTATTTGTTTTCTCTCCTGTTACCATCTGACACAATATTCGCTAACTGGGCATTATAAAAAATTCCACTGTAAAGCCCCATCAGAAGTAAAACAAAAACCAGTAAACCGGTTCGGCGCCAACGACTGACTAAGCGAAACAAAACATATGAAAATAATTGTCAAGCATTAAGCATTGCCTTTACGACGTCACTTGAAATCATATTTGTAAAGCCCCGTTTTGAAAACCAGACTTCTATCTGTATTTAGACGTCAACCCCGTATAGACGACTGGCATTCAGGTTCAGTTGTTCAGTGTGCGTATCTGTGTGTGTGCGTGCAATGTCAAGTTCAACGGTTTTTTTGTGTGGGTCATGAGAGCAAATTGCGAACACGAATACGTATCATGAATTTAAAGTTCGAGTTTATAACATGGGGATACATACTCATATATCATGGATGCCGAATCCGTACCATGGGAGATCGTCGCCTCGACAAAATCAATCATGAAATATAATTGTGGTTTTGCTTTGCGGCAAGGCAAGCATTGACTTTGAGTTCAAGTGATCCAATTAGGGTGTTAATTAAGGCAAATATAAAAATGCAAATGCAAAGGCAAACAGTTGCATGCAAATCTCAGAAGTAAATATTGCATTGTGTTCAGGAAAGTGGAAAAAGCTATCCGCCTGCAATATTAATACCTTATCTTATTTGACAACTATGGAGATGGTATAGCATACACTCAAATAAATAAGTAGTATTTATGTAAATATCACGAAATTATTTAGCTGAAAAGTGAAAAGTGTTTATATACAACACTAAATCCAATTTTGAAGAAAGGAAGTTTTAATTTATACATATTTATACTCTAAAAGTTAGTAATGAGAGTTTCAGTTGAAACATTTTT
This sequence comes from Hirtodrosophila duncani, assembly GCA_037043425.1. Classification (NCBI taxonomy): domain Eukaryota; kingdom Metazoa; phylum Arthropoda; class Insecta; order Diptera; family Drosophilidae; genus Hirtodrosophila; species Hirtodrosophila duncani. The sequence continues at coordinate 195,760 of JBAMBM010000793.1, read as the reverse complement.
CTTGAAGCTGCTCTCTGAAAAATGATTTACATAAATTTTATGAATTCGCCGTACTAAGTCCAACGTAGGCTCAACATAGCCATATCCTTCTGTTTCTATGAGAACCTTATACATATTTCTGCTGTAAGCTGTATATATGTATAAATCGTAAAAAAATCAGACCACTATATCATATACTTATCATATAACTGAGCGATTTACAATGAAAACTGTTAAGACACAACAGTTTTTTTGTTTTTTATCTGAACCCAAACAAATTTCGTACGTGTCAGTGAAGCCTCCATGTCTGCTGACCATATTTGATCCAGATCGGACAGCTATAACTCACACTTGCCATATAAGATGCCAATGTCAATACAAATAGTTTCACAGATTGAGACTTAGAGTTTACAAATCGAATCGCAGAATGTTATCTCTTTCTACCCTCCAAAGCAAAAGCAAAGCAGGTGTATATGTGTATGGGTGTGGGCTGTATGTATTTATGTATGTGTGTATGGGTGTATAATTGAGTATGTATGAGCAAATGCGTTTGCTGGTTAAATTAATCAGAATCAAGCTACAAAACTATCATTTCTTATCAAAGTATCTGCAAGAGTATGTAAGCTTTGGGTACCCGAATTTAGCCTTCCCTCTCTTAATTTTTAATAAATCTCATTTCTGTCGTCATTTAATATTCATTTTTCTCACTTATTCTTTATTACTAATATCTAATAAGCCTTTTCCATGTTAAAGAGCAGAGCAGTATATTATATACTATTAATGTGGAATATTTATATGGAGAGGTTTTTCATACAAGTCCTTTTTCTTTTTTGTTCTAGGTCCAGCATTTCCAACATTAAACAAATAATTTCTATATATAAGAATCACATTTGAATGACAATTTGTTGAATATTTAAAACAAGATTATCTGAAAACTTTAAATCATAGACTTGCCTTAGTAATTTTAAGAAATATCGTTCATAAATAGACTTGAAAATGTTATTTCCAATCAAATATTCTTTGTTCTTATATTGCCTCTTGTGTCTAAAGTTTTAACTCGTTTTCTAAGTGAACGAAGTGTTTAATTATATTCAATTTAAATTCCACACTAAAACCTCATTTCAGATGCAAGCTACGCTAAATCTTAAACATAATTTTTAGTGTAAGAAGTTTTCTAATTGCTTTCAATTTGCATTTCACGCGAAAGCCCCACATTATAAATGCAAACTTTGCCTTTTGTAATTTTATAATTATATTTTTATACAGCTTAACGACTAATTATAAGTGCTTCAAATAAAAAAACAACATTTAATTGGGGTGTCCTTGAACTGTACGGAGACCTCAATTAGTTCTACTAGCCTAATATAAGCTGATGTTTTATTTTTGAACCAAAAAAGTACTCTACAATCGGCTTAAATATATATTTTTGTTAAGGTCAACACAGATACATAACGGAAGCTCAATAATACGGCGAGCGACAGAAACTAAAACCGCTTTTTCTTTACAACGTGAAGGTCTGGCAATCTTTACTTTCTTATCAAATATTCTTGCTGCGCCCCTATCGGCCTTTCAATCAGAACAAAAAGTTGCTTTACTACGTGGCAGCAACATCAAAAGCTTCTCCTCTGAATCAATTTGGGGGCAGAGACACTTGTTGCTGGCTGGTTGACTGACTTTGATAAGGCGGCCCTTGGACTTATCACTTAGAGTGGCCATGAAATACTTTAATAAAGCCCAGCCATATGTTCAACTATCGATATCTCGGAAATCTGATTATGTAACACAGACAATGCTTACCATGTGATTAAATATAACTATATAATTATCATACAAATTGTCAATCATATACGTACTTCAACCATCTTGTTAGAAATTTGTTGTTTAACCAGTTTGTTTTTCTAAAAAAATTGTAGTTCTACGGATTTTGACTTTTTGACTCTCGTAACGCCTGCGTCGCACTATTTAATTGAACTACGACTAAAATGTAAAACTGTAAAACTTGCTTTGCCAACTGCAGCAGCAACCTAAATAAACGGCAAAGTTATATTTGCCTGATCTCGCTGTCTTGCTGATGCGGTTGTATGATTATACAAGTTGGGTCTGATAAAACCTGACGTTGAATGAAGTACATAAATGTACTTATTTGAGTTTAAATATTTGTCTGGTCTTCCAAAATTTATGGAGACGGAAGAGCTTTTTATACACTTGAATATAAATATATAGTATAATGTTTAAGTTAAGCAAAGTGGTGGCAAATATAAATACTTTGTGATAATAATTTGTCTAGGGCTGCAAGTCTAAGATTTAATAGTTCTGCTGATGTTAGTTCTTTCTAACTAATGACTATAACTTTGAAATACATAGAAAGAGTGTATTAGATCCCTCCACAGATTATCCATCTGCACAGAGCACACAGATCTGGGGAACTTCACTGCCCAAGACCATTATGATTGCAAATCGGTTCGGTTATCTTAAAAAAACTAAACCCTTTAATTTAAATTTCAACATTCCAGCTATAGAACTACAAGCACCATAGCTCTCTATGTATATGTATGTCAAATCCTCTTCTTCGCGAGGTGTGATTGATATCAATAGCTCCTATATACATCTGAACTTTCGATTGGGAACTGTGGCGGAACTATAAACAAACTTTATCTGCTTGGAAGCATCATATATATGTACTCAGATTCCAAATCTAGTAAATTCAGCTTTATTCCACATATTCAGTAACCATTTTGAATTTATGACAATCTCTTCATATTTCTCTTTCTCCAAAATACCAAAAAAAGCTCTTTTATACAACAGCATACAACCTTTATAAATCCACCTTCAATTATCGCACAAAATTTGCAACCTGCCAATGCACGAATATATTCCACTCGGTAACGCTAATGCCAAAGTTCGAAAAACGCTTCCTCTACATATACATACAAACATAGGTATGTATGTATGTGCATGCATAGACTACGATAAGGTTGGCTTACAAAATATGAGTGAGTAATCATCAGTAGCAAAACAACAACAACAACAACAACAGCAGCAACTACGGATTGTGATAATGCCAAAGCCATTAAAAACAAGCATTGCACAAACTGCCGATGCCGATGCCGATGGGATTGGCCTTAGGCTTTGGCTATCCAACTGGTATTCGATTCCAGTTGTTTTGTGTCCCAGGCTTATCAGCAGGCAGACACGTATTGTGAACTATCCCCTTGCCATGCAGTTAATGCAACATGCCATACAAATCGCGTCTATATAATGGCTTTTTTCCGGTGAATTTTGTTTCTTGGCTAAGGGCAAGTGGAGTGTATTGAATGTGTGTAACTAATATTAATAGACCAAGGTTTGAAATGGGAAAATAAATTTGTTTGCTATCAAATCTAGCAAATCCTATAAAATTCCTAGTTTACAATCGAATAATTGTAGGCAAATTTACGAAGTAATCAAATCAAACAATCAAGTAATCCAATCAAAACTATATGCAAATGCAATATTTCAAACAGTAGCTCATGCATTTGTTTGCATTTTGATATTCTCAGTTGAAGATCCACCTCATAAGGATTCAAGCACTAAAAAATATATCTTGCAGGATATTCCATTAAGAATCCTTGCTTCACAATTTCGAACTATCACCACAACCAATCTCTACAACTTTAGCCTTGATGTCTTTTGTTTATAAGGCTTACCGTTCCGACCGATCGAGAAAAAGGAACTGAACTAACTATACCACAAAGAGTGCTCGCATTTTTAAGGCAAAAATTTCAAAATGTTTTATGCAGAATCTTATGACCATTATCTGCTGGTCATGCGATTTTAATCAATTTCGTTTAATTAATATATAAATCATTGACATCTACCAGGCTTTGCGAGAAAGCATCATAACTTCTTCGTTTAACTATGATTCGTTGATTGAGCAAAAGCAAAGAGTATTTCGCTGTCGAGCACTCTGGTCATGCGTCATTCTTTTCAGCGTTTTGAAGTTTGTGTTGTTTTCACTTCAATGGAATTGCTGTTGCTGCAATTTTATTTAGATTTGGATTTTTTTCTTTTTTTTTTTTTTGCTTTCCATATATTGCTTATAGAGATGCGCAAATTGATTTCCATTCGCTGCTTTGGGGATGGCGATGCGACTGGGGGTAAACCAGTTTACATTTGCCCACACGCATCACGCATCACGCATCAATAAAAGAAATCTTGTGACAAAGAAGACAAACAAAGTACATAAATCAATTGGGGCGACATTCAATTGGCATACTTATGTATGTATACATATATGTAAGTATATGTACATATGTACTTCAATCGCCCACAAATCAACTCAACGGGTTCTGCTTCTAATTTTCTCTTCCAAGCACTTGTAATCGAAGAAGTTCTAGGAGTTATACAAGTACATACATATGTTGAGGTTTGGTTAGTGACGTCATTATTGTATATATGTTATCGTTGAATGGCATTCAATATGTATTGCGATATCATTTATCATAGTTTATAGTTTATATTTATAGAATACTTGATAACTTGCAATTTTTATCAAAGCTAAAATATTCAAGGAAAGCATGATAAAATATGTCTTTTATTAAAAGTTAAGTTAAAAATATTTATATATATTTCAGTATGTAAACTCGGTTCTTCTTATAAAATATATCAATATCAACATTTTTTCAACTTGTCGTCAGACATCAATCATTTATTATGCCTCCTTATCAGCTTTATAATTTTCTTTTGTTTCAGTTCCAACAAATTTCTATCGATTATTATCAAAAAGTTCATTGTTTGACAAAGTTAACATTCGATTTGAATTTGCTTGCCAGATTATTGCTGATATTTCCAAAAACAAGAAGGAAATGTTAACAAACAATCAGGCTAACGTCTGCAGGCACTATATAGTATTTAGTATTTACAGGAAAACCCACTTCCAATTTGGATTCGCCAACACGCGAGGTAATTGACCAGGCAATAGCAATGTGTGTAAAGCACAAAGCGAATAAGCCAAAAAACAAAAACGACAACAGCTTAAAATGTAGAGGAGCTCGTTTTCAAGAGAACGAAGTTATTATACTCTGATGAAAATGTTTAAAGAAAAAACGTTAACAAAATATTTCACCCTTAAAATTGCTTAATGGGAGAATGGAATATGATGGTGAAAATGAAAAAGAGTCTTTTATATAAAACATGGAGTAAAAGTTCCAATGTCGTGGAGGTCCGATAGATGAAATAAAGAGTCATCATAGAAAATTCAACACCCAAATGGTGGTATGGGAAGTGCAAAAGAAGACATTGAGAAATAGATGAACCGGAAGGAATGATATAAAAAAGGCAAAACAAGAGTTCTCAGAAACCATTGCTAGTTTCAGAAAATACCTGGCCAAGAGTAAGCTCAGTAGAAATAGAATGGTTAGAAGAAGCAGAAACTTTTAGGATACCGAATATATGGGGATGTGTTTGAGGTATTACCGGAATGTGTACATAGTACGAATGTGAACAACGGATTATATTTTCGAGTCTATATAAGTTTAAGGAAACAAGAAAACTACCTTGAGAGTACAATTTGAATTTTAATAAATTTCTTCGACTTTCCTGTTTAATCTTTTCGTTCCTTTCCATCCATCGCTTCCTCGTTGTTTCCTATAAAATACCATCTCTCATTTTCTATGCATTTGGATACAAACTTTGTTCACCTACTCTCTAAAACTTAACTTGTGTTAACTTCTAGCTCTTCTGGCTAGGGGTAGTCGTTGCTCCCCACTCAATTAGTGAAGCCAATAAGATTTTTTGTTTTGTGTAGAGTGTGGGTCAATATGAATGCTGATATTATGATATGATATGGGTTAATAGGCCAAGTGTGATAAAGTCTTTTACATGTCGCAAACTTCATGACCTAGTCAGCATGCTCTTATTAAACAGACAAACAAAACGAAGCGACAGGTTGGAGAGGCACGAAAGCGCTAGCGGATGAAATACATGAACATATCTATACATACATATGCACATTTATGTATGGCATGTCTCAAGTACAGCTGCACTCAGCTGTTGGTCCCGTTGATGGTCATGGGCAGAAAATGGGATAGAAATGAATAAAGAAAGCGAAAAAGCAGCAACAACAATAACAGTGGCGACAATTAAAAGGCATGGCAACAAAATAGAAATGACAATTCATTTGATTGCCCCAAATTGACAATGGAAGAAATGTGTACTAGTCGAAAAAGAGACGTCAATAAATAAATGCCCGGGCTAGGAAACAAATATATAAAAAAATACACAATTTTTAGATTTTTACCTTAAAAAACCGAAAAGAATTTATATATTGGCACGCGATAAAGCGGCTGTTGTTCTTGTTGTTGGTACAAACGTACGATGTTGATGTTGTCGTCACCGTCACCTTCAGCGCCTATTTCTTCGTTGTGGTTGTTTGTAGTTGTTGTTGCGTTTTAATCGTCGCACTTGTTGCCAATAAAACATTTGATTAACACTTTGCCAGCGCGTGCATATTTGTCAATTGAACTTTAAAATATTATTGCTGTTTGTTTAAAACTTTTTCAAATATATGCTAAACACTTTTAATAATTTGCTTTTATTATTTTATTGTATTTTTAAAGCTTTAACAATAAGGCAGGACATATCGTTTCTTTTATTTTGAAAATTTTCTTATGTTTTTAGTTATTTAACCGTCGCCCGCTGTTTTTGTTGTTATTATTGAGACTTGCGACATATAGTTTCACTTGCGTGTGTTGAGCGCCAACGCGCCAAAAGCAAACACCACGGAGAGACTCGAGCGAACAAAAGCCCCACCAGACCCCAAGACCAAGACACAAACGCGAAGCGATGCAAAAAGCTTATTTGAGTGCAGCTTTCTGCTGCTACCGTTGATTGTTGTTGCTGCTGATTAGATAGGAAATTGCAATGCGTACTTGTTTTACCCGTTGTATGGAATGCCAGTGCTTTTATTATTTATTTCTAAATTAACACTATTGCAACATTTATGCTTTTTAATACATAACATTTTAATTGTGCAATGCCAATCTTATTGGCTAATTACAAAATTATCTTTGTGGCCAAATCGCACAGCTGTTCGGCGTTGCCACCTGCTAAGATGGGCAAGTGGGGCAGCCTCAAAATTAAACAGCTGGTATACGGTAGCTGATCATACAAGAAATACCAAAGGTAGCGCAGAGTTACGTTTTTGCTTGTTCTGCGCATTACGTCATAAATGTATAGAGGCAACAAACAGTTATGTTCGGGTTAATGACTGTGTATGTGTTGCATCTCTCTCGTGCGCATTGTTTTAGATCAGTGCAGAGGGCCATTCATATATGTTTTCTTTTTGTTCAGGTCTTTTATAGCGAAATAGATCTCGGATCCAAAAAAAAGCTTTTTACTTTCAATGTGGACGTTCAGAGTTTTTGCCTTAATGTAATGCGTTTGTGTACGATTCTTTCAGTGAATCCAAATTTCCTTTTAAGAGATGGCAAATATAACCGCCAAGGTTTTCCATTCCGTCGAACTTCATTTTTGCGAGATCATGTTTTGACGCTGTATTTTGAAAAAATGTTCGCGATGGTTTTTCACTGTCGATACTTCAAACTGTTTGCAGGCCCGTGTTTATGTTGACGATACCGTACAAGTATATCTATCGATACTGCAAGCTAAGTAACGATAATTACCTACCGCCGACTCGATATTTACCGACTATCGGCAACCATGACAACAAAACATGTTGTTTATGAAATTTCCATCAATTTCTATTTAAATCTGAAAAAAGGAGTAAGTTGACAGTTCAAGCAAATAATATTATTAGCAAACACACAATATGGACAAGCCTCAGTTGATTGAACATCTGCATGAATCCGTCAACTATACGGTTTATGATACCAAATGGGTTCCACTGTCGGCGAAGTTTGTGGTTCTCGGGTCTAAGCCAAACAGTCATGGCATTATGGATATATATGAGCTGAACGAGGATAAGCTGGAGAAGATCAAGTCCGTCGAAAAGAAGGCGGCCTTCAAGTGTGGCACCTTTGGGGCCTCCTCGCTGCGCAATCGTCACTTGGCCGTTGGCGACTTTGAGGGCAGGTTGCAGGTGCTGTAAGTACTGTGAAATATCTATGCGCTCCTCTACTAATGCACCCTTTTCAGAGATTTGGAGCATCCCGAGCTGGCCGTTTACAATGTAAAGGCTCATAGTAGCATCATCAACACAATAGCCGCCATTGGCGGCACTCAGGTGGATTGTGGGGCTCCAGAAATTGTCACTGGCGGACGCGATGGCGCTGTGAAAGTGTGGGACATACGCCAAGGACAGGCACCCGTGGTGGACATATCGCCGCCGCCACAAATGGGCGATGGCATAAACCAGAGACACCTGCGCCGTGACTGCTGGGCCGTGGCCTTTGGCAACACTTATAATGCGGAGGACCGCCTCGTGGCAGCCGGCTATGACAATGGCGATCTGAAGCTTTTCGATCTGCGCGCCCTGTCCGTGCGTTGGGAGACCACCTTGAAGAACGGCATCTGTGGCCTGGAGTTTGATCGCTGCGACATACCCATGAACAAGCTGGCGGTTACCACGTTGGAAGGCGGCCTATTGGTTTACGATATGCGCACCCAACATGCCACCAAGGGTTTCAGTCATGTAGAGGAGCGCAATGCAGGCCGAAGCGTGGGCACCAATGGCGTCATTAGTGGACCCAAGGCCACGGTGTGGACGGTGCGCCATGTGCCCCAGAATCGTGATCTCTTTTTGACTGGCGGCGGCACTGGCTCCATACGCCTCTGGCAATACGAATATCCCGATCGGCGCGTTGTAGACGATACCGATGGCAGCAAAGTGGGCGTCGCTGGAACGCTGCACATGCTCAACGCGGCCACATTGAGCTCCCAACCGGTGCACTGCTACGATTGGCATCCGGATAAGCTGGGCCTTTCCGTCTGCGGCGCCTTTGACCAGAGCGTGCGCGTGCTGATCACCACCAAGCTGAATACGTTTTAAGATTAGCGACGCATTCTTGAAGATTAAACATGGAACATGCTTTATTTAAGATATTTGGATAATAATAATATGATCGCACCAAGTGCTACGTTTTGTTCATTCGCTGCTGCACAATCTGGGTCAGTTGTGTGATCTGCTCCTCGAGCTGCTGCACTAGTTTCTGCTGCTCGGCGGGCGCCTCGACATTGACGGCCCTCTTCAGGGCGTTCAGGCAGGAGGTGGCAGCCAGACGAGCCGAATTCAGTTGCGAGGTGATCATTACTTCGCTTTCGTCCTCGGAATGCTCCTGAATGCCGGCTAGAGACAGCTCAGTAACCTCTACACAAAGATTCAAGGCCTTTTGCGCATGCTCCGGCTTGGCCTCCCATCCCAGCTGTTTGGCCGTGTAGGCACGATAGGATTTGACCAGACGTTCGGCTTTTTTCATTGGCGTAGCGGCCACCAAGGCGGCCAGCTCCCAGACCAATGGTTCGTTGCCATGCTGGACGCACTGTTGGCCCAGCAGCTGGGTGATCCGCTTGAGGAGTATGCCCGAACCGGATTGCTCTTGCATCTGCCTGGCAATGCCGTAGACAATCCGGGTCAGCACCTCCTGGTCAAGATAGCGCTGCTTTAGCTCACCCAGTCGCTGATAGGCGCGCATCGCATCATCCCAGTGAGCGGTGTCGACGGCCACCAGCATGTAGTTCTCCCACACCTTCCAGTTATTGTAGTTGCACTTCAGGGCCTCGCCGAGGACGCGATGGGCACGCTGCTTGTCACCCAGCTTGATCAGCGCCTTGGCCAGATTGTTCCACGACTCGAAGCCATTGGGCTCTAAATGGGTGTAGGCCAGATACCACTTGACCGCGGAATCCCAGCGCTCCAGCTGTATGGCACAGTAGCCGCAGCGCAGCAGGATCGGCTCCTGCAGGGCATTAATCTCCAGTGACAGCTCGTAGTGGGTGATGGCCTGGGTGTAGTCGGCACGCCGATAGAAATAGTTGCCCCAGTAGGCCTGCGCCTTGCCGCTGGTCTGCTTGGAATGCAGCCAGGCCTGGTTATAGCACTGGGGATCATCGATGGCATCGCCCAGCAGGCAGTAGAGCAGCGCCGTTGGCTTCTTATCCAGCTCCTGTCTTATGATCTCCGCCGCCTTGTGTCGCAGCTCCAGGCTGGTATAGCAATCGATGACCTGCTCCCAGGCCTGGATCTTCAGGCAAATGTCCAAGGCGCTCTTCGTCATACCCAGGGAACGCAGAAGATCCACCAGCTGGAGTTGCACCTGCCACTTAGGCTGCATGAAGGCGGCGAATCCATACGACAGCCTCATTCGCTCCGTGTACTTCTCTCCACTCTCGTCCAGCAATTTGACACACTCTTCGCACTGCTTCCAGCTGCGCTCCACAGTGCGACGCTGCCCCGACTCCTGCAGGCAGTTCAGAAGCAGGGCAGCCTGCCGCACCTGAAGCGGTCCGTGCTCCTGATAGAGCAGTGTTTGCGTATACGGTTCCAGTTCTTCATCCGCCAGGCGATCCTTCGGCTGGGAACGCTTCAACTGTTTGCTGGCGATTAGAATGAAATGAAGATGCAGTGCATCAGTGGGTTGTGTACGAGGATTACATAATAAAGTGGTCAATCCAGGCGGTAACACTATGTAACACCAAATCTCACGGGTCACATAGTGCTATCAGTCTTGTACTCACACCTTGGCTAGCACCAATATCTGCAATGCGCTGGGCAATGTCATCACCACATTATCCTGCGGCTCCACAAAACGAATGCGCTCCAGCCGGGTGTCATCCTCGAGCAGAAGCAGCGAGGGCAGCACCGTCTTTGCATTGGTCAACAGGGAGGCGGGCAGGGGCTCTTGCTCGGACTTCTTGGTGGAGGTGTACTGCACCTTGAGGCAAAGCTGCGGCAGCGGCTTCTGCTGGAACTTGGTGCGCACGCCCATTAGGCCCTCCACTTTCAGCTGCACCTTCAGCCGATCGCAGAGATCCTCTAATACCTCGCAGGCCAGGTCGGAGCGATGGAATAACAGATAGCCATTGGCGATCTCGAGCAGCAGCAGAGTTTGCAGCTCCCTGTCCGCAAAGTCGGAGGCCTGTGGACGCAAAGCATTGGCGGCACGCTTAAACTGTTCATAGAGGTCGCCAGCCAAATCGTCCAAGATGTGCTGATGCAGGCAGATCATGCGCATTTTCCACCAAATCAGCAGCTGCAGGAATTCAAGAGGAACTTAGCTGGAGCTACAGCGGAGTGGTTAGAAATTTGACCCACCTTGGAAGTGGGATGCGTTTCTATCAGTGCCTGTAGGATTTCCCTGGCCATGACCAACAATTCGCCTGTCTTGACATTGGGATTCATTTCCTCGCCGCTGGCCTTCAGCTCCCAATGGGGATCACAATTGCGCAATTGCATCTGGTACAGCATGCGCACACAGGAGGTTGTCCTGTCAAAGGGCCCCGAGAAGTTGTTCTGGACAAAGGCCAGTATAAGTTGAAGATAATCGTTCAAGAGGTTGGTGGAGTCCTCCATGAGCTGACGCCGGTTGGTGCCCTGCCAGCGTTTGACAATGGTTTGTATCTCCTCCACGGTCCACAGGTGGTCTCGCGTCCACAATTGACGCAGACGCTCATCTTCTGGCAAATCTGTGGTGGTAAAACCTTAGGTCAGTTGATTCACAGTTGCTTTTGATTTTCTGCTTACCCTCTGGGTGCACTGCATCATTAAAATTGCACAGGAAAAACTCACTAAAAATGTCTTTTAACATTTTGGCATGAAGATTGACTGGGGAAGTGATTACAATTTTAGTTTCTGAAATGCAAAAAAAAAAACAATAAAAATGCATCAAGGATTTTATATTGAAATAAACAAGAGGTGTCACGGCTCTTCACTGCACATCAAACTGTGATTGAAAGTTTGAAAGCTACTGCTTTTGCTTTACTTGTTGGTTGTCTTCGTCTAGTCTGCTCCACGTGCTTAGCACTTGTATTTGATCTTGTTTGTACGTTTTGAACTTTGTCAACTGTTTAACAATGCACTAGGTGTATTGTTTAAGCTCGAGCATTTCAATTTTTGCACTATTTATTAAAAAAGATAATTAATTTGATTGGCTTTGCTGTTTTTTCTGTTTTCTGTATCAGTTTTATTGATTTTTATTTACAAACACAAAAACATCGCTGCATCTGGTACGATGTTTTTAATGAAATGTCGATGTTTTGTTTCTTATTGTTCGAGAAAGGATATTTCACATAAGTTTACAAGTAATGCATTATTTACTTAATAAATTGCTTATTAAATGATTTCATTTGTTTCTCATATTACATTTTTAAAACAAAATATGTAAATAAAAAAAATACTCTAGATTTAAAGTTAAGTTTGCGCCAAAACGTGTGACCAAAACTAATTTAGCCATACAAATACAGCAACACTACTCATTTTTGGCTCACTCACACTCAGTAAATATTCGCTATCATTAATTTATCGATAGAGCGGTAAGTGACATTGGCATTTAAATTCGAACAATCAATGGCAAGCACACCAGCAAACGGCACGATTTATTTAATAGAAACATGAATTTTTGCAATACATACCTACTCATAGGATATATTAAAAGGTTTAATATCTAATAGAAAACGGTGACCGAACAAAAATTTACAAACCTCGATGTTTAAATTGTTACACAAATATCGAGTCACAATTTCAACGTGACCGTATTTACATTTCGATAGTTCCCTTAACAGAACGAAAAGTGCGCCATAATCGAATTCGAAGTTAATCATGGCAGGCTTTTAAAATGTACACCACCATTGCGTGCAAGTTGCCTGCAATTTCATTTGAATAGGCGACTTATTTGCATAATTTGCCAAACAGCAATGGCCACTTGACAACTCAATTGAATTGTCTGGCTTAAAAATAAAACAAATTTCACAAACATACACATGCATATGCATATGCATGTGTATGTGCATACTTGCAAATGAAATGCAGCATTAGTGTTTGCATCAAATTAAATTTGTATTTTATTTGCGTTGGGTGAGGCTCGGCAGGGAATACCTGTGTTATTTCCACTTGCCGCTCAATTGCAATTACAAATACTCAGACGAAGAGGTAGTCCCATATACACACCCTCACTCACTTACACTTGGCCAAACTGCTTGTGCATGTGCCTGGGCATGTGTATGAGTGTTTTTACGTCGTAGTCGCTGCCCGCCATCGACGAAGCTTCTAAATTTAAATTTCACGGTCAAGGTCGCGCATTGCCGGCGTCGAACAAAACACAGTACAGTTTTATAAAATAAAACAAAAGAAATTGGTCTGTCTGTCTCTATTTAGCAGACAATATTGTGTGATTTGGGGAAATTTGATAATTCTTATTTGTGTTCTTTTTTGGTCTTTGGCATGCAAATGTTTGTCCGTCGGGTTTTAGCAATTAATGTGCTTTTAATTGTTAGCTGCTTTGGTCGAAATTTGTTGTCTCTCTTTAAGTTTGCTTTTAAGAGATTATATTTTCCCTAAGTCTTTTGTTATAGCAAAGTATATGCTAAATACTGTATTTTGTGTGAATATTCAAGAAATTCATTTTAAAATATTTTGTAAATATCAAATTCTAACGCAAATTAAAGAAAATGAGGAAGTGTTAATCTCAGACCTTTGTATATTAAATATATGTAAATGGGATATCCGTTACGATTAACATTTCACCCTTTTGCAGTACTTCAAATGATTAAATGTTGATTTTTGAAAAATTTGAATACATTTTGTAATATTTTCGAAAATTATAACAATGGTTTTAGTTGCATCTAAAATCTAAAAAGGAAGTTATAAAAGTTAAAAGTATTAAAAAATAAATATTGCAAAATATTCCAAATATCAATATTAATATGGTTCTTGCATTTTATATATAAAAAATTGTTGAGGTGTCTGAAGATAACTTATTAAAGCCATATAAAAAAAATAAATAAATTAATGAATTAAAAATTTCATATAAAAAAGCTCTGGATTAGGTAACTTTATCAGCTTGCATCCGTTAGCTTTTAACGATAAAAATTCAAATATCTGAAATTCACCACAGACTTTAACTTAAAAAGCTCCATCTGCTACATATCACATACTCTTTACACATTTACTCTTTCTTTTAACATTTATCTTACTCTGAAACATTTGTCTCTTTCTACTCTTTTTGTGTTTCTCTTAGTTGCCATTCTTGTCATCGACGCCGACGCCGGTGCCAGTGGGGTCTCTTTTTCCCCTCTCTCTTTCTTCACCCCCTTCGTCGAGGGACAGAAAACACAGCATGCCGGCGTTGCATGTTGAAATGGATTTCGTACGCACGCCCCCAATGCATGGGGGATATGGATATGGAAACAGCTTGAGGCAGCACCGGCACGCGGCTTCTGGGTGTAAATGTGATTGTGACTGGTGTCGAACGTCATCATGACCCAAAACTGGCAGCTGGCGGGCTAGCCGAATGCAAAACCGAACGTCAGCAATGAATAATGCCAATTCCAATGCAAATCCAAATGCGTCCATATCGCATTTATCGAAAAGTGCAATTGTTGGAGCTTAATTCGAAAATACAAATTATGTATACTAATATATAATTTAACAATTAAAATCTTTAGTTTTAGAAGATATGGGAAGGCATAAGCTACTACTCACATAGGAATGCATGAATTTCTTAAGTAAATCGATGGAAACATTGGGAATGGCATTAAGTTTCTTCAAAGACAGAATACAAACTGATAATTTAACAAACCAATAGATTGTAAATAACATCAAATGGAAATTTATAAATCTATATATTATTATACTGATATAGATCAATGTAATTCAAATATAATTATCTTTCGCAATGAACCTCATTATTATCTACATTTACTTGTTAGTCTTTAAAGTTGTCGCGATTTTTTCTATAATTGGACGTTGACGTACAATGTGCAGTACGTTAAAGTGGCCCTGCAACGACACCAAGTCGCGGGGCTAAAAGCGTCCGCCTTCCGCCAACCAGCCAAGGGGCGCTGCCTCATAACGTGTAAATACAGAAATGTTTTCCCAACGAGCACTCGCTCGCTCAAATTCGATAAAAGAAAACAATTAAGGAATAATTATCTCTTTGCTGGAGCTTTAGTATAGATGTTTTATTAGTATTAAGAGAGTTATTAATGGATATAAAGTCAAAGAGATTATCATTGTTAGAACACAGGGAACGAAAAGGTTTATGCACGAGATAGTTTAAGTTTCTGGTGGTTCTACGAAGGACATCAAAGTCGGAGAATCAATTTCACCTTTAATCAGCTTGTGTATAAAGATAACATTAAGCATAATGCTACGATTTTTTAAGGATAGAGGGATTATTCACAGAAACCTAATTGAATATGAAGGGAGGGGGTTATTGGGGTCCCAGTTTAACCCACGGAGAGCGAACAGCAAGAATTCCCATTTGAGAAGCAATTTTCACAATATAATTTCACTGTTTGGTGCGACTCGCAGTATCATTGCAATTGCAATATTAAAAATCTAGTTTTGGTTGCCAAAAAGTTTTTTAAAATTTTAAAACAAGAAAATCTAATCAAAAATGTCTAAAAATTTCTCAACCAATCAATTTGTTCAGAGCTTAACAAATCTCTGCCTGACAATTTGTGGCGACTTTCATCAAAGAGAAAAATAGCCTTAAAAATTTTAATTTAAAAAAGCGACAGCATTTTTTGTTTAGTATTTTTTTGTGTCTTCTTTTATTTTCATCATAACTATCAAGCGAAAGCGCAAATGAAATTGAAACTGACCGAGCGTGGGGAAAGGGGGCTGCCTGGGTGAACAGGGGAGAGGTTCCAGTTTGCCTGCTGCTGCGGCCGTTTGGCTTTGGCTGGCTTGGCTGTGAAAGTTGCGGCACGTGAAAGTGAAAATGAAAATGCTGCGCCGGCGCCGTCGCCGCCTGACATGAAAACCCACTGACACCAATTTGGCGAAGTTGGTAAGAGTGAGATGGCAATAGAGAAAATCTCAAATGAAATGAAATTAAAAAAAATAAACGAACAACAATTAAATATTCAATATTTTAACAACTGTTTGGAGAGTCTGAAATGGCAAGCTGCAGTTGCTTTTATGTCACAGCAATTAAATTATTTCAACAAATGGCAAATGTACAGAATTATATTTATTTGCATTTGTTGGCATAACAAAAAAAAATGTATATATATATATATATATATATATATATATATATAAATGCAAAATAACTGCATGACCTTCAAGTGGTTTGTTTATATAAATGGGTCGGGAATGAATTGAAATTAAATGAAACGAAGTGAAATGATATGAAGTCGCCTGCAATAAATAGCCAAGCAAAAGCAACTGTTTTCTGTTGTTTTAATTTTTTGTTTATAATAAATTAATAACAAAATTAAATATATAAAGTCAACCGTATCTAAAAAACAAGTTGAATGACAGTTTTAAAGGCTGATGGAAAGTTTTTGTTGCTAAAAAAAATGTATAATGCTTTTTTATAATTAAATTAAGATGGGTTTAAATAGATGTTTATATTTTTCATAAACCACTTAAATAAGAAACGTAATAACAATCAGGCCAATCCACTTTACCGACAATTAGAGACTATGGTCTTAAAATTCATATTATTTCAGATCTGTTTACCTTTGGGCCAAGGATTCCTAGGAGCAGGCCTTCAGAATTCCAACCAAAGAGATATTATCCACTTCGGTTGTTTCCAAGATGTTTGTCAAGAAAGGCGGCAAAATTGCTCAACTTTTATCTTACTTTAGACTATAATTTTGTAACAGTGTAGGACACACCAATACAGCCGCACGAAAAAGCCTGCTCTCTTTGTGGCCAATCTCCATGTAAATATATTAAAGTTGTCGCTCTCAGAAATATCCATCAACACAAATCTATTATATCTTTAGCCTTGGCAAAAACTTTAACATCATTTATCTATGTATGATATCAAATTAAGTTTTGTCCACGCGTTTCTGTCTTTTACCATCGCACTGACCTTGCCTGGCCTATTAGAATTTTTAGCCGCAATAATAAATTTTCATATTTATGCCCAAAAATGCGACTAAATACGGCGACGCATGCTAAAAAGTTCTTATGAAATTAATTTATTTCGCACTTAATTATTCCGAAACTCGCACAACAACATCAACATCGCAAGCACAAAAACGGAGGCTCTGACCTTGAGACGCCTACATCTAAACATACATACATACGCACATATACATATACACTTCTTTCTGTTTCTGGTTGGCGATCAAATATCGCACCAGGCAACAAAAACAACTGCCAAAAATTTGATCATACATCTATTACTGAGAACGAAACGACGATGAACAAGAACAACAACAAGAAGAAGCACAAAAGTGCGATATTTAAACATTGTAGTTATTGTAGTGCTTATATGTATGTATAGTGTACATACATATGTATACATGTATAAGTATGAGCAGATTTTGAAAATAGTTTTTGCACATAGAAATAGAGAATTTACGAATTCAAGTAGTGCGCAGTTAGAGATTGAGATATGCTGAAAACAGCAAAATATGTGAAAACTAAAACCTCCTCAAAGTGACATCAGATTCTATGGAAGATTCTGGCGTTAATGGGGACATCAAGACAATTTTGTTGTGCTATGATATTGTTTGTACTTAACCTCTTGGATCTGTTAAGTCAGGGTTTTTTGAATTCGTCAATCTCATAACAATTTTCTAACCCGAGTCATCACAAGTTTGGCATACAATTAAATTATTTTTTATTGTTTCAAAGTGAAGAAAAGAAGAAAATATTATGCCAAGGAGGAGGAGAGGAAGCATTTTCTTAGGAAAAACAAGAGAGGAAGGCTAACTTCGGGTAGCCGAAACTTATTTATCCTTGCAGATCTATAAAATTAAAGAAAACTTAGTAGTCCAACACGAACTTCCTTCAGCTGTAGCAACAGGCAGCGAAGTAATCGTCTTTCTAATTACTTTCAAATATTTTGTACGTGCATTGTGAATGAGAAATAAGGCACAGGGGTAGAACAAATAACTTAGCTTGGGCATATCTATATAGACCCGACAAATTTCAACATGATTAAGTATATATATACTTTATCGAGTCGGAGATGCTTCTTTGTATGCTTTACAAGTATCATGACAAAATTGTAAGGGCATACAAAACTGATGGTAGAAGATCTATAAGCGAAACGAACAGGTCTGATAGCATGCAACCGTAATTGGTTTAAGACTCTAGAGACATCTTTGAAATCTTTTAAATCAGAGTCTAATGAATCTTGCTCTCTATCTTATAAATATCTAAGCTAATATGTTGAAACCTCTCTCAGTTCTCTCTAGCCTAGTTAACTCTTTCAATTTAGTAATTTCTATTTAAGGTTATTATCCCCATGTATACCCCCAACAGTTGTACTAGGAAATTAAATTATGTGAACAATATAGAATTCCCATTAACTGTTTAAATGAGGCATTTAAATTTACTGTTGTCATTTACACCTGCAAATGAAATCCACTCCCATTACCCAAACCCAACTGCGTTCCCATTTTCTTCGAACAACTGGCCCTTTTTTTTCTAGAAAAATAACGCCATTTGTCAGTTGATTTTTCACAAACTCAGTTAGGCTTGGCATTATTAAGAATGTGTTAGGATCAGGGTTTACTTTAATAAATCGTATTCGCTTATGGAAATTGTGAAGAGGATTATTGATTGAACTGTACGAGACTATAATCTAAGAAAACTATAATCTTACTCTCATAATAAACTCACAAACTTGTTTGTAAAGTTTTCTATATCCAGAGAACTTCATTTAAAGATTTTAATATGAGATTAATATACACTTCAGCAGGGAGGCTCAAATTTTCACACAAGCTAGAGCTTAAGGATCTGTTTTTGGAAAATTCGATACTTAAATTGATCAAAGTGTATATGGAATAGTAAGGAAATTCGAACTCTTTGCATATAGTATTTGAGGGCTCAAATATGGTATGCATGTTAATGTTTCGGGAGTGAATGATCCATTGGAAAAGTGTGATTACTCGTGCAGCCTTAAATAAATTGAATAATCTTCTGAAGTCCCTTTGCCAGCTGCAGGTCCTAATGTCGCTGTCAAGCTTCGTTAGAAATGTGTTATTGACCCATTAGCATAATATTCCCGTTCGATTGCACAAACAGTTGATTATTGAAGGTTTCATTATTTATTAGAAGGTTTAAGTATTTAAGTAATGTATAATTTATGATTTAGTTGCTGATTTTCCGCTATAAGCTGTGGATTCCATGTGAATCTCCTGAGAAGCAATATAAAAAGGATACTTTGTTCCATACATATCAAACAAATGATAAAAATATATTTAATTTATATGGTTCTGATCTGTAATTTGAAATTCATTGAAATCCAGTTCCAACTACAAATTATTTTGTATGTCAAAGATTATAATGTTAAACTATGTGTGGGTATCGTTGATAGAAGTGGCTGAACTGCTCATTTGAAAATTCTTCCTATGTTCTATTAAAAGCTAAATAAAAGCCATTTTGGTGAAATATAGCCTGTTTTTGTAAGTAAAATAAATGGAATAGCATGAGAGAGTCCGAAACAGTTCACAGTTGAAACAACAAGTTTCCCTCCTAACGATCTAATCTGCTATATTTCCTAAATCGTAGCTGACAATGCAAGTGCACTCATACAGGGCTCCATAGAAAGCAGTCAAGAAAAGCCTACTTACTGATTAGGATTCCAGAGTATCTCACAGTTGAATACTCAGGCTAAAGTCGAACATTTTTACATGTTTTCTCGATACGTTTGTATGTATGTATTGCATTTGACTTATTTGTTTTTGTTCTAAGCGAAAATTTCGCATGTTGACCTTGAACAATTATTGTTTATTAATATGGCTGTTGATTCCGTTGCTTTTGTTGTTGCCGTCGTGTTGTTGTTGTTGTTGTTGTACCATAACATATTTGGCTTTTATGAGCGTTTTGTTCGCTTCGCTTGATTCCTGTTTTTGTGGCTTTTGCTAGTTTCATGTTTTGACTTTTGGGCGGACGGGCGTGCGCTCCCCAAAACAGAAGCGATCCCAAGGAAACTTGTTCTTGCTTAGCAACAATAACAACAACGCTACAACAAATATAACAATGTATATGTGTGTATATATGTATGTATATATACATTAAATTAATCAATTCGAGCCGCACACGTGTCGATATTTGTGAGAATAAAAACATTTTCATTTCATTTCATTTTTTTTTTTTGAATCGCAAAACAACTGCAATATGGAATTCATTGGAAAACTGCAATAAAAACGTGCGATTTGGCACATAATATGAATATCTGATGGGTATGAGAGGATCAATCAGAAATTAATCAGAGCGAAGAGACAGCAATTGTAATTTTGAAAATAGGAAAAAATCGGCACAACATGGACAACCATGCTCCAATTCCATATGAAAGTAGAATTTCATTTCAACCTCTGTTCGTGCTGGGCAACAATGACAACGTATCGTATAATATGGCTGGATGTTCCTTGAACTCGAAATTCGACTCATTTGCAAAATTTCTTGCACTTTGCACGAAAAGCGTAGCCCAAAATTTAAGACGCAAAAAAATACAAATCACAGTGCAATAACAAGTGCAGCTCAAAGAAGAAGAAACAAAGTGAGCAGATAAGGTATGTGGCACCGGGAAAATAATACCCTGTTCAGATTTAAATGATTATGGGGAGCTAAAAAGAAATACATGCTATAATTATATGTATTATATATACATTTATTCAGCATCATCAGTGTTGCCGATTGTTCTCAAGCTTGCTATAAAGTATAGTTATCCGATCAACGTCTTTTAGTTAAATCTGGTAATATTTTCAGGCTCGACATAACTTAAGGATTTCCCGCAGGTCGAAATCAAAAATCAGGAATGGATTTCCAGGAATGGAAGAATGGATTTCCGAATTCAAGGGGTCTGAATCGAATATTGAGTTCTGGCTTCCATCTAACAAGTCACATCAATATAGTCCATGAACAATGTTTATAGTACATGATGATAGCACATATATATCAACAAAGATTTCAACATAGTAGTGTTGGGTTATAGTGAAGTTATTTAAGAATTAAATTATCCAAGTTGTTGGAAAATTCCTTTATTAACTAGTATAAATTTGTTGGAAGTTTATTCAAAGAATTCATGAATATATGTGAAATTCTTTTATTCAGAATCTGACTTTTGGACAGAGAACGACATAAGATTGCTCCACTGTGTAGTACATCGAAGTTCACTATGTTCTATGATCACGACGGTTTATGTTTTCTTGATCAGCAAGATATATGTACTATAAATTTGATATAAAGCTGGCAATGATCGGACGATGTATAAAACTAGTTTTGATTTCGTTTTGCCTTTATTGCCCTGATCCCGTCGAAAAAAATCGATGAAACGGATAACATCGATTTCTTTGGACAACCCTAATTGGAAATGGAGTCAGGAATCTAGAATGGCAGCTAGAAGAGCTCGTAGGCGTAGGCAGAGGCTAATCCAAAATTCAAACTGCATTGATAATACAGCTGATATTGTTGATAATGTTGCTGCACTAGTATACTAGTATATATTATCTTACGAAAGAACCCGAAATTGAAGTAGAGTATATTGACGAACCTGACTTTCCTCTCTTGTTCTTTTTTTTTTATTTCGTAAATTTGTATTATTTATTTTATAATTATTTGCAATTTAATTTTATGTTATTTTGGCTTGTTTTTATTTTGCAGTCGCAGCAAAAGTTACTCACACGTCAACTTCATACGTCAGGCCGCCCCGCTCTCCCTGTCTCCGCCCCCCATTTCCCTGTTCCAGACATTCGTCCGGCCCCTGCACTCGCACTCAAACCCAACACATTTGCCTTTGCCGCCTGCCCTGCATTGTGAGTTATTTGCGTCGCCGTCGGCATTCGAGTTTAGCGGCCTGTCGCGCGATTTCAAGGACGCGCCGCTTTGTTTTGTTATTGTCTCGACTTTTTTTTGTTACTACGCTAACTTTGTGGTTGTTGTTATTTATTGTTGTTGTTGCTGTTGTTGCGATTGCTTATAAAAACAACAAAAAGTGCATTGAAATCAGAATCAAGCAATGGAATTTTTAATATTTCTTCGAAACGTACTCGAACTTTGCATTTGCCTTTGCGTTTTGCTTATTTTGCCATTTTTATTTTTTTATTTTCATTTTGTTTATTTAGAATTTTAACGCTTTCTTCGGAGTATATTTTATGGTCGGCTTGATTTATTTCAAAGTACGAATCCTCCTTTAATTGGCCTTTTTGTGCATTCAAGGTTACATTTATATATCTTTTTTTTTGTTTTCGGGCCCAAGAAAGTTACACAAAGTTCTATTTATCTAATTAACAAATTAAAATCAACAAGTGACGCGCGGAATAATAAGCGATAATTCAGCAAATAAAAAATATGAAAACAGCAGCAGCCGCAGTCGAAAACAGCTTAAAAAACAACGCTATTTCGGGTTTATGGTCAAGGACGGCGGCATGACAAATAAATATAAACATTAAAATAATAAGAAAAGAATATTAATAAACTGATTGTGAGAAACACTGACTCCGAGAAGTCTGTGTCGAATGTGTAAACAGAATGTTAACTCAAAGAAAGAGGATTTACGCATCAGCAGGTGCGAGATATAAATGCTCTTTCGAAAGAAGAAACTGTTGAGAAACTTTGAATTCTTTCCAAAGTTCCTATGAAAATCTTTAAAAAAATGTTTAATTTGTATATAAATCCTTACAAAATCAAATAGACATTGCTAGCTATATCGTAACGAGGTGAATAGATTAAACATGTTAATGAATATCTTAACTCTGGTCTGAGTGAGACAATATCATTAGACGTCCAATTGGTGCGCGAGGAGTTCAAACAACTTTTTGCGATGTTTTTCTTAACTAAAGTTAAAGAGACGATGAGAAAACTACACGTAATTACTATGCCCAGGTATACCCTATACTCTAGTCAACTAATCGCAACTTTATAGAGAAAGATGCATTCTTATATCAGCTAGTTTAAGGGGTTACAAATATTTTTTTTGCTTGCTTTAGAAATATTATGACAAAGGCAAACATAAAATACATAATCACATTTGTAATAGTTGAAATCGGCTCTAATTGTTTATTATAATTAATAGTCATTTTGTGAGAGCTTTCATTTTTTGTGCACTGTTCACACTTTGTATAAAGAATATCACCATAATCGACCTTGATAAGTATTACTTTCACACCTTTACTAGTAAATGCCTTGTCATCCGCATTCACTTGACATTTCCGTGATGTACAGCTTGTACGCTGCTATTCAGAGCTTCGCTTAATGTCAAAGTCATACCCTTTCCTTCAATTGAAAAGTTCATCATAAAGAAATCAAGTCTTCTACGTACAATTACGAGTATTATTAAACTTGTATTAAACTATAATAAAAACTATAATAACAAAAATCTTAAGAACTCATCAGGGGCGCTGGCATTTCGTACTTGACATTGCCATCTAAGCTGGGGCCCATTTCAAGACCCTCAAGCATAGACCTAGGCTAAAACATAACGTGGGCTCATTTATCATACGAATTAAGTGAAAAACGACAGCCGTTTGCATTTGCGGCGCCAATCAAAATCAAAAAACAATCAACCGTGGGGGCTCGCTCGTGTTTTTAATTAATGAGCTGAACTTGGACTCGGAATCGGAATCGGACATAGACAGCAGTTTCCAGTTTCCGAAAGCCAAAAGAAATAAAACGAAGCGGAAGCTAAAGCCATCGTCGACACGTAGACTCATCTTATCTCGACAATGTCCGATTAAGGCGCTAGTTTCGGCTTTGGACTTTAATTGAAAGCGCAGACGGCCCAAGTGAATTTTTTTTAAATTTCCTTTTTCTCTGTTATTTTTTTTTTAACAAATTCTGGCAAAAAACCGCGAGAAGCGATACAAAGTAAAAAGGCATTAAAATATATATAAACAACAAATACAACGTACAAAAAAAAAAAAAATCACGCACACACAGCAAAAAATACAACAAAAATTCAAATACAAAACGTTGTTCAAGGTTAGGGTTATCATATTGCCAAGATCAAGGTTGTTTAGACGCTGACTTGAGCTGCTTTTTTTTATTTTATTTTATTTTATTTTTTTGTATTTTATTATTTTTGTCAGAGGCAGACATTTGTCAGTTTGTTAGGTGTGTGTAGTTGTGGTTGTGTGTGTGTGTGTGCCTTGCGTTTGCTCTGCCAGACAGAACGTCGAAAGACGTCGTACGAGCGACTACGCCTCTTCTTCTTGATCTCGAAACTGGCTCAGCTCCGGGCATATTATCGTTTGACATTTGTTCAGTTTCTTTGAGATTTATGGAAATGCTGTGGGTATATACATATATATATTGTCATGGACTGATTTGTGTACTGATTTGTAGGTGGGAGTACAGGGAAAATATCTTTAAAAGATTTGTCAGAGGGACGTATAGATAATTTGATGATGATGCAATTCTCTGGAAGAGTTAAAGTAAAAGAGCTCGAGCAATGCCGGGGGATTGCGCTAATCTTAAGGGTGTTTTTGCTTTTCGGCTATTAAATAGCTGCTAAAATATCATTTTTAAGTAATCAATCTATCTTTCGTGGCTTGAATGTACAGATATCGTAATTGGGGCGAGTAAAATCTTGAGTAAAGCTAAGCAAGATGGCGTTATCTTTGGAGAGTCCCCACGAAACTTGGCCACACACCGAGAGAAGTCACTAATATTGTGGGTTCTATGGTTCCACATACTATACTTCCAGAGTTACCATCGACTTTTTTAGTAAAGTGCCACTATCTGATGCTCGGAGTGAGAAAAATTTCAGCCATGACCTTACTCCTATCATCTTCATATCACAAACACCTTTCGTCATTGAAGTCTTTAAACGATTGATCTGATCGTTAAAAGTGTATTAAGAGCTTCGACTAGCTCTCGTTTTGGTTTTTATGATTTGATTCGCTTTGATATTGATTAATTGGTTGAGGAAGTCGCCTCGTCGGTAGCAGCCGCAGCGATGAGTTGGCCTGGCCTGGCTTGGCCGCACACTCTGAGATATTCAGAGGCTGCGGTTTAATTTTGAATGCCATCGAAAATGTAGCGAATGTAGCGGGCTGTGGCTGCTGTGACTGTGAGCGTGCAGCGCTGGCGCTTGAATATCGGAAGTGGACTATAGTTTATTCACGTCTAACGGTGTTTGCATGCATTCATACATGAATGATAACAGCTAGACAAAGCCGCAGCTGGCGGCGGGCAGCGCCAACATTTGAATATGCGAAGGAAAACTGGTTTCAAAGTTCCCTCGCTCCATTCGTTAGGCGGGGCTTGCTTTATGCGGGCGACTGTCAAAAATCTTAGACCTCTATGGCACTAAGTT
This sequence comes from Hirtodrosophila duncani, assembly GCA_037043425.1. Lineage (NCBI taxonomy): Eukaryota > Metazoa > Arthropoda > Insecta > Diptera > Drosophilidae > Hirtodrosophila > Hirtodrosophila duncani. The sequence continues at coordinate 170,402 of JBAMBM010000793.1, read as the reverse complement.
TCTTATTTAGTTTGATTTTCCAATTTGTTTGGCCATTTGTTGATCTGTCGCTACGTTTGTTTGCTTCATTTTCGTTTCGTACGTTTCAAGTTCAAAGCCCAACCCAAACCAAAAGAGGTCTTCAAGGCATAGTTGGCCTAAGGTCAGTCTCAGTTGAAATTGTTTCGACTGTTTAGCGACGCCCAGGTCCAAATATTGACGCTCTAAATACCCCCACAGTGAGATCTTAAGAGCGGAAAAACCTTCAAAACTTGCCTTGGCTTCAATTTTTGTGTCTTGTTGGTTGGTTTAGAAGGAGATGGAGGTAAAGTTGGCCCAATTTCAGGCCCAAGACTGACCCTGACCTGAGTTGAGTTGAGCTGCTACTGCTGCTGCCTGCGGCCGTCTGTGAGTCATAAAAAGCGCAGACTGGGCCCCGAAAGGGTCTCACGTTTCAGCACATTTCCTGTTTGTCTTCACAAGCCTCTGCTTCAACCAGATCAGATCTCAGATCAACAAACTGTCTGCCGTTCGTTCCCCCCGACTCCACAAGTTCTTGCAAAACTGTAAACATGCGTTGACAACTCAGCCTAGCTAACCATGTTTATTATTCCAAGTGGCCGATAAGCGAAAAAATATACAAATAACCCAACCATCAGCAGTCCATGTCCATGGATCATGTGCAAGTCAATGGACATCATGGGGATCTTTGTTTTCCATAGAAAAGTGCATTGTTCATAAATCTATTTCTATATTTAGCATCATGCTATATAAGTTCAATGCTTCGACTGTGGTCTGATACTGAGATTGCGGTTAACGTCTGCATTTACATAAGGGTTCTTCAACCCAAAAGAGTTAAACACAATGGGCTCACGATAATTGCCCGAATTATATGACTTGCCTCGTAACGTGAGAGGCATACAAAAAAGATCAACGGCAAAATGTGAAAATGTTTTCATAACTCATAATAAAGTCAACGTAAATCAAGTCCAAACATGCCACAGAATGCCGCTGACAGACCCAGACCCAGAGACAGACACAGGACAGTATACGTATCTTTGGCCCTGAACATGCGGCTGAAAGAAAGAAGACTTATTTAGGCGCAGAAGACATGACTGGCAGTATCTTAAGCATATCGATGTCAAGGCTATAGTCGGCTGTAAGAAAATATTTTTGTTGAAGGAAGAAATCTAGGGATTTGGGTAGGGAAAGAAGTTTCCAAAAATTGAGTTCGTCGATTTGTCATGAGGGAATATATTATATATGAGTTAATTATACTTGAAGAAGATGAATGATCACAAAAGTAGATCAGAGTTGTAGGAATAAAAGCAAAGGATCGATCATGTTTCTGTTCTCATTTGTATCACTTTAACGATCACAGTATCTCTCTATAATGATGAGTATCGATCAAATTTTGTAATTCAACATTGGTTTTTGAACATTTTTTTGACTCACATCCAAATCTAGAGACCGCTTTCGGTATCCAACTTAATGAATCTTCTAGTTGAATAAATAGAAGTGAAGCTTTAATTGTTTGAATTTTGAAATGTTGTCCATATTTTCTGAGTTTTCTTTAGCTTAAAACTGAAATCATATATCTTCCATTTCTATTTTGTACTATCAATGAATCATGCCTAGATTTATTCTCCACCGAACTTAAAATGGTTTTTGTCAACATTTAAGTCTCCGCTTGAATGAAGCCCACACAGTCTGACCAGCACAGTCTACCACACCACACCACACCACACCACACCGCACCGCACAGCACCGCATCATTATACTTATCATATTTATGAAGCCAAGGACAACTTCATTGAGCAGATTCGGCCAATGTCGTCTTCGTCGTCTTGGTCGACGCGTCGCCAACATATTTCCGGCAGCAACTTTTTGTTCGTTGGTTTTCGCTGCACTTATTAGCTGCTTCCTCAGTTGCAGAAACTGAAAGCAGACAAAAGAAAGATCAACCATGCGGAGTAGAAACAGCTGCAGCAGCACCCGCAGACGCAGACCCTGAACTTTGTCGCCGTAACGTACGTTTCCCAGATTCACAGATTTTTGATTCGCATGCGGTTGCGCCTTCGCATTGGCATTCTTTGTCGTTTTAAGTACCCCGACCTCGACTTCCCAATGCACTTGAGAGTTTGCATTGGTTCTTTGTGATCATGGTTGGCTTTGCCTTGAATTGAGTGAGTGAACCAATGATTAAATGCATTGGCCTGCCGGCTGCCTAATGCGTGAAGCGCACAAGGACCCAAAAAAAAAGAAAAGAGAAAGAGAAAGACTGTGTGGACTGGCTCTGCTGGTCGCACCCTTGAACCGCACATTGACCGCTTAATTAGGGCGTATAAGTATGTATAAGTACTTCATGCCATCATCATGATCGTGTATGCGTCAGTTGTTGGAGTTCTTCCACTTTCTTTTGCCCTTGTTCCCTTGAAAGCCAACCCTCCGGCACAATGGCCAGACGGTAGTCATTGGTCGGTCTTTGACTTGACACGCGCGTCAACAATTTTAATTGTGCTCTCTGCATATCATTTGATATTAAGTAAGTACACAGGCGGAGTACATATACTCGATGACATATGGCACACTCGTTCGTACAATGAAAGCTATCATACCAACTTTTACAAACATATATAATACGTAGAAATGCTTATAAGAATACACTCGGAAAGCATGGGCTAAACATTTACTTAAAAGTTTTTTTTATACATTTTTGAGAATGGAAAAAAAGAAATAGTAATTTATGATATAAAACAGATTTAGAGAATTACAAATGTAGCTAAGCAAACTGATTAAGGACGCGCAATAAGAAATGGATGTTGAGCAAACAGTAAGGCAACGTGCATCTATAAGAAATATGAGCTCTCCTAAGATCGCGATTGTGAACTTCACATAGAAAAGTTCACAGAAGACAAGGAGAAGACAGGGAAAGGCGATACGATAAGTAAGAGAGAGACATAGAAAGAGATAGAGAGGACTCACAGAATGAACAGAAAAGATAATAGAGAAGTCAGATAAGCGAGCTGAAAAAGAGGAAGGATAGAGGGAGTGCACATAAAGAATACAAAGAGAGAAAAGTCGGCGTTACTAAAAAGGAGAAGATAGAAGAAGGAGGGAAGAAAAGGAAGTACACATTTAACCTTTTATACTTTTTGTAGAATTTTCAAAATGTAATATCATTTCTCTGAGTGTATGTACATGCCTTTATTAAAAGTCATTCCTTGTGGCCTTTTTATGCGGCACTGATTAATATTGTTCTTTTTGTTTTCGATGATTGTGTCAGCGTATTTGTACTTATAAAGAATAGGTTCCATTGTTCGACGGAGTAGCATGCTGTTATGGGGTACAGCCCCGACAAGAAGAATTTACTCTGAATCCCTACAAAAGGAATGGAATAATATCTAGAAACTGGTTAATGAAACCGTACTAAAGCTTCCCTTTTTATTCCGATATCAAATTCAGCAATATTCCTTCTTATTTCAACTTCTGCTTTCCTATCAACTATGGATGTTTAGCCAGGTGTTCTAGAACCTCCTTTGACCGCCACCCTCTCCTTCGAGAACTCTTTTAAAAAATGCCTCCCAACTAATTTAATTCACAGTTATTATGCAGTCAAAGCCACGACCATGCGCTTGACCCTCGGCAATTTGCGTCAATGTCAATGGGAACACCACTATGCATGCCCTGCTGCACCACCTAGGAGGGTGGGCAATTATCATCAACAGTTGTGATTGCTGCAGTGGAATGGCCTTGAACGTTGGGCAAAACCCATACATAACAGCTAACACCCTCAGCCCGGTCATACGAATGACCTTTCGATGCAACGCTCTAGCTCTAGCTCTGTCGCTCTTTCTCGTTCTGCCCCTAAGTTGTTACTAAAAATAAGCTCAGTTGGAAAAGCTCCTGCTGAAGGTCAAAAAACCCACCCAGCTGCCGCTGCTGCTGCTGCCGCTTGCACGGCACATGCATCGACCGCGTGCCCAAGTTCAAGTGCAAGGGTTGTCACTGTCAATGCCATTGCCATTGCACCCGGCGCTCTGAGCTGAGCTTGGGCTGGACTGGGCTGTGCGACCTTGTTGCACACCTCACTACATTGACGTGCAGCTGACCCTGGCCGTGGCCATTGTGTGGGTGTTTCTATTACCAAGCCAATGCCCAGTTTGCTACTTGAAGGTTCTGCTCTAATGAAATTTGTTAAGGGCTCTTCTCTTGAGCCGGCCGGCCGGTGGGCGGCTGCTTGGGCTGGTTGGGCTGGTGGGCAGGTGGGCATAGTTGGCTCATAGTAAAAGTTTTCATGGCCTGACCTTGACTATTTTTAACATCGCATAGACGTCACTTACAGAACCTTAGCGATTCATTTGTTTTTAATTGCAACTTGAGATGGTTGAGCAGTGAAATTTCAAGTTGATGGGATAATGACTTACTAGATGAGAGATTATGTCTTGAAGCTGGCAGATGAGCTGGTGGCTTAGTTTGATTCTGCTGATTGAAGACTTTTTAATAACTATGCTGAGGGAAGCGGTAAGTGAGCCACCAGCTTAATACAGATGATGTTAATGGTAGATGTTGTTGGTTATTCAATACGAACTATCGCATCAAATATTAGATAAAAGAAATGTCTCATTTTCATTCTCCTTGGGGTGATTTTTCAGCTTCCTTGATTCCTTGATACTTTTTAGTAGCACCACATTTGATATTTCTTCCACAATTTTATACTTCCTCTATTCACTCACGCTTGCTCATATGTTTTTCTCTCTCTTTCCCTTACCTTATCTTTGTCTGCATTCGATACTTCGATCCAGATCCAGATTTGTCAGTCTGATAACAAACTACACAATTTCCAAATATTAAAATTGATTTTGTTCTTCAACCGATCGTTTCTATGGCAGCTGCATGATATAGTTATTCGATAAATGAGGCATCTGGAAACGAAAGTTAACACTTCAGACAGCTGAGTAGTTATGATAATACCCTTGCAGAGGATCAATATTTTTGTATCAATATTTGTAACGCACAGAAGGAGGCATCTTCGACCATATAAAGTATATATATTCATGATCAGCATGACAAGCCGAGTCGATATAGCCATGCTGTGCGACTGTCATTCTGTTTCTGTACAAACTAGTCTCTCAGTTTTAAAGCTATCGAGCAGAAATTTGAAATTTGTCAAAACGTCCAGCTCGGACCACTATGTATATCATATAGCTCTCATATAACTGACCGATTCGATATGAACTTTTAGTATACCGATTTTGTTTTTGTACCAAATTTGGAACATATCTTAGAAGCCCCCACGTAAGCTGACCGAATGTCTACCTAATCTGCAAGGGTATGTAAGCTTCGGATACCCGAAGTTAGCCTTCCTTTCTGTGTTTTCACTCTTCTTGCTGATCCACAGTATATATGGATTAGGAAAGCTTTGATTTGATATAAAAGCGATATAAAATTGATGCATATCGCACATCCCCCTCAATTCAAAAAAGTTTCAATAACCGATCTATATAATTATTACCCTCCCACCTTCACTTCATACAGAATACATAAGCCCCAGTTTGTACAGCTAATAAACTCAAAGCATTCCTTCGCCAGCTTCGTGACAAGTTAATAAAACAAACTTTGAAGACGACACGTGGCTTAATTGCATTAAAGGTATATAACTTTGCCGATGTCAGCTACTACTCTCCCGCTCCTGCTCATTTCTCCATAAAAAGCCGCCAAGGCATCATCGTCCTTTTGTTGACCTTTAACGACAGCCTCCTCAAAGTGCGTTCTTGGGAAAGGTGGTAAAAGCTGCTAAAAGAATCATTTAAAAATCAAATCAAAGTCACGCGCCGCAATGTAATCAACAGTCGGTTCGTGGCAGTGGCAGAGGCGCAGGCCTTACGTTGGCTCAAGGTCAAAAGTCAGTTAGGGCAAGCAGCAGGTGCGTAAGAAAGGTCCAGCAAGCAAAACAATAAGCAGCTCCACGCGCCGCAAAGTATGCAAAAAATGCTAACAAAACGAAAGCTGAGTGGCCTGCTCTCAGTGGAGGCTTTGCATTCCCTCTCCCTGCCAATGTGTCACCCTCATTTGCCACGTGTGTGTGTGGGTGGCATAAGAATCCTTCAGCTTTAACCTTGAACTTCACCGTTGCCAAGCAGCTTTATGCCGACGCTTTCATCTGGCATCTCTTTCGTTCTAAGCTTTTACGTTAACCTTGCCGTAGAGTCCTTGAACGGTACGTCTTGGCTATGGAAATTTTCGCTCCAGCTGGTGCTATCCTTCTCACACGTTGAAGGGCATTTAACGTTGATTGAGGCTAAATAAAAGCGGCAGTTGGGCGTACAAAGCTTCACTTGCAAAAGCTTAATCGCGCTCTTTATTTAGGGGAGTGGCTTCGGCATCGCCGCGCTCTTGCTCAAAGCTTTGGGTTGACTGTACTTTCTATGACATTGCTCCAACGAACGAGAACGAACTTTCGCCTTGGCATTGCACGCTCCTGAACTTTGGCAATGCTCTGCTGGCCAAAGCCAAGCCAAAGCCAAAGCAAAAGCCAATGCTCTCTCCGAAAGTTTGTTGGCATTTTTAAAGGCCCAAAAGCTTACACATAATTCTGCTGTTGCGCATTTCGTTAACGTTATTAAATACCGAAGTGCGTCATGCCGCCCACTTTTGAACGCCTTGTCAGAGCCACGCGCAAATTCAATTTGCATTTCAAACGCAGTACAGACAGCCATAACTTGACTGATTTTTCCATGGAAATCCTTAAAACCACACAAACTTAAACCGCGTTCATGATACTTGGCATTTAAATTTCTTCCCAGAACTTGCCCATATTTAGGAGCCTCAAGATTCATATAAGCCGTACGTACGCCTGGGTCTGGGTTACCCCACAATTTTTTGTGAATGAAGTTTTCAAAGCTTCGGCTTTATAGAAAAAATGTTGTGCCAGTCACTGGTTTGGAAGTTTTAAAGCTTTGTAACTTCCTGGCTTATCAACTCCGCCTGGCAATAGGTCAAAGTTAACACAAACTTGACCAACTTGCCTGCTATTTATAGGGTCCTTCTGGTAATTTCCTTCAGTATCTTTCCACAAATTGACGTACGTCGCAGTTATTTGCACGTGTCATTCTATTTGGGCCTTTTCTGTGAACTTGTTTACTGTGGCGTGTTGGAAATTTCTAATTATGTATTTGCCAGACTACGAAAATGTCACACGAAAACCTTGACCACGCTTATGACCTTGAGGTTCTTAGTTAGGACTTGGTTAGGGTGGACGTAATATGAGAACTACCATAAGCCAGTTTGAACTGGTGACCAGATAGTAGGGGTGGGTGGCTTGTGGGTTAGCTTGGTGTGAATGAGGTGTAGAGGTATGGAAACTATGGTAGAACAACGCATATAGAGCAAACAGACTTGGGGTTGCTGATATGTATCGAATCGACACTGAAATTTGGGTTTACTTTACATTCGAATTACTTAATATATCGCAGATAATCAGTCAGCAAAAGCAAAGCATGTTTTTACTCAGTCCGAAGGGTTAGAATCCAAGATTGGTTTCAGCATTCATATTAGTACAATGGCAATTAACACTGAAGTGAGTTGAGCTGAAGGTCTCTGATGATTGGAAATCGCTGCTGATCCCGAAATACCTGTCAGATCTACTAAGGCTCCACTTTATGAGTTTTTGTTACTTTGCTGTAGCCACACAGTGAGAAGCGGCTCCTATTACCTTGTCCGTCGGACTCCTAATACACATAAAACTACAGACCTCAAGCTTACTACCGTTAGTCCCATTGCATTGGTGTGTTTCAGACTGCGTTGAATTAGTAGTTCCTTTTGTTTGTTTTCTTTTCTGCCAATTGTCTTCGAGCTCTAACTTGCACGGCTTCGGTTAATGTTCCTATAAATTCTTCATATTATATTCCTAATTATTTTTCGAATATTAAGATTTAGAATAAACTATCAATATGATATTCATATGGAGAGCGCTGAACAGATTATATATAGGGTTTTATTATAGGGTTTTCTTTGACCTCTGACCGTTTATATATATTTTAAACTAACTTTACATTGTAATCTATATTCAATATCTGTAGGGATGTAAGATGTATACGCCCCTACTGCAATCAGAATGGGAGGTGCCAAGAATGCCTCTTTATTAGTCTATCTGTATGTAAGCTATTATCTAGCAGATTGATAACCAAATGGTTATAAAGCCCACCGCCACCCTTTCGCTGCAAACTGTCACGAACAGAAGATATCTCCAGGTATCTGTGTATGACAGTATTGCGCATATAGTAGGGGACTTCTTTCAGATTTAACAATTTTGTGTTTTATGTGCAAAATTGTTAGGCTTTAACAATGTTCTCCTACTATCCCAAAGCATGTCAATAAATAATTTCTTTTCTATATCTAACAAATCTATAACTCCGAAATTATGCCTCTTTCTACATAGAAAAGGAAGGCAAAGCGGAATCACATATTCACATATTATCACATATTAAAAGGATCGTTCATGAAATGAGATTTATAAGCAACTAGAAACCTAAAATAGTTCGCCAAGTAATCCAAATTAATGTGCCTACACAGATGTGATACCATCTCTTCAATATAATACTAATAGCCAAGCTTCTCCTGCTTCTCATTAACAAGATTTTCCAATTTCTTACACGTTTCCAACAAGACCATCAAATCAAAAGACTAATGCAAAGTAAGAGTATGCCTTAAGATTGTATAACAAACATAACAAATAGACTTCACATAAGTTATGGTTTACCCTTCGAGCTGCTAAACATGCTCGCCCTTTTCTTGCCCACTGGAGCAACTCCTTGCAAGAGTCATCCCACAGCTCTCTTCTTTACAGTTGAATAAGAATTCAGCAGCTAAACATTTACATAAGACAATCTCGAAACCATCCAAGCGTTTGTTTGCCAACCCTCCTCAGCCGCCAACTGGCTTTTGCGTCCACGCAAAGATTTCACAATTTACAAGTATTATTTTTAGGAAATTTGAACTTATTATCGATTCAATGTCAAGTGTTTGCCCTGAACTTAGGACAATCCTCATCTGCCCAAACCAGACATTCACAAAAAGTCACCCCTGAAATGTGTGTTTGGAGGAAACCGCTTCCGTTTCCAGCAACAAAATACGGAAGCCAATCTCTGTCACCCAGCCACCCACATTCGCTTCCAACACGTGTCTTAGGCGCCTGGTGTGGGTTGGAATATCTGGGTTTGGGTTCTCGGCTTTTTGGGGCCTGGGACAATGTTTTGGATGCTGCGCAGTTTGTTGTTGCGTTTTCGTTTTGCTCCTGCTCTGCCCCACGAACTCATGAGCTTTGCTGTCGTCGCTGGCTAAACTTCAAGGTTAACTTCCGGTTCTGGCTCTGGCTCAACATTGCGTAGCTTGTGTGGGACGCAGCGAAAGTAAGACTCAAACCAGTCATCGAGGCGCCATATTGTTTTTACCAACCGAGGGGACTTTATGTAATCTACGCCATTTTGTTGCTGAGGGTTCGTTAAACTCGCGCTTGGCCATAAATCTTGCCTAACCCAGGACTAGGACTTCCTCTTTCTATTCCCCGGGATCCTTGGGTCATTGTACGAGCACTACACTGGATGGCTGCGTGATGTATTTTGTGCGAGGTCAATGCCTTGACTTCCCGCACTTCCGTTCTGATTTCCCTTTTAGTTCCCCCTGCCATCGCTCTTTCCACTTTTTCGCTGATGACTGCTTCTTAGCGTGGTGGCGGTTCTAAACATATGTATATGTATGTATGTATGTATATATTTCAGTTTATTGCCATTAAATTGATGAATTAGCGTTTACTTTCCGCCCAATGTTTGCTCGTGTGTATCCTAAAAGAAAAACATTTTCATTTCAATTAAAGAGATAGGCATGTGGCAAAATTGTGGTTTATATATGCAATATAAGCTGACCTTTTCCTGGAAGTCAAAATACACTTTTGGTTGACTGGTGATGTGGTTATATATCCATATATAAGCTGACCTTTACAGACAATTCCTGGAAGTCAAGGTACATATTCGGATGACTGGTTACGTGATTACCTTCTGACCTTTTTGGCTGCCATTTGACGAGAATAGATAATTAGTTTCCTTGGTTAATTAGAATCTGTATGATATTTTTGGCAATTAATATGGAAAACTTTATTGGTAGAACAATTATAAAGCTATGCAGTTGTTATAGCCACTTGACGTGAACAGGATAGCGATACTATAAATTTAATTTTTGCACGTTTAACTCTTAAAAATTATCTAATGAAATGGAATGGATAACTTAAATTATGTGTATAGTCATAAAAATCATTTTATGTGGAACTAAATTTGTTATCTTAGTTAAAAATGTGGACAAATTCAATTCTCTTTCAAAATCAGGATAGATAAACTTGATTTACAGATGCCATCACTATAGAAAATTCTTATAAAATGTTGTTTATATGTTTATATATATTGTCAACCAGTGCAAAAGCACATTTAATCAGCGGCAGCTTATGAGCCCCTTCCCGTTTTTTAACAACACCGCAGAATTTTAATTGGATTTGATCAATCAAATTTCAGTCATTCAAGCATGCGTATAAGTGGAAGGGAGACAAAAACTCTAATGTTGCAACAATGTTACTGCCGACCCTTCGGTTTTTACTTAGGAAAACAGAAACAGAAAAGGTTAATGCTAATTCTGACATTGTTTCCTAACCAACTTTTTACAACATTTCCTATGCCCATAGCAAATAGTTAAATTTAAAGGCAATGTTAAATACACACTAAAATTTAATTACACATTTCGAAAACTGTAGGAATTATTAGGAATTTTGCTGGGGCTGAGAGCATTTGGAAAGAAACTTGAGTGTGCAATAGGGACGTCTACATACCACATTTGGTGACCCTTATAGTCTTCTAAATCTATCCTCAACTCCACCCAACTCTACCCTCAATTCCAATTAGATTTGACAGTCAGACTTGTCATACTGTTCCCTTTCCCCTTATTGAAATCACCTTGTACCACATATTTTTCTTATTTATATAAAACTTTATGTGTTTACGAACATAATTCAGTAGTTACCTTTTTGGGATTCCTGCCTTATCTATGTTTGATCGTCTTGTTTTCGTTTGCCTCTACTCCGCACTCCTTCCTTTCCATCTAAGTCTAAGCAGAAATTTCTAATGAAATTGAAATCCGGTGACCCAATTTTGAAGCAACCAACCACATATGAAGTTGTAGTTGAAAAAAACAGAGAACGAAAAAACACAAACAAAAAAGATTTCTCACGCTTCAAATGGCGATAAAAGTCCAGCAGTTCCAGTTCCATAGCTCATAATATTCTTTGGAAATCGCCACACATGCGCCGCATATAACAACAAAAACAACTGCATTAGTGTTATGATATCATTTTTATACACTTGAGGTTACGGGTGTAACAGTTTGTCATGTTATTTGTAGAACAAAAGAATAGAAGAGTGGAATTGGGCATAATTTGAATTCAATTAGAGCGCATGGCTTCCATTTGTCTAGTCATAAGTAGGCTTACAGCTAGTTGAAGGCTTATAGAACTGGCGTATCGAAACTCTTCAAGCTATTTTAAGACGTCTCAGATCAAATCAAAATCAACTAATGAAGTGATTATTATACTCCAGCCTCCCTAAGTTAGGAGATGTTTGAACAAAATTAAACTGAATAAGAAATATCTATACTTTCTTCCCATATACTTTTATCTCTTAAGCAATGCTATAGGCAGGCACTCAGCAGCCGTGTTCTTCTTTAATATCATTATTATAGCTGCTTAGATATACAAAATAGTACATGAATAGGGTATTCCTGCTTCGGTTGTTTATTTTTCCTGAAGATATTGCTCATTTTTTGCTCTTTGGCTTTGAAAACTTTTTAAATTTTTAAGTTTTATGTAATTCGCAAGTGAGTTGAGTTTTATTTGTTTATTTTGTTGATTTTCTTCCATCATGTCACTTGGCTTGTTGTGTTGGTCGTGCCTTATGCCAATTTTCAAGGTTTCAGCAATATTTCAATACGCTCCCGTTCCCAGTTGTGGGTCCCATGAAATGTGCCAACGTCGACGGGTTTTGTTTCCTGGAATTTTCGGCCGCCTCGTTGCTATAAAAGAGTAAACAAAAGCTGACAATTTTCACGCTTTCATTGCATGACGATAGTTCTAGTTCAACGAAAATGGCAACTCAACAAATTTGGGGGGGAGAAGGGAAGGTCAGAACTGGTCGGGCAATGACCAATGTCCGACCAACACTAGTGAAGACAATTGCGCCGCTGAATGGAAATGGAATGATGACGCACTCATGCTCTGCAAACCACGCGGTGTTCACGGGCATGCACGGGTGTGCACGGGTGTTCAACGTAAATGACCTAAGGCGACCCAAGTCGTGCTGAATGGGGGCTATCGACATCGACGACAGCCAAAACACAATTATAAACTACGATTTGCAAGGTGGGCACTTGGTATAGCAATGTGGTCATTGATTTTGCGGTCACCTACCCTACCCCTACCTAATCCAGGTGTATCTGCTTACGCTCGCCTAGTCAGCATTTGCTGTAAATATTTAGCCAAGATTTCTCCATCGTCGGCGCCACCCCAAAGCCAACTAATTGAAATGGAAATTCATTGTCATTGTTGCCGTCGCCGTCGCCGCTACCGCTGTTTCGTGTGCCCACCCTGACCTGTAATGGATGTGCTATTCCGGGGTGCCCCTATTCTAGGGAGCCAAAGTCTTTTATAGTTTATTTCTGTACGCGGCTGACATTGAAATTTCATTGCCAAAGGCATTTGCCTTTGTTGGTTTTTTGTACAATTTTCTTTTTATTTATTTTCCATTCTGGATAATTAGAATTTTGGTTTGTTGGGCTGTTTAGGGACGGGGTAGAACACATATTTGAGATTGTGTAATATGTGAGCTTATGAATAAAAACTTTATTATATCACACCCAAGGTGTACTCATAATTGTCTAGGCCAACCTTGGGTTATGTGTAGTTTCTTATGTAATGTTTGGATTTGATAAGGCATTTTTGGAAGGCAGGAAGAGTTAGAGGCAGATTACTTAAGAATTGCTCATATGTTTGGCTTGGTTTTATAGGTATTTACGATATGTGAAGTTCTTGATAATTAGCCAGGGATTTCCCTAAAGATTTCAAATAGTTCAATGATATTTAACAGATCTATTCATTACCCAAACATTAAAGACATTCTTATATTATAATTGAATAATTACTGACTGAAGACTTTGAATTCCATCTTTAGACATATCTAACAGTACTCGTGATAAAGGGGAAACCTGATATTCCTTTAAACCCAGAATTAAACTCTAATCCTCTTTGCCTCCTAGCATGTCTTTGTATATTCCAAACCATCTGTTGCCCATCCTGTCTCAAGTTCTTTGCCAGATGTGTCATTTGATATGGTCCATCAGCTTTTTGCATTTCAGATTTGCCGCCGCCTTTCATTCGTTCACTGACCTCTTTCGGCCCAACGAAAGTTTTTGACCGTATGCGTCATGACCACAAAAAAAATACATATGTATATACAAAATAATAACAATATGCATAAAACGGAAACTGTGAAAATGTTTCATAGACAAATCAGCATCAGTTCCAAAACACCGCTCGATAACGATCATCAAGCGTGAGGCAGCTGCCAACTTCCAACTTCCAACTCCAACTCTAAGTTGACCTCAATTGCCCAAATAACATTCAAATCTTACAACTCTCACTTTTTTTTGCTGGAATCGCTGCTTCGCTGAGGTGAAAATAGTAATTCAAATTCAGACATCAAGCATTGCTGTTTGGGGGTTCGGGTTCAACAAACCCGTTTGAACTCATTTTGGTGTAGGAGCAATGACACCTTCATGCAGAGGGCCGCCCTATGATCATTCGCCTGCATTCAATCCAACAAATTAAACATCACTTTCTTTTAAGGCACAACATATGTGGACGATTAAATCTGTGCGTACGACTGTTGCCGTTTTGTTCAAAGTATACACTTGGAAAAATATTTGGGGAATTCGAAGCAATCCATATCTTTAGAAAGCAGATAGGAAACAGCTACCATAAGAAGAGGACTATTACAATCGTTTCCAATGTTCTATATAACTTATTCAAGAAACTTATTCAAATTAAAGCAAATAGATAACCGCTTATATAACAACTTTATTGTATAGCATACTAGAATCTTTACCCGGCGTTGTCCGTGTTCTCGTTTAGATGCTTCTCCAGACACGCTCAAACAACACCGCCAACTTTTTAAATGGATCATTGTTTTCTCATGTGTCGAGAAGTGAAGTGCCGCATTTCATCTCCACTGTTATCCACCTGCACTTATTTGGCAAGGACGGATTCTTAGTGTGCGCCCTGGACTGTATCTTTTGTGAAATCAGTCAGTAAGTCAGGACAATTAGTTTAAACATATTTCAGGAAGGGTACGTAAGCTCAGCTAGCTGATAGTGTCGATAACAAGTACAATCGATAACTCCAAATCACGAATTCCAGTCGCCCTTTGTTTCCACTATATTTGTCACATTTAACATTAATCCTGGCTGGTTAAGTTGTTAATCCTTTCTATATATATTACAGCTATGCATATAAAACCTTCCTGAATCTGACCAGATTACGGATAATCTTGAATGATCTAATGCAATTCTGAAAAGTGTAAGCCAGAGCTGTCTTTGGAAAAACTTTGCCAGCTTTTTCACTTTCTTTTTCTGTCCGTGTTTGGTTATTGGGTCTTGGCGGATTCAGCGCATGTTATACTTTTTTCGAGTAGGCTAATTGATGCCCACCTACCCAAACCCAAACCCAAACGCAAACGCAAAGCCCAAACTCTGGGGTTTGAACTTCAACTGTGATTTTTGTGTTGTTTTCTTCAATGTCCACAAAAATAGAAAGTGTTGAACTTTCGTTTGTCTATGTCTCAATTTCGAAATTTCTTTTGTATTTATTGTAACGTACATTACGAGTCGAGTAAATTGCTTTTAATGAGAAAAGTGTTTTACAGATCCAAAGATACCAAAAAAGCATAAACAAAACAAGCACTCTTGTTGGGGTGTTCATGAAAATGAAAGCGCGGAAAATTTGGCCATTAGAGTTTGATGCTGATTGGATTTGTAGACTTAAGATTTGGGTTCAATAAGAGTAAATGTGTGTGTATAGCATGTGTTTCTGTGTGTGCATGTGGCAATAATAGTTGCTGCAAGGCTTTACTCGCGCAGCTGCCGCTGCTGACTGCCTGCTGCATTATGAGGCATAAAAAACAAAACCGCCAACTGAGTGAGCCAGCCTCTGGCTCAGAAATTAATGTCATTTTAAATATTTTTAGTAGCTGTGACCGACTAAACCAACGAGCTTTAAAACCCTGAACCCAGGGCCATTAAGAAAGTTTGCAGCCGGCCACAGGCAACAGGATGTCGACATCTTCATTTCCGTATGGTCTGCGGTTTTTATGGATACCCATCCCCATCCTTCGGCCCTGACCAGCGAGGCTGAACAGCAGTTGCAGTTCTTCGTTTTTTTGTTTTTTGTTTTTACTTTTTTATGCCTTTTTTTGTTTAAGTGTTTCTTTCGGTAGACGAGGCCAGAGACCAGGCCAGGTTGTCATTGAAGTTTCTGGGTCAACACCGACTTCCCATACAGTGAAAGTCGAGATGATACAAGGTGCAATCATTTTGCATAGTTGAATTCAATATGCTTTACATTTAGAGTGTTTATTGTTATTAATTTCATAGGATCGTTCGGTTCAGAAACCAATAAATTGTAGGAAAATGTATTTGTTTTTTATTGAACCAATCTGATATAAGGGAGTTTAAAAAGTTACCCGGGTCAGTCAAAATAGTCCTCATTTGGCCCTTCCATACTATAGCCATATGATCTAGTTATCCGCTCGCGCCGAAAAGCTTGCAAATGTTGAAGAATGAAAAAACAGAACAAGGCGATACTGCCCTGACTTCGCTTGGTAAGACTTGTTTCTTAATATTTCCTTGTTGTTGATTAAAAAAATTAATCCTGATTAAGTATATACAAATTCTTTAAAAATGTTTCAAAAGTGGGTGAACTAAATACCTTCATTAATATTTGCCTAACATCATAACAGTGTTATATAAACAATGAGAAGCCTCCATTTTTATATATATCAAGCTCTCCACAAAGTTTGCAAAAGTAATCCAATTTTAACAGGAAATCACAAAAAAAAAGAAGAAAAATATGCAATTGTAAAAACACTCATAAATAATATAATTTCACTTTTAGTTGGCACTACTCATTACCATCACTAAACCACCAGTAACAGCAGCAACAACATCAACAACAAAGCAGCCCTAAGCGCCTGCAATTTGTAACAAGTACAACAACAACAAGAGCGCTCACTATAAACCAGAGCTGAGCGACGACCCAATTTTCAACTCAACCGAAATTCACTTTCTTTGCATTGGAAGTTTAAGCAACCAAAAATTTCACTGCTTTTGACTCTTAAGAGTTCAGTCAACTCCAAATGGTGGTAGTAGCCCCAGCCCCAGTCCAAGTCCCAGCCCGCCCGCTCACACACTCTAATAACGAAATGCTCAAAATCAAATAATTGACACTCGTTAAAATTTATATTTCCATATGAGACAAACTACCGAAAAAACACTTTCCAACGCCATGCACAGTTTTCGTTTGGTTGACCCAGAAAAAATTTCAAAACTTAAAACCTAGACGAAGAAGATATACCCTAGCGGTTCAAATTAGAGCTCTATGATTTAGTAACTAAATAAGTTAAATTTATTAATCTATTAATTTGTTCATACAAATTTGAATTACCAAATAGTTTAGTACAGTTGACCATTTTGTACCAGTCAAGCCAGAGGCAGAAGTTTACTCTCCTTGTCTTACAAACAAACTAAGAGTAGGAAAATTGTATGCTACAGCGTTTCCTTTGGAGATATATAATATGGTTATCCGATTTGAAAAAGTTATTATCTAAAACTTCTATTTTCATCTTAAATGGCTATCAGAAATGATCGCTTTCATGAGAACTATAGAAGGGTGTTTCGATCTGGCCTATATTGATATAAAACCAGCTTTTCTGCTCTATTGTTGGATGGGAGGCGGCTGCTTTAAGCCTGCGTTTCACGGGTAACATTGTCCCCTTAATAAATGAACAAAAAGGTAGCTCAATAAGCAGACTTCCAGAGTTGTTCCGAAAATATAGAGACAGACGCACATGACTATATCGACTCGCCTCGTCATGCTATTTCCCACTGTGGGCAACAAATCTGATAAGTTAATTATAATACCCTCATCAAGGGTAGACAAAAGCCAACACCAAAACCTCTGAAACGGGTTTTTTTTTTTGGAAAAGAAATGCAACAAAAAACACAAGTAAAACAAAACAAAGTTTAACTTAAAATAAATGGAGTACACTTTCGCTTATGAAAACGAAAGTCAACGGACTTTGCAGAAGCCACACTACAACAACAACGACAACGACAACAGCAGCAACAAAAGCGACAAGGCACAGCCAAGCAGCAGTGAAATGGCGGAGAAATTTGTCAGCCTCGAACGGGCCGCCAGAAAAGTAGGCTGAGAGCCGTTGCCACCAAGCAGCCAAGCGAACAAACAACCAACGGACTGAACAAGCAAACAAACAAACAAACAAATAACAATAACAACAACAACAACAACAACAACCAAAGCAAAGTTCAAAGCAACAAGCGTTTCAAATCTCGAGGCAATTTTTTGCACTCGCCCCTGAAAAAAAGAAAAAAAAAATATATAAAACGTTGCTAGCACGCGACTTTTTGCAAGTGACCCAATTTCGAATTGCCCGTCAAACATTGAAAATGACATAAAAATAACACAGACAGAGTCAGAGTCCGGCCAGACGACGGACGACAAGCGTTCAACAATAAATAATTTGGAGGTTTTTCACATTCAAGATATCGGCGATATTTAGTTTATGTTTATGTAAAAAAACAACAACAACAACAGCAACTACTGAACTTTTGTCGCGCCTCGACAACCTTAAATCAAGGCAACGTTTAAATAACAAAAAAAAAAAAAACTTGAGAAAACAATTGTAAATTGTCTTAATGTCAGGGATAAGGCGCCCATTAAAAGATGGCTAAGATGTGGGGAATGCTCAATTTGTGCTGAAGATTGAGGTGCAGCGATTCAGTGTTTAAGATGAGGATGAGGGTAGTATAAGGAACAATTGTTTGAAATAGTTTAGAATTCTATTGGAAAATATGGTAATTTGTTATTATGTTTAGGTAGAGTTGATATCAGATCATAGCTAGAATCATTTGAAAATGCAAAATTTCTCTATACATTTTATAAGATTTAAGATTTCAATCAATAAAGAAATATGAAATGTTCAAATCTGACCCCATAAAAAATATCTTTTTTAAGTTTTCATATAATTTGCTTAAGTCGGAAGATCTCTATAGGCTTAAGATCATACCAATGTAGTAGTTTTTTATGGGGAATATATTAGGGAAGTTTTCACTTACTCTGAATTATGAATATAATGCAAATTTATATTGAATAGCTAAAAAATTTTGTAATATATATCTAAGAAAATTAAAAAATGCTGTGACCCCACTTTGTGATAGAACAAATTGTATATTTATTTTACAAAATGTATTTTTTATATATAGAAATAATTTGGAATCCCATATTTTCATATGTCGTATCCCATATAGGATTTAAAACTAAGAAATTATCTTGTGAACTGTCTGCTATAGAAACAGCACAAGCTGTTTTCATTTGTAGCGAATTCTTTAGTCTTATAGACCCCAAAACTGTAGCTGAAATGTGGTATTGCTCCATGGCATAGCCCGAAATTCAGGGTAAGCGCACTCAGTGCAAAGATTTGAAGTTTAGTTTGCCAGTCAAGCGGTTTTTAACTAAACTTCATCAAAATTTGGAAAAAACTTTATGTATAATTAAGCGTTCCAGTCACGTGAGGCAGCCCAAGTCAATAACCTAAGGAGACTGTATAAAATACTTATGTGTTCATATATAAGAAATCGCTATATAAAATTTCACTAGTGGGGGTCTGCGCAGGCGCAGCTGTCGAACAGCGAAAGTGAAACTCAAAGAGGTTTTTGAACTTCAACAAGTGGTAGGCCGCACATCGTCCGGCAGGCGACGGCAGACTCAAGGAGGCCAGAGGGTTTCCACTGCCTCAGACGGTTAACTGGAGCGGAACCAAAAAGCAAAACTAAATAAAAAATTTTACTTTCTTTTCGTTTCGTAGTCTCTGAAATGTCAATGAACTAAAAAACAACATAAGAGAGACAAAATGAAAGCGCCGCCGTGTAACCCAATTCAAAACTGGCAACTTTTGGTTTAAGTTTCAGTTTCAGTTTTGGCTTTAGTTTTTTTATACACTTAATTATTTTCTGTTACTAGTTGCTGATTTTATGCGCTTGGCATGCCCAACGAAATATATACATATATATATATCCGATACCCGATTGTATGCCAAAAAAGGTCAGAAACAATTAGCAAGTGTCGTTGTGCTGCTCCCCACCGTACTCCCCCTGTAGCCGGGCCCTGTTCCAATGCTTCATGAGCCGAGCTCAATGCTCAGTGAGCGCGAAAATCAACAATGGCAACAACAAAACGGCTTTGTGGAGGAGGCCGAAGTCAACGTAGAAATAACCTCATAATTGCCATTGAGGGTCTTTGCAATGAATTATGCGAATTAACCTCAAATATACAGAAAAAAAAATATAAAGGAAAAAAAAGACGAAAACGTTTCATGTTCATGAACAACATTTTCAACAAGTTCAAACAAAGTTAGGTTTGGTCATCAATGAAGTTCAATTGGGAGTCATTGAAGACTTGAACGTATGTAAATTAAATAAACAAATAAGGAACCAATTTTATAGCTAAGCTGGCGATGTTTGAAGTTATTGAATGAATAAAGAATTTAAGTGATCAAGATGTTCAGCGTTTTGTAAATTTAAATGTTAGAGATATATAATTGAAAGCCAAGTTTGTTTCTACAGTAAATAATATTACAAGAAGGACTTATCTTAGGAGGGAATGAAGTATGCATTCTTATTATTAATTATATAACTAAAATCTCATTCACATGAGTATGCCGATCCGTTTCCATTCTCTAAGCAACACAAATTCTTATCAATTGGCAGTAACTGCCTTTCCTTTCCACAGTCACCAAAACTATCTGTCTATCTATTTGTAATAAGGTGACTTTCCTTTCCCGTTCTTAATTGCCCTTCGGCGCCATACAACTCTTTCCACTTTCTGCACCACATGCCACAAATTGGAAGCTCCAACTCTCCTCCATGTTTGCAACTCTGATTTAAAGCTCTTTAAACGTTTGAACTCTTTCAACTTAGAAACAAAAACCTCTAAAGGAGGTCACAACACTCAACCAACAAATTTGTCTAATGAAATATTAAAAAAATAACTGGATAAAAATTTTACATTTTTATTTGCCACAAGAAAAAGAAAACAAACTCACAAAAAACTATTATAATTTAGTTAAAAAGTGAAAACGTTGACAAAACGCCAAACGAAAAGAAATTTGAAGAATTGTTTGGCAACACAAAGACAAAGTCAAGAAACAAATACAACAAAATATGTAATACAATAACAAAACAACAAAAAAACAAAATTGTGTTGGCTAGAAAGAAATACACTTTCGCTTTTGCTTTCAATTTCATTTCAAATGTTGCTTTTGCTTCTTCTTATTGTTGCTGTGGCGCATGCGCGGCAAGCTAATGTGAGACACGAGCTTCGATTTGATTATGATATTTTTGTTTTGGCACGGCACATGATCTAAGGGGGGGAAATGTAATTCACTTTGATTGAGTTGTACGCTCATTTAATGTCATTTAAGTGCTTCTTTTTTGGGCAAAGACAAAAGTCAAAGAGTAGTTGAAGATCCAATGAACTTTTGTGGCGGCTGCAAATAGCTTAATAGATTCATTATAAATTATAAATATGTATGGTAATCGATTTTGTTTAAGCTATGCATTGTCATCAGGAGGATTTTTCTTTCAGGGTAAATTTAAACTTATTAATTCGAGTCCTTCTTCAAAGCTGACCTTAATTCACAATTTATGACAATGTGCTTCGCGAAACGCCCTTACAGGATTTCATTCTCTTAGACGGGCTAAATTCACGCATGAAATCTGCATTGAAATGTAAATAGCAAAGCTCCCTAAGCTTTTCATATACGTATAGCATAGCTAATGCGCCTAAGGGCTCCAGAAAGCGAAAGCTTTCTCAAATTGGGGCCAACTCCGCATCCCTGTGAACGTGAAACACACCAAATATAGTCCATTTCAGAGCCAGAGACAACTTCTCGAACATGACACAGAGGGTTGAAGTTTAATGCGTATGCGTATTATTATGTTGGTATTTTTGGCTCATCAAATGGTGCCAAGGATATATGAGCATTTAGCGTTCAAGAAAATCATCACGTATACGCCGCGTTCACCAGCAATCCAATCCAATCAAGTGAGAGCGAGGGAGACAGTCAGACGGAAAGGCAAAGGGCTGTTAAAATGAAGCATAAGCCTAATGGTAATCAAAACAAGCCGAAGGTTATGTTATGATAATAACAACAACAACAGCAACAATAAGTAGAACCACTGCGCAGTTTAATAGAGGACTTATTTCTATGCCTTTTTATGTGGCATAAAATATGCAGCCTAATAATGTCAGGCTAACATTAGAATTTGGTCTTAAATTCTTATTAATCAAAACGGTTTCCACTGCATTGGTGTCTCTCTTCTGCCTTTGTGCCCTCTGCCTTGCTTTGTCGTTCATTTTCAAGGTTGCATTTATGCTTATTAACATGAAAGTTATGTGTAGGCTTGGTATTTGTACTTATTTTTGTTGTTGTTGTTGTTGTAACTGCGTCGCCGTCAAAATATGTACACTTAGGCCAGGCCCTGGGTCAATTTTCTCCCTATCCCTCCTTGACAAAACCTGGCATGGCTGGCATGTAATTATCTACCAACGTAGGCGTTTTAACGTTTATAATATTTACTGCGCCATTGCTTTTCGTTGCTGTTGTTGTTGTTGTTGTTGTAGCTGTGTGAGTTTATTGTTGCCTTTTAGCTGTCATTATCGGGGTTAATCAAAAAATTCCTGGAACACACAATTGTGAGTCCAGACTGGAACTGGCTCTGGTCTGTCAGATGGGTTGGGTTCCATTGGGTTATGGTTTTCGTTTTGTATTGGCATTTATGGATCGAAATTTCAAAACTACATTCTTGAGCCTATGAATGCGAAAGATAATTAAGGAATACATTTACCCGAAATATTTAGGTCTACGTGATTCAGGGAGTTTATTTTTAGTAAATCTAAATAAATGAGGGGACAAATGTGGCAGCTTATCATCACTAGGACATATGTAAGGGAAATCGAATACCTCGGATACATACATCTTAGGGTATCATTAGTTATTAGTTACGGGAATGATAATGATAATGAAAAACTATCTATAATATTCTCTGATTCATCCCATTATTACCCAAATATCTTAATCATATTCCATCACATTGCTTCCTAATCAATACTTGTCTCATTTTGCCCGAAGATCTTTTAGCCACTCTTTATGTACTGCTCAGCTTATTACATGTTGTACAGTCAATCCCTAATCTAAGCTTATCGAAAAACAATGGCCAAAGGTCCTTGAGTGCTGGCTGTCATTGTCATAGCTATAGCTAGCCGCCCCATATCTGCTGTCTACTTTTATGGGCTCCCTATACGTGCCAGCGCGCCAGTTCGTCAGAAAAGTTGCGATGGAGACAAAGCCGAAATGGCAATGGCAACCAACTGTTGCCGGCCATAAATGACATGGCAATGGCTTACCCCACCCGCTAATCCTAGCACACACAGACGGCAAGAAAAATGGCGTCGCCGCCTGTCTCCAGTCGCCGCCTGTCAAGGACATTCCACCAATTACGAAATGCGCATAAAATTTAACAGGCGGAGGCCTCTTTTCTCTTTTTTCTTTTCATCTACCAAAGAAGGGTAGATGTTTGCGGCAATGTTTTTAGCAATGCAAAGCTATGGCAAACATTTTCAATGTCAGGGTGGAGCGGGAGACAGTGCCGCTGCTTCAATTCAGGAAGTGCTGCTCAATATGCCAAACTGTTTGGTCCGCCATACGGCTGTATAAAATGAATAATTTTCAATCGCTGATCACTTGATCACTTGAAGGGAAGATCTGGGGAATGTTTAATGCGATTCACATTCAGCTGGCGACAGGAAGCAGCAGCAGCAGCAGCAGCAGCAGCAGTCGTCGAGCCATTAAGTTTAATATATGCTCCGATATTGCCAGCTCTGGAAACAGAATACGAGTAGGGGATCGGAATATTATGAATAGTTTAAAGTTGAAGTGGAGGGACAGCTTGGGTACTTGAAAGGTAACCTTGTGTGGTTTTTGGAAATGTGAACATGTTTAATTGTTGCTAGGCTAAGGTGGGATATATCAAGGGGGTTTGGTACACTCAGAGAAAAGGAAGACAGACATCTGCAGAAATAGATTTTAACTTCTCAGCAACATGTGGCTCTACTATGGCAGCTATACGATGTAGTGGCATAATTGCAGCGATGGTTCCTTGTATAACCTTGCCGAGGGTATTCTAGTTTTATGCAATGGATATGATATAGCTAGGTGCGTCTGTCCGTCGAGTTGAAATTTTCACCATAGGCATCTTCTGCTGTAAAATCGTAAAATCGCTTCTGGTAAAAAGTTGGTTAGGTTACAAATTAGGAGAACTATATGATCTTAAACCCGTCTAATTTAAATTTTAAGAAATAAGACGTCTCGTTTGACTTCTTTGTTTAAATATATTTCTCAACTACATCTTAACAAATATAAAACTCCTATAAAATCAGTACTGGGTAAATGTGTTTATTGAAATCACTTCAAACGACCTTGGCTCATATTTCCATGTAACATGTAAATCACGTTCTCTGATAACTAACCATCATTTGCGTTATTTATCAGGGCAAGGCAACAACAGCAACAGCAACAGCAACAACAGCAGCAACAAATACAACAAAGTAACCCATTCTCCACCTACATAGCATCATTATGAATGCCATTCTCATTCTCATTGCCATGAGTCCAATTCGATCATCATCATGATCATCATCATTATCATTATCAGCCTTATTCAGCATTTGTTCTTGACGTCTTTGTCGTAATAAGAACCCTTGGCATAAATATCGAAGAGCAAAAATTTAAATATTTATAAACTGAAATGTAATGCCCAGTCCCAGTCAGTCGATCGTTTTGAGTTTCTGCTATAAATATACAAACGCTTTAGTTGGTTTGTTTGTTTTGTAATGCAATTTTATGCGTAATTTGATTTATTTTACGTATTTGCTGTACGTCGATCGACTGATTGAATGGCCGGGCTGATTATAAAACTATGTATAATTCGAATTTGATCCCATATGCACACACAATTGCGCAAGTTTACACTAGAATTCTCGGAAGCTCTCTCCGGTTCTCTGTACAAAGTTGCCAACGTCAGCAAATGCTGAGTCAATGCCAGGCCCAGGCCCAGGCCCAGGCCTATGCCCAGATCTGTATGCAGATGAGTTGAGATGAAATGTGATTCTCGTTTCATTCAATTGTTTGTATGCTTTTGAAACTCAAAATGTTTAATATTTAAATAAATATACAGATGACGATTGCAATTCCAAGCCTGAGGCAGCTCATTGACTTTCGAGTGTAGGATTTGATTTGGGTTAGCCATAATTATTTTGAAAAGTCCCATTCACTTTTCACATTCCACACACTTTTGTCCCTTATCATTAACAGACCTTTAACATTTCCCTTTTTCCTGATTTTAATTAGATAATTAAAAAAGATATGACAATAATGTTGAATTGTTTTTCTTTCTTGTTTTTTGTGATTTAGGTCAAGTGGCAACACAAGCACACACCGCACAAAGTTGTTGTTGAATTAGGCCTTTTGTTGAGGGTGGCTTCAGCTCCAGGTCTAGCTCCCAGACCAACAAGTCCCAGAATCAGCGGATTCTGCGCCCTGGATGAGTATACCCTCTGCTTTTAGGGATAAGCGCGAAATGATGTTCGAAATGAAATGTATAAAAGAACAAAATGGAGAATATATAATTGGATATATAACAGGAAATATCAAGCTGATTGCGAAGTGATTGTGGTGCCGCTCAAGGTGTGCATTGAAGTTAATTTCAATCTAAGCCTGTTCGGTCTTTCAGCCATACAAATTGTAATATTTAAAGCCAAAATTGAAATCCTTTCAACTATCAATCTTTATAGATAAGTAGACAATCCTGCTCACAAAATATGCTTAGGTCAAAATGTCATACAAGATTTGTTCATCAATAAATTTAAGTTAGAGCATTCAACTCTTCGGCTTTCCCAATTTCCAAACGCCAACGCCAACTCGACTTGTTTTGTTTTTACATCCACCACTCTACTTTGACCTTGAATTCCAACCAAAATAAAGGGAAGAAGCAGCAGTATAGGACATAACATAACAGGAATTCTGTTGAGCCCAACACAACGTGCGTAAAAGTTCACCCCTCCTCCCATCCAACCATCGAAAAAGCTTTTTCGCCCAAGTTTGCCACACAATTTTCGACGCAATTTCGTTTGTACGTTCAACGTCAACGCTACGCTCACGTTTGGGTGGGTGCGTTTGGGCCAAATGTTTGTAGCAGGGGCGGAGGGTAAACATTTCGTTGTTGTAATTGTGTAAATAGCAAAACGGCTCTAGGTTATTGGCTTGTGTGGGGTTAGAGCGCGTGTGTTTAGTGTGCGGTTTGTGTGTTTTGGCGCCCAACCAAAGCCATAAGCAATGGAAATGTGAAGGTAGATGCAGAAGTATCCGGGGTGGGGAAAACAGAATTTATTAAGGGGATATGGGAGGGAAGGAGGAGTGTAATTATTTGCTTGTAGCGTCCATATTTGTTATATGATTTCTAAATTTAACTTCTGGCAGATATCTTGTATATTTCGGGACTTTCAGCTTGCTGCGGTAGTTTAAGAACAGAATTGTCTAAATGATTAAGAAATCGAAGTGAAGATCTTAATATATTCCTTAAAAATTATTTGTCAACTTGTTTTTTTATCGAAATTGTTGATTGAAATAATTGAAATATTTGTTCCCGAAAATGTTAAGAAGCACATCTATGAGTTCGATTGATAGGTATTTGGTGTCAATCCTGACAAATTTTGAAAGACGAACCAATGGCAACACTCTACAGATAAAGAAACATTTCAAGAGGAGGTCCAGTCCCTATCAAGATGAAGATAGTGAAGTAAGCCGGCAATATAAAGACTAAAAAACTAAATTTAAAAGTAAAATAAAATCAATTTATGACTTTGTTATTTTGTAATACCAACAGAAAGATTAGGCAATTATCAGAAAATAAGATCACATAAAATCGAGAATATGAAATGTACAATAGGCGGCCCTAAATACTGAAAATCAGAAGCTTGACAAAAGTCCTGGAAAAGGGAGAGTGCTAAGCAGCTTTATTTTTCAATAGAAGTCACACGTTAAGTATCTTGCTTATCCACTGCCTTAATCCTTCCATCAACCATCAACCATCTCCTCCTGCCTACCTGTAACTCTGCCTTACAAAAACGATTTCATTTTGTAGAACTTTACTGCGCCATTCTGATAAGTTGCTTGGCTCTGAGTAGAAGAGTCAGGAGACAAGTAGGCTGGCAGGAGCAGTATATTCGCTAGCCCAAGCGTGTCGTATTCGGAATGCCAGAATGTGTGCCACGTGCAAAATAAGCAATCAGGCATGGCCACACTCAAGTCCCACACAGAGGCTGCTTGCCCACGCTTTTCTTGGTTTTCTTCTACAGCCTGAATTCTGGGTAACTTTCCAACCAGGCCACGTGTGCCGAGCATTGGGGGCCTGCAATGTTATTGTCAAGGACATTTCAATACAAACGCAACGCACGCGTCAATGTCCCCTGGATGCTGCCGTTGCTCCCGATGTCAGCTACTAGCTGGCATTTTGACCTTTTTGAAGGAGATTTTTAAAACAGTGATATGAAGTATGTATATTACTGTATGCCCTACAGAAATCAAGGGTTCACGATTATTATATGGAAAACTAATATATGCATATTTTCATATTGGTTTTACTTCCACCGAAGTGGCTGTCTTTTAAATGTAAATTTATAAGATGAGCTTAAAATCATTCCAACATAATTCAAAGAAATTCGACTATATTATATGTATTCACCATATTCTTTGAACATCAAATATACCTTTTCTGTTATTCTGTATTGCTATGCCTCTGGAGAATACCCGCATTCATATTGATGCGGCATTGAATCACATTTTCCAGCTAAACCAAAATCTGCAAATTCTGTGTTGACTTCTAACGACTTCTATTTGCCATACTCGAGCCATTCTCCTGCAAAATAAACAAATACATCGAGAATGTCTCTAAATAAATCTGCTTAAAACCAAAAATCACTTAGGCAGTCCTGTGTGGGGTGTCTGACTGTGTGTGCTTGTGTGTGTGTGTGTGTATGTGGGTGCGTGTGTTGGTGGCAGGCGCGTGTCAGTAATCAAGTGTAAAGCAAAGGCAAAGAAGCAGCAGTAGCAGCTGGATAAGAAGAAGAGATGATGAGCAATACAAACAGCAAACACAAACACAACACACAAACATACACACACAAAGTGACAGGATTCGCCATTGAAGCAAAGACCCACACAACCGCCCTCACCCAACGCCGGCCGCATGAGTTCTCTTCTAATTTGGCAGGCGCGTGCAACACTTGTCAATGTGACCTTGGTGGCTGTCAATGCCACATTCACACAAATACAAAGCCACCGCTTCACACACACACACACACACACACACGAGATTTCTTGAGCTCCTACCTCCTGCTCCTTTGCCTGAGAACGTAATTTGCGCGCTTAGCATATTTTTAGGCGCTACAAACTTGGCGCTTTTATTGTCTCTCTTCTGCCATCGACCCACTCTCTCCCTCTCTCTAACTCGTTTTATGGTTAAGGCAAAATGCGGCTCATCAAATTGAAGGGCTTGCTGGTGTGGTCGTTTATTGGCCAGCCCATTGGGCTACACCAAAGGGTTAAGGCTAAGGCCATTAAATTGTGTGCTGCTGCTCAAACTGAATAATAAAACATTGATGCTGATTTGGCAAAGGAATAGGGAGTAGGGAGTAGCAGGCCACAGATTGGCACTTAAATGAAAGCCACTTGGGTTGTATTCATTTAAAAAGGATGATGTAAGTTGTGGGGGGGGGGGGGCACTTTCTTAGTAATACCGAAATTTCAAATTATGTTGTAGGACCTGTTGGAACGACTTTCAGTTTACGTGATGCTTATTTCCTGGAAACGTGATATAAATATTACATTGGCTACAATTGCAATACCTTAGCATAATGAAATACAATTTGTTAGGTGCAAACAGCAAACATCAGCCAGATTCGCAACATCTAAACGAAAATAGAATTGCCTCAAAGATCGACAAAGATCGATCGACCTCGGATGTAATTGCTAAATAAATATAGTTATTATAGAAAGCCTTCTGTCGCACATCTAACTTGCTTCCTATATATTGAAGAGCAGTGAAAGGCAGTAATGGATTTTAAATTTGTACTTTGCTGTCTGCTTATATAGCAAGCCTTAACCCAGACATTGACCATATTAACCCACTTCACTCCAAATTTATCCATAGTTTATGCATTGCGTTATACCCCAATGAGTGCAAAGGGTTTCCTTAATAAAGATGGCATTTTCACGAAAATATATCAAAGCCAACTGAGATTCATAATTGCTGAGAGAACTGAGCTGGTAGTCTGTTTTTGATGGTTGTCTTCGAAAAATGTATGCCAAAAATAACAAATATAATCAACAGTAAATTATACATACTATAAACAGCAAATTTGTACGTTTATAATGAAAAGGTAAACACAATAAAAATGTGTGGGCAACAACAACACAAACACAAGCACAAACACAAATTATATACACAAAGCAAAATGCGCTTGACATTGAACTTGAACTGCAATACTCGAGTGCAGTCGCCAGTTGGCGGCGACGTCGACAGCAGCTCTGATAGCAGCAGTTGAGACACAGCACAGCTGCTGCTGAAAACCCCCCTTGAAACACCGAAAGTTAATCAACAAGTGTAATCACAACAGCCACAACAACTACAACAACAGCAATGAATCGCCTAGAAAAGTAATTAACATTTAAATTTAAAGTGAATGCTAGCCCATAAATCGGGCAAAAATATAGGAAGAGAAAGCTCATAAAAACTATAAGGAATTAGTAGACTACTTGTATACAAATCTGTGTCAAATTTCCCATGAATTCTGAACGCAAGAAGCATTCGATAAAGTCATATGCAGCGTATGAGTAATTTTGTTGTTTTTAAATTTATGCCTGATTGCCTAGAATATTCTGAATCATACGAATATAATATACGAATATAGCAGAGGATCTGGTTTGCGGGACTTTTTTAATAATGTAAATGAATAAATGAAAACTACTAAGACTTTGATGGGAAATTCTTCAGAAGTGATTTATTTAAATCGATTGACGAAATAAACCATAAAGTACAAAATTAGAGGCAACGTATCGTATGCGTTATTAATTAATTATACCTGCAAGGCCTACCAAAATCTTTGAACTATTGTCAATGCATAATGAAGTGAATTCAATTTATAGAATTAAGTTTATATCTTACCTTCAATTGGAAAAAAATGTCCTACTTAATTAGTGAAGGTTTATAAGGAATAATGCCAATGGAAGTACAATCCACACATGCAATAAGATAGACAATATCTGGACTAATCAGAAGCTGAACTTGTTTTCAATTTTTAGTCACAAAAAAATAATATATTTAATTGAAAAGGTGAATTTTAAAATATCTTTTAAAACACATTTTTCTCAGAAATTTCTTAATAATTGCAAATATATCTTTCAGCTTTTCTGACTCTCTTCAAAAACAAATTCGCAACATTTAACGAACCAAAAGCACCCGACCAAAATTATAATCCTCCGCCAAGTCCAAAAGTCAGCCCATGCTCAAGCTCAAGGACAACTGGCTCATAATTTCCAAATAAAAAGCATAAATGCTTGGCGCAATTCAACGAGACGAGCAGCGGGGGGGACGTGCACGCGGCAAATAAATGAAATTTATTATATGCTGTGGCAAAAAAAAAATTTCTATACATTTCCTATATAATTTTTGTTGCCTTTTCTCTATTTGTTTTGTTTTCTTTTTTTTTTTTTGTTGTGGTAAAAATTCCCGTCTCGTTTGCACTCAGCGGTCGCTACCATGTGGCCCCACGGGAATATACGAGTATCAAATATATCAGCAAAGGCTTAGCGCAAATAACAAGTGGAAAATATTTGAACAGCAACAGTGACAATTTGGCTTTTGAGATACACTACAAATTTAATTATAAAAATATTAAAATTTAAATAAATAAAAATAAATTTTTGTAAAATGTTTATGAATTTGAAATCTGGATCTGGAAAAATCGAATTTAAAAAATCTCTTTAATAGAATTTTCTATGGCAGATTATTTTTAACAGATTTTGAGTTTGGCCAGAGTTCTCTTCGAGAGCATTGAGAAAAATTTCTGCAAAATACTAGCTTGTAGTCCTAATTATACGAACTAACGGAATTATGTTGTAAGAAACATTAATATCTAACTATGTTTGACGAATTTATAATGTGTATGTTTTTCGAGCAGCTATGTTTTCGAGGGAATCCTGGAAAGTTAAAGGTCCCTTTGCCTGTGACAGAATTTGGAATTTAACCTCGTGTGAAGAAGTGAACCTCGTGGCTCAATATGGTAAATGTAATTTTATCAACTGATCCGTTGAAGTATTTCTGTTCAAATATATCCAATACATGATCTAAAAGTTGTAAATATATACAAATTATTGAAAATTCAATATACGAAGTATAAAATATAGTTTACACATGCTTAGACAACTCTTTTTTCTTTGAGTTTTTGAAATGACTTCAAATTTAAGTGATGTTGTAAATCATCCATTTTCAAACTGAATTAAACTAAATTAAATTAAACTAAATTATATTTAAATTAAAATAGAGTTGATCCTTAAACTTCTTAAATTCATCTTATATTTCATCTTTATTTAGCAGGACGTTTTTAGCCGAAGAACCGTCTTTATTTAGCAGGACGTTTTCAACCAAAGAACACCAATCTCATCGCTAAACTAGAATGCAGATTGGTGATCAAATACAAGTTTATAAGATTTCTAAATCTTCCCAAAAGTTGAGCATCCGCAAATGAGCCCATCATCATCAATTATAGTGTATATGTACGAAAAACACTAAACAAATAATACCCAAAGCATAGGCATAGGCCTATGGGCCGTTGCCATTGCTGATGCCGTTGCTGTCCGCCGGTTGCTGACGACAATGATTCAATGGCAAGGTTTAGCAACCGGGTTACCGCCACAGAGGTACAGGGGAAGTTCTACCCTCCTATGCGTACACGCACGCGTACAAGTTCCAGGGCAGCGGGGAGGCGGTAAGGTTGGGGGTATGTGGAGTAGGCGAGTACGGGAACCGACCACGCACCAAAAAACGCGTTGCGTGAGTTTTTATTTTAGCGCGTGCTCTCATCAGACGCCGCTCCCCTCGGGTTCGTTCAATCATCTGCTAGAACTTTTGCTAATTTCGTCTAATCAGTTAACCTTGAATATTTTTTTCCATTTTTTTTTGGTTTGTTTTTTGTTCTTGCTTTATTCATACATACTCGTAGTATACACATATCTATAGCTATTCATCTAGTATTGTATTTGTTTTCTATTTGTTGTCGTTGGAGCATAGTAGAGCTCCATGTGTGTGTGTGTGTATTATACATGTATGTATGTATGTTTGTGTGAATGAGTATTAATTTATTTGAGGCTTGTTTTATTTCAAGGTGAAATTTGCGCAAAAAGAATCGAAAGGAAATTACCAACAAAAAAGAAATAAAATAAAATTAAAAAGTCCAAATAATATTCAGCTTGATGGAATAGTTGATACCCTGTTGTATATTTACTTAATTTTTTGTTTTATTGAAGACGTTGTGAAGACATGAGGCTTTTATTGGTTTTAAGTCTTCAGTCTTCAGCCAACAATTGGTCGGATTTTATGAACACCGCTGTTCCAGCTGGAGGACGTTTACTTGAATAAACTTTTCCAGGTTAATTCGTCTCCTGACATTTTGACATAAGAAGTTACTTTCTGAGAAACGTTGTACATATATCTAGGCTATCTCTCTTAAATAAAGATCAACTGTGTATTTGTATATAGCCATCATCTGTGGTGCAATAGTTTTCAATCTTCTAAAGATATTCTCTACATTAGCTCAGCTAAAGATGCTTGTGGTTGGAGTGGAATGGGAAATGTAACCCAAGTTTAGAGCAGACATCCGTCTGCAATTCGGCTAATATTTTACGTCTCCGAATAGTTATATGATAAATAACGCATATATAACGCATATATTTAAAACATGGCATATGTATTAGTAATAATCCACAAAAATGTAAAGATAAAGTTAGTTAAAAACACAAAAATAATATAATTGTAAATGCAATTTAAGCATTAAGCTTAATCATAGTCAAATCTTAAGCCACTACCCCGTGCTTGCTGTTCGCTCCAATCATCAAAACGGGCCGACATTTCCTCGCTCATGTGATTACGCCAGTCGCCGATCTTACCTTTGCGTATGAATTTGGATTGAGCCAGCTCCTGGTGCGGAAGCAGCTTTGACAGATTGACGGCTTCGTTACTTTGCATGCTGTCGAACTGCAGATGCTTGCATATGCGTTCCAAGCTCGCCTCATTGAGCAGTTGGGAAACGTTCAGGAATTTGGCGCATCGTCGCACTACAGCTGGCAGATCACGTACCATATCCTCGTACTTGATGAACAGCACATTATCGTCATAGCTGCGTTTCCAGAATGGCAGAACATGCTTCCAATACGGACCCATAGGTGTGTGGCCGTCCAAGAACAGATCAACAAACTGTTCAAAAGTGCCATTGAGGCCATGCAGAAGCTTGCAGTAGTGGTAATAGGACACGCACAGATCCTTGGGGTTTCGAGCAGTGTACACAATCTTCGGTTTGACAGTATCAAACTGTTCGGGCAGCAGTTGCCAGGAAAGATGCGAGCGAGCATAGCGTGGCCGTGGCAAATTGCGCACCAGCTCCACTGTATTACCAAGTGTTTCCCTGAATCAGGCAGAATATTAACATCCCTTTGGATGGGGAGCACCTTTGAGCTTTGACTACTTACGCCACTGCTTCATGATGATCCGTGCTAAACAACGCCGTCAACTCAATCAGAGGCGAACGCTGCGCTAATTCCAGTTTGGCGCCCTCATAGTCCAGTTGATGACCCAGCAGCCAGACCATTTCCTGTGCCCAGGTTGAACCCGTGCGCGGATAGGACACCATCCACACATCATCCTCATGGACAGGCAGTGTGCGTATGGTTTCACCCAATTCAACATATTTGCGTGGAATGATTAGCTGATCCACCTCCACAAAGCAATCCTGTGCAGGGAATAAGGCATTTTGTCGGCGTACAATGTCCGCATCTAGCTCGCGATAGACCAGCTGCATGGCTACCGTCGAGTGGCAACAACTGCATCAGACTGACTGCAGCCAGTGGCCGGCCAGTGAGTTGCAGCGAGCGGTGAAAGTGAGATGCCAGCATAGTTTTCCACAACTTGAACTTGTCTGTTTGGAAACTGAAGCTAACAACTGCCAAACCGGCCTATGCGAATGGCTAAGAGCTAGATGAGGCGGCATACAGCATGCAAGCGAAATATTTACAAACTGCGGCAGCTTGCAGCGATACCCCACACGATGGACTTTATTGTTGCGGCAAGCAGAAAAGGAGGCCTACTTCCAATGGGTTACTTCTCTGGAGTCGACGTCTCTGGAGTCAGTGTCTGAATAACTTTTCTTTAAAGCATGAGATACTATATCAGGTTACCTTAAAATGCATAGGTATACTATATAATTTTCTTTTCTAAGTTCTTAGGCACATCTCCAGTATTCTTCGCCCTCGCCCTATCAAGGCTAAAAGCCTTATAAGATTGCCTGTCTATCTACTTATAAAATACTCATGAACGCTCAACCATCTAGTCTTCCTGCAAGTTTTCTTATTGCATTTCCTGCTTGTCTTGCTTGTCTATCATTCATTACTCATACGCCACATAGCACACTTAGTTAATTTGTTGCGCTGTTAGTTTGCCCCTCGCTGCTCTTGCTGCTGCTGCTTTTGCACCTCTGTATTGCCTGCCTTAGCTTTGACATTGACTTTGAAGATAACAAAGGCATGCCTAAGTGTATGTGTATGTCTCTCTTTTACGTTTCTCTTCTCTCTATTTTAAAATTAGAATATTTTGAAAATACACGTTGTATGTGTACGAGTAGTATGTGTTGTATTTGTATTTGTGTTGACTGAGGAGAGGTGGGCAAAACCTTATCGACATTTTACGTACGTCGAGGGGGACGCGACGGTGGCCCATACATATATATTTATCACTAGGCATCTGCCAGGCCCGCCCGCCCGACAGCCTGCCTGACTGTTGTTATCTATACACGCGGCCCTCCCGATAGCCAGACGCCTTCACTCTTCCCACTCTCCCACTCTGATACTCTCACTCTCTCTCTCCTTTTACTCTGCCATATAAAATGCTGATTTGATTATTTCGGCAAATTCATTTCGCGACACTTATCGCCTCAAGGTCACGGGCAAAATTCCACACAACAGGCGCGACATTGAAATTAATCGTCCAAGCTGGCAAATGAGAAGAAGAAGCAAAACCCCACACAACAAATTATGACACATGCACATATAGTAAGTACCCTATGCATATATATATATATATATACACATATGTACAAATGATAAGACTTAACAAATTGTAAATATTGAATGCATGACTGGACTGCAGTGTAGGGGGGAGGTTGGGGCTTATAATGCTCATAATATAGCTTTGCTTACAGGGCTAATTGTTACTTGAGTAAGCATTGTCATTGGCTGATTCTAAAAGGGAATTAGAATGTGGAGAAATAACTGTACTAAAATATTGCAATTCACTGAAAAAAGAATTCTTTGAAAATTTTAAATACTTTCCAAAAATTTTGATTGTAAGAGGGTATGGAGTTGTGTTTTTAAGAGTTATACATTTATATATACTATTTTTCGACTAATTTAGAATAAACTTCCGCCTTGCGGCTTCATACGTAGATAAGCTTGGCATTGCAAACAGTGCCAAGTGACATAAATGCGATGATATCCTGGATCATATCATCTACAATTGCTCGATTCTTTCATGAGCAAAGAAAAGATCCTTCGGACCATAGGGAATAACATGCTCACCTTCGCTAAGCACAGACAGAGAAAGACTTCCAAGCAATGGTAGTCCTGATTTTGCTCACCAAAGCTTGTGGCAAATGACAGTGTCAATGTTCCACCTCTCGTTCCCTTCTTACTTTCGTAGATGTAACGTATAGAAACCTGACTCCAACCTTTGCATTATACCGCAATTGTAGCTCATCCACTTGAGCTTCCCTTTTGCAGTTTCTTAACTGTTGACAAGTTGAGTTAAGACCAGAATCAAGAAACCGTTTACACTCTTTCCAAATATATTAAATAAAACACAGTTTTCTTTTTTTTTTTTGTAATTTTTGCTGATATATTTTAAATACTTATTTCCATATATTTGTTTTGTATTCACATATGCCATTTCCATTTCCGTTGCCGGGGTTGATTTCTGTTTAAAACAAACTGCAATATTATTTTATTTCACAAATACAAATTGTCTTTTCGTGGATTTTCAATTTCTTTTATCTCTGTCTCCCTTTGTCCCAGTTTCTAGCATTCATTCGTATCATACTTTTGTCCAACTTTTAAAAACTCTTTTGAAATGTTTGTTTTTGTTTTTGTTTTTGCCATCATTTGATTTGTGACCGTTTTGAAAATATATTTCATATACATGTATATATATATAGATATATATATGCATCGTATCCATATCCATATCCATACCATTATATAATTATATGCCTGCCGTATCTGTTTCTGCTGATCAGAGTGCTTTTGGGCATTATGACGTCAATTAAGTTAAGTACAAGTACAAGTACATAGTTGCTAATACGTTAAACCTCTTAATTGTCTGTTTAAATTTTAAATCGAATCGAATCGGTTATGCTTAATTGTCGCAAATTTCATTGTATTCAGTTGTCGCTGCTCTTCGGAAAAACCTTATCAATTATATATATATATATATTTATGTATATACCTGGACAGGACTTGCCGCAACTGTGGCCTGTGAATGCCACTCACTGTACTGTCTCACTGTACTGCTGTACTCACTGTACTGTACCGTTAGGCCAAGTACATATCTTGCTTGCATTTTTGTTCTTTACATAAAATATTCACTTCTTTGTCTTCAAATTCATACACAATTACAATAAATTTACTTGCTGGCTAAAAGATACATTATATTATTTTCTTTTGGACAATACACACACACATACACAGAAAAAATCGTTATTAGCAGCTGCTATATATGTGTATACATGAGTGTATATATATATGTACTATATATATATATATATATATTTATTGAAGTGTGATATTTTACTTTGTGTTTGACGTTTTGTCGTAAACTTTTTATTTGCATAAATTTTAAAAGAATATATTTATAATATATTATAGATTTCTTTTAATTTTTATTTATTGTATTTTTTTTAAATATTTTTTTTTTCACAAGAACAATTTGTAGCCGTTTCCTTTTTTTACATATGTATAAAATATACATTTCCTTTTTCATATAAATAATAAATTGCTGAAAAAATGAAAGAAAACTAAATAAATAAATAAACTCATCTTACCATTTTCAAAGACTGAAAATATAAATCGGAAAATAGAAAACTGAAACTGAAAAAAATTGTAAATGAAAAAACTCAAGACTTTTTGTTGACAATTTGAAACAAGTTGTTGTTTTTTATTGATTTCACAATACAAATGTTTTGCGCCGTTGTATTTTTTATATTTTTATGCATTTTTCAATGTTTTTTGTTTCTTATTTTGCTGTTTTGTTTTTGTTTTTGTTTTCTAAGCATAAGTATAGTAATTAATTAATCATAGTAATAATAATAATAATAATAATCATAATAGTACAGCAATAATTATAATATAATTAATGTAATAGTTTTTTGCTACCGCAAGTTGTTTTTGTTTTTCCTTTAATTTTATATAATTAATGTGTAATTTACTTTTGAAATCTTTGGACGCATTCAGCAGCAAAGCAGAGTGCACTGCTGAATGCATCCGGTTTATGGATATACTGATATTTGCTCAGTTGCTAAGTTTTCCAATTAAACATTAATTTCATGCTTAAGCACAATTTCTATGTAAATTTTAAATATGTTTTTCTTTTTCTTCTTCTTTTTCTTTTTAATTTAAGATTTAACTATGTACACAACAAATATTTTTAACGTTGGGTTTTCATTTTTGTTTGTTTGCTGCTAAAACTTGTTTAAACTGTTTCAAGCTTTTCATATTAATTAAAAATATTTTTTTTTGGGTTTTTGTTTTTGTGTTTTGTTTAAAATTAGAAAACAATAATATTATAGGCTTATGTATTTTCTTTAGCAAAAAATATTTGTGCCAAAAAAGGAAAAATTATAACAATTCATAAAATTAATTAAAATAATTCATAAAAAATGAATTTTCAACTTAATGTAGGCATGCATGTTTTTCTTGTATTTTTTTGTTTAATTTTTGTTTTTTTCTTTTTTGTTTTTTTACTTAACGGAGATCGCACAGACGCAGTTTTACCAATTTAAAAAAAATTATGTTCAGTTTTTTCAAAAAACATTTAAAAAATCAAGTAGTTGTACTTAAGATAGAAATTTTAAAATTAATTGTATGCATAATATGTACAATTTGTTGTTGTTTTTTTTGTTGTTTGCTTAAAACTTAAAAACAATTAAAGACAAAGGGCGAAAGAGGGGGCTTAGCAAAAGTATAAAAGATGTGTGCAAAAAATGTTAGGCTAATTGTAAGCAAATAAGGGCCAAGTTCTTCTTTTGTGTTTGATACTTTCATATTTTCTTTGTTTATTTGTTAAGTTTAATTGCTAAAATATATTTTAAGATATATTTATCATTTAATTGTTATGCCTTTGCTGCATTGCCCAGTTTGTTTTTATTTTTATTTTTAACTTTTGTTTTCCTTTTGTAATACCTTTGAAGCTTTCATTTTACTTTACTTTTGGGTTCTTCTTCTTGTCATTATTATTTATTTTTAAATTAATAACTTGTAGTTTGCTGTTTAAATATACAGATTTAAATTGCATGCATTTTGTTTTTAGACTTTGTACACTGCTCATTTTTAAAGGTAAAATAATTTAAATATTTTTCTTATTTTTTTGCATATTTTATTTTCAAGTTTTACGGACACGGCCTGCCGCCTTACTGCCTTGCGTGCGTGCGTGTGTGTGTGTTGGTTTTAAGGAAAGTTATGCCACGCCCTATTTTGTTCAGTCTCTCCCCTCTCAACTCTCTCACCTCTCTCTCTCTCGAACTCTCTCGCTGTCTCTGCAGCTTACGCCTCTAGCATGACCTTGTGGACGGCCACAGCTGGCGGAGAACTGCTTGCCGGCGCACTGGCCGGGCTGCCATTGCTGGCTGTAACGGTCACATCAGCGGACAGTGTTGGATAACGCTGCACAGCATTGGCTGCAGCCACCAAAGCATGCAGTTTGCTTGGCGGCGGCGTTGGCGACTTCTTGGACAGATTCAATGGCTGCGCGGAGTCAGCAATATCCACTTGAAGCTCTAGGAGGGGAGTGGAGGTGGCGGCGGAGCTGCTGGTGGTGGAGGCGGCGGATACTGCTGAGCTGCTGGTGGAGTGCGGCGATTGGAAATACTGACAACTGTTGGCCGAACTGGAGCAGCTGCTCGACGCGGAGGAGCTGGATGAGGAGGAGCTGCTACTGCTGCTCGATGACGATGAGGAGCTGCCATTGCTGTGCGGCGACACTGATTGCTGACGCTGCTGGCAGGTGGTGGTTATCACCGAACTGCTGGCCCAGCGTGCCGCTGCCGGCTGCTGCTGCTGGTTGGTGGGTGGTGGAGGCGGCGGCGAACTGGTCGAGGGCGAGGCGCAATTGCTGCTGGGGCTACGACCACCGTTGGTGGTGCTGCTGGCCGTCGCACCCGGCTCGCGCATCAAATAGTTTTGGATGATATCGCTGCGCTTCATTTGCTCTGGGGTCATGCGGGGCTCGGCCATCAGAGATTTGGCCAGTACGGAGTGGGTGCTGGCCATGGAAGAAGCCTGACCCTGCTGCTGCTGCGACTGCAAGTGCTGCTGCTGCTGTTGGCTGGGATTGCTGCGAGTTAGATGCATATGCAGCTGACTTTGGTGAGGACTGGTGGCCACAACGCTGGCGGGTGGCGGTGGGGGAGTGGCCACTTGGCTGACTGGCACAGGACTCTGGCGTGGACTCACAGCGGCCAGGCTGGTCGAGCTGCTGGTGGCATCTGCCTCCGCCGTCTCGAATTCGCGATGACGCAGCGCGCGGAATTTCTTGTGCGGCTTGTAGGCCTCGTCCATCAGCGAATTGGTGTCGTAGAGTGGCGGAGCCTGGAGCACACGCTTCAGCACTGGCATATCTTCAACTATCTGGCGCTTCAGATTGGCCTGGCCCTGGCTGCTCGAAGGTTGGGGCGAGCGCACAGGCGAAACAGCCACCACGCTCAGTTGGGCGCCACCAGTGGGTGCACCGACCTGACCCTGGCCCTGGGCATCGCTGCAGTCGAGAGCATCGTCCACCGAGGAGCGGGGACTTGAGCAGGAGCTACTGCCGCCCGAACTGACCGCCTTGCACTCATTCTTTTCATTGCCCGACTCAATGCCCGAATCTGTGGGCGAGTCCAGCTTGCGATAGCGTGCCGTGCCGGAGGTCAGATGATGATGCAGCTGCGGATGATGGGGATGGCTCTGCTGATGCGGCTGCTGGTGCTGTTGATGCTGCTGCTGCTGCTGGTGGTGGCGCACAATGGGTGTGATTGTCAAACCGTTCTGGGTGAGATGTGCATGGGAGCCCACTATATCCATATCAGCGGCGCCGGAGTCACCGCTCGAGCCAGAATTGGCGCGATTGCGCAACGGACAGCCGCCCGAAAGAGTGGCTGCCAGCAGTGGTGCCGAGCTGGCCAAAGCCGAGGGCTGCGGCGGCGAGGGGGAAGCACCACCCACATTTACCTGCTGTATGGAGGAGCTGCTCGGAGCACCGTAATCCAAGTCAGCCGACTCTGTGCTCGACACTGAGCCTAACGGGCTCTTGGCTGCCTCAACATCCATTGCATCCCAGCTGGCGGCAGGGCTTTTGCTGGCCCCTTGGCTCTCGCCATCCTCCATGCTCCACATCTGCTGGCGCAACAGTTCCTTGTGCTCGGTGCGAAAGACAACCAGCTTTTCGGTATGCAATGTGCTCAAAGTGCGCAAATCTGGCATTGTTTCCAAGAGCTTGGCCAGGAAATCCGGCTGATCGGGACGATTCTGTGACACAATACACTGCAGGCAGCCCTTCAAGCGGCTGTACATCTTTTCAATCAACTCCAAATTGCGCAGACCCGGGCGATCCGGTGTGATCAGAACAATGGCGCAGAATAGGCCAATCTCGGCATCTGTCAGATTCATCGAGTTCATGCGCTCGGCAAAATTAAAAGTGGAATCCACCAGGAAGCGAGCATTTGCTCCATTCTGAATGGCATCGCGACGCATCACCTGACCGTTGAGGCAAATGATGGAATTGATCGACGAGTCGAACATGCAAATCAAACGCACAAACAATGCATCGAAGAGGCCAGCCTTTAACAGCGTGAACTTATCATCCTGGGTGAGCAACTGGAAGCCGGGTATCATGCCAGCAAAGTCAATGACACCGCGTATGACGTGCGCGAAACGCTGTGAGAACTCCTGTTCGGATTGCAGCTCAGGCGCGGGATTCAAAGGACAGGCCTGCAAAGAGGAGGGAAGAGAAACAGATGATCAATTGGATGTGTGAATTATGGGCAGAGACTTAAGCTATGGGCAAGATGTGTTCCTGAAATGATACTTAGGTCAACCAACATCAAAATCATGAGATGATCAGTCTGATCTCATCACAAATTCCTAATTAACTCAACTCCCCCCTGATGCAACTGGTCGGGTCACCACGGCTTCTACACGTCACGTAACTGTTGCATAGTTATTGCCCCCTGGTCAACCCTCTCTCTCGGAAAAACTACGTCATTTTCTATTCACACACGCGAAGGTCACCGAACCTCCGCCCTCCTGCCTCGTTGCTCATTTAAATCAATAATCATAACTATTTGTACTTCCGCAACGCCCACCAGATAGACAACCCGTCCCCCCACCCCCACCCTGCCCTATCCCACACCTAGTTCTCGTATGTCAACCCTCAACTGTCACAGCGGCGCATTTCCTTATACTACATCTACATGCGCTGGAGCTTTTTATTTTACAACAACGACACAAAAAGCTCTGAGTAAGCAGAACGACGTCGGTTTTAGTTTTTCTGTTTCTGCTAGTTGTAGTTGTTTCTAGGGGCGGGCTTCTCACTGTTTCTCACACTTCTCGCCATTGTCTGTGTGTGCGTGTGTGTGTGTGTGTGCTTTCATTTGCTATGGCTGTTGTTGGTGCTGACATTACCAGCCAAGGTCGACGAACCAGAGTTCAAGGTTCTGTCCGGGTTGTTATTGTTGTTGAAGTGGCGCGTGTTTTTTTTTGCGCTGGGCTAGGGCTTAGCTAGGCGTTCAGGGGGTGTTGTAAATCG
Source organism: Hirtodrosophila duncani (assembly GCA_037043425.1). NCBI lineage: Eukaryota > Metazoa > Arthropoda > Insecta > Diptera > Drosophilidae > Hirtodrosophila > Hirtodrosophila duncani. The sequence goes on along the minus strand of JBAMBM010000793.1, from coordinate 128,549 downwards.
AGGAAGACGGTACACCGATTTCTGCACTCGCCGCCCCCTCTCAACCATCTCACTGGGTTTCTGTCTAAGCAGAAGCGTATGTTCATGCTATTTCGCCATTTGGCTTTCCGGGTTTTTAGTTACACAAAAATATAGCACACGCGCGCCAGACAAGCAAACGTGCCTATGTACTACCCCTACAGCAGCGACGATCCCCCCATATATGCCGCCCCGCTAGCCATTGTTCGTAGCAACAACTTAATTTTTAATTTATGTTTGATTTCCATGTCGACTTGGTTTTTTTTTTGTTTTATTTGCAATATGCTATGCTTTGCGTTGCTTTCGTTCTGTCTCAATAAGCACACGTTGTATGTAGACACTTTTCTTCCGTGCACCTCCTCTTGCCTTGGCTTTTAGCGTATGTATTAAAACAAAAAACGAAAGAAAAAAAAAACAAATCTCTGATGATTAACCTTGAAAATGCCGGCCCTCGTTCTCTACCTTCTTTGCCTCGACTATACTCTTTTTCTCTCAGTGGCCTTCGTGCAAAGTGCAAAATGCCGGCACAAAAACCGGCACAGAAGAAGAAAAAAATGTCTTTCTATTTTCTACACCTCCTTCTAGATGTCTGTCTGCTTGTTTTTGCCGGCGCTCTGGCATTTAGTATTTCGTTACGCTTCACATTTTATAAAATTTTAAGCGGAAATAGTTTTGTGCAAAAACATATTGGCCAAACTACATAATATATCGTACATATATATATATCGTTGAGTCTGCATTGCCTCTGCTCTCGAGTATACAGCCATTTGTCTGCAGCAGATTATAGTGGCTTTGCGTATCACAAGACCTTTAAATGAAATTTTATTGGCTACCAGAAATAATTCCTCGAATTCTTTTAGCTGATACCAAAGTGTTGAATAATCTTGAAGGCTAATCAACAGCAAAGGCAAAGAGCAAACAGAAGACGTAGTACTCGTATGTGTGTGTATATTGTGTACACATTTTCTTCGTGTGCCTTCTTCAAGTGCTCATGAATGAATGAATGTCTATGTCTATGTTGAACTTGAACTTGAATTCTCCAAGAAGGCAATCAGTCTCGAAAGATAGGCTGTATGGAATATCTTTGAGTTGGGAATGCCATAGACTTTATTACAATTGTCTTATCTATTTGCCATCTAATTGCGTATGAATTTCTCAACCTTAGCTGCCTTAATGATTTACACTGGCTATGCCTAAGCGTATTAGTTCCGTGTTGTTCTCGAACTTTGTCCTTTATATTCGCTATTTTCTTCTGAATAGTTTCCTCCCCCTTTCTTATCTCTTGGCCTTGCACATTTCATCATCTTTGACCAAGAACCTCGCAGCCTTTTTGCTCGCATTTCGCAGGCGATTTCTGGCTTGCTTCCGTCTTGTCATAATTTGCGATTGCGCTCCGCTTCCTTATAAGCATTTCGAAAATAAAAATAAATATATAACCACCTGACAATTAAATCGTACTGCGTCGTCGATTCTGTCGTCGGCGTCGTCGTCGTTGCCGTTGTTCTCTGAGGGCAAAGCAGCCCGCCCGCCAGTTTATGTCTATGTCTATGTCTGTCTCCTTCTCACATTACACAAATTACTGCATTAGTTGCATTAGGTTTGCATTTCTCAATGTCTGTGTCTGAAATAAAAAGTGCCGCTTTGCTTCCTCATATTCATGACATGGGTGGTCGGTCGCCCCCTACTCTGCAATCGCCTATGCATATTTGTATAATACTTTTTATTATTATTGTTTACTCATATAGTTCTATATATACTTGTATAAAATATCAGCGACATGCGCGCGCGCAAAAAAAAACATAAAACACTCATTTCATTCATTCCAAGGTTAAAAAATAACTCGCTTCAAGGTCGTATATTTGTACGTTTGTATTTAATTCTACGTTGCGCAGACTTGTGCGAAATTTTCATACTTTTAGCCCACTGTTGCTAACTGTGCTGCCCCGATCGCTGTTAAATCTGTCTCGTCTCCCTGCAACTGTTAATGGCCGCTGTTAACAGTAACAGTAACACAGACAATGTATGTTAACAGCCCTGCACTTGACTTTGACATTGGCAGTTTACTCCGCAAACACTCCTCTTATCAGCCATTTGGGCTTTTAATTCTTCTAAATGTTTGAATTATAATTTATGGCACGCTTCACCTTTCTTCCCGTAATTTCCCCCCTCTACACTGTCTAGCTGCTTAGGTCTGTGTGTGTGCGCTTTCATTAATAATGACGCTACGCCAGACCTTGAGCTTTAGAACTGTTATTTGTTATTGTTGGCATTTTGTTATTTTGTCGGAACACGTTTTTTACTCATAGAGTGCGATAAGCGCCCCTCCTGGAATTCATTAGCTCTTCTGGGAGGTGTTGTTGGTTTGTTGTAGTTTGTTTTGAAAGCTTTGTGGGAAACTAGTAAGACCCGAGGTAGGAAATTAACAGATCCCATGAGGACACTTCCATGTCGAAGCTTAGTGAAAGTTGATCACAAGGAGAACTTTCATGACAAAATTGATCATTATGCTAAGTTTTTTGCTTTATGCATAGACACGTGTTCAATTCTACGCTCAAATGACCCCACCATAATACCAAGCCATCAAATTTTTGATAGCTTCAATCTAACCATGCTGCACAGCCATGATTTGTATCTTAAATTCCGCTTCCTGGCAACCTTAACTTTGACCTTCCTTCAGCTAGTCATATGTATCTTGTCACATTTTTTGTTTGTATTTACTTTGAACTATTTTGCTTTAAAACAATGACGTCAGTTGTAACTCGGTAAAAAAAAGAGAGATAAAACATTGAGTCAGTCAGAGAGCAGGCCATTTATCATTGTTTGTGTGTCTGTCTGTCTGTTTGTCTGTCTTGTCAGTCAACGTCACACACACAAAAATTGTTTGACATTGAAAGCAATACTCGTTATATGCTATATGTTGCTGTAAAGCATTTTCTTTGTGGCTGCTTTGGTCCAAAATGTAGTAGGGCCATCTCAAGAACTTGACCCCAAAAACTGCGACGTTGCGCTTCAATGTTCCAAAAGAACCAAAGACAATATGTTGAGCGTTTTTGTGTCTTGCGACAACGCGACTACGTGATATGTTGTTGTCGTAGCTACTCGCACTCGAACTACTGCTGCTGCTGCTGCCTCTACTATGTTGATTTCCTGGTTTAGAATCATGCCAAACAGGTTCACCTTGGCGCATGAGTAACGCCAGTCAGTTAGTAACTAGTTTGTTGTTGTTGCTGCTGTTGCTGCTGCTGCTGCTGCTGCTGCTACTGATCTATGCATGTCAATATGTATAAATGTCGGAGCTGAGGCCCCCGGAAATATGTATGCGCTCTTTGGCATTCGCCTACGCTGCGGCTACTGTACGAGTTCTGCCAAAAATCGAATATAATACCTTCATGAGAAACTTACCAGCAAGGTTGGCATTGAGTACGATGGGCATTCGCGGGCTCGTTGTCGCATGGCCGACACCTTCTCCTTCGTGAACTCACAAGTTTCGAGATGGGCGCGTAATACAGCTGCCAGTAGGCGTGGCTGATCATCCAGTTCGGTGGCCAATGCCCGCTGCTGGCCGCGATTCTGTGTGCTCTGCTGCATGGCGGCCAAAATGCGCGCCTTCTCACGCTTGGGCACGCGACCAAAGCGCACAGCTGCAATGAGAAAGAAGATGGAATGGAACGGTTAAGGGCGCTGCGTCTGGGTCTGAGTTTTGTTTTTACAACAAAAGGGTTACACATAAACTTAAACATAAACTTAACCTCCTTAAAGCTTAGGCCCCTCAATTACATGCTTCATTGGAATCGCAAAAACAGAGGCAGGTGCGTGGACCTGGACAGCTGTTGTGCCCTTTTGTCACGCAGGAAGTTGTACGAAAACCCGCTCTGTGGTGCAAGTAGGTCATTGCCTTTGCCTCTGCCAGCTGTCGCCGGTCTGTTCTCTGCTGCGCTCTTCAATTTTTTTTTTCTTTTGGGGCAATGTTACACTTTCTCTTTTTTTAGATTTTGAACTTTTTTCGAGTTCGAGTCGGGCAGGCAAATTTTGTATGTGGGTGAACTTTCACATTTTCAGCATATCGGCAGGCCACACGTTTGCGGTCACGTTTTTCGCACCACAAGGCAAAATGCAGATCGGCCAAAAGTCGGTCAAGTTGTGGGCGCTAATTGAGCTAAAGGTTTTGGGTTTAGCTTGGCTTTGATTGAAGTAGGTTGTTTGGCGGAGTTTGACTTTGAGTTTAGGGTTTGGCTTTGTGTGCTATTTGGGCTTGTCAGAGGATTTTAGGTGATTATTTTTGCAGAAGTTTTTGTTGTTGCTTAGTTTAGAAAGTTTGGTGAACTCTTGTGTACTTTCTAGCTTCAAATGAATTCAAGTAGAGTTAGTTTGAAGTAAGAGTTTAATGAGGTAAAGGAGAGATTCTGTAAATCCGAAATTTTAAGTTGAAATTAAAAAAATTTCCTCATTTCTCTTTTAAGTCCCAAATTTGATCATCTTATTTATTGTATAAAGAGAACTTTATGCAATATAATCGATGAATAAAGAATTTACTTTGCTATGAAATCTAGAATTGATAAAATTCCCACAAACTCTGACTCTTATTGTCTAAAATCTAGCATAATTCCATCTCATACAAATTTGGCCAACTTTTCAATGTCAAAAAATGGAAACGAAATGCTTAACAAATTTTCACTACATGCAAAAAACTAGCGCACACACAAAATTATTAACAAAAGTGAAAAAGCCATAAACGAGCTGCTGGCTGCTCTTGTGCCGTCCCGCGCCACGCTCTTTTGCTGATTTTTCACTACTTTTTCCAAAGCGACGTGAAATCGTCTGAGCCACCGCTGAGCCGCGGCTGACCCACTTGGCCTACTGGCTGGCAGGCGAAATTCAGGTCAAATGAAATGGAAATGCGACTGCGCGTAGAAATTAGAGCGAGAGCAAGAGCAAGAGCCAGCGCAAGAGCTAGCGAATGACGCCTGCGCGCCAACTTTCGAAGCGACCACAAAAAAAGTTGGTCAAACGCATGCGCGCAGTAGTTACTTTTTTTTATTTTTTTTTTTTTTTAGAAAATAGCAAAAGCTGACTGAAGTTTCATTTCAAGTTTAAAGCTCTTCCGCGGCCACACAATAACACTACGAATCTAAACGAGGTCAACACTTCAATGGCGCTTGGCTTGCTTGAAGAGAAAAAGGTAAACAAAACCGAAAAAAGCAAATCAAAGTCAAAGCAAGTCGGAGCCAAAGCAGCTGTCAAAGTGAAAAGTGTGTCTCCCAGAGATGATGTTGATGAAGAGTTGATGATGATGGGGCGCTTTGGTTTGAAAATTGAAAGCTATGTCGAGTTTTAGGCGAATTTGTGTCACTTTCCAGCTGAGTTTTGTGTTTGCGACTAATAATAATGTTGATGTTAATGTTTCTATTTCAAATAGAGTTTTGAACAGAGTTTTGCATATAACTTGTCTAAACTTTCTTTCACTTTCTAGCTGTTGGTTCAACTTACGTGCATTGTGATAATTCACATTGCCTTTGAGTATGCCCTTCAATATAGGCAATTCTTCAGCCATTTTTGTGTGTTTTGTTTTAGTATAATTTTAACAACTTTTTTTTGGTAATTTTTGGTAGAGCTAATGTTTTGCTCCAAACGAGATTCTTTTGCACTTGAAAGTGCTTTAATTAGTTTATAATAAAAATTTCATTAAATATGCTTTCCGCTTGCTACTTTTGGCACACACAAAAACTTAAAATTTTTGTAACTTTGGTTTTGCTTCAGCAATGAATTTTCTTGTACTCAGGTACTAATAATTTGTTGTTTTAAATATTTTGTTTAAATTTGTTTCACTTATAAAATTTATAAACAATGCAGGAACTTTGTTTGCTTGTTTTTAAGATTTTGTTAAAATTTTTGGAATTTCCCAAACACTTTTCATAAATAGTTGTGTTTTGTGTTTTGTGTTTTAGCGCGTAATCCACATAGAAACGTATGTTTGGGGAGCTGCTGGTACTCTGGAGACTTGGTCGACTTTTCTTCACATTAACAATGTATTATTTAGCATTTCAGTTGAACAATTTTATAAATTACGTTTAAATATTTTTGTTAAGCATATCTTTTAATTAATATTTGGTTTACACGCGCGCTCAATTAACAAATATATTTAATTAATTATAACAGTAACAACAACAATAATAATGTGAACGTTTGAACATGTATCGTGGGCTTAAGCTGTTGTTGTCTTGTTGTGTTGGCTAACATGACAAAACTCGACAAGGTCTCGAACGCGACTAACTGTAAAAACCAAAAGCACGTTACGAATATACCCAAAAGGTAGCCACTGCCACAGCTACACACAAGCCAACAACCGACAATGAGAGACGGAGACGGATACGTTGACTGAAATTGAGACTGAGTGCGAGCGACCACAATATGTACACAGTGCGCTCACAAAGCTTTCGTGCTGAGAGTAAAGTATTTCAGATAGAGAAGAGGGCATTAAACCACACCAAAGAGATGAGTGTTTTGTTTGGACGTGTTGATAAGGCTTTGGACCAAGAATTCTTTGTAAAAGAAATTATCATAGGTTATGATATCGAATATTATGATGGATGGAAATGGCTAGGGTTCAAAGATAAGATTTAAATATATTCTAATTTTATATATAATAAAAACATTTAGATTGAAAAAATGAAGCAAATTTAAGCAAATTTTTGCAAATTTGAAAAAGTATTTTTTGAGAAAGCAGTTGCAACATTTTGTAAGCATTTTTTTTTTGATTAGTAGCAAGTATTACTCATACAACATGTTGAGGTTTCTAGACTGCCTATGAGTAATATTATTTTACATGCCATCAACAGATATAACAAAGCTGCACCATCACCAAAAAAGTCTGAGGCATAAAATAGCAAGTTCGAGCACTGATAAGCTTCGCATGATAAGCTTGCAACAAGCCAGCTGGTAAATGTCAATAGCATGTTCTAGCTCTATCTCTTTCTCTGACCGGCTCTCGCTTTATCATTATCTTGTCTCCAGCCATCATGATTAGCCATATCAAACAAAAGTTCAATGGTCGCCGCATATAAAAGAAAACAAAGCTAAAAGTTCAAGAGAGCTTAGCTCTTCTGCCTATGCCGACACTCTCTAGTTCTCTCTTAATTCATGAAAGCACTCTTAGCTTTGTTGAAGCTTTTCAACACAGTTAAGAGTGTTGTGTGTTGAATTTGAGCAAAGCTAAGAGCGTAAAGCTTTGCCAGGCGAGCTTTGAAATCCGCAACTCGTTTGCATTTGTAGGATTTGTATTTGTTTGCCGCGTATCATTTGAACAATTATCTATGAAGGCAGGTGGAAAAACTGGGCTAGGCCAGGCCAGGCTGGGTGTAGGTGGAGGCAGTTAAAACTGAGGCCATCTCGGATTTTTAATGACATTTTTCAGTCGTTAAATGATACTTTTACACAGTTACGCTTTGTGTGTTTGTAAAGTGCAATTTATGACTGCAACGGCCCCAAGTCTGAGGACGGACGGCAAATACAGATTCAATAATATGGAAATACGTATGGAAATATTTCCAGGCAAATGTGCATTGAGACACGTACAATATTGTTGCTGTGTCAAGGACTTGTCTAGACATATGGATGCGTAATTCTAATGACTGGTGGTGACTCAGTTGCCCGTTCCACTACTTTGTTGCTGCAAACATATTTGTCATCGAAGTTTTCGCACATAATAAAGAAATCGTTTGAAAGAGGAGTTTTTATCTGGTCATTGAACTCAGCTTGTGGCTTGAAATGAGGCCAAGCCAAAAACAGAAACAACAATGACGCGGACAATGACGAAGACGACAGCATAAACAACAACATAACATAAAGCGGCAACAAAATACAATTTAATAATATGAAGCAGAGCCAAACCGAGCCAAGCCACAAAAACAACACACGCGAAAGTAAAAGTGAAAGTTGCTATTTCGGGTAAGAGAGGGAGAGGCAGAGGGAGTCGAGCTGGGACGACTGTCATTTTGGATAGAAATGCTTGTGCGTGTTGTGGAAATGCAACAAAGCAGCCGACGCAGACGCAGACAGCAGACAGCAGAGATTGAGCAAGTTGACCAAGTAGGCCTATATAATTTTAAATGCTGCAACGTCGGCGGGGGAGGGGGATATATGGCCATTGCATAAGTGCTGAAGAAAGAGGTAGAAATGATGGAGAGACACTGACGACTGGGCAATGATGATGGGTGGGACAGCGCCAGTGAGTTGGAGATGTGGAAAATTCCAGCTTTTGTGGAATATTTAATTGGTTTATAAACAATGTGAAAAGCTATGTTAATACATTTTTGATGTATTAATAATAATTAATATTAATTTATTGTTTTGTCTACAAATTTTCCAAAGTATTTAATATTTTTAAGGCTTTTTAATTGATTTTATCTTTATATTTACATACATATTTTTTTTCAGTTATTTTAAATTGACATTTTAAAATTTATTTCTAAACACATTTTTCCGACCTTACTAACACGAGCACATATTTTTATAACTCACTGAAATTTGCATATGTTTTCTAATGGAGCTCTAATTTGGACAAAAATTACGTAGCCGACATGTGTGCTGCTAATGCATATACAGTCTGGTTAGCTGCGCTTTTTGTGCTGCTCTTTTGCTTAAATGCTTAACGCTGTTGTAGTTGTTGTTGTTTTTATTGATGCAAATAAATGAGCTCGACCTTTTCAAGTGATGTGAAATTAATAATATGGCACAGGGTCTATCCCCCAAACGAAATGACTTTGTTATTGAGAGAGCGTCCGATGTCGATGTCGATGTCGCCGTCGCCGTCGCTTTGGCTGACCTCCCCCCGAATGTTTCATTGAGGCATTTTCATGACCCAAAAAAATAAAATAAAACAAAAACATATATATACATACACACACACACACATAAGCACATGTGTAGGCATGACGATCAAAAAAGGGGGGCAACCGCAAGCAAGCAAAACAAAGCTTTCTTTTGTCAACCCAACCAATTCGCTGGAAATTTCAAGAAACTTCAAAACAAACTCATGATGGCTTTATTATTATTTTTGTTATGGCTCTTTCTTGCTGCCTCTGCGACTCCCCCTTCTTCTTATATCTTTCTTTCTGTCTGTCTTTCTGTCTGTCTGTCTTTCTTTCTTTCATTTGGGTTTCCACACACTCTTTTTCGATCATATTGTTGTAAACAACTTACGCAAGCAACAACCCAAAAACAAAAACACCAACAATTGTGTCGCTTATGTGAGTTTTACGTAAAGCTGCTCTGGACTTGTGAATCACCTACATATACATACATATAAAAACAAAAACAAAAACAAAATACATAAAATAAAAACCGAAAGTAGGCCTAACTCTCTTACCTCAGCAATTGTCTTGTCTTGTCTTGGCTTGGCTTGCTTTGGCTCTTCAAGTGCATTGAACTTTTGTGAAAATATTTACTTGTTAGTTTTCTATTAAGTCTAACAATCAGCAGCTATAGATCGCCCGAACAAATATTAATTATAACAATGATATGTGCCAACAAATGTCATACAAAGGCAATTGTCAAAACAATTTTCTATTTAGAAAGTAGCGGAGCGGGGAGTAAAGAGAAATGGGCTTCGGTTCGATGCGTGACTTTGTTGAGTTTCAGTGAAAGTGAAACTTTTTGTTGTTATTTGGCAGAGCAAAGACTTGTTAATTGGCTTTTAATTGTTGGAAACATGTTTGTGTGTACGAATATTGTATTATGATGTCAATTATTATGGCACTTATTTAACAACTTCAGGTTTCTATTATGAGTTTACGACAAAAGCGGGTTAAGTGTGCCTGAACAAAGTGATAAATATTCACGTTTGATTTGAAATATATTTTTGAAGAGTTTTGTTATTAGTTCATTGGAAGCAATCATGAAACTTATAAGACTGAGAACAAAACTGCATATAAGACCAAATATAAGATTGGGTATACGACCTAGTTTGAGATTTATAAATTCAAGTAAGAGGTCTTATTACTACAATTTAGATCAAAGAAGCATCTAAGTATTTATTTCTTATAAAAATGACACAAATGCACCCAACGTTTATCCTTATTATTTTCTACCATTAATCATCATAACCTTCTCCTTATACATTTTCTCAATATACAAATCAATAAAGCAAATCCATACTGCACAATGCAGTTAGAGTGGAGGAGAATGGTAGAGCAAACTCTATTGACAATTATTTTCAAATAAAAGCGCGCCAAGGCAACCGCCAAATGTGCAAAAAAAGCTGAATCTGAATGCAAAATGCAAACTGCAAACTGCGCCGCTGCAGCTGTCTGAGCGAGGCGGGCAGAGGCAAGGCAAGGCAATGCAAGGCGAGGCGAATGACCGTGCCTGACCTAAAAAAGAGTCGCTGCACTCGCCAAAGCCAAAGCACATATATACGCACACATACATGCATGCACACAAAGGCAATGCGACGAAGGCGACAAATGCAAGCGAGCTGCCGCTGACTGCTGAGAGCGAACGAGAGCTGCAAAAATTGCCAACTGACGTCGGTTTGACGTTATCGCAAAACCAACAAAAGCAACAACAACAGCAGCAGCAGCAACAACAATAATTGTGCAGCCGAAACGAGGCCGAGTGCAATGAACAGCATTCAGCGCAACAGAGATAGAGACAGAGAGAGAGAGAGAGAGAGAGTCAACGGTGTGCGAGAGGCTATGCAAATGCAGCAGTTGGCTTCGAACAAGTTGCGATGTTATATGTTGTATGTTGCAATGCGAAACCTTCGAGAAATTTTACAAGAGTCGTTGAACTCGCCGCGGCTCGGTCGTTTAACTGTGCCCCAAAACGACAGCTGAGAGACGCAAACGTTAGCAGCGACTGCAGCAGCGGCATTGCAGCAATGTTGGCTGTGGCGGCGACTCCGACTCTCGGGGCTGGGGCTTAGTGCGAGCTTGAAACTAGTTTGGCGCCGAGGCATTGAAAAAAGCGAAAGTACATTTTTCTTGCTGTTCGTCGTGTTGTATTTGTATTGGTTTTTTCTTTTGCTCGGCTCGGCTAGCTGCTGCTGCTGCTGCCGTCGCTGTTGGAGGTTCGGTTCGGTTTTGGCTTTTCGGCTACGTCTCGTTTAGCTAGTGGCGAGGTAAATGAACCTTTTGAAGGTTTAACTTGCGTAGTAGCCAACGTCGACGCTGCCGTCGGCTTCGTGGTGTAAAACAAGTTTGTTACGTTCGCTGCTGGCTTGACTGTCTTTCTGTTTTGCGTTTTCTTTCTTTGCAATTTCACCGTTACAAATTCGTAAGGCAGGTGAAGCGCACATCACACGCAATTTTATATAATCACAGAGAGGCAGCGACGGCAGAAGGCGGTGGCAGATGGCGGAGACAGAAAGAAGTCTGAAGAAGAGTAGAGCAGACCCCCTTCAACTTGTCAAGTAGCTGCCGTTGTTGAAGTATATTTTTTTGGTGATGCATGACACGCGTGAAATGATTTCACTTATGGTTTGGGTTGGACAACACAAAATAAAAGTTAATTGTATAATAAGTGTCATGAAGACATGCACATATGAATGTATGTTGATTGATAAGACGGCCTAAAATATATATGTAAATAAATTGGAGAAAAGAAATTTCATTTAAATGTCTTCGGGACTTAAGCGAACATATTTGTGTCTAACAATTTCTTTGGTTTTAGGGAACATGTCGTATCAACTCGAACCTCCACTACGACCTCGGTCACCCTGATTTACATATGTATACATATTACATCTATATGTATATACTCAGCTATATAGAGCTACTTCTCCCACAATATTTCTAAGCTTCAACTGAACTCAAAACCTTCACTAAAATCTCGATAAAGCTGGCGCACACGACCTCAAATGAGTAAGGTCCCCAAAAGCAACCTTTACAAATAGAACCTCTACCATTTTATACTCTCTCACACACACACACACATCATGATCATGATTTTTCATCATCATTATTAGCTAGTTGTACTTGAGGCTATGACGCCCCCTATGACACCAGCTGTGCGCCCACTACAGATGCTATAAAGGCTCCTTGAACTGTGTGTTTGAACAAAGTTAACTCCTACAACCCGTGCCCGTTGCACAGTGGAGACCTCAAATCGTCTGAACGTATCGCCCAACCCCATGCCTCGTTGTCGTTGCCGTTGCCGTTGCCGTTGCCAGTTCTCGGCTCTGTTGTTGTTGTTCCTGCTGTTGCTTTTATTGTAAATTTTGTGTAGCCTCCAATATTATTTTAGTCAACAGCTTGCTGCCATGTGCATGTGCATGAGTTTGTATGTGTGTGAGCATGTGTGTGTGTAACACTGGCATTTTAATGTATTTGTAATTGACCTGAATAAAGTTCAAAACACTCGCAAAGCAAAGCGACTCGACTCGGACGAGAGGCAAGGCGAAATCTACATGCATGTTGTTGTTGTTGCTGCTGCTGCTGCTGCTGTGTGTGTAGCCGTAGCCTCAAAATAATAATGATTGCGACTACAACAACATGAGTTTGGCCTGGCTACTGCTTGTTGGTGTTGTAGAAACAAAAGCAAAAACAAAAAACAAAGCACAAAAAATACTTTTATGTTGCCTTCGATAATTGACAATTGTTTGATTATTTTTTTTTGTATGCGCTTTTGGCACAATAACTAATTGCGGCTGCTGGTTGTTGTTGCCATTGTTGCTGCTGTCAGTTGTTGTTGTTGTTGTTGTAGGTGTGTTTAGCTTTGTTTTAGTTTTATTGTATGCTAGCTTGCCTTTTGGAAGATATATTTGAAAGCAAACCTTAAATAATATAATATATTTTAGGTAAAATTTATCAGAAAAAAAAGCAAATGAAATATCCTGAAGGAAATATTTCTAAAAATAAAAAATATAATACTGGATGATATGTTTGTTTTCCTAATTTAATAAACAATTATCAAAAAGACCATAAGAACTGTAAGAGGACTCTAAAATATACTATTAAATTCTTGCTTAACAAGAAAAACTATAAATCAAATCAAAGCACTGGCTTAATTGCAGTCGTCGCATCAGTTCCCAAGTTTGTTAGACGAGCCACCTATGCCACCGTACCGCACTATGTTGCTCTGTATCTCGCCTTCATCTGTATGTCTATCTCTATCTCAATATATATATGTATATATATTATATGCATATGCTGCATTTGTATATTTACTTTCAATTTACTTAACCTCGCGCTAATTTAAGTTCATTTCAATTAAAATAAACATGTTGCATGTGTGTGTGCTTCGGAAAAACTAAACAGCAGCAGCAGCAACAACAACAACTACATCTACAAAAGTAGTCTAAACATTTTTCTATGTCTAGCTGCTAAAATTTATATTGTACATTTATTAATTTAAACAAAAACAACAATAGCAACAACAACAACCACATCAAAATGCACAACGAAAGATGTATGAGTCAAAAACAAAAACACAACACAAAAAAAAATAAAAACAAATAAATAAAATGAAATGAAATGAAATAAAAATTATTGCTGCTTGTTTACTATCAGCTCAGCTCTACGCTGCTTTTGCCTTTGCCTGACCTACTTTTTGCAGCACGTCAGCGGCGGCGGTCAATGAACTGAGCCAGAGCCAGCCAGCCAGCTAGCGAGGTCTGAGGCGCAGCTAAAAGGGGCACTGTTGGGGGGAAAGTGTGTAGATGTGTGTTTGTGTGTGTGTGTGCGCTAAATTTCGGTTTCGTTTTCATTTCTTGCGTTATTTTCGTGTCTTTGCAATAGAAAAGCACACAAACACACACACACACACACACTCACTCACTTGAAAATGGCGCCTATTACTACAGCCAAAATAAAAAATTATGAAAGCTTCCCCCCCTGTCTGCCAAAAGCCCAAAAGAAAGTGTTTCGTAAAAGTGAAAGTAGCATCTCTGAAATATTTCAATATGGTTTATTAAAATTAAATATTATTTATTTTTTTTCTGCGTTTTTTCTAGGTCAACGTTTTTTTTTTTGTTTTATAACAGTAAATTTTTCAACGGCCCCTGCTTTTAATTTTCCTTGAAAGATAAGGCTAGCTGTGGCTGACGGCTGCTACGAGGGCGCACGCACACACACATATCTCAGCCGCTGCCGGCGCTGGCGCTGGCGTTGGCGTTGCTTAAATAGCACACGGTCATTTTTATTATAAACAATTCGAATTTGTTGCTGTTTGTTTCGCTGTTGTTTTTTCATTTGCTGTTGCCGAGTTCGAGTTTTGTTTGCTGTTTATTCTGTTGGCGGTCGAATTTTTGTTTAGTTTTCGTTTTGGGTTCACAGTGGCTTATTTTTGGCATTAGTTGGATGGTTGGACTAGGCGCAGCTAGAGAACTAGTTCAAGGATATGCTAAAAAAATTTGGTTTGATTGTTGGTCGAATTTTTTTCTGCGTTTGACTACGCGCCATAAACTTGAAAATTTATTTAGGTTTAATGATCATTTATAAATTTTTTTTTGGTAAAGTAGATTTTAGGCATTTATAAAGAACCTCGACAATAATTATAAAAAAAAGACTGAAAGCTAAATAGTAGATGTGTGACAAGGACTAGTAGATAGTAGAATGTTAATAGCTGCTGAAATCAGTGCTAGAATACGCCAAAACCAATTCGTTATTTGTTAAAAATAAACCAAAAACCCAAACCCAAAATATCAAAAAATTCCTTAATTGATACATCCACAGGGAGGGAGGCTTCCTTCATATTAACATGTTATATGTTATGGCATAATTGTTTAATATAGACTAATTTCCTACAAAATTTCAACACACAGCCCAAAACAACATGCTCCACATATATTTGTGCAGGCCAAAAGAAAGAAAGAAAACAACAACAACAAAATGTATATGCTTGTACATATATATATGTATATGAAAATCTAATCCATCAATTACAACATAACATATTACACATACGCCAGCGGGCCGCGTCTGCGTGTTGCCTATAAAGTAGGCGCGCTCGCTAAGTAGCGTATGCAACGCTCTCGCTTGCACACTGTATCTTCTGGCTCTTTTACTCCTCACACGCACGCATCGTGAACCACTTTCGTTTTCGTTTTCACTGCTGCACGGATTGGGATTGCACGACAAACATGGGGCCATGGAGCCACAGCAAAAGAGTCAATGAACGGCACACGACTAGAGAGTTGTGAGTGCGCGAGTGTGCGAGAGAGTTGTGTGTGCTTGTAAGCGTGTAAGTGAGTGGTGCGTTTGCGTGTGTGTGTGCGCGCATTTCTATTGCTTTCATAATCAACTCAACGTTATTGCATTTCCTGTAAAATTTTCTGCTGCTTTGGGTTTTAAATTAAACAAATTATTGCAACAAAATAACATTCAATAACAGCCCAAGCATGACACACAGAGCTAAAAAGATAGCTATGGTTTCAGTTCAGCTCAGCTTGCTAGCTTTAGCTTGCTGTTGACTCCATTATGGATTTGGGTTAAGTGCGTTCATTCAACTTTTAACACAATTTCGAAATGGCGCGCACAAACACACTGCTGCTGTTGTTGTTGTTGTTGTTGGTGGTGTTGCTGTTGCTGTTGCTCTCAATTCATCATGCGGGTGTTGGAAATTTGTTTAAACAAAGTATGCATGCATATATATGTGTGTAAGATACGTGTGTATATATATAAAATATACAAAGCAGCGCCAACAACTTTTACTTTGCCGTGAAATCGCGCGCCACAAAAGCAAATACATACGAGTACAACATACATAAATATGTTGCAACACACACACACACACACACACACACAACTGAAATTTTGTTCATGGCTGGTCAATGAACTCAGAAACGAACAGCTTACGGCTACGAGACGGCACGACGAAACGAAACGAAATGTGAAGCGAAGTTCGTTTCGTATTATTTATTTTTTTTTTGCTTTGCCACTTTTTGTATCTTTCTAATGTTTGCTTGGCGTTTGCGTGGCTTTTGAGCTTGACTCTTTTTTTTACGTTTATTTTGTTTGTTATTCAATAAATGCATAAAAGTTACTATTTGTTTGGATACCCAGCAAACATTTTGGCATAGTTTGTAGGCGCTACTCTAAGAAGAGAGTTTGGCCATGCCTTGGTGGAAGAGAAAAGATATGCATATATCTACCGCTAAGCTAATGATTTATATTATTTAAAATTGACAATGGAAAATCATATAAATATATATATTAAATTCACTGAACGACAATTCTGACCATCTTTCTAGGTGAGTTTTAGAGTCTCATTAGAATTCTACTCTAACTTGAATCCACAGAGGACAATTCCCATATTGTAAGTTAACTCCCAGAAATGTTTCTCTATAAAATGTTTACAGGGCATACATCTAGGTATATATTTGATATAACAAAATTTAACTTACCATCACGGCTCATGCCAACGGCTATGCATTTTTTCAGACGACAATATTGACAACGATTGCGATTAATACGCAAAATGCTGCACTGCTGATTTTTTGTGCATGGGCGATATTGTATCTTTTGCTGGATTGAGCGACGGAAGAAGCCCTGTAAATAAGATAAATATTTAGATAGATTAAAAATATGATCATGAAATTATAACAATAACAATTAAGCATGTAAACTTCAAAAAGTTGATTATAATAAATATAAAGTACAAATTTGCATTTGAAGATTTTAACGAAATGCAGGCAGCTGCATTTCATGTAAAAATTTCAATTTTCTAATTTGTCACAACTCATTTATATATCAGTTGTTAACAAGAAAGCATTTTCATATTTTCAACTTATACATTCAAACCCGCCCCGCTTACATCTGCATCTTCAGTTGCCGCCGCTGCTGCTGCTGGTGTTGTCATTTTTTCCGCATTCGTATTACTCAATGCCGTGTCCAAATTCTCATCGAACTTTTGACACAAATAGTTCAGCTGTGAGGCCTCTAAGCGCTGATGATGCTGCTCGCATAGTTCATCATCGCACCCGGAATCCTGCGCATCCATATCCTCTAGCTGTTGCTGCTGCTCTTCATCGCAGGTGCAACAATTGTTGCTGACAGCATTTGTTAGGGACTGTGTGCTGGAATTGCTTAAAAGCGAGCAGTTGCTATCAGAGCTATCTCTGCGCTGCTGCTGTTGCTGCTGATGTTGTTGCTGATGCTGCTGGTGTTGCTGTGTTTGCTGTCTTAACAGATTGGCAATCTCTTTGTGTGTTTGCGCAGAGAAGGGACTATCACAATGCAGTTGATTGAGCTTATTAATGGTGGGTGTTGCTGCTGTTGCCGCTGATGCTGATGTTGCTGCTGGGGTTTTGTCGTCCAGTTGCGGTTGCTGTTGCTGCTGCTCCAGTTCGCGCTGCTTCAGCTCACGAGCATAGCGTATTTTCTTCCAAGGACACTGATATTGCTCATAGCCCTCATCACTGACAGCCGCGCCAGCACTAGCAGGTTCACCAGCAATTGTTGCTGCCGTTGTGCCAGCCACATCGTCATCACTATTGGCACAATCGTCATCTATGCCAGACTCGTTATCATTTTTGGCGCACAGATCGGCACATGGCTTTGGTGTTGCTATTGCTGTTGTTGCTGTTGCTGTTAGAGTTGTTGCTGGTTGTTGCAGCAGCAACACAATCTGCTGCTGCTGTTGACTAATACTATTTGTTGTCTGTTTGTTGGTGGTTGTCTTTACATATGTTGCAGGTGTTTGATGTTGCTGTTGTTGTACGTTAGCTGATTCGTTTTTCAGTCTTTTGCGTTGCGGTTGCTGCTGCAGCTGTTGCTGCTGCTGCTGTGGTTGTGTTTGTTGCAGGTAAACAATTTTTCTAGGCAATGACTTGGGCTGTTGCTGCTGTTTGTTGAGTGGCGCAGATTCCAATAGCTTGACCAAAGCCGAATGTTGCTGCTTCAGCTGCTGACTTTTCACCTGCTGTTGCTGGTGTTGTTGCTGATGTTGTTGCTGCAGTTGGTGTTGCTGCTGTTGCTGTTGTGATGGCGCTGTGACAATTTGTACATTACTGTGACCAGTAAGCAGCACTATTGTGGTGCCTGTTTGTTGCTGTTGCTGCTGTGCAAAATGTGGCTGCTGCTGATGTTGCTGTTGCTGCTGCTGCACGGCAGCAATATCTTGCATTGCACAAACCATTTTTGTTTTAAATTAAGAATTTTTGGTACCAAAATGACACTTGAACTCGCCGCTTTATGCTGCTGCTGCTCTTGTTGTTGTTGCTGTTGCTTTGCTACTACAATTTGCTAATAAGGAACATTGCGTGTTGCTCTTGCACTTCACTCTCAGAATATTTAAGCGCCAAAAACAGTTTTCGGCCAATTCACTTTTTCAGACACATCTCTGGCACCAAAAAACACAAAAATATTTCAATATTTCTTTTTAATGATTTTCAAGAATAACCTATTTTATTTGCTAGCTAAGATTTGTTGCACGTTGTTTAGTTTGCGTTGTTCTTGTGGTTGGTTGGTCTTTCTTTAAATATTTTTAACTATTTTTCGCGCGCTTTTCTTGCTATGAACAACCGCTGCCAACGACGAGCAATTTGCGAATGAAAGCAGCGCCAAGCACAAGCAGCTGAGTTGGAGCAGCAGCAGCAACACCAGCAACAGTCACAACGAGCGCCGCGAGTGGCTGCCTCTCTCTCTCCCTCTCTCTTTGGAGCTCTGTCTCTCTCAGTGCACGATGTGCTCCCTCATTTTCGGGGGCTGCCAACCTCGCGCCACATTTTTGTTGTTTTTGTTTTTGTGTGCCAACTGAGGACATTCACTCCAAACACGAAGTCGACTGCAACTGCGACTGCGGCTGCGACTGCGATTGTGGCAGCAACAGCGGCAGCCTAACAATAGAAGCTGCTGCTACTGCTGCACATTGGTGGGGGCGCCTCATTTTTTTCTTGGAACACCTACGCGACGCAGATTTCAGGTAGCTGCTGTTATGCTGCTGCCACCTGACTGATCAGCTTTGTTTGATAACAACAACAGAAGCAACAACAGCAGCGCAACACATGTATGTAGGTGGTGGCTAACACGGTTGGGGGCAGGGGCAGATACACAGGTATACCCCCTGTTCTTTGTGCGGTCTATTATTTTGTTTGTGTTTTGATAAATGAGTGACAAATAAGATTAATTGATATTGAGTGAGGAGGGCCTGTGTGTGTTTGTCTTTCAATGAATATGACAGCTCTAAGAGGATCTGAGATTTGGAACAAATTTTTCCCAGATATGCATAGCATTTCTTAGGCTCACATTTTTTGGGCACACTTTTTGAAAGATTAGACAATTGGTTGAAGTTTCCTTTAACATAGATGTGTTAGGAGATTATAGGGAACATTTCTTAAGTGCTTTGAAAGTAGAACTTTCTAGATTAGTTGGCCTCTTTTTACTTTCAATTTATTAAGTTAATGGTTACATTTTTTGACAGTTGGGAAGTGCTCCTCAGATTTCTTTCAAAATATTTTTAAAAATAACTTAGACATTTTATATAATTGAAATAAAATTTATAAAATTGCTTTTTGGAAAATTCTTGCAACTCTTAAAGTTTAAGTTACATTGTAAAATTGGAAATTCGGTCTAAATATATTTGAAAACATTGCCAAAAAATATTACATCCGTGCAAATAGAGCATCCAGTATTAAATGGCAAGAAAAGTAGATGCCGTACGCTGCGAAAATACGGAACTGCAAATTTATAACCTTAAGACTCTAGTTGTTTATATTTTTAACTTAGCTCAAGTCTTGCTTTACGACTTCAAAACTTTTATTTTATTTCAATTTTTGGTTATAATCTTTTAATTTGTGGAAATGCAAAATTTCATCAATTTGTTTATAAAAAAAACAAACATTTTTCCATATTGTCGTCATTCCATTGTCGTCATTCCCTGTTATGCATACAATTGTCGTATCTCCCTAAAAATATGACCCATTTTAAATGCCTAAAGAAAACAATAAACACGAAAGGGCAAATATTGTTAAAAAATGTATTTACTACTTCGTTATGATTGTAATTGTTTTAAGAATTGTCCCCTCTCCCCATAAGTGCGGCCAAGTTTCTGATTATTTAATAGTCTTTCTGTCGCTCAGCACAATAATTTGGTCTACAAAATTTAACGCCTCGTTATTAATAATATTAAATAATATTTGTGTGTGGGGCTTTTTTGAGGCCAAACCAAACCCGCTCGCTGCCTGCCTGCTCCCTGTCGCTATCTCGCTCTGACACAAACGAACATATACGTATACGTAACGAAAACGCACTACGACGTCAACATGTCGTATTATGAGGCAGCGACATCGACGTTCACGTTGACGTAGCAGAGGTTGCTGCTGCTGCTGCTGTTGCTGCTGGGGACAGAGAGGGGGACTGGTTGTGGCATGGCATGGCAGTTCAGTTCAACGAACCCCGCCATTGTCGTGACCCACTTTTCGGTCAGCCACCTTCGAATGTGGAGCTGCCAGCCAGGGACGAAGACGAACGATTAAGCGAGAGCAGGCGAGCGAGCGAGCGAGCGAGCGTACGAACCGAATAAGCTTCGTGCGCTTCGTTTGGCTCGCTCTCAATTGCTTGGGCTCTCGCTCTTCTATGCATTTGCATGTGGTTTGTTAGCTGCACTTTTTTGCAAATGCTGTTTGTGGGCAGGGGCAGGGGGGGCTGTGCTTTGAGTTTATATTTGAGGCTCAGTGGCTGTTGGCTGACGGTCAACGACACAGAAACCTCAGCTTGAGGTAAGGCGGGAAATAAGCAAATCGTAGGAAATTTTTGGCCAAGTTTTGACCAAGACCAAAGTTATTATTTTATTAAATATTGTTAGAATTTTTAACAAATATTTTGCACTCCATTAGCGAGTTCAATGACATTTTCTATGCGAACTTCGCACCAAGTCCAGTTCTGCTCCTCTCCAGCATTCGTGTTTATGCATCGAACTTTCGGGAACAGCTGTGCCCATTTTGGAGCTCTAGCGCTCTCAATCGCTGGCTTCGCTCTCGGCCTGACTCTGACTGTGCAAATGTGAATGAACTCTGTGGTGACTGCTGCAAAGCGAATAACAAGTTTCAAAAGAAAGTGAGAGCATTTCACATACAAGCACAACCACACTGGCACTAGCTATAGCTATTGCTATTGCTCTCTTGCTCGCTCTGACGCCATGGCACCGCATCGCCTGTCGCCCCCTTACGTTTTCAGCGATCCACAACGTCAGCAGTGCGCCTCGTCATAGGCTTCTTTATTTTATAGCTCATTGTTATGTTTGTTAAATGATTTCTGTGTTTCTTGGGGGATCTCAATTTGGCATGAATGAATGGTGCAGATTTGTGCCTTTGGGGAAGATTTTTGACCGCCTACCTGTTGCCACGATCTTTGGATCAGTGGTGCCTTCAGCTTCAGCCTGCTTGACCAACTTTTTGGCTACTTGAGTTCTATTGTTGAGGTAGCATTTCGGGCTACTGTCAGAACTTGACATCAATATGATCGACGCTAAAGAGCTCTTGAGACCGCTAGGTAAGCAGAGTTCTATAACGACTGAGATGGGCTGTAGAAAAAGTATAAAGTATAAAGCTGGGCTTGTTTCAGGGCGAAAATGAGACCTGAAAAACTCTAGAATTGGCTAAACAAGAGTACTTTCTTATATGGCCATATAGATAGGTCAACTTCACATTATAGTTTTCATATAAAATCTAGAGCACTTATTGTTGTGTGCACTAATTTACTCCCAAAAGTTTATCCAATTGGAGTTAATTATTGTTTGGACCCTTCAAAGCTCAATTAGCTTTATCGTTAACATATTTAATGGCTTGATTCATGTTCCCCAATCATTGCCCTGAATTGACTATTGTCCTTTGGCAATAACTTATACATCGATTAGAACCAATGGGTAAATGTCAGCTTAGGTCAAAATTCGTCAATGTGCAGGCCTGAATGTGAAGTGTTTGGCCACCCACCCACTAACCACTCAATAGGCGCCCCAAACCTCTGACATCAAGGCGACCATGAGCCAAAGAGTTGAACGAACTGAGGCCAGAGACAACCGACTGCAAAAGTGACGTCAATGAGCGCGAGGCCAAATGGAAACTGTTCGTTCTGTTTCGTATGTATGTGTGCGTGTGTACAGGGGTTGGAGGGCTGCCTACGTGCGGTTGACCTCGTGTTGCTTTCTACTATTACATACGTTGACAAGGAGTAGGAGGCGTAAAACCTGGGGGAGTTTGGCAAGCTAAAGACCCAAAGCCAAATATCCTTGCACGGCGCTCGCTCAGTTTGTTGAACTCTGACCTGAATGTGCAGCGAGGTTCGGGTCGAGTTCTTGTAATTTCCAAACATAATTTATTTATTGTATAATATTTTCGGCAACTAATTGCTGCTGCTGACCAAGCGCTGTTCTAATGACTATTGGCGTTGTTCTGGGGTTTTTTTTTTTTGCCTACTTAGAAATTCTACAGGCCTGCCTCTAACTTCGACGATATAACTCATGAAAAGCGGCTGTCAAATAAACCTCAAAAACGCTAAGCATGACGTACGATGAATGAACAGTAAAAGACGCCCATAAAGTTCCGGATTTGTATGTCGTCCGCCATGTCTTCGGTATCAGGCACGTGCTAATTGCTTACGCATCGAACGAGTCAACTAAGCTGGCAGTGAGCCAAGGCGAGCCCCAGAAGAAATCCAAGAACCGGGCTTGAACAGAGTGTGGGCGAAAGAAAGGTGTTTGAAGTAGGTCTGTTGGCAGAGAAGAAGTGGGAGCCGTTGGCGAGTTGACAAACTGTTGATCGTTAATAAGTCGAATGCTATTTGCTTGATACTTTTTAGGCATTAGTTCAGCCATCAAGAATTATGCTTCGAGTCATGAGAACTTTGATCAACCGTCCAAGAAGACTAACTATGCCTCACCAATCTTGAGCTGTTCTGTTTTTCAAGTCTCTTGGATCACATAAACCGTTGCATACCTTCAGGACCTTCGAAGTCCACACAGCTTCAGCTTCAGCATCAGTTCAAGCTCAACATGATTTGCAAACCAAAAATCAACCTCATTACGAATGAAAAATGCAGCTGAAAATCATATTGAACTCACAAAAGCAGAGCAAACGGAAATACCTTTCACATTTCTCATCGCTTATGCGAAGGGCAACACAAAAAAAAGAAAGAAATTATCTTGCCCAGGGACATGGGCCAACAGGCCCAGCCAGCATCATCATCTGAGCTCCCAAAAACGGACAACGGCAAGCTTTACAACCAGCCAAGGCGACCCACAATTGAGGACATTGCACTGTAATAACCTTAAAGAAGCAGCACAGGCTAAATCAGAATCTGAATCGGTATCAGAGAAAGAGAGAAAGAGCATGAGAGCTTGCGTCAGAGAGCCAGAAAAAAAAAGGTGGCCCTCGCCTCGTTGGCTCTCTCGACTTGGAGCACAGAGCACAAAGTATGTGTGTGTTTTATTTTTTGCATAAGCAACGTTTGCGGTTGGGACGAGCTGTGTGCCTAGGAACGTACTCGAAGACGAGAACATCATTATGTGAGTGCATAGTTAAGGCACAGGCAGAGGAAATGACCTCAGGAAGGAAATGCATTGCATTTAATTGGCCAAATGTGTGCACACAATATGGGCAGCCATGTGGGGGAGATGGCAAGTTAAGCTTAGACTGGAAGAGTGCAGATGGGGAAGCTTGATGACTCAAGCAACCAGTCTTAAGCTTCATGAATGCTATGGCTAGAATTTCCTATTCAGCTTAAGGTTTCACTCTACTCAATCTTTGGATTAGCTTTAATGGAATCTCTTACTGAATATGCTATCTCGTTTGTATTCAAGGAACAATTTCTCAAGACGATCAGTGCTATGACTATCTCTAATTCTACTTATGAAATGTTCAAGCCATTTGCTTTTCCAATTTCGGAGCATTCGCATTCACAAAATATGCACCCTAACCCTACCCTAAATCTTAACTATCCAGAGGCCACAGTTACTTCTGTTTTAGATCAGCCAGACTTCATATAATTTCCTTATTGCCATAAACTTTCGTTCTCTTCTTCTTTCAACTGCCTTAGTTTAGCCAACAATGTTTTGTACCTTGCTATGCCCACTGCAATTAGGAATACCGGCCCCAAAAAAAGAAGTAGCTCCTTTTAACCAGTACAATGAACTCAAAGCGTGCCGTGAAGGAGCACAGCGAGCTGTCAACCCAGCAAACCACATCTATATCTATGCAGGAGTATACGTATACACACATATATATATATACCATAGTGCTAAAATTGGCGCGCTTGCAATGGAAGACACCTGTGCCATGTCAGACGAACGACATCCGACGAACGACTACGACTACGACTACGACTGAGACCAGGAGAATCAGAACATAAGACGAATCCGCCCACCAGCCCTCAGTTGGCGTTTCACTTTTGTTGCTGCGTTTGAAGTAAGGTGGTTGTCGTTGGCAGGAGGTTAACGGAAGGAGAAGGAGGAGATGGATGTGGATGTGGAGGTGGAGCGTTGTCACTTTGCTTTGACCCACTTTCCGTGCATTGAACTTTGCTGTACGTCTTGCTAGCTACGCTGTGCTAGGGGTTGCATTTAGTGGCTGGGCGGCAGGGGTGGGTTGGCTGGGTTTTGGACTATTATGTACAATATTTTTAGGGGTTACGTTCTATGTACAATGAAAGTGTTTGCATGCCCACCCGCTAGGTGGCGCTGCGGCAGCGTTAACCTTAAAAATTGCTGACTGCCTGGCTGGCTGCCTGGCTGGCTGGCTGGTTGACTGCTCGACTGCGACGATGTAGCCTGGCAGTGGCAGCTGCAGTGGCTGAAGCTGGAGCAATGACCGCAGCTCAGCAGAGTTGAAGGATAAAGCCAGCCAAAATGCAATTTCCAACTTGGGGACAGCCAGAGGGTGGCCAGGTGCCTGGTTATATGGTAATGCCACATATGCAACGTTAGCTCATTTAGTTGAGGATTAGTCTCTTTATATCTATGTGTGTGTGTGTGTGTGAAGCAATTACGAAGCTGTGGCCTAAAACAATTAAGTTTGGACCACGCCTAATGATTGGTCATGGTATTTTGGGTAAATCACCATGCCGAAGCTCGACGGAGCCTCGACAAAAATCAAAAGTATGTTCTACTTTTTGTGACCAGCTCTCATATTTATAACTGAATATTTTTATCTGCTAGTGTCTGAGTGCGTAATGTATTTGCTGTGGTACGTGTTAGTTTTTGCTGTTTTCTTTCTTTCTATTTGTTTGTGAGTGTGGTTTTTTCTTCCTTTTGGTACTTGTCTTTCTCTATGTATTCATCAGTTTTTGTGCTGCCTATTTGTTTGGTCGAGTTCGTTGAACTTTACTTTAAGCACAATTATTTTGCGATTATCGTTTTGGTTTATGACTTTTCAATAATGTTGTTTTGCGGCGCACAGAGTTAACTTGATGTAGGATTATGGAGTTAAAGTCGAAGTTGGACTGCTCTAATAAGAATTTACATATATTCAAAAAGACTTTTTGCTAAACAAAATCAGGGAAAAGGGCTTGTTTTGCTTACTTCTAAGCTGTTGAATTGTCCTGCATGAAATCATTTCAGAGTACCAGAGAATCTTATTACAGGAATATTGAATATAGTGTGATCTTTCTTTAGCTGATTGGCCGCTCATGACCACTTATTCTCACTGATGCAAGCAGAGAAGTGCACGATAGAACAACTTGAGCTTGAGCATCATCATCAAACCAATAATAGACTTTACTTCTCTTCCTTAGATCACTTTACCCATATAACAGAGTTGTTTATTTATATGTTTGTCTTTCTGACGTCTAAATTTATGTATGTCTAATATAATTATGAGCCATTAAACCTGATTGTTATTTGTGTAGTTCTATTTATTTGATATGTTTTTGTTGATTTTTTCATCCACTTCAAAATCGAATCCAAGTCAAAAATTCTTTGAAAACCAAAAAAAAAACAGTTGGCCAAACATTGAAAACGAGTTTCAGAACACACACTCAAAATGAATGGCAGACAGCAATGTGTGTAGTGTGTAGAGCAATAGAGCAATGTATGGGGCAACAGCGGTGCGGGGGGGCTGGACTTATAGGCAAGGTCTTTTGCGTGCAATTGCAACAGCCATAGCTACAAAATCTAACTGCAGTTCTGCGCAGGTCGTTGGCATTTTGGCAAACCTGAGAGCTGAATGCCGAGAGATGAGAGAGCCAAAGCCAGAGTCAGAGTCAGAGGCAGAGTCAGAGGCAGAGGCACAATCAGAGCCACAGCGAGAGAGCAGGTGATGACGGCACGGCCTCAAGCAAAGTGCAGTGAACTCTGAGCTGGAGCTGGTGCTGGAGCTGGCTGAGAAGTCAAACCCAAACCAAAGCCAAGTCAACTGCCGCCTCTCAACGACTTGAAACTCCCCCAACCATTAATGTAATTTCAATCGTTATGTGGCTGTTGGAGTTGTTGTTGGCTTTTGATGTTGTTCTTGTTGCTGTTTGCCTTTTTTGGTCACTTGGACTCTTAATGACGCCTCGAAAAAACAAAAAAGAGTTACAAAAATTACAAAAAACTGTCATATAAATTGTTGGCGTTTCGGCGGCTTTATTTAATGACTCAGAGGCTAACCAAAAGTTTGAGAAAACACAAAAAAAAAACAGAAAAATATAAAAACCTCAACCCAAACAGCTCACGTGCCGCTGGCGCTGTCTTTATATGGGCGATTTGTTGTTGTTGTTTTCTGTTTTTTTGAATTGCTTACAATTTGATTTTTCGAGCTCTTTTCGTTGCTGTTGTTGTTGCTGTTGTTGTTGTTGTTGTTGCAACGCATGAGATCTCATTGGGCTCTTAAGTGGGCGCCTCCAAACTGACAGCATTTGCACTAAATGCGCCGCGGCGACCCGACTGCAGCAACAGCAGCTGCACTCGTCGTCGCATTATGCAACTCACTTAGATATATATATATATATGTCGGTATATATGTCTTTTTTTTGTTTTATGTCGCTCGCTTTTATTTGAAAATTTATGACAAAAAGTCACTGCAAATTATTTTCAATATTGAGTCATATATAGGAGGCGGGCGTACGGGCAATTTTGCGATTCTTGAATTCAGTTCAGAGGCAGGAAATGGGCGTGAAATAAAACACAGTGGAAAATTATAGCTCTATAGTATGAGTAGCTTAAGCATATTATGGTTATGATTGGTTATTTGTTGCACGATAATTGAAAATTAAATATAAGCTGGAAGTGTTTTTGATCGATTATGAAATCTATTCTAGAGAATTCGAGAGTTGATCTACGTGGAGATAATACTTTGGAAAGGTTAAGAGTTCAGGATAATTGCATAGAATTAACTAGATATTGTTATGGCTTTGTGGTCGTTGCTTAGACATTAAATGAGATATGGATATATAGAAATATTTATGGGATTTATAGAATGTATGCATTCAGAAAATAATCATAAACAATCTACTTAAGCTAAGATTGCACAATCTGGCTCATATCATGTTCGACAGTATCAACTGCCTGGCATCAAACCTTTTTCTTTTTAATATAGGAAATGGTCGGATTTGAACAGTTTTCAGTTTTACAGTCACATCTCATGGCTAGCTTTAATATTTATACTATTTCATCAATGTGTCTACTTCTATGCAGCACAGCCACAGAGTGGTCGAAGGCTGGCCAAGTGTAAATGAAATCATGCAACTAATGTTTGCCTCTAACTGTGTTAAGTATGTACGATTACGATATGCTAGGTCTAAATATTGCACAACATTTGTTTATAAACCATTGCGGAGGCTTTATCAAACATGTTGACAGCGGCAATGGCAACGGCGACGACGGCTTTGCCTATGGCTATGGCGATGGCTATGGCTATGGCGATGGCGACGATGATGACGACGGGCTCTCAAAATGCTGTCTAATAATAATTTATTTTATTAATTTAAAATTACATTGCTTGACAAGAGCAACGAGAAAATTACACAGCAATCTAATGCTTGTCGTTTCTATGTTGTTGCAGTTGTTGCATTCATTGTGTGTGTGTGTGTGTGTGTGTGTGTGTGTGTGTGTGTGTGTGTCCATGTGTATGTCTCATGCAAAGTGAGGTCGCTGCCGTTCAATAACCTCGAGTGTGTCTACTAAGAGAGGCTACACACAAACAAACACACGTACATACATACATGCACGCGTGTCAACTAAGTGAGTGAGTGAGTGAGGCGCTTGGCAACACAAAAAACAACATAATACTACTTCCACCGCACGGCCTGTGCCCCTGCCCCTATCTCTGCCACGCACTAGTCGCAAATCGGGCGGCCAGTCATAGCCTCGTTCCTCGTGCGTGGTAATTGGGCAGGCGGTATGCAACACTATTTTTTTTTTGGGTGGCATGAGCATGGGCATGGGCCTGGCCTGGCCTGGTCACCGCCACGCACATTTTATGCATTCTGTTGCAATGACTTACTCAGGTATTTGGGTTTTATAATGGATTTAGCAAACATAATAGACGCAACCAACATACCTGCAATGAAACAGAGAAGCGGGAAGAGATGATTAGAGTTGGAATGAAATAGTTACACAAATATTGGATAGATATTTGGGATAGGAGAAATAGATACAAAAATTGCTTCTGTCCAACCTGGGATTGAAATTTCTTTGAAAAATCTATAAGCACCCAAAAGTATCTTTGTTACCTTAGAACATTGTAGGAAAACAAGAGGAGATGTACACAATTCGACAGCCCAAAACCATAAGAACTAGGATGCTGGAAAATACCTGTTTGGTCTATTTCAAATTGGTTAAAATCGGTGTGAAAAATTGTATCGAAATGCATCTGCTGGCACTTAAGCAGGCTTTTATTATACGTGACGTTTTGGTTTTGGTCGTGGTTATACTTCTTTAGGCTTCACTCTTTGGGTCAATCTTCGTGTATCGTTTTAGTTTAGGTTAAGAATGGCCTTGTACATCTATTCTATAGATGCATTTGTATCCTTTAGATAATTTGTCAGGGGTATCAAGAAGGTATCAAGGGTATACTTTCTTCATTCTCAGTGTCAAAGATATCCTACTAAATTTCACTCTCAAATTGTAAACCTTGTCAATCAATCATTTCCCAATTCATTAGCCCTTCCTTTGCCTCCTTTATGCTTCCTTTATCAAACCAACCTAATTTCTTAAAAAAATCTCCCACGCACGTTTCGCAAACGTTCCCTGAACTGCATGTCGTTAACATGGAACTTGCCTCAAACGAAGCCATTAAGATCTAACGAGTGATGCTCCAGCTCCACTTCTGAACAGGCTGTGCTATGCACCACTTCACCTACTACTACTCCAACTCCAACTCCACACTTCTAGCCATAAGCACTTGGCAAAGTCTTTTACAAATCTCGCACATGCAGGCCCGATTCCGAGTCCAATTCCATATGCCCAGGGCAATTAAGCCGAATCAAAAACTTCTACATACTACAGCTCCAGCTCCAGCTCCACATGTTGTGTTTTGTGTTGTTATAAAAACTTATCGCAGCCCACAATTTTAGAACCAGGCAAAACACGAACACACAGAGGAGAGAGAGAGGAACACACATAGCAGCTACAGCAAAACGCAGCAGGCAGTCCAAACTGAGTCAAGCGCTGAAGCTGAGCAAGTAACTAACCTAACCCAAGCGCTAACCTAACCTACGCTAACCCAATTCAGAGCCAAAGCCGAGTAGGAGTTCAATAAACTCAGGCCAGGCCAGGCCAGGCCAGGCACAAGCACAAACCGATGTCGGACGGCGGACGACAGACGACCACGATGGCAATCGTCATCGGCATCGTTGTAGCCACAGCCATAGCCATAGCCATAGCCAGGCACGCACAGAGGGGCGCCTATCAGGCAGTGGGGTGACACTGCTGCAGTTGGGGCTAGTAAATATTTTTATTCATATACTACACACATTTGCCTGGGCAACGGCAACAAAGTTATTACAATTTTGAAATATAGATTAGCTGTAAATCTTATGCCTAATCAGCGCTACGCAAGCCAAACACACACACACATGCAAACACACATAATAATATGCAAGCCATGCATACGTGTGATTGTGTGCCTGTGTGTGGACTGCCTCAACTAGAACTTGCTTGAGACTTCAGTTCGTCGCCATCGTTGTCGTCTTCGTCTTCGTCTCCGTCGCCGTCTATATCACCGCCATCATCATCGTTTCGTTTCAGTTTTAGTTCTCTTTGGCCCGAGAGTTCATTGCACTTGGCGTAGCGGAATATTTTGCATGCTATGTCTATCTCTGTCTAGCAGACATCTAGCAAACACCAGAGCTCGAGCTCACCGTCTAGCTCGACCTATCTTTTGGCCAGCCTTTCTTTTACTTTTGTGCGCGCTGTTTTTCGTGTGGTTTTTCCACTTTTCTGAGCCTGAAGCTGAGCCCCGCCGAACAAGCCATGTCCAAACAATGACCCACAAGATTGAACCCTCCAACAGCTCCTCTGTTTGTGTTGGTCTCTGTCGCTGTCTCCGTCTCCGTCTCTGAAGAAAGGCAAGCACGCCTTTTCCTTGTCATTGCATTGCCCATATTTTTTTGGCACAGTTTTCGGCTGTGTCGAAATAATTGCATTAATGACAAGATACAAAAATAACAAATAATAAAAAATAAAAAAGACACACTAAAAAATGATTATGCTTGTCACTTAAAATTTTGTAGGTTCTGTTAATTAAAAGCAATTAAAAATAGTTTTCGCCTCTCAGGCGAATTCCTGGCAGTCGCATTCGCAGTCTTGACAGTTCTGACGGAAACACAAAATTTAAGTCATTTGAAAAACGATTTGTCGACAAAACTATGTGCGACGCGTCGCGACAACTCGCACTCGAAATTTTCCCCTGTTTTCTGTTTTTTTTATCAACAGACAAATTTATGTTGGAAAATATAGGAAAACTGAATTGCAGAGCTAAGCAGACAGGGGGAACGCGTGGATTATTTTTGGTCTAGAAATGGGTTAGACATTTTTTTGGCAAACTCTGAGAAGCTAAACAAATGGAACTAGCCTTACTTCAAATGGGTTAATTGAGGAGCTTTAGAATGGGAACAGATTTTGGGACTATGTTTTGGCTAATGAAGATACTTAAGAGATTTGCAAGACAAAGATTTTGAGGGATCATATTGTTGGAGGAAAAGGAGAATAAAAACCATTGGCAAATTGCATATCGAAGATTCTCTGATTGTGTTGCCTTATGTTAAGGCTTAAAAATTGTTATAAAAATCAAATTAACTTGGAAAATCCTTATTTACGAGGTGCATTTAATCCTCCTTTGAAGTAATCCCCCTTGTGCCAACGCTTTTCCCAATCTTCAAAGCACTCTTCAAAGCGGTATAGCCTTGAGCTTCTCTAGCAATGCAGTTTTATTTCATCAATCGTTGTAAAGCTCTGTTCTTTTATAGGTCTTTCCAATTTTGGGATTAGGAAAAAGTCGCAGAGGGTCAAATCCAATCCTCTTCAAACTGTGAACATATTACCAACACAGCAACAACAAACAATCGATAAGCGAATGTAACTAGAAAAGTCACCTTACTCTTTGAACACACCTCGTATATTATATTAGTCAGCTAGAAGCGAAGCTAGTTATAGCTGACATATTTGAAGGACTCTGCATTTCGAACTGTTGTTTAGCTACTATTCTGAAGGCTTCATATAATTATTGTATATTTCTATCAAATTAAACCATTTCAATCGTGTCTTTGTATCTTTTGCACTTATTTGTGCTTGGCTTCCTTTTGCTGTCGCCGCTGTTGCTGTTGCTGCTGTTGTTGCTGCTGAGTTGAATGACATATTGCATCTGTCACCTACTTGTTGCTGCCACAGAGCGTCTGATTCTGTTTGTGCCTGCTTCGAGTTCTACGCATAGACAATTTGTTGTCAAAAAATACAAATTTTTTGTCGTGCTTGTCTATGGATTGGTGCCGGGCAAATATATTCAAATGGCAATGTAACAAACAGTTGGCTCCAAAAGGCGCCCACATGTTCGTAACGAAACACAAAACACAAACACAACACAAAAATCAATTGCGAATTTGAATTGTAAAGGCTGCGGTCGCAGCTCACAAGATAGCAACAACAAGATCAACTTTTAATGCCTGGGCAGAATTGCTTTCGGTTCGGCCATTAAATGCAATTCCATCTACTTGACTTGGGGCTTGGGGCCGCCATAGCCAGCCACATCGAGTCACGTTTTTTTGTAGTTTTCTGCAGTCTCCGTCTCCGTCTCATTGTCGGTCTCTCCATCTAGCCTGTAGAGTCGAAAATGCTGAGGTGATTGTACTGGCGCTGGTTAGCAAGTACGTGCAGTTTCTGAAGGCTGCCGAACGAGTCTTCGAAACGTAGCGAAATCTATTTCAAATTGAGTTACATTCGATTTTTCAGAGTCAACATAAATTACATGCCGCTTAATTTTCTCACACAGAGCCCAGTAACAAATACTCCACTGAACTGTGTAAGCCGGTTGACTCTTTTGCTTTGACATTTCGACGAGGCAGCCAGCCTGTCAACGCCAGTTGCATGTTTGAGGTTATGACAACAGCCAGCAACACCAGCACGATGCGACACCATTAAATGAGGCAAGGTGTAGTCGCCACACAGTGCCACAGTGCACAATACAAAAGACCCAACAGTAACGAGCAACAAGGCTCCAAACTGAGTTGCCTAAACGATTATACGAGTGTTGATTGCTCAAAAACGTGTAAATGTCAAATGTTGTGAGCCACAGAATGGGACAAGGTGATATACATAAGTCAGAGAACACTCACTGGACACACAATGCAGAGTTGTATGAAATCTGAGTGGAAGCTGACTAGAAGCCAATCAGCCTTGAAAATGTATACAAGTAATTCTTAAGCTGTGTCTGTTGCTAAACAGCTTGCAAGGACAACTATCAGAATTGCTAGATATTGTCTACTGAGAATGTGCACGGATTAGGTTTGAATTGTATCCAGATCTCCCTTCAGATCCACAGTAAAACAATTGAAATTTGATCTAAAGATCATTTTTAAACAACAATTTGTTTCTAAAATAGATTTCTATTATCAAAACGATCTTTCTATTTCGACGTTTTCACTATATAACTTCGCAATTCTTCAATCCAACATCATCAGCATTAACTTTTTCATGCTAAACTTTCGCATTGCTTCTCCTACCAAGCCATTTCCTCCTTTCGCTTGAAACTTTTGCCAAATGTAGCTCATACGCATTGTTGTACCACGTAGTAGTATCTAACGGTTTTAATGCAATTCACACAACGCCCTTCCTAAGCCCTGATGGTTAATGGAGGGGTGGGTGGCTGTTGGTCGTGTAATTTATGCAATGCATGAAGTGAACTTTTGCGCTGCATTATATGCCATGACCAATGCGAATGCGAATGTGCAAATGTGCAAATGGGCAGGGCCAGGCAAACATTAGATTACTCATACGCAGCATTGGCCAGGCCAGGCCAGCGGATCACACACGCACATGCGAATCCCCTGCCTGCCCCACATTAATTACCATAAAAATAGTCATACAAAAAATGGTGGGCCCGAAAGTTTTCGAGATGGAAAGAGTGAGAGAGCCAAGGTGGCAGAGGCAGAGTGAGAAACGGCAGCGATACATTCATAGAATTTGTGACGGAAATGAGTTAGTGCGCCGGGAGAGGGTAGGTACACGCATGGCTTTTCCCTCAACACTGAAAGCGCGTGCAGTGACTACCAAAGCAGGCTAGTAAATAGCACCGCACACAAACACAAACACAACAGACACAGACACATGCACACGGCTTTTTGGCTCTAAGCGCTGCCGGTATTGCATAATTATCATGCAACATGCGGCAGTAGCAACGATGCAATCAGAGATTAGTGGCCAACAAAATGTTGTTAAAAGTCTGCAGGGTTCAGTTGAATGAATTAGCTGGGCGGGAGGGGGTGTGGTGGAGTGGTCATAGAGTGTGTCATGCATTTCACGCACAATTTTCAGTTAAGCGATGATGGGGATTTTCAGCAAGGATGGGCGGGCAGTAGAGTTGCAGGTATGTTTGTTAATGCAACTGCTTTGATTAGAATCAGCAAGTAAAATTCACAGATTCTAAACCCTCTGCAAAGCTGACTTTCACATGAATAAAATAAACTCTCTTAGAGTTATAGTTTCCCAACCGAAGCTAGATTTTATCTATAGCCGAACTATTCAATCAACCCCCGACTGGCAAATGTTCAACGAAATGCTTGTGGTTTCTTCTTCTGCCTGCAACCCTCAAAAGCCAAACCAAACTAAAACGTGCGTAACCAACTGCCAATTGGCGTCTGCATAACCCATTTCAATCCCACAGAGCCAGCTGAAAGCCAATGGCCTGCGGTGGGTAGCCACCAAAATCCAAAATCACAAACAAACTGCAAAGTACTCGACTCCAGGCCCAGGCAAGCTGTGCAGCGCGAGTCGAAGTCGACAAAGGCTACCGTGGGCTACCAGTTTAAGTCTTACATGATGTGAACGGTCTTTGACCGCAGCATAACCGTTAGACGGCTCAGGCCAGGCCAGGATTATGTACTCGTAGACGCCTTAACGGATGCCAGCCCCAACTGGCCGCTGATTGTGCGAGGTTAGTTGCCAAAGCCAAAGCCAGAGCCAGAGCGAGGCATAAAATCAGTTAAAGTTAAACGCCTGCCGAGGTTTTCTTTCTTATTTCTTATTTCTTGTTTCTTTCTTTTATTTCGGCTACCAAACCGAAGCGAGACCAAAGCAATTGCCATTCCCTATGCCCCCATGCCAACCCAAGCCCCAAACCCCATTCGCCATTCGCCTCGCGTGCTTTGGCAAACAATGCTGAAATTGCTGTGGCTGTTTGCTGTTGCTGTTGCATTTGGCTCTCGGGGCATGTTTCGTGTTGCTTATCGCGGCGTCAAATACCCCGCGCCATAAATCAATTAGTTAGGGGTACTCGCCAGTTAAAGCGCGGTGGCTTTTTGCCTCCTTTGTTTATAGATGTGAAGGGCGTTGCGCTTGGCGATTTGTTCAATTATTTAGTTTTCGTTGTAATTGAAGGAAAAAAATACTTACAACTCTAAAAAACTGCGATGGGGGGCATGAAAAATCAACACACAACTCAAAAGCTTACCTGCAAAGATAAGAAAAGATAGGAATAAGTTTTATAAATTGCATTTTTGTATAATCTTTGGAGGTAAAACTTAATTATGTTGTGTCTAAAATTGCTTGGTTTTGATTTTAAAATTTTATAAGATTTTTTAACATTTATCTAAATGGGAACCTTGTGAGACTCAGCTACTTCTGGTTGAATTTCATTGAGACTAAATGCTCGAATAACTTGCTTAAATATGTCAAAACAAATTAGGAAACCGCTAACTATCGTAACTCAGCTTAGGATAGACCAAATTACATGATCTAAATTTCCATAGCTTAGGCAAGCTTTTTCTTATAAAATCAAGCAATTAGCAGGTAAAATATTGCTTTCTTTTATTGACTTTTATCACTTATTGACAAAGGGTTTAGCTTTATTTGACATATTTAGACTTAAATGTATCCACTATATTCATATAATATTGAGCATTGCGAGGACTAACTCATATAACTCAGCTTGTATTAAATCAATTAAGAAGACACAAAAATCCCCATCTTTGTCATGACCTATAGAACTTACTCAAATGCTCAACAAGTATGTAAACCTTTAACTAACGTATTAAAACTGACCCAAATTAACTCATTCCCACGCCTGCACCAAGGCCTATCCTCGATGAGATGACACGCCCAGCACAGGCAACACAGAGGCGGCATACAAACATAAATAATTTATAAAACGTTTTCGCTCTTAATTATTGGCCAAACCATTAAAAATTGCTGCCAACAGCTGGCAACACATAAAACTGTCAACACAAATGTCAGACAATTTTTTGACTTATGACATAAGACAATTATAGCCAAGGTGCAGCCAGGCAGGCAGGCAACAGGCAACAGGCAGCAGTTACTTTGATGATGCAGCTTGAAAACCGGCAGCTATAGATCGTGTGAAAGGCGCATTGAACTCGACATAGTGCAATTCCACATCAACCTCAGCCTCAGCCGCCAAAGCCACAACAGCAGCATGTTTCTAGCCAAAGTTTGCTTGGCAACATTGCGGCAGCGAAGTGCATTCACCTCAGCAAAGAAAGCAACACAGAGTCAATGCACTTTGCTTGCCTGCTGCATGTTGGGCCTCCATCTAGCTCTATCTCGCTCTATGCGATTTTGTTGCGGTACTTTCGTTGCTTAACATCAAACACACTTACACACTTACACACAAACAAAACACACACTGCAACAAGCAACAACTATTTTGCAGTTGTGCGAGAGTTCGTTGACTGTTGCAGTCGTTCGCTGATGTTGTTGTTGCTGCTGCTGCTGTTGGCTGTTGTGTTTTTGTTCTAGAATGTTGCCCGGGAAACTGGGGAATTGCAATTAGATGCAGAGAAAGAGAAAGCAACAAGATGTGCAACATGTTGACAATGTTTTCCAACTAATTGAACTAGCTCACTTTGTGACAATAAACTGTGGGAAAATCGAACGTCATAAGAAATTTTCTTTGATTTTGAACTTGTTAACAAAAGCTGGAAAAATTATCAAATTTATAAATGATTAATAATGATTTGTTTAGACCGTAATAGCTTTTAAATGAATTTTATTTAAAATGAAACACAAAACTTATTTCTGATATTTTAGTAAAATTTCTTTATTATTTAAAAATTTGTAAATATTTCAATATCTTTTCTTGAAGAATTCCTGGCTCACAATACTCCTACATACAGCCCCATTTCCCCAGCCCCACGCAGATAACGAAAACACAGAAAATTGCCACAAGGCCAATGTTCAGAAAACATTTTGTAAGTAAATTATTTTTATAAAGCTGCAAGCAATGACTAATTAGTGTTGAAAAAATAATAAAAAATCAAATTAATGCCTTGCACACGCCCACAAGCCAAACAACATAACGAACAACACTACGAATAACAACAACAACAGCAACTACAACTACAACAACAATTGACTTGGTCGTTCGAAGCTTATCTAACTATTTCTTTTTTTTTTGTGAGCTTGCAACTGGCGCTGGCAAAGAGAACGTGCAGCTGCAACAGCAACAACCACAACAACAGCATTCGAGTACTACGAGCTATATAACTGGGGCGAGGGCATAGTGCAATGAACTGGCCAGTGAGCCAGCCAGGCAGCCAGCAGTTGCAGTCGCTGTTGGAAGTTGCTGCTGCGGTAGTTTGCAAAAACTACGAGCTATAGTAAAACTGTGTGTGTGCGTATGTGTGTGTGTATGAGTAGTTGTGTAAACATTGAACCCAACCCTCCCACACCCAACAGAAACAGAAGCTGAATTCCAACCCTCCCAGTGAAGTTGTTGGGGGTGGCCACTTTTGCTGACCCAGTTAAATGTCATTCGCCCTAATGGCACACGTGCTTCTGCTGCTTCTGCTTCTGCTGCTGCTGCTGCTGCCGTTTGATGACGAGGCCAACGCTTTGCCTTTGCTTTCATTCGAGGTTACTTACCCCTTTGCTAGGGGGA
Organism: Hirtodrosophila duncani; assembly: GCA_037043425.1. Classification (NCBI taxonomy): domain Eukaryota; kingdom Metazoa; phylum Arthropoda; class Insecta; order Diptera; family Drosophilidae; genus Hirtodrosophila; species Hirtodrosophila duncani. The sequence goes on along the minus strand of JBAMBM010000793.1, from coordinate 91,078 downwards.
GTTTGTTTGGCTTGTGGCTTAGTTTTTGGCTTGTTTTATTTTTCTCTTTTATTTTTGCCTTTGCCCAGCAGCAGCTGCCCAGGATACTGGCTGTGTTTGTTTAGCCGCCAATACGGACATGTAGTGCTTATATTTTAGACGCCTCTGACTTGTTGACTTTATTGCTAATTAAATGTTACGTTTGTCTTTTGCATGCCATTAAGTAGCACCAACAATAGCATCGGCAGGCACTCACCCAAAGCCAATCCTCTAAAGCTTCAATCACGAGGTTAACCAGTCTGCTGGGAGCTCAGTTTATTGCTCCAGTTTTTAGTTGAGAGTTTAATACCAATAGTTTTTGTGCAGTTCAATATGGGAGACGAATATGGCAAATCACAAAAAAATTCTATTTTGTTATGCATTATTTAAATCAAAAATTAAAGTAAATACTTTAATCGCCAGTTGAGTTTTTATGATGTAATGAAACACAATATTGTTGTTATAAGGGGTTACTTTATCTTTTAACGAATTAAATTAAATAAAACACTTTCTACGAAGGATACAAATTTTAAAATGAAATACCCATATTAAAAATAATAATAGCGTAAATAAAACATTTTAAAATATTTGATACAAAATTCATTTTTTGAGAGTTCAAATAAATGAGCATCTATCATCAGCCCAAAAGCATGCTACAATAAAATAACGTACTGCTCAAAGCTCATGACCGGTTAGCAAAGCTTTTATGGTTTTTCTTAGCATACTTTTGCCATAGCCTATAGAAAACTAGACTTTACTCGCCAGATGGCGCATGCTAGGCACGGCACGATTCGTTTTTATCGACTTGCCAAAAGTGGCCGCTAGAGGGCTAAGTTTATTTATTTGGCTCTATCTTTACGACTGATCTGCAATAAGATTAAGATTTTCGCTTGCATCAAATTATCATTTGCTATTTTCTCAAAAATAAAAATAAATACTTAAATAAATTATAAAGTATTCCTTTAAATTTAAATGTTCGATGTACATATGCAAATGTAAATGTACATATGTCAATTGAAGCAGTTGTCTGTAATTTTAACAGAGGATCCTGGTAGGGATTGAGGGCGTATCAAATTATTAATCTTCACTAATCAGATATTTTTTATTAATGCTAATAATGCGCTATATAGGAACTGGCGCTATCATCTTTGTTTGCCATTTTTAACCCAAATAGGCTGAGGTTGTTGACCTAAATTGCAAAAGTGCATTGAACTGTTTCTAGGCAAAGCAAAAGCAAAAAATAAGCTCAAACTACGTCACCAACTAAGATACGACAACAACACTCTTTGGGGCTGTATGCTTATGCTTGTGTTTGTGGGGAGAGAGCGAGAGTGTTTCATTTGCCAATTGTGTGCAATACGCTATGCTTGTGCATGCGTGTGTGAGTGTGAAATGCAGAAACATTAAGAAATTGTAACGGTAGTAGCTTAAGTAAATGCAAGAAATGCTAGCATAGTTTTGTGGTTCAAGAAAGATATTCACAAATTAAATGATCTTAATAGACAATAAAATATTTGATATGGTAAAAAATAAATAATAACATTTTTTAACTCTTACATATTTGATTATTTGAATTTTTAATATATGCACTTCCTCTTTTAGAATTTAAAAATTATAAATTTACCAAGACGACAGGTCATCGTAACACAAGCTGAAAGAAATCAAGAATTTCTTACAGTTTTCCACCCAAAAATTTTCTGTTCAGCGTACATTTCTAGAATGTTCTTTCACTCGACGAGGCTCAAGCTCAAGCAACCTACATACATATTGAACTGAATTTTCCACCTCTCCTGTCCACACACACACAAACACACTCTCAGGGGGCAGGGAGGGCGCACGCCTAGACAATTTCATGCAATGCTGCTCTGCTCAGTCGACGTCAGCATCAGCGCCAACGACGACGACGACGACGACGACTGCAGTCAGTCGTTCAAGTGCATTTCAGAGCATTCACCTCTGTGTATATATGTACCTACATATGTATAGCTACATATGTAACTATGTATTTGTATGTGCATCTTGTATGGGTCCTAGCACAACACTTATACAATCATACAATGCCTCGCTCTCTCCCTCTCTCTAGCGTTTGCTCGAGCTGGCTCTCTTTTTTGGGTGCACGCGCTCGTTTTTCTAATTTGAAGTGCATGCGAGTGGAAAATCTGATTGCAGGCACGTAAGCAATTGGAAAGAGGGGAAATTGTGTGCGCTTTTCATGAATGTAAACCTTACACATATCTGCAGACCTTACACATATTTGTTTCAACCAAGCCCAACCCTAATTATTTTTATAACGCCTGTTCCAGTATATTTCAGTTGTTGTTGTTGTTCCTCCCTCAGTTTCTATGTATGTAATTTCTATATTTATTTTACGCATTTGTCTATTTATTTTCTACCATAAATAAATTTCCGCTGTCTCGACTTTTCATTTGGGGAGAAACCAAAGATTATCAAGTGCATTTTCATTGTTGTTGTTTATCAGTGTGCATGTGTGTATGTGTGTATATGTGTGGGTCTCTGGATTGATGCAACGTCATTATCATTCCACATTATCATTATGTATTATAGTTGTTGTTGGAGGCAGACTGTAAAATTGATGCAGGTTATGGCTGCGGCTGTCTGAGGGAAATAGGGGACTATATATGGAATCCCGCCTGGGAGTGAGGGATGTTAAAAATAATTTTAAATACACATTTTATAGAGAATGAAGCTGGTCAGGTAGATATGTACAGATTGGGAACACGCCATACTACATATCTCAATCTTGCGAATATAATTTACAATTGTTGTTTGCTGCCCCTCGATTAGCTAGAAACAACTTTCCCATCAAGAATTATTCTTAAAATTCTACTACCCGGATTCTTGGCTTGAAATAACCTTTAGACTCCACTTAACAGAAACTTCATTAACCATCAAATTAGCCTCACCTTCTCCTTCTATTCTGGGCCCAAACAACATGCTCACAATTCCTAACAAAACAATGCAATTAACGCCCAAGACGGGCCACAACAATACATAAAAAAAAGCGAAAACCCCCACGGCGTAAAGCAGCCGCAGCCCGAGTCAGAGCCCGAGCCCGAGCCAGAGAAACGCAGTGAGAAAGAGAGCAAGTGAGAGAGGTAATTAGGTTGCTCTCACAAACTTATGCTCAGCTGGACTATGCTGCGTACGCTGCTGTTGCTGTTGTTGCTGTTGCTTGCGGCCGAGCTGACATTGAACGAGTTCATTCACATTTGCTGCACACACACCACGATAACGCATACACACGGAGATACACACCAACATGCACACCGATCCAAATACAACTTGCATACACACAAAAAACTATACCGAAGCATAAATAACACAAAAAAAATACAAGAACTACAGCAAAAGCCACGAAATGAGTAGAAAGAGTAGAAAAGAGACAGCAAAAAAATAAATAAAAAAACGCAACAATCTGTTTTTTTTTGTACATACGTATATGTGTATTGATGTATGATTAACAAGAAAAACACAAATAAATATATATGTATATGTATGTATACGTGCATGGGTAAATAACGCAACTAGAATAACAACATGTTGTATAATAGTCGAATCACTAGAGGAGACAGAATAGCAGAATAGCAAAAAGAAAGCTATAGAAAAGAAGTATATTTCATGGATTGTTGTTGCCTTTTAACACTTTAACATTTGCTATTGGTCTTTGTTTTACTTCTTACTATTTGCTTGGTGCCCTGCCCTCCCTTCCTATTTTTCTTTGGGTTTGTGTTTGGTTGTGTTTGTAAGACAAACACTGAGTAAATTATAGGAGCCGCAGACGCAGGCACAAAATCTATAATTCTAGGGTCTAAAATTTGGGTCATTAAACCAAAGGCACAGGCAAATGGGTGAATGCGTATGTATGTATGTATGTATGTATGTCATGTTATGGAATGTTTATACATATATAGACAGATGATCAAAAGGGTATGCCTGCATATGCTAAACAGGTGTGCTAAGGCTGATGGATGATAAATGGTTCTGCATAAGGAAATTATTATCTGCCATATAGAAAAGTTATGAGAGGAAGTCCTTGACCCTTAGAGCCGATTCTTAGCAGTTGGCAATTCAGAGACTGAAGTACCCTAAGCTGAGTTTCTTCTGTCTTGTGAGTAAGTAAGTCATATCAATCTTCTTTTACAGCAATGCTTGAGTTGATCAACAAGAACGCCAAAGGAATCAACAAATTGATTTAGTTAGAGAATTGCCTAAATGCTTTTCAGGAAATTCACTATTACCCATTTAACAATTTCTATGCTGATACTTTTAGTTTATAAAGATTATTACCCCAAGACTATAACAATAGAGCATGATTATTCATTAAAAAAGTCATCATATTGCTTCTAAGTAACCCTAAACAACCTCTAAGAACTAATGTCATTGTTTGTTAAAACAATTAATCATAAGTAGGCTTAAGAAATATGAAAAAACAACAATTACATAAAGAAATAAACATAGAAACAAATAAATTAACCAGTTTTTGGTCGGTTCACCATTTTGGGCTCTAAGCTATTCAACATGCAAAGCTGGCTTTGTAGAACACTTAAAGACTTGATTTTTGAAGAGTTTGCCTTAATTTCGGCTTACAATGACTCAGACCAGGCATGAAATCATACATCAAGCAAACGCAAAAAAGTGGTATATATGTATATTATATAGAAATAAGCAAATCATATAACATTCAAATAGAGGTCAATAGACAAAACGAAGGCCTGTGGCTTGAGATCCAGGTAGGCAGAACAAAAAAAAAAACCGCCCAAAAAAAGCGAAACAAGCAAACGACGGAAATATCAGACACATGACAACAACAGCACAGCGGCACAACAGACTTAGTCTGAAGACAATGTGGCGTATGCGCAATGCCACCAAGCTAAACTTGCTTCCTAGAAAGAGATGGCTAGCACGGCGGACTGATATATTATTAACGCACAAAAAGTGCGTGCGCGAGTTGAGGATGAGCGCAATACTACGCGTTTATTCACAGACAGACAGGTTTTGAGCACTTTGTGAGGGTCTGGGTCTGTCTCTGAATTGGGCTCTGCGCTGATTTGCTCTTGCTCTTAACCTTGAACTTCAAAATGTTATAAAAATTGTATACCAAATTTTGTATATGGTCTAGGCCTCTACCTAAACATAAATACATACAAACATTTATATATATATATATATATATAGCTATATGTATATTGGCAAATTAGCGCCTTTGTGTGTGACTGACACATTGACAAAAGGCAGAGCCACTTAATATGATTATACGAGTACGATATGTGTATACAGAAAACCGCACCAGAAAATCTTCCAAGAAACCCCGAAAGCCAAGAAAAAGAGTGGTCAAGCCGTGCTGGCCAAAGTCAATGAACTGACCAAACTCCAAGAACGAATTGCCGCAAAAAATGTTTGCAAAAAAAAACGAGCCAAAAGAACGCTTTTTTTGAAAGTTTGAAATTTCAGACCAGCAGCAGCAGTAAAGGTAAAGCCAAGCAGCGGGCGAGCAAAGAAAATACAAAAATAAATACAAGGATCGCCAGACAGAGGGAGATGGCGATACATATATATATATATATATATAATATATAGAGAAAGAGCCTCAACTGGCTGTTAACCTAATTCAAGGACGTCATTGAGACATTATTCACAATTGTTGTTGTCATTGTTGTTGTTGTTGCTGCTGCACGCTGTGAATATAAGGGAATAGGGCAAACTACTTTGCCAAGGTTATGCAGAAGAGACAGACAGGGTTAGCTAGAGAGTGAAGAGAGAGAGAGAGAGAGAGAAGCGAAAGAAAGAGAGACTCGGGCACATAACCGAGGCGCAGAGGAGGCAGAATATGGCAATCGTCAGTCGTCTGGGATCTCTGGCTCTGGTCAGGCGAATGAACTTGCCGGCATTTTCAATGTCACAGACGGACTATACAAAGGGCTTTCGATACTGGAAGCTGATTTCGTTCTGGTTCTGGTGGTTGGTTCAGGATACATTTTGATTTATTTTATTGCGACGCAATTTAAATGCAAGGACAATAGTGAAAATCATTAAAGAAGAATAAAGTCTGAAACCAGGACAGCCGAAGTTTTGTTACACTAACAGCCAAATGATCCTCAGCCTAACCTTCAATGACTGATCACTGTCGGACTGACTCATCATCTATGTGAGTTATTTTCGAGGATTGGTAAAAATCTAAGAATAATTCGAATTACTTTATGAGATCAAAAAGGCAAAAACTCTAAGACATATTAGATTCTAAATCTCACAGCTTTAATGATCTTTTCGAAATTCCCTATTCAGTGTAGGACTAGAATAAAGGTGAAAATGCCATTGAAAGTCACCCAATATCTTCCCTAACTTCGCTAAGTGCCCTTTCCTTAACTTCTCGACAAACTTTATATGCAATTAATAATACCCAATCCTTGTATACTGTAGCGATTGTGGTGGAGTTGCAGGTTTAATGTCTGAAACGCAGTTGAAATGCCGCCTCTGAACAAAAACAAGGGCAAAGCCTGTTGCTGTAGCTGAAATCAACCCTCTAATATGCCCTTATTTGTACAATTTTACCCCTCTATATTCGACGAGGTCAAATGAGTTCAATGTCAGGCTCAGTCTCATTTTCAGTACGTCGCCAGGCAGTGCCTTCGTCTCGTATTTTTGGTGGTGGCAGCCTTTCGCAATGCCTTGGATTTGGACCAAACACGTGGCCAGCGCACGACAAGACGACAGAAGAACTCTCATTTGTGAAACACGAGATGTTGGGTAAAAAGATTATAACTTACCTTGCAGCCCTCGCAGGAATGCACACCATAATGAAAACCGGAGGCCTTATCACCGCAGACACGACACAGCACAGTTGTGCCATCGAATTCTGTAAAGATAAATGGCCAAAATGTAATGAAATGGTAAAGTTATAGTGCGGAAATTAATATTACATTTAATACAATAAATATGAATTAGCCATCTATATAATATACTATTGCATTATCTATCTATCGTATTATCATTTTTTTACTAAAGAAATTCCTGTATTTTCAACTACTTTTTCCTACCATTCTTCGAAATCAACTTTGACTCTTACTCTCAAGCAAAACTACAAACAGATCCGAAGAAAGTAAACAGCATTCTTACGCAATACTTTCTTTTACCCAAAGAGGCAGATAGAGAGCGAGTGAGAGAATTCTCTACCATTGCCAATGCCAATGCCACAACGAAGAAAGCAGCAAAACAAAATGTGTAAAACTTGTTGAACTTGAGCTCGTTCTGGGCCAACAACACAGACAAACACCACATGCCGGAGACGGTGAAAGAACAACAATTGCAGGCGCCTCTTCTTGCGCGCTTGTTACGTAACTTTCTCCGCTAAGAAGAAAGTAAACAAAGCAGAGAACAAGCCGACTACTGAGTTGGCTCTATCTAGACTTTCGAGCAGTCAAACCGCTTTTTGCTGAGCAGAAGAAGAGTCAATTGCATGGGAGAGAGAGAGAGAGAGATGGACTTTCTTCTGGTCAAACGTGTTTTGATGGGTCTCGTGTCTTACTGTGAAGAAAGTCTGGCACGCCACCAGGCTGTGAGCTTGAACACATGTTTTGGCGCATTTTTTTGCACATGCCTCAACAAACTATTAAACAATTATAAAATTATAAATCAACATCTGTGTATGCATCTTTTACCAACATTATCAGCTCAGATAGACAGCCCAGATACGGCCGCCACGCTTTGTAAACAATTGTAAATAACAATAGTAGCAACAACTCCAAAACTTGTTCATGATCTTCACGCTGCCATGGCCATCATTATAATCATTTTACGTTTTAGCATCATTATCAGCTTAAGATCATTATGATGATTGTGTAGCTATTTCTGTTTGTGTTGTGTCTCTGTCGCCTCTCTCTGTGTGTGTATGTGTGTGTGTGTCAGACACAAGTTGTGTTGTTGTTTTTGCCTTCTATCTTCCCCTCTTTCTGCAGCTTGCTGTGGCTGTTATTGTTGGCAAGTTCATTGACATTTCGCACTGCAGATCATTGCACTTTTGCAGCAACAACAAAAATATCAACATCAACATCGAATAACAACAACAACCATAACAATATCGTGTGAATCTTTCTGATGATCTTTTCGCCAAGCCGCATAAAAAAACACATCTGCAACTGCAATTTGAATTGCAAGATATTTTAGATGGATTGAAATTGCAGATCCGAAGTAGAGATGACAGTAGAGATGTAATTTCTTAGAGAGTTATAAATCGATTGGGAAAACAAGATTCGCCTAACCACAAGCAACACAAAACAGCTTCACTTATCAAAGCAGTTTTTCTTAAAGAACAGTCTTAGCAATAAAGTCATTGCCTTGACGATGATCTAATACCTAGAGATATATAAGATATCCCATGAGGTAATTAGTAAAACTAAGAGTTATACTCTCAATGCCCGAACAATTAAAACCATAACATTAGGAGCAGCTGGTTATATATCTATCCATTTATCTGTAGTAAAACTAACTCTATAGATCATATATGATGCACTGCGGAATACTATAGAAACCCTATATTTGTATAATTAGAAGCCAACAGTCCGAAGTTCGAGATCCAAAAGTAGTAAATAATCATTTCGCCCCATTCATTGCAAGGGCCAAGCTTCAGAGTCATACTATCTCTCTAATGACCATTTTATATGCACACTTTGTAGTGCTGCCTATCGCTATAGATATTACGGCATTAGCACACTTAATTATTTATCAGGCCATTACACGTGTAGTCGATTAGCAAATGCCAACTCAGAATGAAGGAAGTAAAGCTAGCGCCAGAACGACCTTGCCGCCTTTTGTTTATTGTTGGAATCTGATTTGGTAGCCCATATGCGAATCTATTCTATTACAAAGCAAGTTTCTCTCAAAAAAAAAAAAACATATAATATAAATCACGAAATACAGCTGTATAAATGACGTAAGATAGAATGCCAATGAGATCTATAGAGAGGGAGAAAACGTGGCCCAACTCAACGCCCACAGTAAAATATTTTTAAATGTGTGCCACGAAATAAAACAAAAAGTATAAATACAAAATACAAAATACAAAATCAGCAATGTCTGCCTTTTGTCTTTTTCACCAGAAATAAAAAAAATGACAATTAATTAAATTAAATAACAACAAGAGCAGCAGCAGCAGCAGCAGCACGAAAAAAATGTGACGAGAGTTAAGCAAATTTATTTTTCAAGTTCAAACGAAATTCATGCAATAACAGCAAAAGTTTTGCTATTTGATTTCTGTTGATAAGGCACCTACATAAATAGGTGGGTGAGGGGGTTCCTTAAGTTAGAGACGGGGCCAATCTAGTTGTAAATGAAGTGAAGTGTATTGATAAGTGAAAATGTAATCGGAAATATGTTCAGTTTTAATTGAAGTAAATATTTCCTGGAACTGATTAGAGAGATAAGCAAGAGATTTCAACTGATTCACTGATCGATCAGTGATACAACTTTTACAAATTTGGCGGCAAAAAGTTTACATGAGCGGCCAACGAATGCAATTGTGTTTGAGCTCATTGCTGGCACCGCAGAGTCTGGAGTTTACCCATTGATAAAGTAGAACTGGGTTCCCTGAGTGAGAATGAGGAAGTGTAAAATATAAGATAATTTGTATAGCGATGGCTTATAAATATTATATAGTCTTATATGTTATAATATATGTATTATATGTTTAAATAATGAATGAATTCCACCTTGGTAGAACAACTTGGCAGTTCTAAATATTAATAGCATATATCACTGGGTTTTTCCTTCTATCTACCTTTGTCTTGTATTCTTCTAACCTGCCCACAATATATTGGATTTACTAACAATTCTCATTTCTTGATTTTAAACCTATCGATTATTATTATTAACTTTTACTAAATATATTTATAATAATTATTAGATCACTCTGAATCCCCCAACAATTATTTCAGGATAATCAAAATTTTCACCTGCTAAATTATCATAATTTATATAATCAACCATTATAACTTTCCCACACGAGTTAGAGGCTAAAAAAAAGTACAACCTAGCCTTACATTTATTTCTGCGTAGCAGCTACTTGTGTATAATATTAGCTAACCAATACAATCTACAGTCCAAATCTATGAATATTATCTAATACGCACTACATAGACACACACACACACACACACACACATGCATTGGAGACGACCTTGAAAGTTTCATTCACTTCACACATATACAACCGCCTGGTATACTGGGCGCTGCTTGAAGAACCAGGGGCAGGAACTGTGACGAGGGGCGGGCCAGAGCACTATCAGCTAGAAATACGCCAACAGAACAACAAACAAACAAATGGCAGATCCACACACACACACACACACACAGAGAAGAAGCAGATATAGGTATTTGTCTATATATATATATATAGAAACCATACACAATACAAACAAATTAATTCCGACAGCTTGAGACTGAAAACATTACTTTTTTTTTGTCGGCTGAGTGAAGAGAAAGAGCACGTCAGTAGCAGCAGCAGCAGCAGCAGTGCCATCTTGCCAATATATGCTGAGTGAGTCAAAAAATAATACATAAAGAATAAAGGAACCCCCCTCCCCCCAAAAAAATACAAAACAAAAAAAAATTCTACTAAATTAAAATTTGACATTGAAATTTCGGCTACCCGTTGATCGTGGTTCTGCCTCTCGCTCGCACACAATCAATAAATAAAATTTTAGCGCGTGCAGAAAAGAGACATGCTATGTTTCATACAAATTATTTTCAATTCTCAATTCTCTCGCTTCAACTTCAATGCGGAAATGTGTTCGAACAGGTTTTCAAAAATAAAAAATAAAACCAAAACCAAAACCAACAATTCGCAGGCGCCCCCGGTTCAATGTATCGTTGCCATAAAAAACATTTTAAATTTTTACGAGTTCAAAAAACGCAACTAAGGTCAGGCGCATTTATTTGTTTAAAAATTCAACGACTGATATCGCCAGCGCCAGCGCCAGCGACGCCTTGTAAAGTGGGCGTGTGGTGCCTTCTTTTAGTTCATTGAATTAAAAATGTTTAAAAAAGTAAACGTGAATTCCGTTTATTGACTCTTTGGTTATGCAATTCACTTTTATTTCGGCTTCTTTTTATTTAAGTCAATTCAATTTCAGAACGCAGTGCATTGATCTTGTGCAGGCGAGAGAGAGTCTTGCACTTGCTGGGGCAAAACACAAAGATATCGAAGAGGTGATTGATCGAAGCGTGGGAATTTATTTGTGTATTGCGGCATTATGGGGGCTGTCAATGGCATGCCAAAAGGTTGCCTAGAAAAATGAGTAAAGTTCTTCAAACAGGAAGTCCATAAGTTGAAAATTTAAGTGTGATTAATCCAAAGACAGACAATAAAACATAAGCAGAAACACAGAAGCAGGCAGCGAACAAAACGAACAGCAGCCTGATGATCATTTTGGGAAGTTAAGTAAGCAACCAGCTCGAATTCTGAATTAGAAAACTCCCTGCCAACTGGATCTATCATTTAGACCATCCTAAAGACACTCTACCAGCACTGCTGCACTGCTCACCAGCTACATTTAGCTATTATTGGATTCTCACTCAAGTCTACCGCGTCAATCCAATTTCATCTAAGAATTCCTCAATTGGTCATATTTATATGCTTAATTTCAGTTTCAAATCCTTAACAGCTAATATAACTTCTATTAGAGACAACTCAATATCAGTCAATCCTAAAGTAAAAGTCTTCATGCACAATTACTTACAAATCACCCAGCAAACACAAGTATCTTTGAGATACTTTGGCTATAAATAAATAGCAATTAAGAAAAGAAAAAAGGTTTTACTTTCAATTTGGCAGTTTTCACTTTTACAAAAAATATATACATACATATAGCTAGCCCTATGTATGGCCAAAGCCAGGTTCATTCCAAACTCAGGGTCTATGGCCGTTTAATAAATTTCTAAAATGCACAAATAATTGTGCCAATAAAAATAAACACGACAAACAACGAAAGACGATGGATCGGTGAACGATGGCTGAAAAACTTTCCAAGCAAAAGTTCAAACGCCGCCTACGAAAAACGAAAAACTGGGGGAAAAAAATAGCAAATAACTTTTCTTTTACACAATTGTAGCGAGACAAAGTTGCTGTTGCTGTTGCTGTTGCTGTTGCTGCACTGACTTTCACCGACATTCAATGCTACGGTGCGCCGGCCAGGAGATGGAGCTGGAGCTGTAGCTGGAGCCCAGAGCCGGACGAGTCATTAACCCATTGCATTGCCATTGCCCGCGACGACGACGGCGACGCAAAGTAAAAATGTCAAAGACAATTTGACAGCGAATTTAAATTAAGCAAGAGCGAGTTAGTTGGATGCATAGATAGTTTACTTGGTTTTGGCCATAAATTGCCTGAGCCTGAGCATGCGCAGTGAAAACTAAAAGTGAATTGTCAGCCACAGTTGCAGTTGCCAGTTGCCAGTTGCAGTTACAGTCAGTTGCATTTCGCATTGCTTTTCACTTTCGTTTTCGCAATTGAAATTAAAAACTTGGCAAACGGATGCATTTACAAATGCCAACAAAATAAAAGAAATAAAACCAAAACCAAAAAAAAGTAAAATAAAACAAAAGCAAAACAAAAAGACATATCACATGGCCTGGGGTAGCAATGAACTTGGGAACACTCAGCTAGTGCCCACTCGCTTGCTCCCCCAGAGCTTCGAGCACTCATATGCACACACATACATACATATACGCATATCAAATGCAGTCGAGTCGCGTCGTTCGCCCAGTTTTTTTGTTTGGAGAAATGCAACGCCAAATAGACGCATAAATAAATATAAGATCGTACTCGTTGGGAGGGGGGGAAAGAGAAATAGTATGAGCAACGCATAATAGGCGACATGTACATAAATATTGCTTTGGTTTTGTAAGTGCTAACATACAAATTTCACTTTCGATTTGACAGGCGTGAAATATATGTTTGGCACGATATACGCCTATAATCCTCAGATTAATGCATAGATATGGATATGGGACTCTTAAAAGCAATAATAATTTGGTATACGTCTGTAGAGCAATTGAATTATGACAGCTTTTAATAGAGCGAAATATTTAATGTACATTGCAATGCAATGCAAACACATTACTGTTCAGGTAGAGGTAGTATATTTGTTAAATATCATAATTAAACTAAGTTATTATAGTGCTAAATTTAGTACACATGTGTATAAGTAGAGGTAAGGCTTATGTGGCTGAGATATTAAATGTCTGTTTCATTTCTTTCATCTACTTGAAGATTTGGCATATGTTGGAAAAGACTTTTCGTTGACTCTAGATGCTACTCGGAAATTCCTTCAGACGATTTAGCTTTCCTCAACTTCTCAAATATGATCATCTAATGATAATGCTGTACAATGAGTTACCATACCCTTTTAGTTAACCATAGCAGTTTCTCTTTTCTGAAAGAGTTTTTAAAATCTTTTAACAGTTCTAACTAAAAGGGAAATCCTGTCACTCATCTCATCAAAGGTTTCAAATAGAATATACCTATTAGATCTAGTCGAAGCCAAATTGATAAAAGCAAAGTGATAACTTTAACTTTCTTGAAATCATTTAACATTTTACAATTATATCCCCAGATATATGAGAAATCGCGCTTAGTAAATAGTAAGTAAGAGCTCGCAAAGGACATTATACTAGATTAAGAATAAAAGGAGCTTCAAATACAAAGTTTTGACAAAAATGGAAATTAGAAACAAATTAGAATTGGAAAAACCAAATGCTATATCACCAACCAGGAATCGATGAAAAAGTTATTATGTACAGATCACATCTGGGCATACAAAAAACTATCGCAAAAACCCAAAGTTGCATATGTGTGCGTAGGCAGGGCGAAGAATGATTGCTTAACCGAACCCGCATGAAAGCACTAGTACAATATGAAGGTTCGCATCTATTAATATCCATATACTTATGCTAGTTGCACCGCCTTCTGTTTTTAATCCGCGTGATAAAATTTTTAGTTTCTGCCCATAATCTGATTCATATTCTATAATTGAGAGTACTTTCCATCCAAACTAGTTAGAGAATAGTGTAACAAATTACACATTTCTTTTTTCAATTACCGAGGAACTTCTCCCCAAGAAAATTTTCAATTCAGACTTTTACCAAAACTCTCGCTTAGCATTGAATGGCTTAAGCTTTGACCCGACCCTATAATGCAACCTCGTTTCAAGTTTGAATACATTTTCCAGTGGCCAAGGTTGAACATTATGAAAACTTTATGTTTTCAGAGAAACTGCACAGCACATCCAGCTCCGGATCACAAAAGGCAGTTACAGTTACAAGAACAATTACTTGTACTTGTGCGCACACTCGTATTGTTCCGAACTTCATATATCAGAGCCAGACTTTAGAGTAAGCAGGGGATTACCTTGACTCATTGCTTGAACTGCACTGCGGCTGCTGTTGACTTGAACCGGTTACTCATCAAGTGCATTAACTTCCTTTAGTCATAAAACAAAGCCTGACATTGGTACAGTTATTTTGAGCAAAAAGTTAATTGAACTCACTTGAACTTAAAAACAGGCAGCCAGCAAGATCATCATCATCGCGATCATCGTATATGCGGAACGGCCTTGTTGAAAGCCAATAAAAAGTTGATTGACTGACTAACTGACTGGCTAACTGGCTAACTGACTGATTGCAATTCGGAAGCTCAACTTGCTATGATAATTATCACAATAATTGACGTCACAAAAGTCAATAGACTCAGCCCTGTTTAACCTTGCAGTTTTACCTTCCGTTCTGCTGTTGCTAAGCGTATGGAAATGTTTAGGCCTAGGTTTAGTGTTGATTTTCGACCAAGGTTCCAACAGACGAAAGATCGTTAGATTCTGAACACGGTGCGAATTTTATATTATTTATTTTTCTTTGGCAAAATTTAACCATATTTGTGTGTGGTTTGTGTTTATCTTTCATACTTCTCGAGGTCTAATCTAACGGAAGCGAAAAAACAAATGATTTGCATTGAAAACTCACCAATATTCAGCTCTGGCTCGCCCTTAACCGAACTGGCCACAGTTGTATCCATAACTGGGTATGATTTGATATAGTCAGGGGTCTGGGGACGCGAATCTTCGGGCACCACAACAATGCCCTGATGGGGATGATGATGGGTGTGGGAATGAACTGGTGGAGCTGGAGCCGGATAGCCACCGCCAGGATGATGATACAAGACAGCTGGCATATGCTGTGAATGTGCATGTGAATGGGCAGCCTCAAAGTGCTGGGTGGGATGAGCAGGAGCAGGAACTGGCGGTGGTGCAGGCACTTCACTAGTGCTGACCACCACATTGTTTGCAGCAGATGTGGAGGTAGTTGGATGGGAGCTGCTGGTGGATTTGTTCACATAGATAACATTGCTGTGGGGCATTTTGCTGGCCATGGCCACACCTGTGGGCGGGGGCACAGTATCCATGTCTGTGACAGGTGTAACCAGGCTACCGCGCTGATAATCCGGGTTTGGGCCTGCGCCCTGAAAGATCACACTGGGCTGCTGACCGCTGAACAATTTGCTATGCTGATAGTAAGTGGAAACACTTGTGTTCGGCGGCAATTTCAAGGCATTTTCCAAATGTGAACGCCCCACTCCCACCAGAAGGGGATTGCTACTTGTGGTGGTGCTCGAGGGCACCACTGGAGCTGGTCCTAGACATATCACTGAGGTCTTGGCGCTACTTGAGCTTGTTGTAGGGCTTTCCATGGCGCTACTACTGGGCTGACAATCCGAACTGTCTGCGGACATAAGCATTTTCTTGGTTGTTGGAAATTTTCAAACGACACACTTTTCTAACACTTTTCATCGAAATGCCCTAAACTGGCATAGTTACAAAACTTTGTTAATTATTTTTTATACATAAAAACATATATCTGTATTATTCAATTGGCTTTGGGCATGGGCATATCCTTTCAAATCTCACTTCTATTAACACTATTAAAAACACTATATAGACGAGACACACGATAACGAAGAACGACGCCGTAGCTTTGTGCAGCGCAGACGCAAACGAAACGATAACGACGGAGCACGACGATCTACACGGTGCGAGGCGCTGTTAGTCAATGAAAGGAAAATCAACATTCGCATTGGATCTTGTTCAGTTTTCGGCGGCGACCACGACGACGGCGGCGTTGAGAGAGCACTGTGCGCCAGCGTAACCCTGAGAGAGCACAGGCACAGCCAAGCAAGAGGTCCGCAACATGTGTTGTGCTTCGCTTGAAAACAAAACATTAAGCAAGCAGGCACGCTGTGGTAGTAATTCCGACTATGAGATACTCGTATATACAAAATTAAATCATATTTAGCACACTCGAAAATGTATGCAACACTTTTTGATTTTTATTATTACATATATTAATTTTGTTGTTCATTTTTTAGCGATTTTATCTACAATTACTAAATGTGTCAAGGTGTACGTACCAAATTTGGGCACTCTAACTCTTATAGTTTCCGAAATTAAGGTCTTCATACGAACAGACAGACGGACAGACAGCCAAAAAAGCAAGATGGACTCTTCTGCTGAGGCTGATCAAGAATATATATATACTTTATAGTGTCAGAAACGTTTCCGTTTGCCTGTTACATACATTTGCATCGATACAATACACTCGCTTACTCTATAGCGTACGAGTATAATGAGAGCACCAGCCAGTTCATGAGTGTGTGCGTGTGTATGAGAGAATACAATTACAATGAGGGATCCGCTCTCTGTCTCTCTGGCTTTGAGATTAGGCTATAACTGATGGTGATGTTGATGGTGAGTGAGGTGAGGGTGCTAGTAGACCCATCAAAGCATAGCCATAGCCATAGCCACCCCAGAGTCCAAGCACCCCTGACAACAATTCCAAGTCTACAATACATTATTCCACTCTCCTGAGTGAAACACATGTCGCACAGATACAGACGCAGATACAGGCTACATCTAGTTGCCCAAGGGTATAGCCATGCCAGCCAGCCAGCCGTTCGTTCGTCTACGGTTATTGCACGATACCCCCGATACGGATTCGACATTTCCCATTGCCAAACGCAGCTCCCACTCCCAGAGCTCTTGTGCCTTTAGTTAGTTCATGGGCAAGTTCAATAAAACTTCAAGCGAGTGAAATTTGTTTTGTATTTTTTGTGAATTGTTCGGATGAAATTTATTTAATTGCTGGCTTTACGAATTATATCACACAATTAATGAGCAGGCGAGAGAGCTGCGGCTGTGTAAACCGGTGATGGTGATGATGCCGAGGCATTGACACATGTCGTTGACATTTTTACAAGCTAAAAATGTAAATAAATATTTACATGTGGCGCTCCAAAAGGCACTCAACCCGCCCTAGGTCAATGTTGAGCCGCAAAAACGCTTCCTGGTGCACACATTTTGGCAGCTTCAAACCCTACCACGTGTGGTAATCTATCAACATTTTTGGATGCCACCGCCACATTCAAGGCTGTCGTTCTTTCCGATTTCAATATTCTTAAAATAACTTAGTTGCTCTAATGGTCTACTCAGCGTATTTGTGCGCTGAAATTTGGAAACGTTTTGTTTTTCTTTATTTTTATGGCATTTTTTTTCTCAAACACGTCATGTTTTCCTAAACAATAACAAACTGTGGAATAAATATTTTGAGGGGAGATTCTTTTTTATGGGGAAACGGGGTATTATGATCATGTGTGACTGTGTGTATAAGCTATAGGAATTTGTTTTTTTTTTCTGGGATTTTATTTGGGGGATTGGTTTTCAGATATATGTGGGAAACAGATGATGATAAAGTGAAGAACCTAATACGAGGGCTGGTTGTTATATTTCGGAATTGGGGCTTGCTGGATGGCATCTGATAAATATGGCATAGTTTCTTAGCCTAAAGGTACTCAGATTGTATAGATTTGGGAGATGTTTTTAGTTTTCTTAGAAAGTATTTGAACAAATAACTACGCTGGAAAAGTGGTTTATAATTTCTGGTATATAATTGTATTACAAAATTCCTTTGAAGGATATATATAATAAATATCTATATACAATAACTCACTTAAGCCACACAATTCGAAGTTATTTGCCTTCAACTTACTTTCCATATCATCGTTGACTTCACTCGCTCAGTATTTCAATATACAGTAAGTCTGCCTTACTGCTGCTACCCAGACATTGGAGACCCCAAACAAAAATAAACATTGAACTTCCTTATTAATGCAATTTCAATAATGACAACAACAACAACAATTTACAAAAATATAAATGAGCGTACAAAACGAAAGTGGAACTGAAAACACAACACAACACAGCAGGCAAAGGCAAAGGCAAGACACACAAAGCATCAGAAACCTCTCCCAGGGGCAGTTGCAGTCTCAGCCAGCCAGCCAATCAGCCAGAGCCAGGCCATGAAACAGTTCAAGTGGAGGTCAAGTTCAAACTCTGAAGATGCCTCTGAACCCGACATCCACTTTCCATTTAATAGCCTTGCAACTTATTTTAATCTTGCCACAATTTACCAAAAATGAATTTAATAACAGCTTTTCGGCCGCATGCTGCCAATTTAAAAAAAAAAAAAAACATTTTCGCTACGTCATCATTATGAACATGATCATGATGGTGATGATGATGATGATGATGATGATCAGAGCAATGAGAGCGATCCCAACATCAACATCATCATTTCATGACAATGCATTCGCGCGATTCGCGTGGCTGAGGCAACTGAACTCTGTATAAAATGTCATTGGCTTTTCGATCCGCTTGGATATTACACATAGGCTCGACTTTTGTTCAAGTACAATTTCTTGAAGACTTTACAGTGTAGATTTTCTAATCGTTAGAGGGTATATTAGTGTGGGGGAAAAGTAAAAAACTATATATATCGAAATGTCACCGAACTTGAGTTAGATTAAATTTGAATATTTCTGAAATAAAGCCGGTTTTTTTAGTGTTTTAGTGTTTTTAAGGTTAGATTTTTAGTAATCAGCCTTAATAAATAAAGCCAATTGGTATGGAGAATTTTAGAAATTGTCACTTTTTTGTAAGTTTAGAAGGAAAAGAACTCTGTAACAGTCCAAATTTGTACCCCTTGAGCAAACATATTCCCTTACCCCAAAAGTAGCCCTTGCACACACTGAACAGGGTATGCCAGCTATCGTTTACCATCATATTCAACATTTCGAAAAGAACTTTGGTTTATATTTCGATTTGCGAAAAAGTCGTGCGAAAAGCGTACTTATCAGGCAAAGAGTTTTACTCATAAAAGCCATAATAGGCGGCCCTGATTCTGTCACGCACATGCGCTGCCTTCAACTGCAACCCGGTTGACCGATAAATGGAAATGAGGGCCACCGCAGCGCACACACATCAACAGCAACCGATAAAGCTCGCTCCAAAGATAGGGAGAAATGACACGAAGGCGAAGGCGGACAAATAAATTATAATGTGAAATCAAGATTTATTGTTTAATCGTTTTGCCAAAAGTTAATAGGCTAGAGGTAAGTGTCGAGCTGTGGCAAGTTTTTGGGGCTTAATCAGTGCGACCTCCCTTTTGATTATCGTTCGCTCTCTCTCTCTCTCCACCTCTCTCGATGTCTCACTCTTTCGTTGTCAACCACACGCTTAAGTTGAACGACTCTTTATACATTTTTCCTTGTAGTTTTTTTTCGGTTCTTTAATTTGCAAAAAAAAATGACTATACAAAAACTTCCTTGATAACTTGTTAACAATTTGGGCAAGTAATTTAATTTTTGGTCTTGCTTTTGGAGTTTAGAACCTGAAACCAGTTTTAGAATTTATTGTTTAGTTGCGCAACTTTTGAACTCGTCTCGTCTGAGTTTGGATTCTCTGACATATGGCTCTAAGTTTTTTTTTTCTATTTGGTTTATCTATCTATGTATCTGTATCTATATAATTAACGCACAATGAGAAGGTGCGTATGGCGTTGCTGCCCTCCCCCCAGCCCTGCCCAGCCAGCGTGTGTGCTTTGTTGATGTTCATGAACTCGGTCAATTTGAAGGCCAACAATTTTGCGGCTTACGCATTAAAAGTATGTATGTGAGTATGCGTGTGTATGTGAGTGTGCGTGTGTGTGTGTTTATTGAGCGCTTTTTTGTGTGTACTCGAGCAATTTTATTTTTTGCGTTGCCATATTTTGGCATTAAGTGTGTGTGTATTTTTTTAGGTTTGTTTTTTTTTTGTTTTTTTGTAGGGTTGTGTTGATTACGCATAATTTTGGGTTGCCACACTTTCATGATGTCATGCCGGAGAGGAGACGAGCCAAAGGCAGAACGAAAGATCCGAATCAGACAAGAAGGTACAACATATATAAACATGGATGTTTGAACGTTTGAAGGTTAACTGATATATGGACTGGCTAAATTTTTGAGAGTACTTCGGAAAATGCGCAAGCAACTGGTTATAGAGATCAGGGCTTGCTTGAAGGGAACTTAGAAATAGGCTGATGGAGGTTCTTGTGAATTGTTAAAGAATATTTTAAGGCAAATCAAAGAAAAAATCCAATTGAAATCTTATATAAGTTTCTTAAAATTGCTATTTAGCATCATATGATTCCATTTTAATTTGAAATACAGATTGACCCTGGGTACATATAAGATCGTGTAAGTTTATATTTCGACTCTAAGATATCCGATAATCTGAATTTTTGAAAAATCAAAATATCATCCCAAAAAGTATGCTATATTAATTTGCGATTTTTCCTTTAGAAGATATTTTTCTTCGGATTTGCCTATAATTGTTATCCGATCGCTTTGAAATTTAACAGATCTGTAGATAATTTGTTTGTGCACACAATTTCAATGAAGAATTTCAAGGTATGTCAAAGCCAATTCAATCAACATATAGATAAGCTCAGCTGTTATATAGTTGATGTCCTTTGTCCCACAAATAACCATTAGCATAGCATTCAATTTGTATTCCGTTCACTTACTCTTACAATTTACGAAGTTTTTTAAAAGATTTCAAGAAACATACCTGTAATAAAATAAGAAAAACAGGCATTAGCTATGGTACGATCCTTAAAATAGAAAATTCTTAAAAACTAAATAAGCTGACAATAAGATATATATGTGGCTAAGCAATATATGTATGCCTGATGTAGGCAAGAGCAACTGAAATTTCTTCACCTGCCAATCGCATGTAGACTCTGTGCCATTTTGAACCACTTGGGCTTGCCAATCAGTGATCTATGTATAAAAAATGTCTTATGAAACTTTCCTTAAA
Source organism: Hirtodrosophila duncani (assembly GCA_037043425.1). NCBI lineage: Eukaryota > Metazoa > Arthropoda > Insecta > Diptera > Drosophilidae > Hirtodrosophila > Hirtodrosophila duncani. The sequence goes on along the minus strand of JBAMBM010000793.1, from coordinate 69,812 downwards.
ATCATTGAACAAAGTCTGAGCGAAGCATTTGAGTATCATAAGCAAATATCACATGTATTGCTTATGAAGACATAACAACCCTAAGTACTTAGACTCCCTCTGACATAACCATAGATTACATAGTAAATAGACATGGTGACTGCCCCTAGTCCATATCGTGTCATAAAAGAAAACAATATGCGTCTCATCGACGTAACCAGCACAACCGAAAACTGAAATAATAATAACAAACACAGTCGCACACACAAACACACACAAACACTCACAAAGACAGACGCTTATCAGTTGTCTTATCATTATAGCGACAAAAAAAATGAAGGTCAGCAGCACAAATTCCTGGACTGAGTCTGTATGTGTGTGTGCCTGAGTGAACTGCTCTTATCTAATTTTTCCCTTCGCATACAAATGCAAAACGCGTCACTTTGATAAAAATAGCAATGTCTGTGTACGACTGTTAAGGCGGGGTGAAGGGTACACGTGTGCTAAGTTTGGCAACTTTATCAGCATTAGTTTTCGCGCAAAAGGTGAAAATTCGATAAGAGTTTTCAAGGTCCGCACCAATAACTGATAGGGAGAAGCGCGTGGGGAAACGGTTCTTATTTCGGGGTACAGTTATTACACAATAATTTGTATGAGAGAGTGCTCATGCCATTGCCATTCCCAGTTGTGTGTTGTGCGGTTGCCTTTGCCCCATCCAGGCAGGGGCTTAGAATGGTTTATTTTATTAGCCAAGGTCGGTGAAATTGTTTTGCTATTTTGTGGTTAATGTTTATCGATTGAGACTGAAACTGCTAAATTATAAATCAAACAAATTCGTTAATGTGCGTAAATGTTATGAATGTAGCCATGGCCTGTTCGGTTGATAGTTCTATAAGCTATTAGCATTCACTGGTAATCCAGACAATAGAACATAGAAATACATACATATTTGAATATTTTGACTGAGTTCAAGTTATTTTCAAGTTATATTCTCTAAATAGTGAAATTTTCTGTGTATTTCTAATGCCAGCCTCGAAGGAAACTTCCAGCAAATTTCCATTTTTTTCTATATGCCACAACAAACACACACACACTCTCGAATCTCCAGTGCTTTCTCAACGTCAACCTCGCCTACTGCTTGGCTATTCTAGAATTCTAGAACAGAATCCCAACCACATGGCTCAGCTCATGTACTTGAACTCGTTTTTCTGCTGTCGCTGTGAAAACCGCTTCTTCTTCTTCCTTTCATGCTTCTAATTACAAGATCTCGTGGTAATTTTCTAGTGGTGGTGATGGTGATGGCTGGCCGGCTCTATTGTTATTATCAGTAGACATGCAAGGCCAGGAAGCACAAAGAGAGAAGCTGAATCTGAATACAATGAGGGATAGCCTTATCAGTGAAATATGTCGGTCGGGCAGGCAGGCAGCCGGCAGTGAAAAATTAATCAAAAGTGCAGCCTACACAGGCCACCACTTGAGGGAGAGAAATCTCTTTTCCTCCTCCTACTCAGGCCTGCCTCGGAGTAATTCATTCCAATTATGGTGCATTGAACGTTCAATGATCTATCCCAATAGCCAGCGCATGCCCATGCTCCGCTTTAAAAAGTGAACTCGACATTGAAAAAGAAAAAGAAAAGACCCAACAACACGATCATCCAACAATGATCGGCAACAGTTGAGCGAGAGAGAGAAAGACACTGGGACTGGGACTGGGACTGGGAATGGGAGATGGGGAGCACATTTCTTTTGTAAACTGTGTGAAGTTCAAAGCCACTGCAGCCACAGCCACAGCCACACACAAATGAGAAGGCAACAAACTCAGACCCAAGACCAAGATCGAGATCGTGCTGTACAATCTTCACATTGCCGTTTGTTTCTTTTTCGACTATGTTGATGTAGGTTCAGCATCGTGTGTCTTCGTTTCTAATGGAAACTGCTACTGCTGCTGCGGCTGCGGCTGCTGCACTTTTGCTTTTTCCCCCCGCACAGATGATATAGCTGTTGCTGTTGCTGCTGCTGCAGCCGAGATTTGTGTGTTGTGCCTTTCGGATTTTTCCACTCACATTTCTTCGCACACACTGCGACTGCGACTGCGATCATCGAGGGTCTTTAACCCTTTAGGCAGTGCAATGCACTCGCTCGATCGATGTACAAGACTTCCAACAACAACAACAACTCCGCCTCCTGATCGGTCTATTAGTATGTGTGTGTGTGTGTGTGTGTGTGTGGTTATATGCAATTTTCTTGCACATTCTTCGGTCTTTTGGCTCGACTCGGTTGTCGTCGCCGCATCTATGTCTAGTTGCGAGTTGCGTACATTGGACGTCCGCCGTTCGTTGCACTTCGTCTTAGCCTCCGCCTCCGGGTGGGGAGGGATTCGGCTTCTACTGTATGTCGTTTACGACTCGCTTACAGTTTTGTAACTGTTATTGAGGGTTATTCGCACTAGCTATTCACAGTGTTGCAGTCGGACTTCAGGCTGTGGCTGTCTTAGAGGAGTTGGTGTTGGTGTTTGCTGGTTCTGCAATTGCAGTGCACCTCGTTGATCGTGCTTAGTTTGCCTGATAAGCGGTGCTCTGAGCTGTGAGTTTATTGACTTGTCAGTTGTGCATGTGCTTCAGTTGCAGTTGCACAGTTGGCCAAGTTGAATGCACTTGTCAGTTTGAAAGTTTTTCACTGTTGTTATGGCTGCCACTGTCGTTGTTGTTGCTGCTGCTGCTGCTGCTGCTGCTGCTGTTGTGTGGTTTTTCGCCCCACAGTAACAGAAATTGGTAATTGCCGCACGTGCTTTCTATGATTACGCCATGGGGCAAAGACAAAGACACCTCAACTTAACCAAAATGAACAGCATAGTCAACCGCTTGTTATAATACCCTGACAGGTAGGATCTGACTGGTTGGTCGTGACGTTGGCAGGCCATGATCATTGATAATAAGGTTCAGGGAACTCAGTAGTTGGCAAAGCTATGATGTTTCTAGAAACTTTGTTGCTTTATAAATGCCTTATTGCTTGGCCGCTCATGTTCACACACGGCTTATTGCCTCTGTGTAAAGAACAAAATAAAGCCAACCTAGCACATGGACATACTAAGTTCTACCCTAAGTAACTAAATGGTTAGCTCAACACGCAGAGTATTTAAAATTCGCCTTGCCAACTACAGAATTCTTTCCTTGTTAAAAAATTCTCATTTTGGACTCTCTCTCTCTCTCTCTCTCTCTTACCCTGTTAGCTCTTAGGGTATGAGATGGGCATCTTCTGGTGCTTCTGCTGCTCCTGCTTGTGGCACTTGCGCCCAACTAATTGGCAATTTGCACTTGGCTTGCCCGTAAACTTGTGTAATAAGCACTTGGCCAGAGCTGTTGAAGAGTGCAGCAACACTGAGAAGACATGTGGCATGAATTATAGCTTTGCATTTGATAGATTCAAACGGTAGTTGATTGCCATTTCGAAATGGTATTCCCTAAGAAAAACAAATTATTGGTGTTGGAACTAAAGATAAAGGCTATTGAAATGATTTATGGACTGGCTTAAATGTGACTTTTGGAATGGTGCTGTTTTGGTCAAGCGTTAGGCGAAGATGTGTAACTAATTACTTCTAGAGAACCGTTAAGGAAGAGAGTATGAAAACGAAGAATACTTTGTTGAATTCATTTGAAATGAAGCCATTAAACATTTTATTCAAAGGAGAGACCCATTTGGTGTCAAGAGAATTATAGCATAAATTCCTTGATCAACCGGAAGAGAGGAGTCGATCTACCCATGAACTTGTTAAGACTACTCGTAGGTAACACATATTGTATCTCTTATATGGATACTCTCTTGTATGCCTATTTAATATCGGGGCAGACAGGCGGAAACCCTTCCAACTTCTCGAAAAATCTGGCAACAATTCAAAGCAAAATCAAAAGGGAAGTAGCAGATAGTTGCATCACTGGAAACATCCTTCCATATAATATATTATTTGATATATAACAATTTCACTTCCGGCCGCACTTAAGGCATCAGGGCATCACATTTAGCATTCCTTTCCATTTTTCCTAAACTTTTCCTCTTATGATCTAACAAATTGATTCACTAAAACTCAACTGAAAGTCAGTCAACTTTGACTCTCTTTACGTTGTTCAAAAGTTCTAGAACTTTCTTGAAAAACATCATTTTCATATTCAAGTACATACATTTAGCACATGTTGTGTTTTCCAAAATTTTTCCATTTAATGGCAAAATGTAGAATTTGTTGCCATCAATTGACAGCACATAACTTTCGCCACTTGACAACCACAACGAAACCCGAATCAAACCACAGCCGCAGCACAACAACGTACATATTATGGTCAATAGGCTAACAGATGCCGGACGAGGCACACACACAAAAGCAGATTGATATCTTGGGGCGTAATAAGTGCAGAAAGGCCATAAAATAACAAACAAACAAGAACAAAAAAATATAAAGAACGCCAAAATCAAAAGTCAGCCCAAGCATCAGCATCGTAATAAGATTATGCGATAATGCTGGAGCAGCGCATGGTGGAGCCGAGCGGTGGAGGTGGGGTAGAGGACACACGCAGCATGAAACTGAATGCTGCTGACTTGGCGACTTGACTTAAAGCACAAAAATTACAATTCGTGCGAAAGTGAATGACCTCCATTAACCAGCATTAAGAAGACCGTAAAAAAAGTGGAAAACAAAAGCTACAGACCCCAGCTACGGAACCCCTGAGCTCCGACCCAGCTCTTTCTGTAGAAGCATGCGTTGCTTTTGTCTTTGCTTTTGGGCTTGTCTTCTCCTTCGCCTCTCTTTTTCGAATTGGCATCTCAACCCTTTCATATCGAGCTTAGCATATTAATTAGTAAGCCCAAAAAAAAGAAGGAACAAAAACTGGGGCCCGAAATGATGTTGTTTATTGGTTCGCCAAGTGCTGCGTTCTATGGCCCCAGACCAGCAACGACCAGCAATCGTTGATCGTCGATCGTCGCCGTCGTCAGGTGAGCGACCAACTGGCCTGGGTCTGGGCCTGGGCAAGGAATTTGAAACCTGTTTGATGGCGAAGGCGAAAAACTTTTTGTACGCGCTTAGCATAATTTTTTCTCATTTTTTGCCATAATTTATGAATGCGAAGCGATGTGAGGCGATGCGAAGTGAGCTTGGAACATAGCGCCAGTGCCCTCCTCCACTAGGAAGTCGAGTTTAATGTACGACACCGTGGCCATAGACGAGAGGTGGCAATGGCGAGGGGTGACACAGGTGTTGAGACTCGTTCAATGATCGTTGATCGTTTGAGGCTTGATTAGATTAGAACCGCGCACGGCACAAGGCGAGTGTTGAGCCAGCATGATAGTGATCGTAGCATTGGGTAGAAATAAGCAAACAGGAAGCAGAGAGCTTCAGAAAGGTTAAATAATTAGATGATTTGTGGATGGGTAACATCATATGGTATATGTAGTATGTGGAAGGGGAAATGGGCTTCCTGGAGGCGGTATATCAAGCAACAGCGGATATAGGTAGGAAGTGTTCAAAATTTAAAGGAAGAAAAGTAGGCTAACCTTGGAAACACTATCTGATGTGAACTTTATGGCGCTGTAAGCCATACTTTTATACCAACCATCCACTTATTGAAGTAACAAATCATAATCACCAGAAACGATCCATTGCCTGACATCTAACATGGTATGTACTTGAACATTCTGCAGGATTTTGTTTCTCCAGAACTGCCTCAAGCTTACTTTCTGTGGCTGAAAGTCATCTGCTATCAAGAATCCCCCAAAGTTTTCCCAAAAATGGTTTTCCATGACATATATACCTTGGAGATTGAAACATTTCCAATGCCGATCACAGCTTCCTTTTATATTTGAAGGTAACCAAATCCCAATGTCCTCCTCATTTCTGCAACTATGTACTTTCCATCGAAATCCAGCAAAGTCAAAGCCATGCAATTGCTGGCAGTCAACCAAGCCAACGATCATACAATGCAGCAGCAGCAGCAGCGGCTGCAACAGCAACCAGCAGGCACAGAAGTCAAGCACCCCGTGCACAGAGTTCATTACTACCAAGGCAGGCATTCAGCCAGCCAATCCATTGGCGCTTTCTACCACATGTGGCCTGGGCTTGGGCTGGCCGGGCATGCAAAATAGCGCGAAAAAAAACTGGTATGCAACTGCAGCACAGACTGAGGCAGAAGAGGAGACGGAGCATAGTGGAGACTCAGTTGTGGCAACAACAACAACAACAAAAACCAAACAGCTGATGACGTTGCCAAGCCAAATGGCTTGGCCTGCGCCTGGGCCTGTGACTGCGGCTATGACTCTGGTCATGATTCAGTATGCGCAGTGAGTGTTATTGACTGGGCAATCGCAGGCAGGTCGCTGCACTCTCTCACAGCGCGATCGGAGGAGCTCACATTCACTGGAGCATTCGAGTGAGGTTTGGTTTGCTGGGCAACTATGCTAGTGATACCAACACCAACACCAACTGCAGCTATGAAAGTTGACTGACACCAGCAGGACAGGAGGAGGACTTTGACTTTAACCCAACCAGCGGCACCAAAGTGAAATTGTTCATGGAGCTGCTAACTCGACTTTGGTTTCGGGAATTTCCACGTGTTGCACGAACATCTCAAAGCCAATGGGAAAATTGGCTCAGCAACTAAAGCAACAACAACACCAACAACAGCAATTCGCATGTCTCCCCAATCATTTTGTTGTTTTGTGAAAGTTTTTTTCGGCATTTGTTTCGGCTTTGTTTTTGTTTTTGTTTTTTTCGGGGCTTTTTGTTGTTGATAGTGCAAGTAATTTATAGTTTATTAACTTTATAGAGCGAGTGCAACGACTGGAAAGCATTTGCAATTGCAGCTGGATGTTGGATCTGGAGGCGGAGGTTGAGATGGTGATGGAAGTGAAGTGAAGTGAAGTGGGCTGCAGTTTGGAGGCGATTTTTGGAGGTCATGCACAGATGCCGTGGGTGGCAGTGAAAGTCGGTTAAAAAAGGAATTGATGGGTTGACTGACTTTGTGTGACGCTGAAGAGAAACAAGGGAAAATTAAGTTTGGCGAATTCCTATGAAAAGTGAGTTTGATCTGAAGACAATAGAGACGACGTTGCCGTCAGTGGGATTGATTGAGAATACCTAGCAGATGCTTAGCCAAAGGAGCTTTATGAAATAAAAGGAATCGAGAGATGAAGAATGTGGTGGTTCAGGCTTCAGACACCTCCAAGTATTACAATTTACTAGAACAGGCTCCCAAAAATCTCGACTACTGAAAGAAACTGCACTCTTCTCGAAAAGTCCACACAGGTATACCAATGAATCATTTCGGAATAGAGTATCTTTTGTTAAAGAGGACTAAGAAAACCATATCCTAAGCATATGATTATTTGTTTCTTATCCTCCAAGATCTGTATCCTTTAGCCCAAGCCTCGAGGTAGTCGGTATCCTCTTTTGAAGAAGTCTCAAGCGCTTAGGTTGTTCCTTCTTGCTGCTTTCAAAGTTTGTTTTTTGCGTGGCCGCTCATGTGCACTTATTCAAATTGGGCTACCAGAACCGTATGGCCGCAAACTTACCACCGACATTAACTTTTAGACAGATTCTTTTTTTTAAATAGGAACTTAATTTTTTGCGCAGCAATTTTGCAGCTCTTCATTCTTGTGCCATCATTTAAGCTGATTCGTTTAAATACCGTTAATTGTCAGCGACCAACATACAGACGAGTATTTTGGCCAAAATTGTTTTGTTTACGAAATAATCAAGCAGTCAGCCAACCTAAAATGCTGAGACAGCCACCGCCACAACAACATCAAAACAAGTCAACATTACATAAGCCCCAAAAGCAGTCATGCCCCTTACCTTGCCCCATGCTTTCTACCACAGAAACAAAAATTCTAAACAACCGAAAATGAAGAAAAAAAAGTAGAAAGTCATTAAGTAAGCAAGCGGCGCAAGAGGTAAGGTTTGGGGCAGCAACAAAAAATCAAAAGTTGTAAACAAATATGAGCGTAAAAGAAAATGAAAATCAACTGCCGAGTCCAGTCCATCATTGTTGTTACAGCGCAGCATGGAGGAAGAAGAAACGAGGAACCAGCCGTCGAAAAGTCAGATCGTCATCATCAACCACACATTCTCATGCTCATTCCTCATTCCTCATTCTCCATTCCCAATCCCCATGCCCATTCTCCATTCTCTTTGCTGCCAGTGAACTTGTCCCAAATAAACAAAATTCCAAACGGGCCAACTCAGTTAGTTGTTGTTTTGTTCAGCCTACCCCTTTCTTTGGCATCGCCCCCAACCCCATAATCATCCATCGGCCAACACTCCGCATTTCTTCACTTGTCGCCATTTTGTTATTGTTAGCTATTATTGCGCTTTATGTTTTTGTTTACACGATGTACATACATGCTCGGCTCAGATAGAGGTGTCAATGTCGGTGTCAGGCGGAGGTTTATGCTGTTTTTCCTATGCTGTCATTTGATTTATTTCCCAGAAATTTCACAATTCACCAGTTCTTTGACCAGATTGAATCACATGTACAATCATCCAAGGCAATTTCTCAACCCACATGTTGCTGTGATCTTTGACAGAGGATTAATGAAGCATTTGGTAGTTTCGATAGATATTTGATAGAGAATGTCCCACTTCCGGTGTATATATCGGAACTTCAAATGGGTGCAGGTTCAAATTAAAGTGGATCGAGTAATCTCTATGGCTTGGACCAGTGTCTGGCTGGCCTTCTTAAGCTAAAGGACTTAAAAGATTCAATTAATTCAATTTTCAAAAAGTTGCTTTATAAAGGTTCGCTCGCATTTCAGGTTACATAGCCCACTTAATCTTAACACATTCCTTTGCCGATCAACCAATTTGACTTTGGCGATTTTCAAATTGCCTTCCCTTTTCAAAGACAGCTGCAACTGCGGCATGTTGGCCAATTAAAGGCGCGTGTGCCCAAAAGAGCAAGTTCTCAAAACAAAAAGAGGCCAGCAAACATCGCTCTAGAGCGAGAACGAGGCCAGGAGCGGCGGACATCCACTATTATCCTAAAGGCCACAAACACCAACTTGCTAACTGCTTCCTTTGCCGCCACAAAGGAATCTTTGCTCAACACGGAAAGCGTTTAAAAGCGAAGCATTTTCAAGTTTATTAAAAGCAACAGAGAGAACAACAACACAAACATTAAACGTCACAGCAAAAAGTGACGAAATAAGCAAACAGAAAAAGTGGACACAGACTGGCTGAGAGCGGGAGCAATGCAGGTGGCCCCCGTGGGCCCCAGGACATAGGCTTAGTTAAAGGGGGTTGCTTAAAGATAGAAAATATCGAATTGTTCTAATTTTGAAATTTTTCCTGAGGGTTTACACTGGCATTCAGGACTTTTCCTTATGAACGAGCAAATTGTGTCTGCTGTAATAATGCTGAACAAAACGCAACTCTTTTCAAACACATCATAGTATAATAATGTACGACTTCTAAGATCATTTCAAAATTCTCATTCCTACCGTATAAAGTCAGTTTCTTCTATTTTAATTCTTCCTGCTCTCTCTCTCTCTCTCTCTCTCTCTCTCTCTTCCAAAGATCAACTGTCTTTAAACTTTTGCTATCCCTCCATTTCCTATATGAGTGCCACCCCCTTTTAAGACTACACCACTGCCCTTCTATGGCTCGTACTGCACTCTTTACTTGTTGCTTATCTTTGCTCTCGTTCGCCGCTGTTGTTGGTGTTGTTGTGTTGTTGCTTCTGGTGCTGGTGTGACTGTTGCTTGCTCGTAACGGGGTGAATGTCATCAGGATTTTTATTTGCCAAGCGGTCAATTGCCCCTTGGTTGTGTGCTCATGAAATTTCATTCGTGTTTATTGTTGTGTGTGAACCGCTGACGAATGCAACTCAGAAAAAAACGTAAATAAAGATACATTATGTACATTTACGATTGTATAATCGTGACGAGTAAACGAATCCAGAGCAAATGACTATGCGAATTGATATGAAAGCCCGACATTTGCAGTATATAGTATCTATATACATACATATATGAAATGTGTTCTGATTAATATGTTGTCTCGGTTGTGCTTGACGAAACATTTGGGGCACACAAAACCACAAAAAGTGTTGGATGGAAAAGGTTGTGAAACATTTAGCAGGTAAGCTGTTGAGTCATGGATGGGGACCGTAAGGGGGCATTGAATGTAACTTTGGGGAACTCAAATTCTGAGTTCTTGCTGTGAGGAGTTGGAAAATTTTGCCTTATCCGTTTATATATATATGGGTAATCCATCTGCTATACTCCTGCTAACTCCCTGGCCATATCATTTACAAGTTATAACTGCTATCTCCTTCCACTAGTTCTTGTCTCATGTCGTCTTTTATCAATATTTCCCTTTCATTCTTCCACCATGTCTCTTTAGTTTACCCCAAAATTCCATTGCCAATGTTTTTTCGACAATCGATGAAGCGCATAAACCTCGCTTTACATTCACATCGGTTTCACCTAAACACAAACAACAACAGCAATGAAAACAACAGCAATTGCAACAACAACAACAACAATGCCACCGCAAGCATCTCCATTTGTAAGTCAACGAACCAAGCGACCAACTTCAACTACTTTACAACTATGAGTGTTTATCTATCGTCATTTTTCTTCTTTTTTGTATTTTTTGCACATGGGGCGACGAGTGAATGGCATGGCACAGCGGCACACTCAACGGCCGGCCACGTCCTTGCTTCAGTTAACAACAAGCCAAGTCAACAGCAGCAGCAGCAGCAGCAGCAGCAACAACAACAACAACATAAACAACAAACTGCGATCAACGACAACAACGACGCGTCGGCAATGACGCTGCAAAAGTTGTCCATCTCCATTCGGTTCGACTCGGTCTTGTTCGGCGTGGTATGCCGTCTCCGTCTCCGTCTCGTGGCTGGGTTAGTTTGTTACCCCCAGTGCGAGATGGCAATGAACCAGAGAACCATTGACCGACCAGAGAGACAAGGCGCGCCAAACCAAGACCAAGCTACCACCAAGCGGCCATGCAACTTGCAACAGACGCTGCACGATCGCCACACGATCAACATCAACAATCCGCCGTGAACCACGCAAAGCTTCGGCTTTGCGAATTGCTGCAGAAACTGGTTTCTGTTGCCAAACAATTTGCAACATGCCGACAACGAGAGAGAGAGACAGAGTCTCAGTCTGAGAGAGAACGAGAGATGCAAAGTGCAATGATCGCAACGAGGCTGTGCGATCGTGAAGTACGTACTCGTGCATTGGTGGGCAGTGGTTATTGCTTTTGTTGTTGTTGTTGTTGAATGTTGGATGTTGATGACGTTGGAATAAGCCAAAAACAGCCGTATGCGTCATGGCCTCCAGGCGTGGGAGTACAGCTCATTGAAGATCGAACACAACCACTGCAGAAGTCATTGGCGAATGGAAACGAAAAGAAAACAAGTTCAAGTTGATGGGGAAATGGGTGAAAGGCGAATGTGAAAAATGTGTGTCTTCTATAGGATGTGGCTTATAATAGAGTTGAAATTTTTGGAATTATAAAATGATTAAGCCGAACGGCTCGTAGGAATCTTGTTTTCAAAGGGATTCTCCTAAAGATCAACTTGTCTAGAACTAGCCCCTTGATGTCGATCAGGCTAACACAGAAATTGCTGATCAAAAAGGAGATGGATGGAGATGCATCTCCAACATCTAGCGTAGTCTATGTTGTGGATGTTTAGGTATCAAACATGTATAGTGAATGTCATCCATCAGTAAATAATCTAAATATATCTAGGATTTCGAATTCAAAGTTTCTTTCATATTGTTCAATATATTTAATATCAATTTGAGAACTAAAGATTCCACCCAAGTTGAAACCTTCACAAATCCAAAAAGCCTATCGAATTCTACAATATATGATATGCCCCTTTGGGCCATATTTCTGCTTACTCAGCAATCAAAATTCAGAATTCTCTAGATCGGTCAGTCAGTCAGTCAGTCGAAACAGGCTAAAAAGAACTTTCCAAGCCCAGTCCAAAATTATACATATACCTATATATTATATATATATATATGTATATATATACCATAATATAAAGCGAAAAACAGATACGAAAAAAAAGCGCAAAGCAATATTAAAGAGAAACAACAAAAGATATATAACTCTGTGAGTGAGTTTATATATAATTTCTACTTTGCTGCCTCTTTCTTTGGTTGATGATGGCGAAAATACAACAAAAGCAAAAGAAACACATTTTTGGCAATGAACTTGAAACACGTGTAAGACGTATGAATAATTCGAAGCCACATTTTGGCCAACACAAAGAAGGGCAAGAGATACATAAGAAGAATGGGCGTTGTTGTCTTTGTGTTGACCAATGTGGTGCTGGCTTCTGCTCTGCCCTTCTCTCCTCGCTTCATGTTGGTAGGAAACACAATTCGGGCGAGTTTCTTTTCTGGTTGCTGTAATATTTTTGCATGATTTACAAAGTGTAGAGACCGACCCCTCCCCTTCTCCTATGTCTCCCTGGCGCTTTTATATTTTAATTATTTTCTGCGTAATAACCTAGATTCGTGGCGTCGACCGTAGAGTCAGACGGACAGTCCAGAGCCATTGTCTGTGTAAGAGGTGGAGAGCGGTGTTCTCGTCCCCCCATTATGGTTCTTATGTTTTCATTTCTTTTATTCACTCGGTTTTTGGGGCTTTTATAATTTTATTTTTTTGGCACGTCTCTTTGAGCGCCATTTTCTTTTGGGTTCGTTTTGTTGTGGATTTTTGGTTCTTTTTCTTTGGGCATAGAGTGGAATGACACTCTGTTGTCGTTTGTGGGGTTTTTGTTAAGTGCAAAAGTACTTAAAGGTTTTGGGTTTAAAAGTTGATAAGTTTAGATGACACAACTATGTGAAGAGTCTTAGAAATGAGAAATTTCATAAGCATTATGATTATGATAAGTCTTAAATTTAATTTTCCTAGAAGTTATTATATGAGAACGTTATATCTTCTATAGCTAGCTTTATAAATCTATATATAAATCTTATTAGTTTTACATAGTTCCCAATAGTCTACTTCCTCTTGAGTTAGTAAATTCCTTTTTATAGCCAGTTATACCAAAAATATTTAGTATTCTATTATTTAGCTTTATTTTTAATTTCCATAATCATTTTCTCCTACGAAGTTATCAAATTTTCTTCACACACTCTTCACACTCTTTTTCTATTCCTACCCCTTCCTTCTTTGTGTGTTCCCACAACTCAGCTGGGCTCGTCTACGCCTCTCTCATAAGACTTCCTCCAACATGTATGGGCCCATCCTAGAACAGGTACTGGCGTATAAAAACCAGGCTATCAACCTGACAGTTCATTCATCAAGCGACCTTTTTTTACCTGCGCAAGCAAGAAAACCCATAAAGAGAACCATAACCTAACGCACAAGACACACACACTGGACGGTCCTCCACATGGAATAGAACGGTACCCAATGAACTGCCCATGCACATACCCCTTCCCTTGCCAGACATAGCAACAGGTAATCCCTGCCAGAGGCACCTGTGTTTATAATTAATGATGCCACCTAGACATTCCTTGTGGCATGTGTTTCGCTTTCGTAGCGGCTAAGGCGTAAAAGCTGGCCGACTGACTCACCAGCAGAGCATAAACGAATTAGTTAAACTCATAAAAAGTTAAAATTGTATAAATGTATAAGCATCACATTATGTACAACACAAACATATGACATCAAGAGTAATAAAAATTGTTTTTAAACATTGCTAATTTATTTAAGGGCCGCCCGCCCTCTAATGTAAATTTCGACTCTGTTAACTCGCTTCCGCGTAACTCGTTTTGCGTTGTTCTGCTTTGGGTTTATCACCGCATGTGCGTCGCAAATGCGCAAATAAGCCCTTGCCAGAGTTCATAGTCCCCCCCGAAAACCAAACAAAATACTTAGCAGGGCCCCAGGTAAATATACACAGTTTTTCTTATCAAATAATACGCATATAAACTGATCGAAAAATTATAAACAGAGCGTGGTTAGAGGTTGAGCGGCCCAGGAAGTGCCCTACAAGGGATGTATAGAGTAACGTATACTACATGGCTTTTGATCGTTAGTAATAGATATATATATAAAGTAATTGATTTTCTAGAGAGATTAATGATGTGTGTTTTATATTCTTTTTAAATGCAATACTAATTCTCGAATGATTTTCATTAAAATTCGCTCGAAGGAGCCCAAACGGCTAAACGAAAAAGAATTTGTATAAAGCTTGGGTAAATATAGGGGTTCACTAAGAATATCTGAAGACTTTCCTTCGAATATTAGAATATAAGGTTTTCCAATTCCATTAATTTTATACTGCTTAAACGATCTTAAACCAAATTTCTTACTTAGGACTAATATATTAAAATGCTATCCAATCCTGAATATAGTCTGAGTTTAGATATTTTTTAGAACCAGAAACTTCTAGGCAACTCAAATAGGATTTGCTTTTATAAAATACACAACTATGAGAGAAGATTATGATTTTGGTGAATCCAGAGGTTACAATGAAATTTACCTTTCCATCTCAGTCTTTCTGAAATAGCAAAGTTTCAACTCAACTAAATATATTATACAGATTGTCATATAAAACCATTCATGTCTTATTAATTATAGAAAAATATAAAAAAAACTGCTCTGCTATCAACGAAATCACTTCCCAAATGAACTGTTTTTACAGGGCATTCAATAACAAGCTGACACCCAAACCATTTACAACATAATCTTTACACTCAGCTAACGCGTTGCGTTGATCGTTATCTGACGAAGCGAAGGTTAAACGAATCGAACTACATTGAACTCCAATTATAATTATATATAGCACTATTTTATGGACTCTAGACAGGCCATAGCGGACACATTTTTAATGTATCCATCAGATACTTTGCTTTTTTTTATAGATTTGACTATATTTGTTTAGTTCACTAGAAAAACAATCAAAAATAAAACTTGTCAGAGAGGCAAACAAATTTATGTACATATGCTGCAGGCAGGGGTAGGCCGACAAAAAACATTCTCCTCTATTTCAAATTTATGTACTGCGTGTTGGTCGCATTTTCGGCTATGTACTGACGCACAGACACATACAAACATACATACACACACTCGCGCACGCATTTACAAACACACACACAGAGAGAGATCGACAGAAATTATTTCGAAGTTCAAGGTCAGTAAACTTGCTACGCACACGCACAATGGAAAAAACGTCGACGCCGTTGCCGCGGCCAGACGAACGCAGCGAAGCGCAGCCGAATTCAGATACAGATACAGATACTCTCGCACATAGTACACCAACCCGATACGATCGTTTGGCTATATCTTGCTCTCTTCCTCTTTTTTACACCACATACATACATTTTAATGAAACTAGAACGAATTTGAAATAAGGCCTGATCTGGGCGCTGGGCCTAGGTTGAGCTGAGCCGAGCGGCTTTCGGCGTGTCTTTCAATACAAATCCGTTGAGCTGTCGAATGGCTGATGGAACGCAAATAAAGCTTGACTCAAACACAATTCAAATGAATCTGAAGGGGGAGCAAAGGCACGACATAGACATGGCATGGATATAGATCATCGTATACATAGATCACAGATCAGATCTGTGTTCATTTTGTGCGGGTGTGAAGTAGACAATATCGTTTAATTTTACACAGATCATCAACATGCCCATGGGCGTGGTTGTTATTGCAGCTGAAGAGGGGGTTCAATATTAGAAAAGGAAATATTAGAAGCCGGAACCCATTAAGTACGGTTACCATAAGGTCATTTCTATTTCGAATATATAAATACCTTTCATTGTTCATTTCGAGGCATCCCAACTCCTTGAAAGACATATCGCTGAGAGAGGATAATTCAGGTATTAAGCGTGAACTACTGATTCCTGATTCAAAAGAATCTCTTGCATGAGCCATTTCAATTCATTTTTCGATTCTACATATAAGGTTTCTTAAAGAAATAGCTTAAGATATTTCATGTATAAATAAGTATGCCAGCAATCGTATTGCCTCAGTTTCCCCTCTAATGTTAAGTATTTGAGACCCAATCCAAAGTCTAAGCCCAAAAGCCGCTCCTGATTCCTCTCATTAACTCTTTCATTTAAGTAGAAAGCCTATAAGATCAACTGCCCCTGGCTAATCCCTAGCTACATCCATGAAAGTTCATCGATACTTGTTTAAATATCTTCTAAATTTTTGTGTGTTTAGAACCGGTTTAAAAAAATATATTTGGTCTTTCATTAATCATCCAACAAAAGTTTAAATTAAATACGAAACTGTTAGAAAAAAACTTGTTCAAATATAAACATGTCTTATTTGATGGCCAAAATCGAAAACTGCCAAACCATACCTGGGTCAAAGTACCCAATGAAGGTTAATATCCAAGCGCTTAGGCTAAAATGATAATGATATTAAAGCTTAGACTGTTGGATATAGATTTTACCAAAATTCGTTATGGAATTGCCAAAAAACGGAAAGTTGTTAAGCAACTATTCTGTAAACAAAAAATAAAACCAAACTATAATAAGTAAATATATATAGCTCGTATTTACTTATGCCATGTAAAGGCAAACACACACATAAACACGCCCAAATAAACCCAAATCTTGATGCGTTCTTTCTTGTTGATTCTGAAATCAAAAGTCAGCAGCAGTGTGTTGTGTTGTGTTGTTTTGTGTTGTAAAAGTGCCCCCACTGTTCGGTATGGTGTTCTATTCAGTTCTTTCCTCAATCTTTCTCTCTGTGTCTCTCTCTCTCTCTCTCTCTCTGATTGTCTGCTATATTTGTTCCCCATGCTGCTTCTTGGCTACTTTCTTTTGTGCATGTCTTGGCATTGCGCTACTTTCTTTGAACTTGCCTCTTATGTAATGTGTCTGGATCTTTGTGATGGCCATGGCCTGCTTTTTTCTCTGTTTTTGGTGGTTTTGGTCTTTTTTTCTTTTGGTCTTGGTCAAGAGAAATGGGTTAATGGGCATGAAGATTTCTGTTTGAGGTTGAAATGAGCCCTTGATTTGAGTTTTTCGGATGAAGATTACACAACAAAACTGAAAGAAGCTAGAATATGAGAGTATTGAAATTTTGAAGTGGAACTGAGGCAAATTGTTTGTTTGATTTTATCCAGCTAACATTTGAGCAAAGTTTCCAAAGAAAATTAAAAGTATTTAATTAATTTTAATAATATTTTGTATCATTAAATTACAATTTGATCGTAAATAAATATTGTGTGTATATGAAAGGAAGCTTTGATTCTTCATTGAGCTATATACATATATGTTTCAAATATAAGCATAGATATGACGAATTTGCAAACATCCCCATATAAATGTTGACCCGATATTGAAATGCATTAGGACTATGCTATAGCAGTCGTATTACCATACATATGTTAACCACGATTTTGGCCCATTTGAAAAGAAACTTATCCTAAGTCCTCATCTATGCCACAAAAGTCATGCACGTGGAAAAAAGTAGTGGTTACTTTGGTTCTTACAGAATTAGCTTTATTTTCTGAGCGAAATATGATTAAGATTTAAGATTTACATAAGAAATATTTGAACATTCGTTATTATTTGTTAACAAATTTATACAAATGTTATGATATTTTTCTCACATGTAAATATCATCTACAAAATTTCAAGATCTTTGAACCTTATACAGTTGTAAAAACGTAAAATCTCATACCCAACAGCTGAGCAAAACACATTTTCAAGGTACGACTCATAATTTGTTGGGAATTAGCATAATATTTACACAAATTGAGCCTATTGGGTTAACAAATATTGAATCATATTCGAGTACGTGCCTTGGGGGCACTTCACATCGACTTTAGAATCTAGCATAATTACAGATCTATATAATGATATTTTGATGGGCCATGTGTCTGTGATTTGAAATGATCTTTATAGACAACTATGCTAATTAAAGTTTGTTTGTTAATGATTAATGTTATTAAAGTAACTAAATTGTTGTAGGCTCTCAAAAGTAAAGCTGCTGATGTCATGGGTTAAAAAGCCTATTAAACGCTACAAAAAAAAAAAAATAAAAAAAAACAAACCTGTACGCTGAGAACATTGAGCAAGTCATGAGTCTAAGTTTTGGCTTTTGTCGTTGATTTTTGGCAAGTCAGAGTATAATTCGCGTAATTAGAGGCGAGTTCAAGTAACTTTTGTCTAAGCATTTTGTTGGCCCTGTCTGTCATGGATCTGTCTGTCTGTCTGTCTGTCTGCCTGTCTGTTGCCGCTGGTTTGTTTCAGTTGTCAAGCGCGGGGTAGGCCATCAGCAACTATGTACTCGTACTTTTGGACAGCTTGTGCCTGGCATATTCAAGTGTCAATTACAATCGCCGCTCAGGGGCGACAAAAGGCGATGAACAGCCGCCACAGACACCATTTAAATGATATACGCGATATACGCAACAGAGGTGGGCCATTAAAAATGCGTAAAACGAACTTGAACTTCGGGCTAAGGAGGAAACGAAACGAAAAACCGACGAAACAATATGAAAAAAAAAACTACTATTCAAAGTCAAGGGCTCACCCGTTGGGCTGAAACGTGTTAAACATTTTGATTGCCTAGATTATAATATTTTGTAAAGCCAAAACGGGGAGTTTTAAATATTTTAGAGCTACGTGGCACGCGGCATACTCGTATTCCGCGCCAATTTGTTTAAAGGAAGCTCCAAAAGAAAGAGAAATGAATAAAAAAGCATTATTGAAACAACTTTTCAGTGCCAGTGCCAGTGCCAGTTGTTGCTTAAATTTTATGCGGGCAACATTAACAAAAAAAAAAAACAAAACAAAGAACCCGAAAAACACGCACACACTCACACCAAATCAAAGAACGAAGACGGAGACACGCACAAAAAAGAAGAAGCAGTACAACCAAAAAAAACTTTTTTCTTCCATTTCTGCTTTTTTGCCCAAAAAATAATGAAAATGTCAATGTCCGAACAACCTTGAAAGAAGCCAGAGGAGAAAAGCTGCCATAGCCAAAGAGGAAGAGGTCCAGGAAGAGGGTGCCGAGGACCGATCAAGAGAGAGACGGGAAAAGAGAAAGAGAGCGTGTGAGTAGTGAGAATCACTTAAGAGTTAAGGGCCAGGGCCAGGGCCAGGTCCAGTTCAATTTGCAATGCTTATAAAGGGATTTGTATCATCTAAGATAAAGGGGCCATTTGAAATGTAGATGAAATGAACGTACTTAGGATGGTTGAATTATGTAGGAGGGAGTGCTTGTGCTTGAAGTGGAGAAGGGCCAAAAAAGTGCGTAGTAGATTTTGCAAAATTATTCGAATTTTGTATGAATTTGTAAAATGTTCCTAAACTTTCATGAACTGATGAATTAAAGAGCGATTTGTTAACATCTACAAATAAGATTTCCTTCATTTCGACACATATTACTTTACTGCAACCTTTCCAAACGTGGAGATCTGTTTTGTTTAGTCAATTTTGTTACAAATATATTGCATTATGCCATGTTCTGTTAAAATCGAGGAGAACCTAAGGAGGAGGAACACGAAATTTAAGTCGCACAGGATAGAGCTTATAAAAATTAAGCAATCCCTGCCTCCTTACTTGCAGGTCAACTAAGTAAAGTAACCACCCACCCATAATAGAAAGTGCCCCACAGACCATCCGTGATGAATGCAAAATCTTAAATAGTCTTGCAGACCTTCAATATTCTCTATGAATAAAGCAGATTTTCCTTATAAGTTTTAAAATATTTCACATATATATAAAAACTATTTATTATCTAAATTCAGAAGAAGCCATTTAAATACAATTTCAAATATTCCCGGCAACTCTTTAAAGCTGCAAATGAGAGCTTTTCATTTATTTCTTACGATACAGTGCGCCATCTACCGAGCCATGTGCTAAGCTATTCCCATTGAAGACATTGAGCTTTCTGCTAGTACCAGTGACAGCCGCTAGGTGGTGCGTCTATGCCATACAAAAGTACGGTAGACTTAAATTTACAGTCTCTAATATGTTCATCATATGTTGCCTAAAATAAGCATTTAATATAACTGTTCAAGTATTTTAGTTGCTAACTAAACTTAACACAATAAAACAGAAAAGCTTTTCATAGACAAATTTACAGTTGGTGTTTGACGTCACAACGCATACAAAAAAATATGCATAGCACATTTGAAGGAAAACCCGAATTGAGTTCATGAACGTTTGTCGACTTCAATTTGCGCTGGGCGACTATAGAAAAATGTGCATAGAATACATACACACACACACACACAGTCACCAAACATATACACAGACAGACAAAAGCAAATGCATTTTGACGGCGCCGAAAGCAACTACAGCAAACAGCAGCAGCAGCCGCATGCAACGAGGTCACGTGCAGTTGTTGGCAATATGGCGCTCAATTCGCTTACTCAGAGCGGGGCCAGCAAGCGAGCGAGCGGGAAAGCTTTATGAAAATGCATTGCAAGGTTGCCCGATTGCCTCTCCATACCTCTAACCCCACCAGCCAGAGCCTGCTCAGAATGCGACATGCCAGGCAGGCGAATGAACTGAATTGACCCGCTTTGCAATAACCTCTAAAAATTTGATTCTATTTTTTGATATTAAGTATAAAGAGGCACAGCCGAGAGCAAAGGAGGCACAAGTAGTGACTCTCTATCATACATAGCCTACACTCACACTCTCTATCTCTGTGTGCATGCAAATGTGGTCGAGGTTAATGAATAAATGGTAGACGAATGACTAGTTGGGCGACAATGAATGTTTTATCATTGCTGAGGCTGATTTACTTTTCTTGGAGAACTGCATAATGATTATGAAATTATGAGATTTACATATATTATTTTTAATTAACCGATGGCTTCATAAATGAATAAGATAAAGGCTCGATCTTTATGTAGTATGTCTTCTATATTATGTATATTGAAATGAAGCATTTGATTTTTTGGGATTTCTTTGGTTACAATTTCCTATGAAGTATATAGAATTCATTTTGTTTCTGTTTGAGAAAAGCTATAAAAACTTGTGAACTAGAAAAGAATTGTTTGAATGTTTTCAATGAAGTGAATATCTGCCAGACACCTTCAATTCCTCAAAAACTTATATATGAAATACTATTCCATACATCCAAAAACCCTTTGCCAAATTATCCATACTTATAGCCAACGTTAATATAGAAATATTTTCTAAAATGTGATCATACTAGATCATAGTACAACGAGAGTTAGCTCATATTTAATTCTTCTAATTCAAAATCCACGATCCTAACTTCGCTCTCCATTTCTCTAACTAAATCTATATCTGTATGTGTGCATATCTCACTAGTAGTAAGCGCCACTGCCATTTCCGTTCGACATATACAAAAGCATGTGACGCAAAAGCTTTTAAAAGCTCTGAATAAATGCGTTTCTCGTGTATAAGTGTGTTCGTATTCATATTCATGTTGTGTATGTGCGTCCAATACAAATTGAGTGCAAGTTCAACTATGAAACTTTGTTGCAGCTGCCTGTCTCCGTAAATATGCACGTGTGTGTGTGTGTATGTGCCTGCGTCTCTGTGTGTAAATTTAGATCGAGGTTACTGCTTTACAATGGCAGCCCGTGCATTCAACTCTCGAGTTCAGTTTTTGCCGTTGTGCTTAGAAAACATGACATTAAGAAAAATTATGTTGAATTTATTTATTGCGAATGTTGCGACGTCGCATTTGCGTTCTCTGCTCTCGCAATTCACTTGTGATTTCAATTTGCAACAATAACAACAAATAACAACAACAAATGCAAAATCGTGTGGGTCGCTGAGACTTAACCATAGCAAAACATGTAGCATAAAGGGGACACACATACACACACACATTTTGTATTTTTATGAGTTATTTGACTCAGTTGTTGAATGGTTGCTGTTATTGTTGCATTGGCAAGGTTGCATCTGGGGCCAGGTGAAAAACCTCAAATGACATTCACCGATAAGTTTTTTTATTGAGTTGAGCATTACTTACGATTGCTTCAGATTTTAGTTTATATTGACTGCTGAAGATTCAACTTACCTAAAATTAAAAGAAAGAATAAAATGGAATAATTAACATTTGGGTTAAAGATACGAAAATTGCTTGAAATTCAAGACTTTACTCCTAAAACTATGCAATAGATATTTAGGATTTGATTTTGAAGATTTTCTATTAAATTTAGACACTTCAAATTTATTTCAGGGCTCATTAAAATGCCAAAAATGTGAATATTTTTGCAATTTTTTTCTTACTAATCTTAAAATATAAAAAAAGATGCCTCGCTCTTAAACACAACAGCGAATACTTCAGCTACAATGGACTTATAACTGACCCAAGCCTGCGTCCTTATCCCTCACCCAGCATCCGCATCATATTCCTCTTACTGCTAATGCTGTCAATCTACCGCTTTCCGCTTAACATGGAAAAACATTTAAATATTATTTCAGGGGCAAAAGCAAATCCAGCTAAGGCACTTAACTAAGCCAGGCACTTTCAAGCCAAGAGCGGACTCAGCTTAAAAGAGTTGGGCGTCTGGATGAAAGGCAATTTGAATACCCCTTTTTGAAACTAAGACCACAAAGTGCTATAACAACAACAAAAGAAATCTTTGACTAATCCACATGACGTATGAGCAATCTGTAATGAAGCACGCCATTAATTAAGATGAAGTACATATATATATATATATATGTATGTATTTTTTATATAATATAATATGAAAATTCTCAAAAAAGTCCACTGCTAGCCGCCGTCTCAATTGATAGGAACCGCTCCCGCCACACCCCTCAGAGCCAACCAGCAAATAATTTTATTAGGTCATCTAACAACAACTATGGCTGGCAAGCTGGCTGAGTTGGCTGGCTTCATATCGCCGCGCACATCGACTATGGCGATAATAGAAATAAAAACACACACACACACACACACACATACAAACAGCGGCCACAGATACGCTTATGAAAAAACAGCTCTCGAGAGTCGGGTCAATGAACGCCATAGTTGTTCAAAGCATTTCCAAGGCCAAAGCCACACTACGAAATAGAACTTTCGGTGCAAAAAGCTGAGAGACGGCAGAGAGATAAGGATAGAGAGAGTGCGTGTGCGTGTGCGAATGGGTGAAGTTAGAGTGGGTGAACTCTGCGTGTTTGCCCAAAGTTAAGGCTTAGCTAAGGTGGCTAAGAAGATAAACTTGCGTCAAATTAGAAAAAAAAAATCCTGTGATAAAGTGTGGCAAATGTTACCCTTCTCTCCTTTCAAACTAAGTTCAAGTTAAGTTCAAATATGAAATAAACGTGGACTAACCCAAGCTATTTTATATGTGGGCTTGCTTATCTTATCGCTGAAAAGTATTTGAAGTTATATATATATGCAACAAAATATCTAAGATCTTCAACAGGTGGTTGAAACAAACTAAGAGTTTGTGAATTAGGTATATATTTAGGGAATGGTTATAGATACTCAGAGGCAAACAAGGATCTTCAAATCATTAAGGTACACAGACGAGAGGAATTGCTATAATGTTAGCTTAGCTTAACCTGATCTTCTGCCAAGATACTGCTCAAGCGCCTTGATGGCGCATCTGCCTTGCAGCTATAGCTGCGTCTCTATTGTTAGAGACTCTATTCTTAGTTCAGATCATGAATAACTTATATTAATTAGAAGAAACCTATAAACTCGGGAGAAACATCGATGCAGGACACAGCTTGAAAGCTCCGAAAGTGAATACAAAGTCGCCTTTTAATACCCTTGATCAGCATAATGAGGTAGTTGAACTATGTACGATATGTACCTTTGTATTCAAATTTAGATAGGATATTCTTAGTATTACTTCAAATATATATTTGGAAGGAAATATTGATCTGAAGTCTAAGCTTAAGATTTCAAATAAAATTGAATACTTTTCGGATTTCTTTTCAAAATGTAAGTCGGAAATAAGTTGAAGTCTTATATGAAAATATATATATATATACTTCTCCTTTGGCTTACTTTTCCAAGCTAAACTAAGAACGTAAACGCAAACTCACTCAAGCGCAAAACCAAACTCGGCAGCCATAAATCTAAATGGCAAAAAAATGAAAAAGAAACTGAAAAAAATAAATGCCACAAATGTCAACAAATGCCCTAAATACTTTTTAGCAATGTATATTGTATAACTGTATAAGCACACATGCACATACATATACAAACGTGTGTTTTTCTATATCTAAAAGTAAAATGTGAACCAGAACCAGTTCAGGCACTGCAAGAGTCTGTTGTCCAGCACTCAGTTCATCGTGGCGTATGAGCAATGCGTGTATGCTTAGATTTATGTATGTATGTATGTACATATATGTATTTTTAGTGATGTTGAAACCATGGCGAGAGTTTTTCAAGTACCCTCTCACTCGCTCTGTCTCTCATTCACCCAACAGTGCTATCAATTGAAAGCGAAAACATTCGCCATTTGCCAAGTTCAACGACCGCACAAGTCCATGGCCTAGATTTTACAACAAAAATTGACGTTGCCAGCAGCAGCAGCAGCAGCAGTAGTTCGCATTCGTTGTGTCGTTGCTTTTGCTTTTACTTTCGTGTGCTTTGGCTTCGTTTCATGTTCGGCTTCTTTCGCTTTTGCTTAGATTTCTGGCTCGGTATCATTCGGTTCTGGTCGTATCGTTACGCATTTTTATTGCCATTAACTTGGATTCTGCTATAAATCATAATTTGATTATGCGGCGTATGATTAATGTCTGCTCATCAAATATTAAGCATACGCCAGGACATACAGAAATGATATGGATAATGCGTGACTGCCGAAAGTTCAAAGGAAGACAAAATCAATTTTGCTATCAATTAGCCCAGCGCAGAGTACATAACAACCCCGCACTAAGATAACAAGAAGAACAACTAAAACTTGCTATCGCCACAGTTTGCACTCTGCCATCCGGTGGAATCTAATATGTGTAGCTTGTTGCTTTTAGCATGAACAGAATTTGGGTTAATGAGTTCAACGACCGCTGAGGAAGCGCCAAAAATACACGAAAGCCGATAGAAAGTGACAGTGTTTCGCTGGGCCTGGCAATTTGTTCTCTTTTTTTTTTTTTTTGCTAAATAGCAAAAAAAACAAATTGGGGGTGATAAAATAGAATAGCGAAACCAGATAGGAGAATTAAATGGTATTAGTGTAGAATGCGCAATTGGAATGGAAATGGCAGGAGGAAATTTGCCATAAGCAAGCAATAAATGTGAGGCAGAATGTAAGCAGAAGATAATATTAATAGATGATAATATATTTTCGATTGATTTCTCCAATTCGTTTGGTTAAGAAAATTAAATCCAAATTTTATATAATTTATATGAAGTTCACAAATAATTATTATAGTTGGATGATTCAATTGACATACTATAAATAATGCTAGTTGATCTCTTCAGACGTTCTAATCTACCTTTGTAAAATACTTTAAACTAATTTTTAAGAAAATTTTGTTTCGCATTTCTGTACATATTCACAAAAAAAGAACAATCCCACATATATTCATATACAAACACTTTCCAAGAAAAGGTATATGCTATATAAACTGTGTAAGCGAGACAGAGACAGAATATTCTGCTTATTGTTTAGAACATGAATATAATTTCTCATCTCCTCTCGCTCTATCTCACACACCATATCCATTCCAATACTGTTTGGGCTGTTGCTGGAACAAGAATTTCTCATTAGCGACATCTATGGTACTATATTCCCATTTTAAATGGCAGCTATATGACATAGTGGTCCGATCGATTTTTACATATGAGCAGCGTACAAGAGAAAGAAGCCTATGCTTAAAATTTCAAGTCGATAGCTTCAAAACTGAGGGACTAGTTCGCATAGAAACAGGAGGACGTGACTATATCGACTCGGCTGGTCATATTGATCAACTATATATAGACTTTATATGGTCGGAGATGCTTCCTTCTATGCGTTTTTCTGCAATGATATAATAGTTCTTAGAAAACTATCTATAATTTATTTTAATATAGAAATAACATGGCTGACACCGTATATATTTCTAAACTAGAGCCTCTACATATAGTCTAAGTGATCGTTTAGTAAATTAAAGCATTAACTTTTGTGATCTAGTTCATTTTGAATTGAAAATATAACTAGAACTTGTGTGGGCATTCAAAACTAATCATACTGAATATAATATGTGAGTTCCACATTGACGCGGAGCTAGT
The DNA here is from genome assembly GCA_037043425.1 of Hirtodrosophila duncani. NCBI lineage: Eukaryota > Metazoa > Arthropoda > Insecta > Diptera > Drosophilidae > Hirtodrosophila > Hirtodrosophila duncani. Next base: position 43,666 of record JBAMBM010000793.1, on the reverse strand, counting down.
TTCTTGCCAATCGCAACGCGGAACCAGTTCTGAGATATATAGTGGAGCTATTTTGGGACTATCCAATAACTCAAAAACTATCGAACTATCATCATTAAAACGAGTTTGCTTAAAATCACCTACTGAATATGTAGTTGTATTTGTATTTTGCGTATTTAAAATTTCTTATTTTCCACACTCGCTGAAGAATTCCATATAAAATCTATTTGTACAAATGATTCATTCTTAATACGACCCAAAACTACGCATCGCCCACTCAACTCACCAGCCAAAACACGTCCAATCAAGCGTTCCGTATCATCAATATGCTTGGCCTGGGCGAACAGATCTTCCCGACTGCCGACCGTCATTGTTTGTACTTTTCTTTGTTTTTCTTTTTTTTGTGGAAAAAACACTTGTGCGTTGGAGGTAGAGTTTGATTTTTAGATGCAATTTGTATCGATTTTGGCAGTATTTAGTTTTTATATTATTTTTATAATTAAATTAATGATTGTTTTCTTGCTTCAGTATTAAATAATTGGAATTCTGGCTTGATTTACTAATTAATGATTGGATTAAGCTAAATTGAAGTTTTCTAAATTTGTCTATAATTTGTTTAAATATTTATTTATTTAATTTGATTTATTGTCTATATTTTTTTGCTTGCACAAATTTATGGCACCGTTCGAAAAATATTTGTTTAATTAGCTATCTAGCTAGTGTCTAAAATCCCTTTGGATTGGCTACTAAATTTTTGTAAATTGTCTAGTTAAAACTAACAATTTGTTTGATTTTAATTTGTGTGCACAGATATCACAAAATAGCAACAACAATTAGTATTATTAACTATAGCATTAGCTTTTGCACTCTCAATTGGCAACAACAAATAACGACAACAATTTTTTACGTGTTTTATTTTTGGACAGGTCTTTATGCATTTTCATCTAATAAATGCAACAATTTGTTTTAACATTATAAACTTTTCTCTATGCTATTTGTTGCTAAAATTTGAAGTCTTTTGATTTATGACACTTGGTTTTATTTTATTAAGGCTTGGGGACCGTTTGGAATTTGATATTCTTGCTAAGACAATGCCGAAACGTTGTGTTTTTGCGAGATTTTTTGAGCGCCAAGAACAAGAACAAACACCGCCTTCAGTCTCTCCTGCCTCGTATTTCGTACACGCGCAGCGAACGAAGAACACAGAATAAGAAGCAAAACAACAAACGAGGCGCGCGAAAGCGAAAGCCGCCAACCAACGGTAGCAAGCAGCTGATATTAAGGCTTCTTGTTGTTGTTGCTATTGCTGTGTAACACTGCTTGAACACTGCTTAGCCAGAGCTTTTGCGTGTATGGTGCGAAAGCTTATTTTTTGCACAATTTGGCGGGCGAATTTTAAATATTTGGAGCAGGTTGAAAACTGGTCTTGTTAGACTGCGCTGGCTGATTCAGATATGCAGCCCATTCAGAAAGAGTTTATTGATCTTAAAACAAGCAAAAATAAACTGAGGCATTGGAATAAAATAATAGTCTAACGCTTCGTGAATTTAAGTCCTTCTATTTGACAATATTAAGTTACCAATTCTTAAAAGAAGCTCATTTATTGTGTTAAAATTTTGATAGGAATATATTAGAAGGAATAATCACAAATAAAGCCAAGAACATAACCAAGTTCTTGGATTTTGAATTTAGAAATGTAGGGTTGCTTCTTTCTTTCAATATAAGTAAAATATATATCTGCCTAAGTGTATTGACTCATCCAAAGACATTTAAATCATCATTCTAAGCAGCTAAAAGCAAAACAAAACCTCTTCAGAGTCTGATTGCCTGTCTTTCGCTTAGCAACAGTAACAGAAAACAAAAGACCATCGTATAATTCGTCCTGCCGTATCGCTAAAGTTAAATGAACTATAAAAATGCCAATGACAGAAGAATTATTCAAGGCCATAAGATGAACGGCAAAGGAAAGAACGAAAGCGAACGAGGCGTGAGAAAAGCAACAGCAGAAGCACCAGCACCAAAAGGAGCGCCGCACAAAAGTCCAAATCTGTGAAACACGTTAACTGTTAGCTGGTAGTCTGTGTCTGCGGTTAGCATATAGTAAATACATATGTATATATAAGTCATCCTTGAGCTACATATGACAACTCAATCTCGCAAAGCCCAGAGCCCAGCATTAGCACTAGCACTAGCACTAGCACTGAGCGAGCGACATTGAGAGCTGTAGCAAAATGTCAGCGAACGCATTTGAACTTTTTAGTCTTCGACGGCGTTTGCAAAAGGCTTAAACGGGTATGCTCTATTTAAGAACAACATTGTCGAGTTTTGTGGAGAGAAAATTTAGACATTTTTTATATGTTTAGGAGGGAACAAGAAATCATAGAGTATTCGTGTCCAAAATGTTCGTACTACCGCATTCATATGTTTCATTCCAGGCGATGTTTTCTGCCTCTGTATATCAATATTAGAAGACATTTCTGACTTTTTGAAGACGCTTATCTGATAATTCTTTTTAACCATTTAAAGAGTATTTCAAATTCGTTAATGCTTGGTGAAAAACATGTTTCATTTAGCTGCAACTCCCACACAGAGCCATCGAGTATGCCGCCCACTGGCTGCCTGACCTGCCTCTTCGCTGGCTGCCCTCAATTTTGCTGCTCGCCACAGCATGTTGCACAATTTTGTTGCCTTCGTTGCCATCCCAAATGTTTGCCTTTGCTTTGCCAGAGTTTTCTGTGTCGTTGCACGAGTTCAGGGTCAGTTGTCGCTGTTGTTGCAGTGGCAGTCTCAGTCCCAGTCACCCAGTCGAGTTGCAATTGCTTCGGATTTGTGTTTTGGGTGTGGGTCGTTCGTTCCATTCAGTCGGTGAGGTCCGTTCAGTCGCTCCATTAAACGTATTAAAATGGCAGCGGTGTGAAAATGAAAAGCACTTAACACAAAAGCCAGGCAGCTGATTCGATTAGGCCAAAAGAGAACTAAGTAGAAGAGGTGTATATGTGTGTGTGTGTGTGTGTGTGTGGAACAAAAACACATAGAATGCATTTGAGAGGCTGTTTGAGCACTTCTATTTACTGAACAAGATCTTATATTTGCTTGAAAGTTAGCATCTTTGTGCTTATTCTTTTCACTTAATCTTTGAATTTTAACCGAAATTTGTTAATTATATAATTTTGTTCAAGAATTTGCAATGTTTTTTATATTTACACATATTTTTATATATTTTTGCAAAATTCAATCAATAGCATACTTTTAGGCTCCCCAAAATCACAACATACAATCTCTTATGATTTTACCTTTTCTAATTAAATACCAAGAAAAACCATTCCAACTTGACACTTATACAACTTTATCTACTACACATATCCTTTTTCATATCCTACACCTATCCTGCGCCAACCCACAGCCAACAGCGATGACATACACACATATATAAGGTCTCTTTATGTCGCCGCCAAGCTCTGACGTTGCCAAGCGCCATGATAACCTTCAACGTCTATTCAACTCTGATGAAAATCGGGCAAGGACATGAACTATGCGCCGCCTGGATAGCCTCCCCCCATCTGCCCGTCTGCCTGACAATCGCAGCTGCCGTTCAGCGTCTGCCATGCAAAATAGGCAAAAGTGGAGCACAAACAGCGAAGACTTCGATAAATGGCTGCGGCTTGACAGCTTTGGGAGACCATGAAAAGAAGTGTGGATTTTTAATTAAAAAACGGTAATAAAATTCAAATGCCAAGCCATGTGGCTACAACAATTGCTCTTTGTAGGTGTGGATGAGTGTGGGTGGGGCCGGGTGCCTAAGCTGACTATGCAACTGAGTGTGACTACTGTGCGTGTGGGTGTACCAAGTCATTGTCCTGAATAGAGTGCAACGACTTTGGCCATATAATCGACTTGAAGAGCACCAAGAGAAAAGCTCAGAGAAGGGCAAAGCTTCTCCTTTAAAAACCACAGCTGGATTTCGTTATATTTGCCGTTGAGGTAGGCAAAACTTTCAACGCAAATATTTTTGATTGTTTGTGAAAGCAAAGATATGAAAAGTTATATAATAGCATGAGGAAATAAGGAAGGAAACCAGTTCATAAGAAATAGATTACACTTTTGTAAGAAAAAGTTATGACATATTAAGGACTTATAGCTATGGTTTCTGGAAGTAAAGTCGCTTGAAAGTAGAAAAGTGATTATGTAGTTGAATCGATGGATTGACATTGGAGAATTTCCGATGATTCAGATGAACAAATCTCTGTGTAGATAACTTCGTAAAACCACATCTTATGAATATGCCTCAAATGTAGAAACACACTCATCATTAATATGTATGATTTATATATCTTTGTTTAAACAAATACCTCCCCTTCCCAGCCTTCCCCGCAAACAGACATTTGCGCTGATTCCTTCATTTGGACACAGTTTCACTCAAAAATGAAAAATGTAAAAATGTGTAAACTGTATAAACTCATCTAATCAAAATGAGAAGCCTAAATAAACATAAAGCCCACGCAAAAATGATTGCCACGACCTTAACCTTGAACGACTGACAAGAATGAAGCCCAACCAAGCAAGCAACCCCATTAAGTTTTGGCAAACAAATTTAATTAAGCTCTTCGCCTAGTGAAATATTTCAAATATTTTTCATGAATTTTCTTTTAGCTTTTGCTACTTGTTTTTTTCTTCTGTTGGGTCAAACAATGCTTCCTGGGTTTCGTAGGCCCCCAAGTGTTCCTTATGTGTTGATGGGTTTTCCGCCCACGCACTCAATCTTCAATACATATAACTGTTTCTGGCACATAACTCTCCTCACACGCATTAGCACTCAGTCAAGTTTCATTTGCCCTCTCTACGAGTAGTGCTGTCTCTGTTTTTCTTTAACTGCGGCATGTGTCGAATTTCACATTTGCTTTTGCTTACTTTGTGTGGATTCGTGGCCTTGACTTTTAGTAACCTTTCGGTTAATTCTAGTGTTATTAAAGAAAGTCGTTCGCCATTCGTCGAATTAGCAATTTGCGCTCTTTCGTTTCCGATGCTCTCTCTCTTTCCAAAAATCTGTACTGCTCAGTCGTAGTTTAATTGAATATGTCAGTCATATTGATGGGAGGAATGCTTGCCTCACGTATTTTAAGCCACTTAATTATGATAAATGGCAGAATCTGAGCTTTCCAACTAACCCGAAAACTTTAAACCTACCCCAAAGAAATATGTTGACATTTTCCATCGTATTTTCCCCCGCAAAATGTGAAATTTTGTGTGCGTTTGGGGGTGGTGGGAAGGGATGCTTGCCACGTGCAGAGTAAAACTCCCCGAAATTTCCAAAGTAAAAACGCAAAAAGCAAATTCATGGTCAATGTGTCAAACCCCCCTCAGAAAGCCCATTTTCATCTGCCTACCCATTTCCATTCCCCAACGCCACCTCAAGCCACACGCTGTTGTGCTAGGCCTAACTGAGCATCAACCTACTCTCGCTGGCTCTCTCACTCTCACTCTGGATGCTAAAAATAACAAAATGCCTGCCCAAGCCCCATGCTCACTAGCCGCCCTTTCATACAGTGGCAGCCTACCCTAATTCTTTTTTTCTTGCCTACTTTGCGGCGCTGAAGCTCTGACGTTCTCTCTCCCTCTCTAACTCTTGGTTGCGCTCTCTTATTCATTCACTGGCCTTGCTTTGCTACGCATTTTTTTCGCACTTTCTGTTACATTCATTTTATTTTCCCCCATTTTCCTTGTGCGTTTTCCTTAGGGTCTTACTGATTTTTGTCTTTGAAACGGGAAATGCTGTCTGCTTAGATAAGTCGCATTTGTATGCCTTGGACTAGAAATGGAAAAGTTTGGCGTGGCAATATGTAAATTTCATCTAGTGGATGATCAGGTGTCCTGTGTGGGTTTGAATACGTTATGTGCTGGCCACTTGGACTGCCCACTTGTTTGCTTGTTGTTGTAATTCCAGCAATCAAATCATCATTACAAGTTTCTTAATACCATTCGCAAAATGGTATATTCATTTTGTCAGAGAGCTTGCAACGAACAGTATATAAAGTATATGTATATTCTTGATCAGCATGACAAGAGGAATTGTTTGTCCGTCGGTCTGTCTGTTTCAACACAAACATCTCATAAGTCATATAAGCTACAGAGCTGAAATTCTTACAAGGGGCTTCTCTTGTCTGCACGCTGGTTAAGTTGGAGTTTCATTTATATCGGACAACTATATTATATAGCCCCCATATAGCCGATTGTTCTGAACAGAGCACTGTAGACCAAAACTATATTGTTTCTCATCCAAATCAAAAAAGCAATTCGGTTCGTATCCATTTGAGAAGGCCCCACATCCGCTGCTTTGATCTAATCAAGATCGGACAACTGTATCATATAGCTACCGTATAACCAATTGTTCCGAAATTAAGGAACTTAGGAGCATACTTCTTCAGTTTTTTATCCAAATCAAAACAAATTCGTCTTGTTTCCCTTGTATCCACTGTAGCCCCACGCGCACCTACCAGATGTGATCTAGATCAGTTATACATTTACAATGTGAATGGTATATAAGCTTCGGCAAGCCGAGTCTAGCCTTCGCTTCCTGTTTCTTGTGGGTTTGTTAAAATGGGGTTCTAGGTTAAAGAAGGTTTAATTTCCGGTATGAGCTATTAATGGTGTGTTCTTAAGCTGAAGGATATTACTGTAATTTATCTATAAGTTTTCCCACTTCTTTAAGTATCGTGTTATTATACTGATTTTATACTACTTAGCTTAGACCTTTGAATATATATATTCTGCAATGGAAACACTAATTTAGGTACTGTAGAACTTGGTTTTAGGGGAAATTACATATGTTCTATTGTAGAGTCCAGCTTTCAACATGCCGTATGCGTAATATGATTCACAATAAGACAAATTTTAATATAATTTCTATGAAAGTAAGACAAATTCAAAATGAATTTATATGCATAGTTAACGACTGTTCGAATTGCTATAATTTTTATTTTGAATAACCTTTTGAACAACATTAGCGATAATACAAAAAATTATTTGATTTTATTTGAAAGGCAAATTTCGATCTGTATATAGATAAAAAAATATGCATACATTGTGGGTTTTTGGTACGTGAAGATATTTCAAATACAAAGAAACCCCACCCAAACTCCCCCCGATGCCCTAAAACATATCTACAACAATAACAAAGGCCAACTGACTAAAAGCTTAAATAGAATTATCGTAGGCCATACACAAAGAGCAGAGGCAGCAAATTCTGGAATTGGGATTGGGCACAAATGTGGATGCGACATGAGAAGTAAGGAATGGAGAGCCCAAAGTAAGAGCGAATGAATGCCAGAGAGGTATAGAGAGGGAGAGACAAGAGTTATACACTCTGAAGCAAATAGCAAGAGCAACAACAAGAACAACGCAAAACCGATGATATTCCACTTGGCCCAGATTATTTTGAAGGTCGCGTATTATCGACGGTCGTTCACCTACATATTTACTCGACATTGCTGTCGGCAGGCAAGCAGCAACAACAGCAAGAACAACAACAACAACGCTTGCGTTTCGGCATTCAGCTTCGGCTTCTTTATTTCGGCTGTATCTATAGTATATAGCACACACACACACACACGCACATTTATATACATCTTTTTGGTCTTGTATATAACAGGCAAAGGCAAAGGCACAGACACAGGCACAAGCACAGGCCTCTGTCATGGCATGGCATAGCATTAGGTGTATATTTAATCAGCAGTTCGCAGTGTTGTTGTTCGTGCTGTTGTTGGTGTGTTGAGGCGCGTGCGACAGTTGGCTGTTTATTAGGAAAAACTCCACAGGAAAATTATGCGGAAAAGCTTGCCCAGGAAGTATTGAGGCAGTCACACACATACACTGGCACATACACACGCACAATTGGGTGGGCAAGAATTTCCACTTATTATGATTTGCTTATGGGTTTTAAAGTATTTTCAATGGCTGTTTTGGGTGTGTTCTTTTGTTGGCTGAGTGTGTGCCATGTGCTGTCTGTAAATTTTGTGTTTGCTAATGCGCATTATAAGACCCATTGACAAAAGACATAAACAAACGATTTGCAAACACCAACACACACCCAGAAAAAAGGTTAATAAACATATATGTGTACATGTCAACAAGGGGCGGGCATTATTTTGATAAACTGAATCATGTTTAAAGCATTTGAAAATACGCAAAAGCAAAGCAAATGATGATAGTTAAGAGAGTGTAAGAGAGGAGCTATACAAAGGCTCCACAGAGGGTATGTGAAGAGTTATTATAGGTTAGCCACATACACAGATACATTATAGAAATTGAGTGTTAGTTGTGTTTGATGTGGAAGCACAATTTGTACTGATTTTATCAGAAAATATATTGATATTTATCTACTCAAAACTACTCGATTAAAGTTAGCTTTATTTAGGATAATTTTGAAATGAGAATAACAGCAGAATCCTCATTCCTACTACTACTTAGGCCAAGACAAACACGATATGGTTCGTCCTCAGCAGCTGGCTCATAAAATGAACCCAGTTAAAACTCCAAGCTTACTTCTCTACAATGTCAGTCCTTGGCCTATGATATTCGTTAATGCCAATGTCAGAACCATCTCAAGGTTCCCATCAAAATAAATCGTAACAGCACAATGATGTGTTTGTAATGTAGTAATCCGCAGAGACCAGCCAGAGCCAATGCTGTTTGAGGTGATTACCAATATCAGCAGAAGATGCTCAAATCGCCTCCAAAGCCACGACATTTATTCGGAGTAAAAAAACCTTCTAAGATAACGTATATTAATTATACTGATTAAGTTTATCAATGTGATAACCAAACAGTTACTTTTCGTGTTCATCTCGAAAGAATATACATAAACATAATCTAATAAAAATGAGTAGAATATTCAAAAATATGCTAAGACCTAAAAATATCCAACAATTTTAAATCCAGGCTTTGAATATGCTGCGGCAAATTGTCCTTCATATAGTTTTTAAAGATTATAAACCCATTTAAACATGTTCAACACCCTTCTCATCCGACAAGTTGATTCTTTTTAAAATTTGGCAGCCTTATAATTAAGATACCAGTTAACCTATGAATAGACTGACATGCCCCTTATATCCTATTTTATATATATACTTTCTGAACTCACCTGAAAGAAAAGCAAAGCCCACATTAGACTCTCAAGTAGATTAAATAAAGATGACAAGAAATATAGGTGTAATTTGAATTATTTACTTCTGCCCCTGAAAGTTACAATTGGCAGCACAAATAATGATGACTCAGAAGTCTGCAAGAGAGTTACCAAAACGTGACATTGGTAATAATCTAGAAGCAACATACAGCCAGTCCCACTCAAACAGCTTCTTCTTCAAATGTAAGATGCTAAAATCAGCGCCTAAAGCGCCCCCTAGTGTATTCTATTGCAGCTTTACTAGTGCAGCTTTTGCAATGAAATGCATTTGAAATGCATTAGCTGAAAGCTGCACTAAAATAAAGCTCAAGGCTTGGAAACTTATAAGCTTTTTTTTTGCCAATGCACATTGCAATCAGGTTGCATAACAAACTAAACAGGTGAGAGCTTTAGACTCTAGAGCGGATAGATAGAGAAAGAAACTGCAAAGCTTTAGTGCAATTGCACGTATGTGTGGTGCAGGGGTAGTTACTCTCTGTAACTGTGAGAGTGACACTGAGAGCAGGGAAATAGCAATGCATGGAAAGCTAGTGAAAAGTCAAGCCACAAGTTGCAGGGTAGCCCCCAACACCCCCAAAAGGCGCAACAGATGCAACAACAAAATGAACACGAATTGTAACAGGCGAACAGCTGTTCTCAGGCAGCAAACGCCGCAGCAGTAACAAGCGGAGCCCACAGAGCCTTGAAATGCAGGGGGAAGCTTATACTCGTATACATATGTATATGAATGTATTCATAGAGAGAGAGAGAGAGAGAGAGAGAGATGGAAAGTCAAGTGCCCAGCCTGTCCATTCCACGTGCCTGCCAGACCCAGACCATCCCATCCATCAAGGATCTTTTGCTGACATTGAGCCGCCCTTGATCGGAAGTAACCTTCGCCATAGCTGCACGGCACACGCTTGCTGACTCAAGGACAAAATCCATGCGCCGGCTTTTGGTCCTTGCTGCAACTAATATGGATGGATGTTACTAATTGGTTTGGTTATTCAAGCACTTGGCCCCTCACCAACGGACTTTAATTGCCACTTAATTAACTTTGAGTGCAAAAAAAATGAAAAATATACAAATGGAGTATCGACTTACATTTAATTTGATTTGACAGTTGGCATAAGGGACAGTATATGTACATACCTGCAACAGAAGAGGTTAGAAATAGGTTAAATAATGCATTTTTAAATTAGAGATTAAAATCGGCAATACAGTGGATACAAGAGATACAAGATATACAAGACGAATTTGGTTTGATTTGAATGAAACACAGAAAAGTTATGCTACTATATGAATTATTGAATCTCCTTGCCATGCTGATCAAGAATATATTCACTTTATATGGTCGGAAATGCTTTCTTCTGTTGGTTGCAAGCTTCATGACAAAATTAATATACATTCACATGTTTTGTGAATTCATTTTATATATTTTCAAAGAAAAATCTTGTAAAATAAAGAGAATACACATAATATGAGTTTCTCTTTAAAATTAAGTACCAAATATATATTTAGTTATTTACTTTTTTATTAAAGTTAGTGAAATTTACATGCGATTTATTTAGAACATTGTAAAATATCAATAAAAACACACAACGAATTAAGGAAACCTATGCGTATCCTCAACGGTTACATCAGATTTCATTTTACACTACATTTGGCAGGCCGTAGAATATGGGTCACGTATCTAAACGACTTTTGTTTACTTATTTACATGCACTACAATCCGCAAAAGACATTCACGTAGTATAGAGGTACTTATAGTACATCCCACATCCCACATATTGTACGTAGGAGGGTTGCCTTAGTTTTTCAGTTTTCAGTTTTCAGTTATTCAGTTTCTGCCTTTAGGTCTCGGTCTCTCTGTGTGTCGCTGTCTCGAGTTTATCTATTTATTTTGCACATTTTCCTATTTGTTGTTGTTATTGTTTTTTATTGCGCAAAACGAACGCCAACGACCTTGACCATCACAATTTATTTTCATTTTACTTTTTGCTTCCTCTCTCTCTCTGTCTATCTCACTAACGCTCTTTCACTTGTTAGCGTGCATGTGTATGCGAGCACCCAACGTGACACACATTCACATTACGCGCTAGTGCTTATACAAGACCTGTCCCCTAAGACTTGAAAAGGCCTAGCAGCCTTATTATTATTTATTATATTATATTTTCTTGTATTTAAATAGCTTCTTAGTGAATTTCAGCACGACGCTCGCCTTTCAATAAAGTTGCACAAATCGAATTTCAAGTGCAAACAATTCTTGATTGGAAATGTACAAGAAACACAGGAAAACTAGCAGGAAATGCAATTTGAAAAAGTCTCAAAGGTGGAAAAATAAATTCATAAAGTCTAAGTTTGACGAATCGAATATTTAATACCCTTGAAGTTTTAAGTTTGTGTAGTCTTTGTTAAGTTCATGACAAGTAGATCATGTCTTTGTTTCCAGTATGATATAACTTACTCTCAAGTTATACAGAAGGGATAGTTCCAACAGCCTAGTTATAATCCTTGATGTTTGCCACTTTCAAAGGCTTATAGACTATCATAGCTTAATTATCGTAATTAGCATGCAGTGGCCCATCGAGGACAATAATTACATATCAAATATAACAATTAACAGTAAATACTGATCCTAAAATAAAACTCACAGAGAACCCATTGAGGCCAATTCTCTAGAAATTCGGTTAATATGGAAATAGAATATTATTAATAAGTTGTTTCCGAACAAATCGCAGATTAGATTCACCTGTTCATATCACAGCCGGAAAATTCATTGCGGAAGCTAGAGAATGCTTTGAACGCTTCGTGGCCAAACCCAATAAATTGTCGAATCGCCGTGGCTCTCATATGTAAACAAAAATACATTTTCAATGTCGCGCAAAATGTGCAACAACAACAACAACAACAACAGCAAGCTCAGAGAAATAGTAATGTGGGTGAGGTCAATGCGGCGACTACGTCAAACCAGCTGTTGGTGGCTTGGGCATAGAGGGGCTGCCTGCCACTGCCAGCACAGTGGGCAGTTTGCCAAGGCAGCCCAAGGCACGGAAGTGCTGAATGGGCGGGTAATACTCATACTCGGGTATATTTACCCAATAATAATTGTGCAGCAATTTCAAAGAAATTTCATAATAAACTTAGCAACGCTAAGGGTGCCTGTGGCCCCAAAGGCAAGGCCAAGGACATCCAGTCCTGCCTTATGAAATATGTGTCCCAGTCACTGCTAATGTGTGTGCGGCAGTGTGTTTGCTTGTGTTTTAAAAATAGACAAAACCAGCTGTGCGAATGTCAAAGCAATACAACAGAGCGAACGAAAGTGAAAATGTTTGAAAAAGTTGGCGAAAATTGGGTTAGGCCACAAAATCGATGGCCCAAAGCGGCGTATAATTAATGTCAGCTATATTGCCCATGCGCCCTATTGGCCAGTGCGGCAATCTTATCAAGACTTATCAATCAGACCACAGGCCTTAGGCAGAGCTGTTGCCAATGGCGTGATTTCGTCCTCACACAGCGTCTTCAGCTTATCCTTGGCCTTGTGCGTTGATTATACAATCGGAGGCACACGCGCCATTCTTAATGTTGTTGCTGCTTTTGTTGCTGTCAACGCATGCACATTTCATTGCCATTTGCTGCTGTGGTGTATTTGTAGTTGTCGTTGCCGCATCCACATCCACATCCACATCTGAGTCCATGACCATGAACAAGAACTTGTCAATTTCAGAAGGTCTTCCTTCGCCAACACAAAAGTACACAGAGAATGTTACTCTACAGAGCATAGAGCAAGAAAGGTAGCGACACAGAGAGAGAGAGAGAGAGAGAGAGAGAAAGAGCGAGAGAGAGAGAGACCAAAAGCCTTACGTACTCGTTTGAGAGAGCCCAAGCCACCAACGTAATTTCATTTTGTGTTATGAAAATTGAAAGCCTTGCCTTTATGGCCTCCCCCCAACCAGAAATTTTGGCCTTTTAACTGAAAAGTTTATTGAGGCCATAATTGCATTTAGCAGTTCAGTAGTTCTGAGACCTGAGTCTCACTTAAGAAACACTTTGTGAATGTAACCAAAATACTGAATTTTAAATCATAGAAGTATTTCTTTGGGATCATTGAAACGAAAAACTCAGTTCACAATGCCAAAAAGGATAACACATGTGCTCTTTCACATTTGAAAAACTCTCTTAGATGTATTTAAACATCCTTAATGAGAATATTTTAAGCAATATCTTTCGATCTTACAATTTCCATCAAGTTGGGTTAATCAATACCCCCACCCATCCCAACCTTCCTTCAATATTATCCGAATCAAATCTTATAGGGCTCAACTACACCATTAAACATGGTCATTTCAGCCACATTACCCAAACACCTCGCTTACTCGACAAGGACGTTCATCTACACCCCGGCATGCCACTTGACAGTGACCTTACAACAACAACAGCAGCAACTGCACTGAACCAAGTATAGTGTACTTTTCAACTGGCCCCACATTTCGTCTTGTTCGCAGCGTTCCGGCACGGCCCTCCTCATCAGTAGCTAACCTTTACATTTCACTCGAAGCTCATGAACCTGACATTGAACGTGCATGTTATGGCAATGAAATTTTCTTACACACACTCCCTCCCTCCTCCACACCCAGGCACTGTGGGGAATGTAAACTGTTATACCGTTAGGCAAGTGGGGTGGCATTCTTGATGACTTTCCACCAACATTGTTGCTAGTCGCCTTGGTTTTGATCGTTCGTGGCACTACAAATTGGAGGTCAGGTCAGGGCCAAAGGGCTTGACATTTTTTCCAAATGGTAACTCATAAATATGAGAATACTAAATAGTTCAGACCGGGAACCGACTGCCTGTCTGCTCCCCCCAAGAGGGTAATGGACGAAGTAGCTCTTAGTGGGTTAGTGTGCCGCTTTTAAAACTTTATTGGATTGTTCTTCAACACAAAAAGTAGATAAAAAGAAGTGTATGAATTTAAGGGAGGGAGACAATGTTGTTTGCGAAGACTAAGGTGGAATTTTGGACATCTATTGTGGCTTCGATTGTAGAACTGGAAGAAGATTTAGATTTTCAATGAATGACCACAATATGGAACACATCTGATCCAATGCCAAGATAAACCTCTGTATATAATGGAAACTTGATTCTTCACTTCACGGATTATCATGGCATAAGCCATCAACTCCAGAAAATACTAATGCAAAATGAAGACTTTACCGAGGAAACGAGTCGCAATGTAAGCAATCGGGAGGATATAACTGAGTAGATGGCCTATATCCCTTGCAATGATATGACAGACCTTTACAAAAGTCCTTAACTACTTCATTAGTGAGGCAGCGGATTTCTTGAATCCAGAAGAATCTCTACGATCGCCTTGCTATTTCACCTCATTTTAGAAGATCGATTCCTGAGAAGTTATAGTCCTCATCTAACACTAACTGGGTTACCATGCCAATCTAACATTTAATGGTTAATGCCTCCAAATGCAAACCAAATTCCACATGTATGGCCACACACACAGTGCATGTTAATGACCTAAGTCAAGGGCACCACCATTGAGGCGCGCGCGGAAATGCATTCCTTGGAACTGAAGTTGAAGTTCGAGTACAGCCCCAGCTCCAGTCCCAGCACCAACAGCAATATCAACAACCACATCGGCAGGTACAGCCCCTGGGCCGCCTGATATGCCGCCAGTTTTAAAAACGCGCGCAAAAAGGTATAAATAGCCATAGCGCCCCCGTTCCATGGCCGATCCCAATACTGATTCGGCGCAACTTCTGCTTCCATTTCTTGTGCTGATTTTGTATTTATAAAATTTGTTCCACTGCAACCAAGTTGTTGACAACAAAGTCGAGGTCTTGCTGCTGCTTTATCGTTTACATTTAGTTATGATGCCCAACTCCCTAGAATATACACTGCCAACAGCAGACGGGTAGTATAGCTTAAGATAGAGCTTAGAACCACACAAGTGATCCCCACCTTTCTAGCGACTGTTGTTATAAATATGTAGATCAGCATGAGAAGATCTGTTTATCTGGCTATCCTGGTCTCAGCCGCTAGAGCATTCATACTTCGTCTCTGCCACATTAAATATAGCCTCACGTTCTGCATGTTGTTTGTGTCGGTCTCGATCCCTTGGCGTGCCACAACAACAAGAAGCCAACGACTTTTGCTTGTGGGTCAATGGCACTTGCCTGCCACATACACAGCTCTCTCTCTCTCTCTCACACTCTCTCTCTCTCTCTCTCTGTCTCTCCAGTGAGTCTAGTCTCTTCCGCTCTTTCCACTTTGCCAACCAGTTCTGATCCTGCTAATAACCAGACATCTTCCTCTCCTGGATCTCGCCCTTTTTTGCTGCCCTACATTGTGGCCCCAAAGGAGCCCCATGCCGCTGCTTGATATAATGCTTCTTTAGCTTTGAATCTGCTGCTTCTTTTGCTTGGATTCTTCTGCTGCTGCTGCTGCTGCTCTCACAAAGTTCAAGGTCTTCTACAGATCAGTTCAACGCCATCCACTGACGTCTGCACAGATTTCGCTCCATTTTGTTTTATTTTTATTATTTCTGCTTTTTTTTGTAATATTTCTTTGTCCACAGAGAGCCCATCGTTGCCCTTTGTCTGCCAATTCTCTGAGTTTTGATTTCATTCTTTATAATCCCCCCTACAACTCTGCAACCCTTCTCCGGGCTTGTTCTGCTCTGCTGGCTGGCTTAATTATTTGGTCTCTCGATTCAAGTTTTATATGCATTTTATATATAGTCCGAGTTTCTTTTTGCTGTTGCACATTTTAAACATGCAAATTGACTTTGAGCTTCACTTATTCTGTGTAATTAAGACGTTTCCGGTTCATGACCTAAATGTGCAATTCATGGGGGCGGGGTAGGCAGAGGATAAAGGATAGGATAAAGACATATTACTGAAGAAAGAGTGAGACAGCTGCGTGTGGGTCTGTTTGGTTGATTATGAATCAGAGATGCAGACCAAATGAAGTACATGAGCATTATTTACATAGTTGATGAAGATTGGATAAAGGGGACTTGCTCTTGGGTCTGGTGACCATATAAGTCTGAACTGGGTGGCCAACCATTATATATACATATATTTATTTCGAATTATATGATATGTATTGCACAAGGTTGAACTATCTCTACTTCTTATATATGTTGGCTGTCAGCAATATAAGTAACATAATCCCTCTGCACAAAATCTGATAATAAACTCAAGCGATTAAATCAAAATAGACTTGTCAGTCTAGTGTCAGCTGATGCCTTTGTAACCTTTTTACCTATTTTTGTGAATTTTCTTTTTTCTTGTATTTTAAGATTGTTACATTTTGGTTAGTAAATTCTATTTCCATGCTTAGTCAGAATATTATGGCTTATCTGCATAATACTTTTCTATGGACCACAACTTCATGGCCAGACATTTGTCTTCGCAACAATTCATATATTTTATATACACTCTGGGTATTTTGAATAGAACATGCTTTGGGGCACCATTGCCATAGCCTAAATAATTTCAATAATTTCAAAAAGATTATTATTTTAAGAAGATATTTATCTAAAATGTTTTAGGATGTTTTAATGTACAAGAATCTGTGTTTGCTGAAGACAAAATGGCATGGCCTAAAAGACAACACAATAGACAATATCATTTGTTTATGACAAGTCCAACAAAGGACAGTGAAATCTAAGAAATTTAAGAACTGCTTAAGATCTGCTTTTAATAGTGAACATTTTCCCCTTCTTTAAAAGTTTAAAGGATTTTTTGTCTTAAGAGTCTTATTAAATAAAGTTTATTAACGATAACTGGAATTAGAGTTAGATTTCTTTATATTAACGCTAAATGAATGGATCATTTCTATATTCCTCTCTGTTAAATCTAGTTTATCGAAACTTAAATTGACAATGATCCTATAGAAACTATCTTCGCTGAAGTCTATTAATAATATCATAGTATAATGCCATGAAATTTCAGCCAGCTTGAACTTGCACTATTCAATTGTCTGTCAGTGTTTGGATATCAGGTAAAAGCCACAACCTGTCACTTTCAGCTAAAAAGAGAGACTCCCTTTGGTTGCCAGATTGCAAATCTAGTGCTTAATGCTGGCATGTTTCATGACATTCAGCTTCACTTGTTTGGTTGAATGACAATTTGACAGCTCCTGTGTTGGTGCCACCCACAAAGTACTCAGTTGTACACATAACTAAATATGCACATAAGAGTACATAAGGTCTAGTCATAGCACATATGCAACAATGCTGCCTCGTTGCGTGGCATTTTTAATTCAATTTTTTATGACACTCTCTGCATAAATCTAGCTTGGATGGATATGGAATGGAGTTATGTTGTATGCCTGTGCCCTCTGGCCACAGTCTATTTTATGGTTGGCAAATATCTGAAGGCCACTCTAGTACTTAAATGAGTTTCAGCTTCACCGAGCAGGAAGTCAACTGAATAGCTGAAAAGTGCAGCAGAACCAAATTTCGGTCCAGGGCGGACATCAGCTAAATAAATGAATGGCCAAAATCAGACAAACTGACATAGCACTATGCCAAATGCCATGAAAAATTGATTGATGTTTGGAATGGAATGGATATATTAATTTGTATAGAACAGGGAGTTGTGAGAGTGGTGGTAAATGTTCAGAGGGTTATAGAAACTTTTGTATAAAAATTTAAATAATAGAACAATATTCGGTAAATTTGTTAAGGGGTATGCGAAGCAGAAGAGAGGAAATGGAGAATTACTTTAATAAGAACCAAATAGATAAATGTATATATAAAAACTAAAGAGGAAGACTACATTCGGGTACCTGAACTTTATATACCCATGCAGAACTGTTAAAAGGAAGGAAAACTTAAGAGTCTAAAACGTATTTCGTTCAGCTGTAGCAAGCGAATCAAACTTCTTTCTAAGTACCTTCAAACCCACAAATTTTCATATACTTGAACATATAAACGGCACATTCGAATTCCAAGAAATCTGTTTGTGAGTGAGGGAAGGAGGCAGAGCACTGGGCTTGCACAAAAAACGCTGATTGGCTTGCAAAATTGATTGATAACGCCATTGTCTAAAAACGTTGGTATACTCTACCAATATTCTCCAGATTCAGATTAGCAGCTAGCACCAGAACATTGCCTACGACAATGAATGAGCCAATCCTTGTGCAGCTCATGCAATCATTTTGCAGTCGAAACGATTCCATTATCATCCCACTTTTCTTTATATTGTCCTAAAATTCATATGAATTTGACTCATATGATAGAATAGCTTCCCAATCGGCAGCTATAACGTCATCCATATATATTGTGCCAAATCATATTTCTTGCAATCACCACACACTCTTGATCACTAATCTCATACCGATCCCTATTAACTTTACAATAATTTTGCTAGCACAGGAATTTGATAATAATTATATCAATTCTATAACTCTTAAGACTTCGTATTATATTCACAAGTTCTAAACCTTCTTTGTTATCTGCTTTCTGTAGAAAAATCCAAACCCAACATATGACGCACTGCATATGAAATTTGCGTGATTTTTAGAGGTCAGCACCAGTACATACGAGTACCAAGCACTGTTGTTCTTCTAAAATCATTCTTAGATGACTCAATTAGATGCAAGACTTCCAACAAATTTGATTGCCGGCAACTGACTCATATATTTTTCGGACTTGAAACCTTTTGCTTGGGTCACAGTTGGACGCGTGCTTTCATTGGGGGTCACTTTCTACACAATATGTTTGCTTATTACTATCATAACGGTTATTTGAAAAGTGATTCAAAAACAAAAAACAATAAGAGACGTTAATCATCAGATGGCTAGGATTACTAAAGACCTCGTCACAACCTCATCATAATTATAATCATCGGCAACAACACAACATCTGGCCTAGTCCGTGCGCCGTTACTCAACCTCGGTAATTGAAAACTTATTCAACTCGCTGCTGGAGAACTTGCAAATTATGGCAGGCCAGCGTCTAACGGTTATCGTGTAAGCGAGTGAGATAGCAATATATCAATAGATCTCAAGTACGTCATGTCACATCATGATCATGTAACTGTAATCAAATTCGCTTTTTTCGCTAATTGTTCCACGCTGGCCTCCCCGGCGTCTCTGGCCATTCAGGAAGTGTGCTAGATTTACATTACGTTACGTTACGATACGATACGCTGCACTTGTCTAACTCACAGATACAGATACACAGATACAGATATATATATATATATATATATATATGTGTGTATGTATGAACGTACAGAACGAACGATACATACATATGTAAGCAGTATGTAGTATTTATATCAGTCGAGTCGATTCTCGCTTTCAGTGTGTCACATTTTTGTGTAGTTGTTGCCCGCCTTTTGCTTTGGCTTTTTATTTTATTATTATTATTATTATTGTTGCTATTTCTCTTCCGCTTCTAACGCGTCAGACGTTGAAATGACCTTGTGCTTGGTTTTTGTTGCTATTATTGTTCTTGTTGTTGTTGCTGTGTTTTTTTCTATTATTTGTATTGCGCTCCCACTTGTAATTCGCATTTTTATATCTCTACAAATGTACATTGTATAATTTACCTTGTTGTTGTTGTTGTTGTTTTTTGTTTGTCTCTTTAGTGAGCTACTAAAACAGGTTTGTGCTTTGTTTGGCATTTTTATCCGCTAGATACTTTTTAGCATTTTGTTAACTGTTGTTTTTTTCTTTACGATATGAATAAGTAGCCCGTTCGGTTAGTTAAGTAACTAAATTGTTGCTTTCGACGATTGCTTTGCTTTAATGTTTATTTTAGCTGAGTTCGCATTTGAAATGGGTTCAAAGTTAACAGAGTTCTAAGGGGACTTGTAAGCATATGCTGAGATCATTTCACAAACTCAAACTGGAAATTGGCATTTTAGATATATGAGTTTATTTGGGATAATGGATGAAAGTTCTATGAAAGGGTTCATCACATTTCTTATGCTGTGAAGTTTCATCACTCAGAAATCAATGAATGTTTGTTTGTGGATATAAACCTTCGATTTTAGGGTTACTAGCCGAAGCTTACAACCCAATTCTACTAATACTATTTCAATTTTCTGTTTCAAAGGCGCATTTATATAAAGTCTATATCATATATGGATTTCATGTAGAGATTCCGAGCTCAAAAGTTTTCAGGCCACGCATCGTATTTACTCTGCTAGTTCCAATGAAATCTATATGATGTAGTAGGCAGATCTGGCTGAGTTTTGAATCTCTACGAAAAAGACAAGGCCAGCTCGTTAGCTGATCAGTAATTAAGAATATACTCTAATATGCATTACAAATATCATGCCAAAATTCCAATAAATTCTCTGCTCAAAATGTTAAGGAAATTTATGAATTTCTTAATCTCAAACCTCTCAAGGCTAATTATGGCTCTGAATTTTATTTGACAATGAATTCGTCACTTATATTTAGGATATTCATTTCCTATTAAAAACATATAATACGTGCTCATATTTAAATATATATATATATATATATATTTGCTAAGATACGCCACTGAAAATCATCGTAGACTCAGTTTAGTATCAAGTTACAAGTCACATATATCAGTATACTTCCCTTTTTGCTAGTAAATCAATTGCACAACAAATTGAATTTCATTCGATTAAATATGTATAATAAATACGTGTTTTTATTTACTTTTGCATAACCTCAAGGCCTTACTACTAGCCTTTGAACAAACGCCAATCATTTGATTGGGTTTATGGGCCATATTCAATTGATTTTTACATTTTTCGCACAAAACTTTGCAATTACGATCTACGAAAAATTGCCTTTGCTTATTATTAAATAATATTTATTGAATGCTTAAATCAACAACAGCAGTTGGAAAACAAATGCATGCCGATTACCTTTGGACATTGTTATGCAATACGTTTTCGTGGGCAAGGTCGTGTTCGCGCCTAGGTCAACACGGAAAACTAATCTAGAGCTTTCCAAAATTATAAGTATGTGTTTCTAATACAAAGTTTAGCAAAACGCAATCAACAAAACACATATGTGTGTACAGGGAGAGGGTGTCGATTTATGAATGCGATTATATTGTGCTTTTATATTGGAATAGCAAGTTTAGCCGGCTTTGACTGGGTTCTGCTGATGCTGATTGTCAGGCATGCTTTGCCAATTAGCTGAGCGACAGCAGAAATTGTGCTGTTTTGCAATGCGTAGCTTAAAGCGGGTAACTGATTTTGTCGTTGTTGTTGTTGTTTGTCTTGCAAGAGCGTCTCTCAAATGATAATTCTCAGATAACGATATATATCGATAATTTTTGGTTTTCCACAAATATATGTATAATAAATATAAATATAAGTACAATTAGAATTATTAATTCCACACATATATATATATATATATATATATATATATATATCGATACTTATCGATGTACAACTTATTCCACACCGTTATAAATCGATAAATCAGGTATCTTACACCACCACTGTATGTCTTCCCAAATAAATTGCAATATGTAAATCAATGAATTTGCTTTCCAAACGATATATATCGATACATCAGCTACTACATCATACATACATCAGCTTGCACATATATCGATATAATAACTGTTAACCTTCTGTTGATATTAATACATTTTACATTTTAAACAATATTATCGACGTATATCGATAATTATCGAAATATCGATTCTTATATATCGATATATTTTTCCCTTAATCTTCCCTTCGGCGCTATTAGTATACTGAAAAAATTGTATGGCGATTGGTTCCATAGTTTAAGAGTCAAGAAAAGAACCGTGCGCCGCTTGCCTCCAAGCAACCTCTGACCTCCATTTTAATTGAACTATTGCAAAATTGTTTCTTAGGATATGAACTATATCTTGTGTAAGAATTTCAGCCTCTTTTCGCTTGACCTGTGAGATATTTAATCAATCAGTCAGTCATTCATGATATATGCTTTTAGTCTGAATTTTAAAAGGATTGCCACCTTCATATAGCTCTAATCTTTGGAATAAGCAAATGAAATAGAATGACAATTTATGCTCCTATAGTTGATAAAATTCCAATAAATTAAGATTTGTCTCTTTAATTCCCCCCACAATAAACCTTTTATTTCAATGTGTGGCAATTGTTTGCCAGTGACAGGACAATGAAATAAATAATTGAATAAAACTATTTGCTACAGAAACAAAACATAAATGTAGCACAATGTGTGTGTACATCTGTATCATTGGTGTTACGCACACATTCTCTCTCCGATTTGAATGTGGGTTTGAGGTTTATCACCAAGCCAACCACCAGCCCAACGAAGTGTTCTTTGCATTTCAGAGAGTGTGAGAGTGAGCGAGTGTTGGGAATGGCATTGACATTGGCATTGAAAGCATTATCAATATGTTGCCGCTTCATTTACTAGAACGGTTCGGATCGGGACAGGTAGCTGAAATCTTTCAATATTTCCAGAGACTTTCACACCAGAAACCAATGCCACGACAATCGACCCATTTAAAAGCCACATGCATAAATCTTCTATAACAGGCAGTAGTCACGTTGGCCTTGACTTTTATTTACTTAACTTTTAATAAAGCGACAAGGAACGGCAGACTTGTTTATTTATTAGCCAAGTGACAATAAGAACAAAAAGAAATCAGTTGACTGACTGACTGACTCCCCATATATGTGTATACATATATATATATATAGTAGATATATTGTATAACTCTGGCCATATCTGAGTCGCATAAAAAACCACGCACACTCTCGCATAATAAAATACAAAATGAAATCATTAGAATGCTGCTGCCTGTCGACGCTCAGCTCAGCTCTGACTTCGTCTACTGTCACTTTCAGCGGGTTCTCTCTCTCTTCTTGCCTACTGTTCGGGTGTTTAATGAGTTAAGAACAGGTTTCGTTTTAGCTGGAAAAATTTTGCCAACATATGATTTAACAAACTTGTTAAAGTTGTCAATATAAAAGGAATTATGCAAAAATCTTATGTCAAGACAAAACAAAAAACAAACAAACAAAACATTAAAGTTGGAGATTAATTATAGGTTTAAGATTTCCTCTTCTATTATCACTATTATAAATGATTGAAGGCTTGGAACAAATTTATTTTTAAACGCCTTTAAAGTGAGAATTGTTTTCTATCGTTAAGGTTTAATGGATATTCTGTAGATTGGAATATATATATATATATTTAGATGTCTCTAAAGATCGACAAACGAAATCGATCGTTACAACCAGTGTTTGTATCTTAAAACTATCATTCACCCCTTCAACTTGTTCAATTACTCCTCATTACAATATTTTCGAAATTTGGCAGCTGCCATTCAAAAATATTTACCGGATTTCAAGTCTTGTTAGGGGGACATCCCAGTCTTGTTTTGTTTTCGCCTATGCAGTCCTCCCAGACAAAACGGAAACTCAGCGAAATATCAAAATTGCAAATTGTTGTCTGCTTTTTGAAACAAACAAGGGAAATTATTTTAAAACAATCAAAAAAAAATAGAAGAAAATGTTAAGCAAACAATAGCCTATATATATTTTTAGCAAGCAATGCAAATTCTACCCTTATAAATATATTTAATTTATGCGCAGTTTCTTTTTGTTAAATTCTAATTTCAATACCAATACGACAGGCAAATCACGCCAGAGAGCGCCGCAGACTTTTTGGTTTTTTGGCTTTTCGGCTCTTTTTTTTGTTGTTGTCTTTTCTTTTTGGCAAATTTCGAATTCGAGAGACGGACGCAACACGGAGCCGAGCACCAAGTTTATTCCAGTTGAAGTTCAAGGTGAGAGCGCCAGTCAAAACAACAACAACAATAAAAAACGAAGAAGAATCATCGTATATACAAAATTAACACACAAACAAACAAACAAAAAAACACACACGCAACCTTGACAAACACCCAACGATGAAAAAAAAACAACAATTTATAAATAAATATATAAATTTTGTAGAGGTTTTTGGGGAGCCGAAAGACGAAGCCTGAAAACAATTTCAATTTAAATTGATAATTAAATTTAAATAACAATTTCAAGCTTTACTCAGCAAACATATAAACTATATATATATTTATATATATTTACCAATGTACGTATTATGTTCATATAACTGTATATATATATATATATTTAGATATATGTAAATCTGTTTAACTGAGGCATGATGTAATGCGTGCTTAGCACAAATTTGACGCACATTTGATGCGCTAAAACACCGCGCTTGGAAGTGTTTGTTTTGGCATCATCACAACTGGGTCACATGAATGCAAATGATTGGCAAATGGGCGTTGAAATAGCAAATTATTTGCTAACAAATAATACGCTTGAAAATTCGTAGAATAATTAATGATTCCGCAGAAATTAGAAGAGTGCAAGTTTATGATGAAAGACAAATTTATGTAGGGAAATTGTTAATCTAAATACTGATATATATGGCCGCCACAGATCGTCAGATATTTCCATAAACAATTGCTTGACAACTGTATTGACACAATCTGCCAAATGCATGCGGTTAAATCCCATTCCACACAAGCCGAGCGCATGTATGAGATTTTTGTGATTGTCTAGAAAGTAAATTAGTCACCAGCTATAGATATATATATAGACAAGACATATATACATACATTTATAATTTGACCTTTTGTTGGTGCAAAGAAAAAACAGCAACCGTTAGCCTAAGCAATAAATTACCTGGCCTACACTTTCATATATGTACATACTTATTACTGCTGCACTTGCACTTGTTTTTCGATTTCCTATATAAGTAGGTATTACACTTGCTAACAAAATTGATGACAAGTTGACAATAGTATATAGACTGGTTCAAATAGCTCAAAGCTACCACTAGAGTGCTGACATAAGAGCTGGAGGAGTCGTCGTTCATCATAATGTTCTGGAAATCTGCTCAAACCTCTGCTGGGGCTTTGCAGCTACTTCGAAATAATGAATTGAAATTTGACTGTTTATAATTTAGAGCTAAAGAATAAGAATGGAGATCTTAAATAAACTTTAAAATATTCCAGAAATTGTTCTTATTTTGGGAAAGCAGATTCTTGATCAGATATGATTCCACTCCGAAGGGTACGAAGAATTATCAAATTCAAAAAAATTAGAAAAAAGAAAATGAAAAGAATAAAATAAGAATTTCATTCTAGGGTAATATTTTCGACCTTTTGTAAATGTAAGCAAATGTAAGCTAATTCCTTGCATGGAATATGGAAAAATTTACTTACTATCACGAGAACACTTTATGAATAAGTATAAATATTTTGAGCACCCTAAATTGACTCCTTGGGTATGACTTTTTCCACTCTTTCTATTCTGTTTTCCTCTTACAAACTGTCGTACAGACATATGTCTATAGCTATAGTCAATACAAATGTATCTAACATAAAACATCTATTTCCTGGTTAAGCAGTGTACATTTGTATATATAAGTAGAATCCGCTAGCCCAGACTTATACGTAAGAGCAACAAGTGGCGTCCAGGGTCAACGGGTTATTCAGTTACTAGATATTCTTGTCTTTTAAGCTTGAGGGCGTTCGCTTCGATCTGTTATGATTTCCACTTACCTAGATCAGGAATCGAGCTCGACGGCTCCTCGCCATTGCTGCTGGCATTGTTGTGGCCATTGCTGCCGGAGCTGCTGCTGTTGCTGCCGCCGTTGCTGCCCATTCCAGAGGCGTGTTTTACCTTGGGTGGCGGAGGTGGAGGTGGTGGACGCATAGCTGAGTTGCCTGCATTGCTGTGATGCGAATGTGAGGGCGACGAGAGCAACTGTTGGTGATGTTGTTGGTGTTGGTGTTGGTGTTGCTGGTGGTTGCTGTTGCCACTACTACTGCTGCTGCTTGAGACTACGGGCGTGCGAAAGATGTGCGTGGAGGAGGCAGAAGAGGAGTTTGCGGAGGAGTTGGATGAGCCACCGCTGCTGGAGCTAACATTGGCAATGACATGAGACTGCTGCTGCTGTTGTTGCTGAAAGTGATTGGAGGCTATGACGTTGACATGTCGTGTGCTGCTGTTGCTGCTGCTGCTGGTGCTGACCACATATTTGCGGGCAGCCGCTGTAGGTGGAGGACCTCCTCCAGACATATATTGTGGCTGTTGCTGCTGCTGTTGGGGCGGAGGCGGAGGTGGAGGCGGCGGTGGAGGTGGTGGCGGCGGTGCTAAAGGTGGCGTTTGACGATGCTGCAACTGATGTTGATGATAAGACTGCTCCACATAGCCAACACCAGCGCCAGCTGTGGAACGACGTGCATTTACCGGCGATGGGGAAACGGGAGCGGAACGCGAATGATGATGCAAAGGCGGCGGCGAAACGGAATGACGACGCGTACCGACCACGACCGAAGAGCAACCGCTAGACTCGTCATACAAACGACCATCTCGAATGACACGCACATGTTGCTGTGGCTGCTGATGATGCAATGGCGGCGGTGATTGACCAGGATTGCAGCCCAAACGCTGACTCTGATAATGATGAGCGGCGGCGGAGGAGGAGGACGAGGGACTGGCTGAATGGCGACGCGACAAATGCTGCGTTTGACCTGCGGGCAGCGATCGTGTAATGATAATCTGCGGTGTGCCCGTTGCGGCTAATATGGTGGTCGCCTCGGCCTGTCCACTACTGGCCACCTGTTGTGTATAGATGTGTTTGATGGCGCCAACTGTGGTGCCAGCTCCGGCTGCAGTGCTTGTAGAGCTGGCACGCTGCTGCACATACTCCATGCGAGGTGTGAGTATCACCTTTTGAGTGCCACCCGGGGTGGTCAGGCCTGTGGGCTGACGTGGAGGGACCGTTTGCACCTGGACATGGGTGTAGCGCTGGGCAGGCATGCTCAACGAACCACTAGATCCGCTGCAATTGCTGCTTCCGCTGCTGCTGCTGCTACTGCTGCTAGTAGGTTCCCTTTCCAGCTCTCTCTCCCTTTCCCTTTCCCTCTCCCGATCGCGATCCCTATCGTGCTCCTCCAAGTGCAGCATTTCGAAATCCAAGGGCTCTGTTTTAATAATCTTCACTGTGCTGGTGCTGGGCGTGGCTGCTGAGGCTGCCGCCGCTACCGCCTCCATGCATTTGAGCTTCTTCAACATGTTTTCGTTTTTGTTTTTCTTTTTTGTATTCCAGAAAAAAGTCGGACAAAAATATATATATCTATATATATGTGTGTATATGTTGTGTATAATTTCCGCTTATTGGATTTGATCCTGAATCACCTGCGTTCTCTGCCTCGCTCTCTCACTCTCTCTTTCTATTCCCTGCACTCCTTGCTCTGCTTAAAAAATCAGTCTCTTCTGCTTCACGCTTTTTGTTTTGTTGCAAATGTTGTTTTTATCCGTGTTATTTGTTGTAATTTGTTTTCCAAAAATGTTTGTTCAGCCTTCAAAGTTGCAAAGTTGTTTTTGTTTTTTATTTCTGTTGACTAACTGCTATGTTGCTTGTTATCCTAGATATCCTTACTTTGCTAGCGTTGTCCTTAAACCTGCGTCACACACTCACACACACAGTTCAATGATGCGTAGTTAGAAGTGTTTTCCTTTTGAGGCTTTCTTTGTTGATTTAATTTATAGAATACGATGATGCTGATTATCATAAAATGATCGATGAGTTGAGTTAAGAGTATGGTTTTGTGTGTTTTGTTTTCTTGAGAAGTTCCGTTAGTAAGTTGCTAATAATACTTGTTGGGATTGGTTTTTGTTGATTTTCCACTCGCCACACAGCAGCTGTATGAGTATTTTCTTGTTAAGATATTTAATGTTTGCTAAAATAAAGAGGAATTGAAATTAGAATTAGATATAAATATGATGATAAGGTATAAACATATATATAAATATATATTTCTTCAATATTTCTGATAGAAAATATATTTTCATTGAATTCCCAACTTTCTTAGAACGATTACGTGAATATTTTATAGGATTTCTCAAATTTTCAGATTAAGTAGAAGCAAACTATTTGGAAATTCATCGGCTTCAGATTCTGGTCTCTGCTAAATGAAATGGAATTTGCATCGGAAAATGCATATCAAAGGAAAATCCAATATGTAAACTTTGGAAACTCCAGCTAAACTACTTCCCAGGCTCAGATTTTGCATGCAAATCAAGCTATTACTCATACGTCTGGTTGACTGTACAGTATATATATATATAGTTCATTAGACCCCATATACCTCTGACTGTATCGTGCACTATATCTGTCAATTATCTATATATTATGTCCTACACCTGAGCCTGATACTGAGAATGTCTTCTTCTTTCATCTACTAATCCCAAAACTGTTAGTGCAAGAATTCTAGTTCCTTATAGTTTATATAATCCATATGCCTAAGGATAGAAATTCGATATGTTTGAATCTTGAACGTTCATACTTACTTTTCGCAAATGAAAATTGATGCTCTTCAGTTGTTAGATTGATAAATTGATTGATTGAAAATCGTTGAATAATATGTAGAAATATATATAATTTGTAAATTTATAGTGGCTTTATGATTTGTTGTTTTTTATATATTTTTAATAATAATAATATATGCATGTATTGATAATTATGTATGTATTACTAATAATATGATGATGAATACTTTTGCAAGTTCTTTGTGTTTATAAATTATTTATAAATTGTTTAAATAAATGTTCTTAGCTGTTGCTTATTGTGGTGGCTTATAAGTAACATTGAAATCGATTTGCACAATTCACAAGTTTTTTGTATATATTATTATTAAGTTGATAATTTGTTTCAAAAAATATATGAGTTTTATTTATATATATGTATGTTTTCATATATATATTATATTTATGTTTAATATTTATTCAAGATTTTGCACATGAAACACAACGCCTTAGTTGTCATTTTTTATTTATTTTATATATAAATATATATATATATTTTTTTTTTAACCTGAGCAGTAAATTATTAAGATGCCGCAAGATGTTTTATTGTATTTTCTTGAGAGTTGGGGTTTTCTATGTTGCCACTAAACAGCCTTAGAAAAATATATACATATATAAATCAGTATGCGTGTACGTGTGTATGTGTGCCGCCTTACTGCCGTATAAAGTGCGGATCTGGGTTAATATTATTTGATTTTAGGTAAAGCTCTTTCTAAACATATTTCACTTTTGATATTTTTGATTTTTTCTTTTTTTGTTTAACACATTGAAGCACTTGTCTTTGACATTTGACCTTTGCCTTGGGGCAAATAATTTACATATTTATTTAGGAAATATATTTTATTAAAACACATTGCTAATTGTTGCAACATTTTTTCACTGAATTCCTACAGCTGTTTGGCATAGCATTTCTTTATTTTCCTTTTTTTTTTGAAATGGGGCGTTCTATATTTCTGTGTGTATCAAACGAGGAACAGCTGAGAATAGCCTCTTCGAAGAGCAACAGCTGGGCCAAAAACGGTGCAACGGGCGAGGGACTTCTTTATTTTTGGGCGGCGTCTCTCTATTTAGCACGATAATGTTGTTGTTTTTGGTTTGCCCACAGAACCAAATATAAGATTAACTTAGTTGAGGTAAAAACTCAGTGTGACGCGGCTCGACCAGAGGGAAAGCAGCGTTCAAGAGCAAGGTGAACTGTACAAGGACGAGGCTATGGACGAGGACATGAACATAGACATAGACGTGAATGTGGACGTACCACCAACAGCTGTTCGGCTAGCTTAGTTGGCTGCACAAGGACAAGGACACCAACACAGGATGGCTTTCAGCTTCAGGACACAATGTTACACACTTTTCCGTTTCATTTGCAAATTTTAACTTGTATTTATTTATGAGTATTATAAGTAGAGCGGGCCGTCAATTGATTGCACATTTCGTTACTTTATTTCACGACGTTTTCGTTTGCTTTTGCTAGTCGTATACTTATTCTTGGCATGGAACGCGCGGCTGGGCACAAAATTCGCAACCGTTGCTTGCGCCGTACTTTCTCTGACTAAACTTGAAAAGCTCTGCCACAAGCACAAAAACCGTAACCGAGACAGAAACAGAAACAGAAGCAGAACAGAACGAGAATCTTACGAGAAGAGAGCACGAGAGCGCGCCGTATTGAAAGTGAAAACCTGCAAAGTGGGCACGTCTGCGTGAGAGAGCGGCGGGAGCGCCTAACATGTGCCAAAGAGAGTTTGCGCGAGCGTACAAGGAAGCAGCGCTGTAAAGAATGCAATAAGCAAAACATAAATAAACAAAAATAAATGCGAATGAGCCAGCGAAAGCATAGGCCGAAACAGTGCGGTGTTTGGGTTAACAAACAATAGCATGGGCCAGCAGGTAAGCATGGAGATGGAGCTAGCTAGCTGGGGTGGTTTTTTCCTCTTCTTTGTCATTTGGGGTTGCTTGTGCGCAAACTGAAGTTTGAATTTGAAAAAGAAAAAAAGGAAATACACGGCGTATGAGTAATGTGCGTGAGTGCTGAAGATTTCAGTTTTTCTTGGCAGAAGGAAGGGTGGGTTAACGAAATACAAAACAATCAAAGCTACGCATTGAGGTAGGTTCAAGTTCTTTGCTTGCAAAAAAATACATTACGATGAGAGTTTGGCTGGCAATGTTTTGCAGTGTAATTAGGAAGGGAATTGAAAAAAAAAATGCTAGAAGTGGCAGATGAGTATGCCAAGTAGCGTTCATAGTAGCTTTGGTAGAATTAGCTTTTATTTGGACTTTAGAAAATGTCTAAGAATTTAAATATAAACTTTCTTTCGAAACATGTAATAAAATTTGTTGTATAGCTTTATAGCTTTAATATTAAGTCTTGTATTTGAAGTTGACTTTTGAGCCTCTTCTAAACAGATGCTTTACATTTTGCTAGTTGTTGTTGATTGTTGACTTGAACCTCAATAAGGGTAACCCACAAAAATATTTCCAAAGATCAATTTCCGCAAAGGCCACTCCTTAATGCATAGTAAACCCTGCTTTGAACTGCATCCAAGGCCACATTCTTCAGCCTCACAGCACAATTTACAGATATAAATATATCTACTATATTTCTAAACTGACTTTGATAGATATCTAAGCCTTCTAGCCTTTAAAGCCACCCAGCTTCATGTCACATAATGCTACTTTCTCTACTATATATACTATATATATATATATATCTACTATATATATCAATAAAAAGTTTGACATTGAGAAACGCACGCTTCAAATGCCATGAAATGATGCATCATTTCCCATAATCTTCTCATATGCACTTGTCGATTCATAAACTAGCATGAAAATACACACTAAGCCACACACCTATTGTAATTTGCAATTGCAATTTGGCATTGCACACATGCACATATACATGTACACGCACACACACGCAGTAAAAAGCTTCCGTAAACGTAAAAGTCTGTCCGTGAGTCGCGTCCGCATCGACGACGACCCCAAAAATAAACCGCTAAATGAGCAATGAGAAATTGACGATTGGCACTCGTTGTGGGATCGGCTAGAATCGGATCGGTTCGGTCTGTCTGTAAGTGCCTGTGTGAGTGTGTATGTATGTGCATCCAATAGCAAACTAATCAGCAAACAAAATACAACCTCACTTGGATGCAGTTTTTTTTTTTGCCACAACAAACGTATTGACCTTAACACTGAACAGCACGCAAATGCTCATTGCATGCACGCCGCCCCACATCGGCAGAAAGTGAGATAGAGATGGAGAGAGCGAGAGAGCGAGAGAGTGTGCGAGAAATTGAGAACAGTAAGCTGGCGCGTGTATTAGTCAAGTTCACCAATACCAAGGCAAGGTTGAACATAGCTCGCCATAGCGATAGCGTTCTGTCTCTGTGTGTCACTGAGACTTAACAGCGCGTCTACAGTAGCACTGCTGTAGGAAGGCTCTGTTAACTTTTTACGATGTGGGTAAATGGAGTTGCAGGCTAGTGGGGGGTTTCGATTCTAATGAGGGTTGCTTGTCATGTCTGGAGTTCTTGTAGCCGAAAGTGGGTGGCTTTGGAATGAGTCAGACAGTTTTTGTGGAGTTTGGCTAGCCAAAGGAGGGAGCTGGAGCAGTAACTGAGTGGAGATGAAAACTTAATGAACATTTCTAAGCGTTTTCGATGGCCCTAACAGGGGACCTTTGTGGTTGCGGTGGCTATTTGGCTATGTGATTCCGAGAGTGAAAGGTATAAGTGATAATGATTGAGAAAAACTAAACTTAGACAAATTTTGTGGGTTTTCTAAGTAGTTTTTAAAAGTATTGGTTGCTTCTTACTTCTGAGCCTAGAAAATGTGCGAAATATGATGTTTGTTTTGATAAGTTGGCAGAAAATAGTCGTAAATTCTCTGAAGCTGATTTAGACCACTGCGAATAAATCTCAATGTTCTTATTACAAGAAAATGAAGCCTTTGAAGAGGTATGGGACTTTTTTATCACCATAAAGCGCGCCCGAGGAAATTCGGGCTTACAATTACGAAAATCATTCAAATAAATGTCAGAAATGGGCTGATGATAAACAGTAAGCAAGGCTAGCGACTATGTAGTCGCAGCTGCCTTTCCTTTCCTTTTTTAGGCGATTGCTAGCTTAAAGTTTTGTACATAATCATAATTGACTTAAGCCTTAAAAACGTGAGAAGAAGTGGACATAAAATTGTATTTATTCGATTTTTATCCAAACTTATTTTGATATTTTTACGATAAGCTGGGCATTTTCACAGATAGCCCAAAAGTTTCCATCATTTTAATGTTCGCTTTCTGCTAGATTATTTCCGCATTGAGACGCTTTTGCTTATTGCAGCCACATTTGAAACTACAACAAATTGTAATCAACTTGACTCACTGCTAAGGTTTAATGACAGTTACAACTTTTTGTATTGTTTAAAAATCTTCCATATAATTTATCATATTTCCTCCAATATTACAATTCTTCTTGCGATAATTCCAATTCTTTTCCAATACGGCAGTAAATCGGCACAGGACACACTTTAACACTAGCTGAAAAGAGATCTTCAGCACGAGTCCATATAGACATTGGACTTTATAAAGCACACACGCGCTCACTCACACACAACAATTGAAAGTTAGTTATCCATTAAAATAAGACGATTGCGCATCTGAGACTGAGATTCTTCCAACTAGAAACAGAAACTGGTCTGTCTGGTGCGGCTTGATGTTGCAGAAGAGAGCACAGAACGAAACGTACGACATGACGTCGTTAACGAGACTGATTGTGCGACTCTGAGACTGCAAAACGAGACAGAAATTTTGCAAAAGTGAAAAATTCTACTTTCAATATGAAAACCGTGTTGTGTGCAGCAAAGCCAGCGTCAACAGCGAACAGCGTCGCCGGCGTCAACAGCAACAACAGCAACAACAGCAACAGCAGCAAAAGCAACCGCGGCGGGGAGGGAGTTGTGCATGGAAGAATGGCCAAAAGCGCTGTGGTGCTACAACGTAGGCAGAGGTGGGGCACTGTGGGTATGGGTAAGGTAGGTCGTGGTATGGGCATAAGCGCCAGAGAGCCAGAGAGCAAACAAGCTACAATGAGAGCGCAGAGCAAGTACGAGTACAAGTACAAGTACACTGCAGACGACGAATGCAGAAACAAAGCGTAGCCCAGAGAAGTCAATGTACAATACATTGGGGGTGCAATGAACAGAACAGAACAGAACAACACAACGTTGCGACGGAAGCAAATGTTCTGGTTCTGCAGATTTTTTGCCGTCTTGCTTTTGTAGTTGGTGTTGTTATTGTTTGTCTGGAGTTCTTGCCCCTTTGCTGTGCTGTGCTTTTTTTTATTATTTTGGGGTTGCAAAAGCGTGTGTTTCGTTTTTGGCCTTAGCTTAGCCAGCCAGCATTCCGGGAGTTGAAATTAAAAATAATTGCAAAAATGTTGAGTGGGTGGCGCACTGAGACTGGTAATGGGTCTGGGATTGAGACTGAGACTGGGACAGGGACAGGGACTGGGACTGGGACTAGTGTCTGTCTGGCATTTGCAACCCTCGCTGTTGTCCTCGAGGCATTGAAATGAAAGCAAAGTTTCCTGGTGTTTTGTGTTCTGCTTTTCCAACGATTGGGTAAGGTTTCCCAGGCATTTGTTTATTTGCTAAGGTCGCAATATGTGGAGGAGAGAGCTTGTGTCTTGAAACAAGCCTTATCCTTCAAGCAAACCTTGTGGGTAAGCATAGAACCTTGATGAGGGGGAAACTTTTGAGAGCCCTTTGGTAAGAATTGTCCTTAACTATGATTTGGGTTGAAGCTTTTGTAGTGATTAAAATGTAGTAGAAACCTCTCAGAGTGGACATTTCCATAGGTTCAATAGTGTCTGAATTGTATGAGACCTGATCAGTTAAACAGAAATTGTAGTATTTCAGATATTATATCAGATAGTATATCAGATAATAATATTCATAGTTCTTTCTACATAACCTCAACATGAAAGGATTCTCATACAAATCTGAAGAACATTTATGTGGCTTCAGAGGTAGAAATTTACATCAAAGCTTCGAATTGTATCCGAAATTGGCCGGGTTCTCTTTTCGGTACTTTCCAGAGAAGCGCAACGAACTATTTTTTCATATAAACGGAGTGAGTCACCGCCAATCTTTTTAATGGATCTTACTGTCCTGAGCCTAAGATAAATCAATTCACTCATTTTATGAAAGAAGTGTTCCACTGCCTACTTTTCCAACGAGTCATACTTATCTGATTCTATAAAGCTCAGTACCTCAAATAGACGCGAAGATATGACCAATTACCTTACATTGCCATATCAACTTGAACCCATCTGTAGGTCGAACTTTTCATAGCAGATTCCTAATGATCTAGTACGCCGTTCAGTCTTACCAGCGTCCAAATTTAAGCCTCATTGCTTGAAACATTTGGGCTGTACGTTGTTTGCAAGTCAATCAGTCAGTCATAAAAAGTGAATCAATAATCCGTTTTCCATTACCTTTCTTGGTGAGTTTTCCTTTTAGAAATCTCGAATCATTCTTCCTCAATTGGTCCCCATACTGCAGATTCTACCCTGAGTATATACATATACTCCGCCCTCCACCCAATTGTAAAACTTGCAATCAATTTGCTATGCCAAGTTCTGAACATGATTGAAATGACCTCCTAATGACCCTCAAGGCTTCACCAAAATCATGCGTAAACCCATTGACTTTGAGGCTTCAGCTGGTATTGTTAAGCTGTGACACGTGTGTCCCCCACAAAGGACGTACATACGACTAGTTAAACAATTATCAAGGAAACTCAAACAAAAAATGGTACACCGATGGTCAAATGCAGACAGTTTGTAACGATAACAGATCCCTTTAAAATGCAGCTTATGTCGTCTAGCTGGCAATGACTATTCATCCATCCACCTCTCCGCCGCCACCGCAGACAGCCATTAACATCAGCTCACTCAATGTCATGTGCAGTCGCAGCTGCAGCTGCAGTTGCAGCTTCAGCCACCCGGCAGCCGGCAGCGCAATCCAATGCCACCAACCCACTTGGACCTTGGCAATGAGCTCAGAGAAGAGCACAAGCACAAGTGCTCAGTGCCGAGGTCCGAGTCCCTACGGCAGGCGTATGCAATGGCGGGTTTTTATTTGCCATGCGGAAATGCGCATGCTTGCGTGTCCTTGCCCTTGGTGGATATGTTCATAATGCTCGCTTAGCAAGGGCCTGGCCCCCTACAAATCATAGCCGTTTAGTTGTATGCGTGCGTGCCCCTGAAAACGTTTAACCTTCGTGCAGACTGCAAGCCCGGCTAAGGATTTCGCCTTGTGCATTGTTGCAGCTGAGCAGCATGCGCGTTGCATTCAGAGCGAGAGAGAGAGAGAGAGAGGGAAAAAGCTAGAGAGAGTGAGAGCGGTTTTATAGAGAAATCCAAGCTAGGATAGCAGGCACTACCCATTTGCCAGGCCAGGGTGTCGTCTGGCCGCCCCTGCCACGTGGCAATTGTAAAATTTCATGGCCCGTCTGCCATTGACCATGATATTTGGCCAACGTCAGTCAATGGAGGCTAACCTTAGCATACCATTAAGGCAATGCACTAACCTCGTATATATTTTGGAGGTCCCATGACAAAGCAAGGTTTTCTAGAAGGGATTTCAAGGTATCTGAAAAAGGCAAGGAAATGAAAAATTTTAAATTTATTTTTAATTCTTTAAAATAGAGTTATATATGAAATTATATTTATATGCATATGTGAAATCATCCCCTAAGACTTCTGAATATAAATTGCTCTCATATAGTTTGTGGGATTTGGGAAGGTCTTCTTGGGTCAACAGGGAGATCTTCAATAGAGATGTGCTAGAACTCAGTATTCGATCTTGATCAGGTGATTTATGAATATGTAAAGAAAATACACGGATTTATGATGAATCCACAATTAAAGAGGGACTAGAATACCTAATTGTTATGCTATCTATGATTCTTTTCGAAGTATTTTTCATCACATCTTTCATACCCGTAATTATCGCTCTGATATACGCTTCAACTTACTAATACCATCATCATTACAAACCAGACTCTGTGACCCCAAAATGTCAAATATCAAACTGTCAATTTTTATTCTAATTAGCTAACATTTTCTTTGGAAGAAATTTGCATGCAAGTAAGCGTTGTGTGTGTGTGTGTGGACAGACAAGGCGCGTCTGCGTTTCGCATTACTTTTCGATTTCGTCTTCGGTTTCAGCTTCATTCTCGCCTCGTTGCCAATTTTTTACGAGGCAAACGACTAAGCTCCCAGGCGTGTCCTTATGGTATTTACGTATTCCCAGGGAGCGTACTAAAATTGAAGCCAATTATTGGGTCAATGTGCGTGCACTGAACTGATTTTGCTTTTCTTTCTTCGTTTCGTTTCGGGTCTAATTTGCCTCAGCAGAAAAGTATGCTATAAGTCAGAGTGCTCGAGTTCAGTGAAACTAATTTTCGGCGGTGCTTAACCCCGGCATTCAGTGGCTGCGGCAGCGGTGGCAGGCAGATCAAGCCCAGGCATTTTGTTTTATTTATTTATGTCTTGCTAAACAAAAAGCAGGCGGCTCCGCCGGTCAGTGACTCATTGGGAACTGTGTTTGGGGGCAAAAAGACAGCGGGAGCAAAAAGTTTACAGCCAGCTCGACTTTTGTACATGTTTAGAATTCACACATACCTTTGCTGGTTTTTGTGGTGCTTTATTTACCTTTGAGGTAACAAAATGCGCCACAAACATACACACACACACGCACACACGCACGCACGCTGTAAATGTGAATCATTCATATTGGGGATGGATGAGTAAGCTCTGTGTGTCTCCTTTGCGGCTTAGGAGGCGCCATTGAACCTGCTGCGTGTGTCCATTGCACCTGGCTATGTGGATGAGTAGGCGAATGATTTTGGTGTTGAAAGCAGGTTAACCACAGGTTCAAAGTTCATGCGACATGCACATTAGTCATATATTTTGCGGCTAGAGGAAAGGTTAACACAAATGTCCTATGTGTCTACAACACACTTGGGATAAGAACATGGATATTTTTTTGGTTTTGAATTGCAAATGCATCTGTTGAGAATTTGGGGAAAGTTACAATAACATGAATAGAGTAGATAGATTTCTGACAAGCTTTAAGGTAAATTGGGGAAGTTTCAGAAGATTTGCTTAGAACATGTTATAGATCATATTTAACCAAGCTTCAAATCTTCTTTAATGCTGATTCGTTGCCAGTTTGTGAAAATATAAATATTTACATTATGAGAAACAAGTTTTTTTATGAAATTTTTTGGTCTATAGGAAATTCTTAAAGCTATTGATCAGGGTATAAATAGATTTAAATAGCGAACTAACAAATAAATTAAGCAAAGTTTCCCAGTCGAGGTTTGTCTATCAGGAAGTTGGCAACCCATAGAAGGATGCGTTTCCGAGTATATAAAGTATATATATCCTTGATCAGCTTGACAGTAGGAATCGATATAACCATGTCCGTCTGTCTGTCTGTTTCAACACAAAGATCTCAGAAGTCTTAAAGGCTACAAAGCTCAATTTTTTACCAGATCCTTCCTTTGTCTATACACTGGCCAAGTTCGAGTTTTATCCATTTCGGAAACTATATCATATAGCTCCAATTTAACCGATTGTTCTGGAATAAACACTTAGGAGCATAACTTTTCTGTTTTTCACCCAAATCAAACCAAACTCGGTTTGTATCAATTTGAATAAACCCCACGTTCACTGGCTAAGATCATCTGATCAAAATCGGAGAACTATATTATATAGCAGAATGAACACTTAGTCAAGCCGAAGCTAGCTCTCCTTTCTTGTTTTTCTTTTGTAGTCGATAAAAAGTCGTTGACCAGATTATATTATATCCACATTATGGTGTATATATCAACAGTAGTCATAGGAACGATTCGTCAGAAATGGTATACTCTGAGCAAACTGCCTGCATATGTCTACATTTCGTGTCCTTTCTTCATAAATATGAAATATCTAAGACTCCAGTAATATTATATTCTCGCCATCTATCTCATTTATAGCGAAATTCAGTTCCATCATACAAAGAACGATTGCATTTACCAAAGTCCACTCTCTATCTCTGCGGACATTCTTTCAATTGTGGCCCACCTAGCCCACGCTCCTGTGTCTACAGTTCCTGCGTTTTGGCTCGTTGTCTATGGCTGCATTTTATTGCCTCTTAGTGGCAACAAAAAGCGACGCCAACAAACTCCACAGAATGAGATAGATTACAGTTATTATGCCACAGCACAGCCAAACGGTGGATGTGTATGTTTGGTGTTGCCATTGCAACCCCCCTCTGCATAGTAAATAAACACAGACCCTCCAGACAGCCCAAACCCAAACTTTCGCTAATTTGTAATGCAGCTCGTGGAGAAAAGGACTGAGGACCGAGAGATGATGAGGGAGCGATTACGCAGTCTGCTCGCTGACACTTTTGATGCCTAGGCGTGATAAGGCGAAAAATGTGCCCCCGGACTTGATGATGACGCAATGCGCTGCATGGAGGTCAATAAACCAAAAGAATTGCATGAGCACGAGCGCAAAGAAAGGGTTGTCTTTCACACAAAAGGCTTGGCTAAGCGGGGGTAATTCAAGGTAATGAATGCAAAATGTTGCAGATGAATTTGCACTGATGAGTCTGCTGCATAAGTGAGATATGATTTTCATTAGCTAATAAAATAGAGTAAAATATAAGCAGGTTTTGTTTAAACCTCAATGATATATAATTTATTTCTGAGTTTTAGGGAGTTTTTTAATTTAAAAATAATCTTTAGAGCAATGTTTTCTATTGTTTTAGATCCTTCTTAGTAGCGTGACCCATTCTCTTCTACAGCTTTTGAAAAACTACACAGAGAAAAAACAATTCTTTAGAATCTAGTGAGACATTTGTACAAAACTAAAGGTTATATTTATCATTGCGTTGCATTGTACTAAAGGTGCTAAAGTGCTAAAGGTTAGCCAAGACTTCATTCAAGTAAGGAATTCTTATTTGAAGAATGATTTTCAAACCGCAGATTCTCTATATTTTACCTAAGATTATTTCTCCTTCACAGTGCTGATACTAGAACCATTTGCGAGTTGTATGTGAAGATCAAGTTGAAAAACTCAGTTTTTTCCTCAAATAATGCCTTCTTGGGTCAACTTACAGCAAATTATTAAATATGAAGCTCCAAATTTTGGCTTAATCCTTAACTTTTGTAAAGAAAGAACCTTCCTCAGCCAATTAAAAGGCTTCAAAGAAAAAACTGGCTACCCCGAAACTCCACTTAAGCTACTCCCAAACCGCAACATAGTAAATGTCAGTCTGCACTTCACATGACATAAATTATTACTTAACAGTTAGCTTAATTTAAAAGTTCTTCGGCGAGTTAAAAAGTAACACCTTACCACCGCCACCACCAACTGAGACTTTCATATTTGCAACTTTGCAACTGCAACACCTGCGCCCTTTCCTGCTGCTGCTCTTGTTTATGTTCCCGCTTCTACTCCTACTGTAACACCTACATGGCGACCCTAGGACATCAGGGACTTAAACAGTATGTGTCAACAACACACACACATTTTGCACGTACCGTTGTTGTTGTTGTTCATGGTGTTTTTGTCAGCAGCTCAGCAGGGTAATTTGTCACTCCATGCCTTGTTGTTTGGCCGTGGATGTAAACAACCATGGCAAGGAAGCACATACACAGCCGACGTATAATTAGCAAAGGGTTAGCGAGGGTTGCAATTGTGCAACTGTGACTCACCTCACCTAGTTTTCAATGGGCATTACGGGGCTAAGCTTCAGTTGCACAATGGGCACCGCCAATAGCCAATGGCAATTGTAATTTCTTCTTTTGCACTTGCTATGCAACTTTCTCCATTACAACATACACATAGAACTTTCTCCCTGGTAACTAGAAACTTGCCAAGCCAGTTAGCCAACGCCAAGCAGCTCTTTTCTGCTCGTCGAGTAATTGCAAAGACTTTTGTCTTGCGGCTTTGAAAAGAAAAACTAGTTTTTCAAATGCAAAATGGCAGGCAGTGACTTTGGCTTGTTGGAAAATGTCTATGGCAATGACCTTAGCTTTGGAAGAAGACATTGTAGCCTTAGCCTTGAATCTTCTAATAGTTTTCCAAGTGTGTGTGTGTGTGTGAGGCTATGTGTGAGTGTTTTTATGTGCGATTTGTCTGTTGTTCCAGGTGTGTGAAAGAGTGAAAAACTGAAACCAGTTCGATTGCACTTGGAGAAAATTGCAAATAAATGTATTTCGCTCAAAATTCGATTCAAAGCAAGCGCTATATTAGCTCGAAATATTTTCAAGTGGATATCTAAATCATTTAGGGTCCAATAAGTTTTGCAATTCAAGATCTCTGAAATTGACAGGATTGCGGACAACAGATGTTGATGAAAATCGATCACTGTAGGACGGGATCGTTTGATATAGAACAACTTTATTATCAAAGTCAGTCTAAAGTTATGTATTACGAGCCATTCTATATAGTCATCCTATGTAGCTTATAGTTCAACTGTTTCTGGGTGAGTCTTTTGTCAATCATTGGACCTACGTACCTTGCTCTTAAGCAAATTCTAATCTCCTTAGCCTGAACCTTTTAGCAAGCATTGATGTAAGGCAAAGCACGGTCTGATGTTCAATTTCTTTAGAGAAAGACCCTTTAGGGCAGATTCTATGCAACATAGAAATGAAACATGTACAGAAAATAATCCCTGAGAAAATTGCAACCAATTTATCTATTCCAGCTGATGCTAGTCATCCATGCCCTTGGTCAAGTCGGCTGCAATTGATCCAACCACAAGAAAAAAAAAAAAAAATACCGAGAAAAGCTAATCAAACTATAGCAAATTTTTATGCTTATGAGCTCATCTGT
This sequence comes from Hirtodrosophila duncani, assembly GCA_037043425.1. Taxonomy (NCBI): domain Eukaryota; kingdom Metazoa; phylum Arthropoda; class Insecta; order Diptera; family Drosophilidae; genus Hirtodrosophila; species Hirtodrosophila duncani. Next base: position 2,264 of record JBAMBM010000793.1, on the reverse strand, counting down.
CTGTGTCTGGTCGAAGCGACGCCAAAAATATAAAATTCATTGTGTCATAAGCAAATGTTTGTCCTGAGCAGGGGACAGACAGACACAGACAGTTGGAATTATCCACCCACACTTGAAATCCTAGCCAAGAACAGCCAAAGGAGAGCTCCTGTGGCAAGGCAATGTCTAACTAACTCACTTGCACAACTTTTACTTTAGTGAAAGACAAGCCCAAACACCCCCCACATGAAGTAGTGGCATTCGTTTCTAGTTTTCACTTGTCAACGAGATATTAGGGCGAGGCACTTTCTAACCCAAGTGGTGGAGTAGAAGCAGGAAGCTTGGGGCAGGAGCTGCAGCAGCAGAAGTTGCTATGAAATGAGTCAACAACAAATGTGCAAACAAGCGCAAAATGCAGCACAGCCAAAGAGCTGGAGCTGGAGCTGGAGCTGGAGCTAGAGCTGAGCAAGCGAGCGTCGTCGTAGACGTTGTCGTCCTGGTGTGGTGTGTGGAAAATGTGGTAGCATGGGTAGGTCAACCACCAGACATTGAACCCTACAGCGCACAGCAAACACACACACACACACACACACACACACACACACATACATATATACAGACGCTCCGCTCGAACTGAACTTCCGTCGCCGCCATGCACAGAGTCAGAGCACAGAGAACCAACCGAGAACAGAGACCAAACCCAACGAACGTCGTGCGGAAAATGTTGACGGCAGCGGCAGCGCGACAACGGCGATGATGACGATGTGGCCACGAAAAGCGTGCGATGCCGCGCAGCACGTGAATTCAACATCGACATACACACACACACACATAGTAAATGGTGGCGACAACAACTCGATGGAAGGAGAACAGGGGAAGTCGTTGTTGCCGTTGCCATCGTCATAGCATTGTGTGCAAGTTTAGTGGGTTGAGTGACACAGACACAGTTTGCTTTTGCTTGAGGGGAGCTAGACGGGGCATGGGATGGAATGAATGTATGGATGGAACGAGTTTGCATTTGAGCTGGAGCTGGAGCTGGTGAAGATTCTGTGCGATTTTGTAATAGCTATTGAATGGTTACCCAAAAGGCGTTGCCAGATTGATATTGAATAAGGACAGGTAAATTAGAAGATTCCAAAGTTAATGCATTACTAAAGTGATATATTTCGAAATGGTCTCTTTCACTTAAAATTCTTTTTTTTTTTAAAGCGAAAAAGCCGCATTAAAGGATCACCATTTCCATATTAAAACAATGCCAAAATTTGTATACAAACTTCTTTCCGGATCTGTTCTAAATTAAAGAGAATTCTTTTTAGTGCTCGGCTTCGTTTTACATACTTAATATCCCGAGTTTCCACCTTGGAATGGTTCACCCCCAAGACCACCACATTAAGGTATATTCCATTTGAATTCTCAACTCAATCCTAAGTTCTTCTGATATGAAGTCCTTCTAATCATCTTTCTGTTCCTACAATTTCCATCCCAACTTAAAACAATCTGGCAACTCCCCACACATTAAAAATGCTAAATAACAAATACAGATGGTTAAGGGTTGGGGTTAAGGCAGTGAAATGTGGGGAAAGGAAAACGAAACGAAAAACGTAAAACACAAAATGCAAAAAGGCAAAAAGCAAACCCACGACGAGTGCAAAAGCGAAGCGACTCGCTTGACTGCCATTCAGACGGTCAGACAGCCAGCCAGCCAGTCCCGGAGAGCTTTGTGTATGTGGATGTGGAGTATACCACTAGGATGGATGGATTGCCATTGCCAATGCCATTGCCGTTGCATGCAACACACACACACACACACAGACACACAAGTTTTCAGAGTATATGTGTGTGAGTTGTGTGTGTCTGCAACTCTGCGAATCGAGTCGATTCGAGTCGGAGCGAGTCGGAGTCGAGTCGAGAGTAGAGTAGGACAAAAGGGAGACACAATTTTGGTAGCAATGACCTTCACCGCGTTGTTAAAGTTGTGGTGTGGCAGTGGCAATGGCATGGGCATGGGCATGGGCATGGGCATGGCATGTCGTTGTTATTGCTGCTGCTCCAACACAGGCACATGCACAGACACAGGAAAAGGCAGCAACAAAAAAGAGATACAGATACGCGGAGTTGCCGGCAATAAATGATGCATGAGGCGGTTGCAAGAGCGTTTGGGGCCGAGTCGTTGGGTGGGTGTTCGTATGTACGTATGTATGTATGTATGAATGTATGTATGTCTGGCTAGGTGCCGCATTCGCTTTTTACTCTTTTTCGCTCATTCTCTACTCGCTTTTCACTGC